>CP114484.1:2470000-4927500 GCA_027186245.1 Coriaria nepalensis | reverse complement strand
TACCAAATGTTAGTTATATCTAGTCAGGATGGTGATATAAACTTATGTTTGGTAAGTCCTTTAGTGCGTGGATCAATTATACAATTTATTATTAAACTCCTTCTTGTCCACTTTTTCAGAACTCATTCTGGAACTGATGTATACGAGGTAATTTGTGTTTGGATCATTAATGAGACATTGGTTCTTTCATTTTCATTGTGTACCATATGATATTGTACTACTATACTACTTATTTAATGATACTTGGAACCCTTATAAAATTTCATACATGAACTTCTAAACCAATCCCACCTTTCACCTAGAAAATAGCTATACGTTCTATTGTGTTGATTCTTCAACTTATTGGTTAAGGCTCGGTTTGGAACTATTCCAATTTACTAACATTATATAAACTTTATGTGATTTTATTCTCTATGATTGAAAATAGAAGTTTTGTGAAAACTTGTAACTTTAAAAAAGAATTTCCCTAGATTAAGGATACATACATGGTTCTTCTCAAGAACAAGATTATGTTCCTTACAGCATTTTCCATGCTTTCCAATCAAATTCCTTGTTACATGCTCATAACACTTACAACAACGAAAAAGTTTGATTTTGTATGGAGCTCACATGACTTAACATGTACTCTTATATAAGTTGTATAAGTACATATGTTTCCTCTTGCTTCATGTCTTGGATGACATGCTTTGAAGAGTAAGATTCAATTACATTCCTCGTTTTGTCATTTTCCAGAATCTTCAGTGCTAAACTCTTTTTGTACTAAACTCTTTCAGTACCAAGTTAATGTAGATAGCTTAGGTAAATCCTAGAAACCCTTCTAAATCTATCTCTATAGATTTCTCAAAAAAGTGTTTTACCCAAATTCTATGGAGTAAAATGTTTTATACACATTATGGACAATCGGCAATCTAACTACTTTAATTTCATTAAGTAATAATTTAGCCAATGAACTTGTTTAGCTCCCACTATCTCCTGTATACATTTTAGATAATCTACACTCATAAGTCAAACAATTTTGACATATCACTTAGATTTCCTTTATCCACTTGCATGCATACATGCTTTAATTGTTAGATTAAGCTTTTGACACAACATCTTTGTGCCTTTCTATATATGAAAGCCTTTAAGTTGTATCCCATACAACTTAAGAAAGTGAGACTTATTTTCATATATTAATGCAATAACTATCAATGTACATATATGAATCACAATTCCTTCTTTTGAAGGTTCCTATTAGTGAGAATTTTAGTGAATTAGGATTTTTAATTTAATTGTTATTTTGTGATATTTGAAAGTCCTTTCAAGTATTCTCTTATTCCAATTGTCCTTCTAGGAAATGACTTTCCTTTTAAGGATGACAGTCTTTCGTCTAAGAGACTCCTTGCTTACTTGAATTAGAGAAGATGTATTCTAGTCTCTAATAGTAATATCTTACAAAATAATATTTATATATTTTTTTCTATTTAATTCACGTCACACTCTTAATTATGACTGATCACTATCATGTCTCATATGGCTGCATGATTTTATCACTATCCATATCTCATATGGATAATATCCGTCGATTAAAAAAGAATTTGACTCACTAGTTTCATGGTGATTTCTAAAATTTGGCCTAATTGAATTATAGCGCATTCAGTGTATAAGTCACATAGGATTATATCGTGTATATATCCTAATCTCTTCATAGAGAAGCATCATACACTTATGATCTTATAGGAGGACTTCACTGAATAAGAATCATATTCTTATCAAGGTATATATTAAGAAACTGATGACATTCGTATTATATCTTAATGATCTCATCTAAGATTAATACTTCTGTCATGATTGCTTTAACTACCTCTATTCATTATATCCCTTTCTTCATATGTTCGGTTTTACTCATGTCTTCTCAAGATTATGAAACCCCAACATTAAAGAATTTCAAATATGGAATCAATTGGTAAAAAAAAAAAATTTATTGTTTACCATCATTCTACATAAATCACTATGTATTAGATGACACATTATGATTAATTTCTCTTTCAAACAATTTAAATGAGACTCTATCATTACCAATGTAGAGGCTTTGCTTACTTGTTGTTGATTCACAATCATATGGATTCAAGCATTTATATCTACTACAAGATGCTCTTATTTATTTGGTATGATCTAATCAATTAATGCTAAATGCTTATTTGATCAATATCAAATCCTTTTAGTTTCTTAAGTTTGTTCTAAGCTACTTTTGTCTTATAAAATTTTAATAAATAATACCATTGAATAAAAGGGAACCATCTCCCAAAATATTAATCCAAAAATGTAATATTTCAAATTGTCATAAAGATGAGAGGTTATAAAATCCTCTCAACAAAAATTACAATAATGTTATAATGGTAGCTTAATCAAAAGTTTAACTGTTTATTTTATAAACAAATTAAGATAAAACATTAGTGAAGTAGTCCACAGCTAATGATGCAACCATTTGCTTCATTTCCCACTAGTAGATTAATCACTCCCTTTCCCCTTCACGATTTCACTTCATTTCTTAGCCTCTGCATATTAATAAAAATATGAGTACGTAGTCAAATGGTACCATATACCAAAGTAAGACTTGGACAAGAGAATGGCTTAGAATATACCCAAGTCTCCTCTTTCTTCTTATTCGGAAGAAAAGCAAGATAAGTCTTGCAATTGCCCTTCTAATGGCCGACTTCACCGCAATGGAAACATTTTTCATCCTTTCCACTTTCTTTCCTACCCACAACCCTCTTTTCTTTAAGATGTACGCCCTCAATTCATTTCTCAAACTTACCCTTTCCTTTTTCCTTCCCACAATCAAAACAAGTATCCTTAGATTGGGATGATGACTTCCCATAAGCAAAATGGTCTTATCCTTCTATTAGAGAGAACTTTCATCCATTTAAAGCATTTTGAGCATCTCATGAAGAGTAAGTGCTAACTTATTCATGTGATAGTTCAAAATAAACAATCAAAAGGACTCTGTAGTGACTAGAGAACCAAGTCACTCAATAACTCAGTCCATCTCGAAGCCTAGACCCTTTTGTTCTCTACTAGTCCAATCAACTTAAGGACATTATCTCTAGTAGAAGTATCTTTGTCCATCTTCATATAAAACAATTTTTTCAACGTGTCATACCTTTCAGTATTACTATTTTCACCTCAGTTCACATCTAGGTTATCGATAATCTTGATAGCCTGTATCTTTTTATATTATCGTTGAACCTTGTTTGACAAGACACAAGCATGATGCATTCGCCTCATTATCTTGAGATAACCATTTGTCATAAGTAGCTTTCTCCTCGTCACTAAGTCCCTCTCTAGGAACGTTCATAACTTGTTGGGTAAGAACCTCAAAAAGCTTTTCATTTCTAAGAACTATTCTTTGTTGCCTTCTCTAATCTCGATAGTTAGCTCCAAGTAACTTTTTTTATTCCAAGACTAAATGTAACAAACTATTCGTCATAATTGTTATTTCAAAAGAACAAACAAATAATGTTGCATAAGTAATCTAGTAAATAATATCAGCTATCCAAAATTAAGATAGTTATTCAATTTTGGTCATACTCTCACTATTTTATTACGATCCACTTCTATCCTTTTAAGTGAATTAGAAAAAATGTATTTTTTATAGTGGGTAAAGGACGCCTATATCGTTTGTTAAGCTTTACATATTTGTAACCAACCGACCATACATATAAGGTAATGAAAATATTTTTCATAGTTGCATCTCATGCTACTCTTTTACTCCCTTTAGTAAGACATGGTCCCACATGTTTGTAACAAACCATATCTTACTAGTTAAGCTTAACTCAATATATTCGATGTGACATAACATGTACTCAATATTAATATCCCCCATATGTCTATAGCCGGATCTAATAGGAATATTGCAATCACAAAATATCTCATGTTATTATTGCAATATTAACTCACATGTTAATAAAACATTAATCCTTATGTGTCATAACCAATTAAATGAATTATTAATATCAAATTAATAGTAATGCTTTGGAATGCACCATATATGACTTTCTTCAAGCTTAATATTATGTTTGAAGGGATTTAATTTTAGTAGTCTCATCAATGCATGTATGCATAATTCTCTCTTTTTAATGCAATGAGAAAATATGTATGAAACACTCAAGCATACATCATCATAATTATGCACATTCTCATTCAACACGTGAATAAATATGCATGCTAATCCATTAAATGCATTTCATGTGTTATGTGGTATTCGGCCAACACATGATTTTTTTTTTTCAAAATTTATTTGTTTGATTAACTATTTAATCAAGCAAGTTCAAAATTGATATTGAATGATTAACTATTTAATCAATCAAATTATGTTTGTGAAAATTTCATTTAAATTAATGCAGCTATTTTACAAGATATATCTCAACAATTTGAGAATACCTATTTAGTCACTAATTATAATTCGAAAGTAAAACTCTTAAATATTATATTTTTCTAACACTTTAAGAATATCATCAAAGATGCTAACTTTCTTTATATTCAATAATTTAACAAATAGATATAACCATAACACTGTGAACTTTCTTTATGTTCAATAAATTATCGAATTGATATAACTTTAACACTTTAAGGATATTACAAAAATTATTAATAATCCTAGTCCTTGAACACTTTCAGATTTTATGAAATAATCCATGCTTGTTGAAATATCTTAAATTAAATTAGAACTCTTTCTAATTTAAGAAAATGACAATTTATAAGTATTTATCATTTTATGAACTCTTTCACCAAACCATAAATGCTTATCATGCATTAAATATAAAATCCAAGTATGACGCATTCCAGTCATTTTAATTCTCATAAAAATGTGAACTTTACATCATAATAAATGATTTAATACCTTGAATTTAGTAACTTGCAAGTTTTTCCATTTATTAAATTCAACTCAATCATTAATGCATGTGACCCAAAATCTTAAATTTCCAAACCATTCTAGACATTCCAAAATTTTCCAGAATTTAATATTCGAATGATTTTCCGGACTTTCAAAGTGAAAGTAGGCCCACTAATGTTCAATTTTTGAAACCAAACTTTTTTACTCATTAACTACCGGGTAAGTGGGACCTAATCAATGAAAATTAGGGATTTAGCCTATACATGACCAATGATGGCTTTGGGTAGCGGCGGCCTGCTGCCTACTTGCTGGCCAACCACGGCGCTACCAGCGGCCAACCACCATCCACGGCGGAAGTCATGGCATCTGAATCACCCGATCATACCATAATGATTCCTTTTTATTTCCGAATTCAAAAATCTAAAAATCAAACTCAAAAACATATTTTAAGTCAGTAAACTCAAATTTTCAGCAAGTATAAAATATTTCTTGCAAGCTTTAAAACACATGAACAAGCCATTATTGTCATATATCACATAGATGCATCTCGTAGATTATGTCTCCAATTATGGCATGAAAATCGAGGCTCTGATACCACTATAAGACTATGGTTCCTTCTCACACCATGGCGTGAAATTCGTTTTCAAAAAATGGACTAACGGCATCCAGACCTAAATGATAAACCACCATGACCACCGGTTTGATGCTATGCTTCTCAAGCATATGGATTCGTAGATGTTTAAAATCAAATTAAAAGCAAAAAATAAAAGGGAGGATGAGATTATACAAAGCTCTTAATCTCCTCTAAGTTTCATACAGAACTTCACCCTTTTTCCCATTACCGCTACAGCCATACAAAGATGGATAAGCCCATAAAGGTTTAGCCAGAACCGAAGAGGAAACAAAGAGGGTAGTTCGGCCTCGGCTCGACCAATTCAAAGAAGTCATCTCAACATTCAACAAGGATGATCGTTTCCACATCCTCACTGATTATAACATACCCTCATGCATCCACATCCGAATACCTAAGGATCATGAGTGGATATCCACCATGGGCACAGACGGGTCAGTGGAGACTATTGTCTACATGGATATGTTCACCTGACTCTTTAAGGTGCCACTTTATCCCTTCTTCGTATCCCTGTTGTACTCATGGCAGCTACCCCGAGGCCAGTTAGTGCTGAACGCAAAGAGGACCTTGTTAGGCCGATTTGTACGTTACTATGAGGAGACCAGACATGCGCCACGGACGAGCTTCTTCCTTTCTCTGATTAGTCTGAGCTGGAGCAATCAGAATAGTACTATACCACAATGGAGAAAGGCAGACCCATAACTGGGCTTCCTCAGGCCAATAAATTCTAGAAGGAGAAGTGTATGCCTAAGACAGACATTCTGCTCTCCGAGATGGATGAGGCAGCGTAGGAGGCCGTTATAAGTAAGCTTGAAGATGAGAGGAACTTCAGGGAAGTTATAACAATACACCGTTTGACAAATTTTAGTCTGATCTAGTCCAACCTCTCTCTAGATGTCAAACCCTTGCATATAATTCCCCAACCCGAGTCAAAGGCACTTCTTAAGGGTAGCATTTTTTCTATATTTTGCTAGGTATTTTACTAGCTATGCACACAAACACTTGAATATTTTTACAAAAAATATCTCCAAGTCAGAGGTCACTGCACTGACCGACCGTAAATACTTAGAGCGGAAGAAGAGAAGAGAAGCCAAGGCTGCCTCTGAGAAAGCCAAAAAGAGGCAAAAGACTCTTTTGACAGAGCCAGATCAAAGCAAGTGGCTAAGAACCGAGGAACCATCATTGGGAATATATGTGTCCAATCCCTTACCCTTAAGCTCATACCACTTATGGTGCTTTTGTGCCTCCTCCTCTAAGGGTCACCCCAGCCCCCTCATCACGCCTATTCTGGTGCACTACTATGCTGGCCTTCTTAACCCAACAGTTTGGGTCAGGTCTCTTGCTGGAGTCGTGGGTCAGTGAGGGTTCTTTAAGAAAATATATGAGGGAAATAATTGACTTGCACTTGATGTCTAGGAGGTTTTGAGTGCCTGTTTTCTACCGTAAGTCTTTTATCTTACTTACATGTTACCTTCTTCTTCTATGTCTGATTTCCTAACTTGTTTTTACTTCTCCTCTGTGCCAGATTGCCTCAGTGATTGTGGGTGCTTCAATTCAGACCTTTCAATCACGGGAGGTTAAATGCCTACCATACAAGAACGAGAGACTAAAGGAAATCGCTATGTCCCTCAGTCTAGTAAGTGAGGGATCTGACTTCCGAGAAGAATCAACTCCTCAAAAGATATCACAAGGAGGTCTCTCAAGAAGACTGATGGAGCCAAGCTTTAGGAGGTTCAAACGCAACTAGAGAGTACCAAAGCTGAACTAGAGGGGCTCCAAATTCAAGTTCACTGCATTAAGAGTGCCGATGTTGTTAAGTACCTAGAGTCTAACAAGTTCTCTGCGCTGAGTTCTGAGGTCAACAATAAGGGCTTCTTGTCATGCCTCATTGTTATTAAGCTGAAGTTCCCATCAATCAATGTGGACAAGGTCAAACTTCTTAGTGATGAGGACTCCGAGAATGGGGCTGCGGATGGACACGTTGAGGTTACTCTGGCCGCGACTGCTGAGGTAGAAGCTACTGGAGATGGAGTCTGGATCACTCTTGGTACTCATGTAGCTGAAACTGATTGTTAAGCATTGGACTATGAGCTTGTACCCCTTCCTTCTTTCTTTTCCATTTTTTTTTTGTAATGTACTTTCAATCAATGAAATATATTTCTTCACTTTCCCATGGTTTTTCAATACTTAGTCTTCTTTTCCTCTTTTTCTGAAAAACTGAACACGTAAGGGTTAAGCTTATCATATAAATAGAATTCAAGTATTGGCATATTGATTTGGTTGTTTTTTTTTTTTTTTTTCTTAGAATGAGTCCTTTGTGGGCACTCAAATCTCCCTAACCTTGGCCGCCAAATAAGCACTTGAAATTGTTGGATATTGAGCTCCTATCATGTGCTCAGATCATCTTGACCTTGAGGGCCAAATAAGCATTCTAAGTTGTTAGATACTGAGCGGCTATCTGGTGCTCAGATCATCTTGACCATGGACGCCAAATAAGCGCTCCAAGTTATTAGATTTTGAGCTCTTATCGGGTGCTCAGATCATCTTAACATTGAGCATCAAATAAGCACTCCAAGTTATTGGATACTGAGCTCTTATCGGGTGCTCCTATCATCTTTACCTTGAGCGCCAAATAAGTACTCCAAGTTGCTTGATACTGAGCCCCTATCGGGTGCTTAAATCATCTTTACCTTGGGCGCCAAATAAGAGCTCCAAGTTGTTGTGTTTCCCATTGCAAATGCGAACAAACATATTTTCATTCATTTGGTGAGCAATTTTAGCGCCTTTCAATTGGACAAACATGATTAGTAATACAAGTTTTACACTAGTCGTCACCCTCTTCCACACCTCCTTTGGGGCAAACCTTGAGGGTTTTTTAGTTCCACGGATATGAGAACTCCTTCCCCACTTGATTCTATAGTATGTATGTTTCTAGCCTGAGTTCAAGTACAACCTTATAGGGTCTTTCCTAGTATGGCTTTGAAGGGCCCTTATGTAAAAGGTTAACAATCTTTCTAAACACTAGGTCACCGACATAGATCGATCGGATATTTACTCCCATGTTGTAATGACTCTCAATCCTCCTCTTTAGTGCCTTTTCTCTTATTTGTGCTTCCTCTCTTGTTTCTTGAAGCAAGTCAAGGGATTCCGCCAGAGCTATATTGTTTTCTTCTTCAATAAAGGAAAGCCTTTTGTATGATAGCAAACTTATCTCTTATGGCACCATTGCTTCGGTTCCGAAGGTAAGGCTAAAAGAGGTTTCCCCTATCGCACTCTAAGAAGTGGTGCGAATAGCCCACAGTACCAAGGGAACCTCATCGGCCTAACTCTCTCCCTCCTCATCTAACTTCTTTTTCAACAAGTTTCTGATAATCTTATGAGCTGCTTCAACCTGGCCATTTGTCTTAGGATGATAGAGGGAGGAAGTGAAATGTGCAATCTTCAGATCGGTGCAGAACTTTTTGAATTTTGGATTCGCAAACAGCTTACCATTATCTGTGATGATGCTCTGTGGTACCCCGAATCTACATACGATATTCTTCCATGCGAACTTAGTTATTGCTACCTCAGTGATCATTGTCAGGGGCTCGGCCTCAATCCACTTTGTGAAGTAGTTAATGGCTACTATAGCATATTTCCTTTGTTTTGCACTCTGCATCAGCAGTCTGATGAGATCCATTCCCCACCTTGCAAATGGCCAACGGCTGCTGATCAAGGTTAACTCTATAGGAGGTTTTTTGGGGATACTGGCGCGAACGTTACAGTCCCTACATTATTTTCTATGATGCTTGGCATCCCTCCTCATCGTAAGCTAGAAGTGCCCTTGCCTCATTAGCTTCATTACCGTTGTCTACCTAGAGTGACCCTTCTTTATTACACTCTTCACTAACATGCCATCCACATACACCTTTATTGTGTTCCCTAGTTGTTTCCGGAATATGTCGTTCGCTAGCCTCTAGAAAGTTGCTCCAGCATTTTTCAGTCTGAAAGGCATCACATTGTAGTAGTAATTACCTTTATTGGTTATGAAGGAAGTCTTCTCCTAATCCCCAACCCTTAGTTTCACTTGGTGATAACCTGAGTAGGCATCCATGAAGCTTAGCAATTCATGCCCTGCTATGGCATCTACCATTACATCTATGTTGGGTTGGTAGATGTCCTTAGGGCAGGCAATATTCAAGTTTTTGAAGTTTGTACATAACCTCCATTTTCCCCCTCCTTTGGACACCAAGACCACATTGGAGAGCCACTTTAGGTACTGGACCTCTTGGATTGCTTCATTGCTAGTAACTTCCTCACCTCCTCAGTTGTAGCCTTATTCCTCTCCTCAGCCTTACTAGCTTTACCTTGGGTATGACGCCGAGCTTATGTATTATGACATATTCCTTAATAGTTGTCAGCTCAGAAGTTTCCCAAGTGAATATATCGAGATTTTGCTCAAAGGTCTAAAGGATACTCTTTAGATCAGCCTCGGACTTCCCGGTTTCTACCTTCAGTTTCCTCCTATTGGAAAATATGATATGCTGAAGAGCCTCCGCTGAGGAGACTCTCAGCTTCCTTCCTCTATCTTCCTCCCTCTTCACCTCATCTTCAGCCTTCTAACATTCCTTCTCATGAAACAGTTGTTCACTATCAACCACATGGACCTTCATGGTGAGGCTGACACCAACTTCTCTAAGTGACATTAAATAGCTCCTTTTTTAGCTTTCATGGTTTCCCTTAACAAT
This sequence comes from Coriaria nepalensis, assembly GCA_027186245.1. Classification (NCBI taxonomy): domain Eukaryota; kingdom Viridiplantae; phylum Streptophyta; class Magnoliopsida; order Cucurbitales; family Coriariaceae; genus Coriaria; species Coriaria nepalensis. The sequence goes on along the minus strand of CP114484.1, from coordinate 4,917,266 downwards.
TCCCACTCCTCCCTCAGAGGAGAACTTCATTGCTAAGTGCTTGGTCGAGATGATAGCCCCTAGGGAGTTGATAGAGAGCCACCACAGAATGATATTATATCATAACAGGAAGTTGAAGATCATGAAGTTTACCATGACTATACACCTTCGGGAACCTTTGCCTAAAGACATCGGCAAGCTTATCATTCCCTTTGGATATAGAGACTTTAATGAGAAGCCCGTCAACAGAGTATTAACAAGCTTCAGGCTCACATTGCTAATGCCCATCTTCCTAAAGGTTGATAAGGATAAAATGTCGATTGCACTCCTCGAGTCGCCCAGCAATCGGTGTATTAGAGTGGTCGAGACATTAGCTAAAATGACAAGGGCATCATTGTGAGGGTATACAATCCCCTCCTCGTCCAAGTGTTTGAAGGTGATGTCCACTGATGTCTTTTTCTGAAGGGTCGCCGAAATGGAGAACACCTCAACTTGTGTTAGACTCCTCATCCATTTACGTCTGGGGAGTTATACATTTGTGTATTGAGAAGGAACTTAGAGTGGAGATATGTAAATATATTAGGTTGTACAAAAAAATTGTTTTTGCGTCAATTCAAAGCCCCAAAAAGGGTACCACTTCCCGTCCGACTTGCATGTGTTAAGCATGCCGCCAGCGTTCATCCTGAGCTAGGATGTTAGACTCCTCATCCATTTACGTCTCTGCCGACCTGAGTCTCCCCCCTCAGGTCCTCCCATAATCACCTGAATTTTCCATGCTACGTTCTGATGCCCGAGGTTATTACATTGCTGATCGTTTTCCCTAACCTCTCTCCTATCGCATCTTCTTCCTCCCATCAGCTTTCCCCTTCTTTCTCTATTTACATACTCCCCTCAACGCCCTTCTTGGATCAACCTTTCAATCTCTCTCTTTAGATGCATGCAATCCTCTGTCTTGTGCCTGTGATCACCGTGGTACCTACAATAATCCCGTCGATCTCTCTCAGCCGGTGCACTTTTGAGTGGCTAATGAGCTTTAAATAAGTTATGATTTCTGAAATGATTATAGATCACATCAATCCCTGCCACAAGAGGTGTAAACGTAATCATGAAGAAAATAGTCATTATTTTCTTCTCTGTGCTTTTCCTTTCATCCTCTTTCTTCTTTCTATCCTTTCTCCATTCACTCTTCCCCCTTAGCTCATCACTTTTTCCTTTTCTCTCAGCCCCCTACTACTGTCCCCCCTTTCTCCCTAACTCTTTAACTGAGTTATGAGGATCTCCCCAGTCACTTCTATCATCTTTGCCTCTAGTAAGGCCTCAATATATGAACTAAAATGCTTCTTTTCGGAATGGCTGATAAGTTTCTCTCTCACGCTTCAATCTTCCCTATCTAGTCTTCCTCAAAGTTTTCCATCTTGTATCCTCCCCCCAGTCAAGCTCTTGATCTGTTGGAACTTTGAAAGTTAAGACAAACATCCCCACTATCAGCGCCAAACTGTTAACGTAGATTTCCATCCACAACGAAAAGCTCTACTATCCACAATATGTCCCAAGATCACCATCTGCACTCAATAGCAAATTACGGCTGGGGTGGTGGTTAGCCAACCCTGCTCCGATGCTCTAGTTAGTTTTCTAGAGGGATTAGTGGAGAGTATTGTGTGTATTTTTTATTCTCTTAAGAATTTTGCATTATTCATTACCATCGAGTCATTTGGATTTTATACCTGGTTTAGGCGGGGAGGCACCAGACAGCTTTACACATATCGCACTCTCATTTATAAATGTTCTAATTATCTCCTGCTCTATGATGGGTGTCAGCGCCCTACCGGCTAACACAATAGGAATTTGGTCCCCGCTCATATGTCTCCTTCAGTAGCATGGCACCGTCCTAGTCTAAAATCTTCCAGTGCATCTCAACGCACAATAGCGTCACCCCTGTCTGACACGCCAAGGACATAGTCTTCACTTAAATGTCGGTTACTTTCAAGTTGTCCACTCGTTCGATGACTCCCTACCAAACACTGAGTTGAACGAGGAAATACTTGGCTTAGCGTCGACGTCGTCTTGAGTCTTCTTGTCCTTCAGCTGTTATTAGGCTAACTGATGTCACATGAGTCTTACTATACCTCAACCTGAGTCATCATCTCCTCTCGACACTTTACTTCTAAACGCTCTACTGGCCCTGCATAGCCTCAATTTTTTAGGCTGTCCTAGAATAGGGCCTTACAAGTCTAATTCAAATATTGAGAGATCCACCAGCTAAAAAGGATCCTCAGACATAGGACCCAAAGAAGACCCAAGGACAACCTAGCTTAGAGGACGATCGAACGGGAGAAAAAATAGTTGTAGGGGCTAAAGGTTTCCCAACATCCGTCCATTTGAAAGGAGTGGCTTAGTTAGTACGACTCCTCTTCTTTTGGATTAAGGGAGTCTCATGATTAGAATAATCATCACTCTCTCCTACAGTTGCGGCATGCTTAGGAGTGCCACTAAGAAGCAAAGGAGTAAAGTTGGGATGTTATTATGAGGAGAACCTTAGAGTCTCTATCTTGAGCTATATAGGCCCATAGTCTATTCCAAATCATCTTCTCAACATCCTAAAAGTAGCGCCAATACTCCACGAACAAGAATTTAGAAGGCAGTGAAAGAAGATGTGGAGCGCAAGTTTTAAATCCACCTAAAACATCTCCTCGTAAACCATGATTTTGTTTACCTTTTTGGTACCCACAGAGAATATTCCCTTATTTTTTTCCCAATAATACAGAGTTCCAAGGATTGAGGTATGTCATAGAAATTGTTGACAATTTCTTCTTTGATAATGGTCGAATAGACGACAAGCTCCACCTGTCGACGACGTCAAACCACCCCAAGGCTGTGAGGACCAAGTGCGCATTTAGGAGAAATGGATTTGTCAAAGCTGAAAAGCATAAAGGAGAAAAAGCTGTATGAGTGAAAGAGATGAGAACTTTGAAAGGTTAAGGCATTTTAATGTGCTAGAAAAAGGAAAACTACAAAACATTCAAAGAAATTTGTCAAAAAATCAATGAGAACGGCATAAAAGGAAAAAGTATTCTCACATATATATGCAGAAGAAGGAAGTAAAATCGACCAAAGTAGGAAAAGAGCAAACAATTGACATGAAAGTTTAAATAAGGTTAAAAGGTTCTGACAGAAATGGCGTGCCATACGGAGAAATAAAGGTGGTGGTGTGTTGGGAAAACGAAGTGGGAGTCTATGTAACCACATAACTTCCTTCATAAATAGTGTTGCAACTCGAGAAGTGTCAAAAGTTTTTTGATAGTGAATGAAATGGGCCACATTTTAGAAGCGATCTACTTCATTAAATCATTTCTCCTGATTTTCCGAGGAAGACTGACTACGAAATCCCTGCTAAGTTCTTCCCCCGAGTGGTTTTGGAGCAAGTAATGGCATATATATACCTGAGTTGGTACGACCCCCTTTATTGAGTTAGCAAATGCGACATCGCCTAATAATAGGTTGCACATCTTGTCTCATACGTACCTAATAGAACCTATTGGCGACAATAGATAACATTTTATCGTAACCAAAATATCCTGAAAACCCACCTTCGTATAGCTTTGTTATCACGAATTCATGAAACAACCCTTCTGAAATGCAAACTCGCGAATACTTAAATAGAAACCCATCACGTATCATATAGTCGTCACATACGACATTTGAGTTTAGCAGGAATTCTGCCTACACTATGCCAGACTCCAGGTCAGAGGAATATTGCTCTTTAAGAGCCTTTAAACATACAAATCGGATAGAAAAAATAGTGACCAAGTGGGATTGTCGACTAATGGCATCGGCACCCGATTTTCATTGCCATATTGATGTCAAATGACAAAATCAAACTACTATATCATAGTAAACCTACGTGTATGACATGAATCTGGCTGGTTTTGCGATTGTGAATGCCAAAGTGAATCATGATCGAAGAATAAAATGAATTCTTGATGTATAAGATATGGTCTCCAATACTTAAGTGTTTGGACTAGAGCGTAAAGCTCCATATCATAAGAGAATATTTTCGTCGAGTATCATTGAGTTTCTCACTGAACTTTACAATAGGATGCCCCTGTTGGCTTAACACTCCGTCGATGCCCACATTGGAAGCATCGGTAATATCAATAAAAGCTTGATTAGCCTCGTTGGTCCATTTGAAAACTCGCAACTTAAGAGATTCAATGATCGGCGCAGTAATGGTATTAAAACCACAAATGAATTGACGATAAAAAGTAGCTAATCTATGAAAACCTCAAACATCAAAAAATGATGTAGGGGTCGTCAAATCTATGATGGCCCACACCTTTGCTTGATTAGCCGATACACCTTGAGAAGCCACAAAGAAACCCAAAAAATTAGTTATTTTTGCATGAAAGCACACTTGCTTTTATTAACATATAGTTGCTCATAACAAAATTTAGCAAGCGTTGCTCGTATATGCTCAAGATGGTCCTGTATATTATGACAAAAAATAAGAATGTTGTAAAAGTACACCACAACAAACTTATCCAAAAATAGCCTATGTAATTGAGTCATCACCCGCATGAAAGTACTTGGCACATTAGTGAGACCAAATGACGTAACTAACTTCTCGTATACTCCATTTTTTGTCTTAAATATTGTTTTCCACTCGTCTCCGAGCCTAACGCAAATTTGATGATATCTGCTTTACAAGTCTATTTTCGAAAAACTGTTGCCTCTTCCACAAGACATAACATATCATCAAGGCTGGGAATAGGGAACCGTATTTAACCATAATCTTGTTAACATCTCCACTAGCAATACACATTCTCCAACTACCATCTTTTTTTGGTGTTAGCAATGCAGGTACAACACCCTGCTTAGGCTCTCACAGATACAACAATGATCAATATGGTGTTGCACTTATTGTTGTATCTCATCGTGCTTCAGTGAACTCATGCAATAATGCGGTAATTCAGAAGGCTAGAACTCGGATGAGATCGATCTCATGTTGTATGTCCCATATAGGGGGTAATACTCATGGTAACTCCTTGAACATGACTTCTTTAAACTCATCTAGCAGTCCGGTCAATCAGATGGGATATTAGGTGCCAAAAATTTCACTTCTTGTCCTTCTAACAACAAAACTACCTGCTACTCTTGTCCTTTAATCGGATGGGATTTTGGGTGCCAAAAATTTCACTTTGCCCAACGTAGGTACGGGCTTATTCTTGAATTGTAGCTCAAACTCTGAAATGTGTAATGGTTCCAATGTTACGCACTTCCCTAACCCAACGACGATAATGGCTATTAATGGACCCATTTTTTCATTCTTTAGGCCAAAAATCGATGGGCCCTTCCTTTTTTTCTTTTTGCATGATAAAAATTTTATTTAAAAATAAAAAAAACAAAAACCAAAAAACATAGGTGCCCACTGTAAACGGAAATCCCACATCTCATGAGCAACATCAGCAAATTATTGAATTCTCACATAATTCAACCGTAATCTTGTTAACAACTCCACTGTCAATACACATTCTCCAACTACCATCTTTTTTTGGTGTTAGCAATGCAGGTACATCACACTCACTGACTTAGGATCTCGGGGATAAAGCATTAATCAATACGGTGTTGCATTTGTCGTTGTAGCTCATCGTACTTCATTGAACTCATGCGATAATGCGGCAATACATAAAGCTAGAACTCAGAATGAGATCGATCTCGTGTTGTATGTCCTGTATAGGGGGTAATACTTGTGGTAACTCCTCGGACATGACTTCTTAAAACTCATCTAGCAGCCCGGTCAATCGGACGGGATTTGAGGTGACAAAAATTTCACTTCTTGCCCTACTAACAGCACAACTACCTATTGTTCTTGAATAATCCTTGTAAATTCGCCCAACGTAAGTACAGGGTTATTCTTGTGTTGTAGCTCAAACTCCGAAATGTATAATGGTTCCATTGTTACGCACTTCCCCTTATAATCAAAATAATACATATATTCATACCTATCATATAATACCCTACAATCATACAACCACAATCTCCCTAGAAGAAGATAGCACATGATCATAAGAATAATATCACACCACTCCTCCTCCTAATATCTCTTACCCAAGAAAAATTTCATCAAGCAACATATTTTAACTTGAATTGAGTTAGTTTTTATTAACACAACGATGATACAGGCCATTATTGGACTCATTTTTTCATTCTTTAAACCGAAAATCGATGGTGAGCCCCTCCTTTTTCATTTTGCGTACTAACTTTTATTTAAGAATAAAAAACCAAAAACTAAAAACAAAAAAATTTAGATGCCCACCATAAACGGAAATCACACACCTCACGAGCCACATCAGCAAATAACTGAATCTTCACACAATACATTATGGCAAATACAGTAAGACACCAACGCCCCTACATAACTATTTTCCTGATTAGTCAAAGTTGACTATATTTCAACTTAAATCAAGCAACTGTAATATCTGTCGAATATAAAAATATCCATGTGTAGCATGATCAATTAACCAATTGAGAAACACGCTGATTATGTTTTTTCCATCCTCTCTTATTCCGTATTGTTATTGCTAGTCGTGATTCATGAGTATTGAATAGAAATGACGGTGTGGTCCAAATTAGTTTTGTGAATGTCATTGATTCTATGATTATGTATTATGACCACAGTGGCAGAGAAGATATTGTTGGAGTTTGGCAAAAAAATTGGCACGCTAACAAGACCATAAATCACACATAAGGTTACGATTTGCCTTTTGAGGAGCATATTGCTTTCGTCTTTATTTGCTGGATCAGTAAAATTATTAATGTGATAAAAATAATGAATACATGTTATGCATTGTATCAAAAATTTCTAAATTCTAATTTAAAACTAGATGTAACCCACGCATTAACCAAAACACATATTTACGTATGTACATATATATTTTGAATATTTGGCATACGTATTCATTAGATTTGGTAAAAAGAATTATAATTAAAATAAATTTAGTTAAATTATTATTTTGGTCCCATTATTTATATGTATTTTTTTTATTTTTATACTTGAATTCTCGTTTAATTCGATTAAATATTTTAATTTAACTTTTATCATATTTTAATTGTTAATTAAGCAAAAACTATTTATTAAAATATTCTAAATATTCAAAAATATCCATTTAATTAATTTTTACAAAATAAAATTTTACCCATTTTTTTCTCTAAACACTTACCACGAAGAGAGAAACTCATTTATTCCATATATAATAGTAATCATTTATTCTTTTTTCGAACTTTATGCCTAACATACACAACACATTTTTATTTTTTTTTTTTGGCACATTGAATGGGCTTTTTTTTGTCATACATTTTCATTTCTATTAAATACATTTTAAATATATAATAAATAAGAAAATCAAGGTGTCCGGGTGTTCCATCGTATAATACAAATTATTTTACTCTCTCAATCAATGATATTAAAACATATCACAAATTTAAATACATGTTTCGTCTTTTTAAATATGAAGTATTATTAAAATTTAATTTCAAGTATGAAATATTATTAAAATATAATTTTCTAAGTTTTAGATTATGCTCGTCTGGTTTATTTTCTGGTTCCGCTAGTATCTGTCATTGACACCTTCCCATATTTGTCATCCTAGCTTTGTCGTCACTGGTATCACCACCACCACCACCACCCCAACTTCTTCCGATAAATTGTAATGGTCTATTATAATTTTATAAAGTTTTAGGAGGGATTTATCATAATTTCTATTAATAATTATTAACTCACAAAACATATATATATATATAACAACTTTAATTAATGTACATGTTATTTTAGTAAAATTCTTCAAAAATAATAATAGAGATATGTAAAAATCTGGTTCATACGATTTCGATTAAAGAATAATACTAAATTTAAACTACTAATATTTATTTAATATCAGTATTTCCAATATCAAAATTATACCAAAATCTAAATATATGACAATATATATATATATATATTACATATGTATATTAAATGTTAAACTCATAAGTATATTTGTTTAATACTAATCAATATTAATGATTTAATATCGATTTTAAAATTAATCTCTACCTCCATCTCTTTCATGGAACTCATCAGTACTGATAGCGGTTTCAGAACTAATACTTTTATCCGGATCGTAACTTTTATACAACCCTATTAATTTTACTTTCAGAATTTTAAATATTCCATTTGGACGGCATTAATTAATATGAACCTTAAGCGATCGAGGTAGATATTACGTGGGACCATCTTGTGGAAAAATCCACCATCCTGTCTGTCGATCAAATGTCAGAAAGAAGAGTAATACCCCAAAGTACAGACACAAACACAAATATAAAGTGACCAGGTTTCGCACGTGGGATCTTCTTTTGTCGAAAGATGATTGTGCTCCAATTGCTTCGCATCATCTTCATTATTTTAAACTATAGTGCATCCCAGCAGATTATTTGTTTTTGCCGCGCTAAATATTACTTAATTTTGAGCAAAAAGCTTTGAACACCAAAAAAAATATATTATAGTTAACATAATTAAAATCCTTAAGACTCATGGGTTTAATAATTTCACGAGGGAATTCACTTTTTTGTCTCTCTATAATTTAATTTTTTATAAATTTATTCTTTGGCCAATTTTTAATATATATATAATTTAAATAAAATATTTTAATGAATAATACTAAATCGATGATATTAAAAATATTTTTTTTTTCTTATTACTTTATTTTATAATCTAAATTTTATTTTAACAAAAACAAATAAATAAGAAAAAAAAATCAAATGGGAAAAACGATACCTGAACTGATTTTTCAAGAAAAAATAAATTAAAATCATTCGACTTTTTATAAGAACAATCGATTAAAACGATCAAATTTTTCATAAAATATTTGAATTGAATCGAATTTTTATGAAAAATCTGATCAAATTGATTTTATTTTCTTTCATGAAGATGAACCAAATTAAAATTAAAAATTGAAAAATAAAGGAGATTTGGTCGAACTAGACCTCCATCGAGAACCCAACCTCCATGGATGTTTGGTTCAAGTAGACCTCCGTATTTTTTTAGGAAATAAAATCTTCTTTATTTTTGCGAGAAAGAACGAAATCGATTCGATTGGATTTTTCAAAAAAACTTAATTCCAATTAGATATATTGCGAAGAAATCAAATCATCTCTATTGATTTTTCTCATAAAAAGTAAAATTATTATGATCCAATTTTTTCCAAAAAATTGAACTATTTTTTATTTTTTTTCTCCTCATTTTTTTTTTAAAATTGGATTATGAAAGAAAATAATAAATTAATAAGAAATAAAAATAAAAATAAGAAATATGAAAGATAAAATAATAATAATTTTTTTAATATCGTAACACAAGTCAAAATGTCATTTTAGTACTATTCATTGAAAATCGATCCTATAGACTAGTTTAAACTCAAATTACACATTTTCGTTTTAATTTATCAACATCTGTCGTCGGATCAAAATAATTTATTAACACTTATAATTTTATCGGTGGATTTTGAATCCAACGTTTCATTCGCCTATGAAACATAGAATTCCCACAGGAACAGTTCAAAGTGGCATTAACAATCCCATTATCAGGAATATTATTAGTGGGATAGCTATTAAAGCTTTGCTTTTGTGACCCATAAATAGAACCTGCTTTTATGATCCATTATCCGATCTAACCCAGAAATGTAACGTTGACTCGTAAGGTTAAGAAGAACAAGAGATATAGCTCCCGTGAAAAAAATAAAAAAAAAATTTGCTTCTGTTTCCGAGATTTTCTTTCCGTTTAACTGTATATGTTAGACCGGATGGTCGAGCGAATGATCCAGATCTAAAAGTTATTAAATAAAACAGAAACATAAACTAGTAAATCTTAATTTGATAACCAGCTCTTCTATCAAACTTGGATATATATTTGGTTAAATTATCTTTCTGTATTTGCACGTTTTTTGTTTTTGTTTTTGTTTTAATCTTTTGACTTTAGTTGACTCAATTAAATCCAACGTGCGTTATATTTTTATTTTAGTCACTTGAATTAAAAATAAATAAATAAAATTTAAAATCCTCCGCTTACTTTTTCTTAAGTAAAATTTCACATATTTTTGTTCTCTTAGCCACCTGTTTCTATTAGTGCCGCTGGCCGTCCAACTCCGCCGTTGCTACCACCCCAATCACTAGCTGTGAATCTAAGATTTCAGTACAGTAATAACTGATCACCGATCTTATAATAAAGTTAAAAGAAATAATTATAAGTATAGAAGCAAAGTCCTCACGATACAATAAAAGCAAACCATATAAAGCATATGAATTTCAATGTTTAATATATATGCACATTTTATGAATTTCAAGTTTTGGGGTAGGATATTTACCCAAATTATAATCCATCAGAGTTTGAAACCACTTCTTCATCATTTTAAAATAAAATCAACATATTGATTAATCTAATACTCGATATTATATATGAATGTTAGTATACCGATCATCTCTTAATTGTAGACAGAAATATGAGAGGATGTGGGAGGGGTGGGGGGGGGGGGGGGACATTGTGAGATAATTATGCGTGCTTTTTATATCTTTATGGCTACTCAAATCTCTCTAAAATGTTCATGCAGAGTGCACGTATGGGTGATAGATATCATTGCAATAAGCAATCATGGCAATTATCAAAGGGGCCAAGATTTTGCCGGTGGATGTCCTTGACATTTTGTTTTAATAAAACTACGTGCGCTGAAACCTTTTGAAATAGACAGTTTCGTTTCCTCTTTTCCCCCTTTTGTGTTTGCAAGTATTATATACTAACATCATTTATTATTATTAATTTCCCATTTCGTTAAGTATACTAATTCGTAAATGGAACGAGGCATTTACATGCATTTTTAATTCATTAAGATTTGTGCTTTTTTTTTTTCCCTTTCGTGAGTAATGTAAAAATTGGTTCATATGTCGACGGCCGGCCACACCTATACTAAGAATAAATGGAATGTGTCGGGGTTTTATATCCTCTCTAATGCTTAAGTTAATGATTACAAAAAAAAGTAGCATAAAGCTTATTAGGGTATTTGATCCTGTGTGATACCAGCTTGCAAGCATGTCTTCTTGTATATTTAGTACCTGTTGTAGAAAATCTTTATGTCAATGCTGAATATTGATGATGAAGTGAGGACATCCCTTAAGGAAATAATCAGAATATTAAACATACAATCTTTAAATTTTTTTTTTTTTATATTAAAAAACAGCATTCTGTTAAAGGCATGAATTGTGGAATCAATTTCCTTCTTAATTAAGCATAATGAAATTTATTTTTACTATTAAGAATCCTAGATGTGAGCCTCTTAACTTTCTTAGCAACACCGACTTTCCCTTCGTCTCTTTTGAAATGAGGAGGTCTTCAACATTGCTACTTAAATTTATTATTCATTCCTGACCAGAAGCATAATGCGCTTTTCTTCCAAAATAGCATATAACAATGCAATATGTTATAATCATATTGGTTAGGACAAAATTTGAACCGTCAATTGGTTTAGTGCTTAATATGGAAGTTTTGTCAAGAAAACGACAAATACACAAGAATGTATGAAATTTAGATCCGTAGTTGGGATTCTTGACTTGCTATTCATTCAAACTTCATATTTGAAGATTGACTGATAATTAATTTGGTAAGGGGTACAAAGTATACAGACTATGAAATTCAACTTGTTTTATTTCTGAAGCTGTTACACTTACTAGAATAAGAATATACTTGTAAAAAAGATGCATAAAGAATCCGAAAATAAATGTTGAACTGTTATATTATGTCTCTTGATATATTTAACCCTCTTATTTTCTTGCCGGGAAAAAAATTATTTCATTTTATAAGAATGAAATTACAGATTATATAAACGATTATAAACAGAATCGATATTTAATTCTCTTATTTTTCTAAAAATAATTTTAATTTAATCGAATACATCCTTATGTTTAAGTACTTTTTAAAATATATTTTATAATTTTTTTTTTTTTGGGGTAAAATATACTATAATATGTTTAATTTTTTCTAAATATATCTTTTAAAAGAATTACTCAATCAAATTCTGAATTTAAATTTAATTTGTTGGATACTCCTTGTAAGGATTTATCCAATCTTCAAAATCCATATTATGATTCTCATAATTTACATCGTAAAAGTTGATTACACAACTTCCTAATAAATCGGCTTTCGTTAAAGTAAACATTGAATCTTGTTGGGGCATTAATAATGTGGGATATCCTTGTCAGGTTATTTATAAGCAAATGTGAACAAAGTCGACAATCCCTAATTAGGCCCTAGTTCTAATGACAGGTATCATGCATGATCCGATTCCAAGATCATCTTCGTGTGTACATATAGTTTTAATGACTAATTTATTTAAGATGTTTGGAACACAACTGCTTATTGCGGCGAAACATTCCTACCTTTTGTCTTTTTGCTCCAACTAAAGATTGCCTGCTAGGGAACATGTTGCTCCCACTAATCATAAGTGCTAATTGTATTAGAGTTAGAAAAATTCTTAATTAATCGGTGGGTCTGTTTTTTTTTTGGGGGGTTGTGTGTGTACTGTTTACGTTGTGGATACTGCATGCCTTAATTTGTTCGGTAGGAAACCACATTGTACAGTATATTTAATTATGCATGCATGCCTAAACGTCCCTTGTCGAAGCTAGCTAGCTATATATATATAAACACATAAAGTTTTTGTTCTTATGAGTTTTATTTATTTTCTATTGTTATTATTATTACTATTTTATTTTATTATTATATGTTATTGTTCTCATGAGCTTTATTCTGTAAGAAAAAAGGTGATTAAGACGACACCTAATCAAATAATGCCATATTCTTTGCCCACTTGTTTTGGTATCCATTCCTAGATGTGTTCAGAATACTTTGGTATCCATTCCTAGGTGTCCTAGATAAAAGGTGATTAGTTTTTTTGTCTAACTCCCACCTCATTGTTGGCATTAGAGGTTTAATGTCCACCTCTTTTAAAATTAATTGATAATTAATCTCAAAAAATAGTTTTTATGAGTTTCAAATGTAAAATTTCAAAGTACATTTTTATCTAGGACTTTACATCATTAACTACTAAACCAACCTCTTAAAATTTCTTACCGACTTGAAAAGGGTAAAAAATGACGGATTCCTAATTCTTATAAGAAAATCTCCACCCTTAAATCTTCATATAATACCCCACATATACTCATGGAAGTAAGTGTGGGAGCAACAATGTATGGAAGTAAGAAAATGAATCCAGCTGTCCTTAATCAAGTTGTGTTGTTTTTTCATAACGTTTTTCTCTCTTTCTTCATCTCCATGCAATTTTGATTCCTCAAATTATTTATGCGTTAATAACGTACCTGTCACATCGGTTATATAAAAAATATTAAAGTTATATTCTTATATTCTTAAGTTGAAGAAAGATCCAAACCAAAAAGATTAGTCTAATTAGAAATAAATTTAGATGGTTTAAAATTAAGAGTCCTTTAATTAAAATACGTGTGTAATATTATTTAAAATATGATTATTTTATTTATTTTAAATAATTTATAATATGTTAATTGATAGTGGTAAATTAATAAGTTTAATAATTTTTTTTTTAAAAAAAATTTATAAAGAAAGATAGAACTCTTGATTTATAAATTAATTAGAGATTTTCTTCCTAAACAACATGAGATAAATTTCAATACTATTCTTTACTTGTGAACCGGTTATTCTGAATACCCAACAAATAACACAATGGATAAAAAACACTTATTAATAAAGTGTGAATATATATACTTATAATTTAACTATGATATTATAATAAATTAATAAATCTAATAATTTCTTTTCCTAAAAGATTTTATAAAACAATACAAAACTGTTATATTTATAAATCAACTATAAACTTTACAAATTTCAACGGATAAACTAAATTTAATCCGCAATAACATAAATCTTACTTACAATTGGAAGAATCGCAATACTCTAAAAACTCACATCGACCAATCGGCTAATATTTTCTAACATAACATGTTACTTAGTATATCAAGTCACCCTTTTACTATTCAAAGTCAACATGAGTAATAGTCTTTTTCTTTTCCACCTCTTAATTTCAAGCGAAAATATTTATTTAAAATTTTTCATATTGTAAATTCTATTTAGGATAAGCTTTGACGATAAATAAATTTTCACACTACATTTAATTTATCAATAAATGATCAAATGGGTATTAATGTAATATGTTTTGGCTCTAAACCAATAGACATAGAGAGGATTCTCTATATATACTATCCTGCCTCTTCTTCTTTCTTCACTAAAATCACAATCTTCTTCAAAACAAAATGGTCGAAACTTTTCCTACCATCACTTATTTCTTGGTGGTACTCTTCATAGTAAGGGTAAGCCGTTCAAAGAACTCCACCAAATCAATATCCAAGTCCAAATCATGGACAAGTTTACTGTCATCAAAGCTCCAATCCCTTGAAATTTTTAATAAACTTTATGATGATCCTGAATCCCTGAAAATAGCCTCTAGAGATTTTGGAAACATACTTAGCCAAATTCCAGCTGCGGTTTTCTACCCTTCTTCCATTAATGACATCATGAGCTTGATCAAAATCTCTTACAACTCTTCAGTACCATTCACCATAGCAGCTAGAGGTTGTGGTCATTCGATCCGTGGACAATCTATGGCTCACAATGGAATTGTTGTGGACATGAAATCAATGAAAAAATACAAGGGATTGTCAAAGGGTTCGGGAATCATGATGATCTCTTGTGGGAGTTCCAATTCAAGTGTTGAAGATCATCAATTCTACTATGATGTTGGTGGTGAGGAGCTTTGGATCGATGTGCTCCATGCCACGCTAGATTACGGGCTTTCGCCTGTTTCTTGGACTGATTATTTATATCTCACCGTTGGGGGAACCCTTTCAAATGCTGGAATTAGCGGGCAAACATTCCGATATGGTCCGCAGATAAACAATGTGCAAGAAATGGATGTTGTCACCGGTATGAGGCGAAAATATATATTTATATATCTAAGCTTTTCTTTCTTTAATTTCTTTTTCCAAGAAAAAAAAAACAAAACAAAAAAACAAAAAAACGTGACCTTTAATTAATGTTAGAAACACAAGTTTTGGGTTGTTGAGAATAGATTAATTATGTACGAAGTCATTTTCCAAGAAATTTTAATAAGGTTACAATACATTTATGTACGTAGAGTCATTTTCTAAGAAATTTGAATAAGATTACAACACAGTAGCTAGCTACTCGCATGCTTTTTCTGAGGGGTCCCAACCTTTGAAAATAGCACGGAAATTTAAGGTTATTCACACTAATGGGTGCCCTTTCTAAGAGCTTTCTTATAAATCATTTAGCTAATTCATGGTTATAACTTATGGGTATCCTTTTTAATTAACTTTATGCTAATGTGTTTTTAACACCAAGGCTCCAACAGTGTACTTTCTTAGGACTTTCTTATGAACTGTTTAGCTATAGTAAGTATTATTCATAAATAATAATAAGATGGCAACTCAGATGTTGTATCCTCTTCAGATCTAGTTATTCTCGGGTTCCTACAATACATGAGAAAATATGGGAACTTATAATAATCATCTTTTTAAAAAGTGTTATTCGTATATGTTGTGAGTTATATGTTATAACAAGCATTTGAATTGCATCATATTTGTTATTACAAGAATACTTGAGCTATGTACAAGATTGCATGCCTGAATACATGCAATTTTAGGGTTTAATTTATTTAATAAATTTCAGGTAGAGGAGACTTTGTTACCTGCTCGGCTGAGAGGAATTCTGAGCTCTTTCATGCCGTTCTTGGTGGTTTGGGTCAATTTGGAATTATAGTTAGAGCAAGGATCTCCTTACAGTCCGCTCCAAAGAGGGTAGGGTGTATATATTATATTATATTATATAATTTTCAGAATTTTTTTTTCCTTCTTTTTATTTGTTCTTAAGGGGATCAGTGATTCGAACTCGAGGCTGGGTCCCAAGTGAGATACTCTATAAATTTTTTTAAAAAAATTAAAAATTAAGGATTTATAATCAAAATAAGGCTTAATTAAAAACAATGATTTGCAGGTTAAGTGGCTACGAATGCTATATCACAGCTTCTCTGAATTTGTAGCAGACCAAGAACGTCTCATCTCTATCAATGGAAATAAACAAAGCGAAGCACTGAACTACTTAGAGGGTCTACTTCTCATCCACCATGGTCCCCCAGATAACTGGCGATCCTCGTTTTTCCCACCGTCTGATCATTCACTAATAATCTCTTTAGTAAATCAACACACCATCATTTACTGTCTCGAAATCGCCAAATACTATGATGATCACACCCAAAACACTGTACAAAAGGTACGACATATGTATTTCAGAGTAATCCTCTCACTATTATTATAATCAAAATTCTTTTTTGTCTTTTTCTGGTAATAAAGTCTGGTATTAATGTGTGCAAAATGTTTTTGTCATTAGTTCTGTTTGTGTTTGGTATCAGAATATTAGTTCTCGGATTTATAATTAGGTCATTTCTTAACAGTTTAAACTCTCTTATGTATATTTAATGTGCAGGAACTTCAAGTTTTAATCGAAGGGTTGAACTTCACACCTGGATTCGTGTTCGAAAAGGATGTAACTTACACTGATTTTCTGAATAGAGTCCGAAGTGGAGAACTCAAGCTTCAGTCACAAGGACTATGGGATGTTCCACATCCATGGATGAATCTCTTTGTCCCGAAATCTCAGATTTCGGATTTCAACTCGGGTGTTTTCAAAGACATTCTTCTTAAACGAAAAATTTCCAATGGAACCGTTCTTGTTTATCCGATGAATCGCAACAAGTAAGTTAAAAGGGTAAATTACTAGTTTAATATATTTTTTTCTTATTGGTCAAAATCAATATATAGATGTCCTAATCCAAGGGAGCAAGGATAATGTTCTAATTTAAGTCATAAAGACTCGAGCAGTTTGATGACTAAATTGAGACAAGAGATAGGACAAGGACAAAATTAGGACTCGTTATAGAATATTAGGTGGTTAGTAGTTTAGCTTATATTAAAATTTTCTCCAGCCATATATGTTGTACATCCCTTAATCCAGGATACTCAAGTACTATGTAAATAATGTCTGAGACTTAATTAATCAAACAGGTGGGATGATATGATGACTGCGGTGACACCAAATGAGGATGTTTTCTACACAGTTGGGTTCTTGTATTCAAGTGGATTTGGCGATTGGCAAGCTTATGAAGATCAAAATAAGGATATAATAGAGTTTTGTGAAAGTTCTGATATAGAGATCAAGCAATACCTTCCTCACTATGAAACGCAGGCAGATTGGCAAAAACATTTCGGGTCTAAATGGAAATCCATTAGAGAGAGGAAACTGCAGTTTGATCCGAAATTGTTATTGTCACCAGGGCAGAGAATTTTTAATTAATATTTGGATGTGGGCATGTATTTAATCATGGTGTTATTAATTAGAATGGGTCGAATAATTATGATAAAGAGACCACTTTATAGTTTCTTGTTGTCGTGAATTGTATGAATGTACCTTTGCTTTTCTCCTAGTGAGTAAGTGAGAATAAAGGTTAGTATATTCGTATATTGATATTGCTAAAGATAAATGTTTTGTACAGAGTGTTTTATAGCCTTCGGTACAATGGTAATAAATATTTGCACAAGGAAAATGCTTGAATAAATTAAGAGGAGTTAAAGTTAGCAAATTTTGCATAAGGAAAGGATTGACTAAATTACTGAGGCGTTAGGTGAGAAATTATGTGGTTGGATGATTAGCCCACTCTGCGGGATTTCCTTTCATGTCTGATTGCTTTGATCGTTGAGAGGATTGTGGTGCTGCATGCTGTGCTGGGTGATTTGCTTCCAAAGACTCTCTCAAGCTCAATGGGGTCGAGGCGATGTTAAGCATGTTTCGTAGTGTTAGATATCGCAATGCGTCAAGAGGCTTTGTGAGAACGTTTATCGGGTTGATTTTGTCGGAAATGAAATGGACAATAAGCTATTTTTGGTGAACATTTTCACGGACGAAGTGGAAATCAATAGCGACATGCTTTGTGCGGGAATGATTGACCGGGTTGGCACGAGGTAAGTAGAATCAAGGTTGTCACACTAGAGTCTAGGCAGACGGGTGTTTGGGATGCGTAATTCATGGAGAAGACTTTGGAGCCAGAGAAGTTCGGTAGTTGACTTGATGAGAGCGCGGTATTGCAATTTACGCTAGAACGAGCTACATTCGTTGAATGTGAGTAGACCAAGATAAATGGTTGGATCCAAGAAGGACAAGATAGCTAGTTGTGAATTGGAGATCATCTGGACAACTGGCCCAATAGTATTGGTGAAGATGTAGGGATCAAAATTGATGCTAGGTTTTATGACAAGATCAAGGTGATAGGTGCCGCAAAGATAGCGAAGAATCAATTTCCCAGAAGACCAATGATTCACGATCGGTTGTTGCATAATCTAACACACTTTATTAACTACAAAAGAAATATCAGGCTGAGTTAATAAGAGATATTGAAGGGCACTTATGGTACTACAATAAAGCATAGGATCTCAAAGGCATTGTTATTAAAGAGAGTGAGAGCGTTAGCATTTGACATGGGGCTTAAGACTTGTTTCTTAGAGTGCATGTTGGTTTTACGTAATTAATTGGTAATATAGCGTTGTGGAGAAAGGTGGAGGCCAATAGACGAGTAAAAGGCTTCAATGCCTAAGAAAAAGTAAAGAGGACCGATGTCCTTAAGAGCAAAAAATGTCTGTAAGCAGCGAATGATGATCTCAACAGAAATCCAAAAATGTGATGCAATGGTTCCACCTTATCTGAGAAATTAAAAAAAAAAGAAAGCATGAATATCGAGCAAGTCGATACAGATAACAACATTAGAACCCATTCCATGAAGCACTTTTCCAATTAAAGTTTGATCAATATTTTGACAAGATAAGAATTTGAGTCAGAAATGATTGATTTTAGTATAAGTGAGTATCATTTATTATTATTGTTGGAAGTTAATATTATATATTTTTAATTACATATCATAATAAAGTTATAAACCCTTAGGTTATGTTGTTAAAGCTATAAAAGTGATCATGGTAATTGAGATTGTATATTCTTAAAGCGTAAGTTTTAAAGTGTTTGAAGTCAAAAATTTATCAAGATGTGATATTGATAATTTGGATAGACTATTACATATGTTATCTTCTTATTGGTTTATAATTATTGATCTCATGACCACTCATATTTGAGAGTATCAAGATAAACATGTAGGTGCTTAGTAAAAAATAAGTTCACTAAATGTGCCTATTCAATAATCTCAATGGTACTTAGTCTAATCAATAAATAAGGTTTATCTAGTGACTATAGTGTTAGTAATTTTTAAACCTTGGATCATCATGGTATCTCATTCTTAAGGTTCAATGCTTTAATATTATTGTAAAATATCCTAGTCGGGGTAAACTGTTGAATATAAAATATTAAACATGAAAGTTGTGAATGATCAAGATGAGATCCATCACTTATATATAAAAAAGAGAAATCTCAAAATATGTTCTTAAATGTAATTAATAGAGAAAACAAGATTGTATTTATAAGAAAATAATATTTATATGATTTATCTATTAAAGTTAACAATAAATTATATCCTAAAAAAAATTGAGGTATTAGTCAAGTGGAGGATTTGAATGACACGTATTAGTCATTCAAGTTCTTGTAAAAGATGATATACACTTCTCATCTTACAAGTAACTTTAACAATTTGTTAAAAGTCAATTTAAGTTTCGAAAGTTTATCGAGTGTTATATAACTTTCCTGTTGTAAAGATGTAGAATAAACCAATCACACATAAAATGATTTAAAGTAACTTAAGGTATTTTTGTAACTAGAGAAATAAAAGAACAACTAGTGTATATTAGTAATGTGATTATTAATCTAGTATAAGATAAATTAATTGATTTGTTAACTTCGATGTCGGTATGTTAGCACAACAAAGTAGTTATATTGTATTAATTAGTAATTAATTATTTAATAAATTAAAATGATAAATTGATATATTCTTATAAGGATCCATAAATGTTAAATTTGTCATTAAAACTTCAGGGACAAATTTATCTTTGAATAAATTGGACTTTTAGTAACTAATTATTAATTAATTAAAAGTTAAGTTTGGTCAAAATCACCACATATGGCCAGCCTCACCATGAACGGTTCTATGGGATAATAATAAGTAACTATCTATCGATTCTTAATAATATAAGAGATTTTAAATGATGACTGAACCACTTAATGAGAACTTATGATAAGAAAGTCCTCACTATAAATATGACCTAGGGGATTTGGCCATAGATCATCTAATTCATAGAGAGAGGTTTAATTTCCTAGTGAGAGAAAGAGGCCTCTTCTTTCTCCAATTGAAGTTTAGACAGTTCATATATTGAATGTCATAAACTAGAAAATATCGTTGAGTGAGAAAGTTCATGTGAATCAATATTAGAGATCAAACATATGGGTGACTTAATAGATCTTCGTGTGGTAACAAAGAAGGAAAGAAGAAGGATCTTGTTATATTATGTAATCAAATATGCATAAAAAAGCTATAAGTATCCTTACATTTTATATAATGGTTTCATGCTTTTAACTATGTTTTGAACTAATATAGCTTGATCTTGGCAAGCATGTTCTCCTAAGATCTGATTAATTTTTAACATACCATTTCCATTGTCATATCATATATTAACTTGTACATGCACTTTCAATCACCACAGGTGTTTCATGTCATTCACATAAAAAAATCTACATACAGGCACAAAATAATGTTATAAATGAGGAAGAATGTTGAGAATATATTCTAAATTTGAAAGGGATGTCTTGGGAACCTAAAATTCCAAATCTAAAAGATGAACCACTCTACTCATTTTCAATTTATTTTGAGATTGAAGACCAAATTTTTACAAGATATTAGAGGTAGACCCAACATATAATTGGATTAACTGCCACATATTTTCCATATCACCCATATTATAACAAATTCATCTGTAGGCTTAAAATAATGCTAGAAGTGAGGGGCCGTGTTGATAATATATTTCACATCTGAAAGGAAAATTTTGAGAACATAAATATAAGAGAAATAAACCACTCCAGTTATTGGCAATTGATTTTGAGATAGAAGTATATATTTCAATATGATATCAGAGCTAGTATAACAAGCAATTGGACTAACCGGAATACGTCCTCCACGTTCTCCATATATATATATATATATATATAATATTCATGTATAAGTTTAAAATAATGTCACATATGAAGGGACATATTGAGAATATATCTCATATCTAAAAGAAAAATCTTAGAAATTTAATGTAAAAGAAAGAATGATCACTCATCTAATTACTGATTATTTTTTTTGGCAATCAATTTTGAAAAATGAAAATCCAAATTTTTACATACAAAGCTGCATGCATGCAAGGTACACCAACCAAAAATCATAATAAATTTTATACTACGTTTCTCTCTGATCACCAACTTAAGCATCCCGATGGAACCGGGAGATTTGCCGGATAAAACCCACTCTATTTGTATCTTGGTGCAAGTGAGGGCGGTCGTAAACATATTGCATCAACATAGACTTAAAAATTAGTATTATTTGATCGTTCTCTATTCTTTCAATGTAATCCTCTATAATCTTCTTAATATAGTTTCTCTTCTTAGAAAAAGAAAAAAAAAAAAAAAAGTTTGTTGAGTTTACGAAAATCATATTACCTGTAATAATAATAATTTATGCAAATAGCTGAATATTCATATATACACTTAATTATTATTCTTGGATTCAATTACAACGTATCATGTCAAATCTCACAACATTTGAATTACGACTTTTCCATTACGAACAACACTTAATAATCACGGAGAGTATAATTTTGATTGCGAGCAACACTTAGTGTTTCGCTCAAAAGTTCATTATGATTTTTTGACTGAGCAACACTTAATTTTAATGTCGACTTTTACATTATGAGCAACACTTAGTTATTCTCTCAAAAGCTCATTATGATTAGATATCTACACTTATTGTGACAAGATTTTAAATTAGTGAGCATAATTTTTGTCAAATTTAGAATTTATGAGAATTTGGTAAACAAAACATACTATATCTACGCCTCAAATACGCCCCCAACAGAATATAAAGAGAAGATAAATACCAAAAAAAAAAATAATTAATTATGATTTTGTTTCATGTATTCTTGTGATTAAAACAAAATAACGAGCTAAGTAGTTTTTAATACTTATGCAGTTCGGTTTTTCTAAATTCATTCATGTGTAATCTTCAACTAACTTCTTAGTCCATGAGTCCAACTGATATTTTTTTTAAAGAAAAAATTAAGGGGAAAAAAGAAAATAACAAAACTAGTTCAAATTTTTGAAAAACAATGGTTCTAAATAATTCGATTTTTTTAATGAAAAAAATTAATTGAATTGATCTAATTTCTTTACGATATATTCTAATCGAATTGAGATTTCATAAAAAAATCGAAAGGATCGACTTCATTGGATCAGTTCGATAAATACATGAGAAATCATTTTTAAAAAAAAATTAAATGGTATGCTCAAAGCAAACCTCCATGAACTTCCTTCCTATGGAGGTATGCTTCAAACAAGACTTTTTTTTTAATCCGGTTTCTCATGAATCGATAGAAACTATCAAACGGAATCAATCCAATTGGTTTTCCAAGAAAGCTTGGTTCGATTTTGATTACTCATGAAAAAATTATATTGTTCCAATCTTTTTCTTTCTTTTGTAAAAATATCAATTTATTTCGATCATTCTTTTTTCCAAAAAAATTGCACTAATTTCTTTTTTTCCGCCATAAATTTTTCTTTAGAGAACAAAAAAAAAATTAAAAAAAAGTAATATAAGAGAAAAATGAAAATCATGAAAAATGAAAAAAATAAAAATTGAAAGATGAAAGAATAATATATTCAAATTTTTTATGACGTGACAAGTTATGTAAGCGTACCATGTCACTATCATTATCTATAATCCAACATAGGAACTAAAAAATCATATGTGAATTACGCATAACTAAAAAGTATTATATATAAATAAAATTGTAAAACAAAATTATACAAAAACAAAAAAGTGAATTAACAATTTTAAAATGTATGAGAGATTTTATGGGGCTAACAAAATACAGGAAATTTGTGGCCACTAAACTTCAAAAAAATTAAGTATTAGGATTCCATGTTTGAGTCTGGCTTTCCGCTAGCGTGTCATACCCAGTCAAAATATTGTGATAGAAAAAAAATATTGAAGTTTGTTCGGTTTAACTTGTATTCCCTTCAAAATATCTCATTTTCTCTTGTAAAATTTTATTTTAACAGTTTAACATGCGTAATCATAATGCCACATCCATTTAGATCTATGTTGATTTAGAACAATTATTAGGTGAACCTAGTCCGCGATAAAGATCATGAACCAACCGGAAAAAAAAAAAAAAAACATATATCTATATACTAATTTTGATTGAACTGATTCAAAATATTTAGATAAATTAATTCCGTTTCAAATTATCTCATAAATTGAAAATTCTATGAAAAATATATTCTAAATTTGAGATTAATTATTTTTTATTCTTGATCAAATAAGATGCACGGTGTTGGTCTCGGTTAAATTAAACTGTCTTGCTCGTCGAAATGACTCCAACAATAAAATCTTTGAATAAATTGGATTAATCACTATTTGATATCTAACAATCCCACATCCATACGTACATATATTTTTCCACACAAAATCTGTAAGAAAGTGAATAAATCCAACTTTAAGGACCAGTGTTCTCATGCAGTCAAAGTCGCCTCTCCCGTCCATGTCGATCTACAAAGGAAAATCGAATACTAGAAACATATTCACGTTAAAGAGATTCGAATTTATGAATGTCCTTTCAAAGGCAGACAAATTAACGATGTAATTATGTTCTGACAGTTCGGTACGTAGAATCTCACTTGGATTTTGTCATTGGATATTCTAGCTAGAAACAAAAGACGTCGTTAGTATCGTGATCATCAGGAAGATCGGATTCGCAAAATCAACCAGATAGTGAAAGCTCAGAGAAGAAATACTATTTATACATTAGGTCAACAAATTATAAGTCTTATTGAAAAAAAAAAAAAAAATCATAATTATATGAAATAGATACTCTACGTTGCACTATCATATGATATAAAGAATTAATAACAGTTAACCAATTGGACTATTCTCAAAATTGGACTACTATGAAATGAAAGTGATATATAATACTCCATAATATAATACTCCATCACCACAATTAAGGGATTTATTTTACAAAAAATAGAACATATGGGTCCTCATAATAGAAGTAATGATAACAATAATATTAGTCATAATAATAATAATCTCTTAGGTGTATGATTTTGAAAAAGAAAAAAGAAAAAAAAACAGTGTATTTTTACCTATCTAAAAATATTAAATAAAGAACAGAGCATATGAAATTGTAATATAGGTTCACGTTAGACTGAGCGATGCTCACCTTTATTCACCTTTAGTTTTTCTTTAGCTAAAAAAAAAAAAAAAGAACAAAAAAAAAAGGATGTAATAAAATATTAGTATCACATTTTTTAAATATTGATATTTACCAAATAAAATAAAATAAAATAAAACATTTAAGAATTTTATCTAATCGTCCTTATTTGGATTTATCCACCAAAATCTTGAGCAAAAATCAAATTTAATATCACCCAAAGAAAAATATTTAGTAACAAAATAATCTGAAAGATTATGAATTTTTTATTTTTCATCTTCTCCATAATATTTTGAAAGAAATTATCATGATATTTTAAAATTGAGAAGATCCAATACGTTAATAAAATTTGAAATTGCTTATGAGACAAAAACAAAATCTTTAACAGATCGACTAGGTTGGGTAGAGAAACTAAATGAACATTATTTTCAACAAAAAATACTGAAAAAGTCTTAATAAATAAGAAAGAAATCTCAAAAGGAGATAGAGAATAATCTACATCCTTTCGGAGCAAAATGAGTGGGGCTAAAATTTTGTAGAGAGAAAAAATCTACATGAGAGGTTTGAACGTTTTTGGCTTAAGAGATTCTTGCATGAGTCATACTCATGCACTATTCTCATAGTCGGACAGATTATGAAATCTTGATATTTAGCTGAGCCATCTATAAGTGACATGCTTTCATTTTTCAACTTATTGGAATAGTGAATAGTGCATAATTATGACTCACGCGTGACCAAATCGTTAAGGAAAATAATCACGAGCCTCGAGGTATGTGTAAATTGATTTTTAAACGAAAAGATGTATGTTACACAAAATTATTGTTCTCCAATAAATCTCGAGCAAAAAATATGGAATAATTGATATCATTAACATTAATATCTTAAACATCAATTGTTGACCAAGCATAAGTCCCGTCCCTACTCGCCTAAATTCCAATCTTGCATGATTCACTACTCTTCAAACAAAATCCTCAAGATCTTTACGAATCTTCATCATCTTAATTGGCCATTGAAGATTCGTTGTCCATGATATTGAAGAATATTCGAAAAGGAAATCCATAAGAAATTTAAATGTCAATTTTTTGAGATTGTTCGAGCGGAAAGACACGTTATAACCGTTAACTCGTCAAGTCCTTTCATTGTCTACCTTAGAATAAAGTACACATCCACGCCTCAGTCAATTATATTATAGACAACATATCTTTGTAGTAAATTAGTAATGCTTAAAATTTAGAAGATCTATGACAAGTTCCAGGAAGTTTCAGGACATTGAATTTATTCTCTAAACATATATATTTCTTTTTTATAAATGGACCTTTTAGTTTCGTGTTGTCTTAGTTTTCAAACTATAAACCACAAGATAGGGTTGCGAAAATTAGTGTTAATGATGGGGTATTTCCTAAACATGTCAAATTAGGCCTAATCTACTTAAACTATTAATTGTTTGAAATATTCACTTTAATCTATAATATTTCGTAAATACTCTGCTTAAACTTTACGTAAAAGTAAAATGTTATCCCATTCACATGTGTTTTAATTTTTTTTTTCTTAACTTTCTATTAATATTTTCTATATTTTTAACATCACAACCTTATTTTCACTATTTAACTATTTCATTATTTTATATTATTTTTAGTTTCGTGTTGTCTTATTTTTCAACCTATAAACAACAAGATAGGGTTGCGAAAATTAGTGTTAATGATAGATATTTCATAGATCTTTTCTAGCTACGTAATATTTACCATTCAGCATACCATAACGTGTTAGTCCATCCAATCAGAATACATCAGTTTATAAAAATGCTAATTACACTGAAAAGTTAAAAGAAAAAGAAAAAAAAAACTTGTATGATCATTCTTGAAGTAAAATTCGTCCTCCGAGTAGTATGCTCGCAGTCAATTCTACCTGAAGCAAAAGAAAAAAAAAATGAACTTAGAATTAGGGAGAGAACTAGGAAAACTAGAGTTAAGAGAATTTACAAATGTGAGAATAATTATGTGTCCCTTTCAGCTCATAGAGCTTGGTATTTATACTACTTTACTTAACATATTTAATAAGCTCATTACATTTGTGGACTCCTTGTCTCCCTATCCATGACAAAACTATTTAGCTGCCAATGAAGAGTTACAAAACTGTTGCGTGATCATTTAGCACACTTTAATCTCTTATGTAAGTGATACTCGGGACTCTTGATCTTATATTGCCCATGAATCTCTTAGTTTGCCAATGAGACACTTTACTGTAATAAGTCTCTGGCTTTAGTCCTATCTTAGCTTCATTTAAAGCCTCACGCTTATGAGAGTTAAGGGATCGACTTCTCTTAAAGAGACTAGGTAAGCTTTTCTCATCTTCGACTTGTTATCAGTTTGAGGAGCTTTGATCAACCTCAATGGGCCAGCCTTGACCTCCTTCGATCGGATTTGTTTGGATTTTATCCTCGAGTTAGGACGAGTTCGAGGAGCCTTAACCATAGGTCAGCCTTAGACATTTTGCTCGGCATTTTGGACCCCTTAGCTTGCCTTCGTCTTCCTCAACTCAAGCTCCTCAACTTAGCTTCCTCGGCTCGGCCTCCTCAGATTGGCCTCAGCCTTGAGCTCCTTTGCCCGACCTTAACCTCTTTGACCTTCGATCGTCTTCGGCCCCTCAGCTCAACCTACTACCTTTGGTCAACCTTGGGCTCCTTATCCCTAGACTTCTGGGCCTTGGCCCCATAGTCGACATCGACATCGACATCAGCCCCTCGACTCGGCCTAGGCCAATTGGGTTTTAATCTCTTTGGTTCGGCCTTGATCTCATTGTCTTGAGTTGGCCTTGTTGAAAGTATATACTATCTTTGTGCGGATATTAGTAGGACGTTATTTATTTTTATTAATGAACGTCAGTTATTATTTATCATATTTTTTAATTTTGTTGGAATTAATATTACATGTTCTATATAATATGAGAGACTCGAGTGTTTTGAGTTATACACTCTAGAGATCATGCTAATAGAGACTCGGGTCACTAAAAACTCTTAAGATACAAATGGTTCATTGTCATAAGATCTCGAGAATGAACATTGATTGATCCTGATAGATGATTATGTAGTTCATCACCTAATTATTAGGGTCGCCAATCTCACATCTAGTAGTTTTAATGGAACACTATGATGATTGCGTGGGCGCTTAATAGAGACTTAAATTACTGAATGTAACATTTAGATAATTCTCAATCGTAATTAATACTGATTGTTTATGAGAATTACATAATGACTATGTTACATGTGATCCTCCGACTTGAGATACCATGGTTTCTTTATGTACTGGACTTCATACACTAACATCATTCTAATTAGCCCTAGCCATGGGTGAACACGGGGTGACCTTTTGGGTATGAAGTATTGTGCGAGAAGGCTTATGAGTGGCCGAGAGAGAATTCATCACTTCCGTATTTGAAATAGGGTCCTATGAATTATATACTTTATTGAACAAAGATTTATTGCAAAGTAGTATGTTTTGAAAAGAGTTTTTTTATCCATTATTGATATTCAATAAAAATATAATGGTCCATATGAGTTGTCTATTAGGGGTTAATAGTTAAACCATGTCCTATGACTAATCAGAATATTGGTTCAACGACAAGGTTCTGGGTAACGTAATTATAGTTTCGTTAGAGAAAAAGGAAAAACAAACCAAAATAATTTTAAGAGTAAAATGGTAATTTGGCTTATAGTTTGATTATAAGGGAAAAATAGTAATAATATATTTGTTAATTTAATGCATGCAACTCTACTGGCATAACTAAATATGATAATGAATTAATTAGAGATTAATAAGTTACAAAGGAACTTTTATTTCATAATAAAAGGGTCTGAAATGTTCATAATTAATAATCACATTAAAAGGTTAATAGGCTAGATTATTAATTTGATTTTCATGTGTCAAAATTAATCAAATGAATGATTAAATAACCTATGGGTGGCCAAACATGCTATGGGCTTTAGCCCATCTCAATTTTGTGTTTTAAGGCAATTGGGATTCCTAATGAGATTAAGAAAGACCTAACCCTTGCCTATAAATACAAGGCATAGTGGTTGAAATTCATAAGCTCCTCACACAAGCCTTTTGGATGAAAATCAAAGAAAGAAAAGAGTCTTTTCTTTCCTTTTTTTGAGTTTATCATCTCATGAGTTTAGATTTTAAGTAGAAATTTAACTGTGCAAAATGAATTATGTGGACTAAAGTTAGAGGGCGAATACGTCGACACCTTCCCATCTTAATAAGAAGAGTTCTATAATCAAGAAGAGATGTATTCCTTTTTACTAAACCTTTATTTAATTTTGATGAGATTTACTATTTTTCTGCAAAATAGATTATATGTGATATAATTATTGTATAATCGGTCTATATAGAAACTGTGCATGTTAGGATATGATCCGAATAAAATTTTAAATATGTATTATGTTGTGGTTATTATGTTATATACATGCTTACGTTTCCTAACACTTCGCCCTTTGACTCAGCTCATTGGCCTTGCGTCGGCCTCATCTTTTATAATTGATTAACTTAAACCATCAGACTCACATTAGCCTCTAGTAAGGCATATGAGCCACATATATAATGAGAAGTCTTAAGAACATCCATCAGAACCATAGAGGATTATTACTGTACCATATTGATCATTCTATCTATTTATGGTCCTAGAAAGTCTTAGGGTTTAGTTTAACTGTTAAACCCTCCAAGGCTAACCTCATGAATCATATGATCCCTTATGCAACTAGACAATGGATATATAGAAACATTTTTCATACCATACTATTTTACACAAAGATTATATTCATTGCATAAGGTATATCACTTCCCTCAAATATAGAGGTGATGGATCTTATCTTATCACCATACATAATACATGTACTTGAACACATGTGCAATGGTTCATTCTTGTATAATGCATGTACTTGAACACATGTGCAATGGTTCATTCTTGTAGTGACCCTTGGCTAGAGTTAGATTGAATGATATTAGAGCATGATATTTCATACGCTAGTACTATGGTGATATCAGGTCTAAGAATCACAAGTACCATAGTCATTAAACCAATCTCATTAACAGTAAATATAATTACCAATGAGATTTTACAAATCTCATTAGACAAGTCTCTATTAATCACTTATATATTTATCCCGGAGTTTTCTAATATCGATGATCATGAGAATATCATTCTTCTTTAAAAATGATAACACATATAATAGTCTCTCTAGATTGTCATTATTCCATCATGACAATCCTATGACTATGAACAATTTGGTTCTTCAATACAAAGCTACCTTAGATCACGTCGAGCATGATCACTATCATGATTTCAATGCATGTCTAAGAATTAGGATTCTATCAAGTATGCCATACAACTAATTATGTATGCAATGGATATTTCCAACAAAATAACTTTATGACATATTATGCTCTATTGAATACTATGTATTCAATTATGTTGACTTCTACAACTCAAGATTGTTTCTCATAAGTATTTGACCCTACCGGATCATACCTGATTGGCTTGATGGATATTATACTTTCAATCTCCCTATTATACTGAAGCCAATTGCGTTTATATCTTATTCACATCTTGTCAGGAAATCAATTTTAAATTATGTTAGAGAATTTCCTTAGTGTCTGGATCTATTATATTATTTATTAATGTTAATTCTCTTTCATTTTCTTTAACTCTTTCTACAGTCTTTCAGATTGAGTGACTTCAAGATGACCGATATTTGTATTTCTGACGAGACATTGGTTCTTATACTTTCGCAACATACCATTTGTAAACATAGTACAATATTACATTATCAGTGATAGTTAGAACCCTTATGTTCATTAATAAACATTTTCATCCAAAACACTTCTTTTGGCTCGAAAATAGCAATGCATTCACGATTTGTTAATTGAATTATCAGTTGTTTCTTACTTTAGAACTCTTCAAACTAACCCATTTAATCAATTAGCATAAGTTGGAAAATTATGTAGTTTCATTACCTATGATTGAGAATTATACTCTATGAAAACTCAAATTCAATCTAAAGTCTCCATGGATTAATAGCATATCCTTAATTTTTCTCAAAAATGTAACAATGTTGTTGATTACATTTTAATGCCGTCAAATCATATTTACTTTATTCATGCTCGTAACACTTAGAGTATCAGCAATGTTCGATTTACTACAAAGCAATCATGACATAACCTATAACCTATAATAGGTTATTTAATTCATTCATTCTCCCCATCTAATGCAAAGTAAGATTTTATGATATTTCTCAAATTGTCATTTCTTGGAATCTTTTGTAATAACCCTTAATGGCTTTATGAGCATACACACATTCACATAGGCTATATTCGATTGCATATAGAGATAACAAACATGATGGGCCTTATGGTAGAAATATCGGGTACTATACTTATGCTACACCTCTCTTGTTATCTCCCAAGTGACATGTCTAAAGAGAGGAGATTCCTTGACTCATTGGGAAAAGGCCTGTCTTGGAATCCTCATGCCAAATATCCTTAGCATTTAAATCTTTGTATGTGAATTGGGTCAAGTCAAGAAATCTTTTGTATCTCTCTATATAGAACTTTAATAAAAGGTTCCTTATTCAAACTTTTATAGAGGTGTGTTTCAATAACTATAGGTTAACATATTTCATTATAACTACCTAATTTTCCTAATGAGCAGTATGTCATCTATGTAAGAATTTATGAATGTTTTCATACTCCCACTAACCTTTGTATACAAACAAAGATAATCTTCATTCTCAAAGAAATTAAATAATTTGATTGTTTTATCAAAACATATGTCCCCATTTCGAGATGCTTGTTTCAATCCATAAATAGATTCTTGTTGCTTACACAACATCTTTGTGTAATTCTATGTGAAACCCTCAAATTGTAATATCTATAATTCTAACTCCTGGTTACCATTTAGAAAGAGGATTCTCATATCCACCAACGTAGTTTGAAAATCATGCTTGGCTGCATTTGTAAGGCATATATGTGCACTCTTTAAAAACTATTCCTTCAAGTGCATCTATCAAGGACTATACTTGGTTAGCGTGCATGAAGTCAATTTCGGGCCTCACGACTTGGAGCTATTTCTCAAAATCTAAGTTACTAATAGTCCCAAAATGTGTCATAGCATTATCATATGACCAAACCCTTATTAGGATTTTTCAACTAATCACTCCACCATTGAGCATGAAAAAAAAACTTGAAATTGATTCACTATCATCAACATCTGACTGAAAACTAAAATCTATAAATCCCTTAATTTTCAAGTCAAATCTCTATAAATCAAGAACATTTTTTAGTCTTTTTTTAAGTACTTAAGATTTTTGTTGACAGGAATTCAATACTTTTATCCAGGATTGCCTTAAAATTTGCTCATGACACTTAGAGTATAGACAACATCCGGTCTCATATATAGTATATCGTACATGATATGATGGATCTGATTGACGAAGCATTGAGAACTCCATTCATCTCATCTCTCTCCACTTGTGTCTTAGGAGACATATCCTTGGAGAGAGAGATTCCATGAATCATTGGAAGGAGTCCTCTCTTGGAATCTTCCATGTAAACTATTTGAGCATATTGTGTATGTACGTTGACTGGGTTTAAGCCAAGCAATCTCTTAGATCTATCTTTATTGATCTTAATTCCTCTAATGTAGGCTGCTTATCCCAAATCTTTCATGGAGAAATTCTTCGATAGACTGTAACATTCCTACATCATTCCCTATTGCTTGTTTCTAACATTCAAAATTTCTTTATATTTTTGTTATCTGTGAAACCTTCGGGTTGTATCATATACACTTCCTTCTCGAGATACCCTTTAGGAGTGCAGTTTTCATGTCCCTTTTCCAAGTCTCATAATTATGGTATGTTATAATGGTAAGTAATATCCAAATAGATTTAGTCAAGTAGAATGGGTGAGAAGGTGTCTTCATATTCAATCCCTTTTGCAATTAGTCTAGCCTTATAGGTTTCGAATTTTTCATCTTTTCTAGTTTTTCTTTTGAGAACCCATTTGCATCCTACAAAAACTAATCATTCAGGTGCATTTACCAATTCGCAGAGTTGTTAGGGTCATTATTGTAACATGCAGAAAGATTTGTGTATACATGTAGTGGATATTGTAAATTTAAATTTTTGGATCAAATCTGATTAGAACAAAATCCAAGACCAAGAAAAAAATCATACAATAAACATAATCTCATATATATTAACTAAATAGAAACCGAAGTAACATCCCATCAAAATAAAATTTCAAGGTTACAAATAATTACCCATATTCATGAGCTAAGTGAGATGAATGAATAATCTTTTACTTACCTTTTATCAATCTATATTATTGGAGGAATATATGCTCCTGTGTTCATCCTCTAATTGTTATTAAGATGATCCATTTCACTCATTTAATTTTCTCCTTTAAGACTCAACATATGAATGGAAGAACTCAAGAAAATGAATGAAAAAACTAGTGTATCTCTCACTAGGGATTTTGGCCAAGAGGAGAGGAGAGGGATCTTCTAATTTTAGCCAGCCCTAATAGGGTTAATATAATACTCCATTAGTTTCCATTAGTTTTAGGTTACCTAATAGTTAACCTACCGCTTGGATCCGATTACTTAATTACTTAATTTCTTAGTCAAGGGTTTCTTTAATCCAATTATGTAGACAATGGGTTAAAACCCACCCTATGGCTGGCCAATTCATGGGTTCACAACCTATGTATTTTAATTAACCATTTGATTAGTCTAGCCTGTTAAAATCCAATAACTGGTCGGCCCATTAACCCTTTAATGTCCAACTATTAATTATAGATCTTAGGAACTTTTTATAATTAAATAAAATTATAATATAATTTAATAATTTCTATTTAAATTAATGCCACACTTAGTTGTGCTAGCAGAGTTGCATGACGTTAGATTTAACAAATTAATAGTTTTCCATTTTACCCCTAAAATCAATATGATTTGTTTTTTCTTTTCTCCGATTAATCTAAATTGAGTTATTATTGAATCGTAATGTGTGTGACCAGTTAGGTTCTACGTTACGTCGGTAGGAGTATCCCATAACAGTTTATGATTGTATTTAATTTACAGTTAACTTCATTTTATTTAAAACCTCTTTTAAATAAAACGGTTAGTTTAATTATCTTATTATTAAATAACTCAAACCTCAAAACCAAAATTGACTTCTACCAAAGTGTTACGACTGTCTGAGAGATAAGAAGTTATCATTTTCTTTAAGAACATGTCATGACTATAATAAACAATCGTTCCATCTTGCCAATGTCCTAATTCATCCTAGAGCATGGTTTGACTGTTAAAACCTAGTAGACAAATCATATAAACCACTATATATCTAATAAACATCGACAATGGATATATTGAAACTCCTTTCATACCATAGTACTCTACAAAGATTTCATATACAATAAATAATATAATTCATAGGACTTATTTCTAAGTACGGAAGTGATAATTCTATCTTGACTACTCACAATGTTTATGTTTATCTTATGCCCAACATTTCACCCTTGTTTAACCCTTGACTAGGGTCTATAAGAATGATGTCAATGTATAAGATTCGACACATAAGATATTCTGGTGATCTCAAGTCTAAAGATTATATGTAATATAGTCACTAGACAATTCTCATTAATACTTAGTATTTTTCATCATTGAGAACTATTTATATGTCACGTTTAGTAAACTTAGTCCCCACAAGCACCCACACAATTATCATAATGTTTCATTAACATCAATGGCCTTGAGACAAACCATCCTAAATAATTTAGGTGATATACTATGTAATTGTCTATCCAGATCATCAATATCCTTGCTTGATCATCTTATGACGATGAAAAATTCATGTCTTAAGCTTTATGTTACTTGAGTCTCAATAAGCATGATCACCATCATGGCTTCAAGTGCATAACTTAGTATACATGACTTTCTCGTGAGATGTATTCATTAAACATAAGATATTAATTCCTAGAATATTAATAAACATGATAAAACAAAACTTACTTTTAATAATGATAATAAATCATATTTATCACTTGCTAATATCTATATAAAAATAGTATTACATAACATATTATCCCCATCAGATCAAGATCCAATTGGCTTGTCGAGAAGACACTTTCACTCACAAAAATCATCTTTTGTTATAAAATATGATGGAAATAATATCTAAAATCTCTTTAGGATATCCTATAAAATAACACCTATCATATCTCATATGAAGTCGAAGAGAAAGGTAATTGGAGGAAATGTTTCTTGGTACATAACAATAAGATTCTGCATCATAACCTCAATATTGGTGACTCATCAACCATATCTACTAAGGTATGAATAATCCGTTTTTACAGACCATTTAGTTGTAGCATTTTAGGAGGTATCCACTAAGAGAGAATTTCATTATTCTTTAAATGGTTAACAAACTTATGACTTAAGTATTCTCTGTATCGATCAAATTGAAGTATTTTAATACGTTTATAAAGTTATTTTCAACTTCATTTTACATTCTTTCATTTTCTCAAAAACTCGTATTTTAAAAGCACATATGATGAACATAACGAAGTATGAAAAAATGATTTCATTCATTTTTTGTATCAGGCCATGTACGTCAGAATATGCTAGATCCAACTACTAGATTGATCTTTCTTGTTTTTAACTAAAATGAAATCTTATTATCCTATCTTATAAAAAAGGTCACAAGTTCGTACTAATTTATAATCAATCGGATCTAAAATATCCATAAAGTAACTATGAATTCTTGTTTTGTTAGCTCACATCATCAAACTTTCCCTTTCTTAACTAGTTCAAAATTGAGATAAGTTTCATCATTTTCAATTTAGAACACATATATGCACTTTAAAAATTACCATAAGAGATCACGTCTATGAAAATATTGTTCTTGACTCCAAAGATAAACATTCTTCATAAAAAATAAAAACAATACTTTAAGAAATAGTAAGTATATAATATGAACTAATTAAATTCTAAATTTAAGCCAAAAGACTTGGATGAAATCAAAATGTCAAGGCTAATATAATAACTCTTTGTTCATTTATCATGTTTAGGTATATTTCGTCTTTCTTAAACTTGTTTTATTTTTTAGATTACCCATATATTACACATACATGAAATCACATATGTTCTCTCATACCTTTTATAGAAGAACTTTAAAAAGTAAGATTATCCTCAATTTTGAACATACTTGAAAGATCGCTATGCTTCATAAGAGAGGCTTGGCAAGCCTTTCAATTTCTCTTCCAATGTTCTTTGGTACTACAATGGAAACTCTTTTCCATTTTTTTATCCATTAAATATTTATGGAAATTTCATAGCTTTGTAAGAACTTTAGAAACTATGAAATCGAATTACACTATTATTACGTTACGAAGTCACCACTTAGAACCGATTCAAATTATTATTAGGTTAATGTTATCTATCTCAACGATATGTAACTTCTCATAATATCTTCAAAGCTAATTATTCTTTAATGCAAGTATAATTCCTTGCATCTTAGTTAAGTTCAATCACTTAAACTAAGTGATATTTGTTTCGGGATGCCATCTTTTAGGTTTAGTGAAGATGTTCTAAGTTATCGATTTGAGATAAAAATAATATGTTCATCACTAAGAATGCTTCTTAAATTCTTGATGCCATTCATTTAAAAATTTAGTCTAACCAATTTATTCAACTTAAGAATGAAAATTAAAATATGGATTATTATTGCATACTACATGAATAAAATATAAGAACGATATACATACCTGTGCATATAAAGTTAACTATTGAAATAAAAGGTGTTAAGAATTTTGATATCTCCCACTATGTTTTTAAATTTATATTTACCCTCTTCTTTAAAACGAGGAAAACAAATGCATTTTATTACTAGGAAAAAGATCCAACCATCGAGTATTGTTTCGTTTGGTCCTAGGTTAAATGGTATTTCCAAGAGAGTGCCTTCTTTTTCACTCGCATCATCTCCTTCGAGTGATATATGGAGAGTCGATAGTAAATACAATGGTAATGTAATTGTATTGCAGTCCCAAAAAAGCAGGGATAGTTCCAGTCAACATCTCTTTAGGTTGAGGGCTCAACTTCGTATACGTATGGAATTTGCCTCTTCTAACAATGCCTTAAGAGTTCTAACATTGAAGTTGGCTTTGATCTTGATGGAGGGAGAGGCCATAGGATCAACTATCATATGAGTTAGAAGGGCACTAACTCGGGCTGCCGTGTTAAACAACTAGGGTAGGCCGGAGATAGGAAGGACCTAGCGTGGAATTGGCCGGAGCAGCCAATTAATCCCTAGATAATTAGTTCATTTCAACTAGATTTTCATGTATCTTTAATCCTCTTAGTCGCAAGATTATGCGATCATTGGTGGGCTAAGAGGTCATTGAAGTGTGGACTCCAAAATATCACCATCAGCTGGGGTCTTGCCTAAGCTGTGACTTTAGAGGTGATGTTTTGACTTTTGGAAATTTTTCTATGCAATGGGTCTCCCTGTGTGTGCCAACATGAGGTAACTCATTGCCCACATCGGTTAACACAGGCCATGGGATCTTGGACGGGTCTTTAAAGATTATGTCTACCATTTCTAATGAGGACGTGAAAGTGTTATCCACTTGGAGAGCGCCCGTTCAGCTTGCTTTTTTCAAGCAACTTATTTCTTCTATTTTTCTCGACATTTACAAGTGTGATGGTTCCCTTTTGGATGGTCAAGTCATTTCTAGATGGCATGACTAGGTTTTAGTGGAATGATTATTTGGGCCGTTCTAGATGCAGTAGGGAAGGGGTTTGAATCTACGCCCATAGTTGGTGCATCCCTGAAACTCAATAACCCTCTATCGACCCATTCTAGAATGCTCTTCCTAAGTAAGCAATTATTTCTTCGGTGGTATATAGAGTTACAAAATTTACAATAGTCTTTGCCTTGAACTTTTTCTGCCGGAGGCAGTTTATGGTTCAAAAGAATTTCAAGCTTTTTGGTCTTCAAAATAATGTTAAAGACTTTTTTGGCCTTTTGTTAAGTTAAAGGGATACACCTTATCCTTTTCGTGAGCATATCTTCAGACTATCGCTCGGCTTAGGGTTTTGCTTGAAGTTGAAAGAGTGCTTGATTTGTCATCGATTATTTTTGCATTATCTTTTTCAAAATAAGGTTCATGATAGTAAGTACCTATGGATGGCTCCTTCTAAAGGACCTTTTCTTTTAAGTGTTCTTCATACCTAGCCCCATTGGGCGAGAGTTCAAAGAAATCTAGAAACTTGATTCCTTTAAACTTTCTTCTTAGTTTAATATTTAACTATTGATGGTCAGTTTGACAAACATTTATTATTGGAGAACCACGTGGCATCAATTCTTTAGTTGTTTGAACCAAGATAAGTAAGCTTCGACCGTTTCTTCTATCGGATGAGATAAATGGAATGGGTCAGCCATAGTCACTTTAGGATCATTCTCGTAAAATTGGGTATGCAGGTGCTGCTCCATATCTAGCCAAATTCTCATGGAATGAGGTGGTAGCCTTGTGTACTAAGATATGGACTAGCCAGTTAGAGAGAGTCTACACAATCAGATTCGAAGTCTTTCATTGCCATCGAACTCTCTATATTATATGGTGAATTGGTCGTTGTATTCGACGATAGACTAGTTCGGGCCATCTCCTAAAAATAAAGTGAAATCTAGTACTCTGTATCCTCGAGGGAAAGGTTCTCAGTTAATGTCCTTAAGATATAGTTTGAGTGATCAAGACATTAGAAGGGAACTAACTTAGGTTATTGTGGTAAACGACTAGAGTAAATCGAAGGCAGAAAGGACCTAGTGTGGAATTGGCTAGAGCGGCTAATTGGTTTTCATCTGATTAGTTCATTTTAACTCGATTGTCTTGTATCTCCAATCATCTTAGCTCACAAGATTCTATGATTTTTGGTGGGCTAGGAGGTTGTTGAAATGTGGACTTCAACAAATGTGAACTTCAACAGATCACCATATGCTGGGGTCTTATGTAAGATCTGACTTCAGAGGTGACGTTTTGACATTTGGAAAATTTTCCCAACAACATGTCCCCCTTATGCATGCTAGCTTGTTGATGATAACGGACGGTGGAAAATTTTTTAATAGTTTAATGACCAACACTGGTGACTGCTCATCGCTTCGAGCCCAATGGTCTTATCGAGCTTGCCAAATTATTGATACAAAATTTTAGTTTTAGTCCAAAAGTCGAACATTCTAACTTAGGGGACCTTGTCAAGTACACTTAATAAAATTATATTATGGAATACGGGTGTATCTGAAGTATTTAGAATTCTTCAAAAGTAATATTTTTCTAAGAGATGAATGAAAAAAACTCAAAATGATAAAAATTTGACTAGCTAAAAGATGATTGAAGCTGGTTAGAATGCTAAAAGGATTGCA
The DNA here is from genome assembly GCA_027186245.1 of Coriaria nepalensis. Lineage (NCBI taxonomy): Eukaryota > Viridiplantae > Streptophyta > Magnoliopsida > Cucurbitales > Coriariaceae > Coriaria > Coriaria nepalensis. The sequence goes on along the minus strand of CP114484.1, from coordinate 4,878,244 downwards.
TAATTCTTTGATATATAATCTAATAAGCTAAGACCTTAACTACAATGTAAAGGGACAACTACGAAAGTGAAATGGATTGATCGGTTAACAAACCATTGACAATTTCACAAGTCGAGATCCCATGCCACAAATAATGTAGCTACTAAAAGAAAAAAATTCAAAAGTGTAATATTTGAATGAAGTGACTTTAATGGAAAGTTGAAATGTTAAGGCAAGAGACATGTTTGGTGATGAACTAGTTAGATGTTTGTTGTTAGGGTTAGACCCTTTGCAATAAAGGTCTTGAGTCTAATTTACAGGCATTTGTGCCTCATTAATTTGCTTCAGTACCAAGTCATTTGAATGAAAAGTACCCACTTCCCTCCTTTTTAGCAAAATCTATTTGCACATTCGGCCAGTGAAGCAACAAGATGTTTCCATATTCCTTTATTCTAGGTCTATCTACCTATTTCTTCTCTCTAATTTCAACCAAACGTAGTCACTATTTAGTGTCGATTACTTCATTGTACCTTCCTTCGTTCAACTTACCACCCATTCAATCTTCTTCATTTGTGCACCCACTCTCTACATTTTAGGGAATTATTCTAACAGACTGAATATTCCTCTTAACGGTTTTAGGTGGAGATTAGTTGGAGCACCCAGTATTGTCGATTAGAACAAAGGATGATTTGGTTGGCCACGTTGCAATTGGCCGATTACTTTCAACCCTTTTGCAAATATGACAATGGCTACTTGCTATGTGTCAAAATAATAAGTTTTGTATCAACAACAATTTGTTAAACTATAAATATCGAAATAATCATCTATAAAATTTTAGGTAAGAAATATTTTTTTAAGATTTAGAGAGATAGATACAAAAGATTGATTGGCTTGACCAAATCCTCATACATAGATAAAAATGCCTAAGATACTTAGAATGGGCATTCCAAGAGAAGACCTTGGAAATAAAAGGAATCTCTTCTCTTTATAGATGTTACTTTAGACATAAAAGAAGAGTTATAGCATAAATATAGAACTCGATGTTTGGACAATAGGATCTATCATATATATTATAGTATGCATCCTAACATAACCTATGCTTTATGGAATTACGAGCAGGTTGAAGGTGATAAGATTGAGAAGGATTGAGATGTCCTTAAGTGATTTTAAAAGACTAAAAATATATTATTTAACTTGATGGAGCATTAGAATTGAGAGTTGTGATTTCTATAGACATTAATTTCAATAAAATATTTATAATGATAAATTAATTTTCAGTTTGGTTTTTTGTCCGTAATGGAAGAGCGGTAAGTTGAAAAAGTTATAAATCAGGGAACAACCACAAAGATGCCAACTAAGGTTGAATATATTACAGCCTTGGAAGTAGGGAAAGCCATATTTTGTATGAAAAATTCATAATTGAACTTTGATTGGTTCCAAGCATTAATAATCTCATAGTAGTTGGCTACAATAATTATGATGCAATTATACGAGTATAAAGGAACTTATATCTCATACAAATTCCAAATACGTTTGAATACATTTTCATTTAATTTGATAGTAGTTTGGAATAGGAACATGAATTTAGAAAAAATTGATATAAATAACAACAGAGCGGATTCACTATCTAAAAAGCTTTTACAACAAAAATTAGATCACCATCTTGACAATATGACAATTAGATTCTAAAACGTTTAGCTTTAGTACAAGTGGGAATTGAAAGTGTGCATTGTTCAAGCCAATCAGGTTAGACTCAATGGTATATATATTACATGTTGTACAGTTTAATTTGTGAGTACAATAACGATGTTAATTGACTTTTAATAATAATAAAGGCATTATATTTATAATTTTTGTAATTATATTGAAATTAATATCATATGTTCATTAATTACTTATCATGATAAAGTCTTATATCTTAGTTAAAACACTTATGTCTATGATAGTGATCATGTTAGTTGAAATGCAAGTAGCTTAAAGCCTAAGAAACAAATTATTCGTAGTCATAGGATTATCAGGAGGGGCATTAATAATCCATACAAATCCATGAGAGAGATCATGTCAGTTGAGATGCAAGTTGCTAAAAGACTAAGAAACAAATTACTCGTTATCATAAGATTATCAAGATATATGTTGATAATATACATAGACTACCACATAATTTATTTCCTTAATGCTTACGATAGTTGTTCTGATGGTCATTGATATTATTAGAACATTAGGATACGTATATGACTGCTTAGTGGAGACTAAGTACACTTAATGTAATACTTAGATAATTCACAATGGTAAGAATACTAACTATTAATGAGAACTATCTAGTGACTAAGTACATGTGATTCTTAAACCTAAGATTACCATGATATCACATGTACAAAATTTTATATTTTGATATCATTCCAAATGACCTTAGCCAAAAATTTACGATGGGTGAACTGTTGGGTATAAGTTGTTATACACGAATACTATATGATCAAGATGGGATCCATCGATCTTGTATTTTAGAATATAATTCCTATTAGTTGTGTATTTTATTAAACTAGAAATACCATTATAGTATGGTCATCAAAGAGTTTAAGTAAATCTATTGTCTATGTTCATTAAAGTTATACTGGTTCATATGATTTGTCTATTAGGATTTTACAATTACACCATACCTTAGGACAAATTAAGATATTTGCAAGATAGATCATTATTTTACATTATTTTAGTCCTAATAGGTTCTTTTTGAAAATGTTTACTTCTAATCTTTCAGGTAGCGTTGATATTTTGCTATATATCAATCTTAGTTTGGAAATTTAAATTAGTTAATCATGAGATAACTAAATTAACTATTTAGTGTAAAAGTTAATTTAAACATATATGATTATGAATCAAATAAAATCATAAACTGTTATTAAATTTTCTTGCCAGCATGACGTATAACCTAGTCCGTCACACATGTTAAAGTTCAAAAGTAATTCAGTTGAATTTTCTTATAATATAAGAAAAACGTGTAATTCTAATTTTAAGGGTAAAATCATAATTTATTTAATTGTATAACTATAAGGGTAAAAAGTAAATTGTTATTTTTATTAAATCTACTATTGTGCACCTATACTACCACACTAAGAATAATATTAATTTAATTAGAAATTAATAATATACATGTGACATATTATTATATTATAAGAGTATTTTGAAGTTTATTAGCAATTAGACATTAAAGGATTAACCTTAAATGTAGGCTCTAATCACCCTATTTTTGTGGACAATTAAAGAATCCAGAGCCTGCAACCGTTCCCCTTCTAAGTCTTCTAACTTAATACGTATCGATTTAGAATACTAGGGAGGAGTTACATCTTACTAACGAACTATCCTCAATGATTTTTGTTGGATTTCTATTGGTAACACAACATCATGCTTATAAACTAAAAATAATGGAGTGGTAGAAGTACCAATTTTCTGTGTTATTCTGCAAGCTCATAAATTTTGTCCCACCAAATTAGCCATGATCTCCCGTTCTCCCATATCATTTTCTTGATCATGCAGATGATTACCTTAATGATGAACTTCCTTCAAATCGGGCGTAAGTGATATTAAAATTTCTTGTTTCTTCGGACTTCGAGTTCCAACAAACCAAGATCAATTGGTTAGGCATTGAGAAAAATTCCACAACAAAAAATCTTGGTACTATTTAGTTTAAGAACCAACTAGAAAAGTAGAAGAACTAGCATATGATGATTTATACATTTTCCTAAGCTTATAGAACCGCCGACATTCTACAAGAGTCATCACACTGTCTCTAACTATAATCCATACGAACGAATAACTTTTGGAGAGGAAGGGAAGTTTGAGAGTGAAGAAAACGATTTTCTTTCTCTCACTATGATAGCCGGCTAGGGTTGGTTTTCTATGGACTAGTTCTCTAGGGACTAATGTCATCCTTTTATAGACACACTATCCCTTCAGCCCATCTCACTTAGGCCTCCATGGCCCGATTCATTTTAATCAATACTCATCATTGATTCTAACCTTGTTTGTTTTTACATTTTTTTTTATCATAAGTACATAATTTCTAAAAATCCCAAATTATATGTCTAATTTTTTCCAATAAAAATTGGACCCAATTTCAGCCTTGCCCAATAGCCCAGTTTGACCCATTATCTTTTTAGTGGCAAACCAAGTTTTTTCTTTGAAAGTCAAAATATCATTTTGACTTTATATTAATTAAATAAATAGCTAATAAATTTAATTAGTCAATTGAATAGTTTCTGATTAATTAGAATTGAATATTGAATATTTCATTATTTATTTCCCAATTAAATAGATATCCCGATTTTGTTATGCTCATAGTGTGATGTGATAAAGACAACAAAATAAATTACTTAATGATTCGGCTTTTAAATCATGTTCTCTAAGAAGAGGTCATCCTCCAAGTATGGTTTCAATAGAAATCCTTTCGTATTTTATGTATGTGATTGATTAAGTTGTATATTACACCAGTAGATAGACCCCATAACAACTTGTGAGCGTTATCCTATCTAAAAACAAGACCATTTATCCTTAAAATCAATTTTAGGTTAAACAGTTAATTCAATAATCTCCATGATTAGTTAACTTAAACCGCCAATTCGCCTCTAGCAAGATGCATAGTTTACTCGTGTAATGAGAAGTACTTTTAAACCTCCGAAAGAATCGTTGATAATTATTATCATACCAGATTGATCTTTCAATCTATCTCAAACTCCCGATTAGTCCTAGAGTATGGTTTAACTGTTAAACCCTCATATGATATGATTACTTATGCAACTAGACAATGGATATACAGACAACTACTTTCATGTCATACTACATTGTAAAAATTCATTGTTACACACGGTATATCACTCATAGGACTTCCTCTAATATAGAGGTGATGGATCACATGTTATAACCTTACACTTCTTGTACAAGAACACATGCTCAATGGTTTACCTGTAATAAAACTTGGCTAAGGTTAAATTAAGTAATATCAAACCATGACATCTTATACGTAAGTACTGTGGTGATCTTAGGTCTAAGAATCTCAAGTACTATAATCACTAGATAAATATCATCAACAATCAATATAATTACAATTGAGATTTATTTAGTGATACTATCTATTAATCACTTACATCCCTTTTTATTTAGTGGTCACTTTAAGTGATGAAGTCTCTATTTGTCACCTATATCCCTAAATCAATATTCTCCAATATTGACGGTTATGAGAACTTCCATTCTTTTTTCAAAGAGGATAGCATAGGTAATAATAGTCTTTTCATATTATCATAATCCCTTTATATGAGAATCCTATGGCTACAAACTGTTTTGAGCCTTGGGCGTTGAGGCACTTAAATCTCACCTAGCGTGATCACTATCACGGTTTCAAGTGCATAACCTAAAACTTGGAAATCTATCATCTATGATATATACACATAATATTCATACAATGTCACTTCCAACATAACATTTAATATGACAAATAAAATACTCATTTAAATACCAAAGTTTTCAATTCAGTTGATAACTTATACAATTAATATTTTTTCACATAAGTTAATGAGCCGTTCTGCTAAAAATCAAGTACCTTGATGGATATTACACCTTTAACCTGTGAGATGAGAAGTGTATAATTTATTCCCAAAGAAATTGTATGACTATTACTATATTATTAATATTCTTCCATCTGACTAATATCTCAATTCGTCTTACGGTATTGTTTACTGTTAAATTATAATAGACAAATCATATGAATAATATCTCTATATATAATTGAGACAATGAATTTATAGAAAAGTCAATTTTCTTAACCTTGTAAGGATTTCTTTATTATATAGATGAGCATATTGTGTCATAGGATTTTTCTCTCCTTTATACGATAACGATGGATCCCATCTTAATCACTCACATCCTTCATACTTGACACTTTATATCCAATGGTTTATCCCACTATGATCTTTCGATAGAATGTTTTAGAATAATGTCAAAGTGTAGAACCTCACGTATAAGTTTTCATGGTGATCTTAAGTCCGAAAATCACTAACACATATAGTCACTAGATAGACCCTCATTAATGATTAATATATATACCATTGAGGTTATTAAATTTTGTTAAGTAAACTTAGTCTTCCACTAAGCACCCACATGTTTATCCTGATATTATACCAATATCAATAATCATTAGATCAACCATTCTTAACAATTAAGAAGATAATACATGCAAAGGTCGGAACAATTCTACGACCAGGAACAATTCTTGATAATTCTATGACCAGGAACAATTCAAATCTTTAGTCTTTAAGCACCTTGATTGTCAACTAGTATGATCAGTAATATCATGGATCAGGTGTATAACCTACCATTACAATATTAGTTTCCAACATTATAATAGGCATAATAAATAATAAATGCCTTTATTGATGATAAACATATCAAATATATTAATCATTTACTAGTATTCTAAATCAAAAAGATTATCTATCTAAAGTCTATATGCTCCATCGGGACTAACCGATTGACTTGATTGGTATATAATTTTCATTTTTTACCATAGAGATAGTCTTCAATCTTCACCTTCTACTGTTTTGTTAAAAAACTGGTGAAGTAGGAATGATTTTACCATTTCCACTAGAATGAAAAAAATCATTCCTTCATCTCTACCAAAATATGTGTCATTGGTGGAAATCACTCTATATAGTATTTTACGTATTTTTTAAATTGTATTATAGCACAAGTAATTTTCAAAACTTCTTAAATCTCATAATAATACATTTTACTCTATTATTATTCTTCTTTTCTATTCTTATTTTTATTTCTTGTGTAACCAAACAATCCTTTCGAGACAAAAGGTGTTCTCGTCTTAAGTTTAGCCTGTTTGAATTAATTTTTTGGGATCATTACTAACAATTTAGGACTAGGAGAGAATTAATTGCTAGTGGATTTTGGAAACCATACTTAAAATATTTGTGAATACGCTCTTTTACAAATATTTTTTCAACATTTTGGTATTATTTGTTGGTTTGAATGAGATGAATTTTTGTAATATGATAAGCCTTATAGCTAGTAAATTGCACCAAATAAAAGTAAAAAATTAACAAGTGAATGTATGAACATTTATGATAGTCTAACAGTAGAAAAATAGAAAGAAGACAGAGTGTTTAACTCTTCTCCATATTTCTCTATATATAGACAATTATGACACATATTGGGTAAAACAGTTATACCAATAGTCACATTGTTTCGTAAAAATACTTTAACTGGGTTTTCAACGATTAGCTTTTTGAATTTCCAAATTTAATAGTTGTTGACCAAGGGTTAGTAACTGTTTTTTACAAAATTTATAGTCAAGTCTGCCTAATAAGCACAAAATAATGTGGGAAATAGCTAACCGGTGGAATAAATTTTATTTATATTCTTTAAATAATACAAATAATGGCAAATATGTATTTTTCAAAATATGTGAATACTCTTATAACACTTTTAATAACTTTCTAAGTTTTCAATATTAGAATGCATTAAAGGCCGGGCCTTGAACATTTCAATTTTTTTTACAATTTAACCAAGAAATCCAACAAATTTAAGTAATCATGATATTATATGATATCAGAATAGCATATGAGTAATCAGCTGTTTAAGAACAATTGGTCTACATTACTTATTAGAAGAAAATGAAATGAATGAATGTGAATAGGATAGTTAGAATAGAGAGGTGGACGAAGAACATGTGAAATAGACTAGAAAATAGACAACCGTGTCATTAAATCATCCAAATTCAAAGAAGGTAAGTGAGAAATTAAGAAATTAGAGAAGATGCACGCATACGGACAATAACAGATCTGCTGATCTGGACCATGCTGCATACTACTACTAGTACATAAAAGTTAAAACGTTAATTATGGTACGCCTAGCTAATTAATATTGTGGATGACAGTAACACAAAATCTTGAGGAAAATAAAGGTTGTACGAACAAATCTCTACTCCTTGATACGGCGAAAGACTTGAGACAGAGAATCAATCAATGCCTTCAAGAATAGCATGAGATGTATGTATGTATACCATTCAAATGGTGATTTCCATTGTAAGGATAATCTTAGCCCTACTCCAAGATTTGTCCAAATGATGACTACTCATAACTATATACTTGAATATGTATGTTTATTTGTTTGGTTTGTTTGCTTTTGGTATTTGGTTTAACAATGATTACATTCGACATTTGGAGTATTTACTGCTAATCTGTCTATAGCTTTAGTGACAACAGAGTTTAATTGGGCGAGATCTTGTATAACGAGGGCATTGGCGTATAGTGGTGCTCAATTCACTCATAAGACATGAGTGGATGCAAAAATTGATAATCAATAGCATTGCCACGGCTGCTCGGTGCCTCCACCTCGAAGTTAATAGAAAGATGGTGGGGTTTTGTCTGACAAAAAGCCCTCCAATATTAAAGTTATAAGTTATCACAGAATAAAAGAGCAGCGTGGGTAAAATGACTTGTGTACGTTTCATGATATCTCGGCCATTAATTGAATATATACATCTTAAGGAAATATACCTTTTACTTGATTGCGCAATCCAAACGTTTTTTTTTTTTTCCTAAATATCGGCCTCATAATGGCTGGGAAGATTCTGGTGATATTTTCTCTTTTATCATGCATGGAATTGTCCTTTCCTATTTGAAACAGTTGACCCATGAACTAAACAAGGTTTTGCGTCCTTGACAGCTGAGAGTAGTGTAAGTTTACACGAAACTACGGTTCAACGGATATGGTAATTTAACTGGTGTTCGGATCCTAAATGAATTTGATAGTCAGAAATGAGCTTCTCCTCCAAATGTGGTCGACTGGCCATACAACTATAAAAATATTCAAGTGTTTGGCCTCGAATCTTAATCCAAAAACACTAATTTATAATTCAGGATGTTTATCTTATAAACCGTCTAAATTCTACTTTTAAAAATTTTGGCCGCTCTATGCTTAGAAGATAGACAATGCAAAGATCGTTAGAGTCCTATTTATAGTGAAGGCACGCGGTTACTTATCCTAGTAAGACTCTAATTATTTTAATTAAATAGTGCGTCCTAATAATTATTTTGTTTATTATTTATTAATTAAGAAACATACTCACATGTTTGGTACATTTCTTAGCCAGCTATGCATGATGGCAGAAGAACATTTATTTCAAGTAAAACTCTTATTATTTTAATCAAATAATACTTTATGATAATTATTTTAATTAATCATAATTATCATTTAATTAATTAAGAAGTAAATCAACTCTTTCTCATATGCTATGGTTGGCCATGGTATGATGTTTGACTAAGTTTGTATTTTACTTAATTGTCAATAATTGATAGTGTTATTAAACAAATTATCAAATTGCTCTTTGATTTCTTAAAATCAATTTTGGCCACTTTGAACCTTACATGAATTTATTTCAATTCATATAATTAAGAATAAATTAATTATTCATATTAATTAGTTCAAATTCTTTTAGTAAATAATTAATTTATAATTAACCAATATGACTTGTGCTAATAGTATTACATGACATCAAGGTAATAAATTAATTTCTTTACTTTTACTAGTGTACTCACTAATCTCATTATTAATATAATTTTTCCTTTATATCCTTCGATTATGAAAATAACCTTTGAGCTACTTCTAATTTTTTATGTGTGCGACCAGTTAGGTTCTATATACGTATTGACAACATGATAGAATTTATGACATTTCATAATTTTATATGAAACTACATTTCAAAGTAAATAATTAATCTTAATTATCTCATAATAATTTAACCCAAGCATGTGTTTGGTTGGAAGGGAAGGGAGAAAAAGGAGAGGATTTGTTTTTTTTAAGTTTCATTCCCTTGTTTGGTTATGATTTTAAGAATGGAGAGTGAGGGGAGGGAAGGGAGAGTGAGGAAAACTTTTTCCAAATTTTGACCCCTCTCTAGAGAGATTGGGAGGGAAGTGAAGGAAATATTTTTAATAAAAGGCATTTTTACCATATTGACATTATTATCTAATTAAATATTTATTATTAGAGATGTTATTATAAATGTATCAAAACGTTTTTTTCCTCTCTTTTATGAAACCAACCAAATAATCGAGAGAAATAAAAATCTCTACTTATTAAAAAATTTTCAAACATCAAAAAGGAATTTTAAGATCCATTTCCTCCCATTCCTATCCTCTAACGAAACTCTCTTCCCTCTAATGAAACTCTCTTCATTTCCTTCCCCCCCACTCAAACATATGCTAAATCTTCCAAACCAAAATTAACTTCTAGTAAGGTGTCAAGTGTAACTATGAGATGAGAAGTTTAAAATTTTTTCTGAAAAAACTTGTATGACTAATATTATGTTATTTAATATTTTTATTTGTCAAATATTCTGATACGTCATACGGTATAACCTACTACTAAACCCTAAATGATAAATCATATGAATAATATATGTCTATCTAATGGAGACAATGGCTTTATAAAATACTATTTTCTTACCATACTACCTTATAAGAATTTATTTATTACATAAACGAGCATATTGTGTCATTAGATTTTTTTCTCTTTTATACTAGAGTGAAAGATCCTATCTTGATCACTCACAGCCTTCATACTTCATACTCTATACCTAATTATTTATCCTGCTTAGATCCTTGACTCAGATATTTTAGGATAACGTCTAAATATAGAATTCCAAGTATAATATTTCATAGTGATCTTAGATCTATGAATCACTAAAGCATAGAGTCACCAGATAGCCCTTATTAACAGATTAATAGAATTATCATTAAGGTTATCTAATTATCACGTTCAATGAATTTAGTCTCTACCAAGTACCTACATGCTTAATCTAATATTCTTCTAATATGAATGGTCATGGGGTCAAACCATTCTTAACAATTAAGAATAACACATTTAATAGTCTTACAAAATTTTTAATATCATATCTCCATAATTCTATGATTTTGAACTACTCAGATCTTGAGGTTTTAAGCATCTTGACGTTCAACCAATATGATCACCATCACGATTGAAGTGTATAACCTAAAGTTCTAGGCTCATGATATATATAGTAAGCACATATACTACTATTTTTTAACAGTAGAATAAATATGATAAATAATGAATGCCATTATTAATGATAATTATATCAAATATATTAATTTGCTAACATTTTATATAAAAAAAATCATATGTACAAAGTCTACATGCCTTTTTGTGTCAAACCAAGTGGCTTGACATACATATAACTTTCAATCTCCCATTCACGCTAAACCCAATCATTCTATATGCCAACCATTTTTTAATCTAATTCCCAATTTTCCAAGATGTTGATCAAACGTTTATTGGGAAGTGCCTTGAGTGGACTAACAATGTTATCATCATTATCGACTCGCTCGATATTCACATCACCTCTTCTGATTATTTCTTCGATGAGGTGGAACAGTCATAGCATGTGTTTGCATTTTTTATGAGACCTTGGTTCCTTTACTTACATAATGGCACCGTTGCTCACAGTTACAACTATGGGATCAGGGATGCTATGGACCACTTCATGTTCGGTTATGAACTTCTTCATCCAAACAACTTTGTTCGCCACTTCGGTCACTACAATGTGTTAAGCCTCTTCCAACTTACCGTGTGTGCTCCCCTAATGAGAAAGAAAATAAACCCTAAAACTAATCAATGCTTCTTTATCTCTTTTGTGTATTTTTGGTGATATTTTATGAATTTTTGTGAAAACTATAATCGCTGGAAATTTTGGAAAGTGACATTACCCTTAACTTTTGGGTAACTTGGCTCCGCCACCTTCGGCACAGTGGGTGGCAGCGACGACGGAGCTTAGGGCCTAGCGGCTTAAGTAGGGGGGCAATGAAGAACCGTCCGGTTCTTGGAGGAGTTGGATAGCCTCATATATCTCTTCTCTAATCTAATTTTAATTTCTAGATTATTAGTTAGTTTAGAAATTGAAAATGAATTGTGATTTCAGGATGTGCAAACATAGTGTGCAACCTTAGATCTTGAGGTATTTGAACGTATTAGACATTCGGATACTATTTTTTTTAAATGGTATTCTGCCCTGGATAAGCAAAGACACATTAACTTACAATAGTATTAGAGCCTTAAGTTTTATGTTAGAATTTTCGGTTGAATCTGATCAATGCTTCTTTATCTTTTTCGTGTATTTTTGGTGATATTTTATGGATTTTGATTTTAAATCGCTGGAAATTTTTGAAAGTGACATTACCTTGACCTTTTGGGTAACTTGGTTCCACCACCTAGGGCACAGTGGGTGGCAGCAGACCACCGCATATGCCGCTACTTGATTGCGTGCGTGTGGCAGCGGTAGCAGCCCATGGGTGGAAGTGGATCTTCCTTATCTAGTAAATTTATGGATAGTTTCCATTTGAAAGGAATAATGGGCTTGAACCGGCCTTTTACGCTTGACATGTTAATTTTTGGCTTGGATTGGTTCATTCATTAAATGGGACAATACGAAAAATCAAAATGTTCGGAAAGTTTGTTTACGAAATTTAAATGTTTTATGTTGATTTCATTAATGTTAATTGACATGCAATTTGAAGTGTTACAAAAATCATAAAACATTAAATTCCACATCAATTAATGAAGGGCCCAATTCATGAGCATTTAAAGTATTTAATTTGAAAAATTAAATATAACAATGAAAGTTGTGAAGTTTTAATTTTTATGACAATTGAAATACTTTGAAATGCTTGAATTGGACAATAATTAATGAACTATAATTTGATTTGATAAAAAAGTTCTTCAAATTAAAATATTCTTATAAAATTACATCCTCTTGAATTAGAAAAGTTCTAATGTTAAAAGGAAGTTTTTCCAACAACAATGAAAATTATTATATTTTAGAGTTCAAAATCAAGAAAGTTAATAACTTTGTAGATAGTCTTAAAGTGTTTAGGCTATATCTATATTGAAAGTTATCTAATCCTTAGAAAGTTGATAACTTTAGATAGGCAATTGCATCTAAGTTATTATCTTAACACTTTCAGGTTGTCTTTATAGTTACTAGTTTTTTTTTAAAAGAAGTATAACTTCCCAACAACTCAATTTTATGTGTAACTTAATCTAAATTTTTCATCCAATTTTATTTAGTAAAATTCAAACACAATTTAGGACTTGATCCAATAACTCAATTTGGCCCATTAACTCTTTAATGACCAAAAACGTTTTTCCTTTGACCTGACAAATATTGTAGGATTCTAAATTTATTAAATTTCCATTTATAAACTTATTTAGTCAATTTAATAATTAATGATTAATAATTTACTTACTTAATAAATTAGACTAATTAATAATTTAACTTTTAAATTAAGTTCTCTAAAAACAAGTCAAATTTCTCCAAATATGATTTCAACCAAAATCATTCGTTCTTATATGTGTGACCGAATAGATTCTATATTTCGCCGGTAAGTGGACCCTAAAATAATTTGTGAGTTTTATCAAATCTAAAGATTGGACCGTTTACCCTTAAACAAACTTTTAAATTAAATAGTTAATTCGATCATTTTTATGATCAATGATCAATTTACTTAAACCACCAAGTCTATGTTGGCCTCTGGGAAGGCCCATAGACTACCCATGAAATAAAAAGTAGTTTGGAGCCTCCAAAAGAACCTGTGGTGACTATTACCATACCAGAATAGTCATTCAATCTATGCCATAAGCTTGATCAGTCTTAAGACATGGTTTGATTGTTAAACTTTACTAGACGGACCATATGAATCATGTGAGTTCTTATGCAACTTAGAGAATGAATTTACAGAAACTATTTTCATACCATACTACCATATTTCATTAAGAGACATCACTCATAGGCTTCTTCCTCAAATATAAAGGTGATGGATCTCATCTTATCATCTTATATACTACTCGTACAAGAACACATACCCAATGGTTCACCTTTTTAATGACTCTTAACCATAATCATATCTAGTGACATGAAAGAATGATATGCGGTATATCAATACTATAGTGATCTCAAGTCTAAGAATCATAAGTATAATAGCAATTTGATAAGTCACATTAACAGTCAATATTATTAATATTGAGACTCATCTAGTGATCATATTCAATGATTAAGTCTCTACTAGTCATGTAATGCCTATCTTGATAGTCTCTAATATTGATGATTATGAAATCATCATTCTTCTCTCGAAGAATATAGTGTATGTAATAGTATTTATGGATTTCATTATCTCATCATGACAATCATACAACTATAAACATTTTGGATCTTAGATATCAAGCTACTTAGATCTCTCTGAGCGTGATCACTATCACAGTTCCAAGTACATATTTAAGATCTAGAAATCTATAGGGTATGTCATACAATATGCATATAATGTCATTTACAACATAATGACAGCCAATATAATAGATTAAATGTCCATTTAAATACAAAGTATTCGTTTAGTTTATAGCTTATACAGATCAAGACTGATTTACATAAGTAAATGACTTTATCAGATCACATCTAATTGGCTTGAGAAGCATTATACTTTTAATTTTCCACTTGCACTAAAGCCAATAGTTTGTAAATCTTATTCTCATCTTGTGAATTTGGAGAGGGAATGAAATGATTGATTCCTCATTGTTTGTTTAGTTGTATAAGGATGGATAAATAAATTTTAAATAAATCAATTTTGATGGTTAAAGTTATAATATATTTGGAACACCTAAATTTAATTAAACTAAAAATTTACCCCACAAACTCAAAGCTTCATCTTCATCATCGCCCTACGGAATAGAAATTAAAACCGATTTTCTTCCCCCTCTTCTCTCAAACCTTCATCTTCTCCATCCCTAGGCGCTCCGCTCGAGACAATCTCCATCACAATATCTGATTCAAACATATGTTCTTTTTTTCCCTCTTCTAAGCTCTTGATCGAGTAAGGTATAAACTTTTCCGCAAATTTTTACTTCAATTTTCTTCTGATGGTGGTACTCTTCGGTTTCTATGTTGCATATCGAATTACAAGAGGATTTCATATTTTGCTTTATGATTCGTTTGAACAAACTTGGTTTACAGGTTTGTTACGAAAAAACAAATTTCTTTTTCATTTTTCTTTATTTGATCTCGCACTCTGTAGTTTGTTGAAGCAAACAACCTCGGAAAATTTTCTATAAAAAATGTGTTCAAATACATTTCGTACAAAATATTTAAACAAAGAGAAAAAAAAAATTACATTCTGTACAGCTTTGTTGTTTTTATGTTTTTAACTTATAGTGCAAAGTTGTCTTTTGCTCATTGTCAATTTCATTACCTTGGTTTGATTAGATTATGAAAATTCTTTGAGAACCAAAGAAGCAGTATACATATACGTTAGATGTTCAAATTGTGGTTCTTCAAGCTCAACTCTCATGATTTTCACAGAGGTCAAAAAATGGAATAGAAGTTCCACATAAACCAGTTCTTTAGTTGTTAATTTTTTTTTAATATATTACCACAAATTTGCTAATTGTGTATGACTTCTATTTGCCTTTCATGTTATTAGTAGAATAATTGCAATTTCTTTACCTGGTCGGAGACGTTGGAACCGCTAGAAGAAGACGACGACACAAACTACTCCAATACCATACCATAAGTCGGTTACATGGCGAGAAGTATATTAGCAATGGACACAGGATTCGTAAGTTGATGGCTAGGTTGGGGAGTACACATGTTCATGATTTTCATTTTTCTAGGTATTGTAAATTTACTTGAGAAATATATGAACTCACCAATTTAATATAACATAAAACTATCATTAGACGAAGCATGTAATTCGGGTCTTTCTATGAACTTTTTATTTGAATTTAATTAAAATTTCGATATTTTGACTTCAAACTAGAAAGCTCGATGAACAAGAAAATAAAAGAGATGAATATTATGAATTTGGTTGTTAGGCTTCATATTGAAGAAGATAATAGGAAATCAGATAAGAAAAGAGTCGCTCAACATGTAGCAAAAGCGAATGTTGTGGAATATTCTCGAGGTCCCAAGAAAATAAATTCTAAATTGGAACCATAAGGAGGAATCTATAAGAAGTAGTCAAAGTTCTAAGGAAAATGCTTCAACTGTGACAAGATGGGTTACAGAGCTTTGGACTGCAGGCTACCGAAGAAGAAACGAAGCCAAGAAGCAAATCTAATGGAAGACTTCACCCAAGATATTTCTGATATCAGTCTTGTTGCTGTGGTTTCAGAAGTGAATATGGTGGGGTCTAATTCGAGAGAATGGTGGATTGATACTAGTGCCACTAGGAACATATGCTTAGACAAAGGAATGTTCACTTCATTTGAGCCCATTGCTAACGGAGAAAAGCTGTTTATGGGAAATTCAACCAAATCTAAGATAGTTAGTCAAGGCAATGTGGCTTTGAAGATGACTTCTAGAAAAAAGCTAACTCTTAATAACGTTTTGTATGTGCTTGAAATCCGTAAGAATCTCGTGTCCGGTTCACTCTTGTGCAAGCACATATTTTGTCTAGTCTTTGAATATGATAAGATAGTTGTTTCCAAAAGTGGAATGAATGTGGGTAAGGGATATGTTTCTGATGGGCTTTTCGAGCTGAATGTAATGACTGTAATCCCAAAAATTAATAAAGCTAGTTATTCTACTTATTTGCTTGAGTTTTCTAATCTATGGCATGGTGGATTAGGACATGTTAATTATAACTCTTTACATAAATTAATTAACATGGATCACATACCAAACTTCTAAATTGATTCAAAACATAACTGTGAGACTTGTGTTGAGGCAAAATAAACGAGGTCTTCATTTCAAACAATTGAAAGAAATACTGAACCACTTGATTTAATCCATAATGATATATGTGATTTGAAATCCATTCAAACGAGTGGTTGTAATAAATATTTTATTACCTTTATCAATGATAGCACAAAATACAGTTATGGGTATTTGTTGAAAACAAGGACGAAGCTTAAGAGAAATTTGTTCTCTTTAAGAATGAAGTTGCAATCAACTCAATAAGAAAATAAATAAATTAAGAAGGGATCGAGGTGGTGAATATGTTGTACCATTTGAAGCAATATGTGCACAACATGGTATCATACATCAAACCATTGCTCCTTATTCTCCCTAATCAAATGGGGTTGCTTAAAGGAAAAATCGTACCTTAAAAGAAATGATGAATGCGATGTTGATCAGTTCTGGGTTACCTCAGAATACGTGGGGGGAAGCCGTCTTGTCGGAAAATTACTTTTTAAATAAAGTACTCTAAAAAGATGCTGAAAAGACATCATATGAATTATGGAAAGGTAAGAAATATTCCTATAAATTCTTTCTAGTATGGGGGTGTCTTGCCAAAGTAGTCGTACCTCCACCAAAGAAGGTAAAGATAGGTCTGAAAATGATTGATTGCATCTTCATTGGATAGGTAAATAAGAGTAGTGCATATCAATTTCTTGTACATGAGTCTAAAATCTTAGACATTCACAATAGTACGATAATAGAATCTAGAAATGCATCATTCTTTGAACATGTATTCTCATGTACGTCACAAGCGAAATCGAGTTCGTCTAAACGAACACTTGAGGCTATTAGTAAAATTAGGCAAGACCAAAAACAAGAAGATGAATAAGAGGTTGAAATTGAACCTCAATGTAGCAAAAGAGCTAGGAAAGAAAAATCTTTTAATCCAGATTTTCTAATTTTCCTTTTGGAAGGTGAACCTTCAACTTTTAAGAAAGTTATGAATGCATCTGGAGGTCCTTTATGGAAAGAGGCTATCAACAGTGAAATTGAATCCATTTTACAAAATCACACTTCGGAGTTAGTAGATCTTCCTCCAGGTAGTAAATTGATGGGTCAATTGACAAGTACAATGCTAGACTTGTAAATAAGGGATATAAGCAACGAGAAAGCCTTGATTATTGTGACACATATTCTCCTATAACAAGAATAAATTCCATTATAATGATACTTGCGATTGCTGTTTTGTGAAATCTAAAAGTACATCAAATGGATGTGAAAATAGTCTTTCTAAATGGAGATTTAAATGAAGAAATCTACATGGCTAATGGCAATCTTTATACTGATTAAAGCAAGCACCATAGCAATGGCATAAAAAATTTGATCACACAAGATGGCTAATGGTTTCAAAATCAACGTGTGATAAATGTGTCCACGTGAAAAGTACATAAAATGGATGTCATTTTGTGCCTTTATGTTGATGACATGCTCATAGTTGTAAGTGATGGTAAGATAGTGAAATCTATCAAGAAAAAGTAAAATTCTAAATTTGACATGAAAGATATGCATCTAGCAGATGTCATTTTGGGAATTAAAATCTCAAGGACATCAAACGGACTCATTCTGAGTCCGTCTCATTACATAGATAAAATTCTTAGAAAATTTGGCAAAGAAGATCTGGTGTAGCAAAAACACCTATGTTAGTTTGCACATGAGTAAAAATAAAGCCGAGAGTATTTCTTAAGTAATCCAAGGAATGACCTCTGGAAAAGAATCGTGTGAGTATTAGGGTAGCTACAGTATAGTCGTAGTTATGGACTGCACTATAATAGATATCCAATTATACTAGAAGGGTACACAGATGTCAACTGGATATCAGATATGAAAGACTCAAAGTCTACTAGTGGCCATGTGTTTACACTAACATGTGCAACTGTTTCTTGGAGATCCTCTAAACAAACTGTTACAGCCAGAACTACCATGAAATCTGAGTTTATAGCTTTAGATATATGTGGAGAAGATGCATAATGGTTACGACAATTCTTAGAGGATATTCCAAAGTGGTCAAAGCTTGTGCCAACAATTTGCATTCATTACGAAAGTCATTCTGCAATTGGAAGATCATAGAGCAATATGTATAATGGTAAGTCTAGACATATATGTCAATCACATAATACCATCAGACAACTACTCTCTACTGGAGTTATCATATTGACTATGTAAAATCAAATGATAACATAGCGGATCCCTAACTAAAAGGTTAAATAGAGAATTAGTTGAAAAATTATTAAGGGGAATGAGACTAAAGCCCATGAAAGAGTAAGTCAATACAATGGAAACCCCACCTAGTTGATTGGAGATCCCAAGATCTAAGTTCAAAGGGATAACCTAGTTATATAAGACTTTATTATATCACTGTGAGGGTTATTCTCCTATCCATTCCCATGATGAAACAGTGATGCCCGCAAGAGAAATGATAAGTTAAGCTTTTAATGTTTCATAGGCGTCAGAAAATTCGAGCGGAGTAAAATGGATTACTCTTAATTAAGAATCACCTATGTGAGAAAGAAATGGGGCCGCTTCTAAGGAAATTAACTTGAGGATAATTCTTATCAACTCTTGCAGAACCAGGCAGATGTTTAAGGCCAAAATGAAAATAATAATGAGAACTCAAATGTGTCAGCTAAGACTTCTGTGTGAAAGTATATTATTGTTTACACGAACGGTGGAACAATTCAAAAATATCGTGTCTACTGATCAGCCAATAAAATCAATGTACTTTTACAAGAGAAGGTTCAAATGTTGATACCTACCTATCTTATGCTTGTTTCAAACCGTCGAACTCTATCTTTAGGTCAAAAATGTCTTAATATCGAAAAAAGTCTGTTTTATATAATCCGTCAATTTCATTCATGTAGGGGATTATTGAAAAACTAGCATTTCAACATGCTATTTTATGCTTGATTTTGAGAGGGGCCTACTTCATTTAAACGAAAAGTCAAAGTTGATTTGGATTCTCCTCTATAAGAGCTTCGAATCAGTATATGATATGCTCAAAATGATTAATGGGTAAATGAGAAATTGAATCTCAAAGTGCAACTATTAAAATGATTTGAAGTAGAAAAATTAAGGAAGGAAAATTTTGTCCTACATTAGAAATGAGAACAAGTGGAAGAATATTTATATAAAATTATATATTTGTTTGATTTGGATAAACTAAAATGCTCTCTCTTGCATATTTGTTAAGAGTTGAAAAACAGAAGAAATCAAAATGTCCTCATCATGTTTGCTCTTTATTATTGCCTCATTTTTGCTTATCATTTTGTGAGGTGTTTTCATGGCATTTATATGAGATGGATTGATACGGAGAAGAAAATGTAAGATACAGACATTGGGTATTCCTTAGATTTTTTGGGAAGTATGGAGCACATGACAAGTTTGATTTATGCAAATGATATAATTTGCCATGACCACATTAAACTGAATAGGCGTGCCTTCACCGAGCTATGTGAAACCCTTCCAACTAGAGGTGGACTAAGGCAGATAATGAATATGTTAGTCAATGAACAAGTTGCGATTACTTGGTATAACATATGATGTTACGGTTGGAGAAATTTCAACGTCATATCATTCGATTCAACAAAGTGTAACTCTAAATTAAGTTAGGATCTCATTTACATCACTAGTTCTCTATTTATGCAAAATTCCTACTTCCCCTTCACTCATAAATTTTTCATCTCATTTATTTTGATTTGAAAGTACGAAAATTAGACAAATTGTTTTTCTTTTATTTTCCTTAGCCCTTTTTATTTTCCTTACCCACCGCCATAGAGATATACTTTCATTTTTTTTGCTGAATTTATCTTATTTTCGAGTAGTTTTCAGCGACGACTCACCATAGAAGTGATAGAGTTCCTCTCCTATATCATGGGGTATGCCAAATTTACGGCCCCCGGAGATGCCTCTTTGTATTTGTATTATCATTACAAACTGTTTCAATTAAAGAGTATGAAAATTAAAGGGATCACCTTTTCTAAAAGTTTTTGCCTTCCTTAATTTCGAATTTAGGTTTTAGGGTTCATTTCCAATTGAAAAGAGTGAGAAGAGAGAAGAGGGGTTCTTATCTTTTTTAATTCCCTTCCTTCAAAAGTCATTAATGGTTTGCTGGGTTCTGATTGTTGGTGGCGACGGCTGAAATTCGTAGACAAGTTGATTGTGGTAGCTTTGTTGTTTTGATGGATCGAGTTCTAATGTTGATTAAAACAGAATAATCTTCACACGGTTGGTTTTAGATGTGTGAAAATTTCAAATAATTTTGACCTTTAGATTTACTTTCATCTAATAGCCTAAATTTTATGTAAAAAAAATAAGTAAAAAATAGTCACATGTTTATATGTGTATGTATATGGGATAAATTCTGTGAGATCCCGATTTATTTTCAATAAAATTAAATATTAAAATAGTTTTTTAGTATTATTTCAAGAGTTAAGATTATTCACGGTTATTTTTTGAATTATTGATAAGAAGTTTGACTAAATTTCAACTTATTCAAATATTTTCGGATAAGATTAACTCATTCTTGAATTCAAATCTAAATCTTTTCCCTTAATTGAAAATATGATATATTAATTTAATTATAAAATTTAAATTCTTTGAAAGTTATTATAAATATAGACCCAAACCTTAAGTCTTTAGAAGCTCACCATTCGTTCTCCAACACCATCTAGGGAGCAATTTCTTCTTCATTTTGTTGAGGTTTTTGATTCTTAAAGAAATGCATTTGACTTTGATTTGGATCTTTGATCACCATTAGGAGTTATGTGGAACTTTGTAAAGTGGATTTTATTTCGTTTGGTGTGTTTTTGCATGAAGTTTTGATATACATTATGTTTGCATGATATTTTAATTGTATGTAAATGAATATATTTCTTCCGTTAAGTTTTGTTATATTAAATTATTGAATATTTATAAAAGACGAAACTCATGTATTTTTATAAAGTAAATTTATTTCTTTAGACCAAATAATGTATCTAAATTATTACATGTTGAAAAGATTATTTATTGTATTCTTTTTTTAAATAGATTGTATTTCATAGTTTCATGATTAAGTGTTTAAGTGCTAAAATCATGATTGTTATTACTTATTTTAAGAATTTTATTTATTTCGTAATTGTAAAATGAAATTTTCAAAGTATGTTTGAAAACTATGATATTGTTATGAAACATAAAATTTATTTAAAAAGTTGGGCCAAGCATGTTGCATTATTGTTTCTTTTGAGTATTTGAACTAAGTATGTGTATGAACTTATTATGTGATTTAAGTATTTGATATAATTGGTGTTTTATACGTGTGTTTTGTATATACTTTATATGTATGTATATTATTTGATATTGATAAATTGACTAAGTTTTGGAACCAAAAAATGGGGGTTAAATATTGGCATTTATATAGGTTTTGGACCTTGCTAATAAGGGTTAACATTAGCGCAGTCCTGTTTTGGACACGGCTAATAGGGAAAATCATGATCGGGATAGCGAACCCAAAGTTATGGAACTTGGGTGTGGGTCTTTTGTCGAAATGGAATAACTTCGTTATCCTAATAAGGAATTTGTGTTCCCACATCTCCAAGTTTCTTTGCAATTTTAACCCCATCAGCATCTTCTTCATCGACATGAATCCAAAAGTCTTCATCGACATGTTCCAATGAAGTGAGGACTTGGTGGCTACGGGAGTGCTCAGAGGTTTTGTACCGCTCATTTACGAGCGTTAGAGGAAATCATGTATATATCTTTTGAGATAAAAGCAGCCTCTCGTTATAGTGAGTAGCCTGAATACCAAAGTAGTTAAGTGTCCCCAAATCTTTGATAGATAAAGTGGACGAAAGACTTTTTATAATTCGATCTTTTTCAATAGAATTGTTTCTTGTAATTTATAAGGTCATCAACGATTAAAAAATAAATAGAGAGAAATATATTTGGAGTTGGTAAAGCCCATCTTGGATACTTGCACTTTACTCTTGATATCGAGCCCGAGGTGCATGTTTATTATGCCCATAGATAGATTTTTTAAGCGTGCTAATACAAGAAGGAAGGTTCTAGCAGTAAACCCAGGGCTGGGCCATAAATACATTTTCATCAAAAGTCCCCTGCAAATATGCATTGTTGACATCTAACTGGTAGAGATCCCATTTTTTCATAACGACAATATTGACAGTAGTTTGAACTATAACTGATTTAATGATGAGATTGAACCTTTCAATATTGTCTGAATCGGGCTGTTGATGAAAACCCTTGATAACAATTAGAGCCTTATAGCGAGCGATACAAATATCCATCCCATTTATGCTTGATGCGAAAAAACCCATTTACAATCCATTAAATTCTGAGCCTATTCCGGCGGTACAAGATCCCATGTTCCATGGAGTATTAAGGCATTAAATTCTTCCACATAGCAAGTCTCCGTGGAGGATCTTTCGGGGCTTGAGACAGACGTGGGCTCAATTTCAGGGCTGAGAGGATGTTTTGTAGTTGTGTTTATGATCTTGGGTTTGAAAATATTAGCCCTTGTATGCATTGAATGCGTATGGATCGGATTTTGGGCCGAACGTGTAATGATTGGATTTTGAGCTTGTGTTGCTAGTTGATTTCTTGGGTAAGCAGAAGGTGTTTGGGTGGTAAGGGAGTTGGCAATAATGGGCCTATAGGCTGAGATGATGAGGTAGGCAATAGGAAATTAGTTTGAGATGTCGGGGCAGTAGTGGGTTGGGCGTGACTTGTAGGTTAAGTAGATTGAAGCGAAGTGGAAGATACAAGACAAGCTGGGTTGGTAGTGATTTGCAAATTGGTTTGTGCAAATGTTGGTGTTGGGCCTGAAAATGAGGTATTGGCTTAAGTTCACAGTTAATCATCGGCGAGAGATTCTTGACATGAATGGCTAGACTCATGGACATGTTGAGCAAGTGAGGGGCCCATAAGAGGTACCGGAGGAAGAAAATCATCCACCGTGAGTCAGCTTTGGGTGACAGGCCGACTGGATACCGGCGGGAGCAGCGACGAAGTCAAGGTAGAATTTTTAAATGGAAAACTATACTCGTAAAAAATAACATGCGTTAAAATATAGATTTTCGAATTTTGTAAATCAAGATATTTCTATGTACTTTGTGAGTGGAGTATCCAAAGACACGGAGCAGACCTAGAATCCATTTTGTGAGTATTATATGGATGAAGCCATGGAAAGCAAAGGCACCTAAAAATATTTTCTTATCAAATAATTGGCGGGTTTTGAAACATGATTTGAAATGGGCTCTTGTGATGTAAAATTGGAGTTGGAATATGATTTAAAAGATAAGTTGTTTCAAAATCATAAGCCCAATGAATTAAAGGAAGGTCCGCTTGGTGCATTACAATAAAACATATGTTAGGGAATAGTTTTTTTATTAGGAAAAGAAAGATTAGAGGATCCAATGTGGGTGATTTTTAAACTCAAATCCTCCCTGAGGAGGACTTCAGCGGTGTCGTCGTACTCCTTATACATAGAGAGATTTTAGAGGTCGTCAATGATATTATGAGATGCACTAAAGTCAAGGAGACACTTGTTGTTGGTGGGTGCTGATGTGGATGTAGTGCAGTTGGTAGTTGCAAGTAGACCGAACTTGCGACATCAATCAGTAGAGTGAGCGGAAATTTTGCGGTAAAAAAACAGCCAGCTACGAGAAAAAACTAAAAAAACCCAAGTTCCATAATGAAGAGTTGTCTTCTGCAAAGGAGTATGATTCTCAAACCATTGCGCTCTGGCTTAAAGAGTTTGATAATATGTACAATAGATGTTCTAGTGAAACTACAAACACAAACAATGTGTTGTTCCAAAGAATCCCATTAGGCCTATTGTTTGGATGCTCTGATTTGATATGTTGTTCCGAAGAATGTTGTTAGTGAAGAAAAATATGTTGTTCCGAAGAATCTCATTAGGCATATTGCTTGGATGGCTCTGATTTGATAACCGATGATGGATATGAGTTGCTCCTACATTATGCTGCAACTAGTAATATATCTCAGCCAAAAGGGACAAAGTTTGCTGAAGGACACAAGGACTTATTTTCCTGGATTGATGAATGTAATGAGGATGTTCTATAGGGAGCTTGTCTTCCATCTTACTGATACTGTTGAAAGTATGGCTGCTTCATTGTCTGACACAGATGAAAGGGGAGTTGAGTTTGTATACCAAGTGAAAGTTAGAGTTGGCTCATATTTGATCAAGTGCTTGAAGAGGCTGATCCTACTAGAAGTTATTGAGATGGGAGTTAGAGTTTATTGAAATGTCTTGGTGAGAGATCTCTGCATTAGATCGGTGCAATGGAAGCATCAAGGCGTAGAGGTCTTACAACATCACAGCGATCTGGATTACATGATTAGCGTTTTAAATCATGAATGATCCTGTTCAATTATAGATTCGTAAATTTTACCTTCTGTAACTTACTTTGGTTTTCCGTTTCCAATTTTTTGACAAGCATGGAAATGGTAGTGAAACTGAAACACATGCTTTTATAACTTTCAATGGATTATTACAGTAAGAAGAATTAGTGATATTTACCCAAATGGGTTTGTATTGAGGAAAAATAATTGCTCATATCTATACCCAAGTGAAATCATCTTCACTAATTACTTGTTCGTGTTGAAGAGTGATGCATTTTGTATAATTTCTCTCTTTTTCTCTATTTTCAATTTCACAAATCAGTTGCTTTCTCCGATTGCAGTAAGCGTGCATGCCTCAAAGAAAATGACATGAATTGGAATTTAATTGCAGATGGCCTCAACTGACAGCTTCTTTCTACTACCTGGGCATGGATCCCCTCCGAAAACTCCAGGTGCTACAGTTACCGAACAAAACTGTTGCCCGATGCAGTTCTGCTTAACATACCTTGTTGAATTAGTCCCAAAAAATTAGTATAAGCATAACACAATTAAAAAATAAATAAATTCAATATAATCACTTACCTTTTGAAAGGCATCATATGACTTGTGAGCATGACAACTCCCCTCTCTATAATTTCCACATATACCCCCCGGCACTCCGTAGCTAGCAAACTTAATTTCCAAGATTTTCTGCCCAGGAGGACACCACAAATGAGCTTTTGGATTTACAACT
This sequence comes from Coriaria nepalensis, assembly GCA_027186245.1. NCBI lineage: Eukaryota > Viridiplantae > Streptophyta > Magnoliopsida > Cucurbitales > Coriariaceae > Coriaria > Coriaria nepalensis. The sequence goes on along the minus strand of CP114484.1, from coordinate 4,852,376 downwards.
TTGCCCTTGTCTAGCTCGTCTGAGTTCTTTAGTGTTGGCTGTCCTTCAAATATATCAGCACAAACACTTCCCACTGCTCTTTTAACCAATGCAATGTCATTCGGATCACCTCCCCATTCTTCAAATATAATCAGTAGGTTTCCTCTTGGATTCAACCACGATCGTGGAACATGATACCTTGAAAAAAAAAATGAAAAAAGAAACTAGTGTGAGCATTAAAGAGGATAATATTTCTTAATAGAGAAAGCAGTGTAGTTTCTTGAGAAAATATCTCAGGAATCAGGTGTATAAAACAGACACGATAGAGCACATGGACTCATCATCCCTTCTCATATAATAGACCTGTGATAGTTTCATCTAGTTTTTCTTACCATCTTTGAGAGGCCTCTCCGCACCTAATTCGACATTTATTCTCTGTATATGTTCCAGCATAACTACAGTTTCCACAACTTCCATGTGCTATATATCCTGGCCAATGGCGTCCTATACTTTGACCATTTATCCATATTTGGCCCTTGCCCATGCTCTTCATATCTAAAGCTAATGGCTCATTTCCTTCCGGAGCATTGAAAGTTGTCTGGGAAATTATTCGAGAACAAAATCTTATCAAATTTTAATATGAAGATCAATTCAAAATAAAAATAAATAAAAAATAAAACTAAAATAAAAAATTCTGGATAAGAGTATTCTAACCTTGTACCATGTAAGGGGTTGTTTCTGTACCAATGATGAGCCATCTGACCAGTCAACGGAGGAACTTCCGCTTACAGTATGAAGATTCAAGGCTTCACCTTTCAGGCCAATCTGCTCAAGTACATGAACTAATTACTGATTTTCGAGATTACCGAACTATACTGTGAGACAGGAAAAAGATTATTTGAAAAAAAAAAAAAAAGACCTTAAATATGTAAATGAGAAACCTTATAAGACCATTTTTGGCCCGACAAGTCTTTTGTTCCCTCGTTTAGACCTTTCAAAGTGACTGGTCCTAATACCCCAGCATTCCAAGTCTCAAAATGCACCCCCACATTCTAATATTCATGGAAGTAATAATAATTATGGTAATAATAATAAAAGAAAAAAATATACATAATCTTTGAAATAAACACATTGAGATTAGATTAATGGAGCTCACCGGTAGACCAACAGCAAGACTTAACAAGGAAATCTTGTTAACTCTGGCCCACAATATGACGTTTTCACTAAATGTTAATTTCGGATTTTCCAGTCCTCCATAAACAGTCCCTGCATTTAGCATCCAAAAACACAAAGTTGAGAATTCAAAATCATTCTTCTACTAACTCAATGAAGCAGATGGATAAGATTTCAGTCTACCTGAAAGTTCACCATTGATGAAAACATGTAAAGCATGTCCGGCTGAAAAGATGGTAAGAAGAGGTGATTGTCCGTTCTTCAAGAACTCTTCGTTGGGCCCAATTGTGACACTGAGAGAAAAACACAACTTTTATGACGGTATGACCCAATGAAAATAAATCAATACAAGAATATGAAAAAAAGAAAAAGGGTTGATAGTTGGAATAATACTACTACTTACTCTGTCATGTACCATAAATAGTCTGTAGTATCCCGGGTGACATTAATTTGCTCCCACAAACCATCCATTGTGGTCGTATCATCATCTTTAGAAGATGCAGTTTCTTCGTTATAAGATTGCCATGAGAATAATGCACTATCAATTGGTAACATCTTCATAAGAGAGCTTTGTGCTCCAATCTGTAATGGATAGAAATTGGTCGGGATATCTCTAGATAGAGACTTTCAAAACAGAAGTTTGCATTCCAAAGTAGAAGAAGCAATTATTTTTATTATGGGTGTGTTTTGGATGAACATTTGAAACTCCAGTTTGGCTCGAATGAAATACAGTTTAAAATGTTGAACCCAAATTCACACTAAGGCTTCATTTGGAAGCACTTACTTTTGTCCAGTTTGGGCTAGAGTCCAGTGTGAGCACACATTTTCCAGTTTTTGCTCACAAAATATAACTAACATCTACTATTCCAAACGGCGTTTTAATATGTCTATTCAAATGAAGAAGTACTTACTCTAGCAGTGTTGAAAACTTCAGTTTTGCAGTTGGGAAGAATGCTGACAGACCAAGGTGGCAAATCATATTGTAAATTATTGAAGCTGACTTTTGCTGAAGATGTTGCATCATAATTTGCTAGGAATGCGGAACAAGCCCCGGATATGGACTTAAAAACATGAGCCTGGACATAATAAAATTCAAAGACTAAGGTTGCTTATTTTATATAGTTTTTTCTCACTCAATAAGAAAATATTACCTCTTGATGGCTTCCGAGCGATGACACATTGGGATCTACAGACACTAAAGCTGGTTCACATAACTTGATGGCTTTATGCAAATCCCGTAAATGCCCCCATTTCGGTTCCCTTGGCAATCCTAGAATAATTGAATTATCAATTTGAGACGAAAAAAGAAACTAACTTTTATTTTGTTGCTAGTTAAGAAAAACAACTTAGTTCAAATTGTCCACATTCACGTGTAAAGAAGAAAAAGAAAAGTTTTCATCTACAAAACATTTTCTATTTGTTTACCGAATTCATCGATAGGAGCATCATAGTCATAGCTAGTAGCAATAAATGGCCCGCCGGATGTTCTGCCGAAATTAGTCCCTCCATGATACTAACAATAAATAAGAGTTTGAAAAAGAGTTGAAGGAAAATTTCATTATTTCTTAGGGAGATTTATCAATATAGACAATTATATTTTTTACCATATAATAATTGATGAATGAACCCCCATTTTGAATAAACCTTGCAACCGAAAAGGCCATGTCTTCAGCCGGCCTTTGAGGGACGGCCCCACCAAACTCCGTGTACCTATAAACATGACAAAGACTTTGGATAAATCCCACCCTAATCTCATTAGAAATAACAATTTTTTGCCTTATAAAGGCAACATGGATTACTCACCAACCAGTCCAAGCTTCCGTCCAAATTTTCGGTTTGTAATTCTCATTTGGAGTGAAGTTTTCACAATAGAAACCATTGCAGGTATCTATCTGTAATAGAACCAATCAATGCAGCAAAATCAGTTGAAGTGTTTTAACAAGCCAATAAGAATTCAACACAGATGAATCTCACTTAATTCAAATTGTGGATAAAAGAATGCAAAGTTGCTTACAATGGGATCAGGTGCATCTTCTTGTTTGCACATGATCCATGGAACTCCTGTATTGAGACCAATAGCCATTTGAGCTGCCCATTGTGTATAAGCTTTCCCAGGAGTGCCTATTTCCCACTCCACTGGTCCAAATTCATTCTCAATCTGTTAAAAAAAAATAATAATAATAACAATAATAATTCACGAGCAAGATCAAACATGGTGTTTTAAAAATCAATTTTCCTAACACTACTTCAAACCCACTACTTGAAAATTGCTAAAAGAACAAGTTAGGCCCTTTTTTATTAATATACCTGAGATAGTATAATGGGACCACCCTGAGTTTGAAATAACTTTTCTTCCTTCATCATACTAACAATCTTCTCCGTAAAATTTTGCATAGCTGCCTTCATTATAGTTATTAAAAGACGAAAAAAAAAAAACAAAGCAAATTGATTACTTACAAATAATGAAAACAAAATCAACTAGAGTAAACATCAGTAAGAAAGAAAAACGAAATATATATACTACTCAAAATTCCTTACATTTTTTCTAATCCTATATACATATGGGGTTAGATCAACGATGTGGGAATTTTAATCCTAGGAGGATGGAATCCAGTTCCTCGATTTTCAAGAGGCACACCTAGGGGAACACAATTTATATTCCCTCACCTTAAAAGGATCATTGTCAGTTCTAAAGGCGATGCCAGGAACATATTTCAGCCAAACAGGAAATCCTCTGAATAGAAAAGCATATGAAGACAAATAATTATATATGAGTAAGAAAAGAAACAGAAACTTGTTAGTATTGTTTATAATTATTGTTATTACCCAAAGTTCCATTCAGCACAAATATAAGGACCAATCCTGAGATGAACATAAAGGCCAGCTTGTTGTATGAGCTTGATGAAATTTACCAAATCATACCTATCCTCAAAATAATACTGCAAAAAAAAAAAAAAAAAAAAAAGGAAAGTGATAAAATTTAAATGAAAATTACCAAATGGCCCAAATTATGTACTTCCCAATTCCGACATAGAAACTTGATAGCATAATTTTAAAATGTGCAATACTTTGCCAGGAGAAGGTTCATGACCATTCCAGAAAACATAGGTTTGAATAACATCCAATCCTCCTTCTTTTGCTTTTTGTATGAGTTCAGGCCACATCTATAAATTGAAAGCATAAAGTGAATAGGAAGAAAAAAAAAAGAGCTTTGAATGAATAAGAAAAAATAATAATAAATAATAAATTAGTAAATAAATGGGTACCTGAGGTGTACTTCTTGGGTAATGAATGGACCCAGAAATCAATATTTTTCTCTTCCCATTGATGATTAGTGATTTATGGTCATAAGTTACAGAAGCTGCAGCAGAGAAAACCCAAGAAAGAAGAAGAAGAAGAAGTGGAAGAGGCATGAAGAAGAGCATTTTAGTGCCACTTAACATGATAGTGAGAAATGTTGAAGTGGAAGAGCCACTTTGTTCCTCGTGAGGAAATATAGTAAATGCCAAATGACTTTCTTCCTCTTCCTCCTCTTCTTTACTGTTTGGTTAGTCACGTTAATTTGCGAGGGAGGGAGGGAGGGAGAGAAGTGGTGGGCAAGTGAATGGATTTAGGTTCAGTTTTAGTTGGGTCAGAGAAAATGGATGCAAACCGTGAATGCGCATATCAAGTTTTAAAGAATCAAGAAAGGCTGAAGAGGGATGGGAGGGGAGGTGGGACCCTCTCCTTTTCCTTTTAAATTTTATTTGCTTCTGTTTTTTGTCTTCAATAGAAGGTGCTTCTTGACCTCTGCGTCACGGAAGTAACTTTGCTATTCCAGTCTTAGCATTCATTCAGTGTTTTACACACCACACAACACAATACTTGTTCCACCTACCAATTTGCTTGTTTTAAGATGATCCACCATCGAAGTCATCCACGTGGCTAACGCCTATTGGATTGTAATATCTTAAACTTAAAAAGGTGGTCCAACAGGGTCAAATCGGAGAGACCATGGCGTGCACTAAAAAGGCAAATGCTCTTGTTAGTAGTTACTGAACTTACTACCAATCACGTTTTACGTTAATCTTTTTAGATCATCGGCGATCATTCATCTTCATCAAACTCTTTAAAGTTATATCGTATTGGTGTATCGATTCGGCTCATAGCGTCGGATCTAAATTTTTCTCCATTATTAATTAATATTTTTTTATCCTTTCATCTATTATTATTATTATTATTTTATTTTATTTTCATATTTTCAATCAACACTCGTTATTTTTAAATAAAATATATATATAAAGAAAGAAAGAATAAAATAGACAATCAAATATGGAGTTAAATTAATTTGATTCTTTTAAAATAAGGAAAGAGAAAAAAAAAAAAAAAAAAAAAAAAAGGCAATAAAAACTTCTTTAGACAATCAATGAGTTAACAAATCACATGTGTATCCCCATCCCTCTTAAAAAATATGTTATAGACAAATTAGTAACAAATTGTATATAGACAACGACAAATTGAATTAGAGTTCTTGTTATTTATCCCTTGCATTTTTAATTCGATTAATTATATTTTTAATTTATATGTAATTTGATTTTAATTAATTCATTTTTATTATTTTTTAATTAATTTTTTAAAAAAAAATTTGTATTATTAAAATCAGATTTTTTTTAATTTAGCCATTCACTTTTCACAATCAAAACGTTGATAAGATAATATTTTAATAATTATCATATATGATATAATAATACATACATATAAATCCAAATTTTTAATGAGATAACGTAAAAGTAAAAAATTATAGTTATATATAAACTCAGCCCAATTTTTTTTTTCTTTACAATTTTACCCCAAAAATTAATATATTAATATATTTTCTATTTTATTTCACTAGTTTTTTTTTTTTTAATTTTTTTTATTTCACCTCAACCCGAATGAAACTTACCCACATTTCTCTTCCTCTTCCTCACTGCTTCCCCATGCTTTCTTTTGCAATTTCTTCTTAATTTCCAGCTAATTCCTTGTTTCTCCGACAAAAAGATAAAACTTAAATCATCAACGAATATACAATTTTACCGCCAGAAAAGGATGGGCCCATCCCTTCTTAAATGATAAATCCTTCTGCTTCTTATTTTGGTAGGACCCATAGTACCTAACAAATCCAGTCTAATGCCTAATGAGAGGTAAAAGCAGAAAGGCATATTAAGTTATAAGACAAGTAAAAGAACTTAACAAGAAAGAAAATTGCCTTCTCGGAAAAGCATAACTAAATCATATCCTCACAAATTACTCCAAAATAATACTTACCTTGTATCTCCAAGTTCTTTGCTTATGTATTTATGATTTTTAAGAGTTAAGAATTCTAAACCACCACAACATTACATTATCTAGTCATAGCCACCAAAACTCTTAAAAACTATCTTAAACCACCAAAACATAACATAAAATTGAATATGTTATTTAGAAAATAATGATATGGCATGCTCCATTATCTAAACACGTCAGTAAAATTGAATTTTTTTTTCTATTTACATTTTAATCCCAAAAATTTAATTTATTATATTTTAATCTTTCAAAATTTTTTTTTTTTGGTGTATTAAATTTTCTTCCCAACGTTTAAAAATAGAGTAATAGAAAACTATAAATGTATGAGAGAAAATTTTAATAAATAGATAAATAAATTTGAGATAGTTAAAATGAAAGAAACAAATTTTTGGAGATAAAAAAAAAAATAGAAAATGAATCGTTTCAATTTTGATGATGTGACTAGATGATGGAGCATTTCATGTTATTATTTTCAAATAACTAAATATCAGATTTTAGGTTTTATATATGTTTATGATATATTTTGGAGGTTTAGAGTAGTTTTTAAGAGTTTTAGTAAGTTGTGGTTAGATAATGTGATGTTTTAGTGGTTTAAAATGTTTAGTTCTTGTCTTAATTAATGCTTCATAAATCTACAATAAGATAGGCATGCACCCCATGATAATGTTTTTATGATAAGGCAAGGCTTTGATTATTGATCATTGTCGATCAATTATGTTCACGGAGACATGAACAAATGTTACGTGACTAAATGTTACGATCTTAAAATTTAAAAAGAATTTAAATTCAAATAATAAGTCGATTGGTGAAAAACCTTTAAAACTTTAAGAATCTATGTTGGTTTTTTTGGGTAATCGTTTTAAAATATATATAATATTACATATATCTTTAAGAAAATGATATTGAATGATTTATTTTAAACAATTTTTTTACATTAAACTTTTTAAAAATATTCATTATTTTTTTTCACGGTCACCTTACTGCTATATCGACTCTCAATTAAAGTACTAAATGGTATAATATTAAAATCCATAAACAATAACCCACGATAAGTCAATTCTGTGAAGTTATTTATACATGGCCCTATCACATTATTTTTGTTGCTTGAATGGGCACTCAATAAGATAATATATATAAGATGCTTGTAAAGAGAATTTGAGGGTTATCACTCTTCTGTATAATAGTTTTACTACATAAATTGAGTTTGATAATTTTTGTCTACTAACCCTCATTTTTTATTTCCAAAATACTCTATCATATTTCTTATTCTCCTCTCATTTTCATCTCTCTCCTTCTCCTTCCCAAAATCAACTGCAACTCCATAATCTCAACTCTTTCCTCTCTCTCTCTCCTCCGCCATCGAACTGCAATCAAAAGTGTCACAATGGAGATTTCGCCTCCACCATCAAACTACGATCTTTCCTCTTCCATCTCCCTTTCCAAAATCATCACCATAGGTCATCTTGAAATGACGAACATGTTGACGGCATGAAAGAGATGATATGACAATGATTTTGGTAGGAAAATCACATTCTCATTCAATAAAATACAAGATAGAAAATTAATATATATAAGATTTCATGTTATATTCTATTTCTCTATTATCTCCTCCTTTTCCTCCCTTTTTTTTTCTCTATGTCTGGACCAAATTCTTGGTTTAAACCAAGATTTTGGTCTACTAGATTTGGATCGAAACCTCTTCACCTAGATCTTAGTCTACTAATTTGAATAGAATTTTGGTCTAAATTGAGATTTCAGATTACAAGTTTAGATTAAGATTTTAGTCTAAATTATAATTTATTTTCTCTCTTTTTATTTAATGAAAATAAAAATAAATTAATAATTTTATTTATCTAAATTTTAAAAAAATCAAATTTTATCTTTTTTTTTTAATTAAAATTCAAAAATCGAAGTTCCCATTTTTTATGGGAAGAAAAAGAAAGATGGATTAAGAAAAGGTAACACATGTAATGTGTCAGGGTGGCGGCATGTACGTTCCTTTTATGTTAAAACACGCCGTGTAAGTCCACTATTAGATTCGGTGGCCAAAAACATGGTCAACTATGAAGAAAGGTGATGGAGAGGGAAATTTTGAGTTTCTTATTTCAATAAATTTTCCATTTTACATATTTGTAGTACTAATTAATTACAGATCGTTTAACCATTAATTTACGTAGAATTCGATTTTGGTGCATGCCTCGTTGATGCATGTCTATTTCGTACAAAATCATACGGCTGAAAGCATATTTATATCATATCAATAGGATGAGCATAGTTAAATTATGAATGATCGTCCATATCAATAGGAAAGGAAACTACTCTTGCTTAGTGGTGAAGTCATATAGCACCATTTATGATTTCAATACGTGTATATCTTATGAAAATAATTGTACAATTAGAATGGTTGTTTATCTCTTAACTCGCTTGAAAATATACTTTTAATATCAATAGAATAATTCTTCGGACTCTTTTAATTTTAAATGAGAAACATCATAGATTTATCAGTAGGTGAAGAAGTTGGAGGAGTACTGTGAACTTTTTATTGGTCGGGTTGCTACGTACCAAACTGATCACTATGAGTTTTCTTTTTTCTTCTGATTCCTTTTCGCCAAAACCAAACAGTGATCAGTAGCAGCGAGCCGGCAGCTGGCAAGCGTTCATAATGCTCGTATAAAGATATTTGTTCCAGATTGAACCACTGCGCAACTCATTATATTTCCTTTATGCTTCTTTCTAGCATAACCAAAAGCACAAATTTAATCTTAACATGAAACTCACATCACTTCGTAGTATTTGTGTGGAAATATTGTTAGAATTATTAACATTAATTTTTTATTTTTTATTTAAAAAAAAAATAAGTTTTTTAAAATAGTTAGGATTTATAATAAATTTGATAACTCAATATAATTATATGATCACTTCTGATTATATGTTTAACGTATTTTATATTTTATTAGATATGCTTAATGATAATATAGACTTGAGTGGAATAGTGATCCGTAATGAGAATATACATTTGACTTTTATATATATTAGTTAGATTTTATTCTATTGATAACTCTAATATTTTGTCTCATTGAGAGCCGTCTAAAGAAGAAGTTCTAACCTCCAATGTTCATGTGATACATATCTATAGATCAAGAAGTTTTGTAGCTTAAGAATAATTGGCAGATACGTAATTAACGACGAGTTCAGTTATGATTTATTTTTATGTTTTTTAATCTATATTTTGCATCTAATGTGATTTATTATATAGTGGGTATATTAATTTCTAACAATTGATATAAGAGACAGTCGTATTTAAATTTAAGAGGAGATGTAAGTTTGGTAATTATATTATTTTTATAGGGTAAATATGATAAGTTTTGCAATATTATTAAAATATATTTAAGATACAAATGATTTCTCAAATTAATTTTTTATACGAATCAATAAAAATAGAAAATCAAAATTTATATTCTTGTTCATAACTTATGAAACCAGAATAAAATAATTTTAACTTATTACTTAATAATTTTATTCAACATCATTCATCAATATTAATCCCACTAATTCTAGGTAACTAAATAACTCCTTAGTTAATAATTAATTTTTTAATTTACAAAGTAAACTAAATTTGAATTTATAGTTAACAATAAAAGTTCATATAAGAATCATAAGTAAGATTCATTCAACACTCATAATACATAAGAATAAACGTGTGAGTCAATAAAGTACCAACCAGTTCCATAGTTAATTTATATTGGCAATTCCACAGGCATCTACACTAATACGTAAGCCACACGAGAAGTCCTTCAAAGGCCAAACATTAATCAATGAATCTCTTACTGCAAACAAAACTTTTTTGGATGGAAAAGGCAACAATCATTAAGTATTCAATGAACAAGTAATTGATTAAGACCTAAGTATATTATTTATAAGCTCAAAATGACAATGAAATTAACAAGAAAATTGAATTTTATAAAGTTAATAGGAAAAAATTACAAAGAAATTGCAGCCTATGAAGTTTTGACTACTTAAGAACACGTTCAGCTTAAGAAAATTGTTATGGCTAAAAGCATGCACTCTATATAAAAAGTCACTCAGTTGGCTGAAATTAAATTGTCAAGGAAAATATGGCAACATGCTGTAGTTTTCTCAAGAATGCCATAAAAGATCAAAAGAACAAAGTTTTTAGTCTGATGGAAATTTAAGACCTCATCAATTGCTTTTAATAGTAAAGTCCGGTAGTTTATGTTAGTATGTTTTCTAATTTCACTTTCTTTCCTCAACATGCCACCACAGTTCTTTTAATGCCCTTCACATATTTCAGACATAAAGCCTAGAGGAGACCATAGTAAAAATAAAATTTCTTAAGTGACATGTAATCACACCCTTAGTAAGGCCATCAATTAGTTTCACACAAAAACCCAACTATTAGATACATAGTTGTAAATTAAATTAAATATTACCTTAATCCATCTCCATTAAGAATACAAATTAGACATAGTTGTAAAACCATCAATTCAAAATTAAATACAAAATAAATATTAACAATAATAAGAAGACTTCAAGTTAGATACAAAATCAATATTACTTTTATCAAGATCGTAACTTAATGCATCTTTTTTCCTTATCTTCAGGCATAACTTGGCTTAAATACCACACATAAGTGTCTCTACTATTTTAGAAGCCAATAAACTCCAAAAAAAAAACAAAATCAAAATACACCCCCCAATGTTAAAGGATGACTCTGATGCTAGAGTGATTTTAAATTCGCATAGAAATATAGTGGGTTATCGTGTTTGTCATTTCATTTCTACTTGAGAGAGGATATCGAATAGCTCATAATATTTCACCATCACCTTGAATGATAAATAAGTTACATATTATTAATCATCCTTAATTTTTCCTCTCTTTTTTCTCTCTAGTTCTTACTCTACCATCATTTGCTTGGGCCCTTGCTTAAGAACTTTTGCTCTCAAGTAATAACTTAAGCTCTTTATCTTATCTTTTTGTGAGTTTCTTTTTCTTTTTATGAAGTTTTTTAAAATTGTTTTTACTAAAGTTTAGATCTTCAATAATGACCATGTTATGTTTCATATTCAATTTCTAGAGTACTCTTGGAGAAATTTTGTTTCGAAACTTTGAGCATGCTAATAGTAAACTCTGAAAAGCTATAAAGAAGAAGAACCAAGAACTCATGGTATTTATATTTACAATATTGCTGAAATTTTTTTCTTTGGGTATTTATTTTGGTGTTTGTGGGTTTTGTTCATAAAGAGAGGGTATTGTGTTTAGGTATATTTTCAGGGGTTTATTCTCTAATGTATGTTAAAGAAATTGATGCTATATTTTTTAGCAACTCTCAATATTTAAGGATTTGATTGATCTTTAATCTTTCTACAAATCTAGTATTTTTTTTCTTTATCTTTGCCTAAAAAAAAAACTTTGATTATAAATAATTAGTAATATATTTTAGGAATCGATTTTGATTGGTTATATGAAGTCATATGCCTCAGTGTCTAATCTCTTGGTGAATATATTTCTTTTTTGTTTGGGTTGATTTCTTTTCCTTAATTTCTTAGTTAGATTTCATAATTAAATTTATTATTGATTTTGCTTTCAAATAATTTAGGCTATAATAATTTTAATAGTTTATAGGTTATTGTTTTCGTGAGAATGATTATTTTACTTTCCCTATATTACTTGAGTGAGGATTACACTTTCTATTTTTCATAATAGGGAAACTTAGGAAAGGGGGAAATGATGCTATGCTTATAAGAGTTTGAAAGTGCAAAAGAGGTGACCTAAAAAGGGTTATCTAGTGTTTAAAAGGTGACCTAAAAAGGGTTACCTAGTGTTTAAAAGGGCTGGAATAAAAATTATTGAGAGTGAGCCATTATGGACATCTACTTCAAAGGGGTATGTAATGATATTCACATCCTGCATCCTTACACAAGAGAACTGATATGGATTTTTAAAGTCTTAGGATTCTCCCACCTACTACACCACTCTTTTGAATTAGGCATTCCATTGAGTTGTACGATCATAACACTTTCTCATCACCTATGCCACCACTTCCGTGGTTTTACCATTGTTACCATCTTGTCATCGTTGTCTTTATCAGTCTACTAGATGTCATCACACTAATGTTTCAACTATCCACTAAGCTCCACTACCATTAATCTCTATAAGGAATGATCAAGATCATAATCAAACTCAGCAAAATTCAAAATAAGAGACATCACAGGTTGGACAAGTCAAATATCATTCAAGCATTTAGCTTGATACTCGGCCCTGGATTAGTCAAAAGCACAAATCATGATGCAATATAATAGGAATTTTATACTTTGAGATTCAACATATGAATCAAAATGTTTAGGAGAGGGAATGAAAAAGATTCATCCCTTTTTTTCTCTTAATTTTCGCCTAGAGGAAGAGGAATAGCCTTAGGGTTTTTGGTCACCTAGTGAGAGCATTTATAGTGTTCCACAAGGTATAAGTTTTTTTAATTACATTATGATTCCTTAACTAAGAAAACAATGAGACAAAACCTATATACATGGCCAGCCACTTTTATGGGTTATATAACCCATGGATTTTAGTTAACGCTTTGATTAATTTGATTTATGAAAACCCAATTAATAATTCGACTTTTAATCATTTAATATTCTATTATTAATATTTACATTTAAGACCTTTTATTATTAAATCGAATTTTCTTTATAATTTATTAATTTCTATTAAATTAATATCATGCTTCATTAATAATTATTATTTTACCATTATAGTCAAACTGCAAGTCAAATTATCATTTTACCCTCAAAATGGAAATAGTCTATTTTTCTTTTTTCTCCGACAAATCTTAAACTAAGTTATTATCGAATCTTATATGAATGATCAATAGGTTCTACATCGCACAAGATATCATGTCGATCTCATATTTGAAGATCACATGTAGTATAATCACTAGATAATTCTCATTAACATTGAAAATTATCTAAATAGCACATTTGGTACCTTTTGTCTCTACTGAGCACCTGCATAATTATCAAGATGTTCTCCAAACACCAATGGCCATGAGATCAACCACCCTAAATACTTTAGGTGATGAATTATATGATTGTCTATCCATATCATCAACATCCATTCTTGAGATCCTATGACAACAAACAGTTCGTGCCTTAAGCTTTGAGCAACTTGAGTTTCAATTAACATGATCTCTATCATGGTCTGCAAAGTGCATAACTTTAGACACTAGATTCTATTATAATATGTATTTATAGAATATAATATATTAATTTAAACAAAATTAATAAACATGATAAATAATAATTGATTTTCATAAATGATAACTAATCATAATTCATTGTCGTGCTAATATATGCATAATGATAGTATCACATAAAGTTGTTTGTTGTATCAGATCAAAAACTGATTGGCTTGGCTGACATACACTTTCATTAACAATTAAATCATACCCTAGGACATATCGGGACATTAGTTAGATGAAATGATCATTCTTGTATAATTGTTAGTAATAATATGTTCTTTTGGAAGATGCTTACTTTTCATATCTTAGGTAGCCCCGACACTTTACTATGAGTCAATTTTGACTTGGAAGTTTAAACTAAGTAATCGTGAGATGATTAAATTAACTATTTAGTTTAAATATGTTTTAAAGTTATATAAATATAATTATGATATAGATAAAATCATAAAATTTTATGAGATCCTCCTATCGGCGTGATGTAGAACCTAATCGGTCACAAACATTAAAGGTCTAAAGTAATTTAGTTAAGTTTTCTATATAAATACTCTAATAGGACTCGATAAATGATGATTCTCTTCTTGCCTCTTGGTTGAAATCCTATAGTGAGAAAAGTAAGACTTTTCTTTTCCTTTCCACGAGTTTTTCAAATCATGTGATAAATCTTAAAGTAGAAAATAAACCGAACAAACTAAACTATGTAGATTATGATTAAATAGTGAATACTTGGACACCTCATTCTTCCTACTGAATTCGGCCACAATGAAGTAGTAAGGAGATTTGTTTAGTTATGTATTAAGATGAGCAAGTTTTCTTAGATCTTAATCATTTGAGCATCCTGAAACTTTTTTGTGCTTTCCATTAAATACAATTTGATATATGTTTGTATAATCAATCTTGGTGTATGTCTATAAGTATAATCTATGTTTCATATTAGATCTGTAAAATTTTAAACTACTACGTCCATTTATAGATTACTTATAAACTAACAATTATGTAGGTGTTTAGTGGAGACTAAGCTCACTGAACGCGACACTTAGATAGTTCTAAATGGTAAGATAACAAACTAACTATTAATGAGACTTATTTAGTAACTATAATACATATAATCCTTAGATATGAAATCATAATGATATCTTATGTGACAGATTTTATACTTTAACATCATTCTATAGACCCTAGCCTAGGTTTAACTAGGGGTGAGCATTGGATATAAGATGTTGTAGATGAATATTATGAATGATCAAGATGGAATCAATTACTTATGTATTTAGAAATAAGTTCTATTAATTATATTTTTTATTGAATAAGAAATCTTTGCAAAGTAATATGATAAAAAAGAAGTTTCAGTAAATTCATTGTCGGTTTTTATTAAAGATATATATGGAAGAGTTCAGATACAATGTAGATGCCTTAGATGTAGACTTAACAAATGTACGATTGTGATTCATTTAAAGGAAATCTGATAGTCTACTTACTGCCACTTCAATTAATGAAGAAATGAATGATAATGAGGGGAAATGAAATAAATGATTTTAATTGTGTTTGCTTGATTATATAAAAAATAAGCAATAAATAAATGATTTTGATTCCTTATTTTACTAATTTGTGCATTTGGTTACTTAAATAAATTAGAAGGAATCGATTTATTATGTGGTTAAATTTATAATACATTTAAACCCTCGTATAATACAAATTTTGAAAAATTACTTGATAAACCCAACGAGATAAAATGAATGGACGATTTTATTCTACTCAAAAGACATGAGTTATGAAAAAAAAAAAAAGAATTAATTCTCATATTGGATGCTGAAGAAATTAAATTGATTTTCTAATTTTAATCGAATTGAATCCAAAGAAATGTTATTAATTTTAATTTCATTCCTTTTTAGGAACCAAACCAAAGTGCCCTAACCTTAAAACCTTTCAAGGTGGAATTCCGGATTGCAAAGAGATTTTAGGAAGGTATCTAAAATCGTGATCCGTAGAAGAAATATGGGATTCTACTAGAGGGAAATCGTGATTTTGCTTCTCTTCTTTAGTATTATTAGTACTTTTCCACTTCCACTTTTTACTGGATTAAAAAACAACAGGGCCATGGAATTTGTCCGCTCCTTTGTTGTGATTGTATGGTATACCCTTTGTTAGGTTCTTTTTTACATTCCTGCATCATCATCACATGTGTTGAAGTTATAAATAATTTATCATGCTTAACGAAAGATAAATTTTGGTGCTTTTAATTTTAATATTTACTGGCTATTTCTTTGAAATGTGATTACTGCTCTGTTTTTATTTTTCTACCGATTTGGTCTTCTTTTCTATTTTTTGGCCTAATGCTAGCTCTTGAAGTAGTTGACTACTATTGAATAATTTGGTTTTTGAAAATTCATTAGTAACTACTATATTGTCGCTGTTCTACATTTTGGATCGTGATATATACCATCAATTTGTTCTAGAATAGGGTTATGATATGAATTTTTTTTTTTTTTTTTTTTTTAATAATCTTTCTTTGGCTTTATGGATGTCGCCGTGGTCAGTGGGGAAGTTAATTTACCCGCTGAGGTGCCTCCGGAGTTTGCCTACACTTGCTATCAACTTCCCTCGAGATGGAATACAGTAAAAGGACTGTTATCCTTGGGAGCTGTCCACGGTGATGCCAAGTTACTTTTTGTGTCCTTTTATTTCGGTGCAAGGTTTGGATTTGACAAATCTCACAAGTATTCAATTTTATGTTGGGGATTTACGGTATATATTTATTTTTTATATGTTATTTTTATTTATTTATGTATTAAGAAAAAAAAAATTACAATTCTGACTTTTGTCCCAAGATTAACTTTTCTTAATATTTCTTTTTTTTTTCCCCTTCGAATAGACTCGATTTTTTTTTTTTTCATTTTTTGTTGTTGTTGTTTTTCTATAAATTATGTTTTAAATTATTTATCTGCAAACATTCAATTAGTCAAAAATATAGATAAAAAAATAACTACCTCTTGAGTTTACATAGTCAATTGTTTCTGACTCGTTAATATTTTTGACCTGTTGAGATTATTAATAGATCAGTTCTTTCACATTCATTGACATCAACGAGTCAAAAACATCTGACTCATTTATCTCAACGACTCAGAAATAGCTGACTCATTTATCGCAAAGTCATTCGTTTATGACCCATTGAGATCAATTGGTCTGGGCCATAATTTTTTTGTATGTTTTCATTAGTATAATTAAGATATTGATTTAAATTTTTTTTTCAAGAATGGACTTTTCATTTGTGTTTATAGGCATATACTATGAAGAGGAATGGAAAAAAAGATGAAATGACCTTACAGTATTGGTAGTGTGCAAAAGACTCAGCGGTAAAGATAGGTGTTGCAGTTAAAACTAACATAATTTTTAATGAAATGTTGGAGGTCATCTATGAAGCTATTATTAAAGTTGACCGAAAAGAATTTGGTTTCGAACTATCATACAAGGCAACATTCCCTTTAAATGAGTGTCTTGTCTTTATA
Source organism: Coriaria nepalensis (assembly GCA_027186245.1). Taxonomy (NCBI): domain Eukaryota; kingdom Viridiplantae; phylum Streptophyta; class Magnoliopsida; order Cucurbitales; family Coriariaceae; genus Coriaria; species Coriaria nepalensis. Next base: position 4,835,162 of record CP114484.1, on the reverse strand, counting down.
CAAAAGAACTTTAATGTGAAGCCATTCTTTGGCCACACGCATTCCAATCCAAGTAGATCTTCATTATATATGAGGTTGATTCCTAAAATGACAAATGATACATATGTCCAAGAGTCTAATCGGTCTAACGACTCAATGAAGCTCGTGATTTGTAATATTCATGCGGTTGGTTTACCCACTAAAGTACATGATTTTGGTAATGCTCATGAGAATTTTAGACCCACTAGAGTACTTGAACTTAGTATTGATGAAAATTTGAATATTAGAAATTATAATTATGTTAGTCATGGATATAAATATGACAGTCTAGATGTGGGTGTTGGTGGGCATGATTGATAAGGATAATGATGATGATGATAATGATGATGATGATGAAAGAATGGTAAAAGAATGGGGTAAGAGTCAAAACAACAAAGTCGATCATGGCTTACTCATGATCCCTAATGACTACTTTATAAGTAGTACTTACCTCAATGTAGATATTACTTACTAAAAGACATGGAAAACAATGACTATTGTGCGTGATCTTATTAAGAGTACATCCGAAGAGAGCTATAGAATGTTGTCAAAGTACTCAACCTTTTTGAAAGTGGTTAATATGGGGTCTGTAACCGAAATGGCCATGGATGAAGATAGCAGGTTTTTGTGTTTTTCATGGCTTTTGGAGCATCTATCAAGGGGTTGAATTTGAAATCTAAATACAAAGGCATGCTTTTAACGACAACCGTAATGGATGGTAATAGACAGCTTTATTTGATAGTATGGTGTATAGTCGACTTGGAGAACATAACATCCTAGACTTAGTTCTTGACTAGGCTACGAGAAAGGATCCCAAATGCCCTCGATTTTTTGTTTGTATCAGATCGATCACAGAGTATTGAAAATATAGTCATAATATTTATACTCCTGCAAAATACGGTACAAACATATGATACTTTTGGAATAATATAGAATGAATTTTAAGTGTGGTAGACTTATCCCAATATTTTACAGTGCAACCACAACAATACGGTTTAAGAATTCAATACATATTTCCACGAGATAAGAATTTGGCATTACGATGCGGCAAGTTACTTAGAGATGGCTGGTTTTGAAAATGGGTCAAGATATCATTTCAAAAGTCATAGATTCGGCATCATGACAAATAAAATTTTCAAGTCATAAAATGTCGCATTAAAATATGCACACAAATATCCAATTATTACATTGTTCGATAGTACTAGGAAGATGATGATTATATTGGGCATGGTGCCCTAAAAACATGTACTGAGTATTATTTTAATAAAATTAATAAAAGTAACATTTTTCTATTTATAATTGTTATGAATATATATTATTATCAAATAATATGAATAAATATCAGAAAATTCGAAATTCATTAATGTTACAATAATCTTGTATTAGTATGAGAGAATTAAGATTATAAATAATGAATTAAATTGTCTGTAATATATTAAAGTATGAAATCTTTAATATTTTGAATACATGTGATATAGATCCGGATCACTACTGTAGACAAACATCTTAGTGGAGGTACTTTATATAATTGATTATGTAGAATATGACTCGATATTAATTAATTATTTATTAAAATATCGATTACCATAAGGAATTAAATTCATATCAATCGATGAGCATATGCAGATCAATCTAAATCTTGAGTAGTCACGAACTCCTATTTATGTCAACTGGATCTTTTGATTCAATCGTCACGGTTTGTTTGTATATTAGACTAAATTATTTTGTTTTGGAGATTCATTGAGTTGTAGATGATAACATGATTTACAGATATGAAATCCAAACCTTCTTCATAGAAAATTATATATTGGTTCTCGTAAGGGTTAATTCTAGAACTGAATGGTTTTGAGATCAAATTTATAATCAAATTATAAATTGACCGTTCACTAGTGAATTAATGGTACTTCCTTATAAAAAGATAATTAGAGGGGTAAAACGGTAAATTTGACTAGTTCTAATTATGAATCAATTTTTAGAGGATTGAATGCATGAAATTATTATAGTAATAGACTACTAGAGATTGCTCAGTAAATATATTTTATAATTGTAAGAATGCAATATCATATTTTTAGTGGAATAATATTGAGATTAATAAATTAAGATTTATTAGATCAAAGAGTTTGATTAATAATTTAATTTATTATAGCTTGGAATTATAGGTCCATAGTCCCCAGGCTTCATCTATCAAATGCTGCATAAGGTAAGAATGGCAAAAGTTGAAAAAAGACTTATTTGCAATAAAATAGTTTTCTAGGGCAAATTCGTAATTATGAGATTATTATTGTTAATTAATTAAAATATATATTTAAATAGTGAAATTCGGAAATATTTAATTAAATAATAATAGATTTGATTTTGAATTAAATATATTATATATAATATTAAATATATATAAAATATTAATTTAATATTAAGATTAGGTAAGTCAAATTTAAATTAGTTTGAAAAACTAATTTAAAATTTTAATAAGAAATGTTTTTTATTTAAAATAGATAAAATTCTATTTCAAATAATATTTGAATATGTTTAACTAAATCAAATGTATCATAAAAAAGATGATATAATTTAAAATAAATAAGATTTTATTTTATAAGATTTGATCTTATCAAATATATCATTAAATTGATGATTTGATTTAAAATAAAAAAAAACTCTATTTTAAATAAGATTTGAAAAGATTTAATAATATCAAAAATATCATCTGATAATTATTTTATCATAATTGAATTATCAGTTCAATTAATTTAGTTTAAATTAATCAAAATACATAATGGTGTTCTATAAATACATCTCATTCTAATTAATTTAGAGAGTTTTTTCCGGTAGAGATTTTTCTGAGAGAAAAAGAAAAAGAAAAATATTGTCATTTCTACGTGTCTATACAATTGATCGTGGTATGAGTCTTGACAATTGATTGGGGCAGGTAAAGGTATGACCTTTTTGTATAGATGTAAGATTAATTTATATGTATATAAAGGATCGCTAAAACGTTTTTTAGAAAATTTTTGTTATACATTGGACCGATTGTTCGCTTTTGCTGCGTGGTTTCGAACCGCCTTTTCCAACAGAATACTATGTTCAACACTCAAAGAGTGTTATCTAATCAACATTACAAGCAATGTAATTCTAAGGTAAAGGAAGTGCTAATATTAAAACACAATGAAACCACTAGCATAAAGGTCTAAAGAGTGAATAATGATACATTCAAAGTGATAGGTAATAACACTACTACTTTGGTCAATTTAGGGACGATGAGTTGCACATGTAGGGAGTTTGACTTAGATAAGATATTGTGCGCTCATGTTATTGCAATTGTGATAAAGCATCATACGTGAGTCTACACGTTGTGTGAGGTAGTATACCCTACTCAGTATTGGAAGAATGCATATGAGGAATCAATTTATCATGCACTATCGATTAACGAGTGGGAATGCGATAAGAGTGCCTGATTACTTGTTATTCTACCACCTAACCTATATCGATTGAGTGGAAAACCCAAAAACAGATGTATACTTTCGACCGATGAACTAACACGAAGGAGAAAAAAGTGTAGAAACTATGACAGACTTAGACACAATAGGAAGACTTGTTAGAACCTGATTCCACTACCACCTGTCGAAAATACGTAGTAATGTAGGTTTTGTGTAATCACTTTTTATGATTTGCTCCTTATGTCATAATCATCTTGATGAACTTGTCCTTATTGGGTAAGTACTTAATAAATAAATTACTTGTTTTTCTGTTGACATAAACTTTTATTTTTCTATTTTTGAACTTAATTTGTACATGAAAAAAAATCCAAATTAATTACTCATCGGGTCAGAAATAATTATTCTATTGAGATCATCTGGTCAGGCTTTTCAGACTTGTTGAGATCAACAGATCAATAGATCAACAACAATTTATCTCAATAAGTCTTAATAACTATTCGTTGATATCAATAGGTCAGAAATAACTGACAAGTTGACATCTATGGGTTATAAATGCTCAACCATTCCATGTCAACGGGTCATAAGACAATGACTAGTTGAGCTCAAATGATTAGAAAATATTGACCCCTTGATATCAACAAGTTAATTATGACATATTGAGATCAATTATTGCTGATCTATTGATCTCAACGGGTCCAAAATGCCTGACCATATGATCTCAATTGGCCAATTGTTTTTATAACCCGTTGAGCAATTAATTTGGGCTTTTTTTTTCCATTTACAAATTAAGTTCAGAAATAGAAAAATAAAATTTTATGTCAAAAGAAAACCAAGTAATATATTTATTAAGTACTTAACAATTTAAAGGTTTTTAGTTTCATTTATCTCATTCTCAACCCTTGCAAATGATGCAGGTCTTGCCGATTTACTTGTAATTCAATCGGCTCATCAATGTCAAACTGCGGGTGTCAGTCTCCTCATACCCATTCCATATGTTGTTTTCTGCCAAACAACGCATGATCGCTGGTGTGACACACCCTTTACCAGGATGGTGTTTTGTCCCAAAGGCATATTTCACGCTTCTTTTGGGTTGAAGGATTGGAGTTAGTACCCACCTCATACCACAAACAGTGAAGCCATACGTCCACGTGATCACCAATCTTGAAAGGATTTTCTATTTATCCCGCCTACATTTGGTGGTTGTGGCCTAATTCTCTTTAAGGAGACTTCTCCTACAATCAAGTATTCCATGTATTGAGAATGAATACACTTCGGTAGTCAGCTCCTAACTAACTACAATATCTCTAACTTGATCCATGGCCACATTCCAACCTAGTGGCGATTGTAGTGCAACAATCCGTGTCGGGTGTAGAATCTTGGCAGCTCCACATCCTTCAATTTGTAATTGCTTGACTGTTCGCAAATGAAGAAAATGGAATTGTGAAAAAAATGGTTAAGTGAAACTACCATATTTATATAAGGTTAGAAATGGTTGAGATTCTTGGGACTACACATCCTATTTAATGTTGGTAATTTCTAACAGGGCCTCTTGGGCACATCAACCGTACTGTTACATGACATCATAAATGCTACGCGATTTAATTTAAACATTGGTCAAATGGATCTATATTCTAGACTTGTTGATCTTAACGAGCCAAAAAAAATGGATATATTGAAATCAATGGCTCATAAATGCCAACACGTTGATCTCAACAAGTCAGAAAATATTGACTCATTGATCTCAACAGGTCAATTGTTGTTGACCCATTGATATCAACGGGTTAAGTTTTTTTTTTACCAGTAAAGATTAATGGGTCAGAACCAATTGACCTATTGAGATCAATTGGTTCATTGTCTCTAACAGATAATCTTAATGCATCAAAGTTTTATGGCCCGATAAATAATTAATTTTGGGTTTTTACCATCTACAAATTAAATTCATGTCATAAAACTTTTTCTTATGTTATTTTTCTATATTTATATGTGCATGTCAAGAATTCCTCTATATAACATGCAAACATATCTTGTCATATACTTATGGTAAATATTACTTCAATTATTTAAATGATATGTTGTACTTTGAATAAATGTCAAAACTAATATAAAGAGTTATCTATGACCTATGACATAACTCTACACCCAATTTTTATAACGAGTTACCGATATATGAAATAGCAATTGTGATTTTAATGTGTTAAAACAAAAAGAAATGAAATTATTATCTCAATGGTCAATTATTTCTAACCTTTGAGTTCAAGCTTAGTTTTTTTTTTTTCATATTAAAATTAAAATTCATACTCTAAATGATCATTTATGTGAAATTAAGTCATGAAAAGTATAAAGTATACTAAATAAAATTAAAATATATTACTTATATAATACCTCCACCTAGAAGCCCTACTCACCCTTATAAAAATCTAAAGATATTTGTTCATGAAAAATCTTAAAACTCTTATCTTAACTTAAGTTCTATGTAAAATATTTGTTCATACTGCATTATGTAAAATTCTATGTATTTCATACACTACATACACTCCACAATCCCCTTAGCTCATGCCTTATTCTGAGGGACATTAATGCCTTGTGGGGGGAAAGGTAATCTTAGCACTCTAGCTAGATTTAAGAGAATAATGAAGCAGTCTAAGGTGTCGTTTACTGGGTTGATTGACCCTTAGATTGAAGAGTCAAACATTAAGCGGTTATTAGATCCACTAAGATGCAGAATGGTATTTCTAACCAAGATTGTGGTGGTAAATTTTGGGTGTTTTGAAAGGATTTTGTAGATATTCAAATTGTTTGTAAACACAAATAATTTATTGTTTGTAAAGTTGCTTGGTTGAATGTTGAAGTGCTTATTGTGGTGGTTTATGCTAGTTGGCTTCATGTCTAAAGGAGAGACTTGTGGGAGGGGCTCTTAAATGTGTTGGATAATAATAACCTTCCTGTCATCTGAGGAGGGGATTTTAATGTGATTAGGAATTCTAATGAGAAGTTTGGGTGAATCCCTCTTTCCTGGAGATCCTATGTAGGAGTTTAACTCATGTGTAAACCATCCAAGTTCGATTGAGCCGCCATTTTCTGGTTCCATATTCACTTTCTATAATAATAGGCATAGCTTGGCGGTATTCTAGATTGGATAGGATTCGTGTCACTTCGAAAAATTTTCATGATTATAATGGGTGTGTGGAGCATCTAGAGAGAGTCGATTCTGATCATTGTCCTTTGATTTCAAATTCTATGATTTTGTTGTATAATGGCCCAAGACTATTTGGGTCTAAAAGAATGTGGACCAATCATGCATGATTCTTTCCTCCCGATGATCAGGTCAGCATGGAATAATAATTCTTTGAATCCGTTCGGAACTTAAAAAAAATCATGTTTTTCTTGAAAGAGTGGAATAGGGATACTTTTGGGATTAATTTTGTCTCTCTTAATATCTGGAATGATAAGATTGAATCCTTAGATTTAGCATTGCAACATTTCTGGTCGAAAGAAGGGTTTTGAAGAATTGCATAATGCAACGACAGAGTTTGAAAAACTTACTCTTTATGAAGAGATTTAGTGGAAGCAGAAAGCTAGGGGAGCATTGGTTAAAAGAAGGGGATTGTAATTCTAAATTTTTCCATGCTTCGTTTAAAATGTAGAATAAGAAGTTATGGCTTCCAGAAATTAAGAATGATATGATCGCATTTGTTTCATATGGCGGCTATCGATTATTATCAGAAGCTTAATTTTTTAAAGGACTGTCACTTTCTTGATGATTTGTTCAACGTTATTCCCTCTTTAGTTTCCGAGTGAGATAGTAATGATCTTATGATGCCTTTTTCTCTAGAGGAGATAAAGAAGTGATCTGATATTAAGTAAAAGCATTACATAAGACTTACGAGATCCCTCGTATACAATTACTCCATGCATATATGCATCATGATCAATATATATATCATGTCACATCATCCATAAAAATAAAATTATAAATTCAATTTAAATTAGTCAATTATTTAAATAATTTTATAATTCCCATTATCTAATCTTAATTTTTTTTTTCTCTTTTCACCCAAACACATATTTGAGTTCAAAATTTATTATATAAAGATTAAAAAATTAATTAAATATAAATTAAAAAATTAATTAAATATAAAGATTAAAAAATTAATTAAATATAAATTAAAAAATTAATTAACCAAATAAATAAGTTTTAATCTTGCGATTGTTACTTCTTAATCTAGTAAAACGGATAAACTTTAAAACAAATAAATAAATAAATAAATAATATATTTTATCTTTTTTTTTTTTTTAATAATGGATAAATTGGCCACTACTTCATGCCATGAGACGGGGTCAGGGCACTGGCCATGGCCCCACCCTGAGTCACTGACACTATGTCATTATCGAGCTCAGATGAATTAAAAGAGATCGTGTGAACGTGGTTATTATTATAACAAGAAATTTTTTAGAATAAGATTGAAAAATCTGGTTGACCAAAAGTCTTCCATATATAGAGACTAAAAGGTTAGGTCCCCTCTTGTCAAGGATTGCATGCTGTCTGTTCAGGTGACAGGGCCTTCATTTTCATATCTTTATAATCAATCATACGTTAAAAAATGTGCACCGCGTGCTTGCTAGCTTCTCCGGTTCAAGCAGCTTTTTATGTCGTGAAAGGTTGTTAGCAATTAGCATCGTATGAACCGATTGACGGATAGGGTTATGGCTACTTGACTAATAATATGTATGCAGAGCCTCAAATTTGAATTTTGGGGTGCGATGGGGGCCCTAAAACCGCAGGCTGCTCCCTCCTTACAAAATGGATTGACTAAACTATATTATAATATAAAATATTAAAAATATCGCATATAAATAAATATATATTTTGATTCTCATCAAAAAAAATTTATTTAAATATGAAAAAAAAAATATATTTTTATTTAAGTAAAAATAAAAAATTATTTTTATTTTATTATTTTTTCAAATTAAATAATAAAATTAAATAAAAATTTTATTTTATTTTCACGAAATAATCAAATCAAACGAACCCTTAAATTCTTTAGAAAAGGATTGATCAAAGTAGCCTTTTTTAGCCTTTTTTATTTTCAGAATGATCAAAGTAAAACATCTTGGATTTTAGGAGTATTAAGGCCTATTAAAAAGTTAATTAGAATAAATTCAATACGATATTAACTGAAGAAAAGGAAATAGGCTTAATGATAAAATTCACTAATTAACATAAAACCCAATATTTTATTTAACATAAAGAAAGCAAAGGATCTATATAACTTTATAATAATAATATAAAGCACAAGGAAAAAGCCAAAAAACCCACATGACAGAAGGGGGAGAATGAAAGGGTTTGAACCTCGACAGCTAGTTTTGTATTTTTCTAAAAATTTATATATATATATATATATATATATATATATAATTAAAAAAATTTTAAAAATTAAAAAAAAAAAAAAAAAAAACACTACTTTCTCACATTACCGTCTTATTTTATATTCCTTAAAATCACATTAGAATTTTCTATTATAAAAGGCTTGGATTGAAGTTCATGTTCAGAAGTAATCCAAATACAAAGAATCAAAACTAGTGTGTGCACATTGAATGATAACTGAAAAAACAGTATGCACGTGAAGACTACAGATTAATTAAGATAGGGATGGGCTTTCTTTCCTAAGGGCCAAGACAAATATGATGTGGGCTAAGAAAGTCGCCGATGTGGCTAATGCCTTAATTGTATTGTATTTCGTTAGTTGATTCATTTATTTTCAGCGACCAACCTGTTTGATTCTTGGTTGGAAAATGTTTACATGAGAAAATATATAAAAATTATAATTAAATTAATTAATTAATAATTGATGATAATTGATAATATCAACATGTTTAGATATAGGATCGGATGGAGGGATATTTAAAGGAGACATTACTCTCGTCTTTAATTTTTTTTTTTTTTTTTAATTAATATTTTAAAATTTTATAAATAAATTATTATTTATTAAAAATTTAATTTTACTTGCACTAATTTTCATATAATATATTTTATAATCCTTAAATAAATAATAGAAAAATATTAATAAGAACTTCGAGAACTGCGTTAGATGTGTAAGCTAACAGTAATACAATTTTATTACATAATTAATTCATATTTAGAATGAAAAATGTAGAGCATAAGAATTATTATGAAGTAAACTCAAAAGTAAAAGCAGTAGTTGTTATCAACTTTTAAGAAAAATTAGCTTTATTGTCTCCAGGCCAGCGGTTGGCATCTTCGATGTAAGATTCTTTCTCCGAAAAGTAATTTTCAATGAAAAATGAATATATTACGCATTAATAAATATTATTATATAATATAATATATTTATAATATCTTTTTTTAATGAACCAAAATTGACCCGGAAAGAAAAACGAAACGTAGAGGGGTGGTCAGGTCAACACATGCATATATATATTAAATATTAATAAAATAGCGTCACTTGTGGAATGAAGCCAATATAAATACGGACATACCCATTTTCTCATCCTTCAAACAAACTCTTCATCCCCTCGCTTCCTCGCTCTCTCCCCTCAGCACCAATCAAAGCACAGTGACAATTTCCTTATCGGTAAAGGAGTGGTAAGAAAGAGAAGAAGAACTTCGAGGAAGAGGAAGAAAAAACTTCTCAGTTCGACATGTTGGCTTCTTTGATTACCAGCTGGCTCACACCGACCTCTCTTTTCGTTCTCCTCAACATCGTGATCGGAACCATTGCCCTCACCTCCCTCCTCGGATCTCACACGAAACCGCCTCCCCCGCAGCCACCGCTAGATGACCAACACCACGACGGAATTTCGCACCAACTCTTCCGCGCTCCGTCTCTTTTAGACCGAGTCAAGTCCATCAACTTCTCTCGCTATAAATTCGGTCATGAAAACGATCATCATCCTCAACCGGCCGGTTCAGAGTATGCTAATCCGGATCACCAGCCTAAACTAGCTAGAACTCCTTCCCTGTTAGACCGGCTCAAATCAATCGACTTCTCTGCGTACAAATTCGAATATTCGAATGAGGAAACAGAGCATCGCCTTCATGAACCGGAGCGTCTAAGCAGTGAAATCCAGCCTCCTCCACTGGCCCGAGCTCCTTCCCAGTTAGGCGGGCTCAAATGGAGCGACTTCTCTGCTTACAAATTCGACAATTCGAATGCGGAATCAGAGCATCCTCTTCATGACCACGATTCTGAACCGGAGCTAAACCGGGAGAACCGGCCTAAACTGGCAAAAGCTCCTTCAATCTTAGAACGGCTCAAATCCATCAATCTCTCTCATCTGTACAGATCCGAATCTCTCCAGTCAGATACCGATCCTGATCCTATCAACGTCACGCCTTATTCGGTGAAAAATCATGAGCATTTAGTGAAGAGGAGCAAGTCCGAAACACCTAGAAAAGAGGCTCCGACGAGGCTCGCACCTGAAAAGATGAAGAAGTCGGTGAGTGAGAAATCGACTATGAACGCTGAAACGACAGCGTTGGGATACGACGAAGAGGTTGACGCGAAAGCAGACGATTTCATCAACAGGTTTAAGCAGCAGTTGAGATTGCAGAGAATAAATTCCCTTCTGCAATACAAGGATATGCTCAAGGGAAAATAATGCAAGTAATTACTTATTAAATTTGAAATTATAATTATAATTAATATTATTTAAAGGTAGTTAGCTTTGTTAATTAATATAGATCTTTGTGTAATGGTTTTGTTAAGAGTAAATTACCGTTCAATTCTACGACTAGATTCCTTCAAGTTTCACAGAAGCGTTTATCTTCCAAACTTACAAAATTAGTTGAAGCAATTAAAATTATTTGCACATATCAATTAATCTTTATATTTTTTTTTTATTATATTCAAGCAATATAGATAATTCTATGAATTTAAATTTAGTTCGGATTTATATCTCTTATATATTTAAAATTATATTTAAAATTTATTTAATAATATTAAAAAATACAACTGTTTCTTAAAATTTAAAATCTAAATATAAATTTTTTTTTTTAATCTTTCAGTTTGCCCACCCCCCGACGCTGCCACTTTGGACATTGCTAAGACTTTTCATATTTTCTTCGGGAGAGAGACAAACATCAATGATGGCGGTATATAGGAAATTTATGAGAAAACAATTTAGATTGGATAAAAAGATGAAAACAAAATATAATGGGCCAAAAAAAACAAGTTGGAGTTAAATTTAGATATTTCAAAGATTTTATGTAGTACGGTGTTAAGTTGGGTATTTGACGTGGGGTCAAGATCACACCTACATAAACTAATAATCAATATATATTTGGGGTGTTAATTTTAGTTTGGATATAATTTAGTGGACTAAACCAATTTTTAAAGGATTTAGGGGTAAAAATCCATATTTTGTAATAGTTTGGGAGGTACTTTATAAGAAAAATATATTTGACCAATATGTTTAATGTTGACCACCAGTATTTAAATATTTTTAAGACGAATGGGTTAATGGGCCCCGCGACACTAAAAAAACTTCTACATAATGGCCCACAAATTTTTTTTTTTTTTTTAATAAAGTAGCTATATATATTCTAATAATTTAAAAAGATTAATTAAAATATTGAAATGATCAAAATAATCTTATCTCTTCTCCTATTTCCAATGGTATCAAATGCAGGCATAACCGAAAGTTTCAAACTTCTTCATCCTTATTATGCAAATTTTTGATCTTCCTCTTTCGAGCTTTCTTAATTCAATTCACATTTCGATCTTTATTATAAGTTTCGCACATAATTTGCTAATAATTTTGATGTGATATATATGCATTTATTTCATCTTAAAATCATGTCAATGAATCCCCTCAAGATAGTAAATTATATAAAAGCGATTCGAATGAATTCTATTTTCACACTTTAAATACAAGTTTCGTGCATAACTTGCTAATAATCTTTATGCGACACATATACGTTTGTTTCACATTAAAATAATATCAATCAATCCCCTCAAGCTATTAAATCATATAAAAGTGATTCGAACGAATTCTATTTTCACACTTCAAACATAAATTTCACGCACAACTTTCTAACAATCTTTGTGGGACACGTATGTGTCTGTTTCACCTTAAAATGATGCCAATGAGTCTCCTCAATGTAGTAAATCATATGAAATCGATTCAAACGAATTCTATTTTCGCACTTCAAACACAAGTTTCGTGCACAACTTGCTAATAATCTTTGCAGAACACGTATGTGTTTGTTTCACCTTAAAATAATGCCGATAAGTCCCCTCATGCTAGTGAATCCCTTAATTTCTTAGAAATTATAATTGGATCCTGAAAATGTTTCCTATAATATAAGTGGAGCAATTAAGATTTTAAAATTACAAAAGAATCCTATAATATTTGTCATAAAATATAACTAAATCCCTCATATTGAACGAAACTACAATTAACTTTTATCGGTCAATATTATGTATTACGACCAATAAAATTTTATATTTTACCATAATATTGTATTATTGACATTTTTTACATGCTCTTTATAGTTATATTTAATACAGAAAAATAAAAAAAAAAATTCATGCATCAAACACATTATTATCACTTAATATAAGTTCATTTTATTTTATTAAAAAACTGTAGGATTTTTACTAAAAAGTTAAAATAATAAAAATTAAACCATTTTGTTATTGTAATAAACATTATATCAAGATGAATATGAAGTTTTTTAGCTGCCGTAAATTGAATGATCCTAAGAAAATTTAGATTTAATATTGACCATTAATAATTAGATTTATAGTTTATTGTAAATTTTATAGATTTATTTGTAATTTAAGATAAACATAAGAAATGCTCTTGTAATTTTATAATTTTAAATGATCTACTTATAATATAAGAAAAATAATCTACTAGTAATTCCTAAAAAGTCTAGTAATGTACCTGCAATATGAGTAAAATTTGAGAGAGACATACATGTAATTTGCAATCTCTTTTTTCACTATTGTTTTTGGAAGAAAATATGTAAATAAGTTGCCAGAAGTATATGAAGTTAGAAAAAACAGTTACGTTCGAAAGATTCTGCTTAAGATAACTTTAAGGATAATTTTTTGGGTGCTTAGGTAGTAGTCGAAGCACATGATATGTTATATCACATATTTGTACAGTGGCAAAGATTTGAATCCACACTCAAGATCTTGATAAACGGTTGTCAAACATCATGAAAATTTATTCTACCGATCTTTGCACTATATTAAAATTAGAAATTATAAATAGGAAATTGCTTCAAATTTGTATCAATACCACTATTTTTAAGGCAACATTTTCCCTCTATGGATTCTCCATAAAATAGAATGAAGTATAACTTAATTGCACCTGACATTTATAAAATTAAGACAAAATTTATTTTGTTACATAATTATTATTTGTTAGAGAGAAAACAATTTAATTTTCTACCAAAAAATAAATTTCATTTTATCTAACTAAAAGAAAATAAATATATCTTAGCAGTTTTAATTTTTTCACACTCATTTTACTATAAAAGAGATTGTATCTCACATCTTTTAAACATTTCCAACACATCGTGTATAGGGTGGTGAAAATAGGTAGTGGATTCAGCTTTTGTTTCAGTGTCTTTGTCAGTCTCTGCGTGTAAATCTTGGTTATCCTTGTAAATTTAATGATTAAAATAATTATTACGTCAAAATCACTTATATTAATACAAAAGCTTATACAACTAATACGCAAGTCGATAATTTTTTCTTTTACGTAACAGGTCAAAATTACTTTCTTTTACTGAGCTTCCAGATCGAGATCTTTTACCAAGTTTAATTTATCTCTTCCCAAACCGAGCTACTTTTCCAGACCGAGTTTTTCATTTTCCTTCCCAAAGAATTTTTTCTTATTTCATAGACCGAGATCTAATATAATATATTTCTTAGACTAAGTTCTCGATCTGTGGTCTCGGACCGAGATCACATGTCGGTCTAGATTGAGAACTCTGGACCGTGATTACATATTTGACCTATCGACCCATTGACCTCTTCGACCCTTCGACTATAAATTATGAAAGATGCCTTTTGACCCTTCAACCTTTGACCTTCGATTCGTCAATCCTTTGACCATTCGACTATAAATCAATATGAGATCCCGGTCTGTATCGCTCTACATCTCAGACCGACATGTTATATGTCGGTTTGTGCATCTCACATGTAATTTTAAGATGCCCTTCGACCCTTTGAAGGGACTCGAATTGTGTGATACTTCAGTTTAAGATGCGTATTGACCTTTAGACCCATCGATCGTTAGACTACAGACATAGGAGATGCCCTTCGAAGTGTCGAAGGGACTCAAATTTTGTTTTCAGTCAGAGATGTCTATCGACCCATTAACCTCTTCGACCCTCTGACCCTTCGACTATAAATTATGAGAGATGCCTTTCGACCCTTCAACCTTCAACCTTTGACCTTTGATTCGTCAACCATTTGTCCTTTCGACTATAAATCAACATGAGATCCCGGTATGTATCGCTCTACATCTCAGACCGATATGTTATATTACGATTTATACATCTCACATATAATTTTAAGATGCCCTTCGATCCTTTAAATGGACTCGAATTGTGTGAGATTTTGGTTTGAGATGCTCATTGACCTTTCGACCCATCGACCATTCGACCATAGACATGAGATATCGATCTGTTTCGCTCTACATCTCAGACCGATATGTGAGATATCGGTTTGGGAATGTTAGACTGACATGTGAGATCTCAGTCTAGGCATCTCTAACCGACATGTGAAATGTTGGTCTATGCATCTCAGACTGACTTGCGATATGCCCTTCAATCCTTCGAAGGAACTCGAATTCGACGTCTTAAATGGCTTTCGACCTATCGACTCATCAACCCATCGATTATAATTTATGTGAGATGTTCATCGACCCATCTACCCATCAACCATTCGATCACAGATATGAGATCAAATTTTGTATCGCTATATATCTCAGACCGATATGTGATATGCTCTTCTATCCTTCGAAGGAACTTGAATTCAATGTCTCAAATGTCCTTCGACCCTTCAGGAACTCGAGAACTCAGTCTGAGAAAGACTGACATATTTGGAACTTGAGAACGCAATTTGGACTGGGAACTCGATCTGATTTCAGATTTCAGACCGGTAACTCGACCTGGACTTAAAAACTCAGTCTGGATCGAAAACTACAGATAGAATATCAGTCTCTAGATTTTAATTTAGATAGAATATCAGTTCATGATTTCAGATTTAGATTTTAAATATTCAGATCCAATATTGGTCTCTAGATTTCAGATTCAGATCAGGTGTGAATGATCATCGTCATTCATCAATATTTAGAGAAAGAGAGAGATGAGTCGTAACTGTTAAGAATATGGGAGAGAGAAACAATAAAAGGAGACTCATAAATTAATCATATTTTAGTCGGCTTGTATTTTTATCTTTTTCACATATATTTTAATTATTAAATTAAAAAAAATAATTTAAAAATATATAAAAAATGAATATAAAAAATATAAGCTATTTCACAAACTTTTAGAAGGGTGAGTCATCAAAGTAGGTGGGGCAGGAAAAAAAAAAACAAAGAAAAAATAGCAGGGTAATTGCCTAAACGGGGTCTTAATGTCTTGTCTTGTCGGGTACGAGTCATGAGTGTAATCATTCTTATAATTGATTCAATTATATTTAACATACGGATTTTGTTTCTATCGCAATCTTAGCTACATCCACGGTAACAAAATTAGAAGTCTGATTGTTAGGTATATGTAATTTGACCGATTAATTTTAATATTTATAAACACTCTTAAATTATTTTTATAAATCATAATTTATAATTTAAAAAATAAATTTTCAATTATATATATATTTTTAATTTAAAGTCTTAATTTGTTAATTTAGGTTTCTAGTATGAAATTATCAAAAAACCATCTTTTATATTATAAAGTTTCTTTATTTAATTGTAAAATTTATTTAATATATAATATGACTAATTTTTTTGTATTTTAAAAAGTCAATTTTTAGGTCGTATATGAATTACAGCTCGATCCGAGTAAAACAAGCTGAGCCGGGATGGCCCAAATTACTACCTCTAGTCAAAACTAAGTTAGACAGATTATTTTCAAATGACCCAAGTCCATAGCATATAACCGCGCCAAGCCGACCCAAGGTTATTGAATTGACAACCGAAAGGTTTATTATCCTTATGTATCAAAATTTCTAATTCTAAATAAAAGCAGTAAGGAACTAAAAATTTATATTTAAAGTAAAAATAAATTTAGTATAAAAGAAATCTTTTTATTTATTTATAAAATTTAAATAAATAAAAAATAAATAGAGTTTTATTATTCGAAACGCCTTGTGATCTTTAACCAATGATGTGTTTCAATATTATTTGTAAAATAGGAGCAACACTAAATCCTTCTAGAACTTAAACCTCCATTTCTCCCACCCGTTGTCCCCTTTGCTTGACTCTTCCTCTAAGGGGTTATTGTGCAACCAGAAGGCCGAGAGCTAACTATTGAGACTTAGGCTATCCGAACACATACTTTGTGAAATAGTTTATGCATGTTTGTTGCCTTATTTTCAAATTACCCAAGTCCATAGCATGGAACTCACATGGGCCAAGCCAACCCTCTTGAGTTGGGCTCAGCTTAATTCGTCATTCAGACCCACTGAACCACGGTCGGGTTAACCAGCTTAAGAGTACCTTAGTCAACGACTTAGACCCCTAATTGGATCTAAGCGAGCTAAGGTTTGGCTAATTTGGATGGCCTAGCTTAGATTTCTTAAGCTAATCAAGACTTCAAGATGATGGCAAAATGAGCTGAACCAAGGTTTCTTATACCGATCTTGGCCTTAACAAGGTTAGATGCATTATTTGAGTTCAGGACAGACGCACCTGTGATATCTTGTGGAAAAGCCTTCCATGCAACTGTTTGACGACTCTTCATTAGTAACTCACTAAATATGTCATAAAGAGAGAGATGAGCAGTTACCAAAAAGCAGTGAACCTTTTAAATGATAGAGGTATCGAAAATAATATAAATAACTAGTTAGAGGGAATGAAAGAGAAACTTTTTTGCATTATGAAATTCTTCTCTTATATTATATTCTCTCCATAATTCTAAAATAAAATAAAAATAAACAAAAATAGATATAAAGTTTAAAAGAAGGAAATAAATGATTGAGTAAATGACACATGATAAAATAAATGAATTGAATGTAAGAGATTTATTCCATGGTAAGAAATTAAATTTAAATTAATTCTACTACTATAAAATAATAAATAAATGATTTATTGGAAGAATAAAATTTAAAGATATTTTATTCGTGAACGATAGATTAAAATCTTAATTTAGGTGAGAACTACCTAGTGCACTAAAAAAAATCCTAAGAACTGACCTAAAAAGAGATACATTTATTCCCCGAGGAATTGAAAAAGAAGAGATAAGTGTGGCATCGAACGGACTGATGATTTGTTTGAAGAAGAAAGAGATAAGTGTGGTATTGAACGGACTGATGATTTATTTGTCGGAGCATTGTGTTTTTGCTTGATCGATGATGATCAAATGGATGATTTACCTTCCAGTAAGGCTACTATTTATAGGCAATTCGTAGTGGCATTTTCGTGATAAATTTGAAGCTGAAATCCCACTTCTCACATTTACAAACCACTTTCCTATTTTGTGGGCTACGTCTACCTTTTTTAGAAAAACTCTTTGATCTCTAATTTTCACCGATCTTGGTCTTTATTGAGTCTAGGTTCGTCCTAACTTCTTCCTTTCATTTCCCACAAAATCCGACCGAAATCCCCTCCCCCGCTCCCCTATGTATTTCGTCTGAAGCTCTCTTTTTAATTGAAAGTGAGGTTGAATGAGTCATTTCTTCCACTTTTTAGGGAAAAATGTTTCAACTTTTTGGCAAATCAATCAAGCTTGGCCGAATTTCTTCTTACTCTCTCTAAGTTCTGCTGAAGTTTTTTTTTTTCCACTTTCCTTGGCCTAAAAAAGGGTTAGAATAAGGTTTTTTCGCCACTTATTGGAGAAAATTTAATTCACCTTTTACCCCTCATGTATCGTGCCCATTTTTTTCTTTTGTTGGCCAAATTTCTTGCTTTTTCATGGCCATTTTCGACCATCTCTCTCCTTGGCCGATTTTCTTAGTTTCTAAGAAGATTTTCAACTGAACTTATCATGCTAGGGATTTTGGTTTCTACTTTCATTGAATGGTTGAGATCGAAACTTATATGATTATTGTACAATCGATCTATGGTTAATTTTCATAGCACATTATAAATTGCTGTGACATTTGACTAAATCAAATACTCTGTGTTCGATCGAAATTGATTATTACTTGACCGAAATATGTATTTAATCGGCCATTTAATTATTTGACTTAATCGGTCGGTTTAATTATAACTAATCGACTTACATTTAATTTAAATTTATAAGCTAATTACCTCTCGTCATGTGTCAGTAAAATTCTAGCTTCAATAAATATCTCCCTTAATCTCTCATTAAATTAAAAAATAATGAGGAAGATTAATATGACCACAACCCTTTATGAGTAGCGCCCTCCGGTTCCATAATCGTAATTACACTTTCTTTTAAAAAATCTCAACTAATCGGCAAAAATATTAAAAATTATCGATTTTTCGTCTATTGTAAAATTTAAAGAAAATTCATTGAGCTCGTGATGTTTCGGCTAAGAAATTGGTTATTTTACAACAATTCGGCTAATATCAAATAAAAAATCTCTTATTGGCTGAAATGTTGAGTATCCTTATGATAATTTTCGACCATGGGACACTTGAGAATGAGTGTTGGCCAAAATTTAGATGATTCCTCTAAAGACATTTTCTGCCAAGCTCTAGGTACCAGGATGGCCGAAAATTTGAGGTTCATTTGCATAGGGGAATTTTTGGCCAAGATAGCCAAAAGTGGGGTGGTACCCCAAAGCATCATTGTCTTATTTTCCTCTCTCTATTGTTGCTTCCATTCTAGTTGCTTGGCGCTTCCGCTATGCTAGGAAATCATGCATAAAAAACTTTGAAAGTAATAATTTAAAATTTTTGGATCTCATTTTAATCATTGTATAATTCCATAAATAAGATCGATCATACAACAAATATATATTACATATATAGTCTCTTTACATAAAATACAGTAAATCTCATGAATTTAAATTTAAAGTCTAGGTTAAATGATTACCTTAACTTGATGAGCAACTCACTATATATCATCTTTCAATTCGAGTGCAAGGAAGATTCAAGACGCTCATGTGTTCATCTTTTTAACTGTAATCAACACGATTTGTTTACTTAGTTAATTTTCTATCTTTATATTTAATTCACGATTCAACAAATTTAGGGAAAGGGATGAGAAAATCCTTTCTATTCTCTCTCTCAATTTCGACCACTTAGTGAGATATTTATAATATTCCAATAGGTTAAGATTTTCAAATCATATTAGGTTTTTTTTAGAAAATGTTTCCTTCACTTAATTAAGAAAACAATGATTCAAAACCTATGTATATGGCCTACCACTTCCATGGCCTATAACTCATGAATTTTAATCAACATCAATTTGATCAATCGAAATCTAATTAATAATTCGGTCCATTAATCCTTTAATATCTAATTATTAATTCAAACATTTAAGAATTTTTTTATAATTAAATAAAAGTTCACTTGTAATTTATTAATTTTTAATTAAAATAATATCATACTTAATTGTGCTAATAGAGAGCTGAATGACATTAGATTTAATAAATGAATAATTACCATTTTGTTCTTATAATCAAACTATAAGTCAAATTATCATTTTACCTTTAAAATAGAAACATACCATTTTTTTCTTTTGTCCGATGAATCTTAAACTAAGTTATTATTGAATCTTATGTGTATGATCGATTAAATTTTATATCACGCTGGTTAGAGGATTTCATAACAATTTATAATTTTATTTAATTTATAATTAAAAGTTAATTAATTTTAAAACTTTTAAATTAGACGAATTTAACATAATCATCTCATAATAATATAATTCAAACTTCAACGTCAAAATTAACTGCTAACAAAGTGTCAAGATTACCTGAGAGATGAAAAATATCATCTTATGAAAAAATCTTTTATGATTATAATATATTTATAATAATAATTCCTTCATTATGTTAATATCCCAATACTTTTATGATATAATTAAATTGCTAAATTCTAATTAATGAATTATATAATTTATTATATTATTATTCAACATTGATTTACAAAAACTCATTTTCATACATTATTTAGTTGTCAACATTTTTGGCCATGGATAAACCATTTCTAATGATGCATTTTGACAAATCATTAATTATTGCTCGATTACAATTTGTCTGTTTATATAATGAATCAACGCATTCTATTTTGTACCAACCAAATAATGTTACTCTGTTTTACAATTTCCAATTAGCTAATAACTTGACTACAACAGTTCTTCTTCTTCAGTTGAATTCCCATTTTAGGCTTGGCCCTTGAGCTTTTGGGCTCCACTTCATTGGCCCATATGTACGTATCAATAGGCTATCTTGAATATGCACGTATCAAGATGGTGGTTGGATGGTTGAGGAGTAAATTAGAAAAACAAAATATTAGGAATACAAATACGAATATAAATAGTTTCAAATAAATTAGGATGTTAATTTAGAATTTCTAAAGTTACTTGCAAATTTTGCAGCTCGAAGTGGGATGGTATAATAGTACGGTCATGTATGTGACACATGATTCATGATTCCGTCCTACAATAATGGATTTGGGCAATTTTGGTAGTTTCTATTATTTTTTTAGGGTTTAGAGTTGTTTCAAAAAGTTTTGGGGTAAATACTTTCTAGACTGAAGTATCGAAGTACCTAAATGGTAGTTTACCATAACAGTTGCAAACATAATTAGAGAGGAAAAAAATTAATAATAACAATAACAAGTTAGCTTTTAGTTTACTTTTTTGGTCCCATTTCACTTTGATTTAAACTCGTGCTCGAATCTCGATCATCATCATCACCTTCGGTTTCCAATTTCACTTCCACCAACTTTTCCTGCTGCTTTCCTTGGTCCTTGTTTCCGCTGCTGCATTATGTGAACGTATATATATGTAATATATATATAGATATAGATATGGAACAAAAACCTTCCGTTTCAACCTCCAACAATATATTTCTTACCTGGATTCTCCCATTTGGCCCTCAAATCCAAGAACATCCTCAGGCTGATCATATGATGTCAGCACTTTCACATCATTCATAGGCTAATTTACACACAAAATACCCACCAAAAAATAAAAATAAAATTTTTTACTTCACAGATAAAAAATACTCTTGTAAATATTTAATAATTATATATCAAAAACGATTTACTTACTAGATCATAAGCCAACCCATCATATCGATTCTGCTCCAAATCCGGTAAGGCGAGTAGGGAAGACACGCTCGGAAAATTTCCCGACATTTTGCCATCATTCTGTCTGAATAAGACAAGCCACTGATTCACAATCTCGAGTTCTTTCTCATTCAACTCAATCTGCGACTCGAGGTTTCGTATAACACCTAGGGAACCGTTAACCGGATCGTTACTTCTCAATGTACTCTCAATGAGTATAGAATTGGCGGCTTCTTGTCTTTGATGTGGGTCCACTGACCCTATTATTCTCTGTATGTTGCTCACACCGAAAAGCCGGTGTGCGTTCTGAAATTCCAAAAACCGGCTTGCCGGAAAGTAAGGTGCTAGCTCGCAATTCTCATCACATTTTTTCCGTTGATGCTTGCATGAAGCACATGCCTGAGGATAATTTCCAGCTTCTTGTCTGTTCATATTATTATTATGATTGTGTTGCAAGTGAAAAATTGATCCTTTTTCTTATTTGCATGGGAAGTTTGATTGTTTTGATCGGTGGGTATAAAAGGAAAAAAAAAAAAGAAGAAAAATTTTTAAATTTCCAATTGGCATAATCAATGTTAAGCAGGCGTTATCAATTTTGAAAACAAGCGTTTTAGTTTTTATTGTCTGGTTCCAATGAGCATATAAAGAAATAGAGTTGTTCTTGACAAAAAGGGAGATTTTTTGTTTTAAAAATATTTTGTGTGAAATAAATGGATTTTGTTTTTTGTCTTTTGGTCTGGGAAATTAATTGAATTTGATTATTTAATGAAATAGTTATATTGGTTGATGAAGTGGGCTTTTGGCCTTTTGTTGTTTGTTTTTTATGGGCAAAATTGCGCTGTTTAACCACGTTTTGGTGGTGCAGGCCTAGCCCAATTCCTATATCCAGCCCAATTCTCGAGCCCACAACACTCGATAAACCCAGCGGTACTCTCTCACCTTCTTCTTCATCTTCTTCAACAACTGCCTCAGATAAACGCAGCGTTACGAGCTTTTTTTGTTCTCTCTGATGGCAGAAGAGAAACCTCAACCGGTGCGAGTTCTATACTGTGCAGTATGCAGTTTACCTGCAGAGTATTGTGAATTTGGACCTGATTTCGAGAAATGCAAGCCATGGTTGATTCGGAACGCGCCTGACGTGTATCCTGATCTCGTTAAAGGTCATTCCCAAACCCTAATTAACCGGTTCGATCGTATCTTCTCGTGTTATTCATGTCTTTTGATCTTGCTTTACCTTTCGGTTACGCAGAGGCTAGTTCTAATGAAGCTGATAAAGTTGCTGAGAAGTTACAATCCACTGGCATCTCTTCCAGTGGCGGAGATGCTGCTGCTTCGTCAGGTATTTTTTTATTTTTTATCTTTAAAGAAAGTGGAGAGTTTAGGCTTCTTTGCATGTCGGTTGATCATTTTGTCATGCTAGGGTACAAAATAATCATTTACTTTCAGAGAACATGGCTAAATGACTCACTTTGAGAAGTAGAAGTATGGAGTAACTGCAAGGGTAGTAGTGTTCATCATCTTTTAAATAATTCGATAATTGATTTGGCGATCTTCTGGAGGTTGCGAGAGAACAAAGAAAAAGTATGTTCTAATTTGCATCTGGTTATTGAGATGAAATGTCTTTAATTGTGTTGAGGAGATTACATATAAATGGAAAGATATGTAGCAGAGAAAGCAGAAGTGATAAAGTGAGTGATTAAATCTTACCGTAAATGGTTGCCATTTGTTCGTAGAGGAAAATTTGAGTGAGTGTCGTTGGACAAATGGGTGTCCTGGCTAGAAGCTTTCCATACATTCAATTACTTATCTTTTCTTTTTTAATCGGTTTTTCTCTTATATGATTTCCGTTTAATGTTTGAAAGTTTCAGTTGTATTTCTGTCAAGATGTGCTATTTTATAGTGATTCTTTTATTTTGGATTGAACTTCATTTCCTTCTGCAAATCCTATTTATGATTATTCTCTTTCAATTGTGGGGCATACTTCAGCACCTAAACAAGAAGAAGTAAAACGTCTTCCGGGTGGGAAGATAAAGAAAAAAGTGAGTTCTCTCTCTCTCTCTCTCTTGTTTTCCCCCTGAAATATTAAGGAGGTTTGATCCCTGTTATGAAACAAATGACTTGCCACATTATTTATGAAAGTTTTGATATCTTCCTCACCTCCTGTAGGACAAGCAAGAAGTCGTAATTGAAAAGGTTGTTCGCAACAAGAGGAAGTGCATTACAATTGTAAAAGGGCTGGAACTTTTTGGTAAGCAAGAAGCTTATTAAATTTTCTGGACATAATCAGTATCATCAATACTAAGTTTCCTTAATTTCTTAGGTATCAAGCTTGGTGATGCGTCGAAGAAACTTGGGAAAAAGTTTGCTACAGGTGCTTCTGTAGTCAAGGTATACTAGATGTTCCGCAGTATAAATGGTGAATTTATATCTACTGTAAGATGGTTATGATATCTTACTGTGCTTACCATTATTAGGGGCCAACTGAGAAGGAACAAATCGATGTCCAAGGAGACATATCTTATGATGTTGTGGAGTTCATTACAGATACCTGGCCTGATGTAAGACACTTTAAATTATTCAGTATTTAATATTTGAATCTAAGCAAGATCACAGCCCCACTTGGGTTTTGTCCTACACACGTTTTGTCATCTCACAACATTGTTTTCTCTAGTCATTTATATATGATATCTTACTTCAGATATCAAGTGAAAATTTATTTTGAATATGTTCATAGAAATAAACAGTTAGGTGAATGAAAATAGTTCGAATGATCAGATCAGTTTTGGAAGATTGATCAATTCTTCCATGGTTTCCCATCTTATTGTTTGAGAATAAATTATCTTCTAGTGAAGCAGCTTGGGTCCCATGCAGCTTAAAAAGGCAAGGCTGCTGTTTGTTATGTTAAGTATATTTGATGCCCGTAACAGCTGTTCTAGTGTTCATTATAAATTTGCTGATTTCTTTTTATTTCTATGTATGTCTCTATGACAAAAACATTAAAACTTGAAGATTTCTTTGTTATGAGTAATGTCTTAAGATGTTACTGAAATTGAAACCTGGAGTAGTTTCCACTCTGTTTTGAGTTGGTTACATACTCTTTCTTATTGTTGTGTTTAGATTCTCTCTTTATTTTCAAGACTAGGTAGAAGTTAAATGTGTGTACGTATCTTTTGACTGGCTTGCATACCACAGGTCCCAGAAACTTCAATTTTCTTCATCGAAGATGGGAAGAAGGTCCCCGCTGCTTGAAATTCGAATCCTGGCACAAACTATATTCTGCTAAGAAGTTCTAACAATATATCCTGATACTACGAGTTAATGCCTATTGAATTTATTTATCTACGGTTTTTGTAGATAAATTTCCCCTTTTTGTACTTTGATGTGAAGCTGTGTTTTTTTATAATTATGGGTGTGTCAATGTTTGAATATAATAAATATAATTGGGTATTGCAAAGGGATCGACGGCAAATTTTTTATTTTTATTTTTATTTTTATTTTTATTTTTATTTTTTAAATTCTCCATAACAAAATGGGACTAATGCTTATAAATGTCTTTTGATGTGACGAAAGAAAATACATATGTTGATTAGAAGTGTTTCTTGTAGTGGCTTTGAGCAAAAATGCTCTATAATAATCAACTTAAACGAGTTTTATTTATCATGCTAACATGTTTTCTTTTCGTTAAAAGGAAATTGTTTGTTTACAACTTTTCTTGTTAATATGGTAATTCGTACGAGCTCTAGTTTGAGGTCTTCATTAACACTAATTTTTTGAAGCCAATCATCAATCATAAAGAGGTAGATAGGTATACTATGACGAAAACGAATTCATCATAATAATCATCATAATAATAATAATACTGAAATGCTTTACTCGATATCTTCTAAACATCCGTCGACCTATCGAGTATTTCAGATAAGAGAGTATTAGGCTCTGTACTGAAAATACTCTATGGGTCTTCTGAACACCTGTCGACCCATCAAGTATTTCAGATAAGAGAGTATTAGGCTTTGTATTGAAATGCTTTATGGGTCGATGAGTCTTCTAAACACTTGTCGACCCGTCGAGTATTTCAGATAAGAGAGTATTAGGCTCTATACTAAAAATACTCTATGGGTCGATGAGTCTTTTGAACACCTGTCGACCCATCGAGTATTTTAGATTATAGAGTATTATGCTACTTACTAAAATACTCTACGTGTCGATGGGTTTTTTGATCACTTGTCGACACGTTGATTATTTCAAATAAGAGAGTCTTAGGCTCTGTACTAAAATACTTTACGGGTCGATGAGTCTTTTGAACACTCATGGACCCATTGAGTATTTCAGATCAAAGAGTATTAGACTTTGAACTAAAATACTCTACGAGTCGATAGGTCTTCTGAATACCCATCGACACGTCGAATATTTCATATCAAAGAGTATTGAGCTTTGTATAGAAATATTGTACAAGTCGATGTATCTTCTGAACATCCATCGACCCGTCGAGTATTTTAGTACAGAGCTTAAAAAGTTGTTAGAAGAGAGTTAAAAGTGGTCAAAAGTCGATCAAAAGTGGTCAGATCTCTCACCACTCACCCATATCTATAATGAATATTTAAAAGCAACAATACTACATTATATCCTAAAGCTAGCATAAACCATTAAAAACAAAACTCTCGTACTCTCAAATATTTCTCACTTCTTCCAATTTGTTCCTAAACTAAATGACATTAAGGCAAGACATTGATCCAGAAATATTTTCTTTTACTTCCTCGATCTTAGAAGGTTGGTGTCTACTGTAAATATTTTATGTAGTTGATATAATTTTGTAAATAAATTTGTTGTTCAATCCAGCCAATTTGACTTATGTAGAAAATATTGTGAAAGCAATAGACAAAACCCCCAAAAATGTTTGGCATATGTAGTGGGATAACATCAAAGATGTCTATGATTGGTATAA
The DNA here is from genome assembly GCA_027186245.1 of Coriaria nepalensis. Lineage (NCBI taxonomy): Eukaryota > Viridiplantae > Streptophyta > Magnoliopsida > Cucurbitales > Coriariaceae > Coriaria > Coriaria nepalensis. The sequence goes on along the minus strand of CP114484.1, from coordinate 4,808,366 downwards.
CAACTATACAAGTGGTATTGGGTTCAACTTTCGCAAAGGTGACCAACGTGTAAGCAAGGGTAGATTGACGAATAAGAGGCTTCTCTGCCACAAGGAAGGGGTAAGAGAGCTAAGAGATCCACATACAAATATTGTGTAGGAACGACGAGAGATAAGGTGCGATTGTGCGTCAAATTTTCAAGTTCAACTACAACCAAATGGGAAGTATTTATACTTACAGCTCGAACCTGGTTCATAACCATGAGATGACAACAACATCAAAAAAGTATTTGCTCCAGTCGCAAAGAGGTATAAACAAGTTCCAACAGACTAAGATCGACGTTACGGAGGGAGCTGTCATTCGCCCGAAGCAGGCTTATGATCTGCTAGTTGCTATGGCTGGTGGAAGAGATCGGGTGGGGTTCACGTGATCAAACCTAACAAATTATCTCATTAATCGATAGAGCTTGGATGAGATGATTGAGTCATTCTAATGGCTATTAACCACGTTTATTGAATCTATGTCTGGCAAGGAGCCAATATAATTATTCACTAATCAAGACACAACGATGTTGGCTCCAATCTCTATCATCCTTAAAGACACACATCACTTCCTCTGTGTATGACATATAAAAGAAAATACGAAGAAAAATCTTGGTGGACTACTAGGGAACAAAAATTTCAACCAAGACTGGAAAAGACATTTGTTTAATAGTTAAGTAGAAGATTTCGAGACAAAATGGGCTCAAATGCTGGATGCCCATAATTTACATGAAAACCATTGGTTGCAAAGGATTTAAAAAAGACGTGAGAAATGGGTGGAGGCATACATGAGAAATATTTTATGTGTAGGTAAAAGGACCACACAATTGAGTGAAAACTTCAACTCTCATCTCCGAGATCATTTGAATTCTAAGATGAATATGGATTGATTCCTAAAGTATTTCTAGAAAGTTGTAGAAGAATTACGTTACAATGAGCTTAAGTTAGATTTTTTTAATGATCAACACTTTTGCAACTCCAAAATCAAAAGACCCATCTCCATAGATGCTTGCACCATTTACACGCCTAATGTTTATGATGTTTTTAGCGAAGAGGCATAAACAACGATCTGGATTAGGGAAAATGGTCATTGTGCACTTCATTATATTATATAATTTTTAGTGCGTAACTGCATCGCACGACTATTCGAAGTTGAAGGAATATCATATTACCATGATAAATGGATTTCATCATTGCACATGCAGAACTTTCGAGTATGTGGGTATTCTATATGCTCATATAATCTGGATGCTTAGACAAAATGACCAATTTAACATCCCAGAAGAATATATTTTAAATAGATGGACGAGAAAAGCAAGGCAAACATTTTTCGAGTCAACTATTAGGTCTTCTACATCATTATTACATGATGACTCATAAATGGCGCTACCCAAAACTAGAATCAGACACATCAATAAGTTTACCTCAATAATATTAAAATATGAGGAGCTTCTAGAAACATGGGCAACAATCGATGAATATACTAATCAATTTCATGAAAAAATTACCCATTTGAACTTGAACATCATTAATGCTACATATGAATTGGGTGGCCATATTAAACCTATTCACCAAGATGTCGGAGTAGGATTTAAAGAGTGTGCTACAACTCATCGGGGAAACAAAAGCTTGAAGAGCGCAGTCGAACTAAGAAAGCGAATAGGCAGTGGACGGAAGGCCGGTCGTGGGTCATCTACTCAACAAAGTGAAAGCTCGTCATCATAACCGGTCGCTCGTGAGCTTCGATTAGAAGATGAGGCTGAGGTACTTATTTATTTATTTAAGTAATTAAGTATCTGTATTTGTTTATTTATTCTTTTTTTCAAAGGAATATATTCCATCACAATGCCCAACAAGTGGAGAATAAGGTGACACAATGTATTACTACTATCCGACTACATAGGTAGGGCAATATCTAAACTTACAATTGGAACTGAGTGGGTGCATGAATGCTTACTATGGCTACAATCCGTACTCACTGCCTGGATAATATTGGAGCCAAAATAACTACTCTTCAGGGCCATAGTGTGGTAAATATATTTTTATGTAGTATTTAAATATTCTCTTCCGTAATTTGTTATGTTTTCATATATATTTTTAATTTACTCTGAAACATTTTGAATTTACTATAAATAGAGGGAGGGGGGATGAAATAAAGAAAGAAAATGACCGGGGGGGGGGGGGGTGTCGAAGGGCCCATAATTTGTTATGTTTTCATATATATTTTTAATTTACTCTGCAACATTTTGAATTTACTATAAATAGAGGGAGGGGGGATGAAATAAAGAAAGAAAATGACCGTGGAGGGGGGGGGGGGTGTCGAAGGGCCCATCACAGGTCGGGCCTCTTTGACCATTAGAGACTAATACTCTCTAATCTGAAATACTCGACAAGTCGACGTGTGATCAGAAGACCCATTAACTCGTAGAGTATTTTAATATAAAGCCTATTACTTTTTTTTTATCAGAAATACTCGACGGGTCGATGGGTGTTCAGAAGACCCATCGACCTCTAGAGTCTGTCAGGACAAAGCCTAATATTCTCTGATATGAAATACTCTATGGGTCGAGGGTGTTTAGAAAATTCATCGATCCGTAGAGTATTTCAGTACAGAGCCTAATACTCTATGATCTGATACTCGACGAGTCGATGGACGTTTCAGAAGACCCATCGACCCGTAAAATATTTCAATACAAAGCCTAATACTCACCAATCTGAAATACTTAACAAGTTGACAGGTGTTCAAAAGACTCATGACCTATAGAGTATTTCAGTACAAAGCTTAAAACTCTTTAATCTGAAATGCTCGACGGGTGTTCAGAAAGTTTTAGGCTCTGTGCTACAGTATTTTTTGGGTCGAAGGGCTCTTCACATGGCCAAGACTCTTCGACCCTTAGAGTTACTCTACGGGTCGAAGGAACTCGGCCTTGTGAAGGGCACTTCGACCCATAGAGTAACTCTAAGGTTCAGAGGGACCTTCACAAGGCCTAGGCCATTCGACGCGTAGAGTAACTGTAAGGGTCGAAGGGCCCTTTATAAGGCCGAGTCAAAGAGTCAGGTTGAGGTCCTTCGACTCGTACAGTAACTTAGAGTATCTCTTGTATAAATGTGTTAGGTTTTATTTTTTTTCGAGAGAGAATAGGTTTGTGAGAAAATGCACTAGATTTGATGGACAATAATATGAAGCATCGCGTCAAATAAGGAGAAAGGGGTACGAAAGAAATAAAAGAAAACCAGGGGGGAGGGGAGGTGGGGGGAGAATAAAAAATTAAAAACACGTTGGTCATCAGGTAAAATGCGGTGACCTACATGTTTTTAAATGCATTTTGTTTGTGGATGACATGGCTTACTTAGGAATATTGGATTACATCAAACGGCCCAAATTATACGAACTGTATAATCGCCATACAATTTGGGCACCCTGCAATCCACTCCCCACCCAAATAACGGGCTGGCCTAAATGTGCATTTCACTTATCATTAATTGAACTAAATTTATGTAAATTGAAGATGAGACAACTATTTGGAATATGAGATATGGAAGTTGACTTTCACAATTCAAACTCATAACATACCATATTTTAACAAAAGTCGGTAAAAATAAAGAGTTGACTTAGTGTGGATATCAATAAAGAGTTGACTTTTACAAAACATTACAACAAACTCATCCTTAGAGTGTTGTATCTGTTCCACTGCTGGAGGAAGGGCCCATAGTTAAGGGTAAAAAATAAGGCTAGTGCTTGTAAATTGAATTGCGCATGCAGTTTGCAACCGAAAGTGAATAGGTGACGTGAGAAATGTTATAATACTCTACTTTGAATACAAAGAAACATAGTGAAACCAGTTGGATTATATACTTCCTACAACTGTACATTATCGAGGTTGTAACTAGTCGATTACTATATAAGATTCCAGCAGATCCTTTTACCAATACTTATGGTCGGTTCCGCTTTTCAATTCGTGAATCTTAGTCTACACTTCATGCATTTTTCTTATTCCACTAAGCCCATAGTACGTATTTTGCTTATGGTCGGCTCCATTTGGATAGTATTCTAGAAACGTAATTTTAATAAATGTTAGCTTAAGAAGTCCGTCCCAAATATATATCATATTATATAGTATATATATATATATATATATATATATAATAGAGATTAGTTTAATATTGTATATAATACATCAAGAAGAACTCAAAAACAACATCTGTACATTGGTACAAAAAGTGCTTAATTATTAGGTACACATATTTTAGTACTTGACTTTTAGTGAGACACATGATCGATACATTAACGCGTTACTTAATTTATCTAGCTAGTAGATCTCTATAATGATTTTTGAGGTCACATAATCGGACGTGATGGTGAAGTAATTTTTTTTTTTATTGTTTATTGTTTATAATTAATTTGTTTGAGATTTCTGACAGCCGTTGCCGTTGTAGAACTACAACTACAAGTCTACTAAATCTTAAGAAATATTTTTATAATACAAATAGTTTGGTCGTATAAGAAATCTTAATACTAATATGCACCTAGTTTTTATAGATTCCAACGGGATTCGCTAGAGATATATGTCTTGATCTTCTTATTAAGTAACGATGGGAGACTTTTTAAACTTGCAATTTTGGTCGAGTGTTAGGCTGGTAAAGGGTCTTAATTAGAGCATAGGGAGCCAATCTTATTATGCGTTCAAATTTGTTCCACGTCGTTTAAAGATTTGTTTATAAACTTAAAATTTCATTTTTCTCTACACGATTTTTTAGAGAAAGAAATAATTTAATTTTAAAAATTTAATATGATATCTATGTTTATATTTCATTAACAAGTGTCCTCATCCGTTATATTAGAAATTCATTTCCCATCACTTAACTAGAAATTTTTTAATTAATTTATAAATCAAGAATTTTATTTTCATTTATAAAATCTTTTAAGAGAATAAATAATTAAACTATAAAAATTTAATATATGGAGCCAAAGGAAGGAAAAGCCAAAACTTAAAATGTGTACACATACGTACGTAAGTCAATAACAAAGGATTTACTATTCAATTTGATTTATTTCATTAATCATATAATTAGATTTCAAACCTTTCAAAGAAAAAATGAGTCAATTATTAAAGATATACTAATTAATTTGATGATATCTTCAAATCTCTGATGATATTCATACATACATATATAGATACGATCAATTATTTGTTTTTGGAAGTTAATATACATATGATCAATTGGGCAGTGATATACTTCAACTACTATTAGGTTTTGAATAATTCCACGAATAAAAACTTCTTAGCTCTTCATAATTTGGTATGGGAGACAGGGAGTGATCCAAGTTGAGCCATTAGACCGGTCCACCACTATTTTTAGGTCACTATTATAATTCTTGATAATTTGGAATTTATTTGACAATAATTTTTTGTATTTATAAAATAATATTTATATTTATAAATATAAAAAAATTATTTTTTAAAACAGTTTTCTAATATTACAAAATTAAATTTGTAAACACGAAAATTATTTTATAACTTGGAATTTTCTAATATTATTTTTATTGACTTCTTAGTATATATGAAATATTCATTTTCTATTCTAATCAGTATCACGTATGACGTAGTATATTGGATAATTTGGCAACAAGCTAAACTTGTTAAAAATATTTAAAAAAACCCAAATGACCATATTGTCATTAACTTATACGGTTTCGGTACCTAATAGTTTACCCCCAACGTTAACTTTATGTGATCCCTGGATTAACTTACACTCCTATGTGTATCCATTTATATATATCTTGCCATTTCCATCTTCTTTTAAATATCTCCTATATTGTCTTTTCTCTCATCTCCTAGAAATTAAAATGACGAAAAGCGATCTAACTTCTACTAAGCTCTTCACCGTGATAATCATTTTCATCCATGGTAGTTTATTAGGGTTGTTCCAGCCAGGAGGAAGTCTAATTATACCCACGGATATAATTTCGAACAACCTTCGCAACGATACCGAATCCATCAAATCAGCTTCCACTGACTTTGGCAATATTGTACAAGTAGTTCCGGCAGCTGTTCTCTACCCAAAATTAGTTGACGATATTTCATTCTTATTAAAATATGTATACAATATGAATGACTCCACTCGTCCTTTTGATATAGCGGCTCGGGGACAAGGTCATTCCGTTTGGGGACAAGCTTGTGCGGAAAATGGGATTGTAATCAATATGACATCTTTGAGTGATTTTAGAAATGGTAAAGGTATTGTAGTTTCTCCAAATGGTTCGTACGTTGATGTCGGAGGAGAACAACTTTGGATTGACATCTTGAAAGAAACACTCCAGCTTGGGCGAACTCCAGTTTCTTGGACTGATTATTTGTACTTGACCGTTGGAGGGACGTTGTCAAATGCTGGAATTAGTGGCCAAACATTTTGTTTTGGACCTCAGATTAACAATGTAATGGAATTGGATGTTATCACAGGTAAGATTTACGTATATCCTCTTTGTCTTAAAGTATATTATCTTTTATTTTATTTTTTTGGTCAAGATCGAATTAGTATGATATCTTAACTATTCCTTTTGACTCTTGATTTTCAAATGACAAACATTAATGGTATTTCTAATGAGCATCAATTTTGTTTTAAGAATATTGTGGGTGTAAATTTGCATGCAATGCATGCAAATGATTAACAACGAGGGTTGTGATCACTTAATGCAGGAAAAGGCGAATTAACAACTTGCTCTCCGACCGAAAACTCTGACCTGTTTTTTGGTGTTCTTGGAGGTTTAGGACAATTTGGGATTATAACCAGAGCAAGAATTGTCCTAGACAAAGCACCAACAAAGGTCCGTATATTTTTCATGACACTCTCGTTAATTCCTGAATATATTTTTTTAAATGTTTTTAATTCTTATTTCTGAATCATGTAGGCTCATTAGATTCTGAACGATGATATCTTATATTATTTTAATTATAGGTTAAATGGGTTCGGATTCTGTATAGTAATTTCTCGGCTTTTACATCTGACCAAGAGCGTTTGATTGTCAACAAAGACAATGAGATGAAGAAGTACCGGATTGATTACCTTGAAGGTTCGCTTCTACTCGACACTGTTACACAAGATACCTCATTTTACCCAGTAGTTGATCAACGAAGAATACTATCCTTTTTAAATCAACACGGCATCATCTACTGCTTAGAAATTGCCAAATATTATTACGATGACTCGCCAAAATCTCCCGTTGATAAGGTAATTAGTAATTAAGTAACTAATCATTAACCAGCTTCCTTTTTCTTTCAATTAATCTTAATCATGAATTAAGCCACTGCACAAATTAACTTGTTTTATTATTTATTTATTTATGTATTTTTAATTTTTTGCAGGAATTTGTTCGTCTGTTGGAAACAGGGTTAAACTTCGAATCTGGATTTATATTCGAAAAAGTCGTGGAATACATCGAGTTCTTAAATCGAGTTCATGATGAAGAGCTCAAACTTGAAAAGCTGGGACTTTGGGAAGTTCCTCATCCATGGCTCAATCTATTTGTGCCGAAATCTCGTATCCTAGATATTGATGTAGGTGTGTTCAGAGACATCGTTCTGAAAAATAATCTAAACACCGGAGTGTTCCTCATCTATCCGATGCTTCGAAACAAGTACGTAATCATCGACTTTGAAAAGTGAAGAGAACAAGTCTTTTAATGCACTGTTAAGTGTTACACTGGCCTTTTAAAATATCCTTACAAGCTAGAAACTAGCTACAAAGATTTTGAAACACTAGTTTTCTTACAGTTACATTACTAATTACTCTCAATACAAGTAATTCAACATTAACATAATTTTTATGTGAATTAACTTAATATGCAGGTGGGATGATAGAATGTCAGCAGTTGTACCAGATGAGGATATATTCTATGTTATAGGTTTGTTGTTTTCAAGTGGGTTTGAGAATAGGCAGTTATATGATGATCAAAATCATGATATATTAGAGTTTTGTGCTACTGCTGGTATTCAGATGAAGCAATATATTCCTCAATATGAAACACCAGAAGACTGGTCAAAACATTTTGGTTCCAAATGGCAGACTTTTCAACAAAGGAAAGCTCAGTTTGATCCCAAGAAGATATTATCGCCAGGGCAAAAAATTTTCAGCTCATAATATATCGATTTTATATAGTTTTTAAAGTTGCTAATTAATAGTTTTATTGTATATTATGTATAAGGACATCTTTGTACTAGTTTTAGAAAAAAATGATGTTAGTTGCTTAGGGTCTCCTTGGGTAATGTTTCAAAGGATTGAAACTTGCAAGCTTAGTGTGACATCTCAAGACTTGAAATCTTACTGAAAGTTATATTTGTTCGCTAAATCAATAAGTTTAGATTTTGATGGATATTGTAACTGTGTATATGTTCTTTTTGTAAATATTAACACTACTATCTAATTAAGTCATTACATGTATCATGTTTCTTATATTTGCTGGAAATAATATTATGATTATTACATGATAAAGGCCTTAGCTGACAAGTCATGGCTTGGTCGGCCTTAGCCGCTTGGCCTAGGAAGCTTGCGACTGACTTTGTGACATTCTTTAGCTTATTTCATATTTTCCTTAGATGATTTCCTTCCTTTCTGTAAGAGCTTTTTCTATGTCATTTGATTTTCTATCAAAATAATAAATTTAGTATCAACAAATGTCCCAATTTATTCTTATTATTAAATAATCTAAAGTATTCGGGATAAAAGATGCGATGCCTCTATAAATACTAAGCTATCTTTGCTTTATTTGGGTACGGCAGAGGTTGATCCTTTTGAGATCATGGCGGCACCACTTGCCGGATTTGTTGGCCATTCAACCCGTCAGCCAGACTCTTCCTTCCTTTTTGACATATCGGCCATCCGATGTCGCACTGTGGTGTTCCTGAGACTACTCATTGTCAAAGCTGTCGAGAGTACTATTCATTATGAGGCACTGGCCGACATTGATTGGTTGAGGACCCCTTATACAACCAATACGGTCCTTTGATGACTTTTAAGGGCGAGATTGACTGTTTGGTTCTCAAAAGACTTCCGGCATAGGGCAGAGAGCGACTTTCGATATCGCACTTGCCGAGTTTTCTTATCAGATTGCGGTGACATGACTTAAGAGAGCTACACATACCGAATGTCTGACTGAGTTATGGATGGTGAGGCATAGGGTCCGGGAGCTAGAGCGTCAGTTGCAGATTATCGAGGATCGATACAGGCTATCACGAGGTTGAGGACTCAGCTTTTCCAGACTTTCACATGGTTGACCGACCAGGTTCCGAGATGTACTGCAGTTGTCATAGAGGTGGATAGGGAGCTCAAGCGAATAAAGGTCTCTCGGGATGCTATTTAGATGTTCTCTTTTCATAGAGATTAGCCTATTTTCCATTTGATTATTTCGACAGACTTATTGACGGTAGACTTGTATAACTTTTTGGGTTGGTCGAGGGGCCGATCCATTTATGACTTTCACCATTTTTGTTGGGTCGGTTTAATGGCCAATCCTTTTGTGGTTGATTTAACTTATTGTTGGGTCGGCCTAGTTGCCGATCCTTTAGTGGATGTTATGACTTTCATTGTTGTTGGTATTTTATTTATTTGACATCGACCAAGCCAACAATCCTATACTAAAACATGAAAATATATACCTGGCAAGCCAATCAGATTTTAACCTAATGAGGTAAATACTTTATGTGATACTATCTTTATACGGATATTAATAAGATATTATTTATTTTCATTAGTGAAAGCCATTTACTATCTATCATATTTATTGATTTTGTTGGAATTAATATTATATATTCTATATACTCATATCATGATAAAGTCCAATATCCTGAGTTATGCACTCTAGAGATTATGTTAGTAAATACTTGACTTGTTACAAGTTCTTAAAATACAAATGGTTCATTGTCCAAAGATCTCGAGAATATACATCGATTGATTTAGATAGACAATCATCTAGTTCATCATTTAATTGTTAGGGTGGCCGATCTCACTGGCAGTGGTGTTAGTAAAACACTATAATGATTGTGTGGGTGCTTAGTAGAGACTAAGGGTGATGAACGTGACACTTAGATAATTCTCAATTTTAATTAATACTGACTGTTAATAAGAATTATCTAGTGATTATTTTACACGTCCTTCGACTTAAGACACCATGGTTTCTTTAAGTACAAGACTTCATATTTTGACATCATTCCTATTAACGCTAGCCATGGGTAACCACCGGGTGAACTGTTGGGTATAAAGTGCTATGTGAGAAAGATTATGAGTGGTCAAGAGAGAGTTCATCTCTTTCGCATTTTGAATAAAGTCCTATGAATTATTTATTTTATTGAATAAGGAATCTTTGCAAAGTAGTATGATATGAAATGAGTTTATGTAAATTCATTGTCGATGTTCAATAAAAATATGATGCTCCATATGATTTGTCTATTAGAGTTTAACAGTTAGACTATGTTCTAGAATGAATCGGGATATTGGCGAGATGAAAGGATTGTTATTGTAAGTATACGATAGTCAAATATATTCTTTTAGAAGATGGTACTTTTCATCTCCCAAATAGTTTTGACACTTTGTTAGAAGTCAATCTTGACTTAGAGGCATAAAATTATTTAATCATGAGATAATTAAATTAACTGTTTAATTTAAAATGTTATTTTAAATTAAAAGAATTTAATTTGTAATTAAATATAATCATAAAAGTGTTTATAAAATCCTCATGCCGGGGTGATGTAGAATCTAATCGGTCACACACATAAGATTCGTAATAAGTCAGTTAAAGTTTCGTTGGAGAAAAAGAAAATCAGACCAAAAAAATTTTAGGGGTAAAATTATAATTTGACTTATAGTTTGACTATAAGGGTAAAATGGTAATTATTAATTTATTAATTTAATGTCATGTAGCTTTGCTAGCACAAATAAGTGTGACACTAATATAATTTATAATTAATAAGTTACATAAGAGCTTTTATTTAATTATAAAAGTATCGTAAAGGCTCGTATTAATAATCAGACATTAATAAGTTCATGATTTATTAGTTGACAGACTAGTCAGACATTAATAATCAGACATTCAAATGGTTGATTAAGTATCAATGTATTATAGCCATTATAGTATCAATGTATTCTAAGAGTTTTAAGATAAAATATAATTTAAGGTGATAAGAGATTTAAGATAACTAGAAAACTTAATGTGATTAGAAAACTATAACCTAGTTGTGCCTATAAATACATCCTAAGGCCTTGGCCGAATAAGACTCCTCATTAAGCCTCTCGATAAAAAATCAAAGAAAGAAAAAAGAGTATTTTCCCTTCGTTTTCCCTGAGCTTATTATCTCATGAGTTGAGATCTTAAATATAAACTTAACCATACGAAACAAATCATGTAGATAATAGCTAGAGGAGGAACATGTGGCTGCCTCTTCATCTTTATAAGAAGAGTTCTGTAATCAAGAAGATACTGTATTCCTCTTCCCTAATCTTAATTTAAATTTGATGAGATTTATTGTACTTTCTGTCAAATATATTATATGATATAATTGTTGTATGATCGGTCGTGATAGAAACTATGCATACTAGGATATAATTTATATAAAATTTTAAATATTTCTTCTACTGTATTTATTTTGTTATATGCAGGCATCCATTTACTAACAAAACATCCCCTTCGTCATGTATTCTAGCACATGGCTTGAATATAGTGCTTTAAATAAAAGAAGTGATCATATTATAATATATTGCATTACACCTTTTAGACTTTCTAGCCAGTGAGCGTTGTTAGAAAATATTCATCGCACTCTGAAGGTTTTTCCCAATTGGGAGCCCATTTTCCATAGGCTATCGACATACCTGTTTGCCCAATCGGTAACAATACCTTCTAGACTAGGTCTCCGATTGCTAATGACTTCACCCCACCCTTTTGTTGTAGGCTATAACGACTCTATTTTTATGAGCCATAAAAGCTTTTAACGCGTCTAATTTTTCTCGTTCTAAGTCTTCAACTCAATTTGCATTGATTCGAAGTAGATGTACCCATCTTCTGCATCCTTTTGCAAGGCCATATGTTGTTCTTAGGATGTCGTGCCATGATCTTTAATTCTTCTTATTCATCTTCTTGATTAGATTAATCACCACCTTATTGGTTGCCTTGGCCTGGCCGTTGGCTTGAGCATAGTAAGGCGTCATAGTAACTAATTTGAAGTTGTGATCTTCTGTAAACTCAGCCACTAGGCTCCTAGTAAAAATGGTGGCATTATATGTAGTAATGGCCTCTGAGACCTCGAATTGATAAATAATCATTTCCTTTAAGAACTCGATGACCTCCAGCTAGGTTAATCCTTTAAGAACTTGAACACTTTTTTATGGTGGGGTAGCCAGGAAAATCCATCCTCCTATTTTAATTTCAGCAGGGGACCAAACGCCTTGCTTTTCTCGAACATATTCCAAATAAATCTTCTTAGGAAGTTGTTTTGGATGAGGAAGCATTAGAGTTTTTGCCTATGAAGCGTTGGACATCTTCTTTGGCTATGAAGATTTGATTATACCCTGAGTGTCCATCTATGAATGACAAGAGTTTATGTCTGACTAGTCTGTCAACTAATAAATCACCTACTGGCATAGGATATTCATTTTTAAGGATTCCGAGGTTCAAGTTTCAGAAGTCTAGAAATATTCTCAGTTTGCCTTTTTTTTTTTAGGTTGGGTATGATGTTGGACATCCATTCGAAATACCTTGAAGTTCTGATGAAGTCAAATTAATGTAGTCATTCCACTTCCTCCTTCACTTTCAAGGTTACCTTGATGGACATTTGTTGAGGTGGGTGCTGAAAAGGTTTATACCTAGTATTGATCAGTAATCGATGCTCGACTAATGACCAATTGAGTCCAGGAATTTCGTAATAATCCCAAATAAAACAATTAGAGTAAGCCAATAAGAACTTTATCATTTTATTTTACATTTGTACATACATAATACTACTAATATAAACAGGTCGTGGATTTTCGGTCGACTATAGATTTATTTCTATCAATGGGTCTTATATATCGACTTTAAGATCATCTAAGTTAGCCGAGGCAAGGTCTAGCTGACCTATAGTAAGGCCTTTGTCCTACACCTTTATTTGGTCGTAAGGTATTTCTCTCTTCGGCAAACCAAATATTTCTTCTTGACAGTTGCTATGATGACCTACGGGTCTGGCTATTGGTCACGGCTTATTGTGGAATCTCTTCAATACTTGATTCAGCTGGGCATGGCCAAAACAGATAGAGTGCTAGTGCTTGATTAGCCGATTCATTGTCTGCCAACTCTAAGTTCGAATGTTACGACAACTCCAACTACTTTGCCATTCACCTTGACCACTTTAATGGGGCTAATACTTTTCTCATAAAAAATGGCCTCTATCATGTGAGAAGTGGTTGTGAAGGGTCTTGCTTCGGTTTTAACAGTTTCTACCTTATCCCTTTTCTAAAATAGCAAAGCTTAGTGCAAGGAGAAAGGTATACAAGAATTGGAATGAATCTAATCCCTCCTAAGTAAGGCATTGTATGAGGCATTCGTTTCAACAATGAAGAATGCGGCTAATGATGACTTTATTCTGACAGTCGTTTCCAATGGCAGGACACCTCGTACCTTTGACATACCTCCGGTAAAGTCGCTGATAGTTACCACAGTTGGGATCAAGTCCTTAGTTGACTTATCGAGGACTTTCATCATAGAGGATGAGAGGATGTTAACTGTTGCTCCATTATCGATTTATGTCTAGCTAATCGGTACTCCTTCCAAGTAGGCTTTGATGTAGAGTGTCTTGATGTGATAGAAAATTTGCATGGACGACTTTTTGAAGATAACCTTTTTAAAGATGTCTGCCTCTACTGCTACTGCGACCGAACTGATAGCTTCAGATGGCTATGGTGGAGTTGGTAATTCTTGGACGGTTGTTTAGTCGTCACTTATATTAACCTCTTCTTGTAGGATTTGTATATCGACCAGAAAGTGCATTAGCAAAGTGATTGCATTGCAATCAAGCTGAATGAAAATAGAGCCGACCAGTATTTCACGACTAAGTGTCGACATTAGAGCGTCATCGGGACTTGACCTATCGTATTATTTATGACTCGACTCAATAGTCCAGGTTGAGTCTCCACTATCATTCTCTTCGTATGATGAATCGAACTCATCTAAAAGTGCCTCTATCACTTCTATAATGAAGCCATCTTTGAGCCCTAGTATGTGAGAAGCCATCAAATCAGCTATGTTGTTGGCTAGATCAAGGAGATCAATTTCTCCTTGGTCAGCTGGCTTAATTGGCGCACTTTCGGGCAGATCATCGAGAATGGTGTTCAAGTTCTCGAGTGATGATGAAGATTCGCTCCTAGCTATGTTTTTGTCTCGGCTATATTTGATAGATTGTTCCCTTCAAGAGGCATATTTCCGTCGTTGTTCCCGACGTTTACAAGTATATTGGTTTCTTTTTGGGAATTTCAGTTGCTCTAGCTATTTCTAAAGAGATTGGATTAGCCTTGGGGGAATGATCATCCTTGACCTCTTCTGGATGGCTGACGGACCTTTAATTGAGAGACTCATCATTCGGCCCCTAGCCTGATAGGAAGGATAATCGATTAGTCGAGTCCTTATCTCTCTCACTATTGGGGTGTAAGCATCGGCCCATGGTATACATGATCGGTAACAAGAGCACAGGGTGGCTGATTGGATGGACGACTCGGCCAATCCGCAGTCTTACTGACCTAGTGAGGCTTTTGGTCGGGAGCTATGGTACTGCACCGCATGTTGACATGAATGGGATTTAAATGGTCGATAGGCGGTCAGCGACGACCAACATATCCCATCATTCTACAAAGATAAGACTTCAGGGCCATGTCAGTATTAGTTGTAGCTGGGAAAGAATTGACTCTCATGTGGTCAGCCATAATCTTTAACTTTTAAAATGATGAAGATTTCACTTTCCTTGTTTAGGTCGAAAGAGTAGACTTTATCATTCTCATGAGGATATCTCTTGATTGTCTCACGGCTTGTAGACTTCCTAAGAGTCATAAGTGTGACTGATTTATCACCTATTATTTTGCAAATGTCCAAGTCATAGCCGAACTCCATTACTAAGCCGTAGTTGACAGTTCTTTCTTAAAGAACTCCTCTTTCAATAACCCTTTGTATATAGCCGCATTAGTGGATAACTCAAAGAAATCTCAGAATTCCATCTTCAAACTTCTTCCGGAGTTTGATGTCTATAACATTGATGGCCAGTTTGATGAACTCCTATTCTAGTAGAGCCACATGACACCGATTTATTAACTACTTGAACCCGAAGATGAAAGCCTTGTCTAATTCACCCGTTCATTGGGACAATCGTGAAAAATCGGCCATTGTAATTTCTGGGTAATTGTGGTAGAATTAGGTATGAAAGTGTTGCTCCATGTCCTTTAAGGTCCTTATTGAGTTAGGTGGCAGCCTGGTATAACAGGTGCAAGCCTATCTGATTAAGGAGTTAGCGAATAGCTAGACCCACAACTTATTGTTTCCACCAGCCTCGCCACATTATATGGTAAAGCGCCTGATGTGTTCCACGGTTGACATATTTGAGTCATCTCCATAAAATATGGTGAAATTTGGAAGCCGATATCCTTGAGGGAAAATTTTCTCAGTCTATCTCCTTAGGATACAAATTATGATACATGGGTCGAGGCGGCAATTAAATGGCGGGACCGTATATATCTTATATAATATTATACAGTTGATCTCGGTCGACCATTGGCTGCATGAGAACAACATGCCTTGGCGATTAAGAGGCCGCCATAGGTAGGTAGTGTGGCCCATCCAACACGACTCGCCAACCCTTAGATTAATCATGGACGACATGCTGGCAGCGGCCGTTTGTTCGTTTTGCCTTGGCTTATCATTAGGCCAATGTGGAAAATGTGGTTTGGCCTCTTTTCTGATCTCTCGGTTTGGTGAGAAAGTTGGGGGCGGCCTAATGGCCGACTAAGGTCGTTCAGCAGCCTTTAGCAGGTTGTCGGCTTGTGGTGTCAATACAACTAGCAACCTATTGGTCATTGGCTGATTCTCAGTCATGTTGCTGTTATCCTAGTGGCGTGGGGATGTTAGGAAATTGATACATGCATATAATTGAATAAATGCAATGAAATAAATATTTAGAATTTTATTCAAATGATATTGTAGCATGCACAATTTGTATCTAGACTGATCATAGAACAATTATATCCCGTATAATCTATTTTAGAGAAAGTATAGGAAATCTCATAAATCATAAATCAAAGTTTAGGAAAAATGAATACTTCTTTTGATTTACAGAACTCTTATTCAATAAGATGAGGATGTTCCCACTTATTCGCCCTCTATCAATACGATTCATTTCATATTGTTAAGTTTCTACTTGAGATCTCAACTTCTAAGATAATAAGTTCAAGGAAAAGAAATGGAAAAAACTATCTTGTCTTCTCTCTTTGATTTCGGACTAAGAGGCTTGTGTGAGCACTTTTTTTTTCTCTTTGATTTTGGCCAATAAAGGTGCTATTTATAAGGCACCATTATGTATAAAGTTTTCTTATACCTTAAGTTTCGTTACCACATTAGAAAAAAAATGGGTCAAACCCATTGCATATGGCCGGTCACCCATAGATTATTTAATCAATATTTTGATTAATTTTGACTTATAAAAATCCAATTAATAACCCCGCCCTATTAACTCTTTAATGTCTGATTATTAGTCCTATGTAATTTATTAATCTCTAATTAATTTAATATCACGCTTAGTTGTGCTAGCAGAGCTGTATGAAATTAAATTAACAAATTAATAATTACCATTTTACCCTTATAGTCAAACTACAAGTCAAATAACTATTGCACCCGTAAAATGGTTTTGGTCTATTTTTCTTTTTTCTCCGACAAAACTTTAACTAAGTTACTATGAATCTTATGTGTGTAACCGATTAAATTCTATATCACGCCGACATGAGGATTTTATAAACACCTTTATAATTTTATTTAATTTCAAATTAAATTCTTTTTATTTAAAATAACCTTTTAAATTAAACAGTTAACTTAATCATCTATTGATTAAATAACTTTAAACCTCCAAGTCAAGACTGACTTCTAGTAAAGTGTCAAAACGGCTTGGGAGATGAGAAGTACCATCTTCTGAAATAACTTGTTTTTGACCATCATATACTTACAATAACAATCTTTTCATTTTGCTAATATCCTGATTCATTACAGAAAATGGTCTAATTGTTAAACCCTAATATAGAAAAATCACATGGACCATCATACTTTTATTGAACATAAACAATGGATTTATAGAAACTCCTCTCAAACAAACTACTTTGCAAATATTCCTTATTGACTAAAATATATAATCTAGAGGACCTTACTCAAAAATATAGAAGCGATAAATTCCTTCTTGACCCCTCATAATCATTCTTCTCACACAACACTTCATATTCAACGGTTCACCCGGCACCCATGGCTAGTGTTACTATGAATGATGTCAAAATATGAAGTCCGATACTCAAAGAAACCATGGTGTCTCAAGTTGGAGGATCGCATATAAAATAGTCACTAGATAATTATTGTTAACAGTCAGTATAAATTATAATTGAGAATTATCTAAGTATCATGTTGAACATCCTTAGTCTCTACTAAGTGCTCACACAATTATCATAGTGTTTCACTAACACCACTGCATGAAAGAACGGTCACCCTAATAATTAGGTGACAAACTACATGATTGTCTATCTGGATCAATCAATATCTATTCTCGAGATCCTATGACAATGAACTGTTTGTATCTTAAGAGCTTTTAACAACTCGAGTCTCTATTAGCATGATCTCTTTCATGGTCTTTAGAGTGCATAATTTAAAATACTAGACTTTATCATAATATATGATATAGAACATATAATATTAATTCCAACAAAATAAATAACATGATAAATAGTAACCGACTTTTATTAATGATAATAAATAATATTATACTAATATCTACAAAAAGATAGTATTATATAAAGTATTTGTCCCATCGGGCCAAAATCGGATTCGCATAATGGGCATACACTTTTAATCTCACACTTGCACTAGTTTTTTTAATCTATTTCCCATCTTGACAAGATGTCGATCAAAATTCTGTTGGGAAAGCGCCTTAGTGAATAGATCTGCTATGTTATCATTTGTGTCAATCCTTTCTATGTTGTCATCTCCTCTTCTAAATAATTATCTGATGAGGTAATAACGTCGCAACACGTGGTTGATGAGACCTAGGTTCCTTTGCTTGTGCTAATGCACCGTTGTTATCGTAATACACCACTACGAGATCAATGATACTTAGAACCACACCAAGTTCGGTTATGAAAATTTTCCTCCAAACCGTCTCCTTTGCTACTTGTGAAGCTGTAATATATTCAGCTTTAGTAGTAGAATTTGTGGTCATTTCTTATTTGGAACTCTTCCAACTGACCATTCCACTATTTAGTGTGAAGACGAATCTTGAAATTGATTTACTATTATCAACATCTGATTGGAAACCAGAGTTTGTGTAACCCTCAATTTTTAAGTTAAATCCTCCATAAACCAAGAATATGTCTTTAGTCATTCTTAAGTACTTAAGAATGTTCTTGACAACAGTCCAATACTTCTGATCCAGATTGCCTTGAAACCTGCTCGTAACACTTAGAGCATAGGTAAAATCCGGTCTCGTACATAACATAATATACATGAAGGATCTTAATATCGATGATCCTTCGATTGCGTCTTTGGAGAGATATTTTTGGAGAAGTTGATTCCATGACTCATTAGTAGGAGGCTTTTGGAATTTTCTATGCTAAACCTCTTTAGCACTCTTTCTATGCATGTTGACTAAGTCAAGCATAATAGCCTTCTAGATCTATCTTTATAGATCTTTATTCCAAGAATATAGACCACTTCACCCAAATCTTTTATATTAAGTTCTTCGATAGTCATTACTTAATAGATTGTAACATACCTACATCATTCCCAATGAGTAATATGTCATTCATGTATAGAATTATGAAAGCGATAAAGCTCCGACTAACTTTCTTGTACATACATGAATCGTCTTCATTCTTAATAAAGTAAAACGATTTGATCGTTTAATCAAAATGAATGTTCTAGCTCTGAGATTTTTATTTAAGGCCATATATGGACTTTTGTAGCTTATACAGCTTTTTTTTGCTTTTTGTGGTTCGTGAAGCCCTTTGATTGTATCATATACACATCTTCCTCGACGTACTCATTCAGAAAGGTTGTTTTCACGTCTATTTGTCAGATCTCACAATCACGGTACGCTACGATGGAAAACAATATATGAATGGATTTAGTAGGCATTGTAACGGGCGATAATATTTCTTCATAATTGATCCATTATCATTATATGTAAACCTTTGTAACTAGTCTTATCCTTAAGGCCATATATGAACTTTTGTAGCTTATAAAACTTTTTTTTGCTTTTTGTGGTTCGTGAAGCCCTTTGATTATATCATATACACATCTTCCTCGAGATACTCATTCAGAAAGGTTGTTTTCATGTCCATTTGTCAGATCTCACAATCACGGTACGCTACGATGGAAAACAATATCTGAATGGATTTAGTAGACATTGTAACGGGCGATAAGATTTCTACATAATCGATCCATTATCATTATATGTAAACCTTTGTAACTAGTCTTATCCTTATAGGTTTTGACTTTTCCATCTGCCCCCGTTTTCTTCTTGAAAATCCATTTGCATCCTATAGGATCCATTCATTAAGGTGCATCCACCAAGTCCCACACTTGGTTGGCATACATGGGATCTATCTTAGGTTTCATGATATCTTGCCATCTCTCGAAATTCGATCTACTAATAGCCTTAGAATAAGTCATAGGATCATCTTCTATGATCGACTCGTTACTTGGACTTTTTACTAGAAATATATAACGCTTTAGCCTACTAGATGCTTTACTAGATCTACAAACCATTTGTGTTCTATGAGGTCTCACAACATCCGCTTTCGGAGGTACCTCAGCTGAAACTAGTGGTGTAATAGGATCATCGATCTAAATGTCATTTTGTATATCTTGAACTTTATCAAGTTCAATCTTGCTCCCATTATTCATTTCTGAAAGGAATTACTTCTCTAAGAAGAAGAGTTGTTTAGCAATAAGCACTTTGTCTTCCGTGGGTTGATAAAAGTAGTATCTCCAAGTAGTATCTCAAAGTTTTCTTTGTATACCTCACAAATTAACATTTTCGAATCTCGCTTGCAACTTTTCTATTTATTGCTTCTTGACATATGGAGGGCAACCCCATATGTGAATATGTTTAAAGCTTTCCCTTCGGCCTTTTCATATCTCATATGGTGTCCAAGAAACAGATTTTGAAGGTATTCTATTAAAGATGTAAGTGGAGGTTTCTAGGGCGTATCCTCATAATGAAAGAGGTAGATCGGTAACGCTCATCATGGATCGATCCATCTCTAAGAGAGTTTGGTTTCTCCTCTTAGACATGCCATTCAACTGTGGTATTCTAGGACATGTCCATTATGAGATTATACAGTTCTTCTTCAGGTAGTCAAGAAACTCATGACTCAAGTACTCAATACTTCGATTTAATCGAAGTATTTTAATATTTTTGCCTAACTATTTTTCCACTTCATTCTTTTATCCATTGAATTTCTCAAACGATTTGAATTTATTTTTCATAAGATAAATGTGACCGAATCGAGAGAGATCATTGGTGAATATGATGAAATACGAAAAAACTACTTATTTTAGGAGTTGACAGAGGCCCACATACAAAAGAAGCTTATGTTGTTGGGACCAATGAACGTAGTCAGGAGTCTCTTTAGATGGACATATGATAGAGCTGTCGAGATAGCCAAGTAGATCATATATCCTATAAGTAGAGATTCAACTTGAGCCCGCTAGGAGGGGTAGTTACTCGGGTCAAGTTGTAGGGGAGTAGGTGGTGTGCGTTGATAGCGACAAGTGGAATCCCGGTTAGACCAACAAGAGGGTTTAGATGTGCAACTGAAGTGGTAGTTCAGCGGTGGATATTATGATGGAGGAGTGCTCAGTGGCAGCCATAATAGGTAGAAACCCTAATAGATAGAAAACTCGTTAGAGTGTACGATGGCTATGATATCATATCATAAAAATTCCTCAAATGTTATTATGATTATCACGATTACATATGGTTTGGTATAGCTGCTGTACATCGTAAATATACATATGGAATCAATATAAAGAGAATAAATGTAATGAATTAAATGTGCCACAATTGTAGCGATTCCATGAGTCAATCATGATTATATCATAGGATCCACCGTATCGAGTGAGGCCCCTACCAAAGTTCCATCGCTTGAACGTAAGAAGATCTCGGACTCATGTTCTTCAACTAAAGGAAGAACTAACGCTTCTCCAGAGTGGAAATCGTCTGGTCACAGACTTTCTTCACTCCGTGAAACAACTCACCGATCTAATCACTCTTATTGATCGGCCTCTCACCAATGATGATATCAACCTTTATATTTTGCAGGGTCTAAGTCAGAATACCGTGAGATTATTGGCCCCATTCGCGCTCGAGAATTCTCGCTTCCCTTTGAAGAACCGCATGATCTTCTAGTTGGACATGAGCAGTATTTGAAGCGCAAGGAAGCTGCTCAACAAGTTCTTGCCATTGCAAATTACAAAAGCAAGAAGAAGACCAATTCTTAGGGATCCTCTGATGTTTCACGTTCACATGACCAAAAAGGTATGGGCCATTGTAATGGGCAGCCCAACAAGAAAGGAGATGGTAGGCGTGTGGGTCATCATAATGGGCAGCCCAACCAATACTTCAAAATATTAGTTTTGTGGAGCATTTGGTCACACTGCCAAATTTTATCCCTAAATTCTGAATAATAATGATAATATTACTGCTAATTATGTCTCTACTATAACTGCTAAAGACAAACAATTCGTTGGTGGGCTCTGGTACAGCCCATAATATCACCTACGGTTTTTCAAGTTTAAATATTCATTCTGAATATGATGAGATCAATGAAGTGATCATCGGTGATGATTCATGTTTATCTATCTCATATTGAGTCTATAGCGTTAAATTCTTTTTCCTGAAATTTTTGTCTTTATGAAACATTATTGTACATGTTATTAAAAAAAATTTAATATATGTTCACCATTTTACTTCACAAAATAATATTTTTATAGATTTTCATCCCACTTTGTTTTTCCTTTTGGGACGACGGAGGCGGAGGCGATTGAGGAGAATGTGAAAATAGTGTGTATTCCTTGTTGGCCTCTTAATACCCATATAGACTTCAATCCAAACATATGCTGTAATTAATATGACATATCAAATGAAATACTTTATAAAATTTAAAAAAAAAATCTTCCTATATGGCATACTTTAATTTTTATTTTCTGTAAAGCCCAACTTTAAATATATATATGACATACATATATATGTAAGAAGGAATGAGAGAAAGGATCAAATTAACAGTATCTTTAATTTGAACCAAAAAAAAAAATCCAAGATCATGAAAGCGAACATTACCACAAGGTTTTGCTACGTAATAGCTTATTACCCCAAATAATGTAACACTTATAAGCAGAGAAAAACTTAATCTGATCCCAATTGAATATTATCACCTTGGAATTAGAAGATTTTTAATTAGTGATAGACTATGTATGTATATATTGCTTATGTTTTGTTATAACGTTCCTTCCAAATGGTGTCACCAATTTATTATAATTTTCATGGTCTATTAGTCTATACTATGAAAGTAAGATGTCTTTGTGTTAATGGTGAGATTTGAAAGAGAAAAATAAAAAAAAAATAAAAAAAAAAAGGAAAAGAAATCCCAATATTACCATTCATTATACCCACCACTCAATCCTAGTATTAATGTTTTTAATTTAGTTCTTTAGAAATTGGTCTTTGCATTTTGTTTTTTTCTTTGTCTTTCATTTGGTTCATTGGTATTCAATGTATTAATTGACTTTCTATGCTAATTAAGAATAGGGCATATGCATCCATTTGGAATCAGATTAGATTTCTAACCATATCTTTGGTTGACTAGAGCAATACAAGACATGAGGGACAGAAAGAAAAATAAAATTCTACCATATGTGATCTTTAGAAAAAAGGAAGGAAAATTAAAAAAAAAAATAAAAAAAAAATTATATCCCAAGATACCAGCACGGAATTTCGTCACCAAATATTGTATCCATCGTTAATGCATGTTTAATTTATTGGCCTAGATTAATTTACACATATATATAGACGTAGCCATCCGACTTCTCTTTCGCTTCTCCTCTCTCTTTTTCTCTATTGAAACATAACAAAAAGATTTTCGATCTTCAACCAAATACTATAATATGGTGATGACTGTAATCATTCTCAGTACCTTATTCGGGCTAATCCAGCCAGGGGCAAGTTTAGACCTTCGCGACGATCCCGAATCAATCAAATTAGCCTCAACGGACTACGGTAATATTGTTGAAGTAATACCAGCTTTGGTTCTCTACCCAACATCCGTTGAGGATATTGCAGACGTAGTTGGGGATATGTTTGAGAGGAAATATCTGAATTTCGGAATAGCTGCTCGGGGACGTGGTCATTCTATCCGAGGCCAGGCTGGTGCTGATAATGGGATTGTGATAAATATGACAAATTTGAGTGGTTTTCGAAACGGAACTGGATTCTCTGGAATTGTGATTTCTTCAAACGGTTCGTATGTAGATGTTGGGGGAGAACAACTTTGGGTTGATGTGTTGGAAACAACACTTACGTTTGGACGAAGTCCAGTTTCTTGGACTGATTATTTGTACTTGAGTGTCGGAGGGACGTTGTCAAATGCTGGAATTAGTGGCCAAACATTTCGTTTTGGACCTCAGATTAGCAATGTTATGGAACTGGATGTTGTCACGGGTAGATCTGAATTTTATTTCCTTCTCTTTATTACTTTTGGTTTAGCTAACACAGTATTTCTTTTTATCATCTTTGCACACTTTAAAAAAAAAAAAAAACACACATTTTGTAAAGGCAAAACTTCTCTTTCAGTTTAATTAGTTCCGTTTTAGTTTTCACTAACGGAAGTCGCATGATTTGGTATTGTTCATATGAATCAATCCTTTACTTGAATTCAGTAATCTATTTTATAATTAGACGTTATAGAAAAACTATGTTTTCTCTTCTTCTTTATTTTATTTTATTTTATTTTATTTTATTTTTTTGGTGAAAACTATGTTAGTCATATATAGAACATGAAGCATGAACATCATTAAATAAGCGGATTTGGATCATTGTTCTTGAGGGTACGTAGATTAGGATCCATTCAACTGTTCACCAAGGATAATTGATCGCACTTATTCCTGAATTTTATCATGATAGGTTTTCCTTCCTATTATGAGTTATATTACATTGTTCACCTAACAGTATCTCTTTGTTCTTTTTCTTTTATTTATATACTTTTTTTTTGGTTTATGTCTTTTGAACTAATGCAGGAAAAGGAGAGCTAATGACATGCTCTCCGACCACAAACTCAGATTTGTTTTTCGGAGCTCTCGGAGGTTTAGGACAGTTTGGGATTATAACCAGAGCAAGAATTGTCCTAGACCAAGCACCAACAAGGGTTCATCTTATCTTCTCTCTTAACAATATTAACTCTTTTTTTAATCATTATTTTAATGACAGAAATTTTCTCCACAAAACTAATTGATGAAGAAACTACAAATCATGGTGAAATTGTAATATATTATGTCTATTTTTGGTATGTAATATATTAATTATAGGTTAAGTGGGGACGAATCCTCTACACCAACTTCTCTGAATTTGCAGCGGATCAAGAGAATCTAATCTTAAACAACGGAAAGGAAAGGAAGGACGCAGTGGATTATGTTGAAGGTTTGCTTCTACTGAGTATGACCACACAGGATAATACCTCTTTTTTCGCGGTAGCTGATCAACCAAGAATATTGTCCTTAGTAAACCAGCATGGAATTGTCTACTGCTTAGAAGTGGCCAGATATTACTACGATAAGTCTGCACAATTCTTAGAGAAGGTAACAGTTTTTTGAAGTTACCATATTGGTCTTCCACTTAAATGAACTAATCATATTTAACAACACATTAATATGTCCCATTAATTTTATTTGTTTATTGGATTTTAGGAACTTGAAAATGATTTATCAGGATCGATGAAATATGAGCTCGGGTTTATGTTCGAAAAAGATGTCACTTACTCGGAATTTTTAAATCGAGTTCACTATGATGAGCTAAATCTTCGGAAGCTTGGACTATGGGAAGTTCCTCATCCATGGCTTAATCTCTTCGTACCAAAATCTCGTATTATAGATTTTGATTCCATTGTTTTCAGAGATATCGTTCTTAAACGTAATCTTACCAACGGAGTTATTCTCTCCTATCCCACTCTTCGAAACAAGTAAGTGATCATCTGGTTTCAAATAGGAAGGAAAGGTATCCAAAAACTATTTCTAACTGAAGTTTGAACAAACAAACTTTGTTTTGCAGATGGGATGATAGAATGTCAGCAATTACACCTAACGGGGACATTTTCTATGTTGTGAGTTTTTTGTTTTCAAGTGGGTTTGATGGTTGGCAGGCATTTGATGGTCACAATAAAGATATATTAGACTTTTGTGCTACGGCTGGTATACAGTTGAAAGAATATCTACCTCAATATGCAAGTCAGGAAGACTGGGCAAAACATTTTGGGCCAAAATGGGAGACTTTTCAGCAGCGCAAAGATCAGTTTGATCCAAAAAAGATATTATCACCGGGACAGAAGATTTTTAATTAGTGATGGACTGTGGTTTGTTAATATATAACTATATGCTAGTTATCAATATATAGGTTTTATTTGGTGCTCATACATCTTATGTCTATGAGTTTAGATGCCCATATATGTAATTCTTGGGAATAATAAGAACACATGTTTTTTCCTGTGTATTTCTGTTTGTATGTTCAGAATGTATGTAATTATATAATTCAAGTTTAGGTGAAATTATAATTCGGAGCCCTCGTGATATAAAACTTATTAAAGAATAATTAAAAATATATATACATATGAGTCCAGTGGATAATAAGCAATTCGAGGTTAATAATTTTTAAGAAAATAATATTTTGAAAATTTCAATAAACTAGTTATCTTTAAAATATAGTAGAATATCAATAAATTAATAATTTCATTTAAATAATAATTTTTATTAGTCTAAATTAATAATTTATTAAATTTATAAAATAATGTATTTTAAAAAATTCATATATATCACGAAAAATATATATAATAATTTCTTAATATATGATATTTATGATTTAATTATAAGACCTTCCTAAAATATGAATCAATCACTAATTGTTTTTTTTTCTTAAAATTGACATTTGCTTGGATTTCATCTATAACTTTTTATAATATTGTAAGAATTTCTAATATAATTTTCTCATACTGTAATACAAAATTATTTAATTTCATCACAGTTTTGAGAACATCTTTTCACAAAATATGATCCATAGTAGAACTATCATCTATAACTTAAGTATTTTATCATTTTTCATAATACTCTTAATTATCAGTTCATCAGTTAGCATCTCTAAAATTGTGTTATTTTCTCTAGAGTAGTTTAAGATATTCTCAATATCCATTCCATCACTATAATTAAACTTTTGATTATATTTTGCAGCTCTTAAATATTCTCAATATTCATGATACTCTTAATTATTTGATTTATGTTTTAAGTTGATTAATGCTTACGAGAATTTCGGATGAATTTTATATTCATATCTATCAATCTAAATCTTGGTGTAGTCTGTTTGGATTGAGAAACTAAATATCGATTTTTGAAATAACTCTTATGCTCTGAGTTCGAGAAGATTCACCAGCTTATACATTGGACCTTTCATGTTCTTCCTTGAGGAAAAGCTAATTTTCAATTGTTAAACACCAATATATCTAACCTAATATGGGAACTCTTTTATAATGGAAGAGTTAAACACTAGACCAATTGAACAATTTGATATGAATTAAGGACCTGAACATGCCAATTACAACAAAAGTGGCATCATCTTTCATTCCAAACTAAATGAAAAATAACATCATCTTGTTCCCATTTTAACCGGAAAAAAAAAAGTTCCAGCGTACAACAAAGTTATATCAGCATCTACTAACGGGATTTTCCATTTTTCCAAATCAACCAAAAAAATGATCCACAAAAAGCTAATAGGATCCAACTAACACAAAATTAATTTTCATCCAACAAAGGATCAATCAAAACTTACTACATCTAAGTATCCCATAACGTCGATATATTAATAAATTACTAGATAAATATCTAATTGTCAAAGTACCGTGTCCATAACTAGTTAAGGTTGATTTCCTCCCAACATCTCTTTCATATAATCGATCTTGACATCATCCTCTTTAAATAAGTTGTAAATATCCAAAAGCCATTATCTATAGCCAAAAAGCGAGCCATTTGCATAGTCTCACGGAATTTGATTAGCAATGCTTGAAACTCATTTGTCACATCAACCCTATGCTCACGACGCTTATCCCCGACTAGCTTCAATATTGCATTCTTGATGTTACACCCAAATCACTCATAGATAGGCATTGCTAAACGATAAATTTTTCATGCAATTAACTTTTCTTAGACGTAAACCTTAAACATATTTCTAACAGTTTTCTACCTAAGTAATAAACAATTGATATAAAAAAAAAATATATTGCCAACCAATCAACTAGTCAAAATATTCATTAACAACCAGTCAAAATTAATTAACATATAGTCAAGATATTAATAAAAAAATCAGTCAAAATTATCATCAACAGCCAGTCAATTAAATTAATAAAGATTTTTAAGTACCATAACAGATAAATACTCATCCCAAACCGACGTGTCAATAACTACACATTTTCTTTCCTTGTCCCAACCGAAACCTAAAAGGTTAAGTAGATCCCTGACTATGTGGAATCTTGCTTTCATGCTTTTCATCTGCAACTTGTTGTACGAGTCGGCAAGAATTCTTGCACTGGCAAGCACACACTCAATTCTCTTCCACTTCAGTTATGTATCTCCCCTTCAATCCATTTTGAGCAGTGCATCTTGCAAGCCTTTTTCCATCCAACAGAGCATCGATTATCTTTTTGGTCTGTCCACACCTCCTTGTTCTTTCCAGGTCCCCTCGTTGTTTCCATAATATTTTCTGTTTCCATTGATAGATCCATTTCCTATGGAAATAAAAATTAAAAAAACAAAGTGAACTTTCAGAGAAATAGTACAATTAATAACACAATACATAATATATTAATTCTCATAAGATCAAATATAATAGACATGAAAGAAACAAGAAGTAGGGGATAGAAATCTGCAACAGATAATAGTATTGTTTAGTATAACTCCAAACTATTCTATAATTGTATAGTACTGAGAAGTTCTTTAAATTAATGAAAAATCACTATTTACTTGTCGTATATATGCTTCGAGGAGTTTTTGGAAATGTAACGCATCAGGAAATGCAAAAGTAATAATCTGCACAGATCTAATAGATGTCGAAGACTAGAACTATGATAAAGTACAATGCAAGGAAAATACACCTCAATCATTCATCAATACTTCCAATAAGAATAGTAAGTAAATTACTTGAAAAAATAATGTCGTAAGGTATATTCATCAAGACTGGCAATAAGAACATTAATTAAATTACTTAAGGGTAACATAAAACATCCACATCACATACCAAACAATATTTGAAAACAATAATTAATGTAACCAAACTACATCGTTTAGTACAATGTCAGTTCAACACTAACCATTACAATCTGATTTTGAATCTTAGAGGGAAAAATTGGCTGACCTCTTAAAACACCCCATCTCATCAAAATCTAAACACCGCTCAATAACGTTCATAGTAGATGAATAACAATGATTGTATAGTTCTTTCGGAGTAGTAGGTAGGCGGCCATCTTCCCATTAATTTAAGTAGAACTGTTGTTCCATATTGAGGTAAAAAATCCCTCTCCATTTATATACTCCTCGTCACATAAGTAATAGAACCCTCTAGATATTCTTAAACCATTATTTTGCACCATGACACATTTTAATACTCTATTATATGTGGCTGAACTCTCCTAACTAGTCAAAGCATATATGAATTGTGGGAACAAACTCCAAGGACATTTGTTGAGATTTCACCCTTACAAGTCTTATAATGAGATTTGTCCTTTGTAAGAACTCAAATAAAAATATAGGTCTCATCTAATGCACTTAGGTAGTTTTATATGAACATAACTAAGACTGTGATTTTCCTTAGTTTACTACTAGTATTAAGACACTAACTTAAACTTCAAATTGTGCTTACTTTTAACCATTCTCATCGACCATCTTGAGAGTTTTCTTATATAGGTTACAGTCTTCTAATAAATTTATAGTATAGATTAATGATTGAATGTAGGACGACATAACATATTATCCTATACTTAATATCATATGTTAAGATATATTGAGCAATCGCAACTTGTTCATCGACCAACATATTCATTGTGTGTCTTAGTCCACCTCTACTTGGAAGGGTTTCACACAGTTCGGTGAAGTCACGCCTATTCATTCTAATGTGGTCATGGCAAATTATATCATTCGCCTAAATCAAAATGGTCATATGCTCCCTACTTCCCAAAAAATCCAAGGATTCTCAATGTCCGTAAATTGCATTTTCTTCTCCATATCAATCAATCTCATACAAATGCCATGAAAACACCTCACAAAGTGATAAGAAAAAATGAGGCAATAATAAAGAGCAAACACGACGAGGACATTTCGATTTCTTCTTTTTTTCAACTCTTAGTTGAGCCATGACAATACTATCAAACTACATTTCAACTTCAATCAATTATACAAACACATTCAATCAACCAACTACAGTCAAATACATTGCTTGAGAATGACAAAACTGGGCTGTCATGTATAATGCTTGTTCTGTCATGTATAATGACAAAGCATGAGAAATATTGACAATCGAATACATTGATTAACCATGAGACATCAACTAATTTTTAATCAATCGGTACAAATAGAAGAAGAACAAGTCATGGACAAAAATGAAAAAGTTGTTGAATCAAACTAGAACATAAATCAATATTTGTTTTCCTTAGGATAACAGCATCAAGTACTTGGTCTGCCAAGGGTAAAAATTTCACATATGAAATACTTTCTGATTTTTAAATAATCTGCAACAGAATGAGGTTAGATCAAACAACAACATAAATATGTAGATCAATGTATTTACATTAATAGATAATAACATGGTTACAAATGTGATTCAATGTATTTTTATTTTCATTCAGTCCGTAAATCAATGATTACAACTTTTTTTTTATTCAATAAATTCATGAATCAATAAATATTTAACTGATCAATGAATCAATTACTATTATTTAACGGATCAAATCTAACATTTAATCCAATACTGAAGGCATCCAATTTCAGCAAGTATTATATTATTAAGCAGATCAATGCATACAAATAAATTTTTATCATTATTCAATATGCAAATTTGCAAATCATTCGTTCAACATGCAGATCAATAAAATGTATTTTTTGTCATGGACACAAATGTGATTCTATGATTAGTAAATAGATAAATTATGATTCTATTATCATTCATTCATTACCTTATTATTAAATAGATCAATCCACCAGTTATTATCATTAAATAGAATAAATTTAAGGCTAAGACATCAAATTCCAACATGTATTATCGTTTAATAGATCACTACCTGTCAAGCCAATCGGGTGATCTGATAGAGTCATTTACTCATGTGAATTAGTCTGAATCTATATAAGTTATAAAGTAAATTTCTTTTCTATGTCATATGAGATATGGAGTGGTAAAAGAATGTAATTGAACCATATTATGATATGGAGATAAGATTAGAGGTAAGATTTGAAATGTATTATTTTATAGGATATCTTGAAGGGATGTTAAGATATTGTTTCCATCATGCTCTATACCAAAAGATATTTGTTATGTGAACCACTACTTTCTCATAGATAATTTTTCTTTTTGAAAGAACTAGTGTGAGTATGATAGAACTTAAAGAAATTCAAGAACCACAAAATGATTGCAAACTAAGAATTCTATACTCTTTGAGTCAACATATGAGATAATTTTTCTTTTTGAAAGAACTAGTGTGAGTATGATAGAACTTAAAGAAATTCAAGAACCACAAAATGATTGCAAACTAAGAATTCTATACTCTTTGAGTCAACATATGAGACGTCTTTGAAAGAGGCAACTGTGAACGCTCAGAATGCACAACCAATTAGCAGATCTAGTATTTTTTTTTTTCTGGTGGACCCTAATGGCACAAATTTGTAGTAGAAAATCTTAGTAAAGGTCTAATCATAGATAATGACTTTATGATATAATCTAAGGCTATTATAGCTCAAATTTTGAGAAATAGATCTAATTTATGAGACTCAAAATGGATTCCATTCACGCCTACCAAGTATAGTCCTTGGTAGATGCACTTGAAGGAATATTTCTGAAGGGTGCACATATATTGTTTGAGCTTGCAACCGACCATGATTATCAAATCTAGCAAGAAAATGTTAAATAATGTTATTATAAGCGGTGACCAAGAGTTGAAATATAGATGACACAATTCAAGGGTTTCACGTGAAATTACACAAAGAAGTTATATAAGCTATATTCATGGATTGAAACAAACATCTTAAAATTAGGACATATGTTTCAACGAAACAACCAAATCATTTGATCTCATTAAAAATGAATATAGTCCTTCTGTGTATACAAAGGTTAGTAAGAGTATAAAAGAAATGTCATAAATTCCTTACATAGTTGACATATAACTTATTAGGTAATTAGGCATCTATGTTATAATATGTTAACTATTGTTATTAAAATAACCCTCCCTAAAATTTAGGTAAATGATCTTTTGTTGAGATCTATAAAGATATATTCAAAAGATTGCTTGACTTTACCCAATCAACATATATAGGTAAAATTGCAAAAGATGTTTAACATTAAGGATTTTATGAGGTGACTTTTATCAATGAGTCAATGGATCCGCCTCTTTTAAGAGATGTCAACTAAAACATGAAAAGAGAGGTATAACATGAATATGTTATATTATGTATGCAACTAGATATAACATATGCTCTAAAGAATTATGAATAGGCTCAAGGCAATCAGGTTGATAAGCATGAGATGATGTTAAGAATAATATCCTTAATTGATTTAGAAGGACATATAATACATTCTTAATTTTATGGAGTGTCCAAATTGAAAATTAAGATTTCACACTCTAACTTTCAATTGGATATCGATGATAATAAATCAGTTTTATTTTTGTTTGTTCGCTTATATTAAAGGAGCGATAAAAGTTAAAACTTTATAACTTTAAGAGTAGTAAAAGTTGTATTTTGGATGAAAAGTGCATGACTAGACTTGATGTGATTCCCATCATTAATAATCTAGTAATAGTTGACTATGATAATTATGATAAATAGTACAAGCAAGAGGAAATTAAGTCTCATCGAAGTCCAAACACGTGTTACTACTTTCTTACTTAATCTAATAGTTCGAAATGTGAACATGAATATAGAGAAAGTCGATATAAATAATAACATAGTGGATCCAATGATTAAACGACTTTTTAGCAGAAGCTAGATGATTTTAAAATGATTGATTTAGTGAAAGTGTGAGATTAAAAGTGTATATCCGTCAAACCAATCAGGTTGACCCGATAAGTATACATTTTATGAGATACAATCTTATTTGTAAATATTAACGATATTATTATTTGTTTAATAATAGTAAATACATTAATCTATTTATTATGTACATTCAATTATCTTAGAATTAATATTATATGTTCATTTATTATATATCACGATAAAGTTTAGTATCTTAGATTATGTATTTGAGACCATAATAGAGATGTGGAGGGATTGCTATGTCAGCGACTTTGTTCGAGCTTGGGCTTTTGTTTTTTTTGGTCTCCCTATCATTTTCTAAGTTTTTAACAAACGATGACAGTGGGTTGAGGCCGATGCAGTGGGTTAGCGACGACAAGTGGAATTTGCAGATAATTTGGTGTCAATAGTTTTGTTGGCCGTATGAATTATGGTTCTAGTGAAAATATGAATATTTAGGATTGCTCAAACGGTTGGATAAGTATGACTTTCTGAATTAGTTTTAAGTTGAAATCTTTTACCTAATGTTTGAAATTATATTCTAAATTTATTTAGTGATATTGTGAGTTTAACTATTTAAAATTTTTTTTAAATATAATAATTTTAAATTTATTTTAAACATATTAAAATTTCAAATAATTTTAACCTTTACATTTACTTGTGTAACAATCTAAATTTTGTGGACAATGTGTGTCATATATATATATATATATAATTTTTTTTTTCATATGTTTCTTTTTGATAAAGAAGATTTAATTGTAACTCCTCTATTTTCTTCACAACGTTCAAAATTTCAAATAGCAAGTTAGCGAAAATGATCAGGACCGTTCAAAATGGTAACACCGTTAGATCAAACGTTCATTTCGCAGAAAAAACGACCACCACAAATCTACAACAATAGTCTACTGACGCGTGTCTTAAAACACCCACTCTCAGTTGTATCGCAGCGTAGGGAATAATGTCTTATTTTCACTACTCGACAGAGCGAGGGTTGGACAGTCAGTAGAGGGAGAGAGCTGCTCCGAAGAGGTAGGACCGGGTGTGGGGAACATTAAAGAAAGGTTTTCTAGAAATCCGCCGAGTAAAAATAGCAGAGCTTCTTCCATGGACGCGCACTCGCCGCAGCAGCAGCAGCAAGTTGTGAAGAAGAAGGAGACGAGAGGGCGAAAGCCGAAGCCGAAGGAGGAGAAGAAAGACGAGCAGCAGACGAAGAAGATGAAGTCTCAGCAACAACCTTCCGTCGACGATAGGTACACTCAGTGGAAGTCGCTCGTTCCTGTTCTCTATGACTGGCTCGCCAACCACAACCTCGTCTGGCCTTCTCTTTCTTGCCGGTGCTCACTTTTCTCTCTTTTCGTTCATCTCATTTTCGTTTTTCTAGCACGAAAACCTAGTATACTGCATCACGTTCGTTTTCTAGGGTTTTTTTCCCCTGCTTTTCCCGCTCCGTTCTTTTTTTTTCTTCACAGAGTACTTGAATGTTGTGCGTTCTAAATTTCTCTTCATTTCTTGGCCATGTGCAGTCTTTTTTCATAGGGCTTTATACGTGTAACGTTGTGCATTGATAGAATGCTTGAAATTTTTTTTAGGAGTAGTTCTTGTTTCCTACTTCATTTTCGTTACTTCTATTTGTTTACATTTTGATTTTGGTGTATGGTGGTATTATTTGGCTAATTGATTTGTTAACGCTGCTCTGGGTTCTAGGTGGGGTCCTCAGCTTGAGCAAGCAACTTACAAGAATCGCCAGCGTCTCTACCTTTCTGAACAGGCAAGTACTGTTGAGGTCGAAAATAATC
Organism: Coriaria nepalensis; assembly: GCA_027186245.1. Taxonomy (NCBI): domain Eukaryota; kingdom Viridiplantae; phylum Streptophyta; class Magnoliopsida; order Cucurbitales; family Coriariaceae; genus Coriaria; species Coriaria nepalensis. The sequence goes on along the minus strand of CP114484.1, from coordinate 4,773,776 downwards.
ATTTAGCATAAATTATGCCTTGGCAATCGTCTGTTCTTATCCCATTTTCTGGTGGCTGCTAGAAGTTATGATTACTAACGAGCTAACTTTTCAGATTTAAGGGTATTTAAAGTACTTCTAGATCTCAAATGCTATTACTTTCTGATTCAAGTCAACTCAATAGATTAGTGGGAAACTCAGTAACACAGGAGAGTATCTATATTGGAATTGTTATTTGATTGCAGCATACAAGTGGGGGTGATGCTAAATAAGTTTGTCTGTTAAACTAAAATTAAGTTAATACTGAAATTATGAACTTTGTGCTTGAATCATTTAAGAAATCGAGGCACAACTGTCATCAGTGATAATAATATCTTTGTCGAATTTTATCATTTTCTTTCCTACCAGTTCTCCTAGTTCTAGAAAGGTGATTCACTATTCTTGTTCTTGCGGTTTGGCTCACTATGTGTTTCCTGGCATCATTTATACATTAATCTTGCAAATTCACCTCAGCTTGATTATCCTTAGTGCGTACTGTGTTTATTTTTCCTTCATTATTTCTGGACAGACTGATGGTAGTGTTCCAAATACACTGGTTATTGCAAATTGTGAAGTAGTCAAACCCAGGGTAGCAGCTGCAGAGCACATATCTCAGGTAACTCGTTTCTGTGCTGTTATCTTTGTATTGTTTTCTTAGCCAACGTTAAAGTTTCTTGTAGTTCATGCAACTTAATGCTGTATACTGTAATTTGTTCTTTTATTTGTCAGTTCAATGAAGAGGCACGTTCACCCTTTGTAAAGAAGTACAAGACCATCATCCATCCTGGAGAGGTATAAATAAAACATCCCTGTCTCAAGAGTGGGATAAAATTGACTTCGCCGTTAGGTGAATACAGATTGGAAATTTAGGCATCCCCACTTTTATTGCATGATATCTTTTTGGTTTATGGAACTGGAGTCAATTTTTTTCGCTTTGTGTAGTTGAGAGTTATGAAGAGTCTCATCTGTTTTGATGCATACTAACATTACCATGGCTCATTTTCCAGGTAAATAGAATTCGGGAACTTCCTCAAAACACAAAAATTGTGGCCACACATACTGATAGTCCTGATGTATGTGTTCTGTATATTTTTTCTAATGTTTATATGGAGTGATGTTTCATGTTACTGATCCTGTTATTAGCAGCATTAGTAACATCAGTTGATTGTTATCTAAACCAGGTTCTCATTTGGGACGTTGAAGCTCAACCTAATCGTCATGCTGTCCTTGGAGCTACAAATTCTCGTCCAGATTTGGTATTTTTTTTAATCTCCACATAATATTCAGAATTCTTCAACGACAGGAATCCTTGAACTGTTTAAGAGTTTGTATCATTTCTAAATCATCATCTCTCATTTTTTTATTTCATTATCCATCCAAGTTACAGTCAAATGTTGGTTTAAGTGAACAAAAGATTAAATGCTTCTCATGAAGTAACCAATTTTAGGAGTATCCTTGAATAGGTTATCATTATTTACATGATTCAGAAGATAATAGATGGCAGTCAAAATAAAACTAGTATATTTTATGTACTCTAGCAATGCTGACAATGCCTTTTGTTTTTTTATTTTTCGCGGCTGGAACCAATATTCGACTGGTATGGTATGGAGAACCTGGTTTTCTTTTTTCTCTGAAATTTTGATTATTTTAGGAAGCTTCAGTTAACATCACCTAGTTAAGATACATGCTTAAAATTAGCCATGGTATGGAGAACTGCTCCTGATATTTTTGGAGTCCTGATCCTGTCCGAGGTGAATTCTAATATAAAGATTTCATAAAGTGACAAAAAAAGCTACACAATATGTGAAATAACTAATTCATTGTTACTTCAGATATTAGTATGATTAATTTCTTTATTAGCTTGCATAAAAATATCTGGTGGTATGTTGTTGAAAATTGTTACCCTCTTAATACTAGTCTTAAGTAAAATATCTTTTACAGATCTTGACTGGTCATCAAGACAATGCAGAATTTGCTCTTGCAATGTGCCCAACTGAACCTTATGTGCTCTCCGGAGGTTGGATCCTTATCTGTTTCATTATTCCTGATAATTTAAAGTGATCTTGAAAGTCTTTTCCTAATCTAGATTTATAATTTCATTAAAATCAATGTTTTTTCTGCATTTGATAAGTAATTATGATATGAGTCAAGTTAAAGCCGGATTTGAGGATGTTGAGTGTGCTTATGGTACCACCAATCTCAGAATTTACGCTAATGCAACAGTGGACTATGACTACTGAATTTTGCTGAGCCATATATGTTGAATGATTGAGCTGCCTTGTTCTTGGTGGTGACAAAATATACTGCACTCTACTTATTGTTTAAAATTGGATTTAATGGCAGGGAAAGACAAATCAGTAGTTTTGTGGAGCATCCAGGACCATATAACTAGTTCAGCTACAGATCCTGCTGCTGCAAAATCATCAGGATCTGGGGGCTCTATCACAAAAAGGACTGGGGAGGGAGGCGATAAAGCTGCTGATGGCCCTACTGTTGGGCCACGAGGAATCTACCAGGGCCATGAGGATACGGTTGAGGATGTGGCATTCTGTCCATCCAGGTAACTTTGAGAGTCTAAGTAGTGCTATTTGACGAGTTAGGAGTGCACTGTTTCTTTCTTGGCATAGATATGTTATCTTTGCGTTGTCCTGAAAATTTTGTTTTCCTACTTAAGTGCGCAGGAGTTTTGCAGTGTTGGAGATGACTCTTGCCTCATACTGTGGGATGCTCGAGTTGGCACTGGCCCTGTTGTTAAGGTTATACACTAAATATATATATTTTTTATTCTGGATTTGGCGGCACTTTTCTACTGCTCCCTTTATAAATTAGGAGTTTGGGTCCTGATTTTACCTGTAGATAATTCTATCAATTGTGTAAATTTGAGTTCAGGGAAAACCACGTCATTACACAATTAATTCTATACATGCTATTGATCTCATCAAAATTGGGGAATATTTATACAATATGCTATTAAAGAGTCCCAATGATAGATAAAATTGATGTGCCAGTTTCCTACCAGTTCCAGTTTTTAGGACAATTGATAACTTAATATGGTATCAAGAGTTGAGGTCTCGAGTTCAAATTACGGTTGCTCCTCCCTTTGTTATTTCTGCATTTGATATGCTTCTTGAGCTTTGTTTGTCATTTGTTTGCACGTGCAACGCCTACATTGTTATGGGCTTGCCCGTGAGGGGGAGTATTAAAGAGTCTCAATGATAGATAAAATTGATGTGCCAGTTTCTTACTAGTTTGAACTTTTCTGACAATTGGTAACTGAATATATACATCGTTGGTGTTAGTTTGGTTAGAAAATATGACGTTATATGAAAGTACCTCGTAGTATATTTAGTTACCTGTGTCAATTCAATGCTCTTGGATCTTTCTCTTTTGCTTTTCATCTTTTGCCTAACTTTTGTTTCTGTTTACAGGTTGAGAAAGCACACAATGGTGATCTTCACTGTGTTGACTGGAATCCCCATGATGATAATCTTATTATAACTGGGTATCTTTCCATCTCATGTTTCTTTCTAGTTTGTGATTTATAGAAGTTCTCGCTGAGTGGCTTTTTCTTTCTACTGTTTCTTTACATTCTGGTAAGGTTGGAAAATAATGAAATTTGTTACTCTCTACCCAGGTCGGCAGATAACTCTGTTCGCATGTTTGATCGTCGGAATCTGACATCTAATGGAGTTGGTTCGCCTATCCATACATTTGAGGGTCACAAAGCCGCTGTTCTTTGTGTTCAGGTATCGTTTAGTCTGCTTCTCTTTAAGCATCTTCTGGGTAGTATGCTCTTAAAAAGAACCTTCTGTGCAGAAACTGGTAGCATTTTATCAATTTTTTCTCATTAAATTTTTACATTTGTATCCCAGTGGTCTCCAGACAAATCATCAGTCTTTGGAAGTTCTGCAGAGGATGGGCTGTTGAATATTTGGGATTACGACAAGGTGCTGCTGTTAATTGTTTGCTTCATTAAATTTAACTGCTTGCATATGTTCTACTTCATCAAAATTTTAATTTATTGAACGTCATGGTGTATTTTATGCCGTCTGATTAGTTTTAAGCAAAAACTATCGGATGACATCCATTGCTTCAAACCTTTCCACCCCTTAGCATAATCATGTGTGCAAACTACTGTTACTATTTCGGTGATTTTGCTATCATCTTAATGTATCGTGTATTGCAGGTTGGAAAGGTATCAGCGAAGACACCAAGTTCACCTCCAGGCTTATTTTTCCAACATGCTGGGCACAGGTTTGGAACTGACCTCCCTATAAAAAAAATATACGCTCCTAGCATTCTTATTGACCTTGAAGTCCGAAAGAGCATTTTTTCTGGTAGCTTCATCAACATATCTTCTTGTAGCTATAGCATTTCTGATCACTTGTTACTAGTAACCTTCCTTCTTTCTGGTCTATGCCCGTGGGTCCTTGACCAGGATGGTCCTGCTCTCCCATGTGGCATATGACATCAACCTCACAAGTATTGGTCCAGATCATGCTGACAGAGAAATGGGTGGCTTCCCCCAATAATTTATTGATATCCGTATGATTTTTAAAATATCATCTAGTCAACCGTCTAAAGTTAGTGAAAGTTCAATCATCATTTAGGCATGCCTGAATTAGAAATTGGGACCAATGTTCATCTTTTGTGTATCTAGAACTTCTAGATCTGTCTTTTGATATTCAAGTTTATACTACTTTTCTGCCATATGCAGGGACAAAGTTGTTGATTTTCATTGGAATGCCTCTGATCCATGGACTGTCGTTAGTGTGTCGGATGATTGTGATTCTACTGGAGGAGGGGGGACACTGCAGGTATGTAGCTATTCTTTTTTCCCATTGTCTACATCCTTTCATTTTTACCCAATTTACCCTCTCAAATGAATAGAGCAAGAATTGAATCACCTACTTAAACCAGCTAAAAGTGTCCTTCAGTGAGTCCGGAAAATGACTTTTATTTAAGTATTTCATAAGAATTGAATCACCTACTACAACCAGCTGAAAGTGCCCTTTAGTGAATCTGGAAAATGTCTTTTATTCAAGTATTCCATTGACAACTACTGGAAACGATCACTAAAAACTTTTGTTCTTAGATTTTAGTTTACTGAGCTATCAAACTGTTGAAGTTTGGACGGCACTGTGTTCGAGATTTAATTCGACACATCATTTTAGATTATAATTTTCTTTCAACCCTTTTTGTTACCTTTTAAGTCTATAAAGAGTTAATCATGTACTGTTTCAAAGGTAAGGTAAAGTTGAGACATGAAGTATTCTATGATCCTGTTTATGCAGATATGGCGTATGAGTGATTTGATCTATCGGCCAGAGGATGAGGTCTTGGCTGAGCTTGAGAAATTCAAGTCTCATGTTGTGGAATGTGCTTCAAAGCCTTGAGATATTAACATTTTCGATAAGCAGAAAAAACATACCGTCAAAGGGGATGTTTTTGGATCAGAAGTTAAGAGTTTATATAATTATAGCCATGCTAGAGATTATCAAGCATCCTGTTGTGAGTTTTCCTAGGATTTATCAAGGGAGAAGGACCTGTACTTTAAAGTAGTTCAAGCCTTCTAGGATTTGATGGTGTATTCGACGTTCAGGAGAGTTGATTACTTGGATTTTTTTTAATTATCCGATTTTATTTTAATACTAAAAACTAAGTATCTTGTTGAACTGTTATTAGCATTGATTAGCACTACCAAGGACGTTATGTCTTTAAGGTTCACCTTGACGTCTTTCAGTAGGCATGAGTAGATTAAGCATTTCTGACAGATCCACCCGAAACAAAATTTCCTCCCTCCACCTCCACCACACCCCCAACAAAAGGTCAATGGATTAGGTGAATTTGACGTTTAACGTGGATTGTTTATGTGGAGAGATCTATAAATAAAATTAAAATACATGTAAAATAATTTAAAGATAAATAATACATGTAAGATATCGAGTTTTGGTAATTAAAATAAAAAATAAAAATAAAAATCTCTCATTTTCATCATCTTAAAACTGCTGCAGACGCCATTGTCGGGACTATCCGTGTCGGCCTCTCTCAAACTCTCACTCTCAAGAATCAATTCCAGAGGTCAAGAATCATATTGATTTTGATATGGCTAAAAAACGGATCTAATAGATTTCGATAGATCTGGTTCAAGTCCCCATATCAATTTTGATATGGTTCTTGGCCACTGAACCATTATCGATTTTGAGGATGGTGAACGCTAGCAGGGCAGTCTCGGTAACGGCGGTGACCTGGTGAAGAAGAAGAAGAGTTGGTGAAGATGAATTATTTTTCAAATTACCAAACTATGGATTTACTTATCTTTTAACTGTTTTAAACATGTTTTTAATTTCATTTGTGTGTGTCTCCACGTGCGTAGTCCACGTGGAATTTCGATCTCACCTGATCCCCCTCTCCGCATCTTAGTATTTCTTCACCCAAGAACTCACAATAGGATTTATATTTTGAACTTAAAAAAAGGGGGTCAGATATCCGACCGTATCTGCCAATTTAGATTTGGTCGGGATGGATACGGGTATGGCGAACAATTCGGTTGGATATATACACTGAACTTGTATTCTCTCATTCAGATTGGATACGGAGTCGGATTTCTTGATATCCCCCGCCCGCTTGTCATGTCTGTCTCTTGGATACGGAATGGAACATTTTTTACACTTTTTATTCAAATTCTTTAAAATTATAATTAATAAAGGCTTTTAAAAAACAGGACCAACTCTTATATTGAATGCTATTAGGTGGATCTTTAGGTTCATTTCGATCTATTTTTATTACATCTTAGGGGTTGAGAGTAAAATATAGTTTTAGAAAATCTTATATGTTCTATTGTTTTGGAGTCTGTATTTGTAATTTGTTATTTTGTTCAAACCAAACCTCAATTTGGGTTCATTGCATCCACTTTTATGTCTACAAAAACATCATCAAAAGTATTTTAGTTTAAGCCTCACTTTAAAAGTACATGGAGCTTTAATGGATGGATAAAATTGAAAATAATTTAATTTTAAATATATTTAGTTGATCAGTTTGTGGGTCCAACAACTCAGCGACTAATTATTGTGGGTCTAACACTTTGGAAAATAAAAAAAAAATATGCCAAAAAAAAAAAAAAGATTATATGAAAATTATTTGTTTGGAAATTTGAATTCACGCTTAATATTTTAATATAAATGATCAAATACATTTTAAAAATTCATCATATCATGTCACGCAAGCTTAGCTCTCCTTTTATAAGACAAAAACTTAGTGGGCCCTCCATCTGTTGGACTAGGATTATAGGCTTCTCCCAGTGATTACATAGAGCACATTGTCTTCTTTCGTCTGTAAACTCAGTAATGGCTGCCAAGAGAGACGAGACGAGAGAGAGAGAGTAGATGAGAGAGTACTCTGTTAATCATTTTAGGTTTTCGTATCTTTTGGATATATCCAAAATCCGGTTTAGTGCAACAAGACAGGAGGAAAGTTTGAAATGTATTTTCGTAAATACATTACTAAGTATGTGATGATGCTCTTGATCTAAGATGTGTTGCTCTTCATCCTTTTACATTTCAGGAGGTACAGGCATGCCTGCGATCTTATTATATATTACTAAGTATGTGATGCTCTTGATCTAAGATGTAGATATTAAGCTAGCTAGCTTCGCCATTTGACTAATTATGAATATTATTTTTCAAAATATGTTGTATAATAATACCTATTTCTTGCTCGTTATATGTATTGGACTAGACTTAATTCTCTTTAATTTTCATTTTATTAAAATGTAGATATCTTAAACTTATAAATTAGATCTAAGTTATTTTAATTTTCATAAATTAGACTTAGATCCATAATTTTAAAAGTTTGTTAAAAAAATTAGTAATCCTGTTCTATTTTAAAAATCTAATTTATTTAAAATTTGATTCAACTCTTATATTTTGCCCTAGTTTATTTATGTAAATAATTTATTTTTACCTTGACTTCACATATTGACCCGATTTCAAATCAATCTTTAAATGCATCAAATTATTAAAATAGATTAAAATAATGGTCTCCTGCATTGTATGTAACCGAGTCTTTTTAATTTTTTAACAAAATTTGAAAATAAAGGACTTAATTGAGTCTAATTCATGAAAAATAAAAAGACATAGGTCTGATTTTATATTTTATATTTTATATTTTTTATCAAATTAATTTTATAAGTTTGAGAAAGCTAAAATCTAATAAAATAAAAGTTTAGGAAGACTAAGTCTAATTTACAATTTTTTTTTTTTTTTTTTTATTCATAGATATCTGATCTCGTTGGCCCTTTGGAACAACATTGGCCATCACTACCTCCCACAACCGCCATAAGATATCACTGGTGCTTTGAATGGGTGGGTAACATACGGCGTTTGTTCAAGTCTTAACCAGCGTAAATACTTTGAAACGGCTTTAGAATTGAAAAGCAAAGTAAGACTTTCTAAGATACTTAACGCTAAAGGTACATACCTAGTATATATGTTGATTACAATTTCTAGTAGTATATAGTATTGCTTATGGCTAGATGTATAATTTATTATCAGATAGTGGAGGTACTTTATTTCTTAATGAGGAAAACGTTAAATCTCTTGCAGGAATAATACCAAATGGAGAGAAACTTATCGTGTTTCTTCCATACAATTTGCTATAAGAGAGGCATTAGGTGTTACTCCAATGTTCCAATTGAACAAGGATGTAAATGGTAATGACCAACTATATCATTTTGCATTATGGACAGACATTTCCGGACGGCTGTGAGTCCACCATGTTCATGGGACAAACACATGACAAAGAATCGTAGGAGAAAGTTTCCTACCATCACGTACGATATCTAGCAAATGAATAATGTTTTCTTTTTTCCTTATATCTTATACCAATTAATGAATGATTATTTTGGCCACAAAAAACAGTTCAATGAATGACCGTACTATTTGCCTATTTGGAATCATATTGTTTGTTTGAAACAAATAATCGCTCTTCTTTGAATAGATTACGTCTCTATGAGGCATTCTTGCAATGTTCCATAAATATTTTACTTCAAACAATGTAGTATATCCATATCAATATTCAATAATAAAAATTATTGAAATTGATGTGAAACATTAATTAGAGTAAGATATTCCGAGAGTAAAACCTTGGAGTTACACAAATAAAAGTATAATACGCTATTCGTTTGGAGTAAATAATTCTTCGTACTTCTATAAGTTAAAATCATTTTCACTATACTATGATGAAACGTGTATGGGCTTTAATTACAACTTTTGATTGGGACGGTCATATTTAGTTCCCTTGGAGATTGCAAAAGTCTAGCTGGTAGGCTTTTTTGGTAAGTAATTCAAAGTTTAGGTATATTTTAATGTATTTGTTTTGGGCGCTAATTTTTGCCACAAGCGTGGAAAGGGAAAAGCCTAATATGACATGTGGGTGCCTCGCTAGATAATCAGACTTAAAATAGTCACTCTCGTTAAGTTAAAACAAGAGACTTCATGTTCCCTATTACTCTTTCCAACAAAAATCTCACTAAAAAAAAAAACCCTAATATGAACTTTCACTCTCTCACGCTAAATTCTCTCTATAGCCATTTTTACTCTCTGCAACTTCCATCCGACATTACTTACCAGAGATCACTCCATTATTGACCGGTGACCTACCCACTGTGACAGCCTTTGGCTTGCAACGTTCACTTTGTAGGAAGAAGGTGGTTGCTGTGAATGCGTATTGGGTCAAGATTTAACTCAAACAAAAAGATAAAGTCCTCGCATGAAGCATAAACACCTTATGCATGAAACACATGTTTGATATGCGAGAATAGAATTCGTTGAAAGTTATATAAACTCTGATTTCCAATCAGATATTAATAATAGTAAATCAATTTTAGGATTCGTCTTCATATAAAATGGTAAAACGGTCAGTTAGAAGAGTTACAAACCAGATACGACTACGGATTCTACTACTGAAGCAACATATTATAGCTTCAGAACCAGTAAAGAAGTCAGTTTGGATGAAAACGTTAATAATTAAGCTTGGTGTGGTTCTGAGCATCATTGATCTTATAGTAGTACACTACAATAACAACGATGCAATAGCACAAGCAAAGGAACCAAAGTCTCATTTAAAATCTAAACACGTGCTGCAATGTTATCACCTCATCCGAGAAATAATTGGAAGAGGAGATGTCAACATAAAAAGGGTCGACATGGTTGACAACATAATAGATCCATTCACAATGCGCTTTCCTAATAGAAGTTCGATCTTCATCTTGATAAGATTGAAACTAGATTTAGAAATGACTGGCTTTAATGCAAGTAGGAGATTGAAGGTAGGCATCAAGCCAATCAAAAATTGACTTAATGAGGCAAATATTTTATGTGATACTATCATTATGTAGACATTAGCAAATCATTATTTATTGTCATTAATGAAAGTTAGTTATTATTTATCATGTTTATTAATTTTGTTAGAATTAATTATATATATTATATATATGCATATCATGATAAAGTCTAGTATCTTGAGTTATATACTCTAGAGACCATGATAGATATCATGCTAGTAGAGACTCAAGTTGTCAAAAGCTCTAAAGATATAAATAGTTAATAGTCGTATGATCCCAAGAATAAATATCGAGATCTAGATAACAATCATATAGGTAATCAACTAATTGTTAGAATGACCGATCTCATAGCCAGTGGTGTGAATAGAACATTATGATGATTGCATGAATGCTTAGTAAAGACTAAGGGTGCTGAATATGATGCTTATATAATTTTCTAATAATAATTAATACTAACTGTTAATGAAAATTATATAGTAACTATTTTATGTGTGCTCCTTCGACCTAAGACACCATGGTTTTCTTAAGTACTGAACTTTATACTTTGACATCATTCCTATTAGTCATAGCTATAGGTGAACATGGGGCGAACCATCGTTGGGTATGAAGTATTGTGAGAGAAGGATTATGAGACATAAAGAGGGAATTCATTGCTTCCATATTCGAAATAAGATCCTATGGATTACATACTATATTGAATGAATATTTACTAAGTAGTATGGTTTGAAAAGAGTTTCTGTAAATCCATTGTCGATGTCCAATAAATATATAACTGTCCATATGATTTTTCTATTATGATTTAATGAATGTACCATGTCTTAGGACGAATCAAGATATTGGCAATATGAAATTATTATTATTATAAGTATACGATGGCCACAAACGAGTTTTTTCATACTTCTCATCTCCCAGGTATTTTGTACACTTTGCTAAAAGTCAATCTTAACTTGAAGGTTTAAAATTAATTAATCATAAGATGATTAAGTTAACTGTCTAATTTTAAAAGTTGTTTTTAATTAAACAAATTTAATTTGAAATTAAACAAAATCATAAAGGTATTTATGAAATTCTCATGTCAGTGTGATGTAGATCTTAATCGGTCACAGACATAAGGTTTGGAGAAATGTAGTTAAAGTTTTATCTAAGAAAAAGGAAAAAGGGACCAAAACTATTTTAAGGGTAAAATGGTAATTTGACATATAGTTTGATTATAATGGTAAAATAGTAATTATTAATTTATTAATTTAATATCATGCAGCTCTGCTAGGACAACTAAGTGTGGTATTGAATTAATTGAAAATTAATAAGTTATATAAAAAATTTTATTTAATTATAAAATGGTCTTAATTAATAAAAGGGTTATTGGGCATTAGATTATTAATTGGATTTAAATATGTCAAAATTAATAAAAGGGCTTAGATAATCTATGGGTGGTCGGCCATTGAATGAGCTTTAGCACATTTCACTTTTGTGTTTTAAGGTAACTAGAATTCCTAATGTGATTAGGAAAATATGACTTAGCATTTGCTTATAAATATAAGGTATATGGCGGCCAAAATCAAGAAGTGCTCACACAAGCCTCTTGGCCGAAAATGAAAGAGAAAAGGAGAGTCTTTTCCATTCCATTTTCCCGAGCTTATTATCTCATAAGTTGAGATTTTAAGTACAAACTTAACCGTGCGAAATGAATCCTGTGGATAGGGTCAGAGGGTGCATCCACATCTTATTCAAAAAGAATTCTGTAAATTAAAAGAAATATTCTCTTTCCCTAAACATTGATTTAATATTGCTGAGATGTATTGTACTTTTTGTAAAATAGATTATATGCCATATAATTATTGTATGATCAGTCATGATAAAAATTGTGCATGCTCGCATATGATTTGGCTAAAATCTTAAAAAAATTTTATATTGCGTTTATTCTACTATATACGTGTATCTATTTTCTAACAAATGTACCAAACTTTGTGACTTTGGCTAAGGCTAACAGGGATAGTTTAATTCCATTTATAGAACAGTTTGTCAAGCTCAATTTTGATGGAAATAGGTAGCTACATGGGCCAACTTGTTGCAGTAGGACTTATCATAATGAAGGAATGAACATTATCACTTTACCAAAGTGAATTAGAAGATAACGATGATGAAGTCCCAGAACATGTATGTTGAGTGGGCGATTGCGAAGTAAATAATGAGGAAGATTGTGAAGAAGACAATAACGATGATGATGCTGATTGGCAGTTGTGAGTAATAATGTTGACTCTTATCTTCTAAAATGTCATTGTTTTAAGTTTTTGATGATTTTAAGTTTTTAACGATGTACCTAAAAAAAAAATGGTTACATGCTGATGGCGGACACCGATCCGATGCTCGCCCTAAATGGACTCATGAATAACCACTAATTTTAAATAATAATAATAAAATTCTAATTGTAATTATCATCGGTCAAATGATTCACCAAATTACACATGCTATAACTCCTAGTCTTTTTGGGGCCACAAGCTATTTGCATTCTGGAAATCACTCTCTAATTTCGTGACTGTCGCTAATTGTAAAGTATTATTATTAATGGAGAACATAAGTAGAATAACACACTGATTTCTCGAGGCTGCTCTTCTCACGAATGACTACATTAGAGCAAATATATATACATGTAGTGGTGGTGGATCCAGAAACTTGTTGATGTGGGGGTGTAGATTATATAAAAACATTAGAGTAATAAATAGGTAATGGTAAAATGTCGATAAATTAATAGTAATGAGAATATATAAATTTATTAATTTAGTGAAATATTAAATTATTAATTAATTAATAATTTTTTAATTAATATATTTCTAATTAATTAATTAATTAATATATTTCTAATTAATTAATATATTTCTAATTTATTAATATATTAATATATTTCTAATTTATTAATATATTAATATATTTCTAATTTATTAATTTATTAATATAGATCTAATTTATTAATTTATTAATATATTTCTAATCTATTAATTTTATTTAGAAACAAATTATATATGAATTTAGTTTGATAAATATAAAAGGAAAGTCTATCATACCTTAATTATGGAAATGCAAATCCCAAATTTGAGCAAATTATCATACTCATCTCAAGGGTTGATGAAAATATTTTAAAAGTAATGAATCTTACAATTTTTATTTGGACAATAGATGTTCATGAAAATGAAATTACAAATTGTTTTCGACACTGTGAGATTTGGTCTACATATAATATGGATACAAATAATCTCAACGAACTATTAGATGTGAAAGACCATTTAAGAGCTGCAAAATATAATATAATTGTTGTAATGGAATAAATATTGAAAACCTCTTAAATTATCCTAGAGAAAATAACATAATTTTAGAGATACTGACCGACGAGTAGATAATTGAGAGTGTCATGGAAAATAATCAAGATACTGAAGCTAAAGATGATAGTTCTACTATGAACCTTGTTTCTCGAAAAAATATTTTCAAAACTATGATGAAATTGAATAATTATTTTGTAGTATGAGAAAACTACCCCATAACTTTTTACAATATTTTGAAAAGTTAGAGATGAGATCCAATGTTATTTCAATTTCAAGAAGAAAATATCAGTGATTGAGTCATATTTTAGAAGGTCTCAAAGTTAAATCATAAATACTATATATTATGAAATTATTAATTTATATGTTTTCTAAGACCTATATGAATTTTTAAAAATATATTATCTTATAAGTTTAGCGAATTATTACTTTAGTATGTTATCCCCGAGTTAGGGCCGACAAAATTATTATTTAAATGAGATTATTAATTTATCGAGTATTAATTGATTGAGGTTCTATTGTATTATTAAAAATTTTCGTAAAAAATAAATAAAGAGTAAACTAGGATTTACCCTCTGAAAAAATTTAAAATTAGCATAAGGCTTATACAATTTTGATAATTAGAATGCAACTTCCAATTCTTCGAAAAAAAAAAATAAAGCCTCTAATTTTTTTTTGTGAAACTATAATGAACCCAAAACTTCATATAAATATATGAATGAACCCCAAAGTATTTAATAAGTATAATGAACACCAAATAATACAATATATTATAATGAACACCATTTTGTTTTTTTACGGATAGGTTCTAAGTCAATAATCTAACTCCTGATCTAACTCATAAGATTAAAAAATAAAGTTTTATTTCCAAAATAACTCATTAATATATCTAAACAATTTCATTTTTTCCTCGTAAAAGGAATCATTATTATTTTTCTTCGCCGTGATTGTTGGAGATGACAGCCTTAAAAAGTGAGGTTGTTTGGGAAAATTTGAGGGAAAACAAATATGGTAAAAAAAATTAATGAAATTAATTTACATAAAAATTAAGGGGTTATTTTTGAAATAAACTTTATTTTTTTAATTTTATGAGTTGAATTGAGTCGTATTTGATCAGATTAATAATTTAAAAACAATTTGTAGAAAAAAGTTAGCATTCATTATAATTAAGTTTTGTTTTTAAATTTTCATTATACATATTAAATATCTTGAATGTTAATCATAATTTATATAAAATTTTCGCGTTCATTATAGTTTTCCAAACAAAAACAAAGGTTGTATTCTAGTTTTTCTAAAAAGTGGAGGCTGCATTATAATTATTAAAATTATAGAGATCTTAATCTAGTCTTAAAGCTTTTTAGAGACTAAATACTAATTTACCCATAAATAAAATATGTAAATAATATATACTATAGATGTTAATTTTATATTTAATTATAATTAAAAAATAAAAAGTTAAATAAGAAATTAAAAATACATTATAATTTAATTATGTTATATAATATAGAAATATACTTCTTTAAAAAAAATTCTTATAAATTCTAATAGTTTAAAAATTATTAACTCAATATAATAAAATTTATATCTAATGATAATTTAAATTTTATTAGTTTTAAAGTATATAACCATAAGAATTTATGAGGATCAAATTTGATCTTATGAGAGTAAAAATTAAAATATTGAGAAACTTGTGGGGCAGTTGCCCCCACTGCCCCAATCTGCATCCACCCGTACATGATAACTACACTCAATTAATTTCCCTATCTCCTATAATGAGTCTCAACCAATTACAGCAATTTATGTAGTTTGTCCATTTTAAAGCTGCTTGTGCTAAGTATATTTTAAACGATTTCTATATTTCCTCGAAAAATTATTTTAGGCATCATAAAATGAATTCCGATTTTAATTGTGAAAGCGCCCCGTCCCCGGGGATAACGGGACTCTTATCCTCCTTGCAGTGAAAGAAATAGAAAAAGAAGGCAACTTAACACGTTAGTTTGATTTTGGCCACAAAAAACAAAAAAAAACTACGTTAGTTTGACTACTGTGTCTTTAGTAATGTGATGATGTATGGTGCTGGTCAAGTTACGTACATGGTGACACAAAAGGTTTCATTGAATCATTAAAAGATTACGCGCCATCGCTTAGGACTTGCATTCTAGAACTTGGAAAGTAAGAAAGGAAAACAATGAACTGATTGGAAGAAGTATGGCGTGGGTCCCTCCCATATATATATATATATATATATATACTTCACGTCTTTCAGACATTCACCAGCTATTTTCTAGAACTTAGATATCGATCCATGGGCGCTTGTTTCTCCTCCAATATTGGCGATCGGTCCCATACCCCTCCTACTCCTCCGCCCACGGCTAAAATCATCTCCTTCAATGGCCATCTCCACCAATACTCGCTTCCCGCCCTTGTCTCCCACGTTGTTCAAGTTGAATCGAAGCTCGATTATCCCACCCTTCCCGGCGACACCTGCTTTCTTTCAAGTTCTGACATTTTAGATTATGGCGAATTCATCCCCGCCTTGGATTTGGACCATCAACTTGAGGCAAGTCAGATCTATTTTTCTCTTCCCACGTCTAAGCTTATGCGACCATTGACAGCCACGGACATGGCCGCTCTGGCAATCAAAGCCTCCCTTGCCCTCCAAACGTTATCATCCCCTGACAAGGACACTCCGACTCGAGATCGGCGCATCCTACGTAAGAAATCCGGCCACCGAATCTCTCCGATACTGATTGTTGATGATTCCAATATTTATAAGGATGATACCAACATAAAGATAATCCCAGCCTCTGCTCTTGGGTTTTCCAGGCGCGGCTCTGTTAACAAGCTGCAGTGGTCTAACTCGGCAAGGATAAGGACTCGGACTAGGACTAGGACGTCTGTTCCTTCAACCAGGCGCATGTTAAGCACCATATACGAAGGCGCCGCTCCGTAGACTTTTTGTTGTTTTAGGGGGTTTAGGCGAGGGGATCATAAAAGCCCCTGCTTCAGTTAGATGTAAGATATTCATTCATCTTCGTTTCATGTAATATATGTAGTCATTCTCACCATGGAAAGAGAGGACAGGATCGGAATTCGGATCGTGTAAATTATTAATTAACTCTTTTGAATCTGAGGCATAGAAAACGAGTTTTAGCAATATCCTTCCGTTTTCTCTGTCGGTAAAGGGTTCATTTGAGCAACTCAGCAGCCAAAGGTCACTCTAGTTTCATTTTAACTCCATGTGTGATTGCCTGTTAACAACATCCCTATGTGAACCCTGTCTTTAAGCTCCAAATGGAGGTAACCGTGGCTCAGTGTGATTAAGTATGAAACAGAAGGGTGGAAATAATACTTCACCGATCTCAAATCAACTAGGGTACAGCAGAAAATAAAGGCAATTTACAGAGGTATTTACAATTGTGTATTACAGCAATTTATTTCCTTATAAGGGTGAGTTAATTTCTTGATTTTCTATACTCCCCCTTCAGCTGGAGCAAAAATATTGATCATGCCCAGCTTGCCAGTGAAGTCTTTGAAGGCTTGTCTGAATAACCCTTTGGTTAAGATGTCTTTTATTTGTTGGTTCGTTGGAACATAATTATACACACAGTACCTTCTTTAATTTTCTCTTTGATAAAGTGATGATCAACTTATATATTTTTTGTCCTATCACGAAGAACTAGGTTATGAACAATACTGGTAGCAGTCCTATTGTCACAATATAGTTTCATTAGAGTTTGAACCTATATTTGTAGTTCCCCAAGTAAAATTTTCAGACATAGAAGAAGTCCACACATCCTTGTGCCAGTGCTCTAAATTAAGCCTCCGCACCACTCCTTGCTACAACTAACTGCTTCTTACTTTTCCATGTCACTAGATTGCCCCAAACAAATGTGCAAAACACAGTAGTAGACCTCCTATCAGTTGCTGACCCTGCCCAATCATCATCAGAATAAGCTTCAATTTCCCTCTCCTCAATCTTTCCAAGAATAAACCCTATAAGATACCTCAATATTTGATAAACTACATTCATATATGTTCTTCGGAAGATGAGTGCATAAATTGACTCATACTGGAAAAGCAATATCTGACCGAGTGTAGGCTAGGTAGATCAATCTCCCTACTAGGCATTGATAGATTCCTTTATCCATTGGAGAACTTCCATTACCAGTAAGTTTCTGGTTTGCATCCATAGGTGTATCTATTGGTTTGCATCCTAACATTCTAGTTTCGATCAAAAGGTCAATGGTATATTTTCGTTGTGATACTGAGATCCCTTTCTCGTTTTGGCTATCTCCATTCCCAAAAAATATTTGAGTGCTCCAAGATCTTTAATCTCAAACTCCTTTGCCAAAAAACATTTTATCCTCTCCATTGTTTTAAGGTTATCTCCTATAAGTGTCATCCTCATATGATACCATGTTAGAAAATAGAATTAGAAATGATTGTTTTGCCAAGAATAGAAAGAGGTCAAATTGCAGAAAAACAGATTATATTAAGCTGAATGTTCTTACAACATAATAATAATAAATCGAAACAGATTACAAGGTTACCAACCATATCCCTAAAATCAAATAAAAACAAGATTGAAAACTAAAGACTAAGACAACTAATAATCAATTACATCACAAACCGGAAGAGTATGACTTTTGTAATAAAGCATGCTGCAAAAGCACCTTCACCATACTGTCAAAGAGTTCATTGGACAATCTCGATCCAAACATGTGTCTTGACTTAAAAACTTAATCAGCACAACCAAAATAAAGGATAAAGAATGATGGAAGCAAAGATCTAGCCATCACATTTAAAAATAACATTTGACTTGTTCTGCAAGCAAGAACCCTTAGAATACATCAGCAGCAAGAAATCTAAAAAGATCATGATCCACAAATCCAATTTGAGTGAGACCAATGCCATTAAGTCAGATTGAACTTTGACTAACTCCTTCTATTCGAGTCAACACCATTTTAACTTTTAATCAGAAAGTCAAGTCTTTGATAGAATTAAGTCATTCTCAAACAAATTCTAACACTTAATTCGGAAAATGATAGGCTTGTCTGGCTTCCGAGTAGGGACGACTGTTTTTCTGTTAAATCTGCATGAGAAGGCTTAATGGAAGAGGGTCAAGATTTGGTTCATTACAATAAACTTTGGCCTCTTAAATTGCCTTTAAATATTAAGATTTTTAATAGGAATATTTTTCGTGATACTGTAATTGTAGATCAAACTATTAGAAAAATGGGTGTTAATATGATTTCTGCTTATAATTGCTGCACTGCTAGGAACAACGAGGATTTAGATCATTTGTTTATTTCAGGCGATATTGGTCATAGGGTTTGGTGTTATTTATCCCACTTGTTTCATATTAACCATATCACGCAACCGTTACATGAGAGGTTTAACTTATGGTGGATGGGTTTAAGGGTTCCTTTTTGTTCCATCAGGTGGGTTCTCTTATCCTTCTCTCATCACGTGGGAAATCTGGTTTAGTAGAAATGGGTATGTTCATGAAGGAAAAAAGATGAGTTTTGATCATACTGTGCAGAAGATTTCCAGGTGGATTAGGGAACTTAGTCTCCTTCTCAAACCTACTTCTCAAGACTCAGTTTTAGCCATGGATACGTTGAATTTTCTTGGTGTGCCACTCGTCATCCTTTACATAGAAGATCTGCCAGGTGTAATTGGTCTGCTCCGGATATAGGTGGCTACAAACTTTACAAGAAGTCTTCAGGTTGGTCTGGGTGTGGTGGAATGATTCGGGATCATTATGGTAATTTTTGCAGGGCTTTCCATTAGAAGCTCAGTTGTAGAACTAGCTTTCAAACGGAGATTCATGATCTTTTCTTTGGCATCCAATTGGCTCTTTTGCACGCTTACTTGCCTCTCACGTGGAATGCTATAGCAAGGGTCTTGTCCTTACAATGCTTGCCCAGATTGCCCAGCCTATAATAATCGAAAGACACTTAAGACAGGCGAAGAAAACTAGCTCGGGTCGATGGAGACTGTAGTATGAGGAAAAAGAAAACTACCTACCAATTCAATTATTATCAATACATTTGTCTTCCACTTTCTAGCTACTAACACTTTTTGATTAGATATAATAATATGATCAGCTTTTCATATGCATCGAGCGTTGACCCTGGCTTAGCTACCTAGCTTTGGAATACTTTTTTTTTTTTTTTATAAATTATAATGAGGGTGACAAAATAATTTTTAATTAAAAATTTTGTTTGATTTATTAAATTATTAAAAGTTATTTATTTTATTATTATGTAGAAAATATTTTTAGAATATTGTTTAAAAAT
This sequence comes from Coriaria nepalensis, assembly GCA_027186245.1. Taxonomy (NCBI): domain Eukaryota; kingdom Viridiplantae; phylum Streptophyta; class Magnoliopsida; order Cucurbitales; family Coriariaceae; genus Coriaria; species Coriaria nepalensis. The sequence continues at coordinate 4,753,797 of CP114484.1, read as the reverse complement.
TACCCTTTATTTTTATATTTTCATAATAATTATCAAATACATCCTAATTACTTCAAAATTTAATTAATCAGTGATTAGAAACAATTTTTTTTAAAATACATCAATAAACCTAAATTTCAAATGAAAAATTTGTTATATGAATCGAGTATAAGATGAATAATCTAGATCAGCTCAGTTCAAAGAAGACTGTTAGAAATAACAAACATTTTTTCTACTGATGTAAGAATTGCTTTACCAGATGTTAGATTTGATTGCATATATAGATCTTTGTTTCAAACGCATAAATTGCAAGAAAGCTCCTTGGTATCCTCAATGGGCAATATGCATACAGCATATAAGTGGTCCCTTTTTAATGTAGATGAAAAAAATCATGAATATATACAATATCGCTATTTGAATTTTTGCTTGGATCAATGATAATATAACACGTGGCCGTTATTTAGAACACGATCGAATCCTCGCAGATCATATTGAAAATGACCACTGATAGAAAGCGAATGTGCGCAAACAAGAGCCGGCCTGTGAAATCATATGCAACCAGGCGAACCCGCAGTGGATGGGCTGAAAGAAAAACATCGGCCCATCATGATTATCAGCAAATGCCAAAGGGACAACGCGTGCCATTGTAATAAAGGAAAAGCACGAGACTTGCTTTAGAAGCAAGGAATCGTGAGCTATCAAATTATGTATAAAGAAAGTTGACTCGAGTAATTTTTCTTTGGAAGAAAATTATATATTTTTGATCCATAAATTGATGCAAGAATGAAGAGTGCCTTCACGGTGAAAATGTTAATTCTATTGCAACGTCAAACACACAAACCACCTAGTGCATTCAGACACCAAACACACACCCACAGATATGGATGTTTTGTTACATTTGGAGCTATGATATATCTATCAAGAATCTTGATTAATTAAGAACATATAAATTAATGATTGGTATAATTTTGTTTGAAGAAGTGTGAGAATTAATGAATAGTATATGATAAGGAAATGTGTGGCCAATAAATAATTACTTGGTGCCTGTCCAGGACGAATAGGAGGTGAAATTTTGGGCAGAAAGGATTTTGTCATTAAGCGATCACATATCTAGAGGTGGCTAGAGGTGTGTCGTGCCATACTCGCGCATGTACTTAAAAATAAGAGTATGGTACGGTACGATAAATATATAGTGACAGACTATAGATATACCGTGATATGTCGTGCCCAACTCATAGGCGCGTTTATTTAAGATTCTCATTTTTCTTAATTAGATATTTAGAAATCAGACTCGATTATTACTCACTTCTTAGTTACATAGGCTGACAGAATAGTAGTTATGATACTCGACTGGTCGATGGAGTTTTCGACCCGTTGAGTATCATAATTACAAGTCTATGAAATAAATAATGATTGAGTCTTATTCAAAAAAATATGATTGTTAATGCATTAGAAGTTAATACCATTAAAATAAATAAATTATTTTACTGCACATTATAAAATAAATAAATAAATATTCTTAATAATTATTATTTAATAAATTAAAAATTAATAATATTAATAATTAAAATTATAAATAAACTATAAAAATATTATTGAATCAAATAATATCTAACATTAATCGAAAAGTTTCAACATATTAAATGATTTAAAAAAAAAAATGTTACGATATGTCTACATAATTGGGCATGCACGACACGGCACGCCACCCGAATTGTGCCCGTACTTATACCGGCCCAACCCATTTTACCACCTTCACACATATCTGTGTTGAGGCAGCATTACACATCTCCCTTTTAATTACAATTTGAGTAAATAATCTTTTACTACTCTATATAATGAATCATTAGCTAAATATTAATTTATATTATGAAAGCTCATGCTTTATTATTTTCAACTATTACTTTAGGATAATACCTTTCTTATATCCCAGTTGAAAAAATAAATAGATTCTTAATTTAAAATTTAATTATTTTTTCACTCACTAATATTTAATTTTTTATATTTTAATCCATAATAAATTTTAATCATTTTTCACTCACCATAATAACCTTTTTGGATGGGGAGGGGGGCAATAGTTGTGACGAATAAGATTAGGGATGAGCAAACGAGTAAGGCGGGCCGATATCATTCACGGGTCAAGGTTTCTAGATATTAGGCCCCGATCGATTTTTTCCATTACCCTCGAACGGCCTTGCATCGGCAGATGGTGGGGCGGGGGCGGGGACCATTGTATGTATATATATATATATATATTCTTTTTTTTTTAGTTATCTCCATTCTTTTAGTTAATATTAATTTGTTATCCTTCTTTTTAGAACTTAACAAAGATATTTCTAAACTAATTGGGTGTCAAAGGATTATTTTTAAGTATTTCTAGGACTTAAAAGTTTTTTAATTGTTATCTTTAATTTTAATTGTAAAGTAAGTTAATTATTTTTTTTATTCCAAGTTATAATTATGATTTGTTATATATTAGTTTGTTATATAGTACTTTAATTTGATCTCATATTCAAGTTGTAATTATGATTTATTATATATTAGTTTGTTATATGGTACTTTAATTTGTTACATAGGAACGTTTTTTTTTTATATTTTAAATTTATTTAGCATGTTATATATTAGTTTGTTATATAGGAACGTTCTTAAAATTTATTTAGCATATTATATATTAGTTTGTTATATAGGACCATAGAAGATTAGCTATCTCTCCAGTTGAACACTTGAACTTGACGATGTCTGTTGAATTTCTTACTAATTAATCGAAAAAACTTGATCCCTTTTCTTTTAAAACGCCCTAACCACTCTTTGCTCTCGCCCCTTTTTGCCCCCCTCTCTCTCTCCCTCTCTTTTTTCTCTTTATAATGTCAGCTTGATGATCATCAAAAGAAAAAAAAAAAAAAAATCTGATGGCTCCCCCTTTTCTAGCTCATGATCACATAAACCCTCTCTTTTATCTTAGTACGCCTCAAGCTTCTTCATCTTTTTATTCCATGTCTTGCCCTATCTTCTCCAACCCAGCTCAAGATCATGGAGTTTCTAATGTGTGAAACAGTGAGCGAGTTATTAACTCGGTGTAGCGACTGGTATACACGGAAAAGAAAAAACTGACTAGTGAGAAAACGGCAGAAAACCTAATGGAAATCAATCTATACGTGTAACTAGGTCGCAAATCGCATATTTTGTGAGATCTAGGGTGAGAGAGAGAGAGAGAGAGAGTAGGGGACCTAAATTATTCAGAAAGGCCATAAGACCCATGAGTGACCCTCTGAGATTTGAGACAACTATTGTGAAAAGTACGTCTCTTTGGACATACTGTACACAATCACCGATCCCATAAATATATACCTTCATCGTTTTCCCTTCACGTCCCTTTCGCCCTGTCCCTGCCTCTAAATTTTGCAGGAGTGATTCATAACCTCCCTACGTAGCTTGCCTCGTGATCTTAAAATTTCTTTTCTTTTTTTTTTTTTAAATTAAAAAAACCTATGACTATTATCATCTTCCCATATATAGACAAGGAGAGAAGCAGGGGAGCTCCCCTTCGTATGTTCCATATTGATCTAGGCTAATTTCTTTCGGATAAAACTTAATAATTTACACGTACGATTTGTTTTTCTTTTGTGTATTCTATTTCCTTTTTCTTTAAAATGTGATATCAATTTTGTCGTTGTTGGTCTCGAAATACATGTTCAATCATTCAGATATTATCGGCGACAGCCTTGCTAGCTAGGAGGCTCAATTAGAGGCATCAAAAAGGCCGTGGGGTCCGCGCCGGTCTTTTTATTATTTTAGATGGGGTTAGATTGAACCTAAAATAAAGGGTCAAGTCGGATTCAGTATGTTTTCAAAATATATATTCGAGCTCAATTTGGGAAGCCTTTTGAGTTTATCTCGATATCGTCTGAGTCTAAGACAAGACATGTTCAACCGGGCCAAAAAGGAATCTGGCCTAACCCTTTTAAAGTAAAACATTAATAATAATTTGGTATGTGCATGGTGTCATTTCGATATCGCACCGCTATGGTGAATTTCGATACGATATGCGGTTTTTATTTTATTTTTTTAATGACAAGAAAAAACTTTTAATAGTATAAATAATATAGTAATAAGTAGAGACCGTATAGTTATATTGGAAGCATATTGCTTTTACTTCTTTTTTACTTTAAAAAGTTATTTTAAAAAGTTGTTGAAGAACAAAGGCTTTGTTACAAAGGTATGGTGTCTTAAAGGGTTATTTTATTCAATTGTAAAGAAAAGTAACTAATGTTTACATCTCGAACCTTTCTAAAGTTAATGTTTTAACATTTGTAAAATAACTAATTTTATTCAAGCATAAAGCTCGAACCTCTTAGTCATAAACTAATATTTAAACATTAGACTTCAAATCCTAAAGGTTGAATATTTCTTCATTCAACTTAAAGAGCCAAACCTTTCTATCATAATCCAATGATTAAATATTAGACTTAGAACCATAAAGGTTGAACCTTTCATCATTGGACCTAAATGTTAAACCTATATATCATAACCAAATGTGAGATGCCTTTCGATCCTTCGACACTTCGAAAGGACTCGAATTATGTGAAAAGTTGGTCTAAAATGCCTTTTGACCCTTTAATCTTTCGACCCTTCGACTACAGACCGACATGTGAGATGTCGGTTTGTGCATCTTAGGTTCTCAAGGCCTTCGACCTTTCGACTCTTCGACCAGAAACCGACATTTGAGATGTCGGTCCGTGCATCTCAATGCCTCGAGGCTTTTGACCCTTTGACCCTTCAACTTTTTTCAAATTTTCAACTCTTCGACCCTTCGACCCTTCGACCCTTCGACTCTAAGACCCTTCAACCCTTCGACTATAGACCAACAAGTGAGACGACAACCTGTGTATCTCAGGACCTCGAGGTCTTCAACCCTTAAACTCGTGGATTCTAACTTATGTGAGATACCCTTTGACCCTTTGACCATTGACCGACATGTGAGACATCAATCTGTGTTTGTTAAGACCTTGAGGCCTTCGACCCTTCGACCCTTCGACCCATAACTACTAGTTTACTCTATAGGTTGAAAGCCCCGTCAACCGAGATCTCACATGTCGGTATATGCATCTCACATATCGGTTGATGGGGCTTTCCACCCATAGAGTAAACTAGCAAAATATAATCTTAGATTTAAGAGACCAAGAACAATCCAAACAAAATTATCAAATTGTATCATCAAAGTTTACAACCAAATAACTAAGAACAACAAAAATTATCAAATCATATCATCAAAGTTCAAATATTCTTTAAAAAAAAAAAATTTATATGCTCTTCTAATGTGCTTCTCATAATAGACACTATCACCAAAATTAAAAAGAAAATCAGTAGCAGCAATAAGTCTAACTAGAGATTCTCTAGCAGCCACGCACCAATTGTACTATCAGTATTAAAATTCAGTTGAGTTGGATTCATACTTGCACCAGCTTTAGCCATACATTTTTCTTTGTGACGTTTCAAGTGATTAGTTCCACCATTTGGAAATGCAACCAAAATAGTTTTGCAATATTTTCACATTGCACCATCAATGTTCTCACATTTCTTATTTTTATGTGAAACTATGTCGAATGTATCTCAAATATCAGATGTTCGCTTATTATGTCTCCTTATGGGCATTGTATTTGCAAAAGTAGTAATATTGGTATTAGATGATGGTGATGGTAGACATGGTACTATATTAGATTGTGCTGGAACTAATGGTATCGGCAGTAAATTTGAATCGATTTCGACATAAAGATTTTTCTCATACTTATTTTGAGAGTTGAAGTCATATTGATTATGATCCATTTCCTATTAAGAATTTAAAAGTAAATGATTAATAATAAAAAATATAAATAAATAAAATTTTAAGTAAAAATGTAAAGCATTAACATTAAGTATAATAATAATTAATAAACAATAATATTGTTAAACTTAAAAATTAATTACCTTGGACTTTGGTTTAATTTATAAAAAATTACGGATCAGGGATTGAGATTAAGGAATAAGAATGAGAGGGTCGAAAGCCTTCTCAAATCCTTGCATTTGGGGCAAGCTAAAAAGTTTGCCGCACATGCATTACATCGCGGGGTACTCAGCCTAAGGTGTAGGTGGTGAGCGGGGCCCGGCCCAATCATGGCATGCCAGATTAGTCCGGTGAACTTGAAATTTTATCTAAACCAGACTTTTGTATTTGAGTCGGCTTAACCTAGACCATTTAAAAAGGGTCGGGCTGGACTTTCTTTCTGATCCATAGGCCGGGTCAAAAACATGGTCCATTTTGACAGCTCTAGGCTTAACGATGAGCTAGCTGTAAATTGTACAACTTGCTTTTTTTAATGGATTTTACATTCGACTATATTTGAGACAATTATTTAAGGAAATAATTTGATATTAGTAATATGAAGTCTTACAAAACTTATAATAGAGTTATATGTATGTTAAAACTAGCTTTTTTTTTTTTAAATAATATATTTTATTTGGGGAACGAAAGTTTTAAGAAATTCATATATTAAAAAAAAAAAAAGGATCACCATCTACTCACCATTAATTATTTTGAGTTAGAAGTACAAACTTCTATATGGTATTTAAATCATGTCCACATATAATAAATTAATCACCACGTATATTTAGCTTCATTTAAATTAAGAAAAAAAAAATTCACGTATAAAGAATATATTGAGAATATTGACTCACATAAAAAATGAATGAGAAATCTTTAAAAACTCGGTATACAAAAAAGATAAACCTACTAAATTTTAATAACTTCCTTGAATGTGGCTGAAAGATTATTTCTATGATATTCCGTATTCATCAAATTGTATTTTCAATGCATGGTCATACTCTTCTTTGAGATGTTGACTGTTCACAATAAGGCCTCGAAATAACATTTTGTGGTATTCTTTCACGCCCTATGGACTGTTTTAATTTGAATGTTGAAAACCAAGACCCATCGGTATCGAGAGAGTAGCATGCAATCAAGAAGAGTCATTGCTCCTCCACTTGAGTACGAACTATTTGAAAACCAAGACCCATTGGTATCGGTAAGGATCATATATATGACATTTGAGTATCTCAACTATTTGGATTAATTCTCAAAAGTTTGAACTCAAGAAGTTACATGACTTGCACTCCTAATTAACTTTAGATAGCCATAACTATCAAAACGGGAGGATTAGATCAAACACATGAGGTATGCAAACAAAACTAATGTGAAGATCTACGGAGAAACTCTATCGGACTTCAATAATAGCCTCAGACACCATCCTGAATCTTGATGTCATTTTGAAAGAATTTTCCATAACTATTGGGAATCTGTGCAAAATTTCATTATTTTTAGAGTGTTTTTTTATCTTCATTTCAATATCTAACTCTTCATCTACGAAGCCACTTTGCTCCTTGTAAGACTTTCTTATGTTTTCGTTTGCAAATGTTAATTTCAATCAACAGTTTTCTCATTCCGTTACTGTCTTTTTAAGTTGTTGTAATTGTTGGTTTCGTTTAATGAGATGGAAATAAATTCCCTAATTAACCAAGATGCTAGAATTGAAGATAAGTACTATCCTAATTGATTATCAATCATTGATCAAGAATTTTTGTAATTATTACAGAAGATTAATTAACAGAATGCATCTCTACCTATTTATACATAGATCATGTACACACATTTTTTCCTGTTGATTACCAATGTTCACAAAAGAATTAGGCATGCAAAGATGGGTGTAAGAGAGAGAGGTCACAAGTGAGATAACAAAGATTGCCAAAATGTCAAACCGGTATCGATACGTCTCTTTCTATATATAACGTCTAAGCGGAGAAATAACTGCTTATTATTGTACTTACTATGTCGTGTTAAGTGATTTGTATATGTATATGTATGCGTATAAGTATAGATATATGAACTGTAATTATAATAAATCGCATTCAGCATCATGGATCATGAAGTATTTAGAGACAGAAATCTTCTTTTTTTGGCTCAATGAGAGACAACTTGAAGTGGTTGAAATCCGAGTGATATGTAGTACTATTTTTATTTCTATAATAAACTTTTTTTAAAAAAATTATATATATATATATATACATATTAGGAAACGCTATCATTCACTCTATATATATATTTGGCAAAGTTGTTAGTAGAGAAAGAATCTCAAAATATTACTAATCATAAAAATTAAAACAAAACAAAAGAGGGGATATCAGAGATATGAGAATCAAAACTTTCAACAAATATAAATTGCTTAAGAGAAATTATACGAAAGTCACAACATCCCTAACTTATATTAGAAACATTTAAACATAATAAATGAAGACATAAAAGAAAGAAACTAGAGTCAAAATTTATAAAGCATATACAATTTAATTTATTTTTTAAAAATAATAATCCAAATTAAGGATAAGATATTTCATAACAACTCTTACTAGAATAATAATATGACATGAAATAGAAGGGACTTTAAAACGTGTATAATATATAGCACATGTTTCTCTTGACTATATTACTACTAGATGTGTCTTCAAATTCCAAATGTTACTACTAGATCTCCTTTCTTAAGTTGTAAATTGCTTAAATGGATGTTTCCTCCGCTTTTAATAATCAAGCAAAAATTGATGGAGCGAACAAGGCAAATCGTTTCGGGAGGCAGCATCATCTTCATGAATAACTAAGGAATTTTTATCCAAGCTCATGCAATATTTTGGAGTACTACAATTAGTTTGCAAGCTGAAGGTCAATATCTACTTAAGTGTTGTGAAATTTGTCATGTGCAAAATATTCAGAGATTTAATTGAATCTGTGATCTCTTTGTTTAGTACAAATGGTTGATTGTATATTCAAGATATCTCTTATCCTAGGAAGCGAGATTACACGTAGTCGGTAATATATTTTGTCTAATGTTCATCAGTTTCAACAAATTCTTAAAGAAGTTAATCAAGCAGCTGAATCTTATTAGGCTTATGGTTATATGATACGAAGGCTCAACCCCAAATATCTATAATAATCTTATCTTTAGTTATCATTATTGCTTTAGTTGTCTTTTAATGAGTTGCATCTTTCCTAGAGCTCGTATAAACTTCTCACTTATGGTGCTTCCAAGGAAAGCATGTATGAATGATTCCCTAACCAGTGAGCCTATCTATCTTCTTCACAATACGGTTAAATTGTTCGATAAAATCTAAGCATTTTCACCGATCTTTATGTGAGTAGGTTCAATGGTCATCAACCGGCTCTTTGGTTCAGACCTCATTATAACTTTCCTATATGACCAATTATGCACAATTCCTCGATTGTGGAATGAATTGGCATAGATTTTGTTCCTAATTAGGTTATGCTTTTTAGTTTCTTGAATTACAAAGAATAAGTTAACGTCAGTTCAACATGATCCTATGAATCAGATCTAAATTTGCTTTCAATAAGAATAAAAAAAAAAAAAAAAGCAAAATTTTAATATTTTAAATGAAAAGTGATCTTAAGGTGAAAAAAAAAAAAAAAAAACTTGGGGCCTCCTTGCCCCGGTCATAGTCACAGTCATTTGGTCGTAGATCCGTAGGCTGATATTGGTAGCTAGCTAGTTATTTCCTGTAATGATCAAAAGACAACACACACACCCACACACCCACACACCCACAAACCCACAGATATGGATGTTTTGTTACATTTGGAGCTATGATATATTTATGAAGAATCTAGATTGGTAATTTTGTTCGAAGAGGGCGTGAATATTAATGAATAATATATGATAATGAAATGTGTGGCCATGAAATTACTTGGTGCATGTCCAGGATGAATAGGAGGTGAAATTTTGGGCGTTGCAGATAGGGTTTTGTCTTTACATAAGGGATCACATATCTGTGTAGCGGCAGCATTACACATCTCCCCTTTTAATTATAGTTTTGTCTCTTTGACTTGTTTTTTTCTGACTCATCAACTCACGTGAATTTGTTTATAATTAATAGAAAAAACTTGGTCCCTCCTCTTATAAAACACCCTTACCACTCTCTGCTCTCGCCCCTTTTTGCCCCCCTCTCTCTCTCCCTCTCTTTTTTCTCTTTATAATTTCAGCTTGATCATCAAAAGAAAAAAAAAAATCTGATGGCTCTACCTTTTCTGAACTCACCAATGGAGCTTAATGAAGCTCATGATCACATAAACCCTCTCTTTTTTCTTCTTGGTACACCTCAAGCTTCTTCTTCATCTTCTTCTTCTATATCTTGCCCTATCTTCTCCAAACCAGCTCAAGATCATGGAGTTTCTAGTTACATTAATAGATCATCCGACTCACAAAAATTCCAACTTAGACATGATCAGGTATTTATATATATATAGTTTCGGTCGGTAAGTTTACTTCAGTGACCTATAGACTACATGATCTAATTTTACGGTTTTCATTTTTATTTTTTTATAATATCTATCTGATATATGGTCTCTAGGTCATTAGTAATATATATGATTAATTTGAATATTTGAATTTTGATTAATTTTAGGCTGATCTAAATGTTCCGAAGGTTGGATCATGTAACATTATTGATCAGTCGAGTCCGGAAAATCAAGATCAGGCAGAGATTAGAGGGCTGAGGTTTACAATTTGGAAAAAAGAAGATGGGAATTATGAAAGCTCAGGCGAGAATAATGGTTCTGCTAATTCTGTAGTTAAGTGGATGCCTTCAAAGATAAGATTGATGCGTAAGATGATGACTACTTCCGATCAAGATCGGCAAAAGGAAGTTGATACAGAACTGCAGATCATTAACGGTACGACCCAGATGATTAAGTTTGAAGATCATGATCAGAATCAGAAGAAGACAACTATATCTCATAATAATTTGGACATGACTAACACCAACATTGTCAACAATACAATCAGGGTTTGTTCTGACTGCAACACAAGCAAAACCCCACTTTGGAGAAGTGGACCTAGAGGCCCTAAGGTAATGTAATCTAGTTATTTCTCCTAAATTGTTCTTAATTACTGTATATAGCAAACTTGTCAATGTATACTTATCCCTTAATTTATTGATGTAGTCACTATGCAATGCTTGTGGTATTCGACAAAGAAAGGCAAGGAGGGCCATGGCGGCAGCTGCCGCTGCCACCGCCACCGCCACCGGGGCAGCAAACGGCAATACCATCAATCATGAATTCGACAAACCAGCCGGTACTAGTTCTGCACATGCTATAAAGGCAAATAAGGTGCATCACAAAATTAAGAAAACACAATTGAAGAAAAGGTCCAAGGTACTAAATTCTCAATCTAGATCAATTATCAACATTGATCATCAGAAAAAGCTTTGCTTTGAGGATCATATCGTCAGTTTGAGCAAGAACGTCTCAGCTTTTCAACGAGTTTTTCCTCAAGATGAGAAGGAAGCTGCCATCTTGCTCATGGCTTTATCTTATGGACTTGTTCATGGTTAAACCTTGTCGACTTAGTTGGATCTTCATGAATATCACGGCCTATTAGAAACTAGATATTCTTTTCCAATATATAGTTAGCATGTTCGTATGATTGGATGAGTGAGAGATAGATATCCAAAAAGTTTGAATAAAATAAAATAAATAGTAACAATAATAATGAAGATTTGTGAGCTTGGTTTAATTTTGGTGTATTAATTGGAGTGGGAGTTAACCGGATAATGGGTCTCCTTTTGCTTCTAATAGTATCCTCTTGTCATAAAATAGCAAGGTTTTGATGATTTCTCTCTAGCACTATATATTATCCAAATATCATTTTGTCATTATTACGGGTTTGTTTTTAACTTGATTTACGTTTGTTATCCATTTCTGATGTTTGCGTTATGAGTCTATTTGAGTCCATTCACTCACTATTAATTAAATTTAAGTCTTGACTCTAAATTTTTAATTATAGTGGTCTAAGATCAAGAAAATTTTATTAATTAATCGAATATATTAAATAATCGATATTATTTAAAAGTATTTTATTCTCAAATAAGTTATAATTATTATTTAAATAATATATTAATATATCGAATATATATCTAAAATTAAGTGTAATGTGATTCAAACATTCAACTAGTTTAAAATTTTACCTTAGATAAAAGATACGAATTTAAATCTCTTTTTTTTCCCCTATAAATGTGGCTTACTCAAACTCCAGTTTACATACTAAAATTCAAATAATGCATACTAAATAGTTTTGAGTTTATTATTTTATTTTATTTTTTTAATTTTAATTTTGAACTCAGATTTTAGTTCAAGTTGTTTATAGAATTGAACCGCTCAGATAAGTTCAAACGTATATATATGCGTACTCGATCAATCTTGATGATATATTTAATATTATATACGTGGATGAAAGATCAGACTGTACTTAGCTAGGGCTACACTGTACAGCACAACACAAAAATAGAATAAAGGGTGACTGAAGATGAGCAGACAAAGTTAGAAAGCAACAAGTCTGTCTTTGTTCTTACCCTTTCTAGTAGTACTGAGTTCGTAAATCATGATTGTGATCATTCATGCATGTTTAGACTCGTTCCAGCTTTTCTTTTTCCTTTTTTCTTTTTTTTTTTCCCTTATGGTTTTTGAATAAACTTGCAGGTTGACCGTAGGTAAGTACGTTTTGCTTCAGTCATTACTTTATCAATGTCTGAATTCCGACATCATGATTAACAGTACTCTTCTTGTAATACCTAATATTCGTATAATAATCTTCTTATTCTAGCTTTAAATGAACTTCGTTATACTCTGGGTTCTTGGGACTACGTACATTAGTTAGCGTGGGACTAAAGCTTAAACTGGACTTTTGGATTTAGACATGATTAAAGTAAGTATATTTAAATAGCCTTAATCTCAAATTCTCAATCCTTAGATTCTCAATCATGATATATATATATATATTTTTTTTTTCACTTTCGTAGTTTTCAAAGTGATGATGAGATAGAAGCAGAACTTTTCATGCGCTTTGTGGAGCATGAGTTTTGGAATTCCTTTTTTATTTTTTTTCTGTAAGTAGTAATTAATAGAGCTATCAGCAAGATTTGACCCGATCCTTCGCACTTCGTGTGAGTGATCATTGAGTCCGGCCATACGGAACTGCGAAAGCTTCAATTGATTGTCATGAATCACATAGGAATGTGCCGATTGGCACTCATAGATGGGAAGAGGAACAAGTGTTGCATATTCATCTGAAAGGATTTTCAGCTTTGTGGGTTAAACAAAGAATAAATTCACGCCTCGAATGAGAGAACCTATCACTTTATACATATAGAGAGAGCATAAAAGCGGAGTAAGTTTGAACAAATTTGATATATATTCATATAGAGAGTGAAAAGTTGAGAATGTTATAGAGGAGATTTTGTGAAGGTAATAAACTTAGTGCAAGGCTGCAAGCAACGAAGATCATTAAGAACAGTTCATTTTATAAAAATAAAATTATAGATTAGTTTGTACAAGAATAAATGAATATTCTATATTCAAAGAATGAGGACTGTATATACACTCCAATCTTAAATTTTACTATAGAAAAATTGTATAAAACTCTTTGAGTTTGAGGAAGAAATTCCTATAAAAAAAAAAAACTACTATCTAATTCAATAATAATCTCTTTTAGAACAAAATCGTACTAAGAAAAACATGATGATTAGCAGCATCAAAGATGCATAGAAAACGTCGGAAGTGCTGCTAAGTTTGGTTTAGCGGTACAAGGACGACATGTCATCGGTCAACGTTAATTTCCATTTAGTGGCACAAAAAGCTGTGTTGCAATTATTATTCTTTTACACATTTTAGCGACACTTTGGTACAACAAAAATTCAAGTCGAACTTTAGACGGGTGCACCAAATAATTGTGCCACTAACATTTATGTCACGATAAAATGCAAAAAAAATGTACAGCTCATTGTGCAAAGTAATTATGTCACTTAACATTACATCTAAATCTAACAAAATGTTATACCACAAAAACGTGCGCTAAAGTATTAAGTTAAACATGTCGCAAAATTTGTGCAACTAAGAAGTGAGGTAATGGGATTTAGTGGCACTTAAATTTTGAAAAACATATCATAAAATAGGTCATACATCTATTGTCTCCATACATTGCAACACCTTCATCAAACTATTGTTCTTGGTCACGGGCATCATCATCTACAGAAAAAATATAAAGAAAGAATACAAAAACATAATTAGCATAATCTGAAAAGGATGAAAGCATGATAATCTTTTGCATACAATAAGTATAATGGCAAAACATTACACCAAATTAGATTTTGAATATCATGAAATATCTCAAACATAAAATTATGAACACACCACCATAATATAATGCCAAAAATCAGTAAATTAGTAAACACTGATATGAAACAACCTATGAAAATGAAATTAGTAAACCTTATAAATCTGTCTAATATAAATACTTGTAGCATTTCTAAATCAGTAAATCATATTAAATTCCAAAAATCATAATCATCACACCAACGTAAACCTTATCCACCTAAAGTGTAAAAGAGATGTAAAATCAATAAACTTTATCCACCTAAATATACCGAGATGTAATGATTGTCAATCTACTACCAACGAAGGCTCTCCTTTCTCCTTGTGGAGAATCCAAGTCAAAGTTTAGACCATCTAATGGAAGCCCCACACCTATAAAAATTCATTAAAAGAAGGTAAAAAAATCTTAAACGACAAGTAATTAATGATATAATGAAGTTGTAAATGGTTAATACTTGTCCTTCACAACAATCCACAAGAGATTGCATGAAACTTATCATGTTGGAAAATTGAGTTCTTAGTTCAATCACTTCTTCCTTGAGTTTACAAGCATCGGAATTGTCGCCTCAATGCACTTACTTTATTACAAAACTACTTTGAACATTTATGGTCTATGATAGAACAAATATTATTTTATTATCAACCCATCAAGCTTCCATTTATGGTCTATGATAGGTTTTTGAGGGAGTAATTTCAATTAGATCATTTCATGTTATCAAAATATCGTCAACATAGACTAAAAGAATGGTAAAAAGATGTACAAAGGCCTTTGGTAAAGAGGGAATAATCATGTGTAAATTACTTAAAATCTCTTCGTGACAAGGCAGTGCTAAATTTGTGGTTCCATTGTTGTGAGGCCAGCTTCAAGCCATAAAGAGATTTGATAAGCTTGCAAACAAGTGTCTCCCCTTAAATGAATAACCCTATGGTAATGTCATATAGAACTCTTCATGCAAATCACTATGTGAAAAAGCAATATATATGTCTATTTGATGAAGAGGTTAATTGTTTATTGACGTAAGAGCTATAATGGTTTTAACAGTGAGCATTTTTTGCTACCGAAGAAAATATCTCATTATTTCCACCCATTCTTATTGATTATAGCCTTTAGCTATTAAACGAGCCTTAAATTTTTCTATTGTACCATCAAATTTAAGTTTCATGTTATACACCCATTCCAACATATTGGTCTGTTATCATGAGGTAAAAAGACTAATGATCATATTCCATTTAATTCTGAAGTATGATTTCAGTTTTCATAGCATTAATCTATCTTTTATCTTTAATTTTCTCGAAATATGGGTGTGGTTTCAAAGAAAGTAGAAAATATAGAAATAGACATTGATAAGAGGAGGAAAGATGGTTGTATGATATAACATTGGATAGAGGATATGAAACTTAATTGGCTTAATTATATTTTTGAAAAATATAAACTTTATACCATATTCTGGGTTATGAAAGTCTAGAGGATTTTCTAGGCTGAGTGGTGGAAGGAAGAAGTGAATTTGATGGATTGATTGGATTAGATGAAGGAATGAGTGAGTTTGTTTAAAGAGGAAAAAATTGAACATAAGAAGGAATTAGAGATCCATATGATGAAGGAACAATTAAAGTGAAGTCATCATCAGTAAATGTTGTGTCATAAGATATAATGAGGTAGGTTAGAAGTAGTTTGATTGAAGGGAAATGCGTGTTCATGGAAAATTGTATCTTTACTCACATAGAATGAATGTGAGGAAAGATTAAAGATTTGTATCCATTTTTAGTAAGAGAGTAGCCTATGAAAACACACACATTAGCTCTGGGATTAAAATTTTCTGAAATATTTAAACATGTACCATAGCAAAAGTATCTAAAAATTCTAAGGTGAGATATTGAGAGTGGTTTATGGAATAGATGTTCAAAAGAGGATTTTCTGTTAGACATAAATTCTAAATTTAAAGCCCAAGAGTCGTTGCCAAAAGGGTTTGAAGAAATGGTAGGGAGGAGAGGAAGCAGAAGCGCAAAAGGATAGAGAGAGAGCTGCTCGTTGAGGAATAGTGGCAATTTTATGTTTAACTTGGGTGGATTAAAACTAATTATTATATTGGTTTTAATCTAATTGATTAAAATTAGTATAAAATAATATATAAAATATGTGTCCATAAAATATATATCAAGATACATATACATAGGATAAATTTTAGTAATATATTTTTTACGTATTTGTTTATATATTTTTAAGCTCGTTGGATTAAAACTAATCTAATGGTCATGTATTCAATAATTACATGTTCATATTATATGATTTCAACATTCAATAATTATTGAATGATTGTATGATTTAATAATTATAAATAAATATTAACTATTAGATTAGTTTTGATCCCGACTAAAAGTGTGTGGGTTTTTAAACTAATCCTTATTTAAAAGATATACTTAAATTATATGTTTAATAAATATCCCATTAAACTACAAAAAAATTAGAATTTGCCCCTGCCCCTTGCCGCATGTCCTTTAAAATATTTTTTAACCTTAAATTATATATTTTTATACTTTAAGTCTCAATTTTTTATTTTTACACTTTTTAATCCATTCATTATTTTAAAGTACTTTTTCATCAATCCATCCCCACCATTACCTCTACCAACCTTACCTCTATTAACCTCTCTACCGCATCCGCCTTTGATCACTATTAGAAATAATTTAAAATTATAAATTTGACTTATTTTTATACCATGGTTTCTTTTTATATTTTCAATCTCATTTTTAATTACTTTTCATTTATTTACCCCTAAAACATCCTATTCCACTTTTATCCACCATCTTATGCCACTGAAAAATTACTCTCTCTCTCGTCGAGTCCCCATCGAATCATCCGAAATCCATTTTTTTCTTGTTTCAGAGAAAAAGAGTTATTTTTCAGTAGAGAAAGGCAATGGTGGCGGCAGAAGATGGTGGAGGATGTTGTTTTAGGAGCGAATGAATGAAAAATAATTAAAAGAGAGATTAGAAATATAAAAATAAAAGTTAAGGATATACAAATAAAAATTATTTCAAGCGACAACAATAAAAGGCAACAACAGTGAATGGGTTAGTGAGGTGGGAGTGAACGGGGATTTATGAAAAATGATTAGAAATAATGAAGTGTGTTAAGGAGTATAAGAATAAGAGGACAAAAAATATAAAAATAAATCATCTAAAAGAGCTTAAAGACTTGCGAAGGGTAAAGTGACTTTTTCATAATTTAAGAGAGCTCATTATGAAACATGGTAGTTTGAAGGGATTCTTTTAAACTGATAGTTTAAGGAGGTTAAAAATAATTTAGCCTATTATTCATAATATGTATATATTAGGGGAAACTAGGATAAATCTAAAAAATGTAGTATAAATTATAATAAAAACTCACAACTTTTAGAAAATATAATAAATACCTAATTTTAAAGTTTAAATTATAATAAATTTCTAATTTCATGGAAAATAAATAGAATAATCATGTGCATGTCGCATAATCGTTAAATAACTATTAAAATTCTAAATTTAATCTAACTTAATATTTATATTTATATTTTTCCCTTTAATTTAAATTAGATATTTTAACCTTTTTTTATTTAATTTCTTCTGGTTTCCACAGTAGCGACCTCTACCGCCAACATAACAATTTAAAATTCTAATACTTTAATATTAATTTTTGAAAATTTAAGAGAGAGAAAATTGTTAAAATTTTAATATTTTATGTCGACAGTAAAGGTTGCGATAGTGGTGGCGAACTGTCAACATAAATATAAAAAAATAAATATTAAATAGTTTAGAGATAAGGAGTAAAAAAGGAAGAAAATAATTAAAATTTTCATTTTTTTCATGTTCGCCATGGCAGAGGAAGGTGGTGGTAGTGGCCGTAGAGGAGGGTGATGACTACCGGTATGATGAAAATAGAAAAAAAAGAAACGAATAACTAAAACGGATTAAAAATCAAATTAAAAATAAATTGGGTAAAAATTTAAATTTGATCAAATTTAAGAATTTTAATAATCAATTAAAGACTAAATGACATATACATAATCATTTCATCTATTTTTAATAAATTAAGTCTCATTATAATTTAAACTTAAAATAGAGTATTTATTATAATTATTAAAAAAATTTAGTATTTCTTATCATTTATGTTAAAATTTGGAAGTTTATCCTAATTTATCCCATATATTATTTATAATGAACATAAAAGAGCTTATATAGAAGACAAAACCCAAAAATGTGACATGACACTCCTGACACAGCTATACAGGATTTTATACATTCAAAATCTCAAGTAATTAAAAGTCCATGAAATTTTCAAGATACAAATATTGCTCATAATCTCAATCTCACGTGAATTACATAAAATATCTTCGATTCAGAACTCTCCGGTAGGAATTATGGTGTGCATAAAACCCTCCACCTAATTCACACAACCAAAAACCAAATCAATTATCTAAAACACACGAGTTTAATGTGTATTGGATTGGCTATGAATTTAGTACTCAATTATTAATTTTTTGAATATTAATTTATGGATGTTATACTATATATATACATATTTATTTATTAAATTACTTAATACATGTCCATTAGACTATAGAGTAATAGATATATTGATACATATAGGTCCATAAAGAAAAATCAATTTAGGCCCACTTAGACTTAACTATACTCTTTCCTTATTTTATTGTGTATCTCTTATCTTTTGCAACATTCTTTCTCCTCTATGTGATTTCTCGACGATAAGCTTCTGCAATATTCTTCTTCAATCTCTATGTTCTCCCAAAAATAAGAAGCTTTTACAACATTCAGAGATAAGAAGCTTATGGAATACTCAGAGATAAGAAGCTTTTGAAATATTCTTCTTCTCTCTCTATGCTCTTCCAATGATAAAAATATTGCACTCTCGGTTTTCTCTCACTAAAATGACTTCAGGCTTATATTCTTCATATTCATAGCATCACCCACTGTGAATCTCCAGTACTATATCCATTATTGAGGTTTGTTTGCAAATTCTATTCTTCATATTAGTGATTTTCTTAGGAATTTTATCATGTCTGCTGAAATTAGTGTTCTTGTCATATAATTGGAGGTTTCTCATATTTGCTGAAAATAAGTTGAATCTTATTTATTTATTTTAAAGTTTGGTAAAAATAAGTATCTTTAGATTCATTCTTTTGAATGATTTTCCAATCATTTTTATATTTTTGAAAATAATAGAATTGTCTCTAGAATGTTTCTTATAAGAACCAAAAGTAATTAAGCCACCCTTTGAATAAATCGAAGTACTTAGAAGTCAATATAATAATCTTAAATAACTATTATTATATTCACCGAATTTCAAATCCTCAAACCACATTCAATTCCAGTTTCTTCGAATAAGGAAGCAGACAATAATACAAGTAGCAAATAGACATAAGAGTCATCATTTGAATTATTGACTATTTAAATCCTAATTGTGTTGTAACGTAATAACTCTATGTTAATAATAGATGCAAGATGATGCAATTCAAATAAATGACTATGGTGATATTGAACTTGTTGAAGATATAGTTGACATGACTATAGAGTGTGAAGGAGAGCCATCTAAAGGTAAATCACTTAGCTCTCCTATAAAATGTTCTAAGTCGGTTGTTGGTAGTAAGAATGTGTCGATAAAAGTATCTGAAAATTGGAAACATTTTATTAAAAATAATGACCTTAATAATACTAGGGCCACTTGTAGTTATTGTAAAAGAAACTCTTATAGTTCTGACTCTCAAAATGGGACAAGTAGTTTATGGAATCATCTAAAACATTGTCCACCATATCTAAGGAAGTACCCAGTTACCGAATTATAGACTCGAATCAAAAGTTATTAGGTTTTGGTATTAAAAATGAAGATGGTAGAATGGGAGACTTGAATGTAGCATCTTTTAGTCAAGAGGATCTATAGATGAAGATGGCTAGAATGATTATAATCGATGACCTATCATTCTCACATGTAAAGAAAGAGAGTTTAAGAAAAAATGTTCATGCTATGCAACCAAGGTTTTGTGTACCTTATCACACAACAATAGCTAGATAATGTTTGATTATTTATGATTACGAGAAAGTTAAATTACAAGATATTTTGAAATCTCAATGTGTGATTTACAACTGATACATGGACATCCATTCAAAACTTAAATTATATGTACTTAACTGCTCATTGGATTGATGATGAATGGAAGTTACGGAAAAATTGACCTTGAATTTTCATTTGATGCATAATCATAAAGGCAAAACCATTGGAGAGGAGATTGATCGTTGTTTGAAGGATTAGGGAATTAGAAATATTTTAATTATGACAATAGATAATGCTAGCTTGAATGATGGGGTAATTAGGTATATAAAGAGAATGACGAAGTCTTATAAGGAGACCCTCCTTGGACATGAGTTCCTTAACATAATAAAGGTGTTCTGCTCACCTTCTTAACCTTACAATGAAAGATGAGTTGAAAGAATACGCTGAGGTAATTAAGAAGATTCATACTGCAGTAAAGTATGTGAAATCATCACCTAGTGGACTTACAAATTTTAGGGATGTCATGTAAATCTCTTGATATTGAGCGAGGGGGAATTTTATATATTTGATGTTGGATTCCTGTAAAGATTTTGAAAAAAGCATTTGAATGTCTTGAGGTGGAGGATTTTGCATAAAAGTTTTATTTAGGAGAAGAGGTTGATGATGAGTATGATGTTGATCAAAATATGGTAAATATCGAGGTGACTCTAAAGGTAAATTTCATGCTTTTTGTTCTTAAGTTATTGATCAAGTACAAAAAAAGAAAATTATAAAGAATACATCTAAGTTAGCTCGTTATTTGGAGGATGAGAATGATAAATTTTCTAGTAAAGATGATAATTCTTTTGATTTTTGGGTTGGTGGAAAATTAACTCGTCCAAGTATCTAGTTTTCTCTAAGATATCAAGACGTATTCTTGCAATTCCAATTTCTACGGTTACCTTAGAATCAACATTTAGCATTAGCGGCCGAGTTATTAATTCATTTCGGAGCTCGTTATCTCCGAAAACATTAGAGGGTCTAGTTTGTGCTCAAAATTGGTTACGACCCACTCTAAAGCTCATTCATATCTGCTCAATATTAGATGAACTACAAGAGAATTTTGACATCGATATTATATTATTCCTGATGGTATGATTTATTTAGTATCTTTGTTGTTTTTTTTTTTTAAATGAAAGAACATATGCTTGAAGTTTATTCCTTGGACTTTTTGAATAAAGAACTAAAGTTTTTTTTTTTTTTTTTTTTTTTTTTTTGCTTGCTACTTATAATTTATTTGCAATACTCACTAAATATTTTATTTGATTTTGCCTTATAGAAGATAACGAACTTAAAGGAAATAATAAATGAAGAAATATATAGTATATTTTTCAACCCTTTGGTGTTTTTGTAATTTGTTATTTAATTAATATACTTTTATTTGTATTTTATTTCTTGACATGATTTCTTTAGTTATGGATTTCTTATGAATTTTCTTATGGATTTTATGCTTAACCTAAGTAATAGGTTTTCTTATGAATTTTATTTATTTATTAAATAATTATACTTATTATTTTTTTTAACAAACAAATTAATCACTTACGAGTTTATACTTAATCACATCCGAAGAAGATTCGGTTGAATTTCTAAAATATTTGAATTAGTTACGAGTGAAAATTTTAAAAATCAGTTATATTTGGATTGATTATGAAAATCAGCCACTAGTCACCGGCACAATGCACAACCCTAGTAGGAATAGTCTAATAATAGACCAGAAAAAAAAAATGATGAGGATGATGATTATAAATGGGCCATACATACTATAGAGAAGAGAAAGTGGGCCAATGGGCTTACACAACTATGAACTGGGCCTACTAGCACTTCTCAGGGACGAACTCAAGATTCCAAAACCACGGGTCCCACTCTTAAGGGGGGAAAAAAAAAGGCCTCTTTCTAGTCCCTTTCTCTAGGCCAATGGAGGGGGGTTGTTGAATTTGGGAAGTTACGAACTGATCGAGGAAAAAGAGACACAACTACGCCATCGATTTCGCTCCGCCATCTTCCATGGCGGAGCCTCCTCCTTTACTGACGGCGAACGAATATCGGACCAAGCGTTTCAAGGTCATTTGGCGAGTCCTATTAATCTCCAATCTTGCTCTCGGAGGTTCGCGCTACTTTCTCCTCTCTCTCTCTCTCTGATCTCATATCTCTCGTTTCAATTCTGTGTTTGAATCAATTTTTGGCTTTTTTGGGTCGAAATTCCTTGGAATTTCCCACTCAGTTTTTACCCCATTTTTTTTAGTTTGTTTAGGTCAGATATTGACAAGGGCCTTATAAAGATGAGGAAATAGGTCATTAGCTCTTGTATGTACTGTGTTCGACGAATTGATTAGCTAACTTTCTTTAGCTTTGTGAACTCCATTGTTAGGACTGTCGATATATTGCTCTCATTTTGATTACCGGCTGCCTTTTTTAAAAAACATTTCTTTTTAAAACTCCATTTTAGGTCTTAACGCCAGTTTGAGCTAAAAACTCCAACTTGGAGTTTATGTTGTATAACCACTTGTCTTAACTTTTTGTTATGGGGATATTTTGTCAACTATATTAGTATATTCATGTTGTAAGCAAAGGGGAATTGCTTTGGAATTGGATTAGAATCTAAATGGGGTATTAGAATGTGACTTAGCCAGAAGTTTAATGTGATGGACCGGATTGAATTTACTTTACTTCAAGCCTGAAATATGCTTAGTAGTATTTACATTTTGATTTCCCCCTTTCTTACACATTATTGCGAACTGTGTTTTGGGACACCGCATAAACAATTTCTAAATCTTCAGACCCAGAATTCCAGAGAGAGAGTGTGTGTGTGTGTGTTTTGATGAATTGAGTTGAAACATTGCTAGTCTGTTTCATTGCAAAAAAGTTTCTTTTGCTTACCATTCCTTGCAGCTTATATGTTTGTAAGTCCAAAGAAGAAGGATGTGAACTTAATAAAGAGCAAGCTGCTTCACAAAACCAAGGAACAGGGTAAAGCTTTTGAGGAAACCCCTCTTTCGCCGGGTCTGGACCCTGCAGTGATCATGCCTGACCTTATCTCTGAAAACCGGAACCCTTAACCCTTAACCCTCCACATGAATGCTTTTAGAAGAGAAAATGTAAGTTAGACCCAAAATGGAAAAGAGAAGAAGCAAATTGACGAGCAAAAACAGGTCTATAGAATCGGTTCTGAGTCTATTCTAGGATCGTATTTGTTGTTGTTTGACAAAATCAGTTATTGAAAAAAAAAAGGTTGCTGAATATGAATGTTGAATTTAGATGATTGTATTCTGATATGAGTTTCTCTCTTTTGGCTTGGTCATGCCCTTTACATTCATCATTTCTTGTTTAAACTCTTCGATTAAAATGCAACTAATAACGGGGTGGTATCATGAGTTTGAAATGTGAAATTTTCCTATGTCATACAGAATGGAACATCAATATTGCGTTTGTTTGAAAATACCGTTTCACGTTATGGTTTCATCTTTTACTCTACAGAGTTCATTGCAGGTATTTTCTTTTCTTTTTTTTTTCTGGCGCTGGTGACATGCTTACTACTTTGAACTTTCTCATTCATGTTCTCTTATCCCCAAATTGAATCATTCGACAGGCTACATATACAAACTCCAGTTTTAACCTCAACGGAAATTTTTGTTTACTTCACCTTATAACTAAAATACTGTTCTTCCAGACTCCAATTTATCATATCAATTCTGAACTGCACCTTATAAGAAACAACAATAAGAAGAAAAAAAAGTGTACATTTCACCGACATAGAGGATAAGCTCAGAAATGGTCAAGAAAAAAAAAAAAACAGTGTTAGGCAAAGAGCTGTCAAAATGGTTGCCCGAGCTGGGCCAAGCTTGGCTTTTTACTATTTAATTATTGAAAAAAATAGTTGGATTATGTCCAGAAAGTCCGTTGGATTCATCTAGAGTCTAAAAAAGGTTGAGACTATGGTTTCGCCTTTTTTTAAATAAAAAATAAAAATAAATAAATAAATAAATTATTGGTTGAATAAAAATTTCGGTATGTATTAATGAAGTATATAAATTGTTAAATTTGAGTTGGGGATTTAAGGATTTTTATATGAGATGGGGTAAAATAAAAGAAAGAAAATCTATAGGGACTAAATTTTTTTTTTTGAAATATCCTTATAATCCATCCCGCTCAAATAAAAGGAAAAAAAAAATTGAAATTTAGAGGATTTGAATGGATCCAAAAATGCCGGGCCGATATATTTTAAAGTATATCCATATTCAATCCATAAATAAGAGTTGGGTTTCGGACCGGATTTTTTTCCAAGCCATGGGCTGATCCGAAAAGACCAGCCCATTTTTATAGCTTTAGTTTGGCGTGTCAAGATATTATGGATCGATAGTTAAATAATTAAGAAAATTTGATTCAAATAAAAAATTAGGGAAAAATAGCCGAAGAAAAGAGATGGTATAATTGCTGTTACATCGGCTTGTCCCCTTGTGATGTTACAAGCCTGCCCTATTGCATCTTTCTATCCTTAATTGGATGAGTTGTGCCTCTAACGATGTTACTTTGAAAAAATTAGAGTGTTTAAAGCAAGTCTATGCTCTACATACATTAGCATGGGATAACATCATATGATTTCGATCATATTCTGTTAGCCTTCGAAATCAAAGTAATGATTAATAGGAATAGGCAGGGATATTTGTATTTCATAGTCAGAGGTGAAATTCCTTTATTTATAAAAGACGAACAATTGTGAAAATATTTACCAATAATATTTTTATTAATCAAGAACAAAAGTTGGGAGGCTCGAACATAATCAGGTACCATCATAATTTCAATCATAAACAATGCCGACTAGGAATCATCAAATGTTACTATAAGGACTTTTTAGGCACCAATTGATTATCTTTAATAAGAAAATTCTTCATTCATCATAATTTTATATCTTTTTTTTATGATCTAGATCATTAATCTAGATTCATCTCATATTCAATAAATCTAAATCCAAGTTTCCAAGTAAAATTTAAACCGAATATAGGCTTCTAAGTCTAGAAATAATAATGAGCTTTACTATATACCCCCATCCATATTGAGCTTCACCCTCACCCAAACCGAAACAGGTTTACTCCAATCAATTGAGAAATTAACCCAAGGTGGGAGTTCAGATTTATTTGCCAAATAAGCCTTCCAGCCTTCCAAACAAATTAAAACTGTTTCTCAAAATATGAAGTGTTAATTTTTTTTATTTTTTTATTTTTTTTATTTTTTATTTTTTTTTTAAGGATAAAGATAATAGAGTTAAAAGTTAATTTTGTTACGAATAGTATAAATGGATCTGAATAAGCATTTTTTTTTCCATCTTTTTCACTTTGAGCTTTTTATCTATTATTTTTAATTCTCTTTTATTTTATTTTATTTTATTATTATTTTAAATAATTCATTATTTTTGGTGTGTCATTTTAACCTATAAATAAAATATTATTTATAATAAAAAATGAAAAGAAAATATAAATAATAAAGTTCTCTATCTCTTAAATTCGATTATTTTTGTTTTTATCCATTTATTTTTTTAATTAGATATAATTATTATCGGATTAAATATTTATTTTATAATAAATTCTTAATTATAATAAAAAAACGTAACTAAATAATTATAGTAAAAGTTGTATAGACTTGTGTATATTATTTAATTTAAGTAAATAAAAATCTCTATTGAAGAAATGGAAACTAAAAATCAGAAGAAAGATCTAGATTTTATTTGGAAATAAATTTTATTTTTTATATTTTGAAATTTAATTTTCATAATAATAATAATAAATTAATATTATGAGATAAAAAAAATTAGTTTTTAAATATTAAATCTATTTAATTCATATTGGTAAGAAATTAAATTTTAAATTTATTATTTAAAATATAGAAAATTACTATTCATAATTTTTGCATTTTATTTTTTCACAGTTTTTTTTTTTTTTTCTAATTTTAAAAAAATATTTTTTAGACAAAAATTATTATAAAAACAGTTATCGAGCGAGTTTATCTCCTCTCCAAAATCGAATTTCGTATTTCAAAATGCAAAAACCGTTTTTTAAAAACGTTACCAAACAAAGCCCTAGCTTCTCGTTCCGATACTCCTCCTTGAACAGGACCCTGCCAGAAAGCAGAAGCAGCTTCCCCTTGACCTTGATTTTGCGCCTTTTTCGCCTCTCTGCTGTATTAAATTCATCAAATATTTTCGATAACTATTGTTGATTTTGATCAAGTTCTTTTCCTTCTCGCTGAATGGCAGATGTTCTTCGATTTACATCTCATGCATCTCGCATCCATCCCTCTTCTTCTCTGATCACCTCTTTTCCTCCCACGCTGAATACTCTCCAGCTTGATTTCCCTATTCAGAACTCCGATCAGAGGTTTTGGCCTCTTTCATATTCTGCTTACAGACCCAGAAAGCAGTTGCTCTCTTTCAAGGTACATAACTTATAATTGACTATTGAGAGTGGATTTTCATTTTTGCGTGATTGTAATTGATTGTGATATAATCTCTGGTTATGGGTTGATTTTTTTCCGGTGTGATTGGTGTTAGTAAGCAGTTTAATTTTGCATTTTTCTTGTTTTTTTTTTTCGAGGGGGGTGTTTAAAATAATTTGGACCATGATTAAGCTTGCATCTGGGTAGGACTAGGAACGAGTTTGCAAACTAGAGTTCGGGCAAACTGTGTTTTGGTTAGATAGAGGTAAAACTTGTTTTTTTGAGACCAGTTTGTTAAGATCATTGAGTTCATACTTTATTTTTCTGTGCTTACTCATTTGAAGGGGGGTTCTTTGGCTATGCTGAGTTTTCTGGGTTTTGTTACCTATTTTGTTGCTTGAGATACTAACTTAATTGGCTAAACATCTGATCCATTTGATGATATAGTCTGTTTATCTCCATCTTACATAATAGTGTCAGTTTGGTTCAAGGATTGATGCTGAATTGTTAAATTGTGAACTAAACTGATTTTGTGATTGTTGGACCAACGTCTCTGACAATCTTTACGATCCAAACTGGATTTTTGATCCAACTGGAGTTTAAAACGCAAAATCAAAAGGATCCTTATTCAGTTTTGAACAACTAGTAAGGGGTTTTAGAAGAAAACCTATATGTATTTATCAGGTGTAATTAGAAATATACTCCAATATCTTTTGGATTGTTTTAGATAATATGTATATATATCTTCTTGTTCATGTATACCCAATGCCGTCATTATGAGATAAAGGGAATTATTTCCTATATTTGAAAAGGCAACATTGCTTTGTAAAAATATTAAGAAATTACATCTCTTGTAGCTTTCCTAGCATCGTTACTCTAATGTCAAACAGCTTTGGAGTTTTATTATATATTGTTTGACCTCAGGCGCAGGCTGCTGTTACTACAACAGAGCAGCCAAAATGGTGGGAAAAGAGTGTTCCAAATATGGTCGACATAAATTCCATGCAAGAATTCTTGGGTGCTTTGAGTCAAGCTGGAGATAGATTAGTTATTGTCGAATTTTTTGGAACTTGGTGTGCTTCTTGCAGGGCCTTATTTCCTAAGGTATATGCCCTTTTTTACCTGAGTCTCTTTGTTTCAACTTTTCGGAACTATAGTTTATGTAAACTGGAGTTTGCACAAATTGTATTTTTGTTAGATTATTTTTATAAATTAGATATTGCATTTGGATCTATATTTGAGATTATCTGGAAACTCAGACTGAAGTACATCTAATACTATTTTTTAATTACTGCGATGTTCAGCTTAGGTGATTGGCAGTCTGTATTAAGTTGGGTGATCTCAATTGATAATTTTCTGGAAAGAAAACTTTTCTATGTTCTGATATTATGCTCTATGTTTTGATCTTTCAGCTCTGCAAAACAGCTGAAGAACACCCAGAAATATTGTTCCTCAAAATCAATTTTGACGAGAACAAATCCATGTGCAGAAGTATGAATGTCAAGTACTTACCTTATTTCCACTTCTATCGTGGAGCTGATGGGCAATTAGAGTCCTTTTCATGTTCTCTTACAAAGGTAAGCCGACTATACCCTGTCTTTGATTTCAGTTCATAAAAATAAAAATGGGACAAAGGTATTCTTCCAATTCTTACCTTAAAAGTGTGAAGCTGATTTCGGCTCCATTTGGTTAGACTTGTTAAGCTTGAGTTTTAGCAAAAGTTATGTTAGACATAATATTTTGGATATATTTTGTGGAATTATATTTGGTAGTATGGTCTTAAACTAGACTTTGGGGCTGAACTAGAAGAAAAAAAAGTTCCCAAATCGGGCTGTCTTTCTTATCAAAGAAAAGGTTTCTAGTTTCAATTTTCACTTTCCTATGTCTTTCTTTTTTGTCTCACTTCACACTCTTTCTTGATCCTATAAATGTTGGTCGGCCCTCTCTTTAGTGGACCCAAAACTTTGGTTCGAGTTTCTAAATGTAAATCCAATTTACCTGACAATCTAATCAGAGACTCATTACCCAAACTACAGTTGAAACTCTCAACTTCCGAATGAAACTAGATTATCTTATAGACTTTATAACTAGATGTGGTTCTTGTTAATTTTTTCATACAGTTCCAGAAAGTCAAGGATGCTATTGAAAGACATAATACAGTCCACAACATCGGCATACCAAACGGAGTTTCCAGCATGAAATTGGAAGAAGCATACTTTGCTCCAATGGAGAAACAAGCAGAATAAAATCTTGCTGGATTAAACTAACTTGTATACTCTTGGTATTTCTCATGCTTGGGAGTAAAGAAACTCGAGATTGTTGACCCCTTTTGTACATATATTATAAACAGCCGATAAATTTATAAATAGTCGACGTTGGAAACATGTATAAATGTTCCAATATATTGATTTTGATACCCATAAAAAGTTAGAAATTTATAATTTTTATGTTAATAACTTTGCCTACAAAAATCGTAACTAAAATTTGTATTAAAAAAAATCAGGAAGAAAAATTTGAAAATTTATTATAACAAGTTTTTATTTTAATAGTATTTTTATTTTTCTCTTTTTTTTTAATTAGGAAGAAAAATAAAGAAATAACAAAAAATAATGTCAATGATAATATTTAATTAATATAAAGAATATAATAGAAAAGTAAATATAAAATTATTTGAAACTTCATTAATTAAAATCTAAGACGTAAAATGCTAGTTAAAATTAAATTTAACACTTTTAGTCTAAGTGTTATGTTTAATACTTTTAGTCTTTACTAAGCGCTCACACAATTATTATAGTGTTCTACTAACATCACTGATTGTAATATCCGCTACCCTAATAATTAGGTGATGAACTACATAATTGTCTATTTAGATCCATCGACGTTTATTCTTGAGATCATATGACAATGAATCGTTTGTATCTTTAGAGCTTTTAATATCTCAAGTCTTTATTAACATGATGATCTTTATAATAATTTTTAAAATGCATAACTCAAGATATTAAATTTCATGATAATATATATATATATTATTATAGTAATTTTAATAAAATAGATAAATATAATTAATTATAGTTAATTTTTATTCATAATAAAAAATTATATATTACTAATATTTATTTAAAAATAATATTATATAAAATATTTATCTATTAAATTAAATCCAATTAATTTAATAGACATACTTTTATAAATATAACTCAAGAATGCGCTTTTATAAATGTAACTCGAGAATGTGCGTATATAAATTCATATACGTGGATTGGGTTTTGTACGTGGGTTTTTTTCTGGCCGTTAAATCTAATCCAACGATCCTCTTAATTTGGAAGGTACACGTAGGCACCATGAAGCCCACCCCAGCCGACCTCATCTCTAGAGGGTACGTATTTTCAAAGGCATGCATGAATTCATTAAATGGTCCATACTTAGTTTGATTTGACACCCAATTGATAGTTACACTCGGTCCTCAGAAGGCAAAATCTGTATTTGTTGAAAGGTCATTGTCCTCAGAAGGCAATCATCACAAATGTGGCTCAAGATTGTTTGTGAATAAATCTCTTAGAAGGTTGTAGATATATTCCAAACGAGCACTAAACTCCAGATTATGCTACTGTTCTTTTCTCTCGCCATACTTAAAAAAGAAACTTGCATTCTCATATGAACAAAAAATAAAAAAATGATTGCGTAGATTAACCATCTTATACGGTTGGGTGGACGACAAGCCTTCAAAATGTTTGAGTATCAAGATTTTGAATCTAAATTTAAATTCCTTCTGTTATAAGTGTGTCTGAATCATATACGTTATATTACGAATTTAAAATATATATATATATGGGAACCAAGAGTTCCCATACAATCTACAAGAGTATGCTAATATGAATGAATTTGTAATATCTCATACTTTGTGTATGCTAATACAATCTACAAGAGTTCTTTGATAGATTTAGGACAAGTACATCTTCTTTTCAAAATTTCAACCAAAATATGGGAACCAAGTTGAAAATTAACCTGAAATACGTAATTTTGGCTGAAAGACGTAATAAGTTTACATTGTATTTACAATGCCGATAATTTATAAGGCAGTCGGATAATTATGTTGTTTGTTTGTTTGTAGCTGTATGTAAGTAGAGACATCTTCAATTTAGGGCCAAAAGGGTCCTCTCCTTCCCCCACAAACCCTTTCTACGGGTTTCCTAATCTACAAAACTGTAGAATCTTCTATTGGTTGGAAGGTGATCATATACAATTTGTTTGTCTGCTTTTAATTTCAACTATATATCTTGTGGACAAGCTTTGTTTCTTCTTTGTCATGAAGATGTGTTAGATTTCTGTTCACAAGATTACTAATCTTCTATCTATTCATTGATTCCTTCACCCAATCTTTTTCACATGGTTTTAATACACCCACATGGGTTCAACATGAAGAAAGGAAAAAGGATGAGCGGAGTATTTTATTTTTCAATTTTGTCCTATACAATTAGAAACATACTAAAATCATGTAATAGTGTGCATTATATGTCAAAAGTAACTAATGTCTTAAAGACTATATCTGTTTGAACTTCATAATACAAAATCTAGATAATTAGAGAGGAAAAAAAAAATATATATATATAATGAGTATGTGATTAAGTGGAAGGAATGCGAAAATTATTTTATTATTAATTATGATTTGTCTGTAAAAATTTAAAAAACTCGAATATGAGATAATGATCTTGATTAGTTTTGAGATTGAAATAATTTTTACATGTTATTAAATGAAAGCTCATATTTAATAGACTAATCGCAATCTATGCCTCCACATTACATATATAAATCATGTGACGAATTCAACATCACGACACACATATGAATGACACATTGAAAATATTGGCTCACACTATAAACATTTAGTCTATGAAAACATATAATAAGATATTTAATCTCATTGTTAATTGATTTTAAGTTAGAACCTCAAACTCTTATACTATATCCTTTCATTTTATCTTAAATTTTGAGACACTCAATCGTTTAATACTAGATTATGGTTTGATTATTCCAATTAGAAATTGAATTATATAAATTTTCAAACTAATTAGCGACCTAGATGCTTTGAACCCTTCTTTTTTTTTTTCTTGGTTTAGAATTTGTTAACATCATTTTCATGAGTTGGTGACCGATTCCTCATTTCGATTTCAAGTTAAACTTGAACTTCGAGTAATTAATTATATGAACACATTATCATATTTAGAAGTAGTATTTGTTTTCATGACTAAACATGGTGGAATTGACTATAAGAAAACTACATTCACTTTTCGAAAGTCTTGCACTC
Organism: Coriaria nepalensis; assembly: GCA_027186245.1. Classification (NCBI taxonomy): domain Eukaryota; kingdom Viridiplantae; phylum Streptophyta; class Magnoliopsida; order Cucurbitales; family Coriariaceae; genus Coriaria; species Coriaria nepalensis. The sequence continues at coordinate 4,721,766 of CP114484.1, read as the reverse complement.
AGTCTAAACTCTAAAGATCGAGCCTAATTAATTTGTTAAACATAAATTTTGGAAAAAAAAATTTAATTTTTTTTTTTATTATTCATCTGTCACAAACCTTTGACATTTTAAAAGACATAAACAAACTTTTTTGGGAACCGAATCGAAATAATTAAAACCAGATCTAATTAAGTGCACCATTTCGTCACTAAGGAGAAATTAAAGGAAAAAAGCACAAAGAGATAATGCAATCAGCACTAATCATTAGGATCTTAAGAAGCCAAATTCTAAGTGCTATATCATGATCTCTTCCATATATCCAGGAGCCAAGTTAAAAAATCAATATTTTATTCCTTTCCATTAATATTCTCTCTGAAACACTTTTGGTAGTTCTTTTTCAAAGTACGTATAATGTTCCATTAATATACATCATTTCCAAAATGTACATAATCACTTAATCATATAGTATATAATATGGTTTAACTGTAATCTATATTTAAATTCATTATTTATTAATAATTGTTGATTACTTTATAATTTAAGTAGTAATATCTGATCATTTAAACTAAAATATTTTTTTTATATATATATATATATATAAAAAAAGAGATATACAATATTTATTTTTATTATACATATATATAAAGTATATATATATTCATACTGCCTGACCGCAATAAATTTGATTATCCTGTTCAACACGAAGTAGTATATCTAATTACCTTTTAGAAACTAAAATCGTACATTCAATTAATTAATCTTCATGGTTTTACAGAATTGGAATGTTGTGTTGTGATCTTTCATTTCATGTGACACTAATTACAGGCCCAACAAGAAGTGAATTTGAGGGTGGTTGAATTTGTTCCATATTTCTTGGAGCTGCAAGTGTGAGCTCCAGACCATCTGGAACAACGTTTGGAGAAGTAGTTATAGGTTTTGCAGAAAAGGATGATTTGAGCTGAGAATCAATCAGGCCATATAGCCAATTAACATGGACTCCACGATCATGATCATGAGATTGATCATCAGTAGTGATGATTAATTCAGATTTCCGATAATCATGAATAATTTCTCTATCATTAACCGGTTCGATTATGTCTTCTTCACTGCAATTCTGGTCTAGAAGAGTCATTGTTCTACTATCCTTGCAATAATTTTTATCATCATCATCTTCTCCAACACTCGAAGCTTTTAGATCGTTTTGAGTTCCCGCGGTTTTGCTACTCCCAACCTGTTTTGTCAATGGAAAGAAAATAAATTAAGATCAGAATTACACCCTCGTGAATAATTGAAATCAATTGGGTGGATAATATATAATCAATATCTAGTATATGAAAGAAGAAATTAAGGTAAAATAAAAATAGTAATTAGTGCATACCATGTCAAAGAGGCTTGAACGCCTCTTTTTCTTGTTGAGACAAGCTTGTCTTAGAAAATACTTTTGAGCATGACTAGCTACTTGTGTTGGAGTTCTTGAAGTCACATAGCTTCTTGAAATCCCCCTCCAATCACCTTTCCCTAGCTTCTCAAGCCCAACAAGAAATGTTCTATGCTCTTCTTCTGTCCATGGAACCCCTAAATTTGATCATCCAAACAAATAGATAACTGTTAAAACGGCCGGCAGGATTCACGGAAGAAAAAACACAGTAGATTCGTATACATATTACATATGTTGCTGATTTTTCAACAGCTTCAGCTTTTCGGACACTAATTTATAACAAAATGGCATTAGAATTACAGAAAACTGAACTGAATATACAAGAGATTCGATAATCGGAGTCAAAAATGATTTCAAATAGTACCCTTTTTCCGTTCTTGAACTCGAGCTATAAGACCGTCGGAGAGATAACCATGAAAGGAGGATTTATCATAGTTTTCATCGATGTGGATTGTTGATGAAGATAATGAAGAGGATGAGGACGAATTTGATGAGGCAGCCGACAGCGGTAAGCAATCCATGCTAAAGCTTTTCTTCATGGAATTGATTGAAGGTGAAGATGATGAAGATATCATCAGGTCAAGCTTCACACCGAATAGCCTAATTCCCGGCCCATGACCACCATTAACAAGATGGCCATTAATGTTCTTGTTACTCGTATTTGTGCATGTTCTTGAATTATGACCTATGTTTCCACAATGTGAGCACTTTCTTCCCATTTCTTCCCCCCTTCACAATTTCTTCAAGCTATCTGAAACCCAGAAAGAGGGAAAGAGTGGGAGAAAGTAGAGATATAGGAAGTAGAAAGAAGTAATGTATGGGTGGTTTATAAGGGTGATGGGATTGTAAGATGAGGTCTTATGAAATCGGATGCACGCCAAAAGAAGATCATTGGACGGCCATAGTTTATACTGTTTGGATATTTTCCCAAGAAAATAATAAAAAGGGATTCCTCTATATATAATTTCTCTCCCTCTCCCTCTCCCTCTATATTAATGAACATCTGTTGATTAGTGCATTAATATATAGTGCAATATAAGCATATATTATAATTATATGGGAGAAATTTAGAGAGAGAGAGAGAGAGAGAGAGGACCAACTAGGAAAAGATATATTGGTAGGGAAAATGAGAAGTTTGAAAGTAAACTGTGATGGTCAGGCCAATTCAAGCTTCAATTTCATAGGAAATTTACGAAAATACTAACCCATGGGAAGTTTGAAAGTAAACTGTGACGGTCAGGCCAATTCAAGCTTCAATTTCATAGGAAATTTACTAAAATACTAACCCACTAAGTATGTCAACGATTGTAGAATAAGATTCCAAGTTCTTTGTTAATGTTGAGGTCCTTGAAGGGTTTAAACAAGTTTACTGGATTAATTCAACATTAATTTAACTATCTATCCTTTTTTTTGACTTATAATTAAAATTTTAGACGGTAGAAAAATGTATACTATTTTTTTTTTTTTTTCCCCTCAAGTATTTTAAGATTGTTATTGCTGATAACATTAGCAAATATTCCAAATTTTATATCCATATTCTATTTTAGATGCGAGTTGTCTTTCTTCTTTTATTAAGCTTTTTACTTATAAAGTAATATGAGTGATATTCCTTATATTAGACTCTTGAGGCAATTCTTTAGTTTAAAAAAATGTAATATATTAAAATTAAAATTAAATATCAATATGACATAATGGGTCTAAGAGAATAATTATTACCATATAAGAAATGATAAACTAAATACATATAGCATAGAGTTAAAGCTTGTTAACCCTTTTTTTTTATTTTTATTATTAATAAAAAAACAAAGCACATTTAATTTGACCCACTTGAGCATAATTGATAATTTATTTATTTTTAATTTAATTATTTTATAATAAAGAGAAGATAATTTAGATTGGTATCAATCGTGTCGAGGCTTATGCTATTTCTATCATCTCTCAAACCAGTAGGTATCCTTTCGGGATGTTTTCATACGAAATTTTATAACAGTAAATCTCGATAAATTAATAATATTATATTTAAATAAATTTATTAATTTATCCAAATTTTATTGTATTATTAATTATTTTGATTGGATTTGATTATTATAATTATTATTATATGTTAAAAGTAATTGACTAGGCAAATAGTTTTGATGGTTATAAGATAAATAAAGAAGGGGTTTGAAGTCCACTGAATCCGGATTGCAAGTTGAGGAATTCTATAGGAATTCAATGTTATTGAAGTATGGAAAGAGAGACTTGTTTTCAATTTGGTCACGTATTTTAGTTCACATTCATTTGGCATTATCGTACAAAGGAATCTTCCCTTTTGTTCCTCTTTGACTAACATGTTAATTTCACACATCCCATCTCCACAGTCATATCATCTCATTACTTTTATTAATATCACAAACTTGATAATCTTCTTCTTCTTTTTTTTCCCCTTCTTTGTAGAAGAAGATATGTATTTGATTTTATCAATGATTAAAAATGCAATATCATATTCATCCCACTATTTTAGTTTATTCATAATTTGAACCACTTGTTCAACTTCTTTTTTTATTTTCCCCCTTTTTTTTTTCTCTCTTTTGTTTACTTACAAAGTTTCTATTACGTGTTTAATCTCCATGCCTAAATGATCATCACCCTAACCCTCACCAAACCTAACCAAATCGATAGTGCAACTACTTTTTCTCACTTTTGCCCATGCAAGTGATGAAATAATAAGATTATGACTCTTAATTACTTATTTTTTGTAGCTCATGTCTTCATTTAGATTGGAACCACAATATTCAGTTTAAGTCAACAAAATACATGTTAAATATTGTAATTTTTTTTTATTTTATTTTTAAAAAGTAAAATTAGTACTTAAACCCGTAATTAAAAATAATAATCACAACTTTTAATTAATCTTGTAATACAATTTTTACATATTCTAATGATTATTTCTTTTCATGTATTTTAGTTGATGTTATTTTTCACTCGACCAAATTGATCTTAATGTTGGAGTCAATAGTTTTATAATTAACATTTATTAATATATAATTACAAATATGGATTCTTTATACTAAAATTTTATTTAGCATAAATTAATGATCATAACAAACACGTTGTAATCATTGAGCACCATTATTGCACATAAATTGAATGTTTTAAAAGTTAATAACCATTCACCTTAGTGATACTAAGTAGGAGTGGCACACCATCACACAAGAAAGTGAGCAATACAATCAACTCCTAGTGACAAAAACACGAAGAAAATTAAATACATGCAAATCAAAAACGTTGTATATATATTAATACTAATATTTTAAAGCTTAAGAGGTCGTGGATATTCTTACGGTTGAAAAAAACTTGTATATCATTATGGCTCAAAGTAAGTGATAAGAGATACATATTATGATAAATGGTTGAATAGAAAGGCTCAAACGTCCAAAGATGACCTAAATCATTTCTCTAATAGTGTATTATTGAAGTTTTCATCTTGAGGGAAAATCAAAAGGGTTCTAAAGTTAAGTGAGATTCTTAAAAATGATTGAGTTCACATAAATATTATCTAAGTATTCAAAGCAACCTGTTGGTCATGACAAGTGCACAAGTGTTCAAAAGGTTTCAAGAAAACAGAAGCTAACACAAGAATCATGCACGAAATAAGCCCAAATTTAGTATTTTCTAAAAATCAAGAATTAAGTAATATCATTGGTTTTTTGATCATCAATCAAAAATAAAGAAGTAGACTTTTTTTATTGTTTTAAATTCCCTACTCCCAAACTTAAATCAAACATTATCATCAATGTTCAAAAATAGAGAAGAGATGAAAATAATAAATAAAGAGTTTAGAGAAACTTCTCTGAAACAAGGCAAAGGGGACATTTAGACCATGGGTGATAGGTGTTACTATGTGAAATTGCTTCTCGGATCTTCTCAGGCCACAACAGTAAATATCCTACACCTTTTTTTTTAAACAAACAAATAAATAAAATTAAAACAAAAATCTAAAGATAGAAATAAAATGAAACATCAAAATAAATGAAATGAAAAGAAAGAAATTTGGGTTGCCTCCCAAAAAGTGGTTGTTAGTCATTAGCTTGACTATGTTCTTATTCTCAAGAAGAGTTGAAAAGATGGTGAGAGAACCCGAACTCGCTTCTCCTTTTTATGGCTAGTAGAATGATTTGTTGGAGAGGTGCTCATTCTCAACTTTATTATTTTGTCCTCAGATTGGATGGTTATGGATTGTATGAGGCATGCTTCAAGCGGTTCCCTAACATTACTCCTTCCGAAGGTCTTGGCTTCATGCTCATCAATTGCATCTGTGTTGAAGCATGTATGAGTTATTGAAAGGTGTTTTACTGCTTTGAATACATTAAATGTCACATGTTCATCTTGTACTCTGAGGATGACTTTTCTTTATTTGATGTTGATTAGAGATCTCCTCGTGGCTAGGAATGGTCGGTCTAGAATGAGCGGAATATCCCGGTGTTCCTCCATATCTTCACCTTCCCTAATCCAAGTTTCCTATAAATAGTAAATGACATTAAGTTAATGCTTACTCCTAAATCATATAAAACTTTATCAAAATAAAAGTGCAAGTAATAGTGAAACTCTTTGGATCCTTTCATTTAGGCGATAATTTATTTTGACGCAAAGCACTACATTCCCGAGTAAGCATCACTGTCTCATGTTCTCCAAACTTCCTTTTGTGAGCAAGAATGTCCTCTAAGAATTTTGCATGCTTTGGCATTTGCTCCAATATATCTACAAAAGGAAGATTAATATGTAAGATTATGAAGATGTCAATAAATCTTGAAAACTACTTACCAAGTGCTTATTTCTTCAATCTATTAGGAAAAGGAATACACAAATCAATTTTAGAATCATTAAGAGGTAAAGTGATTTTGATTCTTCCCTATTTTTTAATCTTCATCGTGGCCATCGAGAACTGGAGCTACAAATTTAGGCTTTTTGTTGACTTTCAGTGGTATTGCATTTTCTATTAACTTGTTCATCTGCTCATGGCTGTTCCAATTACTTACCACTCCTCAAAGTGATAGCTTATACTTGCTTTTTCAGATTTTTCTCAATAGTACTTAAGGTATCCTAAGTTCGTTGTGCTAGCATATTATGAATTTTCCCCATTTGTACTTCCAAGGTTTCTAATAGTTGAGGCTTGATTCTAAAGTAAAGTCTCATCCTTGTCGAATCTCTTGCTTGACTCATCAATAAACTTAGGCAACACATCCTCTAAATTTGATTTCTTTTTTTGAATTTGAAACTCGGGAGGTGGCCTTTAAACATTATCGTTACTCCAAGAAAAGTTAGGATGATTTCGCCATGTTGGAGTATAGGCGTTCGAGTATGGATTTCTTGGCTCTCTTTGGAAGTTGTTGACAAAATTGGCTTGTTCAAAATGATTAAAAGAATTTCTAACTTGGCATTCTATGCTTGAATGATTTCCTCCACAAAATTGATATATCATAATCAAAATATTGATAGTATTAACATTTGGAGAACCTAATTATTTTTTAATGGCAGCCAGTTGAATCGATAAAGCTGTGAAACCGTCCACTGTATGTACTCCCACGACTTTCTTAGGAAGATTCATATTTGAAGGCCTTATGTAGTTTTTACAGGTCATTACTTCAATCAAATCATATCTTCCTCGAGTGTCTTGTTATTTATGGCACCCTCACTTGATGCATCAACCAAACTATTTCTATTAGATGTACATCCTCCAATAATAATACTTGAGTAATCCTAAGTGCCCTTCAAACTTCAATTTCGGTTAGATTTGTATTTAAAATAATTTCCTTAATTCTAATTTCTAGTTCGTCACATTCACCATTTACGACTTGAAAATCAACGAAAACCGAGAAATAATTATCTTCTTTTTTTTTTTTCCTTTTTTTTTTTAATCTTAAGGACCCAAAAAAATAGTAAAAGAAAAAAAAAACATACATATATATAAATAACCTAGAATTAAAAGAAACAAAGAAAAAGGAAAAAAAAACAATAAATAAATATCAAATTAGTAATGAAATAAGTGTTTTATTTATATTACCAATTAAAATGTAATTTCCTAGAAACGGCATCATAAACTTGATTTGAAATCGCAAGTGTATGAAATCGCTCAAGTAATAAAGTAAGCAAGTACATATATCGATCCTAGGAAATTACTAATTACTAAGTACCAAAGTAAATTATTCCTATCACTATTTGATTACCCGATAGTAAATGAGATGAGAAAATTAAAATTCAAAATTTCACTAATTAAAATTAGGACATAAATTTCACACTAATTAATTCCTATATCTTGACAATTCAAATTATTATTCTTAAGTTTTTATTAAGACTAAATTCACTAATGTTCTAATAATTTTTTCTAAAATAATTATCGGCTTAAGTCTTAATTATCACTTCATTATATCATATATTGAATTTCGGCATTAAGAATTTATCAAGTCTTTGAATTTAATCAAAGTCTCATAGGTCATGTTTAGTATCTCTACTATTTATTCAACTTATAAAATTATTACTTAGATCAAATAGATTTCATCTCTCGATTTCAACTAATTCCATTAAATCATTCAATTCTCGGTACTTAAAAAATTGAAAGCATCAAAGATTTATTTTAAAAAATTTATTAATTTTAAAATTAATTTTTAATTTTGATAAAGTTTAAAGGTGAATGAATACTCTCTCACTCACCCTCCTTTATCTCCGCCTATAGTAATAAGTCCTACCCAAATGAAATAGAGTTGAAATATGTGGCTTAAAGTGAAATAAAGTTGGAATATGATTTAGAGGCGTAACTAATTTAAATCGAAGTCCAAAATTAAATTGTTACACCTAAATATAACTTCAATAATAGAAAAAGACACACCACTAAGAGCTTTACAAATTAGCTATAAAAAAAAAAAAAAAAAAATTCAGAGGGCAGGCCAATATCTCTTTCTTATAGGGCAGGGTTTTAAGTCCTCCTAGCCAGAACGTCATTTGCCACTTTAATAGGCTATGTAACCTGGGTGGTCTGCCCTTGTCATTGTAATAATAAAAACAAAAGTATAAAACCAAAAATTACAAATTCTTTGTTATTGGAATGAAAATGATCTATCAACCACCATTTGCAATTTTCTGCATATCCACAATCTTCTAAAGTTAAAGCATATTTTAATGTGGGGTGGAAGATTGATTTGCTAGCTATATATGATCATTCTTTTGGGCATGTTAGTTCCTTCAAATCCCAAAAGGCAATCAACATATATATGTATATTATTATGTTAAGAAACAGATGCATATACATGTACTTTCAACATCAGCAATAAGTACTTACAAACACAAATTTTACATAAGCCAATTATAGCTTAGTCAGTGTTTGGATAGGTTTTATTATTTGTTACTTATTTGTTTTAAGCATATTTCTCGCTTATTGTCCAATCTAATAATAGTAATAGAGTCTACCTACAGCTGTGACATGAAAAAAAAGAAGAAAAAAGATAGTGTCAGTTTTAACAGACTATATTATAAGTATTTTATTATATTGAGAAAAATATTACAACTAAATTAATTTATATTTTATACGATTAAATCATATATTTAGATTATTAAATATTTTAAAATTTTTATTCTATTGATCAACTATATACTATACATATAGTGGTAATACTAAATTAAAAATTATCGAAATATATAAATAACCGATCGAACAAATTTTCACATCAAAATATATATTTAATTATACAAAAACAAGTTCTTTCAAACTTTTTTTATTTTTATTTTTATTAAATATCTGATTTTGATATTTGTTAAAATATGAATTCAAATGTCAGATTAAATTAACCTAGATGGTCAAAACACATAAAGCAACGTCAGAGAAATGATGAGTGAGTAAGTGGGCCATTAGTGATTAATTAGATTAAACAAAGACAGATTTGTTTGAATCAGAATGCATAATCTAGTTTTTGTTATGTCCAATGTACAACCATCATATATGCTTTTGTTTTTCTTCATTTTTATAATCTAAGCAATAAAAAATGTACAAGTGTAGCATTCTTGTATCATTATTATTTATCATTATTTTTTATTCAAGTATAATTCCCAAGAAGGAAAGTGAACTGATTGGTAGAGTGATTGACAATTAAAAGATGTAATAATTTAAGATAAAATAAAATAAAAATGATTTATACTACCCCGACATTACTTGCTGTCTTAAAATAGATAGGACCCCGTTCAAAACTTTATCGTGCGCCAACATGGATATATACGTTAGCCGATATAAACTATAAAGCACAATGTTTAAGATTTGCTTCAGCTTAACTTCTAGTTTTTATCCATATTAGAGTTTTCAGTATTGAACTGAATGCGTGCTTAGAACAATCGGGCAACTCGATATGAGAAAAACCGGCGGACAAACATTGTCGCGGGAAATACCTTTTTTTCTCCGAGAGTCTAATTTAGATCTATAACATCTAATTCAGACCCAAAAAAGAGAAATTATTGTGTAGACCGAGTCTACTGTGGATAAATTCATCTCAATTGTATGTACTAGTTTCACACCATCATATCACATCAATCTTATGTACGATTAAGATTAATCGATTCATCGTTGATACGGTTTACCCAACAAACTCTTCCCATAAAATATAACAAATATCTATAATACTAAACATCACTTTTGCAAGCATTACTTTATAATCAACTAAAATTGACAAGAACCAAAGAGAGCATCTGCTTCGACAAAAACCAGAATATGAAGGAAAAATCTAACATAACCACTAAAGTGCAAAACTGAACAAGACACTTATGTTACATTAAAAGCATAATTCCAATGGCAATAATTCTTAAAAACTGTACCAAATAAAATATTTGTTGGCATCTGAAACTTCTCTCCCGTCTCACCCTTTGTCATTCACGAATACAAGTATCCTTTCTTCCAATATATTAGGAAAAAATATATATATATATATATCAACTGCTGCAAATTAAGTAAATCTTCGCACCTGAGAAACTCAAGAGGCAGTCCAATTTCTGAACTTGCATATTCCCCGACGGTTTTCTGTGAATGAGGCACGGATAGATTGCAGCATGGATTGCACTGCCGGAATGAGGGCTAATTCTTTATGCTGTTCCTGCAAATAAGTTTTAGATTTATGCTAAATTTTTTAGACGCAAGGGGTTGAGATAGAGTGCAATAATAAATACCACTTGATTAAGTCTGTCCTCGAAACTCCTTGATTTTGTATCAGTAGGCATAAATAGCTTCCTGTAAGCTGATCTCAAGCTAGTTATCTGCATCATTGTCCATAAATTAAATAATAAGCTCATTTCGACAATAGACCAAAAAAAACAATACCTATATTCATTTCAAACCCCATCAGAAAAATATTTTTACGTAAATCAAACCTCTTCAGCTGTGAAACCACGACGGCGAAGGCCCTCCAAGTTCAAACCACGAAGCTCAGCTCTTTCTCCACTCACCATCATGTACTTTGGGATGTCTTGTGAAATCTTTGGGGCATCGTCAGAATATAGAAAAAATAAAAAATAATATCAGAAAAAAATAAAGGTGACGTGTTATACTTACAGCGAAATAACAAGCAACATATCAATTTATGACGCAGCGTCGAATACAAAATAACGAGAATTTGGCAATGAAGTTTTTGAAAACGGTAATTTAGCCTAGATTGTGAATGAACTGGATTTTCGCATTTGGATTGATCAAGACAAAATGGAGTTTTGTGTTCCAAACCGGAGTTCTAAACACTGAACCAAATCAACCCATAAAATTGATAGACAGTAACAAAATTAAGGCCCAAATCGGAAAACAACCATACCACAGAACCTCCACCAATAAAGGAGAAAGAGCCAACATGGCAGAACTGATGAACCACAGTTGCACCAGCTGTGTGAGCATAGTCCTACATTTGCAAGCACTTTTATTAAATTCTCACTGGATTATGCATAAGAGTACGAACTGTACATACTCAAGTTATTATATGAAAACTATGAAAAAACAAAAAAAACTTTAAAAAATATTAACAGAGGACTCACTTCTACCACCACATGACCGCCTAGAAGAGTACTATTTGCGAAAATGTTGTTGTTGCCAATCTTGCAATCATGAGCAATATGAGACGATCCCATTATAAGATTGTTATCACCAACAACCTGATTTCAAAATTTTAGAAGAGAAGAAAGAGTTCAAAATACAGAAAGCTATTATTGAACATGAAGCATATAGAACAAGTTCCTTCATGCTTATTCAATCTTACTGTTCTGTCATTTGACTTTGAGGATCGGTGGATTGACGTGTGTTCTCTAATTTCATTGTTGTCCCCGATATCAAGGAAACATTCATCCCCAGGCTAAATTATTGAGACAAACATAGATATTAAAATAGTTATTTTTTTTTTTAAAGAAAATGCCATGAATATATTCAAACAATATGAAAAGTTTTTTGGAATTAAACAACAGAGACTCGCATGTAAATGTTCTAAATTCTGTCTTACTTCTCTGGATGCAAGCTAGCTCACATATGCGAGAAAGCCAGCAGTCAGGTTGGGGTGCTGAGGTAAGCATTCATTAAGTCAATCCCTTCCGTTTTAATTCCAATGGGCCTCTTTAAATTGTCAAATATCTAGTTTCCAAACTTAAATGTGACAAATGCTTATTCCAAACAAAATTCCATAGTTACACACACTTTTCAAAATATCAAATATACTCAACTCGAAGTTTATGAATCTTTAAGTTTACTGTATGGATAAAACTCATGGTTACAAACACAATATGGACAATATTATGCATTTGCTAACAAGCTCTACATAACCAAATTGTCCCAGTGGAATAGCTTGTTCAACTAAGAGTTCAGACATAGTTACCTTGTGCCAAGAATGGAAGATAAATTTTCCAATGCTGATGCAAAGCAAGCTTGCTTGCTTAATTAACAAAACAAGTTTAAAAACAGGATGGGCAAAGTTGCAGTACAGATAGGATTATATCATAACAGCCTTCTACTATCGAAGTCGGAAATGTCAAAAGAATAGGTAATAGAGCAATTTAACAAGATAAAGGTCTACGAACTACCAAAGAAACATATACATATTGCATTCTGACCTTGTACTTCAAATCTTGGCATTGAACACCAATCACAGCATTATGCCCAATAATGTTATTTGATCCAATAATTGTATGACCAGGAAGGTCATCACCTACCACAGCACCACTGCCTAACCATGTTCAACAGCATAATAAACAATATTTACATCCCATAAGCACAAGAAGATATATGTTCAAACAAGTTTAACCCAAAAAAGAAAGAACCTCAGAAAAAACAACTCACGTCATCAAGACACAATGGTCGCCCAATTGAGTGTTTCCAAAGATGTGGCTTCCAGGATATAATCGACAACCATTTCCAAGCTTTGCAAAGGATCCCACAGTACAAAAGGGACCAATAGTAACACCCTAATTCATAAGAAACAAAAAGGAAATTCATCAAGTTGACTAACAGTTTACAAAGAACGGAATCATTCAATCCATTAACATCTACAAACTATTAACCACTCTACGGGCATGGCACATTTGATATCCAACACGTAACTCTAGTTTGTCTCAATTGAAAAATCCCTATTGCCTAATGGTATACAGTCAGCACAAACCCTAATTTATCCGAACTAGAGTTTCTGAAGCAGAGCCAACAACACACTCAAAACTGTTTTAAGTCCAAAATTCTTAACTCCCTTCCGATTGACTATCTAACTTGAACCAGAAGATGTTCACATAAACAAAAGCAGTGATTTTAACAGTGATTAGAGGAACAGAAATCAGAAAGGAAATTGAAAATTACAATAGTAAGCACTGGTAAAATTGTAAACATCAATATCCGAATCACCTAATTTGGAAGCTACCTGACCGAGTACAGCATTTGGATGTAATATTGCAGAAGGGTGAATGAAACTAGGGTTTGTTTCCGACGAAGCTTCTTCTGGTTTCTTCTCTCCCTCAGCATCTGCAAATGTTGAGAGATAGAGAAATTCAAATTCTAGAAATAAAAGCTCAGAGAAAGAGAGATATTCCAAGTAAGAGTGAGAGCGAGAGGGAGAGACAAGCGATTGAGGAGGAGAAGCGGAGCAGAGTGAGTGATAACAATGGCCTGCGAATGTTGAGGAGGGAGAGCATCTGTGTCACTTTGTGTCTGTGAGAGAGAGAGAGAGGCAGAGAGCGTTTGACTGTAAACCCTCGGTCAAAGTCTTTTTTCAAAAGGTTCTTGGATGGGTCCGGATCCGGAACCGGAAGAGGTCTTCTCGGAGCAACTGTTGTCTGCAAGTGGGAGCTCACCGCATGACGATTTCCTTAACGGCAGAAAATCCTAGAAGCTTTTCGGGAAAAATGGATGCTATGAATTGGTCTTATATCTCCTATGTGAGGGAGGATAGTGGGTCATATGCCTGGGGGTGAAACTGATGAATGACTGGTGTATACGTAGGAATCATTGTACTATTTGGGACAGGAATCGTTGAGTTTTAATGGGGTTTGAGTCTAATGTTTCATTGTTTATTTTCTTGACAGAGAGAGGCTATGAAGTATAATACAATAAATTTTAAAAATATAACATATTGATATGTATTTTTAAATTTTTTTTTTTTATTTGTAATTTTAAACTTTTAATTTTAAATATAAATAATATATAATTCTTAAATATATATAACACCTAATAAAAATAATCATAGAGATCAAATGAAAGTATATGAATATAAATTTATCACCTATTCAAATGTTCTTAGAAAAAACTATAAGCCATATTATACATTTAAAAATTTTCTAAAATATTACGAAAATTAAGTATTATATTTAACTATTTTAATTTTCTCAAAAAGACTACCAAAATAAATTAAAACATCATATATAAATAAGTTTTTTTTCTAAAAGATTACCAAAACAAAATGAAAAAGTCCACTACTTAAGTCGATCCATCCCTATGGAACTCATCAGTTCATCGAGTGAAAGACTTACAACTTCAAACATTTCGGCTCCCTCAATTGGATCAAAAGAATCATCAGCAATATTCTACATTTTGCTTTCCCCTTCATTGTAATATGCACTATTTCGTCTAAGATTACTATGAACAGATACCGAGTCTTCTACCCGTTGAGGATTTATCTTATTCCTTCTCATTGACTAGATAAAAGTGTAAGTACTCCAATTCTTTTCACAGCAAAATGATGAGCCAGGTTGACCAATGAATCTCAATGCTATATTTTGGAGTATAAGAATGGAAGAAGATTCATGAATTAACCACCAAGAGTAAGGATCCGATTCTCATCTATCTCGCAGAGAATCAAGACTTTCATATATATTTAATGCACTCAAAAATCTTACATAAACTAAATTCGTAGTCTTTCTTTCTTCAAAAGTCGGAAACAGTTTCTTACAACACTTGTTTATTTCTGCAGAAATCTTAACATCCTTATAAGGTTGGAAGTCGAAGTGGATCCTCATCAATCTATTCTTTTCTATAAACCATAATATTAGTTCCGGAAAAAAAATAAAAATTCAATTTAGTTTGCAAACAAATATGAATGCAAGAAATATATGTAAAATGAGTGAATGAATGAATCTTTACATACCTAGGATTCAGTAAATGCGCTAAGCAATGGAGTGGTGTGCTGCTAAGCAATGGAGTGGTGTGCTACTCTTGTCTCAACAATCACTATGTATATTTGTAGACCGTTTTGTATATGAATGATCTTTCCTCCACTCACTTCGTTTATGACTATGTAAAAGTATCTTCACTTTATTTATCATGAAAACCCACAAATCATAAACTAAATGAAGAGTGATATTGTCCATATCACATCTTCAGAGCATGTCATATATAAGGTTACTTTATTTATAATGTAAAATACAATCTCATTTCTGATTACTTTTTAAAACTCTCTGATAAAAATATTTTGTTAATGGTAATTATTTAATGGCTATAATACATATAATTTTTAAATCTGAAATCATCATACTATCTTATGTATTGAGTCTTATAAAAAAATATAAATTTTTTTACTTATAAACTAATCAGACGTTTTCTCTCCAAATAATATCGTGACAAACCAAACCTCATCAACACTCCAAATATCATTCTCATATATCACATCAAATGAGAATATCATTTTTAATTATAATTATAGGATCGGTTTGCTGCGCGACTAATGAAGCATGTCCATACAAGAAATTTTCAAAATATATTTGCTGAGTGTTCTATATATAATACAAAGAGCACTAAGTAAGTAAACTACCTCGAGCAACTTTACTAATATAATAGAATATATAGGGCTTTTCTCGCTTGTTTAGTAAAATAAAGTATCTAAATAAATAAAAAATCCAAAAAAATAATAGATTTTATATCTAATTGGAATTGGATTTCTTTTGGCAATCGAACCACTTTCCCTCATTCCACTCATCTAGCCTTCTTCACGAACTTGTACAATCGATGCCGCAAAGATAATGATATTTTAATCCTTAGCAACTTCATCTTGTTGCTTCAAGCAACAAACATGCCACAAAGAAGTCTCGATAGTGTAAGAAAATTTAGTTTATCCATACAATAATATATTTACTACTTTACAATACTATATAGAGTTTTATTGATACAATAATACATCGTTTGAAATCGATGTCTTAATGAAAGTTGAATTTATATAAATTATAATAGGAATGATCAATAGTGATTCGATCCAATTTGAATCGGTCGGATCACAATCCAATTCAATATATTGTATTTTTATTTGATTAGATTGAATTCATTCGATTAGAATTATGTCGGATATCCGATCATTTTTTTAATGTAAATTATTTTAAATTTTAATTTAATTAATTCTTTTTAAAAATTTTTTTTTTTCCTTTAATGTATTTCTTTTAGTGAATAAATTTTTTTTTTCTTTTCAAATATTTTATTAATGAATTTTCATTAAATTTGATTAAATGACTTTTGACTCTTAACTTTTTTTTACTTTTATATTAAATTTTCCTTAAAATATATTTTTTCATTTGTTTATTTTCTTATATAATTTTTCATTATTATTTTTCCTCAATAAAGTGATTGCTCAATTAAATTAAAAATAAATTATTTTTAATTTTCCATTTATTTTGTCAATTATATTTATTATATATTTTTAATATATTTCTATTTATTATTTTTTTAAATAAAATTTTCAATTAATTATTTCTTAAATGATAGTTGACTTCTCAATTAAATATATATATATTTTTTAAAAGATACAATCTTCAATTAAACATATTAATATTCGATACTACTTAATATAAATTAAGTTATCTTAACAAAATTTCTCAATAAAAAAAAAAAAAAAAAATATATATATATATATATATTCAGTTGATCCGACTTTCATCTGATTCGACATCCATCCGAAGATCATTTGATTTGATCCGATCGCTGCTCATCCCTATTTCATAACATAAAACACCTAAATTTAATTCATATTCATACACTTCTATACATATGAATGATAATGAATCCATGTTACTCTTTTTTTCTTTTCTCTTTTATGTGTTGGCCGAGTTTGAAATGTTTTAGAATGCCTCACTTTCCAATAATATATCCACCATTTTAGATTTTTCATCCTTTTTTTTTCCCTTAATTTTAGTAGTAATGAGAACAATTTTATAAACCAAAAACTAAATCCAATATTAGGCAAGTGGGCTAAAATTTTGTACATTCGAAACATAGAAAACTGGTTAATTTTACATCCTATCCATCTTATGAAGAACTACAGCTCCTCTACTCCATCCAAACCATCCAAACCAGCTCTTTTATACTTTCATATTGCTAGCTAAAAAAAAAAAACCTACTCTTACCTAAGTGGAATTCTTTATCTATTTTAACCAACCTTATTATTATTATTACTATTATTTTCAGTAAATGCTAGCTTTCCTCTTAAAAAAAAAACAAAAAAAAAAAAAAAAACAACAACAACAACAAACAAACAAAACTCGCGTATGTTATTTACATGGCAATGTCTCCCTCCAATATCCGAAGCACCTGCACCGGAGAACATAATTAAGAAAATAAATTTCCCTTCTTTCCGAGAAATTGAGTATATTTGATTTGGTTCAGCATTTGAAACTCCAGTTCATGTCGAAAACTTAATTTGTACCACAAAAACTATAGTTTTACTGCACACACTATCGTTTCAAATGCTAAACGGAATATATGCACACAATATGGTATTCTCATTCTTATGTGCCAAGGGTTAATTTGTCAATGGCCTATAAATGTCTATATTTTCACCGACCTGAGACATACGAGGCCTGGAATAAGGGTCTTGCTTGATGCACAAGGACGCACAACGTAGCATCCGATGAACCTCTTCAACCGAATAGCAGTTTCCTAACCGTGGATCGACCAATTCCGCAATTGAACCTTTTCTAAGCAAAGTCCTTGCCTAGTCCACACACCAGAGAAAAATAAACTATTAACTTTTATGTGATCACAAGGAAAAGAAACAAAAAGAGAAATGGTACAAAGATTCTTTTACCCATACCCATTCAGTAAGGCATTGTTGACCTTTGGGACGATTTATGTCTATAGCTTTTCGTCCGGTTACAAGTTCGAGCAATACTACACCAAATGAATATACATCGGCCTTTTCTGTGATTTGGCCGCTCTGAGCATATTCTGGAGCCAAGTACCTGTGTACCAATGCAAATGCTTCTTACTCAACTTCACATTGTTATTTAGTATTCTATGAAAAAATATATATGTCACTGTAATGAATACCCGAATGTTCCAAGAATTCGGGTTTCCACTCCCATGTCTCCATCCGGCTGCCACCTTGCCAGCCCAAAATCTCCAACCTGAAACTCAGATTGGCTTTTAGTACATGAAATTGTAGTTAGGTAAATCGAAGTTTATACTAAAATACATTTCGCATTTGAATCTGCATTTGAGACACACTGGAGTTGCAAAAATATTGTGATTCTAGGAGGGAGAATTTTTTTGTAGTTAAGAGAGTAATGAAAAAGAGAGAGTGACATACTAATGGTTCGAAATCATGGGTAAGAAGAATATTGTTAGGCCGCATATCACGGTGAACAATACACCCCACTCTACATTCTTCATGAAGATACCTCAACCCTCGTGTCGCTCCAACTGCAATCTTCTGCCGAGCCGTCCATTCCAACGCATCACCATTATTTTTCCCTAGTCAAATTTTTAACAACCAACTTATGCGACCCTGATAAATTATAGGCTACACAGACTATACACAAAGGCTGAGATCATGCCATGTCAAGATCTCATGTCAAAAAGTGATGATATGGCATGATCCCATAGCAAGGATGAGATTCTTACCATAAAGATGAGAATGGAGGGACCCATTGCAAATATATTCATAAACCAACAACCTTTTTCCGGCCTCCACGCAAAAACCAATCAACATCACCACGTTACGATGCTGTGCACAGCTTAACACCTCGACTTCTGAGCAAAATTCCCGATCGCCCTGGGAGCTAGCAAGCTTATACTGCTTGACGGCAACAACTTGACCGTTCAGTAAAACTCCTCGGTGTACAGAACCGAACCCGCCTTCAGCCAAGAAATTTGCTCCCGAAAATCCACCTGTAGCCAGTTCTAGTTCGGAGTAAGTGAACCATCTTGGAGGATTTCCAAATACGGGGGCTTTATGCTGACAAATCGAACACAATGGAGGAGGCCCGAGAGGTGCTTTTTGGGACAATGAAATTGTCTCCCTAACCTTTCGGCTTAAGCCCAAATCAACATTTTGAGGTTCTAGACCTAGTTTTGAAGGTCTATACAGATTTTTCGACAAGTCAACTCTAGAGCTACTAATACTATCTGCCATCCATTTAAGGAAATACGATGTTTTGGTAGATGGACAAGGTTTTTTATCACTAACTCTATCAGAATCAGATTCGGGGGAATTCTGGGTTCCAAAATCTTCTTTCCGACCGGGGAATGATCCGGAAACCAAAGAGGAAGTCCCCATGTCAGAGCTTGATATTGATGATGCTCCGAGATCAGTTACGGTAAGAGGAGACTCTTGGTCTGGACTACTTGCTGGAGTAACAACTGGACCTTTAGCAATAATTGTTGATTCCTCAAAGTACGTTCTAAGGCACTTCGGAAAAGCCTTTTCTGATTCTGAAGTCGATAACAATGAACCCACTTGAGTTCCCATTTTTTTCAGTTGATTATCATTATTATTATTGACCAGATTTAGACGGAGAACCTTTGCCTGAGATCTTTTCATGACCACTACATTGCATTGAAGCTCTGCCATGCAGTGTTTCCTTTCGTGTTTCAAATCTCTGTCCAAAAATAACGAATCCCACCACCAAATACAAGGGAAAAAATTAAGAAATTAAATAGAAATTAAATGAAAATCATATTCAATTAAAATGCTCAGATAAGAGATTATTACTTGTCGAAAATCACCCAGTTTGATTGAGCTTTCTTGACTTCAGAAGCCACAACGCCCTGTTGTGAGCGTGGAACGACTTTAATTCTAACTTTTACCTGGTAATGTGAGATCAGATTTAGTTTCAAGCATATGAAAGAGAATAATGAATAAATCATTAAAGAAAATAAATTTAAAGCCGTCCAAAAAACCTTTTGAGGATCATAAAGGTCATGGAGTTGAAGCACCATTTGAGAGGATGTATGTTCGATATCATCCTTCTGATCAGCCAAGGTCCCAGATAGAGTGCTTGGGTGAGTGGGGGTGCAATCTCGGGTAAAAACAGTAAATCCCTTAATCCATGTACCTATAAACATATATCATTTTTATTTATTTTTAGTTCTTTATCCCAAATCAATTCCTTCATATCTAAGAGGGAACAAGTACTCTAAATAGACTCTATTGCATATACAGTGTCAGATTGACAGATTGCTACAAGAGAATTAAAGCAAGCACATAACGAAATCGATCTAACTTCACTTGCAACTCTGAAAGAAGTAGAGAGAACTCCAAGAATGTATCTCTAGTTCTTCACAAGTTTCTTTCAATTAATTCAACCATAAGCAGTTTGCATCTGAAGAAAGCATTGAGACCACCGTTCTTTGCCAAAAAGACTGCTTTTTGTCAGAAAATCTAGTTTTTTCCTCGCAATCTAACAAATTATACAGTTTTATCATGTATAGCCAATACTAAAAATTTGCAAAAACAGAGTAAATCAAGGAAAATAAAAATTCATGAAACATCTTTTTTTTTTCATTACCAAAACAAAAAAACACACACACACAAAAACAAAACAAAGACGAGGGAGGAGTTTTGTTTACTTGAAGAAGGGTGAGAAGGAATAAGAACCAAGAGCTTAATGCAATCACCAGGTTGAACAATATGATTCAAAGCCCAAACCAGAGCACTTCTTGGTACTCCTCTTGATGAAGCCTTGACTACAACTATCACCATTTTACCCCCACATTCTGAATCACCCTTCTTCTCCTTAAAATCCTCCTCCTTCATAACTTGAACACACCGCTTATAAACTAGAATTCTTCAACCCACAAAAATTAAAATTAAAATGAAAAACCCTTTTCCTCAAAAGCTCCTACCGGATCAATTGATCAAATCTCCATTATTCCCAAAATTCTCTCCTTCAGAAACACAGAACCCTTCTGGAAAAAGTAAAAGGGTACATGGTTGCATTATTACAGCAATCAACAGTCACAGAAATCAAGAGTTTCTTTTCTATTTTTCCAAGATTAAAAAATAAAAAAACAAAAAACAAAAACAAAACAAAGTAGAGGAAAGAAATAGGACCCGCACTCCAAGATGACTTTACCAAAATGGGGAATTTTCTCTTTATCCTTTTTTTTTTTTAAATTTATTCTTTCTTTCGCTTGTCACTCGTTGTGAGATCAGTATATCGCATGAGTTGTTGATCAAACCCCCAAGTGTTTTTCATGACTTTTGAGCCTGCCCATTTCATCACTTTCATGTGTGATGTGAAAAAACCATACGAAAAGACACAAAAGAAGCTAACGGGTAGTGTATAAAACTAAAGTAAAATATATTCATAGATCATACATAATAAAATATTTCGACGAGTGTTAGAAGCTTGATTTGATTAGCTTTATGAACCTCTTAAAAGTTACAACCATTTTCTTTTGAAAAAGAAAAAGAAAAACCACTAGTCTACTTCGAGTGGAGAAACCTCGAGTAGCCCTTGGATAAAAAGGAGAGACGATCTACCATTGCTTTGATCTTAAGGAAACAAAAGGCAGGGCAGGGCTACTGCCCGTTGAGTGTTTTGGAATCCCATTAATTACTAATACAAATAAGATAATATAAATATAAATAATATAATATAAAAAATAATATAAATAAGTAGCATGCGCATAATATGAGTAATATAAATATTACACATCTAAATAAAATAATAAAGAAAAATCAGTTTTTTTTTTTAAATTAGAAAATAGTATATATATACTAATAATATATATATACTAATAAAGAAAAATCAATTTAAATAATTTTTAGATATTAAAAATAATATATTATATGTTTTAATTTGATAAGTTCAAAAATTATATCATCTTTAAAATTTTATATTTATCTTGTTTGAGAGAAATAAGATAGTTGCAAATTATAAATTTTTGGAAATTCTCTCAGATTGATATATGTTTGTTATAGTATGTTCAATGCCATTGAATCTTCACTCCTAAACTATCCGTTGTCATATTATACAAGAACATTTAAAAAAGTTTGATGGTAAATTATTGGATAGAGATATTTTAGAAAATTTGGTTATAAAAGTTAATATATGGTGGAGTAAACATATTTTTTTAAAGTAATGATAAGAGTAATAATTAATTTATATTTGATATTGAATTTTATTATGGAACGAGAGTATTTTAAAAAGTTTAATTCTAAAATATAGAATGAGTGTATTTTAGGAAGTTTGATAGTAAATATAATATGTGGCGTGCTATATGAAACTTAAAATACGTAAGTGATGGAGTTACGTTCCTAAACTCAATTCATCTTATATATATATATAAAATGGCATGGTTGTTAGAAATATTATACAGCTCATATATAAATCATACTATAATCAAGATATGAATTAAACAATGATTAAAGAAAACATACATATATTATCTATGGATTACATAACAACTCTTTATCTAAACTCGTGCAATGAATCACTTAGGTCTAAACATTCTTCTCTATCATCCCAAAACCTTGAATAATGGCTCTCAATGGGCGAGGCGTTAGGGTTACCAGTAAAAAGAGAACCTAGCCAATTTATAAGTGTTAAAATGAGTTATCTTATTATGAGTCATCACTTAATACAGACATATACTATCATCCAATCACATTTAATAAAATTGAGACATGCTAAAACTTAGTATCTTATCGTGTCATATAACTTTATTAAACTTACAAGCTTATCTCCTTACCCAATCATATTCTATAGCCTATTTTAATAAAATTGAAATACTAGATTAATTACAAGCCCACTTGAGCATAACTAGATTAATCTAGTTATTTTAAAAAATAAGTTATTTTAAAAAATGACTTAAGCTGAACTATTTATAAATTTTATGTGGCCATAATTTTGAATACAATATAGTCATGAAGATTCATCTCTAACCAATCTAGTCCAATAAAGAAATTAACATCGGATTAAAAAGGTAATTACATCATTTAGTGATATGGCACTTCCATGTTAACAAATACTAACCATGGCTCTATCAAATTTTAAATAATATTCTTATGGAAGTTTTGTTAAGGCCATATATAGATCTCTTTAGTTTGTATACCAATTGTCTGTTGCCATCCTTGATGAATTCCTTAAGTTGTACTATGTAAACATCCCAACTCAAATCACCATATAAAAACTTTAAGGGTTTCAACCCAGAGGTGAGGAAGTATATTGAATCCATACATCATACTTATTATCCTTATAGGTACTATTCCACCTTTCACCATCTTGTTTGGGATTACCAAACAGTTTATTGGGAAACAATCTCATATTTTTATAATTATTGGGAAAATAACTTCATATACTCCCTAATTTCACCGACTTTTCCCAAGAGTGTTATATTTATCTTTTATAAGATAAATATAAACTTATCTAGAATATTTAATCAAATATTTGAAAAATATTCTCTTTAACATCCTTTTCATTCTCTTTTTATAAGTATAGACTAAACTCTAACACCATAAAACTTATTCTTTGAATGTGGTTTGATGGAAGGTAAGTGTTCAATATTAAGAAACATTCATTTGAGAAAAACAAAATGAAAGTGGGCTTAGTAGGTTCATCAATCCTTAAGGCAAGATCAATATTAACAATTCCAATGGCAAACTCAATTTCATCCTTCTATTTCCTAAAATTGCTTTCAATTAGGATCTCAATTACAATATTATTGCTATTCACGACAATAGAGATTGTATTCATTCCAAGAATGTAATATTAATATTAGAATAAGCTTTAGCACCGAATAAGTTTTATTAATTAAGAAAGACCAGATGCATCATTGCAACTCCTCTTTGGGCAGCAAATATAACATGTTATAGGTTCTCCCTCTTATGAAGCGAATATATGATGGTTCTTAACATTCAAAAAGTTTATCCCCTTTTGGTAGACAAACCCTATAGGCCATTGTACCTCATACCCTTATGTTTCATGGACCCTTTAGTTAAAACACACAATAACTCTCTTTAGGCAGACGATTGTATGCAATAACTGAAGGATATCCCATTCCTTAATGTTTAATAAATCATTATGAATCTCAATGAATGAACTACTTTGCAAGTAAACATTCACATTAATCCATAATGGCTCTTAAAACCAGGATATATCAAACAAAATGAGAGCCCACGAATAACATGCATTGAAAAACTGTATGTATGCATGCGATCAATTCAAATGAGGTTAAAACCCCTTTGAACTTTTTATTTATTGCATTTAAGTGTGACTTTCATAATGTATGCATTTAATTTTTCAAATTTTTTTATTTATCTTAAGTATTGATGAATCTATTTACTTCAATGCATTATGCATACACATTCGGAGAGTGACCACTGTATTAGACTGAATTAAAAATTAAATAATTAATTAGAAAAATATTAATTTAGCAAAAATAAATTTATTAAACCATGATTTAATGAATTATAGTAACAAATATTTTTCGGGTAAAAAAGAAGTATGGTTGGTCATTAAATTGTTAATGGCCCTAACGGAGGCCATGTGCGAGACTCAAATTACAGTTTTTATTTTACCCGATAAATTGGATATTAATTGGAAATAATAGTTTTTTTTTAATCTTCAGAAACAAGAATTAAAATAGGCTCTCGGAAATCCGAACAAGATTAAAGAGTTAATTGGGCCTTAGAGGTCAACTAGAGCTAGACCCAAAAGGAAGTGTGTCTATATTTAAAGGGACATAAGTCCCTAGGGTTTTCACAAACCCCTGTGCCGGACACCCTAAATGAAGAGAGAGAAAATTCTCATATTTTCTCTCAAGAAAATTACTTTTCTTTCATCTTTCTTAACTTCTCCTTTAAGCAAACACTCAAGAGTTGAATTAGTAGCCTTTTAATAAAAAACAAGACTTATCAAACCGTGTGGATCAAGATTAGAGGTCGAGTAATGGCTTGAAATGAAATAAGGCGGCGACAAGCGGCAGTCGATGGCGAATCACGGCGTTGATGGCGGCAAAGAGACTTTTGGGTGGGGAATTTTCCCATTATTGGAGGAGTGGTTATGCTAGGTATACTCCCTTCCTCTACTTCTTCCATTTTTGGATTCTAAGCTATTTATTAGTTTGGAATTTGAAAATAAACCGAGAATCCGAATGTAAAAATCGCATTGCATTCAATCTTGTATCTTGGTAGTATTTGTTGGTTCGGATATCCAGATCCCACTTTTTGAAAATGGATTTCGGCTTCGGGTAGGTGAAGAACCAATGACTTACAATGGATTTCATCTTATCACCCTACATATTACACATACTCAAACACATGCCAAATGATTCATCATCTTTGTAACTCTTAGGTTGGGTCATATAGAATGATATTAAAACATGATATTTCACACTTCAATACTATGGTGATCTCAGGTATGAGAATCAGAAGTGCAATGGTCACTCGATAAGTCGAATTAACAGTTATTATTTATTATTAATGAGATTTATCTCGCGATCATGTTTATTAATTAATCTTCTATTAATCACATACATGTCTAACCTAGTATTCTCCAATATCAATAATTATGAAAACATCAATCTTCCTAAGAAGAAGATAACACATGTAATAGTCTTTCCGGATTGTCATTATGTCATCATGACAATTCTATGACTTCGAATTGTTTGGGCCTTAGGCATATAACCACTTAGATCTCACCAAGCATGATCTCTATTATGATTCCAAGTGCATGTCTAAAATTCGGAAATCTATCAAGTATGCAATGTAATTACTCATGCATGCAATTTGTTATTTACAATATTATAACATCATGATAGCTTATTATATGTCTTATTGAATATTATGCATTCAATTGTGTTAATAACTAATACAATTCAAGATTGTTTTTCATAAATATTTGACCATATCAGGTCATACCTGATTGCCTGTACGGGAGTTATAGTGTCAGTAATGTAAAGGTATCCAGATAAATATCTAGCTATTATCAAACTAGTCTCTTATCCAAAATCAAATAACTGCAAATAAGGATGGGAAAAGTCACATCAAGATTGGGACATGGTGGTATTAGTCTAGGTCCTGACTTTTATGGTAGCAATATTGTTACTGGGACAAAAACCTCTAGTCTCAACTTTATACTTATACTTTCAATATAAGAACAATACTGAGTCCTAGTCATAAGAATATAATATGTGAGATATATATATTTATATATTTACATGTTAAACTCATAAGAAGAAGAAGAAAAAAAAGAGAAGAAGAAGAAGAAAAGAAAACAAGAGAAGAAGAATGAGATAAGAAGAAAAAGAAGAATTATATATACATACTAGATTACAGTCTTGTGCGTTGTACGAATTTATCTTAGAATGTTTTTAAATAATTTTAATTGACTATAGGTGATAAAGAACACAATCGATCTAACATATAGAGAAACTACAAATTCACATTATCAATTTTTAAAATAAAATTAATATTTTATTATTTCTTATTATCAATTAGGATTTTCAGTTTATGATTTTTTTGTTTTGGAATTTTCTTAGATTATCAAAAATTAGGGTTTCCTTTAGATAAAAAATAATTTTGGATTTTTTAAGGAAAAATAAGGGAAATTATTAATTTTCATTTGATGTTGAATTTTTTTATGGAATAAGGTTATTTTAAGAAGTCTGGTTGTAAAATATGACATCTCATGTGGTATAGAAAATTTAAACTGGCCATATTGCGAAGTAACATTTTTTTTTTTAGTTCTTTCTTTTTTAAAGTAAAAATGAGGGTAATTATTAGATTTCATCTAATGTTGAATTTATTATTCAATGAAAATACTTCATAATTGAACTTATAGGGTTTTAAGTATCATACGTAGTATAGTACTACGATAATAAATAGTACATAGAAAAAGTAAAAAAACCAAGATCTTATCAATAGTTCAAACACATGTTACCTTGTAATCGCTTATTCCAAAAAATTTCGAAAAAGGCGAACAAAAGAGAATGAGCAATAAATAGCATAACGAATCCACACACTAAGAAACTTCTCCAACAGAAGTTTAAATTGCCATCCTTACAAGATGTGAATGAGATTCAAATCGTGTTGGCTTTAGTGCAAGTAAGAGATTGAAAGTGTAATGCCCATCAAGTCAATCGGGTATAATCCGATTGAGTAAAACACTTATGAGAATTGATCTTAAACTATATAAATCATCAACATAATTAGATGCATAATATTTTATGAGAGCATATCATAATTTATCATGTTGTTATAAGGTTAGAAATAGCAAATTGCATACATATACAATTGATTGCATACTTGAAAGATTCTTGAATCTTAAACATGCAGTTGCGTTCATGATAGAGATCATGATTAGTGAGATCCATGTCCATAGTCATAAGATTGTCATGATTAGATAATGACAATCCGGATAGACTAACTATTACATGCCATATCCTGTTTGAAAGAAGAATGATGATCTCATAATCGTCAGTAATAGAGAATAATGAGATAGGCATACATATAATTAGTAGAGACTTAATAACTGAACGTCATCACTTGACAAAACTCAATGGTAATGATATTAACAATTAATGAGTTTTGTCGATAACTATTATACTTGTGATGCTCAGACATGAGATAATCACAGTACAGACATATAAGATATCATGATTTGATATCACTCTTTGTGGTCTTTGCCAAAGGTACTTAAGGGTGAACCATTAGGCACGTGTTCGAGTATGTATGGTATGTAAGGTGATACGATGAGACTCATCACCTCTATATTAGAGGATGTGATTTTATGAGCCATATAACCTATACAATGAAGAATATCTTTGCACAAATTAGTATGATTTAGAAATGATTTTTTTTACAAATCCGTTGTCTAGTTGCATAAGAGTTTATGAAATTGATAAAGAAAGTCCAATATGATTTAACAATTAGATTATAAACCTTAGGATTTCTTGGAACTATAATTAGATTATAGGATCAATCTAGTACAATAATAGTCATCTATCGTTCTTGTTGAAATTTCCCATACTTCTTGTTGCACGGGTGGCTCATACGCCTTATTAGAGGCTAATGTGGGATTGATGGTTTAAGTTAATTTGATCATAAAAGATTATCGTATTAACTATTTGACTTGAAAGTATTTTCAAGGTCAAATAGTCCATTTAAACAATTGAAAAAACTCACAAGTTTTTGTGAGGCGCACCTACCGCGATAATGTAAAACCTATTCGGTCACACACATAAAAGTTGACTCGATCTTGGTTGGATTCTAAATTGGATAATTTTGACTTCATCATAACGAACATGATTTTGTTAATTTGATAATTTTGTTAAGTTTTAGTCACACTCGCACTGCTGCCATATCCAAAGTGTGATATGAATTGAATTAAAAATTAAATAATTTAGAAAAATATTAATTTGACAAAGATAAATTTATTAAATCAAGATTTAATGAATTATAGTCAACGAATATTTTTCGGGTAAAGAAGAAGTATAGTTGATCATTAAAGTATTAATGGGCCTAACCGAATCTATGTGTAAGAACCAAATTAAAGTCTATATTTTACCTGATAAAATTAGATATTAATTTGAAATAATAAAGTTTACTTTTATTTTTAGAAACAAGAATTAAAATAGCCTCCCGAAAACCCGCACACAATTAAAGAGTTAATCAGACCTTAGCGGTCAATTAGGACTAGGCCTAAAAGGGAGTGTGTTCATATCTAAAGGGACACAAATCCTTAGGGTTTCCACCAACCCCTTGTGCCGCACGCCCCAAATGAAGAGAGAGAAAGTGCTCATCTTTTCACTCATGAAAGATTTACCTTTCTTTCACCTTTCTTAACTTATCCTCTAAGAAAACACTCAAGAGTTGAATTAGTAGCCTTTCAATCCAAACCATGAGTTATCAAATTATATGGATCAAGGTTAAAAGTTGGGTAATGGCTTGAAAAGAAACGAGGCGGTAGCAAGTAACGGTCGGCGGCGAGTCACAATGGTTAGCAGCAGCAAGGAGACTTTAAGGTAGGGAATCATTCGATTCTTAGAGGAGTGGTTGTGCTAGGTATACTCCATCCCTCTTTTTCTTATATTTTTGGATTCTAAGTTATTTATTAGTTTAGAAATTTGAAAATAATTTGGATGTGAAAATCACATTGCATTCAACCTTATATCTTAGTGGTATTTGTTGGTTCAGATATCTGGATCACACTTTTCGAAAATAGAGTTCCGCTTCGGGTAGGCGAAGAACCAATTACTTAACATATATTTCATCTTATCATCTTACAAATTGCACATACTCAAACACATGCCAAATGATTCATCTTTTCGTGACTCTTAGGTAGAGTCATGTAGAATGATATTAAAGCATGATATTTCATCAGTATTGTAGTGATCTTAGGTATGAGAATCACAATTATAATAGTTACTCGATAAGTCTCATTAACAGTTATTATTATTATTATTATTATTGAGATTTGTCTCACGATCATGTTCATTGATTAATCTTCTATTAATCGCCTACATATCTCTAATCTAGTATTTTCCAATATCGATGATTTGAGAACATCAATCTTCCTAAGAAGAAGATAACATATGTAACAGTCTTTCTGGATTGTCATTATTTACATGTTAAATTCATAAGAAGAAGAATAAGAAAAAAAAAAAGAGAAGAAGAAGAAGAAAATAAAAGAAGGGAAGAAGGACATAAGAAGGAAAAGAATAATCATTTATACATACTGGATTACAGCTTTGTGCGTCGTACGAATTTGTCTTAGAATATATGAATATAATATATTTAGAATTTTTTTAAATAATTTTAATTAACTATAGTTGATAAAGAACACAATAGATTCAACATATAGAGAAACTACTAAGTCACATTATCAAATTTTAAAATAAAATTAATATTTTATTATTTATTATTATCAATTAGGATTTTATACGTTAGGATTTTCAACTTATGATTTTTTGTTAGAACTTTCTTAGATTATAAAAAATTAGGGTTTCCTTTACATAAAAAATAATTTTGGTTTTTTGTAAGGAAAGATGAGTGAAATTATTAATTTCTATTTTATGTTGAATTTTTTATGAAATGAGAATATTTTAAGAAATCTGGTTGTAAAATATGACATGTCGCGTGCTATAGAAAACTTACATATTGCAAAGTAACATATTTTTAATTCTTCATTTCTTTCATACATAAGCTCACTATTATTATATATCTCATAAATTTTATTTGATGATGAATTTCTTATGGAACGAGGATATTTAGAAAGTTTGATCGTAAAATATGACAAATTTTGTATTTAGGGTATTTAAAATGACACGAGTACCATGTTTTTTTTTTTTCATTTTTTAAAATAAAAATAATGTAATTATTGACTTATATTTAAATATTAAATTATTATGAAATAAGAGTATTTTATGAAGTTTAATTATAAATTATGAAATAATGATATTTTAAGAAGTTCGGTAGTAAAATTTGATAGGTTGTACTGTAGAAAATTCAAAATTCACATATGGTGTAATTTCATGTATAAAATCAACTTTTTTTTCTTATATATATATATATATATATTAACAAGGACCGGTTTTAAAATTAATCTCAATCCTAATTAAGTTATTATTATTGATACGGATACAAATATCTTAATCGATACAAAAAATGAGTACCAATACTGGATCTAGCATCGAGACTTCCCTTAGGATCGAGATTTTTGTCTACACGGCCACCAAAGGTCTACGGCTCTACCTATTTGGGGCGAAGTGGTGATAACTCCAAGAAAGCAACGTATATCAAGGGGAATTTAAGATCTCAAAATGGATATTCATGGGAACCCCTTGAAGTTTTATTACTTCTTAGAGTTGACATATTCATTTTAGTAGCATTTTCTTCTACGGCTCATCTATACAATTTCCCATCTAACAAACCAGCTTACTGTGTAACTATTTCCAATTTCAACACTTGGAAGAAACATTATCACAAGTATATCTGTAACATTTTTCGGATGAAATCCACATAATTATTTTAAATCGAGGTCAATTGTAAATATGCAAAATAAATATGTAAATATTAGGAGACGAAATTTATGTGTAATAATTAAGAATGCGTGCAAAATAGACCAATTTTTCTTATTTATTTATTTATTTATTTTTTATAATTAAAATACACACAAAGAACAAAGGACCGCACTGTAATAAATTTTGTTTCAGAAGGGTATTCAGTATTTCAAGTAATATCTCCGCCATTTAATTCGGCGGAAGCAACGGTTATTCATCTCGACTTCGGAACTACAATGGTAGCGAGCGTCGCGGAGTTCAGATTGAAAAGGGAAGATTGCAAACGCACAAAACACGACTCCGTTTTCTCGAATTGGAAGGTCTAGTACAAAACCCTCTTCTTCACTCTATTTCGCTCTCTGATTTTCGTTTTCTCTTGAATTTCTTTGTAATTTAAAGTTTGAACTGCAAATTGTTAGGGAGTGTAAGGAAAATTCACTTCCAGAATATTGGTAATTAGTTGTTCCTCAATTTTTGCTTTTCTTTAGCGCTAATTCATGCGCCTGAAGAAACTAATGTGCTAGATTAAATTGTCAAAATTAATAATCAGACCCTTTTTTTTTTTTTTTTTTTGGATTTTCCTAGATGAATTTTGGATATATTTTTCAACTTTCAGATTCTTGTGGGTCCGTCGGATTGGGAAGATTTTTCACTAGGAAAGGAATCTGCCGAAAGATACCGACTTCACAACCTTCCTAAAGTTTCAAGTCCCGGACTTTACGAGCTCGGTGTACCCGTAAGGCCCACCAATTTAGGCCGTGAGGTAGCCAGGCTCGAACCGGACAACATAGTTGTGGTGTACCTGGGAGAAGCCGAAAATGTAAGAACAAGGCTCCAGCATTATGGCCGTTCCGGTTCTCATCTGGGAAATGGCTACTTGCCTGAATTGAGTCATAGTAAATCAGTTCCTCTCCAGAAAGGGCCTGGCTTGTTTGAGGAGATATTGTCTATAGGCTACCCTATTGTATTCAGATGGGCTCCTGTAAGTATATCCCATTTTCCTTTCTTTTTTTTTTTTTTGTCCTTAAACGATTATGATATTGGCTCAACTGGTTGCATATACCCCTTTGAAAAGATTTCTTACTCGACAGTTTGTCGTAGCGATTTTAGAACTAGACTATTGAAACTGGATTATTGCATTCAAGAATATATAGAGCTAGATTTCTGAAATTGGATTATTGCATTCAAGAATATATAGAGCTAGATTTCTGAAATTGGATTATTGTCTATTACATGTTGAATATCAGGATTTTTCCGGATCTAATCATCCGTCTGAGATCTTCATTTGTAATCTGGAAACTGGATAAATTAGATTGAAACAGGGTTTTTTAAATGCTTTCGTAAACTGGGCCTAACTGTCATGCAGATTAGATTATAGGCACTTCCTAGTTTTCAGTTAGCCTAATTAAGAAATGCGTCGAGCAAATACTTTCCAGATTGATAGATAGAGTTCTTTCATATCCTCGATGACAGCATAACATTATGTAATGATCTCTTCTTGGATTCCATTTTTTTTGTACTTTTACATCAATAACATCAAATTCACTAAACAAATGAAAACTAGTTGGAAATCTCAACTTTAGGTCCGATTTGGTTTAGCGTTTGATATTCCAGATTGGGTCTAGAACCCAGTTTTTCCAACAAAACTATATGTTGCTCAAAAACATTAATCCAAACAAAAATCTAGTTTCATAAGCTGAAACTAGTATTTTCCATGAGTTAACAATTCTTTCTAGACAATTCTTGATAAGTTGCACTCGTCTTCCTACCAGTATTGACCTGAGTAAGTTTAACAAGTTTTGTACTATTTTTTAAAAGCAATGCTAAATCAGCATTTATCCTATATTTGATTGTGTGCATAATTGCATTAGGTGGTAAACAAGAGCGATGCATGGAAAACAGAAACTCAACTCCTTAGAACCTTCGATTATGCATGGAATTCGAACAGCAACGGGCCCCGCCGTCGTAATGACATCCTCCAAAAGCTCGACAGAATCACTTCACAAAATACCAAGTTGTCTAATATTGTTGGGAAGCTCCATCTACTATTTGGCCAGAAAGAAGTCGGTATTAGAATCCAAACAACCAATCTCCTTTCTCCAGAGAAAAAACCAAGAGATT
The DNA here is from genome assembly GCA_027186245.1 of Coriaria nepalensis. NCBI lineage: Eukaryota > Viridiplantae > Streptophyta > Magnoliopsida > Cucurbitales > Coriariaceae > Coriaria > Coriaria nepalensis. The sequence goes on along the minus strand of CP114484.1, from coordinate 4,688,500 downwards.
ATTATACCAAGGAAGAGAGCTACAATTTTCTTCATCGTATTTTCAAAATTAACAGAAATCAGCCAAATTTAGTTCTAAATAATAGAAGTGATATTAACGAGGAACATTCCGGCACTATTTGTGGGGTGATCTTAGGTGATAATGGTTCTGTTTGTAGAAAGCTGCCTAATGACAGAAGAAATAGGTGTTTGGAACATAAAGGAATGAAGGTTAATGAAGTTGTTCTCAAGTTAGATAAAAGAGAGGCATTAGAGCTTATTTGTGGAGTGAGGTTGAATGATGGATCTACTTGTGAAAAGAAACCGGTGCAAGGGAGGAAAAGGTGTGATGAACATAAAGGGAGAAGAATTTATGCGGCTAAAGAAGTCAAATTAGAATTTGACAGTGATGATTGTGATAAGAATTTGTCATTTGAAGCTGGTAAGTGCTTTGAGGGTATGTGTGGTGTTTATTTAGGTGGTGGAGTTTTTTGTGAGAGGAAACCGGTTAAAGGGCGAGTAAGATGTGAAGAGCATAAAGGAATGAGGGTTAATGGGTTCGCTTCTAAGAGATAAGTTATACCAGTTTTTCGATTTCAGTTACATTAGAAAGAGAGAAATTGATCCTAATTGAAGGACCCGTTTCATTCTTTTGAGTTGTTGACACAATTTTTTCTTCCTCTTCTTCAAGAGGTTACACCATTTCCGTTAAGAATAATTTCAGAGAAAATTTGAGGGTCCTTAACTTATGAGAGGTTGTAAAGTTTTTATTTCTTATCCATTGTGTTGTACTTTGTAGCATTTGTGTGGGATCTCTTTTTACACATGCCCTATAAAATAATGTCCATGTTGTTTATGTCCCAACAGGGTATTTATCCATTTGTTATGGTCCTGTGATAAAATTGAGTTATGTTATCATCAATAATGAACTGCATTCTCTTTGGAGTATAGGTTTTTCTGACCATTATTGGACTGTTATTAAAGAAATGGCTTTTAGTTTGTCTTACACATTGCCATACAACTCTTCAATTTCTCGCTTCATCTGGTTCATAGTAGGGTACCAGGGCTGCACACAAGTCGAGCTAATAACGAGTTGCTCAGGCCCGGCAATTAAAGACAAATAATGTACCTAGCTCTAGACTACCGCAACTAGATGAAACATCCGCTCTTACTCTGATTTGCTCTCATTGTTCTGATTTGCTCGATCCTTTATCGAAAAGAAGTATTCATTGGAGAGTGAGAAGTTTTGTCATTCCAACCCACAGTAAACATTTCGGCCAAACTAAATCAGATTAAAGTCACGGACCGAAATATGATTTCGGTCCACGTGGTCATACCAACTTTTTTTTTTCTAATGTTTAGATTTAGTGTTTTTGTTTCAAACGATTTGAATGGAGTTGCAATTGAATTTGAATATACAAAATTTGCACAATTTTAAGTAAGAGTGCATAAAATAATAATCAAAACGAACTGATGAAATTGAAACAAAAAAAATCTTCTTACTCACTTTTTAATCTATTTCTTAAATTTTGTTCTAAAAACCACTTTTTGAATGCTAATTTAATTTACCAAAGGGAAAACAAATGTAATATATATATATATATATGTTGGACTTTTTCTTTTGGCTAAAGTGAAATGGATTAAAGACCCAAAGCCCCAAAAAAAATGTTTAATAAATGCAATTAAATGCATCCCACATTGGAAAGGGAGAAACATTTTTAAGCATTTATAAGTAATTGCAAATAGTAAATATTTGTAATAATAACTAAGTATTGGGGTTTGGCTGAGACTCGCACGTGCGCGTGAGGCGTGAGGCGTGAGGCGCTTTTGGCGCTTATTAGGCGCACTTGGCACTTCAACGTTTGACTACTTCAACGTTTGACAGTTAAAACGGTTAGTTACCGTTAGAGTTTGAATTTCGGGAATTCAAATATCTGACTGTTAAAGCAGTTAAACTGTTTTAAACAAAAAAGTGTGACTGTTTGTGAAACAGTATACTGTTTCACGAACAGGTGCCAAAATTTGCCTATAAATAAGAGAAACCTGAAGAGAACCAAATTATCAATCTTCTTCTCAGTTTTCGTACTGTCAGAAACCGAATATATTCCATAACAAAATTTCACTGTTGCTTGTGATCTTTTGTAAAGGCTTGTCATATCCCGAAAACTATTTTCACAGTAACCTAAGCAATCTGGGAGGGTGAAAATATCGTTTTTTGGAAAACGTATCTGTTACGTGTTTCAAGTCTTGATCCATTTATTTCAACAATATATATATATATATATATATTTCATGTATTAGGAAGTGCAATTGTTGGGGTAAATTTCGAATTGACCTACTTACGAATAGATCGGATGAGTTTACATGAAGTGATGTTGAGTCAAAGCCCAAATGCTTAAAGGTCGAACTGGGTTTAATAACCGAATCGACTACAACTCCATTCAAATTGTTTAAAAACTCGAATTCAATTCAAATCCTTCAAATCATTTTCATGTTGTTTGATCTTTTTGTCATTAATGTTGTAGGTGTTGCACAATCATTAGACATATTGTTGAGGTCAGATCCGATTTTTAGCTTAAACTCTTGTTTTCAAAATTATGAATATGTAACGATATTTCTATATATAAATCAAAGTAATCTTAATTTTTATAAATTAAGATATTTGAAAATGGCTCGTCCTATTTAGATACATATTTTAAAATATATTTTTATATTTATAAAATTAAAAATATAACGATTGATTTTAAATCACACTTGATTAAATATTTATTTCTATTTTCCATTTTAAAATTTAAAATTTTAATTCATTTTATTATTTTAAATAAAAAATAATTTAAATCTATTTACCATCATTTCTATTAACCATTCCACCGCGGTCCTAGACCACCTAATGCCGACCACCGCCTATGTCAACTACTGCCACAATTGACTACCACCGTAGTCGATCATCGCCGTCAACTACCACCACACTAATTATTGCCACCACTATCGACCCCCACAACATGGAGCAATATTGGTGGTTGGTCGTGATGATTGTGGTGGTCGGTAGCGGTGATGGTGGTTCATATGGGTGATTGATGGCGATACTAAAATAGTATGTGATGATAGTAATAAAAGAATATAAAGAAACAAATTTAATTAAAAATAATAAAATATATTAAAATTATAAAATTAAAATTTCAAAATTAAAAATAGAAAAAAAAAAAAAAAATTGGAATCAGTTTTTAAAATAATTAAAAAGAAAATTTGGCTTTAAATATTATTTATACTTTTACACAAAAAATTTGAAGTGTAAATTATATTTTTAAAACTTCTTAGCGTTAAATTATATTTAACCCCTTTTCAATTGCTCATTTTTCTAAATTATGCAGCAAAACACGATGAATCAAAAGGAATCATTACTACCACTTATATGACTAAACGTGCATTTATAATTAAAATTTAGTGCACATTTTTTTGAACCATCCTCTTACTTTCCATTATGGATTCAGAAGAGCACCACCGCGTATACCAATTTTTTTTTTTTTTTAATCCTATATTAAAATCGACAGATCAATTTTATTAATAATTATTAGATAAATTGCTTTATTTATTTATTTTTTATTTTTTAAATGATTTTTTAAAATTTTAAATCAAATCAGACCATTTATTAACATTAATAAAATTAAAGTAGAAATAAAAAAATTGGCTCATAAAATAATAATAGTATCCTCTCAATTCGTATCTATCTATCTCCTCAGATCTACACTTTGACGTTAGTTCTATTTTTAACTGTTATTTTGTCTTTGCTAATCGTTTAGAAATATAATGAAATCATTTAGATAATGGATGATAATATTACATTTCAAGATGATTTTAAATTCTACACAAAAATCCTAAGACAATGTTCGCAAATTACGATAATACTAATCTCACCTTAATTGTAATGCTCAATTTTTCTTTATCTTTCTTTAAGTTAAAACCGTAAAAAAATGAATCGTTCGGCTTAGTTTGATTTATGCCGGATTTTTTATTATTTAGAGTTTGATAGGACCAGGTTTACGGGAATGAACCCAAATTAGGTTGGATACATGAGTCCAACTTTTTTTTTAAATAAAAAATATATATAATAAAAATAAATAAATATATAAATTTTTGTTTAAATAAAAAATTTATTATATATTAATAAATAATATATAAATTATTAAATTTAAAAAAGAGAATTTAAAAAGAAAAAATTATTAAAAAAATTAAAAATTAAAAATTAGAGAACCGAGCTTGAAATCATGCTAAAGCGCAGTCCGCATAAGGAACAGACTTTAGCCCACCGGGGATCTATAACAGGCCGGATCGAATTTCAAACCAGATACGAATTCGGCTTCATCTTCTAGACACAAATTTGGCCCAAAAAAAAAACAAAAAAAACAGCCTCTGGAAACGAGGATGCCTGGAGGCGAGCTAAGATACCCACCCTCATCGCTGCCATCTGCTCCACCATCTATAGATTCTCAAGTTCGCCACCAAGAAGAAGAAGCCTGGGTCTGGACTCAGATCAAGGCCGAGGCTCGCCGCGACGCTGAGTGCGAGCCGGCTTTAGCCAGTTACCTCTATTCCACCATTTTATCTCACTCTTCCTTGGACCGATCGCTGTCCTTCCACTTGGGCAATAAGCTCTGCTCCTCCACTCTCCTCTCTACTCTTCTCTATGATCTCTTCCTCAACGCCTTCTCCTCCGATTCTCAGCTCCGTTCCGCCGCCGTTGCGGATCTCCGCGCCGCTCGTGTCCGTGACCCTGCCTGCGTCTCCTTCTCTCACTGCCTGCTTAATTACAAGGGCTTCTTGGCTTGCCAGGTATCTTCATCTGATTATTCCGTTTTTTTCCGGTATTATTTCCCCTTTTCATGAAATGAATTTACTTTGTTTGTTTCCCGAGAAAAACTTCCCATTCCCTAATTTTTCCTGATTTTAGACAGAAAATTTTAGGAAAAGATGTAAATAGGTTTTTATGTATTTAATGATATCTCTAATTTCCTGCATCTAGCTCATAATTCCTGTTTGTTTTACTGGAAAATATTTCCTTCTACAATAACTGCAAAGAAAATGCGAGAAGTGCAACAAGTAAAAACAAAATAACCATTTCTGAATTTTGACCCCCCCCCCCCATTTTTATATATTTCTTTAGGCACACCGTGTGGCTCACAAGCTATGGACACAATCACGCCGGCCACTAGCACTAGCCCTCCAGTCCCGAATCGCGGATGTATTTGCTGTAGACATCCACCCAGCAGCAAGAATCGGGAAAGGGATCCTCTTCGACCATGCGACTGGAGTGGTGGTCGGAGAGACGGCTGTGATTGGAAACAATGTGTCCATCCTCCACCACGTCACGCTCGGTGGGACCGGGAAAGCGGGTGGAGACAGGCACCCGAAGATCGGTGATGGGGTGCTGATAGGTGCAGGGCCACAATCTTGGGCAATGTGAAGATCGGGGAAGGTGCTAAGATCGGGGCAGGGTCTGTGGTGCTGATTGATGTGCCGCCACGGACCACTGCGGTGGGGAATCCAGCAAGGTTGGTTGGTGGGAAGGAGAAGCCGTCCCAGCATGAGGATGTACCCGGAGAGTCTATGGATCATACCTCGTTTATGTCTGAGTGGTCCGATTACATAATTTAAGGGAAAGTTTTTCTGCCTGTTAAGCTTAAACAAACTTATTTTATGGTTGTTAATGACGTTAGAATGGGTTACCAAGCAAACTCTTTTTAATGGTTCCTAACAATCCTATGCTTTGGAATTCTGCTGTTCTGGTCTGGGGAAAGAAGAGAAAGATAATTACACAAGTTGAGTTTATTGATCAGACCAGAGTAACTTTCCTCCTTGATTAGATGTGAGATTGCAAGAGAGACATGAATTATGAACAACAAAAAAAGGAATAAATAAATAAATGAACAAATATAATAAGTATGGAAGATGATAAATTTTATGATACTGATAAAATGATAAGAATGAAGAGGAATCTATTGGTTTAAGTTTCAAGAAACTACACCTTATTATTATTATTTATTATTTTTATATGTAACCTTCTGGGCAAGCTTTGGATTAGAATTTCCTCATTGAAGTTTGATGAACTGGAGTTTCAAAACTCAAACATCAAAATCAAAGGGAAAACAAGACCAAACAACAAGAAACATTCCTGTTTCTCCAGCAACAAGCTATGATTGAACATGGGTCCGCAAAAAATAATCAAAGTCCGTAAAATCAGAAATATGATTCCTCAAGATATGATTGAACCTGAAAGAGAATCCTGACGCGTTCAAGAGGAGCAACTGCAGTTTTGGCAATCCCACCTGCAATTCCTCCAGCAACAAGCTCCTTAACAAAGAGAGGCATAGCTTCAATCATTTCATTCAAGAACGTACCCACTTCTCTTCCTTCTGCTCTCTCTTTCGACGCCATTTGAAAGAAATTACCGTTCTTCAATTCCGATCGAACTTGTTCAAAGGAAAAATTTTAAAGGGAAGAAATTGAGAATTTTCTGCCTTGCATTCGAGTGGGTTTTTATACGTTCGGACAGTTGACAAGAAAGACTTCTTTCCCTTACTGGTTGGCTGGCCTCATACATGTGGAGCTGGGGTTTTTAATTATTTAATAACTAAATATTTCTTTCCAGCTCAACTATCGTTACAGCGTTTTTACAGATTCAAGTGTTCCGACGTGTAGTTTCATAGAAATCTTTTCAGACGACGTGTAGTTTCTTGTCGTCTACTTGATCAAATCTATCTTCTACGAACGATTCTCTTAAATTCTAATGAATAATAACAAGGAGAGCTTGAGACAATCCTCAAGTATCCGAATTTCGGTCAATTTTCTGGGCAGACATTTCGTCTATAAGGCCAAGTAAGATTCTCTCCAACTCATCCCCATTGGTCCAATCATGGACCGGAGCCTTGACAACCACCGGAGCGGAACAAATCCGCGTCATTAGAGGATAACCCTTCCTAGGCATCACATGATCTTCTTCTCTAAGCTTCAAAGTCGGGCAATAATCTCCTTTCCCATCTCCAATGTAGATAAATCTCTGCCGTCCGTTTTTCAAAGCCCGGATCTTGTCGATCACTAGACCCTGTAATTTGAATACCAAGTTAACCAAACTCCAGTTTTTTTATTTTTATTTTTAAAAACTGCTAAGCCAAACTGATCCTCTTAAGATTATGATAGTAATACTAGTAGTATATAATCAATTTACCTTGCACATATTGGAAGGGCATAAATGGCAATTGTGAGGGGGTGAGTGAGAACTATGGTAAGGTAAGATCCTAAGCCTCCCTTCTCCATCTACATAGGTCGGATTAGTCTCGACATGCGAAAAGCATTTCAATACACCGTGATGGTCCAAGATTGTCTCGATAAAATACCGATTAGCATCGCTTATCACCATCAAATCGCACCTGAAAGAACGAGAAAGCACGGATAAAGATAAAAACATAGACTAATAATATAAAGGAAAAGTGGTAGAGAAGATAAAAAAAGAAAAAGAAAACTAGTACCCAAGATTATGAGCTGATTTAATCGCAAGGATAATCTGGGGATGCAATGTAGTTCGTTTGAGGCACTCTGCAATGTCCGAAACGGTTTTTCCTTGTGACTGGAGCTCCCCCATCATCCTATCCTGTAAGAATCACACCACGCGAACAGATCCATGAATCTAAGAGTAATTTAGCCAGTTGCCTAAACGTTTTCATAACCATTGTTTGGAATAAATTTGTTGAATTTCAAACCTGTTAAATTTAAATATAATTTTAACTAAAATAGCAGGTTCAGAAATCCAAATTCTAAACTGTGCTTAAAGGAGAAATTTAGCCACATTTTCAGTATACGTGGATACAATATACATCCATCTGATGCACTGCTTAAGACTTGTATCCGAACTTCAGTTTTGTGCAATTGAAACTGCATTTTTATTTTGTCCAAACACCCAACCTCCATCTGATAATCCATAGAAAGGAAAAGTATCCCTAGTTTCATCTTCCGTAAGCAATATATGAAACTAAGAATTCGTGAGGATCATTGAGCAATAAATCCAAAGGGTCAATAGAGAAGGAGGGAGACGATGACCTTTTTGTAATTAGAATTAGTAAAAGAGCAGGAATTGCAAACCATGAGAGAGTTCCAGGGCATGGTGGAGTAGAGCTCGTTGAAGAGAGGGGTCAGACCCATCCGAGTCACCACCCAATTGTCGCTGTCGCCGTCAATTATTGTCCTGTCGAAGTCAAATATTACTGTAATCCCCGACATTCCGACGACCGCCAGAAGCGACCTTGCTGGGGCTTGGAAGCGCTTTCCCGGCGACCCAATAAGCGCAATAAGCGAGAGGCGCGTTTAATGTGTCGAATGGGACTGAAGCGTCATGATCAATACCAACTGAATTCTCCTTATTGACCCTTTTAATTACTTTTTTTTTGTTTATTAATATAATTATGGGTCTCATTGCAATTAAACAAATTTAACGGTCTCTTGAAGTAAAAGCGAGAGAGAGGATTAGTAATTATTTTTCAAGAAAGGGTATTTATGTCAATCATATATAATTGATATAATATATGATATGATAATATGAATTTATGTATAAGAACGTGCAAAACAGTTTTATATAACCACCCATCTACAATATTATATCTATGCATCCATCACAGAGTTCAACCCCTCAAAATGTAGAAAAATTCCCTTAATCTTAGCATCTAGACTATCTTGAGCCGAAATAATGTAGCACCAATCATCAACCTCTAGCAATCTACAACCCGGATTCTTCTGAATCCCTCTATCACCAATCAATGCTCTAACCCTAAATACATCATCCCACCTTCCATTAGCTGCATAAATGTCAGATAACATTATATAATTATAGTCCAAATTAGCCTCAAGCTCAAACAATTTCGTCACAGGCCTTTCACCAAGCTCCACATTTCCAAGAACTTTACAAGCTGAAAGAATAGTTTCTCATATCAAGGCATTTTGCATAAGCTTCCATTCCTGGAGGAATCTTTCCATTTCAAATAACTTTCCGGCCGTACCAAGTAAACTAACGATACAATGATACAAGCTCAATGCTCAACCGATGGATTAATCCAGTAATCATAGATTAATGATTTAAACTGTTTTTCACATTTTTGAATCAAACCCATATGGATAAAAGCCGAAAGAATGCCTATAGCTTTTGTGTTTTTAACATTTTTTAATTAAACCCATATGAATCAAATCATGTAATATTCATCTCCAGGTGATGGCTTTTGTGTTTATATTTTATATTTCACCAATCCAATAGCAATAAATTGAACTAGAAAAGAAAAATCTAAGCACAGATGAAAGATAAGGATATCTTCTCATGTGTTCTACTATCGTTCACACAAAAGCTCACAGCATTTTCTAGTGATGTTGTTAATGTGATTTTCTTTCTTCCAGGATTGAGTCCAAGGGCGGCTACACTGTCTTGAAGCCAAATGTATCTTGCGAAGGTCCCTACTCTCTAATGAAGCACCCTGCGTAACTGAGCAGATTCTGAAGTTAGAGAAAAAGAGGGTAAAAACAGCTTTCATATTCATGGAAATTGTGATGGCTCTTTTAGAAGGAAGTTTTATCTTCAGTCTGTTTTATACTCCTTATATATCACATTTTTCACAAAAGATACCTGGAAATCAAGTGAGACAGTATCCCTCCCTTCATGTGCGTTTTGTCGTCGGAGTTTATACATATTTCTTACCTTCTCGATTTGTCATCCTTTTGTAGGGAAGGATACAACTTCAGATATCATCAGAGCTTTACAGGCAAGTTCGGGTCAATGCAGTGGGCAGGTAATTGATTTTACTGTCACTTGTTTGTAATCGGCAGGAATAGAGCTTGTATCTTTTTCCTTTTTCTACAAGACCCATGAAATGAAACAACTCTGGTTGCATTAAGAACTTGTATTATTATGGGTATGAAATTGCCACCAGTCTGGTAACCATTATAAAACTGCAGTCCATTGCTTTCGTCTTTACTTCAACGAGCTTTCGCCTTCTGTGAGAGATTATTAAATTGTAAGATTTAGAAGAAATTCAGTACGGAGAGATATCAGAAAAGACGTACTGGTACTGTTTTTACAACCATTTAGAAAATGGTCTACTTAGCAAATAGAAATGATTTTAAGGATAGTATAGTCAAGTAATCAACTTTTACAGGAAAATATATAACTCAAAATGGAGATAATATAGAATGTTTAAACTTTAAAGTAATCAATGTTGGAGCATTAATGGAACCGGAAAAAGGGTGAATAAGGGTACATAGTGATTAAAAAAGGTAGCTATTGAAACCCAAAAAAGAAAATAGCGAGGTACAAATTCAGGACCCCAAATCAAATCTTGCAACTTTTGATGACTGTTGGAAGGGCAATACTGAAAGATGGCGTTGTCAAAACTTATCATCTCATCTTGTATTGTTGAACTCTCGAAATCAGACAACGGCGACCATTTATGGAATACTTGAGCAGTATATCGACATCACGAGGATTCTTCCTGTTTTGAGCGACAGTCATGGACCCCATGATGGCTTCTCCTTCACAGATGGTCAACACATCTTCCAAGTACAGCACTGTTTGCTTCCAGTGTGTCGACCTTGACCTAGGCCCTGCCATCATCATCAACAGATATTAGAACGTATTTAAAACCCAGAATGGACCTATTGGAAAGAGTTGTATGATTTTCAGAAACAAGTTTTTAGGCTGAAATGAACATTTCCCTTCAGTTGCAATAAAATGATGAAATCACAGTTTTTTGGTAGCAAATTTTGATTCAAATGCCAAAAGGAAAGCAGAATAAAACAAAGATGCTAACCTGTTGAGAAGCCAGTCAACTTGTGACACTTGGTGAATGAAACATCAAAATAGGCGACAAGGGCATGAATGTAATCATCACGCTGGGCAATAAGCTTAAAAGACACGGTGAAGGAAGCATCACCAGGAGCCATTTTGGAGATATCCATTGTCTGAATGAATGACAGTTATTTAACATGGTAGCTACAAAGACTGAAATAATACCATAGGGAGCCACAAACTAGAATGTATGGATACTTCTAGAATGAGCACTTCCTCATGCATTCAATTAAGTTTGATATCAGACAACTGTTAAAGATTAGAACATAGCAAGTGTTGAAGTAGAGCATACTCACTACATGTGTTTTGACAAGAAAATGGACTCAAACTAACGAAAGACAAATATGCTTCTCAGAAAGGTCACTAGGAGATATGTAAATACGTGTACAAGAGCAATATTTCTCACCTTGAGCAGTTGGCAGTTTGTAACAATTTGATTCTGGTCGACCGTGTCCACTAGTGGCTCCATCAAGGCTTGCTTCTTGATGCAGCTCATGTCAAAACCATACACACTATTCCAAACTAATGTAGCAATACAACATAAAAAGTAAGTTAAAAGCAAATAAAGTGAACCATCACACTATCTACAAACGGAAAGTTGTGGAAATCACTATTCAAATCAATCCACATGAAGCAGCATTAACACAGGGTTGAGTATGTTAATGCAGATGTCAATAACTTACACTCAATCTTGTCATCTTTGTACTCAGAATCTTCAATGGCTGTTAAATGAAGAGAAGCTTGATCTGGTAGTACAAGTCCATCATCAACCTGTAGAATATGCACACAAAACACGTTAATATCTTGTTTAAGATCTAAATAGCATCACAACCAAATATTTAAGTATAAGAGAATGCAGAAACAATGCGGCAGATCTGTGCTAACAGCTGGTAAACATCCATACCGAGTGCTCATTCCTCTAAAATATAAATCAGGACTGTAAACTACCAACATATATGCATCATATTAAACCCAGTAATGATGCACGAGTGAACTTTCTTTTCGCACTAACTCTACATGTTTGTACATTAGTCTATTTTATGTTTCTAGTTATTGTACGTCACTATAATTTAGAGCAGGATAATTAAAATTAAATAGAGAGAGAGATATAAACGAAAAGGGAAAATTGAATGTAAGAAGACAGCAAACTTACAAGCCACTTATCTCGAGCATACAACACTGTATTCAACATATTTTCAAATAACAAGAAATATCCCATCCATTCAGAAATGATTATATCGACTTTAGCAACTGGAAGCTCAATTTCTTCGATCTTTCCCTTTAAAACTGTTATAACTGCAGTAAAATAATTATAAATTAGTAGAGTGGAGAATTCAACTTTGTCAAAGCAATACAAACAGACATAAGAAATTAAATTAACTAAATCTGAACAAATATACCATTAGAAAATCCATTTGATTCGACAATCTCCTTTGCCATGTCGGCCATATGAGAGCACTCAACCTAAAAATAAAAAGTTGCTTTCAACAAACGGAATCAAGAATCACAATACAATAGCTATAATTATAGTATTACATGTTAACCTATCAAGGAAAAACAAAATTTAGAACATACTGCATAAACATGTGCTGCCCCAGCTTTTGCACAAAATAGAGACAAAATCCCTGTCCCTGCTCCCACATCAAGAACTACCTTGTCCTTGAATAGAAACTTATTTTGGTAAATAACATTTTGATACGTCCTGGTTCTCACTACATCCTTCAACATTTCCTGAAGTTAAACACAACCATCAGGATCTTCTGAAATTGCAAGGAAAATCATAAAATATAATAAAAAGTAAAGACAACAAATAAGTGGGAAAGAGTGGTGAATAAACATAATCAGTTATGTGGATTGTTAGAGGTTTCCAATCTTCTTGCTTATAAATGAAAAAGAATTAGCAGAACATTATGCCCACTTGTAAAACTATTTTAGAAGACAGCATTATATGGATAATATTAAGAAAATTCACAACTACTGCATTTCCACAGTTGTGATTGAATTAGGAAAAAGGAAGGCATAACAAGACTACAAGAGTAAGAAGTTCTATTTTATCCGAATAATGAGAACCACAATTTCTTCGAGTCGGCGAACTTACTTCATGAATACCTGCAAAGACACAAGAACCAAAAATAAGTTTTCAAGAAAAGAGCCTTAAAAAAAAAAAACAGAGAAACTAAAATGATCAGAAATGAACACACAGCACTGAACATCTAAATATAGTCCAGTCGAGAAACAGTATACATCCATACATTTCCAGGGTAATCTACTTGGCTAAGTAACTTCACTAAAATGGATATTTCTCTATTGCCCATTTTCGATTGAGAGAAACGTTTAACTTCCAGTAGGGCCAACATGAACAGAAAATAGTTTTAACACACAGAGTGAGTAAAGGAACCAAAAAACAGTTTTTCTAAGAAAATCAGCAGCAAGTGAAGTAAAGGAAAACAAACCAAAGTGAGAGTAAGAATCGAAGTAATAGTCAGCGCTGGTTTTATCATCTTGATCGACAACGGAAACTCCAACAGAATCTTCGACAACTTTGTCAGATTCTTCAGCTTCGCACATGGACTCATCGAGCTTGGAGCTCGCAGTGGCAGCTGCTGCTGCTTCTTCGACCAGAGCTTCGTCTTCGTCATCGAAGCGGATCTTAGAACCCTGGTGCTGAGGCAAGCTGTTCATGGAAGACGAGCTCTGATCGTTGCTCCGCCTCCCCATCAGGGCTTAGGATTTTTCTTTTTCTGAGGGTTTTAGAACAGGCTTTTGCCTCCACTAATTCTCTTCCCAGTAAGAAGTTCGGGCTTTTTATATTATGCACGTTCAGCGATCACCGCCTTGAAATTTTAATTTGACCGTGCACCTCTTTTGTAATTGCCAATAAATATATATATATATATATATATATATATAGTCATATTTTCCTGATAGAAAGATTTTTCTTCCTATTAGGTTTAGTAAATATTATATTTATTTACTCATAAAAAGTTGTAACGATAAATGTTTGATAGACAATAGTATAGCACAAACCGAACCGATGAGTCTATGATATAAACGGGTTATCATATATCATATTAAAACAATAGTGGTTATACTATATCAAATTTTATTGAAAAAATACAAAATTTTAATACAGAGAGCAAACTCACCTCACCTCTGGAGTAAGAACAGTGGTTATAAATTCCTTAACGACTATAAAACCTTTTCATAGCAGAATTATCTTATAATAAGCTCATTATTAAGAATTCAAAGTCAAATTCCAAATGGGATTTTCAGAAGGCCTGACAAACTCAAGTTAGTCAACCTTACCTGATCGAGTATTTTTAATCACTTTCATCAAAATATATGTACAAATAAGAATGATAGATTTTGGTATAATCGTAGATGATAATATAAAAATAAAAATAAAAGAATCCCTCTTTCTTGTAAAGGCCCTCATGTAGAAGTGTTATCAAGAGGCCAAGGTGCTCCGGCCATGACAGCTTCGATCTCCGGTATTTTTCGAGGACACTTTGTCATGTTCTTGCAACCATTGGCAGTCACATACTGCAAGAGGCCACCACAAAAGTTACAACACATTTGTTCCTTATGAACTAAGTAACTAGCGTCAAACATGCGAACAATCTCTCAAAGAGAAATACATGAGTGAGTCCAGCTTAAAAAGTGTACTTACACTGCATCCAATTAAAATATACAATGAGTCATAGTTACAATGTCATGAACTCACTATGACATGATAACTTTTTATTAGATGCAATGTAAGTTCAGGATTATAAATGTCGAAAAGATAGGGTTTTGATATTCAGTACCACTTTCAATTCTGACTCCACCAAAGTTTCGAAATTTTCCAACTGCACCGATATCAAAGAATTTTGCAGTAGTTGAGCTTTTCACCATAGCAGGAACTAGTAATGCATCAATGAAGTAGCATCCAGGCTCAACTGTTATCACCTACAACAAATAGTCACAAGACGAGTTTATCTCCTATCTATTTCTGTTATACAGCTGAAAAATCAGGTAGCTTAAGAAATAGTAGTATATTAGACACAATTAGGTTACATGAATGGGCCAATATTTTCCAGAGCAAGGAAATAATTTAGGGCAGACAAAAATCCAAAGCCAAGGATAAGGATAGGTAGTTAAGGACAGGCATAGACAACAAAAAGAAAAAGTAAATGGGCTTTGAGTATTATTAAAGTTCATATTATTAGAATGATCAACTAAATGGGCTTTGAATATATTCACTTGCAAAATAGTATGAAATGGGCTTTTATAGTATGAAATGTTGGAGTATAGGACTCTTTTTGAAGTAATTAGCAGCAGATTAACTGAGCGCTTCAAGGAAGCTCCACGGTTATACTACAAAATCCTAAACATTTTTACAGATAATAAGGTCAGTCCTGATATGGATGCAGTTGAACTCATTAAACTGACATCTAGTCAAACTAGAAGTTTAGGTTGAGTTAAAAAAAAAAACAAAAATAAAAAATAAATTAATATAAAGTGCATGTGAGTGAGCTTTTTTCCTAAAACTCGAATTTTTGATAGACGTTCATTGCATGCATCATTGTGGACTTTGTTTTTACGTTGTCTACAACCCCTACCCCTCCCCCCACCCCCAACGAATTTAATAAGTTCACCCAAATGGACCCTTAGTCAGTTAGTCTTACTTGTGCATAGCAACCCAGCTTACGACATTGCACTGAAACTTCAAAAAAAATATGTTTGCAGTGAAGGGCATGCTAGAGAAAACTTATAAGTGCACATGCCTCAGACAGAGAGTAACAGAGAGATAAAAAAGGGTGGAATTGTTTGATATTTATCACATTTTAGTAGGAGAGGAAGAAAGGGGGGGGGGGGGGGGGGGTTGGTGGAGTGGTGGGTGGTGGGTGGTTGAACAGAAAAGCACTTACATTATATATGAGACTTTGATCTTCTGTAAATTCCCCATTCATCTGCATGTAAAAAATTGAAGGTATTAAAGAAAAAGATCAACCCAGGATAGAGACTTTCTCAAAAGAATATATTCTAGGGTGGACTGAGTCCCACGTAAGGTAACGGGCTAGACCGATCCTAACATGCCACATTTTAGCTTTCACACCACTTAATGAGATTCCCAAAGGGCATTATTGTGGCATCTCAGTATTAGTCCAAACAGCCATAATGTGGTGGATTTAGTCCATCCACGAATTTTTCTTCTCAACATGACTAGGTTCTGAGTTCACAATTACTACTTTTTACATATAGAAACTCAGCCACAAACTTATCCCAAGACTGAAAACTCCATGCCACATTACAGGTCCTTTTTTGTTCATGCATTAGGGTCTTTGCTAAGATTCTGCATTGGAACTCAAAAGTCAATCCATGCAGTCTTATAAATGTCATTTATAGAAGTATCTGTGCATTTACTGATGCATCAGAAGCAGCGAAAATTGATACTAGGATGATAATACTAATTTGAAGAAAATATGAAGATATAATTGATTCAGGATCCTCGTGATATTTTTCCCAAAGAATAAATTATTAAAAAAAATTCCACTGAACATACTAGAGAACCAAAATTTATAGAGTATATTTATTGCCCGACATGAGATGCAGAGAGGATTGGACTAACCGGGAATGAACAAGTTATGTCAGATCCATAAAAATGGTATTCTGCTCCCATATCAAGCAAAGTCATATCACTATCCTCCAGAGTCTGCATAGATGATGGCAGTTACATAATGAACCGTGATATGTTTCAACCAATGAGTAATACTGAATCTAATGTACCCTGTCATTTGGAGCTGCTGCATGCCTATAATGGAGAACTGCACTGCAACATACAAATTTTATGGTTGAGGTGAAAGCAATTGTTTCACAAGATTTCAAATCTCAGTATTTCTGAATCTCAATATTATTTTATTTTCATAAAAAATTTTGGTGAGATGCAAAGAAAGATGATGTATTTATTTATTGAAACAAATAACTATTAAAGTGAAACATATCGGGAGATATCTAATCCAGCACCAAATCCCAAAGAGTCAAAATGTATAGTGACTATATTCAATCAATAAAAGAACAGGGAGTTTAGATTCTTAGAAACAGCCAAAGGCCTATCCCATGGATTCACAGTGATAAGAAACAACTCAAAAAACGTTTTCAATTGACACAACAACAAAAAAAAAAAGATAAGAAGACAATTAAGCTGGTATAGGTTGAAGTTACACCACCATGAAGAAACTAGTCATCAAGAAAGACCAAAAATTCTAGTTTAAACACCCTCATATTCCAAGGATAAGCTTAAAGAGGTCCAAAATTATATTTATTAGAATCTTGAACTCACGCTGACCTGAAAAGCTATAATGAAATTTCCAAAGAAAATTTTCTCATGTAGCAGGTTACAGGAGGAATCTTATAGGATTTTCTCTACTTCTTTATTTACTGAATTTTAAATTTATTAAGGTTAGATTAATTTCAGGAATTAAGGTATATCTAGCATATCTCCTTTTTCTTCGTATTTTTTGTGCTTGTTTGTTTTTGTTTTTGTTTTTGTATTCCCTACTATTCCCTAGGGGCTAACCTGAAAGTCAAGCCATATTGCCACCTATGTGTTTGTTCTATTCTGCTCTTATCCTGACCTCTATCCATCCCCAACCTCAGCCAGATTAATATTCCAGTACCTGTGAGCCATTGTCTAGCCTCCTTGTAACCTATAAACTCTTCCCTATTGTCACCGGTAGCCCAAATGCATGTGTATGAGCAATGCAGGGAGCCACCATACATGTAGGTGTGGTGAAGAAACATGCTTTCCAATTGATACTCTTTCATTCCCACCTTGGTTTTCCTCATAACCTAGCATGTAAGTAAGAAAATTTTGGAATATCACTTATTTATCATCGTTCTCATTCGAAAAATATTTTAGACCAAAATACGAACTTGCATAAGCAACATTCGGGTAACAAGGTGACCAAAAATTGGCTACCTGGACATTAGCTTGAGAACATTAATACCATTTGCAAACTGGATGAGACCAAGTTCCAGGTCTGACTTCAAAACACAGCATTCTGTCAAACTAGGATGCAAAGTAGTCAGATCTGTTTCAAATGTCTCTATGCCCTGAGCAGGTAAAAGTCAAACATGAAAATTTTAACATGTTCAAAGTCGATGCTACATACAATGAATGTGGATTTGTAAACAGAAAGAACTTACTAACCTTAAATTCTGCTGGTATTGAGAAATTATTGCTATCGGTATTGAGCCCATGCAAGAGAAATAATAAAGGTCTACTAGATCCCCGGAACCGATCATGCAAAACGCTTCCAATCTGATCGCCATAACATGCCAACACTAACCATTTATCTTTCCTGAAAGGGACATATATAGCATTTAGCTGCTAAGGATCACCTATACATTGACATGCTATAAAACATTTAATCACCTTGAAGTAGGACAGTGGGTTTATATCTCCCAACCAAACAGCATATCCAGTAGATAACCTTGGAGCAAACATAATAGATTTTCCAGTAGCAATGTCCTTACAAAATTGAAAAAACAAAAAATTATTAGCTATACTTCAGCAACCTAAGCAAATCACTACAATCACAATATGTTAGAACATCAAAGTGAAAATGCATTAAAAAACACCCATCGCCCCACGTGCCCATAGCTAAAACCCCCCCCCCCTTTTTTTTTTTAAGTTTTCAAAAAGAGAAAGTCTAATCTTCTTGATCACCAGCTGTAACACACTCCATTTTTCTATTAAAAAAAATCAATAATATCTTAAGGTTTATTCTTATTGCTAAGTTTTTCTAGAATGGACAAGAATTTGAACGGAAAAATGCAACAAAAATGTCAGTTTTCAGCAAGGTTTTGTACCAGAAAATTGAACTGAAAATTAGTCATCGGGTATTTCTAAAGATTATTATTACTATCACTTCTTTGTAACGAAAGAATACCAGTTTCCACTAGAATAAGTAGCCACACCAGTTCATGAAAATTTATGTTTCAAGTAAGGTTTATACCAGTACCGAAGAATGTGATCAAAAATAAAATAAACCTTTTGAATGTACAGACTCAGACGCATAACTGCTAACCTGTATATAGACATAAATTACAAAGTGAACCATCGTCAATTTAGGATCTTTATAGAATCGAGATACTACGACTGGGGGGTGGAAGGAATTGGCAGAATTTTGTTAGGTCCCAATGAGGGTAGACCGGGTCATGCGATGGGAATAATGTGTCAAGAGCCATCAGCAGGTGAAATGACATAAAGGTTACGGTTGAACATTGAAAGATACAAAGGGTAGAATAGTCTAAGGGTCGAATAACATCTCACATTTAGATTTTGATTATGATTTATGGCCATACAAGTTTAGGTGTCTAATATTTAGATTCAATGATGAAAGGTTGAACGTTTCAACCTAATTCTAAATTTAATGTTTGATCATTGGGACTTAAGTTTATGGTTATAAATCTAATGTTTAAACAGTAACATGTAATTAGTTTATGCATTATTGCTTATGTCTTATGAATTATGATAGAAATTATAAAGGTTCGAGACTTTATGCTTTAGGATTGAATAAAATTAATCACTTTACAAAGGTTTAACATTAGATAATGTTTAAACAATAAACATAAATATTAGTTACTTTACTAGTTTTACTTTAATAATAATTTATTATTATTATTTTATTTAAAAAAAGTCGGACTCATTTTAGGCCTAATCGAATCTAACCCATTTTAGATCCGGAATAAATTTAAAGAGCTTTCCAAACTGAACATATATTTTAAAAATCAGCCCAGCCCAACCCATCCCATTTTTTGTTATGGCTTAGCCCAACCCGATTCTAAATAGTAAAAAACCCTAAAGGTGTTGGGCCAAGCTAGGCCGAGCAGGGTTAGATGGCCCGTTTTGATACCTCTAAGTATGAGGTGTTTTGAAAGTTGATATGGAAAAAATTTACTAATGATATTTTTACTCCATCTTAAAAAACCTCATAGACATGTTCATAATAGTACTAATACTAAATAAGGACGCAGACTATGATAAACTATTTTAAATTTGGATAAAATCTCCATAATTTTGATAATTAAAATACTCATTATATATAAAAAAGTAAAATAATCAAATAATAAAATAATAATAAAATCTCCATCTTTATTTGAAGAAATTATAATTAATCTCAAAATTTGGTATAAATTATAATTATCTCCTTGAATCATTTTAAAGGTATAGTAAACACCTAAAAACTAAATTTAAATTATAATAAACATCTAATTTTTTTTATATCAATAATAAATATCTAAAACTCAAATAGAAATTTTAATGACCCCCAATTTTTTCAGTGATCAGTTCTTAATTATTAACTCGGACTCAATACGATCTAGTCCGACTCATAAATCAAAAAATAAATTTTTAATTTCCAAGAGAATACCTTAATTTATCTAAATTAATTTGATTTGTTTCTAAAATAATTTGATCGGCTTCATTATGGTTCTTCGTGTGAAGAAATCGGATCAGATTCCTTTTAGTTTCTTCCCACGAGGAAAGCATATTGACTCTATTGGTTTCATACGAAGAGATCAGTTCGACTAGATTGGTTTTTTTTACGAGAAACCTCATCGATTCGATCAGTTTCTCACAAAGGATGGACTTATTTAATAGGTCAATTTGCGAGAAATTGGATCAGATTCTATGTTCTCAAATAAATTAGATTGATTTCCTTTTTTTTTTCTTCAAGAAATCAAATTATTTTTTTTGCGGTGGTGATTGGTGGTGGTAGTCGGAAATCGTGAGGTTATTTGGGAAAATTTTATAGAAATAAAAAATCTATTCGCAAGAAATCATATTCAATAGGTCATATTGAGTTTGGGTTAATTTAGAAATTGTGAAGTTATTTGAGAAAAATTTAGAAAAATAAAAAATTTATGGAGAAAAATAAATGAAATTAATTTAAGTAAATTAAGAGATTGTTCTAAAATAAAAGTTCATTAAAATTTTCTATTTTTTATCTGATAAAGCAAATTAGGTTATATTAGGTCAAATTAATAATTTAAATCGATTCATTGAAAAACTTAGGTCTTCATTATAATTTTAGTTTGAATTTTATATATCTATTATAGTTATAAAATTTGTGGTGTTTATTATAATTTTAAATTTTTATCTGTGGGAGTTTATTATAATTTAAAAGTTTAATTTTAGGTATCTCTTCTCTCTTTTTTTATTTAATAAAAATAAAAATAAATTAATAATTTTATCCACCTAAATTTTAAAATATAATTATTTTACAAAAGAAAAAAAAAATCAAATTTAGTCTATTTTCCAAATTTTTATTTTTATTTAAAGGTTTTAAAATTAGAGGTCTTTTCTATTAGAAGGCCAAAATAAACTTTAGCACTTCAAGTATAATGAAATAAGTTCTAAATTAATTAAATTCTTTTTATTTTAAAATTTAAAATGGGGGGGGGGGGGGGGGGGGGGAATTTTTTATTAGAGATCTTAGACTTTTGCCTACCTTACCTAAGGATTGAGCTGGGCATGGCTGGAGACTTGGGAGTCGAAGTCCATTGGAGGCAGGAGAGAAGCATTCTTACGTGGCAGAGAAGGAGAGACATGTCGTGAGAGTTGAAAGAAAAGAAATCAGCTTTTAATTAAAATAAAAGAAAATTAAGATGAATATGAGGTGTTTAAAAAGTTGATATGAAAAAAATTTACTAATGATATTTTTACTCCTAATACAGCTTTAAAAACCTCATATAGGCTTGTTCATAATCGGTACTCATAAACAAGATGTACGCATTTTATGATAAACTATTTTAAAATTTGAATAAAATCTCTATAATTTTAATAATTAAAATCTCCTCGTAGTCCTGTTAATTTACTTTGTTTTTGTTTTTTCACATACCATGTTTTCTTTCTTTTCTGCCATTCGAAGCGTTCCTCCTGCCAATAGGTCATCCTATTCAATGCGATATCATTCCAATGTTCCTTTTGTTATAGTATTTCTAAACAGATTTTGAAAAAAAAAAAAAAAAAAATTCAAATTATTGTTTAAGTCATCTTAAGATCATGATATCATGTTTAAACCCAAAAAATATGTTTAGAGCATACATTTTAAATAGGAGTTCCATTGATGACGAGATAGTATACCATCTGGAACCTTGCAGATCTCAGGTTCACTGGGAAATAGAAGAATATCTTCATAGGGAAAAAAAAAATAAAAATTATAGATATAATTTATTTTCATCCATTAATGGACGATCAGTTTTTGAGTACCCTTAACTAATCTTAAGTATTATGATTAACTAACGATTATGTATATGTCGGTAACTCACCTACGACCTAACCTTACTCTTAATCATTACTTTCAAATCTTAAATGCATTTCAGCCGCCCAAAAAAAAAAAAAAAGACAAAAAGGATCAAATCTAAAGGCAAAAACAACTCATAGATTTAACGAGTGATCATGACCAACTCGATTGATCATCCGACAAGAACATCTAGATTATGGAATTCAAATTTCGAAGTATATGTGAAAAGAACATTAAGAAATTCAAAGACATAAAGAAAGCTCCAATGATGTGCTTTTTTATTAAATGAAGCAAATTAATCATGCAATCTTATCCCTTAGGATGTGTGGAAGTTCTTGGATCACAATTTAGACACTGAATCGCATATTTTTAAGTACACTATCAAATATATATATATATATATATATATGTATATATACATACATGAGACACGATCCTTTTTCCCTCACAATGACAAAGACTATTCTTCATTATATATATTTATATGTATATTATATATATTTATATGTATACCATCACGTTCGTATGTGTTTAGGCACATCGCAAGTGGGTGCGTAGCTAGTAGCTACATATAGAAGAAAAGGAAATTAATTCATCAATATGTTTGAACACGAAAAAAATTCTCTAAAAAAGTCAATTTTTGGAGCTAAGTGTAGAAACAAAGTAAATGCATGAATGGTTTTTTTTTTTTTTTGGAAGAAAAACAAGTAGCCAACAATAAATATTAATCCATTAATCAAATAAATGCATTCGATTAAATTTTTCTTTTTATTTTTTTTAATCGTAATTCAAGATTTTTCGAACAATTATTTAGTTTTTATATAATTAATTATCATATAATATATCATTTCAGTAAATATAATATTGTAAACTTTTAACAAATTAGATATTAATTTTAAGATTGATCTCACTTAAAATTATACTCTTTAACCATTTTGGAGGTCGAGAAATATTAATTCATCAGATCAAATAATATCAACTTTTAGCATATTTGATTATCGAATTTAGGATGGTAATATATGTTCATGACGGTGGATCATGAGACACTTTATATATATATATATAATTTGATATCAACCAACAACATTAAGAAACGTAAATATCAACCAAAAAAAAAAAAATAAAGAAGAAATATGATTTGCTAAATTTGCAGGAAATTTCCTACGTAAGGACAACTAGAGATATTGCTGTATTCCACTATTTGTATTTGTATTTGTATTTGTTTTTTGGTTACTAATTAATTTGTTCTTAAGCCTCTGATATTATATAGTCGGCCAGCAATACATGTTTAACTTTTAATATTTTTCTTAGGAAAAGGAAAAAAAAATATATATATAAAGAAAAAGTCAATACTTTTCTTAGCTTTTAATTTGGATTGTTTTAGGAAACGTGTCGTACAAAAACGTGTTCGTGCAAATACTAGGCTTAACATTGACTTAGATTAATCACTCTTAATTGTAGTATTAACTAGAGAAAGAGAATACTTAAGTCTTACCTAATCATTAATTAGTTTCTAATATTCTGCACTGATCACTCTCCGACAATGTCACCCTTAATTTGTTTTTTCAAATATGATTAGAATAATTAAACATTGACAATTGGATCTCTCTCTATGTTTCCCCCCCTCTCCCTGCCATAATATTCCCCAATAAACTTTATTTTATAAATATGTATGTACTTTCGAATGGAATTGATATAGACGATAGAAATTACCAAGTGGTCTAGGGTCATGATTACCTTAGAAATTAAGGAGTAGAGGGTCATGGTTTAATTAATTAAGTTATTAGTAGGTGATATTAGATCAGTAAGCAAGTCTTATATTTAGCTTCAAATGGTAGTTCAAGTGGTAGTGATATGAGTTTCCACTTGAGAGTAGAGTTTAAGTTTGTATATATCATTCTTGAGATAGTATTTTAAATTATTAACTCATATAATGAGGTGTATTGTTTTCTGAAGATTTATAAAATATAGAAATTTAAATCTTAGACTCAAAATTAATTAAAAATAAATAAAATAATTCAAATTTTTTATATACTCAATTCTTAAAAATTACAAAATTTCCCATTAAGAAAAAAAAAAGTCTTGCATTCAATTCAGAATTTTGTGCCCGTACTTAATCCAATTAAGCATGAGAATTAGGAAACTAGGGTGACTAAGCAAGAGTCTTAGTCTAATTACTTAGATTAAGACAAGATTCTAAACATTAGTTTAGGTAGAGTTGTAGTCCATGCAAACGACACATAAATGACAACGACTTGTCACTTGGTAAAATGTTGGGGTTTAAGCTGAGCTGTTCGGCAATTAAGAAAATCAAAAATCGTACGTAAGCAATCATTATATCCTCAGGACCATACGTTTAAAATAGTGGTGATTTGTTGGAACTTCAAAGAGCATGTCCAGTTGTAAGTCCTATAAAAATCCAACAAAAAAAAGAAAAAAAAAGAAAAAAAAAAAAGATTAATTTATAATTTATCAAACCTCTAGCTAGTTTCTTGGGTGCTTCCCCGAAATTAATAATACTAATTTCATAATTAGCACATAATTAATAATAATAATATTATTATTAATATGTAGTTTCTGATCAACGGGGGTTCCCACTTACCTACCTAATCACATTTTTAATCAGCCCGACCTTATGTGAATTATTGTGATTAAGCTAAATCCATGTTAAATGGGGTTATCACTTATGAATAATGACTGCTACATGATGAGTATTGAGTGATAACTCTTTGCTTAAACCAATAGAAGATTTGAAGTTAATTGACATTAAGAAAAAAGAAATCCTTAATCCAACTCTCTCTTTCTCTTTAATTAGGACCACAATCGTGTATCTTTTGATTACCACTTTTAATATTGCATGCTTTCCTAGTTCCTTCAAATGATTGAAGTATCCTTTTTTATTTTCCTAAATAATAATGAATCAGTTTTCACTTTATTAAAGGCTAATGATAATGATATCCTAGTATGTGTACATGATAATAGCAAATCAAACAAAATCAATGAACGCGGGTTTCACACCCAAACTCTAACGTACAACGTCTAGTTCTTAACTCAAAAGAAGATGCACAAATATTTGACTTTCCAATTTTCAAACTAAACATTGTTTATTTGACTTTCGAATTTGAATAACAAGTAAAATCGTGTAAGACCTTTGTGGTTGATACTTGTCTGTTCCCTGCAGGCTGAAGTCGACGATCGAATAACACTCTTCGATCATATATATATATATATATATAATTATATGAAAGGCTTAGATATCAGTAATATGAATGATGTTGGAGATACGTATTAAATCTGAATCTATTATATATCTTCTTCACATGGGTTTTCATCATGATCTCCCACCCCACGTCGTAGATTTTGCATACAAAGCATATTCTCTCCTATCATATTTTCTCCTTTCTTTAAAACAATTGTATATATATCTCAACGGCGTAATCATATCATATCTCCTACTTTGAGGCGTGCATGCATATTATGGATATCAATTACTCATAGATACATTATATTACCGGTAATTATTATATCATTCGTATGAAATGTAAGTCTTAAAAACTTTCTTTATAAAAAAAGATTGATCATTCTAACTACGCGTAGTTAATTAATTTTGAGTTAAATGTTCAAATCTCAATAATACCCATCTAAAATCTCTAATGATTATTCACTTAATCAATAACAAATGATTACAAAATTTACGTACTAAATTATCATGTGATCATAATATGACTTGAACTGATGACCTTTATCACCTATAAGATCAGGATCCATGTGTTAATTAATATGCATATGATTAGGTTTGATCGAGATCATGGGACACAGCCCTACTAATTATGCATGAATTAATTATTGCTTCAACTTCTAATTTTTTAGTATCTTAATTCCTAAAATGCACATACCTATATACATATACATATGCATACACATGTACATATACATGTATATATATATATATAGATATACATATATGCTTGAGTTAGTGGGGTCATAATATCTTCCCAAAGCTTCTATTTTGTCATTGCATTCTTCTCAAAATCAGAATCTCAATCTCGAGTAAACTTACTCGTATGTGGGGAAGTGACGATTTGTCAGAAAAATTTACTCATCATGGACACTTGGTTGTTATTATTCAGCCGCTTCTACAAATTTATCTTAATATGTAAGTATATCATATATTTATAATGATTTTAGATCATTTTAACGATTTTTCAACGGATAAAGAAACTACTATTAACTTTTTTTTTTTTTTTTACATGAGTGAAATTATTAATTTATATTTATTATTATATTTATTATACAATGCTAATATTTTAAAAAAATTTAATTATAAAATATAATATATAACTTACGGTAGGAAATTACAAAGTAAAGATGAATATAGCTATTAATATTGATTTTTTTTTATAGAATGAAGATATTATAGAAAGTTTGATCGTGAATAATGGAATGAGAATATACTACGTGACATATTATAAGAAAATAAAAAATCAATTGTAGTAAAAATTCATCCTATTTATATCAAATTCTAATTAATATTAAAAATAAAGTTTAATGTGGAACATATCATTAAATATGTTAAAATTAAAAGAATAAGAAATGTTAAATTAGCTTTGCTGACTTGGCAAGTTATGCCGAGAACTGTTTTATGAAAGTGAAAATTGGGTGTAAATCCTAGGAAGACAGAGTTAGGAATACAAATTATTATTTATACACTTTTAGATCGTAATTTTAAGTGTAAAATGAAATCATAATTTACCCAATTTTTATCTAAACAAAACCACTCTCTCTCTCTCTCTCTAAACAAGTTTTACCCATTTTTCTATTCATTACATGACTGTAATTAATAAAGAGAAAACAACCACTCCCCGTCAACCAGATTCGGGTCTCGGGATCTTAAGGAGATCGGATTTTAATTTAAAATTTAAAATATTAAAAAAAAAATATTATTATTATTATTTAAATAAATAAATAAATAAACCCTGAAAAGATGACAGAAACTCACAGTTGTCATATAACAGATTAAAATCTCTTTCGGTCTCTTGTTGCAGAAAAAGAAATTAAGGTCATGAGCTTAGGTAGCTATCTATCTACTCATAGACCTATTTTCATATATAAAACTTTTACTTGCACATTAATATACAACAATCATTTAATATATGATTATGTATTTTTCATTTTTTTGTTTTTAATTATTGTCTCTAGAAGAGAGAATCAATCAATCAGAAACAAGTTGAGACGTTCCCTATAAATACTATGGTATTTGACAAAGTTTTTCATTCAACACTTTTCATTTTTCACATCACCATATCTCTCTCTCTCTCTCTCTCTCTCATTCATATATAGTATTAACAGCTAGCTAGCTTTCTTTTTTGAAAAACATCTCTCCATATTCTTTTTGTTCATACCAAAATGGCTATAGAGATTGAGGAACAACATAATTCATCAGTTGAGCTGTCAAAAGTTGCAGTTTCAGACACTCATGGAGAAGACTCTCCATATTTTGCCGGCTGGAAAGCTTACGACGAAGACCCTTATCATTTACTAAATAACCCTTCTGGCGTCATCCAGATGGGACTGGCAGAAAATCAAGTAAGCAATACGTGACTTTTTAATTAAACCTCTACATTCAAACTCTAGTTTGTCTTTTTTTTTTTTTAATAATGTTTTTCAAGTTTAGAGAAAATCTAGTTTTGTGTAAATCGTATTTTGTTCGGATTGTAAGAAAAACTAAATTTTTATGTTGTATAAGTTTGAGTGTTTTTTCATCTATCCGAATTGAATTTTAGACTCAAACTGGAGTTTGCAGAACTACTACATTAAATACTACATGGTTTGAAATTAATTATTACCGTCTTATATTCATGTTGTTGCTTGAATTGCAAACAGGTTTCATTTGATTTGCTAGAAGAGTATTTGGAGCAACATCCGGAGGCATCAAATTGGGGGTCAAAAGGAGTTTCTGGATTTAGAGAGAATGCCTTATTTCAAGATTATCATGGCCTTCTATCTTTCAGAAAAGCAATGGCAACGTTCATGGAACAAATTAGAGGAGGTAGAGCAAAATTCGACCCTAATAGAGTTGTCCTAACTGCTGGTGCAACTGCAGCTAATGAACTCTTAACCTTCATCTTAGCCGACCCAGGTGACGCCTTGCTCGTCCCGACTCCTTACTATCCCGGGTAATAACTCGCTTAATATTTGAAAAAATTATTAATTTAACTCTTCAAGTTAATTCATACCCGTCAAAATACGATCAAAATTATAATCCGGGTTGATCTTATTTTTTTCCAGATTCGATAGAGATTTGAGGTGGAGAACCGGTGTAAAAATCGTACCGATTCATTGCGACAGCTCAAACAATTTCCAAGTCACTCCACAAGCCTTGGAATCAGCATATAACAAGGCAATATCATTGAACATCAAAGTTAAAGGAGTTTTAATCACAAACCCGTCAAACCCTTTAGGCGCTACGATCCAACGGTCCATACTCGAACAAATCCTTGATTTCGTAACACGCAAAAACATCCATCTTGTCTCTGATGAGATCTACTCGGGTTCCGTTTTTTCCCCGTCAGAATTCACAAGCGTTGCGGAAATCCTCGAAACAAGTCAGTACAAAAACGCAGCAGACCGTGTTCACATTGTCTATAGTCTTTCTAAGGATCTAGGTCTTCCGGGATTCCGGGTCGGAACTATTTATTCTTACAACGACAAGGTTGTGACTACGGCAAGAAGGATGTCTAGTTTTACCTTAATCTCCTCACAAACACAACATCTCTTGGCTTCCATGTTATCTAATGAGGAGTTTACGGGGAAATATATCAAGACGAACCGAGAGAGGTTGAGAAGACGATATGATATGATTATTGAAGGGTTGGAGAAGGCAGGGATTGAGTGCTTGAAAGGGAATGGTGGGTTATTTTGCTGGATGAATTTGAGTACTTTTTTGGAAGAAGCTACAAGAGAAGGTGAGTTGGCTCTTTGGAAACGTATCTTGCATGAAGTGAAGCTTAATATTTCGCCCGGTTCATCTTGTCATTGCTCTGAACCGGGTTGGTTCCGGGTTTGCTTTGCTAACATGAGTGAGCAAACACTTGAAGTTGCGTTGAAAAGGATATATGCTTTCATGGAGAAAAAGAAGAGCGAGGAAAGGAATTAATTAGTTTGCCTTTTATTTATTTATTTTATTTTTGTTTCTTTAATGATTTTTTTTTTCCAATGGCTTATAGAAAAGCCATTGTGAATTCTTTCTTTTGTGACGTAATCACCCACTTCTAAGAAATGGGTGTTTTGTCATAAAATTGTTTTGTTACAGTGTCTATCAGATTGAACTGAGACAAAAATGATCTTTTGTTTTCTTGCTTTTGCTAGCTAAAGCAAGTTTTCCGGAAATTTAATGTCATATGTTTTTAATTAAATTATTTTTATTACAAACTTGTAAAAAAAAAAAAAAAAAGTAGTTTCCTTATAGTTAGCTTCATATATTTATAACATTGGTTAAATATCTCATATTCAATATTTTTAAACTTTACTTTAGCTAAGTGAAACGGTTCATAGTTTTGATGTTTTGATCACGAGAGTTTCCTCTTTTGACGAGAACTCGAAACAATCACTTTCGACTAAACTAATTATATATATTATAATATAAAACTAGGATTAGGTTGGAGATTATGGTAGCTCTAAATCAACATTAGGACCAGAGTAGGTATAGAGGATATATTAATTATATATAATAACATGAACTAATTAACGATTTGTCCGTGGACCCTACTAACATTGCTCATCTGCACTCACTTGCATGTCATTGACACATCATGCTCACGGAATCTTCTTGCTAATATGCTCCACCTAGCTAGTTCAATAAGAGCATATTTGATTCGATTCTTTTAATCTAAACTGCTGTTTTAAAATTTTAAAATAGGGTTTAAAAAAAATTAACTAAATAACTTCTAAATATATTTACCCTTATTTCTTTGTGAAAATACTATTAACCACTTGTATGGGATCTGTGCGTTGTGTACAACACAGTGTCTACAACTATTGTTCCTATACTTTACGTGCCCGGAATCATTGAAAATTTTCGAGATTTATTAACTAATGTCCAAACTAAACGTTGCATGCCCATGAATGCTCGTACCTTGAGTGAATGCTTGACACCTAATTCAAGTCAACCGCATCAAACACGATATTTTGTTCATCGATCATCTTCGACCGCAGCCAGAGATCAGGGATTATATTCTTCAAAGGCTTCGGGAGATGGAGGATCTTCGACATCCATGAGCTCGCTGAGATAGAAAGTGTTCTTTAACAAGTTGAGTTGTGTGCCGCGACGATGATGCACCATTGCACTTGATGAGTTTCTTATTCTAGGTTGTGCTGCACCAGTATGAGTTTTTCTCATTATTTCCTTTACGTTTGTTCGGTTATATAAAAAAAATAAGAATTGTAATGAAAATTATAATTTTTTAATATCTATTTAAAAATTATAAAAATAATTCCATATAAATAAATGATAATTTCATTTATATTAAAAATAGATAAGAATTAAAAAAAAATTATTATTTTATCAATTTTCAAATCAAACAATAAAATAAATATTTTATTATCAGCCAATAATCCAACAAAACAAACTCGAGTGGCAAAAAAGCGGATGTAACTGACATCATAACGAGGACACTTAGTGTTAGGTCAGTGCATTGGCTGTCAAAATAGAATTTTAGTTGTATGGAAGAAAGTTAACAAAATATATGATCAGAGAAAAAATTTACTTCCCTTGATTTGATGTAAACTTCAATTACTTACCTAATCGTCATTTTCAAAAACACTTTGTCAAATAAACTAATGATTTTGGTTTCTTTAATCAAAATTTGCTTATCACGAGCTTAGTTAGTTAGACCATTCCAATACTTTTTAGAAAAAAGAAAATATCGACTAAATATTGAAGTCTTTATCACTTAAATAGTAATTTGAACTTAATTTGAAGTCATTAGTAGTTTGAAAATGTAATATATTATTAATTAGTGGATTTGACTCTAATAATCCCTATTATAATTATGTACTAATTTCTCATTGCTCTCTCACCTAATTGCTTCTCACAACTGCGTTGGTCTATTTGCATCAACAACATTGTCAAATGGACTCTAATGAATTATTTGAATGAATGAGGAATTATTTTTTAGTATTATTGGATTAAAAATATCGGACTATTAATATTAAGGTATATAATTATTTTTAATATTATATATTAAAAGTGATATATTATTATAATAATTATTATAAGATTTAATATTAATAATTAGAATAAAAATATTATTTTTATGTTGAGAAATGAGCTGATTCATAATAATTATTATTATTATTATTATTATGAGATTTGATATTAATGATTAAAATAAAAATATTATTTTACAATAAATTCTTATAAGAGAATAATTTATATATTAATTCCATATTTTTAGTTATATATTTAATTTTATTAAATAATATAATTTCATTTATTATAAAAATAATATATAAACCATATTTTTACTATAATTTTATGGAAGTGCACTGCACTTTGAAAAAAAGAATTGTACTTCTTAAATTTCACGTGAGATTCCACGTATCCTTTATACGCGAGAGATGTCTGTCCCCCCCCCTTAAACGAAGTT
This sequence comes from Coriaria nepalensis, assembly GCA_027186245.1. Lineage (NCBI taxonomy): Eukaryota > Viridiplantae > Streptophyta > Magnoliopsida > Cucurbitales > Coriariaceae > Coriaria > Coriaria nepalensis. The sequence continues at coordinate 4,656,708 of CP114484.1, read as the reverse complement.
AGATGGTAGAGCACTTAATCAAGCCTAAAGCATTTTGATTCAAAGTCAAACGGGTAAGGAGAGAAAGTCAGTGGTTGGTTGCATGTGCTTATGAACTTCCCGAGGAACTTTAAATACTTCAGACCAATCGCTGCCCTACAGATTATACACCACATGGATCACGACTGCAATCATCAGCTGCCATCACTGTTGACAAATGAAATTTGTTTTCGACTGCTTTTTCTATTTTATTTTAGGATTTAAGGGAAAATATAATATGGGGAATCATTCCTTCATTAATATTTCATATATACTCCTAAGTTTATCAAGGCTCCAGTCTTCAAAGTATATTCCTTATTTATCATAGTAATAATTGGAGTGTACAATTTTTATTGAGTTGTGATTGCAAGCTGAAATTGTAGTATCTTCAGAAGCTTGAGATAATTTTGATGGAAAGGTTATTAGAATCTCATATTGCATTAAAATCAAGAATTAACGGAAAAATTCGTAAAATCCATAAGTTGCATTTGGTCATAAGCTATGATTAGGCATTTTAAGACCTATAAATCATTGATAGTATTTTATTGACTCAAATTAATCGTTATAATTATGAACTGTTAAGAGGAATCAAGTTAAGCTTCTGGATAAATAGGTCTCCGAGCAGGCTGTTCCTATTCACAAGCCACCTCATAGAGAGCTTTGTCAGATCATTAACTGAGGAGATGAAAATATAGAGATAAAATTCTCTATAGGAAGAAAATTTTTGATAGAAGATACTGACTCCAATACTTCTGAATCAAGAATAGAAAGTGGTAGACATTCTACTACATTTTTTCCAGATCAAATAGACAGTCTAAGAAGAACAAGAGATTTATACAAGTCCTAGTATAAAGTAAAAACCCCACAAGCCACTTATGGGGAAAGACTAAAATCTCCAACACTCTCTGATATGGGATATACTTCCCACAGAGACATTTTAGTGCTTGAAAGGCAGGATGAGCGAGTCTAACTCTCTAAAAAATTCCGAGAAACCTGATTTTGCAAATAATTCAAGATCCATAAAAAGATGAGTTCCTTGCACAAATCGGCACTCCATATAAATTAGAGGATTATTTCATCGTGATTAGCAGTGTATTTAAAACCTAAAAAAATAAAAGGTTCCAGAAGAGATATCCAGGCAATCCATCCGCCTTCACTCAAACTAGAGGTAAATATTAATGAAAAGTCATCAATTTCTAATGCTCTTTTCGAAGTAGAAGAGACAAATGTAGTTAAAGGGTTAAATAATATACTTATCCAAAATAACTACATAAATCTATTTGTGCAAACCCTTGGTGAACAGTTAACAAGAGTTGAGATTGCTAATAATAGTGTAATAGCAGCTAAAGTAGTTCCTATAAGGATTGAAAAGTATGAGGACATACCTTTCAGAAAACCCCCCTAAAGGGTCGAGATGAACTGGTGAGCAAAAAAGGAGACTACAGACATGATTGAAGAGTTGATTAGTAGGTTGAAAGGATTGGGGATAAAAGAATCCCATATACAGACCCTACAAGAAGACTTAGTAAAAACTGATACACAATATGTTAAAAAAATTACTCTAGAAACTCCTCCCTTAGTTGCAATATTGGGATGGAAGAAACAAGGGCAACCTTCAACATCTAAGGCCTATCACAATCCATCTCTAGTAGATACTACTTATGAAGAGTAATGGCAATTCAATCTAGTAGCTTTTGATGGAAAATTCATTTGTAAATGGAATATTAATGGAATATCAGAATACCAGATATAGCAACAGGCCACACACATGATGATGTATGCAGAAGCCTGCATACTCCACTAAAAGAGAGTTTCGGACTTTACAATCACTCAAGCTATAATCTATGGTTTTTAGGCCAACTCAAGGGTTTGTGGGACTTGGAATTTACATAATTTGATAAATAAAGGATAATGATTGACTCTAAGATAGAGATAAAAGTGGAAGGCAACATGCAGACCCAATATGCGGTCAACACTCTACTCATTAACCATATACTATTGTGGTAGTATCGCTAACATAATCAATAAGGTTTATGAGCAGCTTATGAGGCTTAGGTGCCCTAAACTATCATACTCCAAAATGGTATAAGGATGTTTTTCTTAGAAAAATTCTGCAAGGACTAGACAGTAATGCTGAATACTAAAAGCAACATTTTCTATCATGTCTTGAACCACTCTTTTCCATAAGAGTGTTAGAAAAGTTAAAAATCAATGGTATTGTCTCATGGGTAGACTATACATACAGAGAACTATCACAAGCTGTAGAAGAAGAAACTATCCAACTATGCAATGATATAAAGCTTCGCTAAAAGTTGGAAAAATAGAGCTTTGAAGGGAAGAAAGCTCTTGAAGATTTTTGTGAACAAAAGGGATTAGACCCATTGCAGAAAGAATACAAAAAGAGGAAAACTTCCTCAAGAAATAATTTCTCTCACTCTTCTCCTCGAGAGGAGAAAAATTATCACAAAAGAAGAAATTTAGGAAATCCTATCCTAAAAGATTAAGAGCTGAATATTTTAAGGGAAATAAGGTCTCAGTTTGTTACAAATGTGGAAAGCCTAATCATTACCAGATTAAATGTGGGATGAATAAAAAGATCAATGAGCTTTCAATTGATGAATGAATGAAGAAATATCTGTCACATTCTTCCCAATGAGTTAGAATTGAAAGAGGATATGATGATTCTCTAAATAGAGGAAGTGTCCTATTTAGAAGAATCTACCTCCACGAAAAATAAAAAGTGTAATTGTGGAGGAGTCTGTCAAAACTTCTCCATGAATGCTTTATTAGGATTAGTAGACTTAGTATTAATGTACTAAGTTAGATGGAAGGAGATATGCTACAATTTTTTGACAATATCTTGGATCGAGAAATGAAAATAAGACTGATTAAAGCCTTGATGAAAAATTATATTAAGGGAGAAGAAAAAGGTAATCTAGAACAAAACATTCAGGAGCATCCAACTAGATACTCTATAACCGAGATTCAGCGAAGACACATTAAAAGAGGAAAGGGAGTACGGGAATCATCCCTCCAAGACCTTAAATTTGAAGTGAACCAGCTTAAGAGAGAAATTTAAGACCTTAAGGCTAGAGTTTTAGAATTGAAAATAATAGATAATTTGAGGAATTATACTAGCACTCCTCCATTCCTAAGAGGATAGTTACTCTAATGGGCTGATAATGTTGGCCAATTAGAATTACCTCCAGCTTATGAAAATACTAAAGTTTTAAGCTTGCAGTCACAACTCAAAGTAAAATGGGTAAACCAAGTTGTGAGAATTATTTCACTGAAATAGTACTCTCCAATTACTATCATGGTAAATAAGGAATATACCTTACAGATTGAGGCCTTTATAGACTTAGGGGCATATATGAATTCACATTCTCAAAGAATCAGATTCTATTGTAGTGGATATCAAAATAAAAAATAACCAAGTAGCTTTCTTTAAACTAAGAACTCTGAAAGTAATCCTACCTTCAGAATGGTTTAAAGGGGAGTTATTGCATTACTGTAACTGTGAGCTTGAGCTTAGAAAATTGAATTATTATGATTATATTTATGCTTGGAACCAGATCCTCCTGATCCAAAATTCTAAAAGAAAGCGTTCATGGTAGATCTCGTTCTACTCAGATCAGGTAAATTTTCTAACCTGGTTTACAGAATGGTTTAATAATTCTGGTGTTAAACCATTTAAATAGCCAATTTATGTTCAATGAGTTTTCAAATCTTTCTGTTTCGCTAATGAACTTTCTAAAGATCATCTAGTGTCATGTTTAAAGTTCTAGTCAATTTATCAAATCCCTTGTATGGTCCAATGGGATTATTTGATTTATTTTTAGAACAATCAATAGTTAGATATTATTCATGATATCGGCTAGCTAGTTAGAACATATTTTGTTAAATGGTGGGATACATACCATTTAGATAACTAGCAAAGTGTTTACTGTCAAAGGGGAATCTTGTCCATCCCCTCGGATCTTCCATGTCCTTCAGCTCCTTCTCTAAGGAATTCTAAAATTTAAGCTTCAAGAATTTATGAAGTAAGGAGTCTTATCTAAAGAAGATGTTGAAGACTTGAATATAAGTGCAGATTACTTCTAGGGCTATCAGGACTATTCTTAAATGTTTAAAATATTGGTTAATGGAATTAGAAAATACACATTATCAATATAGACGATAATGATATTTTAACCATTAGACTTATAATGATAACCGAGATTTACGCGTAGGAACAGATCTGAAAAGATAAAATAAGGAAAGAATCAGCTCCGATGAGAAAGTCAAAGTGTTTCTATTAAATGTTTGATAATGATATCTAAACATGTTCCCCCCTAATTTAGCCAAGAATTCATTAAGGTTAGAATTGAATTGCTTTGAGGATCACGCTTCAATTAAGTTCATGTGAGCTTCGTTTTATCAAGAGTATTTACCAATTCTTCATTATAAGGATATGTGGGAATGAGATTGAAAAGAGTTTCTAAGAGAGGTCGTGTCCTAATTTTATGAGTTCAAAAGTTTTTTCTATTTTACACTTATACACGCTCGAGAATTGCACGATAATTTGATTATTGGAGTCAAATTCTGTTTTGTAATTAAGATTTTATGGAAAATAAGCTCTTCCCGAAGAGCTCTTCAATCTCGTATAACTGTTCTTACAGAATAAGATGTTTTTTAGTACCATTTTGTAAGCATATAAAATGTGAGTATCGTTGTTCTTCATTTCTTATAATTACTTGCTACTTTAATCCTTAAATTATGCTGTTTAAATAGTATAACATGTTCCTAATTGCATTATAGTTCATCGTGTGATCCAAAACTTATTAAATATTTACCCTTTTCGCTGTAGAATGAACTTACAAGTTCCACATGTTAGGGAAACCACCTCAACTCTTAGCTAAGTGTAGTAATGGCAAGGTCAATATTGACTATACGCCTGTCCATCGATGCAAGTTATGTCTCCAGTTCTGCAAAAGCACTCATCACAACAGTGAGTTGTTCATTTGATAGTGGGTTCGGTTGTGCATCTCCTGCTATAGTAGCCTCTATTTGCTTCACCTTCAGTACCCATTCATCCTCACTTGTCATGTATCCCATCCTCACTTTTCTTCATTCAAAATTTTTCTTTTGAGAGTATTTGAGATTTTGAAATGGTGAAGTAGATAAAAATATGCTTATAGTAGTGGCACTATGTTTACTAAAGGATTGGATATAAATGTCCTTCGCTGGGTTCGAGAGTAAGTGACCTCCTACTCAATTTTCTTCTTCAAAGTTCTTTTTAAATTTTTCATTACTTAGGTGATTTTTTCTTTGTTGCATTAGGATCTGAAATTTGGCCTTTTTTATAAATATTTTTTGTTCTTCATGAATTTGCTCTTGGGTTTTGATTGAACTCAACTACTGACACTGTAGTGTATTCAATGTGCATTAGGAAATGTCATCTTCCACTTCAAATCTAAGATACCAAACAGATCTACTGGCCACCACAGAAGCGACCACTTGCCAGTAAAAAAATACCGTTCCGGTTTCAAGAACCATTGAAGATAGTGCACCTACCACTGAGAATCATATGAGCACTTATTCAAAAGATGTTTATGAATGTAGATATTCATCAGACTCTTCTCCACAAGACAATAGGGCTTTCCCTCATTCCAAATGTCGTTATGGCAGTGATTCTTTGTACTTGGATGATCTTGAAGAAACGTTGGTAGGAAGCAGAAAGGGAAATGTGGGTGAGAGTTTGGTGAATAAGATTAATGAGAGGTTTTCTGAGGATGAGGAATCAGATTCTGCTGCAAGTTCTGAATTCTCTACTACACAAATGGAAAGCATAAATGGCGCCGTGAATTAGTTATAAAATTATAAATGGACACATGTGTGCCTGCGTCTAAACTCCAAGCCTATGTTTGGTTGGAGAGAGAGGTTGGGAAGGTGCGAAAAAGTTTCTTTCCCTTGTTTGATTCGACTTTTAGGGAGGGAGAGATTTTAACCCCTCCAAAATTGGAGAGATAAAAGGAAAAAATGGAGGAGAAATTTATATGATAATTAAAATTTTTATTTTTTGAAATACAATATTAAATATTTTATATGTGGGACAATGGCCCATTAGCGTGAAAGCCAAGTTAGAATACAAAGTAACAAAATAACAAAAATGAATAAAGGGAATTACATGAATAAAAAAAATAAAAAGACTGAAGAGGGAAACATATGTACTACAAAGAGGTGTGGAAACGAATTATGCAGCAAAGAAGAATATCCAAGCGTGTTGTTATATAGCAGATTGTGGGTGTCATGCACTAGAGAATGGAAGATGCGGAAGAGTTTGAACCCAAGTGCACACACACAATGAAGAAACCCATACCTGTATAAGTTTCAAATGTTACCATGATTTGTATGATTTCTATCTCTAAACAACAAGCGTAAGAGAGGTAGTTCCAAGGCTAAGATCTAGAGGGAAAGAACACATAAAAGAGAGATCTCTCTTCAAAGTCATTTTTACATGGAGCACTTACAAGAAAGGTGACAGCTAAGGGGAGATCCGAGGAAGACAGAAGCCTAGGGCTCAGCTTCCACTTCCTCGCCTGCAAAGCTAGGAAGGAGCGATGGAGCTTCTCTCCATTAACCTTCTTAATTATAAAATTAAAACTAACATACATTCTCATCTATTCCCTACAAACCCTATTTATAACCAACATATAATCTCATAAGCATATTTTCTCTCAAGTTCGGTCGTCCTTTAGTATTTTCTCGATTTCAAAGATGTTAAGACATTATATGATTATTATCATTTATCCAAAATTTGCAAACTACAATTTATGGCTTTTCATGATCTTAGAATGATTCATCTTTTTCGCATATATTGTGATATTTGGGGTCCCGGTTTCCGTTACTACATTATCTATATCAATTATTTTAGTTGTTTCATGTGATTTTTTGAAAGTTATATACCGTCGAGCCAACCGGCTAGACCCGTTGGTACATATAGACTTTGGAAAGATAATTTTTTTTTTGGAAATAAAATACTAGCATTTGATTAATATTTGATATACTTTTCACTAATAAATGCATTAATTATTTATCATGCTTATTATTATATGTTGGAAGTAAAAGTATATGCCATTTAATCGATATATCATGATAAATTCTTAAGACTTTAGATTATGCACTTAAACCATGATGATGTTGGTTGAGATTCAAGATGCTTAAAAACCTAAAGATCTAAACAGTTCATAGTTATAGAATTATCAAAATAGAACTTTAATAATTCGGAAAGATCATTGTATGCATTATCTTCTTAATCGAATGGTTGATCTCATGATCAGATATTTGCTTAATATCAGGATAAGCATGTAGGTGTTTAGTGGAATAGAACATTGATAATTCGGAAAGATCATTGCATGCGTTATCTTCTTAATTGGATGGTTGATCTCATGATTATTGATATTTGCTTAATATTATAATAAGCATGTAGGTGTTTAGTGGAAGACTAAGTTCACTAAACGTGACATTAGATAATCTCAATGGAATTTATACTAACTATTAATGAGGGTTTATTTAGTGACTATATATATTAGTGATTCTTCAACTTGAGGTCGATATGAAATCTTATGTTTGAGATTCTATATTTTGACTTTATCTTAAGACATCCTAGCCAAAAATCATAGTATGATAAATTGTTGGGTATAGAATGTCGGTTGTGAGCGGTAAAGATATGATCATTACTCATGTGTACATAAGAGTAAAATCCCATGACACAATATGCTCGCCTAAAGTAATTATTGAGAAATCATTGGCCAAGGTAGTAAGTTATGTAAAAAGGGTTTACTATAAAGCCATTTTCTTCATTACATATAGAGCTATTATTTATATGATTTGTATATTAAAATTTAGCAATAAACTATGTCTGATGACGAATTGAGATATTGGAAAGATGAAAAAATATTAATAACACGGTATTAGTCATACAAGTTCTTTTTGAAGAAATTATACACATCTCCTCTTAGATGTAATCTTAATACTTTGTTAGAATTCAATCTTGATTTGAAAGTTTTAAGTTAAGTTAATTATGAGATGATTACATTTAATTATTTAATTTGAAAGAAGTTTCATAGTTAAATGAGTCAACGGGTCCAATCATTAATTAGATAAAACCATGAAGAGTCTTGAATCATATCCTATTATCATAATATGAAACCTAACCAATCACACACATAAAAACTAAGAGTAACTTAATGGGCATTTTTCATAAATTAGAGGAAATGATATATTATATCAATAATGAGATTATTGATCATAATATAAATATTAAAAATGAATTAATTTGTTAACTCGATGTCATGCCGGACTTTTAGCACGACTAAGTATGTCACATCAGTTAACTAAGAATTAAGAATTTATTATACGATAATGATTTGATTAATTATATTAATTTATTTATTCATAGTCATATGAATTAATATTAATTAATGACATTAATTAGTAAATTCATATACAGTCTGTTAAGGATAAAATTGACTTTTAGGAAATGACAATTTGGTAATTCAATAAATTAGATTTTTTTATTATCAATTATTATGAATTAATTGAAAAGTAAAATGATCAAATGCATATGGCTGGTTACTGTGACATGATTCTTAATTTAGTTAGTATTTAATTAGGTTAATTAAATTAATTAACATAATCAATTAATTAATGGTGAATGAACTTTTGCACTTGAACCATGGACACAATTGGATTAACCCGTGGCCGGTCAACACAACTTAAGTTTCATGAGGTTGCTTTTGTAACTAACAATAGTTACGGTAATTAATGTAATTACCATAAAATGTGAGATAAAGAAGGCATGTATAGTTTTTTTATTGCTACAAGAAACCTTCTCTAGGAGTCTATATAAAAGACCCTAAGAGTCATGGAAAAAAAAAAATAATCAACTCCCCTTAAAGGTGGCCATAATTTCTAGTGTGAGAAAGAGAAACATCTTCCTCATTTTGGGAAATTAGTCGGTTCATGAGTTAAGTGACCTAAAGATTTTAGAAAAGACACGGATTATTTCATAGTTCATCTCAAATCACTTTATAGATTTCGTGTATCATCATTTGGAGTGCTAAGAGGCATTTAGTTAAGGATCAGTTTTGTAAGCATACATGAAGTAAGTAAAGATTCTTCCCTAGTTCTTATAATAATCTCATTCTGTGATCTTTATTTATGTCGTTCAAGTACTATAACATGTTCATGGCTTATGAAACAGTTCGTACTGGATACAAAAATTTTAATACCATTTTTGCTGTCGGGTCCTGTACGAACTAATACTTTATCTTTCAGTCACTCGTGATTCAACACTTTATTGCTTTGTGGACTTTAAATTTAAAATTAAGAATTGAATTTACTCTTTCCTTCAAGACTTTCTAACGCGATGAGGTTCTTGAACTCACCAAATGGCATTTCTAATGGTTTCTTGACTCTCATGGGATCTTTTATCAAATTATGTGCAAACTCCCGACTAAAACAGTGATGCTGAAAGAAAAAATTAGCAGTTCTCCGAAGTGGTTTTAACTTTTCTCCTTAATTTCGAATCCCTAAATTATCTATGGTTTAATTCCCTTTTTACTATCGCCTACATCATCAACCGACTTTCGAGTCCTCATCTTGATAAGAAATTGTCATTGAAACTTCTCTTTAGGTTTTCAGATACAAATGTTATCTCTTCCTTGTTGCCATAAGATCAAAGAAGGTAAGCCCCAAATAAACCGTGTGTGTATTTATTGAATATAGTCGACATTACAAAGGATACAAGTGTTTTGACCCTCTTCCCTAAAAGGTTCACATATCTCGCCATGCATATTTTATTGAAACCTTATTTTCTTTTCTCACACCAAAAAAACTCATCCTCATCCAATCCTCTAATCACTCAACTTTTATCCCTACCTACCTTTTACATATCCTTACCTCCTCCATTACACTGGGTACATCACTCTCAACCCTCCCCCGATCCCACAAAACAACCCAAAGACACATAACCTTACTAGATTCATGAACCCTAACCATTTATACCTAGATTCTCCACCTGCTTCTTCTCTACAAAATCATCACCCCATGGTCACCTGACTTCGTGATCGTACTCGATTGAAATAGTATGACACATTACTGGCTAATGAACGAGTTTATATTAGATCTAAATATTTTAAATTACTATTTCTGTTGTTGGATTTAATTTGAACTTACACCTCCTTCGCACCGATCTTGAAATTGCAAAACCATATCTTACTCCAAGTTTGGCCAATCACTATCTCTCTCTCTCTCTCTCACTCTCTCACATGTGGATGATCTAATGACCAATCCCATTTTATATCGAAGCATGCTAGGGGCACTTCAATATCTCACTATTACACGTTCATATATTTAATATGCGTTAACTTAAGTGGCTCTATTTTAACATGCCCCTCCCAAGGTCCATGTTCTTTTTCTTTCCATTATTGATCAAGTTATTGACATTTTCACCAAATGTCTCACGACATCTCGCTTCCAACAATTACAATACAAGCTCAACGTTACTGCACTGGTTGAACTTGTGAGAGGATATTATAATATATATAGTAAATTAGAAAAAGACAAATCCATACATGTAATATTCTTTATTTCCCATTCATCTTTCCTTCTATATATATATATATATAGTTACTATACGGGCATATTTGGTTCGATTTTTTGATGTGAGCGAAATGATTTTTCATTTCATTCAACTATTTGGTTCAAAAAGATGAAGTGAAAATGAAAAATCATTCATATTGGAATAAAAAAATATTTCTTTCATTCCTACTAAAACAAGTGTTTTTGGTAAGAATTACTCTAACCATTTATTTATATGGACATTTTATATATTTTTTAAATTTTATTATGTTAATAAAATAATTTTTAAATTATCATTCTCGTATAATTAAACAAATATAAAAAAAAAATTATCAATATTATTCGTATTCCATTCATATTTTCATTTTCTTAAGAAATTGAACCGAACATACCAAACATATAAAACACAATTCAATCGATAGATTGGATCTCTATTTCATCCGAGCACCGACATTTTAACAAGGATAAATTTAGTAGAGAAATAATTGTAGAAAGATAAGACCAAGATATTCTAAACACACTGAAACTCCTAAATATTCCCATCACTTTATAATAAACATTGCAATTTTAGTAAATTTGATTATAGGAAGCTAGTTTTTCAGGATTTGGACGTCTAACCTTGCCAATAATGCTGATAGAACCTGACTCAATAGTCGCTAACTGCAGGCAAAGTAAAGGAAACAGAGCAAAGGAAACAGACAAACTTTGGAAGTGGGTGTCATGGGTTGATTAGTTCATTTGGGCAAAGTGTCATACGCTGGCGTTCCTTTTCACCCTTCCACTAAAATTGTAAATGATCATATTGATAAAATTCAACTTGTGAACATATGTATTGATGACACCAAGTCCATGACATAGTTTCAAAAGTCCAAATAGTGCAGAGATGAACCTAAACGGTCGTTTGATACCTCTTTTCCTATTGATATTATTTTATTTTAATTCTTCCTTTTAGATCCATGTTTAGTGGGAATGTACTTATAATGAATTTCTATATTCATTGGATATCTTAAAATTTCCTTTTTTTTTTTTTTTTCCTTTTTTTCTATTTGATATCTTAAAATTAGAATCTTAATATCAAGATTAATTTAAGTGATCTTAGATTAACTTTAAGTCACTAATAAAATAGATAATCAATTTTAGGGATGATTAGAGCATTTATATCTAATTGTTAAAAACACAAATTAGTTATTATATAAAGAATATGAATAAAATCTATCTCATCTTTTAATTATTTATTATTTTAAGTATAAATAAATTAAAATAATTTTTTTAAATTTAAAGAACCACGATATATAACTTATTTATAATTAAATCTAATTAATAAAATAAAAAAAATTAGAATCATCTAAAAAATTATTATTTAAAATTTTAAAAAATATTATATTAATTAAATTTGAAAATTGTTATTAATATTTGAATTTATTCTAAGACCCTCCACATTTAATAATTCCTCGATCATATTCTAAATTCGTGCTCCTAAAATGCGAGCTTCTTCTTTTCTTGTAGTCGTCTCTTATTTGAATATGAAGAGACAAATTAGTGGGAGACAAATTATTTACTTTTCTAAGAATAAAAAGGTCATTTTTTATTTATCATGGCGACGAGTAGTGATTGTCACACCTGTAAATAATTTCTCAACTACGCGATTTCCCTTCGCGGAATCTCTGATTCTCGAGGGAAAGTGCTTTCGCTTTTCTTGCCAAACTTTTCCTGCAAATCGAAGCGGTTTGTACTTTCTAGAGCAAGAATCCGATAATTGATTTCCAGTTTTTGATTAGCGATGCTACACAAGAGTTTCAAGCCAGCGAAATGGTAATTTCTCCCTAACTCATAATTTATTGGCTGTTTGGTAACCGAGAAACTGTTGGAAAGGAAAGAAGGGATGGATGAATTAGTTGGCGTAACTACGAGTTATGTTTTTTGTTTGGCGGATATATAGATTAGCTTGAATGCGTTCCTTCCGGTTTTTTCTTTTTTTCTTTTTTTTTTTTGGGGTGGATCGGCGCTATTGATTTTCAGTGCATCACTGTTTGATTGCTCTGATTTTGTATTGCATGATCTTATGCAGCAAAACAGCTTTGAAGTTAGCTGTTTCTCGAATAAAGCTTTTGAAGAACAAGAAAGAGGCGCAGGTGAAGCAGCTGAGGGGGGAAGTGGCCAAGTTGCTTGAGGCTGGTCAGGATCAGACTGCTAGAATACGGGTAAGGGTTTTATCTATTTTTCATTGTAGATCTCTAAAATTTCCAGTTTTAATACGTTAGGCTATACATAGTTTCTAATAAGATGTAGACCACTTGATTTGGCTCTTACGATCTGGAGGTGTCAGGCTTGAGTTGAGAATTTCTCCAAATGTCAATATGACTGGGTTGTTTGTTTGTTATGTTTGTTTTTTACATTTTTGTCTTCTTCTCTTAAGATGAATCAGCTGCTATGAATTCATGCCGAGAAGGGGTGACCTGAGAAATTTGCTGCTTACATATCCTCACTGTTTCTGTTTTATTAGTGCTTTGAGTTTTGCTTGCTGAAACTGAAATTCAATTGTTTTCTCATGAATCATTTGTTTTAATATTTGTCTCAGGTTGAGCATGTAGTCAGGGAAGAAAAGGCCAAGACGGCTTATGAGCTTGTTGAAATATTCTGTGAGCTAATTGTGGCACGCTTGCCAATCATTGAGTCACAAAAGTATGTAAATTTTCGGAAACTTTCATTTAGAGTATCACCATGTGCACACACTTTTTTTCTTGAGGGGTAAGAAAACCAAAATCACTCCACACTTGTACATGTCATTAGGTTACCAATCAATTCTACAGCTTAAACCTTAAACTGGTAGAATATAATCTTACCATCATGTTTACTGCTTATTGGCTATATTTTTCTTTTTTTTTTTAATATTTGAAAAACATAGTTCTGTTTATTGAAATTATGTTAGTTCTCTCTACAGAATAAAAAGGAAGTTGTATTCTATTGATGTTTTGCATATTTTTATCCAGAAATTGTCCCATAGACTTGAAGGAAGCAGTTTCAAGTGTGATATTTGCGACACCAAGATGTGCAGAAATTCCAGAGCTCATGGATGTTCACAAGAATTTCGCTGCAAAATATGGAAAAGAGTTCGTTTCAGCAGCTGTGGAACTACGTCCAGATTGTGGAGTAAATCGCATGGTAACTTAGTTATATGTAATCTATAAAATTATTTGCGTGAGAGTTGGATACAGTTGGACTTTGTTTAAGCTAAATACTTTGATGTCGTAAATGATATATTTCTTTTTGTTGCTTTAACAGCTGATCGATAAATTATCTGCTAAAGCACCTGATGGTCCGACTAAAATCAAGATTTTGACTGCAATTGCTGAGGAACATAACATCAAATGGGACCCTAAAGCGTTTGGAGAAAGTGATTCCAAAATACCTTCCGACTTGCTGGTAAGTCCTAGTTGGTGTGAATTTATTGCATCAACTGTATAATGATATATTGGTGTAGAATATAGTCAGCAATCTATGTAGTTTACTCTGATTTTTGTCCATGTCTTAGGTCTCATTTTTAATTTGAGTTTGCTTGAGCAGAATGGTCCAAGTACTTTTGGGAGAGCTACAATACAGATGGAACCTACTCGGGCTGAAGCTCCAGTTTATCATGACGAAAACCTAACTCATAATACTGTTCGACATCAACCTAAACCTGATGAAAAACGTGGTCCACCTGTTAACTTTCAGGAGCACAATGCAAGATCAGAAAGTCATTCTCAGAAGTCTGCTTCATCTGATATTGGTTCCAGTCATTCTACATCATCTGGCCCCTATAAACCAGAAGTGAGACCTTCAGGTACGGGAAGACTTCTCTAAATTGCGTTCTGATTTTCTGCCACTTTTTATTTTGACTATTAATGTACATTGTTACTGCTCTTGCGTACAGGAAATGAATCTGAGAGGTCAGAGTTTAGGAACTCATATTCAGGTGATGGAAGCACTTCCTTTTTCGATAGGAAAAATTGGAATATGGAGTTTAAGGATGCTGCCTCAGCTGCACAGGCAGCTTCAGAATCTGCAGAACGAGCAAGCCTAGCTGCTAGAGCAGCTGCAGAACTTTCAACCCTTGAGAAGTTGAATTCCTCAGATTCACAGAATCATTCTTCTCCTGTTTCTAGAAATGAAGGTCATGGAGAATACTCTGGCTCCAGGCTACAAAGTGAGCATCTTTCTAAGGATTCAATAAGTAATGTGTCCCATGGGAATGCTTTTATGGGCGGGCATGAAAAAAATTACAGTGATGATCATAAGAACATGGAAAGATCTAGACAGTCATCTTCCCCGAAGTCCACAACTAGTCACATTGATGAAAACCCACTGGAAAATATTTTGAATATGACAGATAAGTACTCTCAAAATCTTTCAACAAGTCCCAAGAGATCATACAAAGATGATCATGAGAGCACTGTGAAATCTAGTCAAACATCGTCTTCATATTCCACTGCTGTCCACATTGATGTCGACCCATTGGAAAATAGTTTCTACATGGAAGATAAGTACCCTCAAAAGAGCTTATTTGAACACGAGACGAATGACTTCTTCAGTACAACAATTTTGAAGGAACAATCCAGCAAGTCTGACATAAAATTTGTGCATGAACAGCTAGATGACACAGAGTCTAAAGATACAAGGTATTATGGAGATATAAGGATGGGAAAACAATCCAGCAAGGCATCCTCTCATTCACATTCAAGTGAAGACCCCGATCCTTTTGTCACTGATGAAATAAAGCATGATGGGGACACTAATGAAACCGCTTCATATCATGATTCTGGAGTGGTTTTTGATGACTATGTTTCAGAAGATGATTTTGACTTGCATGCTAGCAAATCACCTCTAGCGCTTTTAGCAGCAGGATCTAATACCTCTATGCCTAGGAAAAACACAGAAGAGATCAAAGATAAGACCATTTCACAGTCGTTCCTTTCTGAAGAATTTCTGTCTCCTCCGCTGTTTTCAGAAAGTTTGAGAAGTTCTGCAGTAGGTTCTCAATCAAATGACACATCACATGTTTCTTTTGATCATTCTGATGGTGCTAATTCTGAAAGTGAAGGAGAGTTGGGAAGCTCGAGCTTTGTTAAGGAGAATACTTACTTGGGAAATGTTGAGCTGGTTCATAGTAGAAGTGATGAGTTAGCCAGATCTTCTTCTTCTTTGGAGAAGAAAAATATTTCTATGGATGAAGAGAGCCATAAGAAAAATACTAAGCAACCTTCAAGTCTCTCACCAGTCAATGATACCTTGCAAGATTCCGAAATTGTAAGAGTGTCTAGTTCAGAAGGTGGAAGTGAATTGAATTTTCCAACATTGAGGGGTGGCTTTAAAAATCAAAAGGGTTCTTCTCGGTTTCCTCGGAAAGAAAGAAATCCATTGGAAAGTACCTCATCATCCACCCAGGAAAATGAAAACGCTGCCTTGAAAATCGAGCAATCTAGGCCAACTCCATCTTCTCCTGTTAGGGCTTTTCTTAGCTCAAAGTCTCCTACTGAGGAGCCGTTCAATCGGAAAGTGAGTTCAGAACGAGGTGGGAATTCTAATAAAAATCATGATGATTCAGAGGATGAAATTTCAGATCGTACTTACCGGACTAGTCGAGAGTCGTTCAGTAAGAAAGTGGGAACTGAAGCAAGAAACAAAAGATCATCCCCATTAGTTCCTATCAAACATCTTGATTTGCTTACTAGCTATGCCGAGGAAGATGCCCCTATACAACCCGTCAGGAACAATCCTCGTCAGGTTGCTGGAATTTCCAGAAGGACAAAAATGTCTTCTTTAAAAGAGGAATCATCTTCTAAGCCAGTGCCTGATGATGCAGTGGAGAGGAAATCCTCAAGGAATAGATCAGGTCACTCGGAAACTTCTGAACAGCCTCAGTTGATTGACCCAGGAGCTTCTAATTTAATCCTGGAATCTAAGAAATCCTTCCGTGAGGAAAGACTCCAAATGTCTTTAAAAGAGGAATCATCTTCTAAGCCAGTACCTGATGATGCAGTGGAGAGGAAATCCTCAAGGAATAGATCAGGTCACTCGGAAACTTCTGGTAGTGAGGGAAGGGTTAAATCGTCTGGAAGGGAAGAACAAACTCCAAATATTGATCAGCCAGTTTCTAAGCCAATCCCGGTAATGTCTAAGTGGTCATTGTCCGAGGAAACATTAAGAATTTATGCAAAAGAAGAAGAAGAAGCAGCAGCACAGTCTCCAAAGGTTGTTAAAAAAGCATCAAAGTCTCCTTCAAAGGTTGTAATAAAGGAAGACAAAATGGAAAGTTTGAACAAGTCTACAGGCGGGGAAAGTCCATCTAGTGAGTGCTAGTCATGTTCACCCAAAGCTTCCTGATTACGATGATTTTGCTGCCCACTTCCAGTCTCTTCGACATAGCCGCAGATAGTGAGCCGACGATCGGTGGGTTTCACTCTTGGGAATATATGTATGTATACACGGGATAGAAGATATTATTTCCTTCCATAAATATATGGTTGTCTACACATAGGAATGTTCCGTATCGTGACATTTTTATGGGTTCGTTGTTCTTACACATTTTTGTGCATGGTTTGATTTCGGTTTTTGAACCTGAACAAAGTAATTGATCCTTGAAAGATATAATTCAGTGTAGCTTATTGTCAGAAACTAATAAACAGTATCCTTAGTGTCGTTCTTGGTCCGAGGTAGGATGTTTAGATTTGTACATAAATAAAAGGTCATGTTTCATCTCTCCACCTTTTTCTTTTTCGGGGGGTCAAATTAAGGTTTCATGTTTTAGTGTACCTCAAATTTTTTTTCTTATAATAATCTGGTTAGAAGTTCAAATCATGAGGAATACAACTTCAACTCTCCAACATTGTCTACATAGAACTAAAATCTCAACATGCATTTATCATGAGGTTTCATGCATTTATAAATTACTTAATACTAAATATATATTTTTAAATATATAAATAATATGATATATTTTAATCGGTAAACTTAAATTTAGTTTCCGAATATACCTCATGTGGTTTGGTCCTTTTGGAAGTCTACAGAGGTGCTTGGAGATTTTTAACCAGTAATCGGCCCAAGGTTTCTTAGGTGAAGCCCAATTATTATTCTCCAGTTTGACCCTAACTCACGAAGCTCTTTTGTGCAGTTCGGTTAAACGAATGAGGCTCAGTTTAAAGGTCAGTTGCGCGCTAGGGTTTTCTCCCTTTCTCCTTCAACCTCCTGCTTCGATTGCTGCTGCCTTCTTTCTGCATCACTCCCAGCCCCTAGGTCTCTCTCTCTCTCTCTCTCTCTCTGTTTGATGAGCTTTAATCGCATATCCCTGAGCTTGCTGGTCGAAGATAATTCGAAAACGAAGTGTTTTTTTAATTGTAATTTTACGTTTTGGGTATCGAATTAATTTTTAACTACTACCATTTTATGGTTCGTTTCGAATTATCAGCGCAGTGCGTTTTAGATGTTTCCCACTTTTTTCCGAATTAGTTGTAATAGATCGAGTGGTTGACGTAATGCAGGTGTAGTTGTAGAGGAGGGGTGAGAAATGGTGGAGAAGACGAAGGGAAGGAAAGAGGAGGTTGTTACCAGAGAGTACACCATCAACCTCCACAAGCGCTTGCATGGCTGGTAAGTGTTCGCCATTTATATTTTCCTTTACAAGTCTCTTTTGATTTTGTGCTACTTTCGTTATAAATTTTAGGAGTATAAATTTTGATTTGCTTCCATATAATTCTCTTCTCATAGAATTTATAGATGTTGGTAATGATATTAGGTAAATGTTATGAAACATATTGTTTTGGGATTCATTGCCCCAGCGTTTGAACTCCGTTACAGGATTGTGGATTTGATAGTGATTAGATGCTAACAATTTAAAATTTCAATAATCATGAGTGGATATCTAACACTTTCAGACCGGGATGGGGATATATATATACTAGGACAAGAGTGCCATTTTGTCACATTTTTATCCCTGACTTAGATTGTGCATTAGTTGATGATGATGGAGAGACTTTATGTGTATTTTTTACTTGGTGCTTCCATAAACAAAAACAGCACCTTCAAGAAGAAGGCACCTAAGGCCGTAAAGGAAATAAGGAAGTTTACAGAGAAGGCTATGGGAACAAAGGATGTGCGGGTAGATGTGAAGCTGAACAAGCATATCTGGAGCCGAGGGATCCGAAGTGTGCCTAGGAGAATTAGGGTTCGTATTGCCCGCAAGAGGAATGAGGAAGACGATGCAAGGGAAGAGCTCTACTCTCTTGTCACTGTTGCAGAAATCCCTGCTGAAGGATTGAAGGGCTTGGGCACTAAGGTCATTGAGGAAGATGATTGAGTTTTAAGTATCTTTTTTTGAGGTAACCTTTGAGATCATTAGTGTAATTGGAGAACTTATCTCTGCGACATTTATACTTGACTAGATTTTGTTGGTCTTTTGTTATTTATTTTTGTTTAGATTATCCAAGGCTATGCTCAACTCTTCTTGCTCTTGATACATCTTGTTTGAATGGACCTGTTCTAAGTGGATGAAAGCTTTTCAGATATCATTTTATGCACTCTATCAAACCGCGAAATCAAATTTTAAGAGTTTTGTTTTGTCGTGATCTCACACTGCAGCGGGTCTCTTGATGGATTGAGTAATAGCATATGTTGGGCCATTTGGCTAAATGTGTAATTCATAGAGCACTATGCGAGCTTGGTGTCAACAGCTGCTCTCTATAACATAGTCACACACATGGTTGGGTTTTTTTTTTTCAACTTCACACTAAACAGATACAGTTCTTGTTTGAATCTCTATGGCCCATCTATGTGGTTGTGATGATAAGTCCATCGTGACACTCGTCGGTGGGAGACTAAATTTAGTCTATCAGCGAAAACTGGATATATTATTAAAAATATAATACTTTTATTGTAGATATTTACCTGTAAAGTCTTGCCGGACCAATCCAAGTCTTTCTTTTCTCTATTGTTTAGAGTCAAATTTAGTCCAATATGGTAAATTGGTATTTCCTCTGAATGATGTAGAAAGCGACATAAATTTATTCAAATTTGTCGAACGAAATTTCATTTGAATACCATACGACTGATAATTCCGTTGAATGATTTACAAGGTGGAATAGAATGGTATAATTAGTAATTTACATGACGAAATACAAGAAAATGGTTAAACCTCAAATGTTGAAATATGAAATTTTTGGAAAAAAAAAAAAAAAAAAAGGTGGGGAAACAAAGGACAGGAATATGAAATTTCATAGTTGAGACATTTTAATATACTCTTAGAGTATGTATTCGTAATATCTACTTATTCGTAATGTCTAACGTTTTCGTAAGAGTGTATTCAATTTCCTCCATAGTTTGCTGGGATAAACAGTCAAAATTCAATATAATCAGAGAGTTGAAATAAGAGTTTCCACGATAGTTTAATAGTTTTCCTTAAGCATGTCTCTATTCATGATATCTGATATCCATCCGTTTTAATTACGTCTCTATTCTATCTATCCACAATATATATTTAGAATTAAAGATTTAAAATTTAAAATTTAATGATTACTAAATCTATTATTGATTAATTGATCTTTTAAATATTTGTGTATACTATAATAATTATATATTATACAAATTGTATTAGTAACTATATAATATATAAATACATAATACAAATTTTTTATAGTTAAAACGGTTGAATATCTATTGTGGAAGTTTGAATAAGGTAATGAGCTTGTTATTAGTTTGTTAAGCGTACCAATAACTCATGGGTAATTTGGGCCTAAGGATATATATTTTTATATATATTTTATATTTGGCCTAATCCATGAATAAGTACTTAATTAAAATGATTAAGCTTTGGTAATCAGACTAACAAATTACAAATGTTAATGTTTTCTCTCTAAACATGATCGAGCATATCATCTTTCATCTTTGATAAGTACTTAATTTTATATTAATTTTCTCCCTAATTTTATCAATTTTTAGACTTTTATTTGTTATTAAGTTTACTTTTTATATTATATATAAATTTGGGGTAAAAAAGATTAAAAAAAAATGGTGTAAAAGAGGATAAAATTAGAGTAAATAATTATTTTGAGGACTTGAGTGTAATAAATGAAAAGCAAGAAGTTAAAAGAAAAATAATAATAATGAAAGGGAATCGAAGAGGCCCATGTGAATTGTAATGATGGGCTTTGGATTGTTAGGTTAAATGAGGGTGAGCATAATAAATATATAAATACAATAAATAAAGGATATGTTGCACTGCCGCGCGTTTCTGGACAAAGAGAGAATGAAGAACAGCCCAGGGGCGGGAAGTAGAAAGAAGGGAGATAGAAGATAAGGATCTCTACTCATCTGGTTGTATCTCTCGAAAAAATTATTCTTGATCTTGCAGTTATGAGATAGAGTTATTGAAAACTTATACCCTTTAAATCCTTGTATTAGGCCTGATGCCGGAATAATCTCAGATATGCAGCCTCGGCCCAGGTGGTAGAAATCGAGGCTAGGTCAGGGTTAGCAGAGCCCAAGAAAACGAAGTACTGAGGGGAGATAATAGTTGGGATTGAGGTCTGATAAGACCGAGGGGGCATCAATCGGCGTAGTAGTGGGTGAGTGGGATAGGAAGCCATTAGACGACGCTAAGGTTGAGTCAAGTATTTCTTTACTAAGCGCAGACATAGGCATGTAAATGCCAAACGAGTGGATATATGAAAAGTAATTGACACTCGAGTGGAGAAATGCCCCTAACGTGTCAGACAAGAGTGGCGCCGCTACTCGTTGAGGCGCCCCGAAGGAGTCAGATTGGGACAGCACCGTAGTATGTTAAGAGATCAAAATAATGAGCAATAAGAGCGATACACGTGTAAAGCTATCTAGGATCTCCTAGTCTTGACCATGTATAAAAGCTAAAAGGCATAACGTAAACGGGTAATGCATTTTTCTTAAGAGAATAGTAAATCTACACTTATACTCTACACCTATCCCTCTGGAAAATTGACCAGAATGTTGGAGTGGAGTTGGCCAACCATTACTCCTGTCGCAGTTTATTAGTGAGTGCAGGGATTGATCATGTACCACACTATGGATGGAGGAACCCTCTATAGTGGATGGAAATCCACGTCAACAGTTTGGCATCGACGGTGGAGACGTTGTCTTCAATTTCAATGCTCCAACTGATTAAGAACTTGACCAGGACGAATGTGTAAGATGGAAATTATGGGGAGAGCAGACAGGAGAGAGTGAGGGGGAAGGGAGAAATAGAAGAGGCAGAGTCCTCCCTTCCCTACTTGAAGGGAGAATGATGCGTTCTACGAGCACTGCTAGAAAGGATGGAGAGGAGCTTGGTGGAAAGAGTGGGCCAAGTGGTGGAGTGCTATATATACGCAAGGATCCCAAAGATTATGGTGGAAATGAGGCAGGAGGGGACAGATTGAGGAAGATGATGCAACATCTTGTTTGAAGACCGCAACGGCATCAGGGGCACCTAGGGATTCAACGAATACAGTATAGGATACAAACCCCTCACAAATATTGGAAGACACCAGGCTCCCAATTAAAGGGGTTGAGGTGCTGATCAGACAAGCAAAAGTCATCCAGGAGTTGACTAAAAGAATGAAGGAGTTGGAAGCAACAATAAAGGGAACCACGCTGTATATAGATGAGTCAGAGAGCCCGTTTACCGAGAGAGTGCAAAATGCAAATTACTGAAGAAGTTTCGGGCACTGACCCTGATGTACAATGGAATAAAATATCCTAGGGACCACGTCAATTCATATAAGACTTACATGAGGATGAATGTTATGTTTGATGAACTGATATGACAATATTTTCACATCATGTTGACATAATCGGCTAGTGACTGGTACATATCTCTCATGTCGTGCTCTATTGACTCATTTGATGAGTTGAAGAAGTTGTTTGTGTCCAACTTTTGGAAAGTGGCCAACACGCGACTCACCCTCATGAGCCTTCATACCATAAGGCATAACTTGGGGGAAACCTTGCTGGATTATATAGAACGACTTAACCGAGCTTTGAAGAAGGTAGACTAACCAGGAGATGTTGGGATTCTGCATGCCTTCTTGGGTGGCACAATGGACAAGAAGCTCAATAGCCTCAGGGAAGAAGCGCTTTGGTTCCTATGTTATGGCCTTATTAGAGACAAAAAGAATAGGGATGGCTGACGGGATCCTTATAACAGAGTTAAGGAGTGAAGGAGTCAAGGAGAAAAGGGAGAGAATAGTCGGGGATATGAAGGGGAGAGGAAGAGAGATACTCGAGGAGGAAGGTTGAATGTAGAGAGGATAAGAAGAGGAGGGAGGATGAAAGGAAAAGGCCGAAAAAGAAGAGAGCGACCCTATTCTTTAGGAATACATACATTCACACCACTCGTGCCAGGTATCGACGTGATCTATAACCGCTTCAGGAATTATAACTTGTTTAAAGCCCATAGATGGACGTTAGTGGATAAGGAGGAAATGAAGAATATATCAGTGGGGGAAGAAGGGAATAAGGATGTCTACTTATCTAATTGTATATCTCGGAGAAATTATTCTCCATCTCGCCTCTATGAGATGGAGTCATGAAGAACTTATAACATTCAAACCATTACTTTTCTTATAGCTTATCTTAACATTAAAAAAAAAAAAAATTGTTCTTTTTTTTTTTAAACCAACCAGCACGGCTGTATCAGTTTGCACTGGCTTGATCCGCCACTGTCCTTACTACCCTAAACAAGAATAATTATGAGATTTGATTAATCGCATGTTCAACCTTGACTTGGAACAACCAATTCAAATGTATCCTAAATCCTAATATGTAAATAAAGCATAGAAAAGTCAATTAGCGCTAATTAAACCAAGCCCAAGCATTAGAAACCCTTTACCATTCAAAATCACACCATTCAATCACACCATTAGAAACATCTGTCTATTTAGACTGCAAAATAAATAAGCAAAGAAAGGCTCGAGTTTTTTATTTTATTTTTATTTTTATTTATTTTATGTTTATTTTTATGCTTTTCGTTCATTGATATCATTTAGCTCCATTTGACTAAATTAACATAAAATAATGTATTTTCTTAATGATAGTATATAGGTTTACATTAGAGAGATAAGTAGATGTAATCAAATCCATCCCCTTCACTTAATATTTCATCATAATTAAAAATATCATATTTATTATTTATATTATTCATAGCATAAAAATAATAATTATAACTATAATAATATTTAAATATATGCGTTACTTACGTATACAAATTTTTCTTTGGTAATAAAAGTCTGAAAGTGAAGTGTGGATAGGTTAGATTCTACGGATGATTTGTAATATTTTATTTTGATTGAATTTGTGAGGTGAGTTGACATTTGACACAAGCTCTTTGAATTTTTTTTTTTTTGTCGATTTTAAAAATTACTTGAGTGACGGCTAAGAAACTGGGCTACCTCGTAAAATGATGGTTGATATAGAAAAAATAGGGACAACAGGGAAAAAAGTACAACATATTAGTAAACAAGCGGGTGTTCTTTTCTGGGTCTTTACCTTTGAAATTGGACAATTACACGCATTACAGTTTCTGGGTCCAAGTTTGACAACTGCACGTGATATTTTAATAAATCTGTGTGTTGGAATTATTTGACTTATTCCCCCAAAGTCATTATGCGAATACTATCTTCTTCTTTTTTTATAGCGTGCAACTTGATGGGATAGGGACAAAAGCGTTGTTATTAAAACTGTTGCCCATCTAGATCTTGTTTCTTTCGTCCTCGTCTTCATTAATTAATATAATTTCGTATTAAAAAAAATTGTGCCCATACAAATTCTAAGAAGAATCTCAAAAAAGAAAGAGAGAAATAAACTTCTTTATCTATCGTCATATCATGTAAAAAAAAATTGATTTGTCATATATTTGATTTGTCAAATAGCCTTCTCCATAAAGAGCCGAAACGATGAGAAAAAACATAATTTTTTACTATATATCAATAGCAAGGCTTGAGTATTGGACCGTTGGGTCTATTAACATGACCGAATGAGAAAACTGCCGGTTTTGTTCGACCGGTATCTATTGGTTTGAAATCATTTGAATAGAGGTGTTATCTAGTATTTTCTTAAATTTTTTTTAATAATAAATTTGAATTTTAAATCTAGGATATAAATTTTGTAACGGATAAGTCTTTCCAAGTGGAGCACACAAACAGTTTGGTGGTGATTGAATGGGAGCACATAGCATTCTTGATGGTCCTTTTGTGCAAATTTCTGCTATGTGTACCTAGTCGAGCAACAGTCAAGAAGCTACTTCTTATCTGCATCGCACTTGCCCTAAGGACTCACCTTTCTTTCTCATCACTTCTGCTTTGGATGCCTATATCATGGCTATGGCGAGATGGTAGAGCGGCCCTTTACTCTGGCATGCGGTGCCTTTTGGGTGCTCTATTACTGATTGTAGTTTTATTTCCATGCTTTCAGCCCTAGGCATGAGATGGTGACTAGTAATGATACCTATTATGGAGCATCTTTGTTGAGATATTCGGGATCTAGCCTGACATACGATTTTTGATTTCGTCACCTCTATATCCTTAGCCCTTCCATATACGACACTCATGTAGACTTTGCTCTTTCTACACAAGGAGTAGTGGGGCGAGACTTGTTCAGGGCGGGTGTTGATATATTAGAATGATGTTGGGCTCTAATCTTCGTAGGACGAGATCTCCCAGTTGGGGTCATTGTATTTGGTCTCCAAACTATACGTGTACATTTGAAGTTTATTTTTATGCTATTGTCGCCAGAATGATCGGGCTTATCGAGCACATCCCACTTCCATCGACCTATACGGTAACTGTAGATCTCCTCTAACATTGAGTGTTCTTAGAGATTTTAGAGTTAATCAATGTCAATAACCTTACAGAGTTCCGACTATCCCAATTTCAGATGGCATATAAGCAGGCATTGATTGCACCAATGTTGGCTATTTTTTCCACCTGGTGGAGCCACTTGGCAGCTTATTGCTTTAGGCGTCCTTCCGATGAGATTCTCGATCCTACTGCACCTTCAGTTGTTGCGAGAGCTCTGTCATCCAGACTGTCTCAGATAACTTTAGTTGGTTCGGATGCAGGTATATTTACAGTTGTTAATTTTGATTTTCATTATTTGATTTTCACTCTTTTGTGACTGAATTTTTGGATTTATAGTTCAAATGTCGAGTTGCATTACTGATCTTGGTCTCAGTCGGAGGATGTTAGTAGATTTGACTCCAGTTGACATCCCATCTGATGGTGATTCTGATGCTCGGATCATCCTTACTACAATGAAGGTATTATACTTTTTTATTTGTCTTTTCACGCGCCTCTTTATTTTTTCTGCCATTCACAACTGTTTTTTATTTTCTCATCAGGTGGCACGTACCCCATCCGGTACTAGGTGCAAACACAGGTGAGTGACTATTGTATACAAGTGTCTTCTACATTGGTTGTAGAGCATACAATATGTATAGATGCCGAGGCTTTTGGTAGCGGCTCCGTCTGATGTGAGTATCTTTGTGCACGATCTTAAATGTTGTGTTTACCCTTATCTTGTCTTATTAAGCTATTTAATCTTCAAGGTTTTCATGAGGTTGATCCCAAGGAGGCTATGGTGGTGGCCTTTGCGGGATATATTGGCCACCCACATACCTAGCTAGAGCCTCGCACCATATACGACTTATCGGCCATTTAGGGTCATATAGTGGCATTTCTGAGTCTGCCACTTTCAGAGGCTCTCAGCAGTGCTAAATCTTGCTAAAGCAGATTCTTCATCTCCTTGTTATAGCAGTTTGTTGATGCTTTAGAGCAAGATAGTCCGTAATTTCGGTGATTAGAGTCAGATGACTATTAAAAGGGCTTCTAAGTTGGGATAACGAGTGGCCTTTGATATTTCCATCTTAGAGTTATCTAGTTAGATTGATGTGATGCGGCTTACGAAAGCTACTAGGACCCAATTTCAGGTTGCGCTTGATCTAGCTCTACAACTATAGGTTATAGAGGTCCGATAGTAGGCTTTATTGAGATTCGAGATGGAGCTTTATCGTACTATTATGTGTCTCACTGGACAAGTTTCCATCTGGACTACAGTTGTGAAGGAGATAGAGAGAGAGCTTGAGCGGCTAGAGGTCGTGCAGGTTTCCTTACAGTCTTTCTCTTTTGATTATCAATAGTTCTCTCCACTCTATTGCTTTATCTACTACAACAACTACACAATGACTTACTATGGTTTTGGGTTAGTCGAGGGACCGATTCTAGTTATGACTTACTCTTTTATTGGGTTGGCTAAGGGGCTGATCCTTTCGTAGATGTTTTGACTTTTCTATTGCTGCTTTTATCTTTATTTATTCTAATAACAACCAAGCCAACGATCGAAAAAGCCAAGACGTTATGCAATTTTAAACATAGCTGAGATTTAATGTTTTAGATAGAAACCATTGATTGGCATATACTGCATTACTCTTTTCAGATTTTCCAGCCAATATGCATTGTTTGACAATACTCGTCATACTCAGAAGGGACCCTCCCAGTTGGGAGCTCATTTGCTAAAAGCTTTTGACACAACAATTTGTTCGATAGGCATTAATACCTTCTAAACTAGACTCTGATTGCAAATGACTTCGCTTTGACCCTTTTGTTGTAGGCCCTACCGACTATGTTTTTATGAACCATTTTAGCATTCAATGTGTCCAATATTTCTCCTTATAAATCTTCCAAATGAATATGTATTGATTCGGTGTATTATGAAAGAGTCAGATTATTTTGGAGGGTAATCAATAGGGACTTTTGCTGAATTTCCATAAGTAATACAATGTTATGACAGTACACTAATGAGTATGGTGTGGTGGATGTTCCCATTTCTTAGGTCATCCTATAAGCCCTTACAATAGGTCTCAATAGGTCATGCCATTATCTCAAATTTTCTTTGTTCATCTTCTTGATTAAGCTATTCATTACCTTATTAGTTGCCTCAGCCTAGTCATAAGCCTGAGCATAGTAAAGTGATGAAGTCACCAACTTCAAGCAGTGTTCTTCTGCGAATTCGGCCACCAGACTGCTAGTAAATATGGTGGCATTATCGATAATGATGGTCTCTGCGACCCTAAACTGACAGATGATCTTTTCCTTTAGAAACTCGATAAACTTTATTTGGGTTAGTCTTTTTAACGCCATGGCTTCAACTCACTTGGTGAAGTAATTTGTTGCAACTAAGATTTGTGTATGATGCTTACTTGACTTGGGATATATCTAACCGATCACATTGATAGCCTAATCTCTAAAAGGTCATGACTTAATGATCAGTTGCATTTCCAAAGCTAGTTACCTTTGAATTAGACCACATAGTTGATAACTCCAACATACCTTAGAGTATCTGATGCAGTCTTTGAGGATAGTCAGCCAAAAAAATCCGTGACACCTAATGAGCTAATGCATTTTTTGTTCGGCTTGATGCGACCTGCTTCATATCCCTACCAAAGCAGCTTAGTCCCTACTAGAGCATAGTTAAGAGCCAATATATGGAGTTTAATTAGGCAAATCCTAATCTATTTCTACAGATACTAGATGAGTGGTGTTTTCCATTCATCGGCTTCTAAGATTCTATGTTTAAGACCAGGAATTTAACCTTGCTAAAAGTAAGAATCGGTTGATTCTGCTTGTTGATGGTCATGGTCCTAAATGAGCCTTCTAGTATGCTTAAGATAGATACCAGTTATGCCATACCATTAGCCTCTATGTTGAGAGATTGTGAAACATGGTTTAGAGCCCATTCCTCGAATTTTTCTAGGAGCTGAATTGTTATGGAAAAATACCCGATTAACTCTACATTTGTGCACTCGTAATCTCCAGAAATCTATGTAACAAACAACAAAGAGTCAGTGTTGATTGTTATGTGTGAAGCCCCAAGTTCTAATAGAAACTCCAGACCTATAATCAAGGCTTCATATTCTATTAGATTATTAGAACATGAGAAATCCAATTAGAAGGACCACGTACTATGTACACCCCTAGGGACATAATAGAGATCTCGGCTCTTGCATACGCTTGGTACTTAATCCATCAAGGTATAACTCCTAAGTGGGTTGCTTTACATGTAGCACCTCAAACACCTCGTTTTAGCTAGGAAATAAGCCAGTGCTTGACCTTTGACTGATTTATGTGGTATGTACTATAGGTTAAACTCGGCCAATGCAAGGGCCCATTTATCTAAGCGTCCTCTGATAATTAACTGGCATAGGAGATATTTAATAAGATCGGTCCGTGCTATAACCAGAACTTATGTATTCAGTAGGTAATGTTTGGGTTTTGTGACAATGAAATACAAAGATAAGCACAATTTCTCGATCGAGGTGTATCACATCTCGGCAAGTGTCTATACTTATATGAGATAATAGATGGCATGCTCATAGTTAGCGTCATTTTCTTGAGCTAACAAACAACCGGCCAATTCGATGGTTGCCAAAACATATAGTAATATTTGTCAGCTTCTAATGGCTGGGGCAAGTTAGGTGGACTGGCTACACATTTCGTGATGCTGTCAAACGCATCTTGATGTTTTGGTAGCCAAACGAAGTCGTCTTCTTGCTTCAATTCTAGTAGTGAACTGAAAACTTAGTTTTCCTAAATATTTATCTAATTCATAATTAGACTCATTTAACTTTAAAACATCTTTTAAACTAAATATTTAATTCAATCATCTCATGATTAGTTAACTTAAACTTTCAAACCAAGATTGAATTTTAGAAAAGTGTCAAGATTACATGAGAAATAAAAAGTAAGCATTTTCTAAAAGAAATTATTATGACTAAGAACTATACAATAATGATCCTTCTATCTAGCTAATGTCTCGATTCGTCCTAGGGTATGGTTTAACTGTTAAACCGTAATAAAAAATTATATGAACTGTTATACTCTTAATGAACATAGATAATGGATTTACTGAAACTCTTTTCCTACCATACTAAGGGCAATGATTTCATTGTTCAATAAAGTATACAACTCAGAGGACTTATTTCCCTTAATACAAGAGTGATGAATTACATCTTAATCACTCACAACTTTCATGTAACCCAATGGTTCACCCTGTTAAACCTTTGGCTAGGGTTTTTTAGAACGATGTCAACATTTAAAATCAGGTATATAAGATATTACGGTGATCTCAGGTTTGAGAATCACATATACTTTAGTCACTAGATAATTCTTATTAACAGTTAATATTCTTATTATTGAGAATTATCTAAGCGTTACATTCAGTGTACTTAGGCTCCACAAAGTACCTACATATTCATCTTAATTTTCCACTAACATTAATGGCCATGATATCAACCATCCAAAATATTTTTGGAGATAACCTATGTGATAGTGTATTTGGATTATCAATGTCCTTCATAATAATTTTATGACTATGAACAATTCTTATTTTAACTTTTTGGAAAATTTCATCTCAACTGATATGATCTCTATTATGGACTCAAACTCATAACCTAAGATATCAGACTTTGTCATCATATGTAATAAATCAACATATAACATTAATTCTAACATAATTAATAAACATGATAAATAGATAAATGCATTCACTATTATTGAATTAGTAATAAATAATAAATAATAAATAATAATTTCGTTAATATTTACAAATAAAATTATATCATACAAAATATATTTACTCATCAAGTCTAATCCGATTGACTTGACAAATATATACTTTCAACTAAAAATATACTTTATCAGGTCAAAACCCGGTTGGCCTGATAGAAATTTAATTTTAATCTATCAGTTGTAGTAAAGCCAATCACCACATAATCTAATTAACATCTTGTCAGGATGTTGATTGTTCCTTTTGTTGAAAAATTATTATATTCATTAGATTTGTTATGTTCTCATAAGTGTTTATACTTTCAATGTTTAACATTTCATTTCTCAAAACTCTTTCCGGTAAGATGATCACACCGTAACTTTTTTTTTTTTTTGGATTTTCGATGAGTCCTTTGTTCCCCATTGCATGTCCAATCGTATAGTCAACTTCGTATTATACTACAAAAATGTCAATAATGCTGACAACCATAATAAGTTCTGCTATGAGCTTGATTATCCAAATAATTCACTTTACTTGTTTTATAAAATCGCAATGTATGGTAGTTTCCCATGTTATTGAATAATTTCAATTTTACCGTTCCTTCATTGAGAGAACAAACACATGAAATTAATTTACTCTTACCAATATTGAATTGAAAATTTCAAGTCCGTGCAACACTCAATCTTTTCAATTCGTTCTTGTTCATTGACTTAGAAGATGTCTTCAGTTCTTCTCAAGCCCTAAAGAAAATTTCCCTATAGCATTTCATGCCATACTTTCAAAATTGTCCTTTGATGTGCCCATAATACTTAGAGCCCCGGCAATAACTAGTCTCGTACATAAAACAACATGTGTTTTTGGACTTAATTGCAGAATTTTACAGTTCATTACATGCTTTCAAGTTCAGTTCATATTTCATACACAACGACTTTGAAAGACTTATTCAATGACACATCTGCAAGCATCATCTCCTAGAATCAGTATGTTAAAAACTGTTAGCATTACATTTATGTATGCTTATTGGGTTAAGCCTAACAATATTTTAAACCTGTCTACATAAACAATTATGAAGAATTTCATTGATTACTACAATTTTATTGATTTCTAAATATTTATATATCCCCAATAAGTAGTATATTACAAATATAATGATGTCATGAAAACTATTATACTCCCATTGAATTTCGTGCACACTAGTGGATGTTATTCGTTTCAGGTAAAATCAAACACTTTGATTGTCTCTTCCTTGGGATTTCTATTATGAAAAAGGATTTTCATATTTCCTAGGTTTTGAAAATCATGTTAATTACAAGTCAATCCTTAATGGGTTCGGTCTTGATTATAGTTTAGAGCTTCTCTATCACCTTTTGTAATTTGTCACTTATAAGCCTAGCTTTATAAATTATGAT
Organism: Coriaria nepalensis; assembly: GCA_027186245.1. Lineage (NCBI taxonomy): Eukaryota > Viridiplantae > Streptophyta > Magnoliopsida > Cucurbitales > Coriariaceae > Coriaria > Coriaria nepalensis. The sequence goes on along the minus strand of CP114484.1, from coordinate 4,625,077 downwards.
CGTGTCCATTTTCACTTAACCTTTTCTCAAAAGATCATCTTTCCTCCAGTAGGGACTCTTCTTTTAGAATGTATTTGTTAAGTTCTCAAGTTGGTCTGGTGTATGGAATCCACTCCCTATTTTCTATGGCTATTAGCCATTTTTTGAGATCTAAGCTTTGTGAACTGTTTCATAATATGTTGTAGGATTACCATATATCATTTGATTATAGAGCATTATTTTCCACCAGAAATCTGTGGTCTTACTAGACACTATACTAGTTCTTCGAGCTTGCTGTGCACTCTGAGCTATCACAGTTTTCTCATTGGAAGGTCAGTAAAAAATCATGAGATTAAAGGAATTTTGACTTTGACTATTTTGTCTTCTTCGAATTTCATTAGGTTCAATTATACTCCTACTCCTTTTTTTTTGTTTTTTTGTTTTTTTAAACCCTATTAAAAGACGGTAGCGTGTTCAGTGAGAAATACATAAGAGTAAGTGATGGAAGTCATATTTCATAGATTTCTTAACACAAAATAATCGATATCTAACCTCAACTTTTCTTGTTTCTTATTATGGCAAGCCGGAAAATTCCATATCTATATATGGATATTGCCCTTCCTTCCACATATCATATGAACTAAAAGAACGAAATCTTTCAAGCGATCCTTTTATGTTATGTGGGTTTTATAGGGTATGTCCCAAATATGATCAGAGATGATTTATTAATCGAACCATATATAATGTGATCCGATATATTCATTCCATAGTGTAACCTTACAATGTGATCCAATATTTCCATTTTAATACAATGTAAAATGATATTAAGTTTTTGTATATTTTGATCTAATGAAAATGTACCTCCAATACTTTTATCATAAGTTTATTTTCTTATATCATAACAAGATTGATTTGACCTTTCATAGAATTTTGGCTTTATTCCTTAGAAGAAAATGATGGACGAGAGTCATGTGATTGTAGATTGAATTTTATGGAATAATAAAAAGTTTTCAAGATACCTACATGCATCTTCTTGCATTAGGTTCTATAATTAGTCGATCTTTCTTTAATTACAATAAATAAATATTATGTCTAACAAGTTTCATAAGTTGAATCTTATTTCTAAAATGCAACTCATGATATTTTGCTTAGTTGGCATAAAGATCAATTATCCCAAAATTTAAAATTTTGATCAACATCTAATTTTTATCGTCTTTGACTAATTTTTTCATTTCAGTTTTTAATCCATTAATTCTTGCAATATAATATAACTAATTTTCATGAAATAATTTATTAAACATAACAATTAAACTATTGTACTTGATTTGGATTAGATTCAAAACTCCAAAATCAAGTCTTACTTCAAGAAACAATAATAAATGGAAAAAAATATGTTTGCAAAAATAAATTAATAGTCTAGATTCCTAAATATAAAAATGATACAATTAGGCTCCATTTGCAGCTATTATAAATCTTCAAGTTTGTTGACAGATCTTCTTTTTCTCCTAATATTCTCTTTTTCTTGATTCTGTACATTTCAACAAACATGTGGATCATTTGGGTATCTCATACCCTAGAAGAGAATTCATTTAGAAAATGAAAATAAAATAACTATTGTTTCGAATAATACCTGAAACATCTCTATGCTTCTTTTTGTGAAATCTTAAATGCATCACATGACTCAAGATAAAATGTCGGATGTTCAGTAGTTGAAAAATCTTTCTATATTTATTTGTGATACCCTTACCATCCCTTTCTATAATATGGGCTTAGGTCGAATTCAAGAAAATATCAAGTTTCGAGAATGTGCCGACACTTTCTTCCAGATTGTATCACCCTTTTCCACGATCGTATTCATGGATCAAGAAGAGTCTGGGATGGAATATCTATTCATGTCCCATGGAAAATCAACTCCCATGTCCTCCATCCTATCCATGAGACCATGCATCTGATATGCATGCTCATCAACATCCATTAGCAGATGCTTCTTCCTTATTTTAATGATTTCATAGATCTTATCTATGTCCTAATAATAAACTGTATCATCATACAGCTGTCTAACAGTCTCAATAATCTGCACTAAGGGCAGACTGCGATCACTAAACCAGGCTTCTAATTTTAGGCACATGGAAGTAAGTATAATATGCTTCACAATAGTGTCTTGGTTCGACCAATTCTTCCATTTTGTAACATCGCCCCAATCCGAAACCGAAGGAGGAGTCTCAATTTCACCAAACCACGATGGACCTCCTTGCATTTACCTAGTGATATCCGGACATCATACCTCTTGGTACGTAGGCTAGAAATTTGCTAAATAGTCGAATGCATTGTCCTAGCCTCCGTCTGCTCACGATGTAGGGAAGTCCGCCTATTCTTTTCGTCTGAAATGTATTGGAGTCTAACTTGGACCTGATCAGTCACTTAGTTAGAGTAAATAATTTGATTCATTTTAGCGAGCATGTCTTCAAGAGAGGGGTTTTGTCGCGCATTGGCCACCCTTGAAGTTAGAAGGCCGAAAGTCTGATTAATAATGGATGAATAGTATGAGGGGAGTGGGATTGGTTCCCATCATATCAAGGTAGGGTGGAGTCTTTGGATTAGGAAGCAGTCCAAAGTGTAGACCATAAACTTGACCAATGTTTTCATTGATGTCGAAGAAGGAAGACGAAATGTTCAAAGAACGCTCGATAGAGGGATAGAGGGATTTGATACATCAGATATTTAGTTTGCTAGTTTATAAGGAATTTGAGAACCAACTTCCAAAGGGTCACTCTCATAACTTCAAGAGGAGTCGACCATTTTTGTGGCAAGTTATTTAAGTGATGAGTAGGAAATATTTGTTGGATGAGCTTATAAGCTAAATGAAATGTAAAGATCATTTGAGAAATTAATAAAATAAAGCAAGTTATTTTATTAGTTGTTTGTATTTTTATAATCTATTACATGTTAGATTAGAATATGTTAACTATGATTCTATGCGTAGAATAATTAACATGGATAATATACTATACTTTCACATGAGAAAATAAATAGGGTCATTATTTAAAATGAATTTCAAACTTCTTGGTTTAATCCATAAGGAGATATGTTCTCCTTGAATATATATTTATGAGAGATTCAAAATGAACTAAGTATAAACGAACTCTAGTATTTATCATACTCAAGAATAAAAAAATAAATAAAAGGTTGATTAAATTTTGACTTGATAAAACAGTTAGGACATAACATCTTATGGTCCAAAAGTTTCTTGTTAGAAGATAAATATTAAAACTTCAAGGAAGTTATCTGGAAAAGTTTTAGTAAACTATTCTCAATTATAATTATCCATGAATAAAGTTGCGGAACCACTAACAAAAATGTTAAATAGAGAGTTAGTTAAAAAATCATTAAGAGAAATGAGACTAAAGCCCATAAAAGAATAAGTCAATACGATGGAAACCCAACCTAGTTGATTGGAGATCTCAAGATCTAAGTTCAAAAGAACAACCTAGTTCTATAAAACTTAATTATATCACTATGAGGGTTATTCTCCTATCTATTCCCATGATGAAACAATAATGCCCGTAAAAGAAAGGATAAGCTATGTTTTTAATGATTCTTAGGCGTTGAAAATTCGAGCAGAGTAAAATAAGTTACTCTTGATTAAGAATCACCTATGTGATAGAGAAGTGAGATCGCTTCTAAGGGAATTAACTTGGCCATAATTCTTATAAAACTCTTATAGAATCAGGCCGATATTTAAGGCCAAAATGAACATAACAATGAGAACTCAAGTGTGTCAGGTAAGACTCCTATGTAAAATATATTATTGTTTACATGAACGGCAGAATAGTTCAAAAACATCGTCTCTACTGATCAGCTAGTAAAATCAATGTACTTTTACAATGAAAGGTTCAAAAGTTGACACCTACCTATCCTATGCAGGTTTCAAACCATCGAACTCTATCTCTTGGTAAAAAACGTTTTAATGTCGAAAAACGTTCATTTTAGTTAATCCATCAATTTCATTTATGTGGGGGATTGTTGGAAAAAAATTAGCATATCAATATGCTATGTTTATGCTCGATTTTGAGTAGGGCCCACTTCGTGTAAACGAAAGGTCAAAATTAATTTGGATCCTCTTTTGTGAGAGCTTTGAATCGGTATATGGTATATTCAAAATTATTAATGAGTGAGTGAGAAATTAAATCTTAAAGTGCAACTATTAGAATCGTTTAAAAGATAAAAAATAGAGAAAAAATTGTCTCAAATTAAAAATAAAAATAAGTAGAAGGAAAAGTGCAACCAAATAAGAATTTCTTTTACCGAAACTATAAACACTAAATTCCAAACCGGCGTTTACGTTTTGGACCCTTATAATGATCATTACCGGCTTGCTAGCTAGCTAGCTTGGGACCACGTAGAGATCCGTTGTACAAATAGGACAAACAGCCACTCGTTACTTTCTTGTTGATTTAATGTATTTTCGTATATATAATCCAGAAACTAATTTTTTTCACACAAGTTTCGTGACCACACTAACCAATCAGAAACAAACTGATTCTTGCTTACGTCATCCCTTACATACATTAACGTTGATCTCAACAAACTTCCAAAATTAAAATAATAATAATAATAATAAATAAATAATATGTTAAGAACTCTAATTACTAATTAGTACTTTGACCATTAAAAAATTATTTAAAAAAAATATAATACCACCCAGCACGCACATCACAACTTAATTAATAATTTCACTTACAATACTAAACACAGCTCCAAATGAATGGTAAGAAAAAAAATAAAATCATTACAAATTAAAGTAATTAATTAAGTAAATATATTCATTAGTCAATTTAGAAATTAACTAGCCACTAGCTAGAACTAACGTCTCCGAAAAAAATTAGAAAGTTGATCCTGAACAAGACTGTCACTGATAATTAAGCCTGATCATCATCATGATTAATATATCGGGCCGAATCATGATGATCATCACCATTAATATATCGGGCCGACTCATGATCATCAGAAAATTCGAAATTTAAAAGAATTCCATCTTCTTCTTCAAGAACACCTCCAATCTGCTGGCCCGAGCTTGACCATGGAGTGTTACTAGTTTTCTGATGATAAAGGGATAGAGAATTACAGGAATTAGCAGTACTAGAATGACTTGAAATTATTGCTCCTTGAGATGATGAATATGAAGTTATATTGCTCAGCAAGCCGACATGTCGTCCAATTTCCCCAGTTGAATTATTATTACTATATGTTAATACTAATGGATCATAATTATTATTTCCGGTATGATAGAAGCTACTCACGGTGGAGGAAGCCATTAATTTTTTCTTCAGTTTGGTGTTCCAATGATTCTTCACATCATTATCGGTCCGGCCCGGAAGTTGGGAAGCTATAACCGACCACCTATTTATAATCAAAACAACATGTGGGCTCATTAATTAATTATAACCAAGACAGAACTAATTTATGAAGGGGAAATGTAAATAAATTGCCTGCTTCCGATTGTAGCATAAAGGTTGAAAATAATGTTGTCTTCTTCCTCAGTAAAACCTCCATGCTTGATGTCTGGTCTCAGGTAATTCAACCACCTTAGGCGACAGCTCTTTCCACAACGCTTCAGCCCTACAATTAGTATTTACACTTATTCTAATTAATTAATACATTCTAAAGTAAATTAATCAAGACCACGAATTAGAAAGAAAAAGGACTGGCCTGCTTTGCGAGGAAGAGCGATCCAGTTACCACCAGTACCAAAAGTTTGGACGTAAGTCTTGAGAGTGGCGTCTTCTTCAGGCGACCATGGGCCTCTCTTCACGTTGGCTTTGTCACAACATGGTGATCTCCCCATGCTCAGAGAGAGAGAGAGAGAGAGAGAGAGGGAGGGAGGGAGAGAGAGAGATATGGCTACAGCTGCTGAATTTCTGAAGAGGAGTAAAAGCAAATGGGCAAGTGTGTCGAAAGGAATATTTATCATTACAAAATGACGGATACATATATATACATTTTTTATATTTAAAACGAGGACTATAATATTAGAAAGCTTGACCTCATCCAGTTATATAATATACATATATATGTATATATGTATATATTTTTAATCTTTTGATGAGAAATCTTCTACAAGAAAGAGATAAGACTGGCCAACATGCACATACATATATGGAGACAATTGAGAAGCCACAAACTGCATGCATTTTAGCCGTCATAATCGTTACCTATATATATATATATATATATATATACACATATTTTACAGAAGGAGAGAGATAGAAATGTGATCCTACGAACTCCAGCTTTGTTTGACCAATTAATGGAGTTTGCAGGTTTCATCTTGACTTTGGTCTATAGCATGTTATTTATGGCCTCAAGTCACATGCTAATAGGAATATTTTTATATATTGGTCGTTGTTTTACAACGGCTCACACCGATCAGTCTCATAATCTATTAGATTGTAGTTAGGGACTAAAATCTAGTTTGCGCACATAATCTGATGACTCATTAAAATTCATAATTTAATTTTGTTTCATAAAACAAGCTTATATTACTCGTTCAGTTCTTGCTCATATTTTGTATTACTTAAGTGGATTAGAAAGGAAATTCAAGTGGTTTCTGAGCAAGCTATGTCTTGATAACCAACAGAACGGCTCATGACCTCAACTAGCTTGCGAAAGAACGAATCAAACCCCCCAAGTCAACCACCTGATTAATCTTGTAGCAGCAGTAGGTTCTTGAAGGATTTTCTAGTAGAATTAACCATATGTTAAAGCAATGTCTTCGATTCTATATGCCACGATCAATGAGCGTGAAGGCAGCCTTTCCATTCTCAATTACATTCAAATAAATTATAGTAAAATTGAGAAAATAGGTAGATTAAAAATTGATATAAATATTTTATGAGGAAAACTCTCAAATAAATTAGGGAAAAAACTACAGGTAAACTGTAGAAAGATTTCACTGTTTAAAGGGATTATTAAAACCTCTTCTCTCTCTCTCACTCGTACAATGTGGATTGCACTCTTGCTATTGAAATAAGTGACTACACATATTTATATAGCTACAATCGAACAGTGAAAACTTACTTTGAGTTAATGAATTGAATGCCAACATCAATTCAAGACAATGAGAGTCTTGAACTGGCTTAATTGATTGAACTGGCTTAAGAAAGTGGTAATTGTTGGCCGTTATTAACTAGTTTCAATTAATGAGCCATTTTATTTTTGTAACTTTTCCAATGCCTAAACAATTAAGAAAGTTACTTTAATTAAGATATGCAACTGCATATGATGTTCATGAGCACACCTCAGTTGACAATTGGCACTAGCGGAATAGTCATTTATCTCACCACATTGTATCCAACCTAATTAACTCTCTTAATTTACCTACCACAAATAGAATCTGTCTCAATTATGTACTCCATGTCCATTGAATAAAATGCACAAGCAACCCTTTCATTCCGCAGGTCCTACCAGTAATTCTCCTTTAGAACTTATATATTCAAATGTTTGGGGTCCCTCTCCAACTCTGGATTTTGATGGTTCAAAGTATTATATTATTTTAGTTGATCACTACATAAAGTATGTATGAATCTATCCGTACCTCAAAAATCATGTGTTAGTTGTGTCTTTTCCAGTTCTTCAAAAAAACTGTAGAAAAAAATTTCGAAGTACAATTAAAATAGCTTTAAAATCCCATTTATCCTTTTATGAGATTAGTCATTACCGAGCTGCACCCCACACTCCTAAATAAATGGGGTGTCCAAAAGATGTCACTGACATTTAGTTAAAACTGGTGTTACCCTACTTGATGATGCTTCTTTATTGCAAAGCTACTGGCCTTTTGCATTCCAAATGGCCTAGTTAATAAGCTGTCTGCCCACCTCATTGCTCAAAAATAAATTGCCTTGCGAAATCCTGAGTGGAACTCAACCAAATTATCATAAAATGCACATCTTTGGCCCAAAATGCTTATATTTTAGAGCTCCCTTAATGAGTATAATTTATTTCCCGCATGATGTCATGGTCAATGAATCTCAATTTTCCTTTCAATAACCCGTGAAGAATTATCGAGGTACATATGCCTCCTCATCATCCTCCGGTGCCCTACCTCATGTCATGCTTATGTCGTTTCCACCAGTGCTGCTGCCATCTGAAACGACTCTGAGTTTACCTTCTCCAACTATGGGTTCTCCTCATTCTTCGATTTCCTCACAAATTTGGGTTCCCTTAATGTTTCTAATTCCACCTGCTGAGATTTTGATCCTATCGAGCACTACTCCTAACCATCGACCAATCCTAATCGCTCGACCCAAATCATTTTCCTGACCTAGCAACAGATAATCCAACTTTAGGAATTCCCAACCCTTCTAATCATATAGAACCCATGGCATGACCACCAAACCCATGAATCCCTTATACAAACCGAAACAACTTCACGTCATTTCTAAATTCGCTCCCTCCTTCCTTAGAACCCACATCTGTGAGGTAAGCAAATAAGAACCATCAATGATGCCTTCCATGTCACAAGAAGTAACTGCCTTAATAGAACCCGTTACTTGGGAATTAACTTCTAGACCAATGGGAATCTAACATTGTCGGATGTAAATGACATTGATTTTCAAGGTAGAATAGAAATCAGATCATGTAAGTTTGGACACGTTCAAAGCTTGGCTTAGGGCAAGGGTCTTACCAATTATCTAGTGTAGTTTCAAAGAAACATTTAGTTTGGTTCTAAAACTGGTGATCATCATATGGTATTATCATTAGTTGTGAAGTGGGATTGGTCTATTAGGAAAATGGATATTAACAACGCATTCTTACACGAGGATACGACTGAAAATGTGTTAATGCATCAATCTCTAGGATCATAAGGTCCCAACTCATTAGATTATGTCTGCAAACTTAGGAAGACCATCAATGGTTTAAAACAAACCCCAAGACCTAATACTATGCTCTCAAACACATTTGACTTGATCTTGGTTTTCTGAACATATGCAGATACTTCCTTATTTATATTTCGGTCCAAATCGGGTATAAAATACTTTCTAGTTTATGCTGATGATCTGATTATAAATGGGAATGATAATACATTAATGGCTACTGTTATTGATATATAAATGGGAATGATAATACATTAATTCAAAAGGATTAGCTATCAGCCTACCATACACACACACAAAATCAACTAGAACACCTTCTCATTAAGTCTCTTTCTTAGCAAAGAACTCACTTACTACCGGTGTTGGTGTTGCTGATGGAAGTCCAATCTTGCGAGGCCATATAAAGAGAAGATCAATCAAAGGACATTATGATTCACAAACTATTCAGCTGCCTCAAACCAATATTTTGCTTACCTCAATTAAGCCAGCTACAATCAAGGATCAAGTTTTAATATATATATATATATATATATATATTTTGAACTTACACAAGATGATTGTGTCTGTGTCGTGCCTTTATTACTAGCCTACAAGCAGACAAAGCACAGGGCACGAGCTCGACATGGCCCACATGGACACATTTTCTTATTATAAGAAAATGATGCAAATATTATAAATAAATAATATAAATATTATAAATAAATAATATAAAATAAATTATGTAATAATATATTTGTGTAATATAATATATTATGTTATTAATAAATAATATAATGTGCCATCTTATTATTATATTATCCTATTAATAAATGATATAATGTGTTATCTTTTTTGTTACACACTTCCACACAATAATTTCACACATTTATATGCAATGACATGGTAGTTCAGTGGTTGCACTTCACCTAAGATCTCATATGTCTCGGGTTCCGAGTCATATAACGGGAACTGTGGTAACCTATTTTGATGCTCCTAAGAAAAAAAGCATAATAATAAAGGCCCACCTGTATATATTGCAAGGAAATGCAGAAATCAAATCGATTCCAAGCTGTGTTCAGTTCAATGGTTGCACCTTTAACTCCAAGTTGACCACCACAGTGTGGTAACAGTCTCGGGTCTGACTTTCCCGCTACTGGGACTAAAACTTCTAGTCATGGCTGGGTATCGATAGTTTAACTACGAATATAGTACTAGATTCCGGTCATAAATATTATTTTTAATGTTAAACTCAAGAACAAGGAAAAAAAAAGTACGGAAGAAAAAAGAAGATATAAAAAAATCTTTATATCAATTACTTATGATCTTGTTCCCAATCTTCATATCCAAACAGATATCAGTATCGGTATCTTAATTAGTATGATAAAAATAGGTTTTTTACCGAGTAATTTTCATTGGGATTGAAACTTTTGCCCACTCCTAAAAATCTTATATGTATTAGGCAATCTACCGATGCAAATTTGTGACTTAGCCATAGAGGATGTGTTTGGCAATTATTTCCTTTGTTTTTGTTTTCACAATAATTTTTTGTAAACTACAAATCAGTGTGAGAAAATAGTTTTTAATTATAAATTTCATTTGGTTGTTTAAATTATTAAAAAAAAATACTTTTTCTAAGTTATTATCTTTTAACTGTTTTATTAAAATGAGAAAAATAATCCTAGAAACTCTGAAGACTAATATTTAAACAAATTTCATCGAAATAGTTTTCCCAAAATTATAATATAAAAATACATTTTTTTTAAACACATTTTAGTTAGTTATTTTTTCTTATTGAGAATAGAAAACTTATCAATGACACAATTATTCAACTACTATATCAAAACCCAAAAATCCCTAAAGATCTAGACCGTAGGAGACTTCTTGAAGCTCTTTAAATGGGCGACATAAATGAGACAACTTGATCCTTATCTTCACGGTTCCTTGAATTTGTTAGGAACTGAACTTGTCAATTGACTCCCAATTTATGGAGGGCTATCATAGGGACCTACGCTCTGTAGAAGAAATTTGCAAGCATGTATCTCCCTGTGAGATATTTTATTTCCCTGTGAGCTATATGTCCACGTACAACTGGTACCACCTATTCTCGTGGCGGACGCATCGTTCAGGACAACAAATGGTGGAAACATCGTTGATTCATTCATCCCTAGGAGTCCATGGCAAAACTCTCCATACACGCCTTAGGGGCTTTCTCATCGGATCAGCGGCTTATCCTGAAACTTATTACTGTAAGGACAGATTATATGACAAATTAGAAAAATAAATTAGGACTGCAGAGATAAAATTCTGGGAATATAATAAATATATATTACTAAAATTTTTTATAATAAATAAATAAAATAAATAAATAATTGAAAATATAAATATAAATATTATATTTAATTATAAAAATATATATATAATTACAAAATTAAATATATACAATATAATTTAATTATGAATTATGTATATAGAAATATATTATTTTTTTAAAAAAATTATATCATTTAGATCTTAATATTTTTAAAAAATTTAACTTAATATATTATAAATTATATATATTTAACTAAATTATAAATATTAAATTTCACTAATTTTAAACTACATATTTATAAAAATTTATAAAAACAAAACTATAAAAATTTTATGTTAAATTTAATATCTTGAGGATAAAAAAATTTAAATATTAGAAAGTTAGTAGGAAAGTTGCCCCAAGACATCTGCCTTCAGGACAAGACATAAGCTTTTTTAGCCGAGGGTGTCTTTCTAGGTTTTCTTTTTTTTGTCTGTAGCTTACTTAGACAGAAGCAGATTCAATTATTGTCTCGTTATATTTGTCTATCCCTGTACGTGAATTTCGACCCTCCTTATATATTTTATGGTTAAAATACAGGTCACTTCAAAATTACTTTAATTAATCTCGTATTAATACGAAAACTCATATGCATGTATGCAAGCTATATAAGATAATTGATAGACCTCTTACGCAACATAACAAAATCACTTTCAAATCGAGTACTTTTCCTAGATCGAGTACTTTTCCTTCCCAGACCGAGTTTATCATTTTCCTTCCCAGACTAAAAAAATTTATTCCTTCCTAGACCGAGATCTAATATAATATAATGTCTCTCGATCTGGGTTCCTGGTCCAAATCGAGTTGTCAATCTAAAAAGACAAAAATATGGCAAAGTTCTCAGTCTTAGACCGACATCTCACATGTTGGTCTCACAGATATCTCGTTTGAGATCACAGAATGATGCGCTGGAAACTCAATCTAGACTGAGAACTCAGTCTGGACCGAGAACTCGATCTAGACCGAGAACTCGATCTAGACTGAGAACTCGATCTAATTTCTAAACGAAATGCGCAACACGTCAAAATCACTTTCAGCGTGACTTCTTTTTACTTTTCCTAGGCTGTGTTCAATCTCTTCCTTCATAGATCAATCTCCTTTCCCAAATCGATATCTTTTACCTTTCTGAGACCGAGTTTAATTTTTTCCTTCATAAATCGAGAACTTTGTAATCCTTCCTAGACCAAGTTCTTCTTCTTCCTTCCCAGACAAAGAAATGTTTTTCCTCCTTAAACGCGAACTTTTTTTTCTTAAAAAAAATGCTTTCAAGTTGGTGTCTGCGATCAATGCATCCCTCTGCCACGAGGTTCTCAACGTCTCACGATGAGGAGGCATATAACTTTACTTATCTCTTGGATTAAGTTGTTGGTGAAGTTGAATATTGAAATCTAGGTATATAACGTCTCCCGTATGAAGACGTGATGGGAAGGAAGAGACTATGGATTTGTACGATTTTCCGTACGCTTTCTAAGTAATTATTACTCTCAATTAGACTTAATTAAAAAGTATGTTTCTAATATTAACCAATTTTGTCTTTGTTTATATTATTTAAAAAACATTATAAGTATGGGCTTTTGAAGCTATTCCCAACCTTAAAAAGGAATTTGGGATTTGTTTGGAAAAAATGGTTAGACCAGGAATCCTTAATTGGGAACAAAAAAACCTGGGCTTGCAAATATTTTTATGCTGTCGTACAAGAAGATTATTGAGACTTTGGATAAAACAAAATTTGGTTAGCTTTTATAATTTTTTTTTTAATGTAATTACTAAGTATATATGACGTTTACCTAATCTAATATTAAATATACAGATTATAACGCATGGAATCTTAAAGCCATCAACTGAAGAGAAAGCTGAGTCTTATATCAGCATTGTCTCTTTCAGCGATAGGGAGGAGGATATATATATCGATTGTGTAAGGGCACATTAGATCACTCGGTGGAGCAAAAGGAAGAGGTTCAACAAGATGATATATTTGAGATGAGGTGACAGAAGAGGATAGGGAAGAGGATGTTCTGGTGGTTGCAGAGGAGCACGAGGAAGCGCATGAGCAACGACCTCCACCTTCCCCGAAAAAAAGAAGTAGCAACAACAGACATTTAATTAGTGAGCTGTAAGAGTTCATGCATAGAATAGAAGAGAAATTTGACGATCTTGGTCAAAGAGTGGGGGAACTCAGGCATAGGTTAGGGGGTCTAGAGCACACCTTTAATGACACCGAGGGGATAGGAGCAAGGTATTGAGGCCATCATTCAGAAATTAGATCGTGTGGTCTACAGACCCTTCAGTGAAGACGATGAGGGACGTTCGTAGTAGGGCTTAGTTGGTCTTGATTTTTTTCATGACGACCTGGCAGCTGCACCTGTCGATGACCCGACATCTGGCCCTAGTAAGTAATGGTTTTTAAAGTACTCTTCTTAATATTATTTATATTCTTAACTACTTAATAATTTTAAATTAATTATTCAATCTTTAAACTATGTTGGTGTGGATGCCCCCCTAACAACCTATGGAGGTCCGGACCCGGTAAGTTATTAATTTTGTTAATAAGTCTCATATATTATTCTTCATATGAACTAATTGTTTAATCTCTTCATAATCTTCAATTACTTAGTCATGTTATAAACTATGTAAGTGCGGATGCTTCCCCACTACCTATGGAGGTCCCGAAAAATCCACTCGCAAGTGATATCCCAGTGGCTGGAACCGGACTCGGTAAGTTATTAATTTTTTTTTTAATAAGTCTCATATTTTATTCTTTATATGAACTAATTATTTAATATGTTAATAATTATTTAATTTGTTATTAATGCTTTGAACTATGTAGGTGTAGATGCCCCCTACTACACATGGAGGTCCCAAAAAATGTACTTGCAGGTGAGGTCCTGGTGGCTGACTCGGACCCCGTATGATTAATTTATTTAAATAAGTCTCTTATTGTATTCTTCATATGAACTAATTATTTAATCTCTGAATAATTTTAAAATATTTATTCATACTTTAAACTATGTAGGTGTGGATGGTCCCCCACTACCCACGGAGGTTCAACAAAATACACCTGCGGGTAATATCCCGATGTACCTGGACCTGGTAAGTTATTGATTTGTTTAATAAGTCTCATACTTTATTTTTCATATTAACTAACTATTTAATCTCTTACTAATTTAAATTAGTTAATCATGTTTTAAACTATGTAGATGTGGATGCTCCCCCACTACCCATAGAGGACTTGGAAAATGCACCTGTGGGTGATATCTCGATGGCTAGACCCTAACTCGATAAGTTATTAATTTAGTATTTAGTCTCATATTTTATTCTTCATATTAACTAATTATTTAATATATTAATTAATAATCTTCAATTAATTAGTCATTCTTTAATATTCTTCGTATTAATTGATTTTTTAATCACTTAAGGGTTTTGTTATATGTAGGGGGAGCTGCACATGGTGAAAGTCACGATACGGAGAGCAACCCTACATATGCGATGCTTGATAACAAGACCAGATCACTAAGGAAGAGGAAGAAGAGTCAGTATCTTAAGTCTCCATATTTGGATACAGGGAATATTCGTAAATACAGGAAACGTAATATGTTAACGCTAGTTCAATTCCGTGAAGACTACTGTTAATTAGGGAGAAGGCTATAAAAATATTTTCAAGGAAGTAAAAACTACTGAAAATAACTTGTTTTTATACTATAACTTATTTATTTATATAGCTCATGAAAATATTGATAGCATATTAATGAAGCATTGCTACTGATCTGGAGGCGATACATAAAGTTTCCTCAACTATTCCGAACTAAATGTTCTCCACTCTTATAAGTGAAGATTGATCAAACTATCAATTGTTTATCAATTCAACATTTCTTAAGGGATCGCCATGTATGTATATATATAGCAATGTGAAACTTGAAAAGCATAACAAGAGTAAGGTTAGGGTTAGTAAAAATTTCACTTGAAGGGGGAAATAAAACATTAACATCTTATTGAATATGCAATATAAGGTGGTGGGACTTCGTTAATAGAAAAAGTAAAGAAGAAATTAGGCTTAAGAGAATGCCACTTATGCACTGCTTTAATGCCACTAATAAATTAATAACCCCCTAGACATGTATTCAGTTTATTATTATTATTATTATTATTTCCTATAATTATCAACTCTTGTGGTTTATAGCTTCTGGAAACGCATTTATCTTTCGTCACAATTGCTGATATTTAGCCAAAAAACTTTAAATACTTGTGGATTTTAATATACATGTATACATATATATATACACACACATATTTTTTTTAATCCTTACTACATACTGTATAAGTTTTAAATATATATATATATATATATTTACTATTATATTGAAGTTTAAATTTTTAACGAAACTATAAGACTTTATAGTTAACTAGCTAGAATTTAAGAATATGGCAGCATTTCATAGAGCGTCGTGATATAGTTGTTCCACCACTAGTAAATAAATTTATTTGATATCAAGCTTTATGTATATCAGAATAAATAAACTGCATTAGTATAACTAAGTAGTTCTGAATTAGAATTATTTGATTAAAATAAACCTACATCGATTAGTCCTCAGAGAAAATGAAAATATGTTTAACTCCATTGAAATATCTTTGTGTTATAGTATAACTTTATTTTTCTTATGAATATATTACTATACTTATGTGGTACTTTAGGACTAAGCATATATTTATTTGTTATTTTCTCGAGGTCGAAAAGGTCTATTTTCAAATAAAAAAATTGAATAACCAATGAGATACTAAATGGATCTTTCTTTAGGATATCTACCAACTTGAAAGTTATTCGGGACTTTCAATAATCAAGTTATCATCATATGTTACAAATTTAGATTAATATTTTTTTATAATGATACATAAGTAAGATCATTCTTATAACCAAATGTTTAAATACTATATCACTTCTATCAAGTTAGCTTTATTAGCCATATGGAGATACGAGTATACTAATTAAATAAATTCTCAAATATTAAATTACATGCTTCAGACATTTTAAATCCTTCATGAATTTCATAAAGTATCATTATGGAGCAAGCCATATAAATAAATTGTAGTAGTATTCATTAGATGTAAATGAATTTTAATTTCTCGACACATTTAAATTATACTAAAAAATACTTAAATCCACCACAAGAGATATATATATCTTCATACTTAATATTAGATATTTGGACTACAAGTCTACCACAAATCATTTATATATTACGAGTTCAATTTTACTCATTTCCTTTTCATGAAAACATGCTTTTTCATCTTACTAGTTTTACACATTGAACTGTTCGGACTACAAGTCTAGAAAAATCTTACATTTTACAATTAATTTTAATTTTGCTGGAATTATTTCTTCTGTACTGGCCAATTATTTTTAAATCGATATTCTTCTATTGATTTATTTTTTCAAAATCCTCATTTTTCTTTTCCATACTATTGAGCGCTATACAATATGTAAAACTATTGTCGACAATTACAATTTTTTTTGTTCTATCTTTTCCTCTGAATGATATAACTTATTGAGATCTCTTTATCTATATAAGTTTCAGGCACCGGAACCTCTTCCAGAGTGTTATGATTTGTTATGTCTATGATCTCTTCATGAGTACTTTTATTTTGGCCATCTAATACTTTTATTTTTAGAGGAATTGTTTTTAAGAACTGATTGGTCTACCAAGTTGATGTATTTACAATTAAATTATTTGATTTGGTTATGATATTAAGGCCAGTAAATGAATTTGGCATTTGATTTACTATGAATCATCTTTTATACTTTATGTTCACATTATTTTGCATGAAGATGAGATTATAATTAATATTATGTAACGTTTTTTGTCGAACTCCTTATTTTCCCCCCCCCCTAATGTTTGAACAACCATTTCATTAAAGTAACAACCGATAAATATTAATGTGAAAATATTTCTAATCAATAATTTAATTATCAAAGAATACTCATATTTTCAAGCTTGTTTGGGATCTACTTAAGTGCGTTATGGTGAAGTATAACGTATATAAAGTCTTCTTATTTAATAGATAATAGGCTCCTAGCCAAAAACAAATTGTAAAAAGGGAAACTTATAATAAATTTTAGGCTTGATGCGTACAATGATACTCAATATAAAATATCATATTCCCGAAATGGGATGTTTTGTTCTTATAAGTAATTATCTATCTATTAGTTGCATATCTTTCATAACTTATTACACTAGATCATTTTATGTAAATAGGCTATCTGTTATTCAATATTTATACACATAAACATACACTAACCAGTAAAAGCTTGGGATATAAATTCATCAGCGTTTTCTAAACCAATATCCTATGTGCTCTTAATAATATAATTTGAGGACAAAATCTCACAAACATCTAGCTGTGAGTTGGTAATAAACATATATGTGACTATCTAGTAAATACATTTATTGAAATTATAAAATTCTCAAAACATATAAACAGTCCATATGATGGATGTATGGGCCCATATACATCACCTTTGTATGTGTTCTAGATATATTGCTAGGAATTCAATTCCAACATTAACTGGTAATGGTTTAATAACTCATTTTCCTTGAGAACATGCCATACATAAGAATTCATTAAATTGAAAAATCTTCTGATTCTTCAATTCATTTTCAAGTGAATTCTCAATATTTTTTCGCATCACTGATCTGGAATGCCCTAATGGACCATGCAAAATTATAAAAAGTATTCGGATAAGTAAGCTTTTAGTTTACAATAATATGTGTTTTAATTGTACTGACATTCATGTAGTACCCGAAACAAAATCGAGTAACTACTTCAGTAAATATTTCTTACTCGAGATAATAGTTATAATATAAAGGAATTATATTTTCACTTTATTGATTATTTCGATGTGGTATCCATTTCAACAGATATCTTTTAGAATTCATAAATCTATTCGAAATTTAGCCAAGAATAATAAATATTTATTACAAATTTGGTTCCTTAGTATAATTTTATTTTAGCTCTTATGGAGCTTTTGATTAATTTTTGTATTACCAAGTATTGTATGGTCTATAGGACACATAAATAAGAAATAATAAAAATGAAAAAATATATATAATTACTAATTGAAATTTACTATAAAAAAGTACACAAAATAAGTTTGGATGTGACTTAAGTAATTATGGATACTCTCATCACCCATCACATGATTGGTTTTCTTTAAGAGATTTCAACATATAATGCCATGCCTTAATACGATATGTGAAGAAGATTCTTATGAAACCGTAATATTGGTTGGCAAATTTTACTTATATATATTCTTCATTTTCTTTTGATGATGTTTGGAAGCTCAATAAGATAGTTCGGTAACTTATGACGGATACATTACCGACTGGCCTCTTATAATAAGTTGGTTGTATATATTCTGAATTATTTAAATATTTATTTTTTTCACTTTTTAACTTTCTCCAATTTATTTTTATTTTTCCCTCACTTCAGATGGTGCGATATATTTTAATAATTTGAAAATTCGTTATTATTATAACCACCACGATTATAATAATTGTTTTGATCTCGTATATGTCCTGCCTAAAATTTTTTAATTCATTACATTCA
The DNA here is from genome assembly GCA_027186245.1 of Coriaria nepalensis. Taxonomy (NCBI): domain Eukaryota; kingdom Viridiplantae; phylum Streptophyta; class Magnoliopsida; order Cucurbitales; family Coriariaceae; genus Coriaria; species Coriaria nepalensis. The sequence goes on along the minus strand of CP114484.1, from coordinate 4,606,297 downwards.
CTTCCATCTAAAGTTCTTCAATCCCAACGATGTCGCAAACTTGAACTAGGATCGACAGAATTTTGAGATTCATGTTTAAGATTCCAATTTAAGATTAACTATAAAAGTACTTCCTATCTTGTAAAGATTGATTTGAAGAATTTTGTGTTATCTAACAAGCATAGTACTAAGATGTATGCAGATAAGGTAATAAAGCATCGAAGATTAATTTCAGAAATGAGTATACACCATAAAAACATATATCATCACTCATAGAAAGAAGTAAAGCATTTTTTGACCAAGTGATGCCTAATTTAAGCCAACCTACTATATGTTGGGTATAATGCTTTAAAAGAATGTAATAAGTATAATTTTATGAAATTAATAAAAGTGATATTTTTTTATATAATTATTTAAATATGTTATCATTAAATAAATGTATATAAATATTAAAAAATTTCAAATTCATTTATGTAACTATAATATTGTTTTAGTACGAAAAGATTGAGATTATAGATAATGAATTAAATTGTTCACAACATATTAAAATATGAAATATTTAATTAACGGTTGCTAGTACGGTGCACTAGCATTAAGAGTGCAAATGATCTAGATTTGAATCACTGATGTAGATAGATATCTTAGTGAATATGTTTTATATAATTGGGTTATATAGGACTAGACCCGATATGAATTAAATATTTATCAAATTACCGTTTGCTATGAAGAATTTTATTCATATCAATGATGATCATTTGCAGATCAATTAGAATCTTGAGTAGTCATGAACACATGTTTATATCAATTACATCTTTTGATTCACTCATCACGGTTTGCTTACAAAACAGACTAAATACTTTTATATTAGAGGTTCATTAGGATAAGCGACTTGGAACATATAGATATGGAATCCAGACCTTGTTCATAGAAAATTATATATTGGTTCCCTTAAGAGTTAATTCTGAAACTGAATGATTTTGAGGTTAAATTTATAATTAAGTTATAAATTGATTATTCATTAGTGGATTAATGGTACTTAAGAATAAAGATAATTAGAGGAATAAAATGGTAGTTTTGATCAGTTCTAATTATGAATCAATTATTGAAGAATTAAATTGCATGTAATTATAATATCAATGGACTACTAGAAATCGATCAGTAATTTGTTCTATAATTGCAAGAGTGTAATCACATATTTTTAGTGAAATAATATTGTGATTAATAAATAAGATTTATTAGATTAAATAGTTTAATCAATAATCTATTTTATTGGAGTTTGGAATTATTTGTTCATAGTCCTCAAGTCGTCTCTATAAAATACTATATAAGATAAGAGTGACAAAGGTAGAGAAAGTTTTATTTGCAAAGAAAATAATTTTATGAGGCAAATATATAATTATGAGATAATTTATATTAATTAATAAATTAGAGAATTAATTACTTAAAATTTGTATTAAAATATTATTTTATTACAGTAATTTCGAAATTCACTCTATATAAAATGATGAAATATTTAATTTTATATTAAATATATAGTATGGTATTAAATTTTTATGAGATATTAATTCAATGTTATTATTAGAAAAGTTAAATTTAAATTAGTTTAAGAAACTAATTTAAAATATATAAGACTCTATTTTAAATTAGATTTGAAAATTTTTGACCAAATCTAGAATATATTTAAAGATATCTTATGATTTTATCATTATTTAATATTATAATTGAATTATTAATTTAATTAATTAAAAGTATTTAAATTAAAAATAAAACTAAATAGAAAACCTAATATAACTCTATAAATATATCATATTCTAAATTATTTAGGGATGATGAGGAGAGATCACCTTAAAGATAAAAAACTTTGTTATCTCTACGTGGCCACATATAGCCTAGTGGTGTGAATCTTAATGGTCGACTTACGTAGATGAATATATGATTTTTTTAACTAATGGTTATGATTAATTTATATGTATATAAAAAATTACTAAAAATATTTTGAAAATTTTTGTTATATACTGAAACCAATAATCACGTGAATTTTAAACCCAATTTCTAATCGTATATTCATTGAATAATTACAAAATCCATTAGTAAAATCAAACGTAGCAATCAATTTATTAGAATTGCTAACTCTCAGTGGCAGAAAAGTAATGATCAAAGAATATTTGAAGTAACCTAGTAACACACCGAGAAGAGATCAACTTATAAAGATGATTTGTAGAAAAAGACAAATAGCATAATTGAATTTTAATTAGATTTAGATGAAACAAAAAAATCTCACTCGGATGACATGTTGTAAATAGATGATTGATCGGTAACGAGTAATCCCAATTAAAAAAATAAGTAGAATAAATGATAAGAAAAAGAGATATAGAGTGGAGATAATTTTCTTATTTATCTTTTCTTTTTATTTTTATTTTTTTTAATAATATTTTATTTATAGATTCATGATCTGAAAAACACAAATTAATATATGTATAATAAAGAATGATTAAAGGTAAAAAATAAAGAGAAAAAAGTAAAAAGGGTAAAAAAAAAAAAGAAGAAGTTAATGGACATCCACTGTAAAATTAATAACAGTAGATAATTTCGACATGGAATATTTCTCAAATATTCAACGACTAGAGAGATTTTAATCTCAAATTTAGGTGCAGCCAAAATATTAAAAATTGTTATTGAAATAGACTAAATAAAGAGACAATTAATTAATTAATTAATTAATATAAAGTAGCTTCGGTTGACGGCAACCCAATTGTGCTGCCAAAACCTAGTACAAGCCAACTGTTATTTTACTCCTTGTCTCCTTCAGTATTTTGTTCGTCACTTATCATTGACGAAACGCACAAGAAAAATGGGTTTTACTTCTTCTAAGGCCACAATTTTCTTGGCAGCGATTTTAGGGTTGAAAATGAACTTCAATCTACCACATAATAAGATATTAATCAAACACCTAGCTTGACTTGGACAAAAACATCTACATATCTTGACCGGGTCTTGATGAATTATACAGCAAACAAGAAAGTGATACGACAAAACCTTGTACTGCAAGTTTTCATGTAACTTCGAGCAGGAGGAGTCAGAAACATTGTTTAGAGAAAACAAAAATATATATTTATATAATATATTATATAATTTGTAGTTTTTGAGTGGATAAAAATTTAATTTGAGAAATTTATAAGTTAAAAGATTTATTAATTTTAATTTGACTAAAAAAAAAAAGAAAAACAATCTTAATAATTTAAAGAAGTTTGAAAGCAGCAACGGAATTAGAAATAAAAATAAGTATAATTAAATTTTAATTGATTGTATCACAAAATATTGAAGAACTTAAAAAAAATATTAATTATACAATAATTACTTAAATAAAGTAATAATAAATTATATAAGTATTATTGTTGGTTAAGGAGAAATTAAATTTGATAAATATAATGATTATTTAAATTTAGACCGATTATTAAAACTATATTTATCTATTAGTTCAATAGAAACATAAATAAAAAAATATTTCAATTGAAGATTAAAAATTTGAGAAATAGAGAAGAACTTAAAAAGATTATGCAGTTTAGTGGTTTTATTATTTTTTTTTTTTTTTGAATTTATTATAGAATGTAGGAAATTAAAATGATTTAACTCGAAAAAAATGATCAAAATTGGATTTGAGTTCACATTCTCTCACAAATGTAAAACTCAAGTTTAACAAGTTAACCCGCTAAACTATATGAAACTTATTAACAGAGTTGCAAACCATATTTACTTGATTGGTCACCATATTTACTTGGACCTTCTAGACTAAATTGGGATTTGATCCGTGCCTCTTTGGAAGTTGAGCGCCAACCCTTTCTTCCCCTGAGTTCTTATTATTTCACTTTTAATAAATATATAATTTATAAGATAGACCGTGTCTATGGGAATTAACATAACTCAACTATATACAAAATTAATATGAAAAATCTATGACGGTATGAAGTTGTGTGTGTGATTAAGATAAATCAGTCCACTATTAATATGATCATAAAAGTTACATGTCTGTCAAACTAATATATCATTGAGCTATTATTATGTTCAAGATAATATTGTGTGCGATATTAGTTTATATGATACATGATAGATTCATATTACTTTATGTTAGGCACTTGAAACTATGATGCTAATGATGCTAGATAAGACTTAATCTACTTAATGCCTAAGGTCTAAACTATTCATAATAGTAGGAATGTTACATTGGGATATTGACAATCTGATGAAACTATTACATGTGCTACCCTCTTAAATGGTAAGATGATCGTTTTCATAGCTGTCTATATTAGAGAATATCATCACATACACGTAGATGATTAATAGAGACTTAATTACTGAATATGATCACCAAGATAAAAATCAATGGTTGTAATATTGATAGTTGATGTGATTTATTTAATGACTTTTGTACGTGTGATTTTCATAGCTGAGATCAAAATATTATTTACATATGGAAAATCATGCTTTGATATTATTCAAATGACCTTAGCTAAGGGTTACAATGACCAAACCATTGGACAAGTCTTCTAGTAGGGGAAGTTTATAGGTGGTCAAAAGGGATCCATAATCTCTATATTAGTGGAACTGTTTTATGAATAATGCACCTTTATGCAATAAATAAAGCTTTATAAAATAGTATGATTTGAAAAGAATTTTATAAATCCATTATCTGGTTGCTAAAGGCCACACATATTCATATGGTCGGTCTATTAGGATTTAAAACTTAAACCATGCTTAGGATTGACTGGGACATTAAAATAGATGGAATGATCCTTCTAGTATGTTAATAGTCAAAACATGTTCTTTGGAGTTCCTAAGCTTCTCATCAAATGGATGGCCTAAACACCTTTATAGAAGTCAATGTAGAACTGGTAGTTTAAATTAATCAATCATGGAGATGATCGAGTTAACACTTTAACTTAAAAGAGTTTTAAGGATAAATTACTTCAACTTCAAATATGACGAAACTTACATTTTTGTGTGACCCACCTACTGGCATGATGTAGAACAACTAATTGGTCACACACATAAGAACAAAGTATTTCGGTTGAAATTATACATGGAAGATCAAACCTGTTTAAAGAGAACTTGATTTCAAATTAAAAAATTAAACTAATTAATTTTTTTAATGTGCTAAATCCCTATCACACTAGACTACTGTCTAACTAAAGTGTGACGTTGATCTAATTAGAAAATATTTAATTACCTAATTAAATTTATAAATATTGATTTAATTAGTTTAAAGTAAAAGAAATATTTTTAAGGTCAAAGATAAAAATCGGTTGGCCATTAAAGAGTTATTGACGCCAAAACAAGATATTAAAACATAGCATTTGATGACAAAATTTGAATTCAGAGTAGGCATGATCGGCCTCTCTATGCAGTCAGTCAGTGCGGTCAGATGGTATAGTTAATTAATTATGGATCAATTGATTAATAAAAAGTTTATTTAAATGGTGAACATTACGTTGATAAAAGTCGTATGGACCAGATGGCAAAATGGTTAAAAAGAAAGGAAGAAAGAGAGAAAGTGACTTGGTCAAAACCAAATCCCTGTAAAATAGGCAAGTTGTAGGCTGTTAGCAAAGAAAATGGATAATGCTGCATGGTTAGGTTTAGTGCATAAGGAAAGGTGCATATGTGGCACATGGGCGGGAAAATAGCACACATGATTAGCTAGGATTAAAGAATCAACGCCCATAATTTTTCCTCTTTTCTCAAGTAGTAGTCGGCCAGTTTGGATTTTTATCTATAAATAGGATTTGATGTCTTCATTCATAGCCAACACTAATGGAAATGTAGCGACACTAGAAACTTTTCCATCTATGGATAAACATCACACTTTTCTTCAAAGTGCATCATCATCCAACATTCAACACATGTGAGATTCTTTTAGGATTAAGTTTTATTCGCTCCATAGGCAGCGACTTATGTAATAATATTGTTTGTTTGTTCAACAAAAATACACCTTTACCATTTACCTTATCATATAGTTATTTGTTTATTGTGGCATTTTTTGCTCAGTAGATGTAAAAATCCAAGAATGATTAGACCTTACGGCATTTTGGCATGCTTCAATTGCTTTATTCTCATTTGAAGTTATATTTCTTTCTATTAGTTTTTTTTCTCTTTTTGTGTGTCCTTTCAATTGAAGTACTTTCTGAAAGTATATACCCATCAAGCAAATTGGGTTAGAGTAGATAGTATATATTTTAGGTCATAAAATTTTATTTGTAAATATTAACAATTTTATTATTTGTTATTTATTAGTACTCATTCAATTAATAAAGGCAATTTCAATTGATCATGTTCATTGGCTATATTGTGTAACGCCCGCCCTACCAGCTGCTTATTCTATTGAATACTTTAGATGGAAACACGCACAGCTAGTAGGAGGTCATTACCTTTCTCTATTTCAATAATAAACTTTACTTTCAAAAGCATTTTAAAGAAAATAACGTAATAATTTGAAAATATTGTGACAGTCTTTATCATAGGAAATTAATCCCAAAACTTTTTAAATAACTTTATTCTTTATTCGAATATACATATATATACATATACATAAGTTTGTTTAAGGAAGTGCGGATTTTTCAAATTTATTGCTTACAAAGGTCGAGTCTCATATGTACAATTTCACGGGACTGATTGCCTCCATTCACTTGTTTCTTAGCTTACCGCCTTACCTTTGTAAATTCCTACAACACAGGGTAGACATCTATAAACTAGAAGCTCAGTAATGATAGAGTCCTACTCATATTACTATTTATGACTACATTTAGTTAATGCTTTTATGACCTATATCTAGCATGCATAAATTTCTATCTTTCTACAAACTAGGCCCTGAGGATGTTTCCGCTGGCAATTCAACTGATATCTAATTAGTGGTCCGCTTATGACCGTTGCAATGATCCACTTATGCCCTTTTCTTTAATATCATTCAAGGTCCTTTATGATCGACAAGCGATCCTTCTTTTAACCTGGCAGCACCTCACTTTAATGTCATGCATGGGCATGCTCATGCTTCTTATTTATCTTATCATAATATTAACTTCTAGAAATATGAACTTACGCAATTAATCGTAGCATATTCAAAGTTTGTATTATCCTGAACTCATAATGCTATATTATGTTACTACTAGTTATGATTCTTATTTCTAGCATGGTAATCATAGTGTTTCAATTGTACTTAACATACTATATGACAATCATAAGCTTAATATTAATATTGACATTAGCATTATAACAACAAACAATTAAACAATATCTTTATGTTGTAGTGAGACTATATTTACAGCTTTGTTACGAAAGGTTGTCGGCCCTAATCTCTTTTTTCCTTCTTTCTCCCTTTCTTCTTTCATTTCTATATTTTTCTTTCCCTCACTTCTTTCTTTCCCTCTCCCTCTTTCTTTCCCTCTCTTCTCTTTCTTTCCTTTTTCTTCTCTTTTCCTTCATGGTTTATTTTCCTTTCTTGCCAATTTTCTCTTTGGCTAAAGGGGGCATTTATATTATTAATTGATGGTTTAGATGGTGACATGTGTCTTATTGACTCATCTTTCCATTTGATGATTAATGAAAGATGATGATTTAGCTAACTTAAGGGTTGCCAAATGGGTATTAACGTGGAGCATCATTATTTATTATTATTATTATTATTAATTATACTTAAGCTCCTATTAAGTCTTAAGATTATTAAAAGATCCCCTACTATTTCTATCATTAAAATTTGGTATATGTAGGAATTAGAATTAATAATGAGTCCGCTTTAAATTTATTTTCCTACAACTATTCCTAGTCTAGAAATATTGGGAGATTACATATTAGAGCTAATGACTTGTGCTCATTAAATGTATATCATGGTAGAATATTGTATCTCAAGTTATGAACTTGAGACAATGATGAGATCATGCCGATAAGATGCAAGTTACTTGAAGTTTAAGGTACAAATGTTCATAGTTCTAGGGTACTGAAGAGGGACATTGATTATCGGAATAGACTATCACATAGTTCATTCACTAAAAATATAGGATAGTTATTCTCATAACTATTGATGTTAGTAAAATATTATAATGATTATATAGGTACTTGGTGAGGATCAAGTGCACTGAACATGACATAAAGATAATTCTCAATGAAGAATATTAACTATTAATGATAATTACCTAGTGACTATTGTATAGTTAATCCTCATACTTGAGATCGTCATTACATCTTATATGTAGTGTTTTATATTTTGACTCCATCTTACCTAACGCTAGTCAAGGATTACAAAGGGTGTATTGTTGGATGTATGATAATGCATATGGAGACTACGGCTAATCAAAATGGAATCAATCATTTATGTATTCAGAAGTAAAATCCTATAAATTAAAATCTTTATGGAGCAAATGAATCTTTGCAAAGTGATATGATATGAAAAGAGTTTTCAATATATCCATTGTTGTTGTTCATAAAGTTATAATATATTCATATAACTCGTCTATTAGAGTCTAATAGTTAAGCTATGCTCTAAGATAAATTAGGATATCGTATTGCATGTATTGTACTCACAGAAGGGTTATTCTGAAAGATAATATATTCTCATATCACATAGGTCTTGAAAATTCACTAGAAGATGCACTTGACTTGGGAGGTTTAAAGTTAATTGGTCCTAAGATGATCAAGTTAACTATTTAATTTAGGAAAATATTTTAAATTAAACAATCTGATCTGGAATTATATAAAATCATATAGCGATATAAAGCTATATTTTTAGCATGATGTATAATATAATCAGTCACACACACTAGTATTCTCAGTAATTCAGTTTAACTTTTTTCGAAAATTAGAAGAAAAAAAAATATATGAAATTACATTTTTAAGGGTAAAACCATAATTTAGCTTATATTTAGACTATAAGGGTAAAAATATAATTTATTAATTTGTAAGATTAATATCATGTGAATTACTAGCACAAATTAGATGATATTAGTTTAATTTGAAACTGATAAACTTATAATATGATTATTTATTTTACTATAAAAGAGTTTCAAAGATTCGTAATTAATATTTAGATATTAAAGAGTTAATAAACTAAATTCTTAACGGGTTTTTGTGGGCCAAATTAATTAAAGAGTTGATTAAAATTGAGTTGAGAATCATACAACTACATGGCCGGCCATTCCAAGGGTAGCTAACCCATGGTTCATTGATTAGATTGAAGAAAACCTTATACTTAAATAGGTTAAAGACCCATGGGTAAAATTATAGGGTAATCTAACCCTAAGAGAGCATTCATATATACCCGTAAAAAGCTTGGCTGAAATCCTAGAGGATTCCATCATCTTTGGCTGAAATCAAAGTGAGAAAAGAGTCTTTTTCCATTCATTTTCTCTGAGATTTTTTATTCATAAGATGAATTTTAAAGTAGAAATTAAATTGAGTGAAACGAACCGTGTAGATTATGGTTAGAGGGTGAATATGTGAGCACCTTATCTTCCTCATAGAATTTAGGATCTATGTGAGCACCGTGTAGATCTATGAATTGGTAAGCTTTCATAGATCTTAATCCTTTTAGTATCCTATGACGTTATTGTGCTATCCACAATGTATATATACATATGATGTATATAAGATATGATATGATCTTGATCTTAGTTGTTATATGTTTATGTGACAATCAAGTTTTAGATTTGATTCAAAAAATTTTAAAATTTACCGATTTCGGTGTGATTAATAGTGGTATCATAGTTTGGATCGTACTAGTAAGTATTATAACTAAGTTGGTTTAATTGGATGTTTATTTGTTGTTCTTCAATGTTCTTGAGTTCTTACTAATGTTTATCATGCATAGAAACCAAATGAAAGAATTCTCGAATTATTCGCGTGATTGGATATGTGAAGGCTGCTTTTCATGGTGGCGGTACGGAAATACGTTGTTGTATAGCGAGTTTAACTCACTGCACAGTGATACGATATTTGCTATATATAAAGTTCCAATTTTTGGATCATTATAAAATTGAAAGGACATGTAAATAACAAAATTTCTCATAAAACTCAATAAATGGATCGTTGATCAGACAGCCAAGCCACCAGAAATGAGTGGTGCGATCCAACTGCGGTGCCTAAGCAGCTGGCTGCACCAGGTGGCAGCCTTACTTACTGTGCTTGGCTATTGTGTTGCCCAGCCCGACGGCGATGGCGCAGCGGTATAACCCAAGCTCAACTAGGGTTTCAGGGCTTTTTTGAATTAAGTAAAAATTTAATTTTTAAATTTGTTAATAAAACTTCATTTTGATTATGAAAATTACTAATTAAATTGTTATCGGGCAAGTTTTAATATTGTAAGTGAAGTTTATAATATAAATTATTTATATGGAACTTTATTAACATATTAAAATAGGAAATCCTTTTTTTAGAATCGATTAACAACCTTAAATTATGTATGGTAAATTTTGATTCAATTTGTAAAATTCATATAAAGAGTTTATATAATCATTTCAAATATGGTAGTTGCTTCAATTAATTAAAAAAATAAATTGTAAGATTTAATGTGATTAATATAATTAACCAAGAAAATTGTTTATATGGAAATTTTATTATCATATTAAATGAGGAAATTGATTTTATTAATTGCTAACCTAAAAGTGTTTATGATGACTAACCTGTTTTAAAAGTGTTTTAAATTAGTAAAACTTTTTATTTAGATAATTAACCTATTTTAAAATGAATTCTGGATCAGGAAACTATAGTTATCTAATTTTGGAAAGATTCTATAAAAAGTTGTATTCTCAGTATGAAAAAAAATCTAAATTAGGAAAGAGTTCTAAATTAGAAAAATATTTCCAGTTTGGTAGACTTTCCTATTTTAGAAAGAGCTAAATTGGGAAACTTTCTAAAAATCACCTTTCCTTTTTGGGAATTTTTCCTAATTGGAAAACTTTCCGAATTTTGAAAGTTAACATTTTAGAAACTTTTCTTAAAGAGTTCAAGAAAATTGTATTTTTTATTAATTAAAACATACTCAATGGACTTAGATAGATTAGATAACCAAAAATTTAAACTAATTAAATATAACAGCTTGTTTGGATTTCCATGAACATTATATTAGCATACATCTAAAAATAAAACAACATAATGTGTGAAAGTAAAATTGTTTAACACGTTCATAGATTAGATGGATATATATTAAGGTGTTATTATACATGCATCAACATTTATATGCATGCGAGATAAATATGTTTTCACATCATTTTCATAAAATTATAATGAGATAGTTGATGCATGATATAAATATGTTTGATTTGATGAAACCATGTTTATTTTAAAATCCTTCCTTTGATTATATTAAGTTGTGTATGTTCACTCGACCTTTTATTAGAAGGTTGGGTAGCATAGTAAGGTTAGAGACTCAATTAGAAGAGTTAGTCCCACCTTTCTACTTTTTCTCAATTCGATTGCAGTCTCTGAAGTCCTTCTTGATCGATGGTCCCTGATAGCATTAGTGCAAATTAGCAGTCACTTTTTTTTTTTTTGAAAGCCAAGGTACTCGTGTGTGATTGTGGATTCTATAAAAGTATTTTATGACTTATCTTCCCAATATTATAATAAGTGGGGTTTTTACACTGGTTATAAGTTGGCCACGGCATGTTGGGACATATAATTAGTGTAAAAATATTTTTTTATTATCTTATACATGAGATGTGTTCTGAGTGGCATGTTTATTCTAGAACTATCATATGCAAATGATAGGGTCTAGTTCAACGCATCACGGAATTCGAGAATATGTAAGTGAGCTTAACTAAGTAAAACATAGTTGGCCATGGTATCTTCGGACTGTGATTTTTCTTAGAGATAAACGATGAGAATTACATGAGATACAATTACAAGGGTGATTTCTACCTTTCATAGATACAATAATTGGCCACGACACATGGGATTACAATATTTGGTGATTGGATCCCTCTCTCACTAAGAAAATATGATTTACATTCTTTTACAAATAGGCAAATATAAAGTCATTACATAATAGTAGGAGATACAAAAGTTATTAAGACCTTTGATTTTGGTCAGTATAATGCAAGTTTACATATGTTGTTTTATATTTATATTTATGTATTATGCAATAAAAATCATGTCATAAGGTCCATTCTCAGTTCGAATAAATTAGTTTGACCAAATTTTCATAGGAATGACATTAAGAATCTAAGAATTGTTTTAGATATGATCATATTGTTATTATCACGAATCAAATACTTTGGACATCTTGGCTACTCCTAAAAGAGTACATGCTAAAACAAATATAACTTGGTTGAAGTGATTGAAGTGAATTAATGTGATCCAATATATTGTACTTGCATTAATGAATAACTAGTTTGAGAATATTATGAGAAGTTACATGTCGTAGAGATTATTGATGATAAAATGGCACGTGTGAAATCTCTAAAGCCTTATTTTGATTAAAGATAGCTAAAAGTACCTTTGCTAGAGAAAAAATGTCGAAATATTTTTATATTTAGAAGTACAGAAAAGGGAAGAAGTATTATAATATTTGATATTATAAGTAATGACTTAGTTAATTAATAATTATATATTTTTTAATATTATTAAATCTATAAGTCTGACTTAATAATTTAATGATTATTCGATTTGATTTCATAGTTTATAAAGTAGTTATAAAGCATGCCATTTCCATAAATATAGAATGGATAAAGAAATGAAAAAGATTTTCCATCATAGTAGCAAACAACATTGGAAGAGAAAATGAAAGGCTACCCGAGCCCCTCTTATGAAACATAATGATATTTCCTTATTGTACGAAGTTTAAGGATAACCTTTCTTATAGATTATTATAAGAAAGATATGAGATTGATAGACCGGATATGATTTCATATATGTAAGATATATAATTAATCTCAAAATTGTTCCAATTTTAAGAAAGACAAAATACACCAAAAGACAACAAATGAATAAAGAGTTATTACATTAGTTTTGGTATTTTTCGGTATCATCTAAGCCTTTTGACTTAAATTTAGAATTCAACACGTTGATATTATAAACTTATTCTTACCTAAAGTATTGCTTCTATTTTGGACAAAGAAGGTTCATCTTTAAAGTTAAAGAACAATATTTCTAGTATCTCATTGAATAAGTTCATTTATAGTAACAGTTAAAGTGTATGTTCTAAATTTAAATGGGCGAAACTTATCTCAATATTAAACAAGTTAATAGAAGAAAAAATTTGATATGATTCAAACAAGTTTTGCCATTATCGATTGAATCATTCCAAAAAATAAAGAGTGCAAAAAGTTGTACATTATGAATATTTAAGGTCAAATTGATTATGAATCAATAATAACTTGTGAACCATATTTTATTAAATATGATATTTGAGTTTTTTTTTAGTTGAAAAAAAGAATAAGATGGTTTGATTAGTCATATTGACCTTACTTTCAACTAAAGGCAATAAATGAACAAAGTGTTATTATATTAGTTTTGGTATTTTCCGGTTTCGTCCTAGCTTATTAGCTTAAATTTAGAATTCACTGCGTTGATGTTATATACTTGCTCTTATCTAAATTATTGTTTCCATTTTTGACAAAGAATGTTCAACTTTAAAGTTAAAGAACAATATTTTTATTATCTCATTGGATAAGATCATAGCAATAGTTAAAGTGTATGTTCTAAATTTAAATGGACGAAACTTATCTCATTATTGAATAAGTAATAGAAGAAAAGTTTGATGTGAGTCAAACAAGTTTGACATTATCAAATAAATCATGCCAAAAAATAAGAATACGCTCAAAGGCGACAAGTAAACAAAGAGTTGTTATTTGATATTTGATATTTGATATTTTATGGTTTCGTACTAGCCTTTTGGCTTAAATTTAGAATTAAACACATTAACATTATATATTTGCTCTTACCTAAAGTATTGTTTCTATTTTTGACAAAGAATGATCATCTTTATAGTCAAAGTATAATATTTTTAGTATCTTATTAGATAGGATCTTTTACAGTAACCATTAAAGTGTATGTTTTAAATTTAAATGAATGAAACTTATCTTAATATTGAATAGGTTAATATAAAAAAAGTTTGATGTAATTCAAACAAATTTTCCATTATCCATTAAATCATGCCAAAAAAGAAGAATACACCTAAAGGCAATAAATGAACAAAGGTTATCACATTAGCTTTGACATTTTCTATTTTCATCATAGCTTTTTGGATTAAATTTAGAATTCAATGCTTTGATATTATATACTTACTTCTACCTAAGTAATGTTTTTATTTTTGACGAAGAAAGTTCATCTTTAAAGTCAAAAAATAACATTTCTAGTATTTCATTAGATAAGATTCTTTATAGTAATAGTTAAAGTGTATGTCTAGATTTAAATAAATGAAATTTATCTCAATATTAAATAAGTTAATAAAAGAAAAGTTAAATTTGATTTAAATAAATTTTGGTATTATCGATTAAAATATATTATCTAAATTTAAATAGATGAAACTTATTTTAATATTTAAAAATTTTAATTTTATTCAAACAAATCCCTAAAGTACCGCACTCCAATTTGTGTTCTCTCCTCTGTTTGGAAGCTTTCTATTCCGAATCTTTTTCTCCATCTAAAATCTTCATAGCTTGTTAGTTGTCAATCCACCTACAAATGATGAAAGAAAATCAAGTAGATAAATCAAACTTTGCAAAGAGAAAAAAAAAATAGTACCCAATAAACTCTATTTATCCGTTGGTAAACTGATAAAATGAAATTCATAATGAATCTCCACATCTTTCATATCCTTCGCTAGAATCCCCTAGGAAAATACATATAAATGGGGGATACAGTACAATTTCGTACCTAAATTTTAGCGGCACTAAGCTCAATACGACGACTTCAATTTCAAACCGTTATTTATTTATACTTTCTTGTACCTATTGCATTTAAGTACAAGAGCATTTTTTTTATGACCTTTGTCGACTGATATCAGTATGATTGTTCCATTGTTCCCTTCTTCGGTAATTGAACATAACACCTATATGATATTATCAACTACTTGACGTTCGCCTCTATTAAGCATGCCATATACTCTAATTTCTTCCAAAACATCCTCATTTATATAAATTTTCTCGAGCTTTTTCATATATGATATGATGGAGTATGCAATATTTCTTCCTAATCTGATATAAGCAATGATGTTATTTTTTAATCTCGATAGGTGTACACGTGCATGTTCTCAATATCATGAACTATGTGGATCTAAAACATAGGTTTACTAAGTGCATGTTCTCAATATCTTTGAAACATCTCTTGCAACAACATCTTGCAAATTATAAGCAAATTTCTTTTTTTTATTTCCTTCATTACTCAAATATTTTCTTTGTTTTATTATTCAAGCATAGTTATGTATATCTCTGGCCGTAAAGCTTTTGATTCAAAAACATATTAGCATTTCAACATGTTATGTTTATAATCGATTCTGAGCGGAACCCACTTTCTGTAAACGAAATGTCAAAGTTGATTTAGGTCCTCCTCTGTGAGAGCATCGAATTGGTATATAATACACTTAAAATGATTAATGTGTGAATGAGAAATTGAATATCAAAGTACAACTAGTGAAACAAGTAGGAGAGTATTTATATAGAATTGCACATTTATTAATGAGTAATAAAATATAATCTAGAATACTCTCTCTAACGTCGCCTATAGGGGATGCAAATCCGGACCGGATCAAGCTTTGCTCGTGTATGTTTGCACCTGAGCGCGCCAAAAACAGCCTAGTTCGAAACGTATGAAGATGAAAGGGTATAATTTAATTTTCTCCTGAATACTTTTTCTTTTCTTTTCTTTTCTTTTCTATTGAATAACTTTTTTTCTATGCAACGTATGAAGATGAAATGGCATAATTTAATTTTCGGTTTCATCTTATTAAGTTTGTATTAAACCCCGATTAAATATCATATTAAATTTTTATTAATATATTCTCCCCTTATGAGCTTATAAATTGGAAACTTTCCTCCATTTGGAAACACACTGAAAAATAAAATCTCTATTTTTCATTCCCTTTCTAGAGTTCTAAGTTTTCAATGTGGTAGAATTTGGGTCACTTTTTGAGTTCGCTGGAATAGTATTGGTGGTGCACTACTGCTATTCGTTTCTGTTGTATCATGGAGGACAGATACCATTCCACCTTTGGCACTAACACGACGGGGGCGAATCGTTTTTAAGGAAATAATTGCATAACATGCCTCAGTTTGATTTTTAATTTCTTACCTCTCTAACTGCAATCTTATATTTAATTGCTAACAAAGTTTACAATATGTTTAACACTATTTTATCGTTACAGATTCTAGTACATAAACTTGTTACATATAATATTCTAGATTTCTATTTCATAGATTTTATTTTTATTTACTGCATTACTATTTACTATTTTACAGATTCTATTTCTATTTTCTATTTACTGTTTATAGATTATTAAAGTTTATATTTATTATATATTATACCATAACTTAAAACAAATTATTCTCATTATGATATTTAATAAACAGATTTATTGCATCTTTAATGAACACATAACTGTATCAACACTACTATAACATGTTTCATTACTCATCTGCATACCGCCGCTGCACGTAACTATAACAAATAATTATATTTTATAGATTATGTTTCTGCTTACCGTTGTTGCACGCCCACACCGAACAAGACCAGAGCCCGCCGCCACCGTCCACTGCTTCGTCCTTCGCTCTCCGCTCTTCGCCCTCTGCTCTCCTCCCTCTGTTCTCCTCCCTGTGTTCCTACCCACTTATCTGCATGCAAAGCTAGCTTTCGGGCTTAAGGTTCACCTTAGCTTGTGTTGTGGATGCGATAGAGATTTTTTATAAAGAGGATGTTGTTGATGTTTTTTGAACTAGTTGATGTTTTTTAATCCGGTGAACTCGTAGATTTTTTTTTATTGGTCAACTTGTTGATGAAATGTACAATTATTTTGATTTTAATGTTATAAAATATAAATTTGTGATAGAATGCATTAGCATTGTGCAGGTAATTTGTAAATTGCAGTTACTAGTTACACATAAATTAAATTAGGGCTAAGCGGTAGGGTCGGATTCTAGAGTTACTCTACAAGTCGAAAGGTCGAAGGATCGAAGGGTCGAAGGGTCGAAGGGTCGAAGGATCGAAAGCCTCGAGGCCCTGAGATGTACAGACCGACATCTCACAGATTGGTATGAGGTCGAAGGGTCGAAAGAAATATCACATAAACTAGAGTCAAATGGTTGAAGGTCTCAAGGCCTTGAGATGCATAGATCAACATCTCACATGTCGGTTTCTGTTCGAATGGTCGAAGGGCATCTCACACAAATAAGAGTCGAAGAGTCAAAGGGTCGAAAGCTGCAAGGACCTTAGATGCACAGAACGACGTCTCACATGTTTGTCTGTGGTCGAAGGGTCGAAGGGTATTAGAGTCAATGGTTCTAAGGGCATCTAAGACCGAAAGGAATCTCATATAATTCGACCCTTCGAAGGGCATCTCACATCTCACATGTGAGATGTACAATTAGTTACGTACGTATATATTGTAATTGATATAAAATTTTATATAAATATATATTATTAAGAAATATATTTACATACACCTTAATAAATATATAAAATTATCTATAGATCTTTTACAAAATAATAATAATTATTATAAAATAAATGGGTATTCGACCATCCGCCCTAACCATGTGCAAATCGGGGCGGATCGTAGATGCTACCTCACATTTTGATTAGATCAGGTATCCGATCCGATCAAAACCAATGGATATCCACATGCAATGGGTCAGATCGGGCCAAATTTGACATGTTGCATATCCCTAGGTATACTATTTCTTAGAAATCTTCTAAACAAATTATGATAACTAGTTCTACTATGGAATCTGATTTTATAGCTTTAGATAAATATAGAGAAGAGACAGAATAGTTATGACAATTCTTAGAGGTATTAGGAAGTGGTCGAAGCTTGTGCTAGCAATTTGCATTCATTGCGACAATCAATGTGCAATTGGAAGAGCACAGAGCAATATGTATAATAGTTAGTCAAGAAAATTACGTTGACGACATAATACCATTAGACAAAATACTCACTATTGCAGTTATGTAAGATAAAATGATAAAATTGTGAATCTACTAACAAAACAGTAAAATAGAGAGTTAGTTGAAAAATCATCAAGGAGAATGAGACTAAAGCCCATGAAAGAGTAAATTAATACAGTAGAAACCTAACCTAGTTGACTGGAGATCCAAAATCGAGGTTCAATGGGACAACCTAGTTGTATAAGATTTAATTAGATCATTGTTGTTATAAATAATTTTTATTTTTATTTATATATAATTAATTTTTAGTTTATATTTTTAATTTTACTTTAATATTTTTTAATTATTTACTTATAAAATAACTTTCTCCATTGTTTTTTACTGCGCTTTTATAGGAATAATTTTTTTATATATATATCATAATAGTTTAAGATGGGATAGTTGAAAGGGGTATTTGGAAGGAAAGAATAATTTGAGTGAGCTTAACGTACGTTGCATTTTAACTTTAACCGATCACAATAGACGAGGGTAGGTTAGGGTAAAAAAGTCTGGATCAAGTCTAAAAGTGAAACCAACAAAAGAATGGCTAATCCGAATGACAGATATACGTAATGATTACGGATTGTCTATTGATTGATTGACCTCCATTAACACAAATCGAAAAAGCCTTTCCAAACGCCCACGTTTTATTTTTCTGAAACGTCGTTTCAAGCGAAGATTCTCTCCACTTCTTTTGGCCTCGAACATAATCTCCAAATTTACATTTTCAAACTCCAATTCCAGAAAAGTGGTTTTTGCCTTCTATAAGATAGACTGGCGTTTATAGAACGGTTTGCCTTCTATTTATTAACTGATGTTTAGTAAGATTGGAATAAGATGTTTAGTTAACATTTCAAGGATCTAAATGAAAATAATATAATTGACCATATCAAACTTCAGGTCCAAACTGAAAAGACAAATGCTACAAATGAACCCTTCGGGAAGTCTCTGAGTTGACTAAATATCCATAACAATAGATTTGAACAATAATTAGGATTACTCTTTCATTTATTTTAATTTAAAATAAAATTTCACACAATTTATAAATTAAAAAAAATAAACTCATAATATCAATAGATTTTATACACACTCATAGTTAAGAGTAAATAATATTAATAATAATTAGAAGTTAAATAAACAAAATAACTAATTACGATTATACGAATCCTTCCGTCTTCCACCTGTACAAATCTTCATCCTCATCATAAAACCTTCCGAACAAAATAATTACAGCGGGTAAGAAAAGTAATAACTACACCTGAGGGAAGATAAAAAATTAACGGAAAACCGAGCGATGTTCCAAATGAAATCCTGCACTTTCTTTTTGTCTTTTTACTTCACAAGCTCCGAAACCCACCCAAGATCCGGACAGCTACCGGAAGGATCCGGGTCAACCCGCTCGAGACCGTTTTCATTACTCAAAAGCCTCTCGAACATCTTAGCCCGTAAACCTCTTCCCGATTCGACACGCTCCATCACCGGCTCCTCACAATCCTCTTCCCATAGATTCAAATACCCTAATCCAGACCGATTCGGAGCCCTGGTTGGAGTCGTTGGAAGGCTATAAAATCCGGGTCGGAGCACAGACTCTCTTGGAGACCAGACACAGTTATTAGGAGATCCGACATGAGCCGTCCATGAACCAGGTTGAGATTTGTTAACCTTACCGAGCTGTAACATCCGAAGCGACGCTACCATTTCATGAATCGAGTTTGACTTACTCATCGGCGACATAGGCGGCGAGGAATCCACCGGACTCCGCGTCGGCGAAACGGTCCGCGAACTCTGCGACGGCAGAACCCTAAGCTGCTCAGGATTGTGAGCGAAAAAGCAGACTCGTCTCTGACAACTCGTTCCGTCCTTACAAGGCTGAGTCCTATACCGAGCTGGATGCAGCCAGCACTCGAAAACTCCATGAGCGAACTCGCAGAGCTCGCCTTTCTTGCAGTTTCCTTTTCGGAACTCAGGGCATGCCGTGCCTGAGTAGTGATACTTCCTAGGATCTCGGCGACGAGCCTTTTCGCCGGGATGAGCGTACGGACAATCCGTCCAGTCATGTGATCGTCCTCGTGCGCACCGCCGCACTTTGAACTCATACATACGAAACTGATCGCAGGAGTAGGCATCGATCGGAGCGTCGGAATCCGGACCGGAGAAGAAATCCAGGTCGGGTTCAGGGTCCGGTTCGTTAGACGGTAGATAACGCTGGAAGGCAGTTAGGGCATCGTGCAGGTAACGAGGAGAACAGTGCTCTCCACCGTTAGCAATGCCGCTTGAGTTGACAGTTACGCCACTGACTGGAAAGGGCGAGCGGTCCGGTTCGTTAGACGGTAGATATCGCTGGAAGGCCGTTAGGGATTCGTGAAGGTAACGGGGAGAATAGTGCTCTTCGCCGCTAGCAATGCCGCTAGAGTTGATGGTTACGCCGCTGACTGGGAGGGGCGAGTACATCTCAGTGGTTGGATCATCGAGTATCGTCCACGGCGGAACGTGAACCGTTGGATTAGAGCGGTGGCGTTCCCCGAGAATCATTTTAGAGCGGCGCGGAAGTGTTCTTTGGCTCTATTTTGGCTGTTTGCAAAAGCATAGGCATCGTCCGTCGGTTATAAAGTGGTTTCGAACTATAGTTAGTTTTACGCCAACCATGGTTAGGTTAAAAAACTCGGAAAAGAAGGGGGTATGTATTTAGCTAACTGGATAAGAGCACATAATAATATAACCTAGCCGCCTCTCACTCTTTTCTCTCCTTCGAAGAGCTCAGTCTCATTTTAAAATATATTTTATTATATTTTAAATTTATTTTATTATATTTTAAATTTATTTGATGATATAAAGTTATATCAAGTATTTAATCTATATTTTCTCTTTAATAAAAAAAAATTATTTTCCCAAAAAAAAAAAAAAATACAAACAAACAAGAAGAAGAAAGAAAAGGGCTAAGAGTGCTTTTTAATTTTCATAAGCCGTTCGCTGTGATATAAAGCCAGATTAGCAATGGATAAAAAATATTAATAACTAGCCTTTATTTTAGGAGAATTTTTTACGTCCCCACGGTTTCTTAGTCCTCAGTTCTCTCCTACGAGGTTTCGAAATAATAGGCTAAATATTAATAAACAATTAAATCAAATAGAAAAAATAATCATAATATATTACGAATTTTTTTTGGCCAAAATCTATTGGGAAGTTAATTAATTAACTATATTTAGCCCACTTTTTTTTTATAAAAAAATAATCTTACCTCTAAGAAGTATTAATTTAAATTTAATAGAATTAACCGTAAATTTTAATTATATGTCGATTATATAAAATTTAATTTAATTTTCAAATTAGATTACATAAATATTAATTAATGAAATAAGGCATTTTTTATGTTTAATAATACTGAAAATTGAAAACTCTCTATATATTTATCTTTTTAAATGATATCACTCTTAAACAATAACTAAAATAATTAAAGTTAGTAGAGGATTAACTAATAAAAAAAGTGAAAAATTTTAATTTTTAATTCTTTTAAATAAAAATGTAGAAAATTAGAAATATAAAAGTATTGAAATTGATGGGACAAACTAGAAACTCTAACAAGAAATGGACTAAGAAGTGGCTAGTTCAGGTCAGCCATCGGCAGACATCTCCCTCTGAACATCCTAGAGTGGCGTCTGTCTTTGTAAGCCTTCTATCGCACTAAAAGTAAGCCAACTTTTTAGTTCGACGCTCCAATTCTTTTTTCGTTAACCTTCTTTAGATTCTTCCTATCTTTTATACCTCATTCTTCTTATAGGTCTATCCCTTCCCATAAGTAAACCAACTGAGGACGAACTAAGGCTTTGGGATTCCATAGATTCAATACCTATTGATGTTAGGGAATTCATATTACTCATCATCCCAGATAAGCTGAGGCAATCCAGACTGACCCTAATTTCTTCTTTAGATGTTGACCCCTTTCAAAAAGTTAAACCCTTGCCATAGAAGAGGGTATGGATTTAGTTAGTTTCCCCATCCCCCACCAATTTTCTTTACACCTATATGCATATTATTTATTTTGTTTTGACCAACCTCTCTCTTTTTTTATTGTAGAGATGGACCCTCATATGGCTAAGGTCGTGGGGAGGATAAAGGCTGAAATGGAAGAAGCACGGAAGGCAACTAAGTATACTAAAAGCCCTCCTTCCAAGAGAAGGAAACACAATGTTTAGCTCAAGCAAAGGGAAGAGTGGAGTCCTGGCCACTCCTGCTCGATCAGATACCTCGGTCGAGATTACTCCTGCAGGCCAGACCAGTGCTCAATTGTCTGCCTCTATGTCCACCTTACTTTACTCTACCTACTCGGAGAACATTTCATATGTTCTGACTAGAAGAGGTGCATCCAATTCGACTTAACTCCCCAACATTTCTAGCACATCCTTTAAGGAGATGGTGAATATAATGCCCCACTTGGCATCTTCCTCTAGCCTTCATTTAATTCCACACCTTAAGACATCCGACCTATAGAGGAAATGACCTCTGATCTGATGAAAGTATTGTCTTATTCATTCTCCTGTATACTTCTCCTTTTAGCTTCTTGAGATACACTTACACTTGTTGTGCTTCTTTTAGCTGATGCTTGTCTCCTCAGCTCTTAGGGTTTCTTCACTCTCAACCGATCCCTCTGAAGTTTCTCTTATGTGCCTGAAGCAAAATAAACAACAAGAATAACTCACTAAAGCTTAAAAACAATTCACTAAGGCTCAAAAGCAGGCTGCTAAGGCTCATGAGAGTATGAAGGTACTTGAGAAGAAGTATCGAGCCAAGTTGGAGGTGGGTTGAAAAGAGAGGAATCATATGAAAGCTTTGGAGCTCGAGCTGAACCAATTGAAGGCAACAAGTGATTGATGCCTTCAAAGCTTCTAACGTATGATGCCTAGGAGTATGGGTTCATCTTGACCATAGCTCTTTATCAGTGTACTAAGCGGTGTCTTATTCCAATCTCAAAGTTTAACCTATACAGTATAACATAGTAGTCCCAAATAAGGTTTGTTGGACAAGCTGGTACAGGGACTCCAAGATGTCCAGCCCCATTTACTTGTCTATAAAGACCGTCTAGCTTCTATTTCCTATAATAAAATAAATAAATATATTACCTAAATTACTATATTAAATATTACTAGTTACAATGATTAAGATTAAAAAGTAATATATTAAAATTAAAATTTAATAACCTTAAAATGGTGGGTTAAATTTAACTTTAAATTTAAGGGAGAAGAAATGAGAGAGAGGGAAAGAGGAGAAATTAGAATATGAGTTATGAAAAGTGGGGTAGAGAAAGGGTATTTATAGGAGAATAAAGAAGAGAGAGGGGATGGGGAAGGGTATTTATCGGAGGATAAAAGAGAGAAAGTGGAAGAAAAGAGAAATAAAAAATGATTAGGAGAAATGAATATGTATACGGTGAATTGAAAAAAAAAATTGAGGGTAGGGGTAGAAGGGTACCAGGTGGAAATAGTAAAATAAATAAGAAGACAGTAGTAAATTGTGGGAAAAAAAAGGGTGTTAGGTATAAAAAAAAAAAAGTGGAGTTAGATCATTACTTTATGATATATTTTAATTACTTTTATTATTTTATTAATTTATAAATTCTTTCCCAAATTTTATTATTTTTTAAATGCTATAATTTAGTATATCATAAATAAATAGTTGACTAAAATAATGATTTTATTGTGATTTGTAAATATTACATAAATGATTTCTATCAAAAACCTCTTTCGGAGAAAAAAATAGAACCTATAATGAAATCTTATATAACAATTACATCATAATTCCTAATTTTGAAAGAGAGGTTGAATTACTCCTTACCTCACAATTATGAGTAGCATATTTATATTTGAGATATAAATTATCAAAGGCTCTGAACATCTCTTCCTTATTCATAATTTTTATGGTTGAGCTAATATAGGAAATCTATGTGAGTTTACCTTCCACCATTATAAAATATTAAAATCATTACCATTTAGCATTGGGAGGCACTTACGAAGCTCCTCATGTTGAGGATTGATCATCGAAGATGAACTACAAGCAATACTAGAACTTGAAGAACCACTCTTTTTTAAATATATACTCCATATCAACTTCTTGTTGCTCATGCTATTCTATATTCTTGATGGTTGCTCAGCTCGTCGAGGTAGTAACTCATTGTACTTATTTTCATAAATAATAAAAACTTCATGGAACATTAGATTAGCACCAGTAACTTGTATATCATAAGAAATATTTAACTCATGTCATATAAAAGTAAGAATATTTGTTTAACCATCCAACTTAAGTATAAGATCCAAGAGAACTCCAAAGCAATACAAAAGTGGAATTCATTTCTAATATTTTAAATATTTAACCTTCATTTTTTCTATTATAGGTCCAAAAATGACATCATCATCATAAATGCTAAACATTTAAACTATCTCAATAAGTTGTGCAATAACTTATATAATGGTAAAGTAAGATAATAAATACCAGATAAAATTATAGTATATTCATAATTTTTTTGTTAGAAATTTAGTGAGTTTTGCAGCTATATCCTAATCATTATAACACAATATAAAAGTGGTACCATGTTTTACTTTTAGATGTAAAAACATATTAACTTGAGAGAAATTATTGGGTAAACCAGAAAGTGTATGTCGTCAAGCCAATCGAATTTTAACGTGATGGGGCAGTTACATTATATCTGTCGTTATGCGGATATTAATAAGAATTATTTGTTGTCATTAATGAAAGTCAATAACTATTTATCGTGTTTATTGATTTTTTTAATAATTAATATTATATGTTTTATGTATACATATAATGATAAAATGCTAGTATCTTGAGTTATACACTCTAGAGACCATGATAGAGATCATGCTTGTAGAGACTTAAGTTGTTAAAAGCTCTTAAGATACAAATGGTTCATTATTATAGGATATTGAGAATTGACATCGATTGATCCGAATAGGTAATCATGTAATTCTTCACTTAATTGTTAGAGTGGTCAATCTCATAATAAGTTGTGTTAGTAGAACACTATGATGATTGCATTGGTGCTTAGTAGAAACTAAGAATGCTTAATGTAACACTTTTCTCAATGTTAATTAATAATGATTATTAATGAGAATTACATAGTGACTATTCTTCATGTGATTCTACTTCCAAGGTAGATATTGAGAAGTTTGATGAGTCTAATGACTTTGGATTATGAAAGATGAAGATATTGATATATCGAGGCAATCTTGGTCTTGCAAAAGCACTAGGGAGAGCATCTAAGCTTTCAACTATTATGAATGATGAGAAGAAGGGAGAGGTGCTTAAAAGGGCATATAATACTCTGATTCCTAATCTTAGTGATAAGGTGCTAAGAGAGGTCGCGAAAATAAAGTTAGTGATCGATATTTCGTTAAAACTCAAATCTTTAACATGCCCATTAATCTTTCTTACTTGTTATATCTCACAGTAAGATTCTTCACTTTTAAGATGGTTGAGGGTAAGGGCTTGTGGTATCATATTGATGAGTTTAACAAGTTAATTATGAATTTAGAGAACATTGGGGTCGCTTATAAAGATGAGGATAAGGTTTTGGATTTGTTACATTCTTTTCCAAAGTCTTATGAGAATTTTATGGACATTTTACAATATGAAAGGGAAACTATTACTTTGGAATATGTTGTGTGAGCCCTAAGGTTTAAGGAGGAAAAACGAAAGAGTGAAATGGATAAGCAGTGTGCAAATGATTTGGTAGTTAGATGAAGTCCGAGCAATAGGGGAGTCAAAGGGAAAACAGAAGGGCAGGTAGAAGTCTCATGGTGGCAAAAATGTCATATTTAATATACTTTTTTTTATCATGAAGAGGGACACATGAAGAAAGACTATCCAAAAAGGTAGGAATAAGTGAAGTTACAAGCCGATGGTGGCGAAACAACTATTGTTCAATAAGATGAAGACTATGAGAGTGCAATGGTTGTTACAAAAAAGCCCTGGTATAGCCTTTTTGGAGTCTGGTCATGCTTTCAGTGGATGTTCAATGGAGTCTTATTGTTTAAAGGAGGAAGAGAGCCAACATGAATGCAGAAGAGCGCCTTCCTCCTTGCAGGGAAGCTGCCCCTTACTCTCGAGTTATTGTTTTCGGGGTACTAAGAGAGAAGACAGCTAGCAATTCTTTTTTCTATGCTCCTAACAACCACGAGATCAGGCCAATCGGATTCTCATATGATTCCTGACAAATGTTGGTTTGAGAAATACAAGAAAATCTATAGTAGTCAAACTTTGTTGGGGAATAACAAATCACATAAAATAGTTGGTATTAGCTCAATAAAGATTAAGACTCACAAAGAGATTGAAAGAATGTTATTAAATGTAAAGCATATTCTCGAACTATGAAAAAATCTTATTTAACTAAATATGCTTGATCAACACGATTTTAATTAGAAGAGTGAAAATAGCATTATAAAAGTTTCCAAATGATCACCGGTCGTGATGAAGGGAATCAAAGAGAATCGAGAAATTCCCAATTCTTTCGGAAATGATAAAAGTCCCGAAATGGATGTTCCTATCTAGCCGTACTACATTTAACTCTCTACACCCACTGGTTTGATGCTACGCTCTTCTTTCCCAAAAGGATCTAATTTTTTTGTTTTCTTAAGTTATCTATGGATATTAGGTATTAAATCTGTAGGGTGACATATCTTTAAACAAATTCACATAACTTTGGTAAGGTTTATAATCATATTTTTGGATCTAATTCTTATGCTCGAAAGGAAAAAGGCATGCAGTCGTTTCAAAGTTAGAATAATAAATTTAAATATTTTATAATAGAATTAATGATTTTAATTTTAGAATATATATATATATATATATATTATTCATAGCTAGCTCGCTAAAGTATCTGGAATAAAGTTGGTCATTTTTATATTAAAAAATCAAGACCATGGTATAAATCTAATTTGATGGTTATGCGTATCTATCTACTATACATACCCACCACAGCCACAGACTCAGATCTAAGGCCAACTGCATGAATTGGCAAATTAAACAATTCATTTTTGGATTTTTTTAAAGAATTTAAATTGCATTCTCAATTCTTTTAAGAATATTTATATTCGATTATCTAAAATTTCAATTATTTATAATTTTAGAGAATTTAAGTACAAAATTATTAAAAAAAAAAAAAGGTTTTGCATTTTTTTTATTTTTTAAATTTAGGTTTGATATAGAATCATTATAGTATTAGTTATAAATTTTGTATCTGTTTCTTTTCTCACATCTAATTTTATAATATTATTTATTATCACCAAATATTTATTATTTTTCTCTCTTCTCATAATAAAAATTAATTTAAAAATAATATTTATAATAGAATAAAAAATTAGATATACAACTAAGTAAAATTTAATTAAGTAAAATCTAAAAATATGTTATATTAATTAAAATTAAGTCAAAATATAAAAATTAGATATAAATACTTTAAGAATTTCTCCCTATTATTATTCTAGGTAAGCTAGATAATGTTAATGATGCTTTTCTTGAAACATGAGTTTATTATATTATATCATTTCATCATATATTATATTAAATTTTATATAAAATATTATTCAACAAAAAAAAAAAAAAGATCCCTTTTTTACTCAAACTAAGCCACAGATTAGCTGTTTGGCAGCTCTATAATACTAAATCGGGTAATTTGTGATAGAATTAAAGTTTGATCCAAAAAAAAAAAAAAAAAAAGAGTGCTAGAATTAAAGAGAAGCCAATCAAGCACTTAGTTTTGGCCAAAAAAATAAAAATAAATTTAAGTCCATAGAAATTTCATGACAGCTTATATAATAATAATAAATTACTTTTTAAAATTAATCAGAATTCAAATCTTATTAACTTTAGCAGCCAACCTAAAAAAGCATCATATTTCAAACTAGATTTTTCATTTTTAAGTATAATTTTAATTTACAAATAATATTTGACGATACATCGGCACGTAACCCACCTCTACCTATAACTTCTGTGTAAGCAAATTTATAGGTCGTTGTCCTTGGTCCCTTAGGGTTATTGCCATAGAAAACCGCTTCCTTTAGCATCTAGCTTTGTATTGTACGTCTATCTTTATCTATGAATTATATATAATTTTTAGGATTTATTCTTTAAGTTTAAAGTATTTATTATTAATTTTTTAAAATAAGTTTGAATATCAAATAAATTTAATTTAATAAATATGTGTTTTCAAATATTATTAAGTTTAGATATAATGCTTTCAAATATGTATTTTTAAATAAAAAATTATTTTTATCCGACCACGTAGCTAGCCCTAGAAAGAAATCGGCTTCTAGTTCTTTTACATCCATCTTACATGCATCTATTATTTGAAAGCAAGTCCATGAACTGGGAGATAAAGGTTAGATTATATATCAAAACCTTTGAATCTTATCTTGCATACTTCCCAAAAATAATTTAGATCCAGTGATTTATCTTTAATTCAAAATTTTAAATTATTATTATTAGTAATTTTTATTAAGCTAAAATAATAATTTATGATTTTATAAGATAGAATATGCCAGGTGGCAGTAAGGGATGGACACGAATAATAAAGTCCTCCCAGTATCTTGGAGGGTTAAAAGAATTGACACATCGAAATAATCACGCGCTGTCACGTGAAATGTCCCGCGAGAGAAATAAGGGCAACTGACCAAAGGGACAGTGTCACAGCTTGATGGACTATTTTGGTCTGACAAAAACACAGAAGCGTGTCCGTATGCCAAAAATAGGGAGATTAAAAACCAAAAAAAAAAAAAAAAAAACAAATGAAAAAGAAAATCCAGCTCTTCTGTATAATACAAGCAGTCAAGCACGGGAGAATCTGTGCGGTCGCTCCCTATCTACCCAGCAGTCGCTTGTTCTACGCTACCCCATCTAATCAATGCCCATTTACCACATACGTGTCCTTGTCGTTTTACTGCTGAACGTGACACGTGGTATCTGAGAGACTGCTGTGATTTTATTTGTGAAACACGTGGCTTCATCTCTACATCTTCATCTTCGAATTCCCGTGACTTTGACGCTTCTGTTTTTATTATTATTAATTATTATTTTTTTGTCGTCGATTTTCTTGGATTTTAGAAGGATCTTATCCTAAAAACATTTTAATAATTATAAAACACTGGTGGCTAATTTGGGTGCTACCGTTTTTGTAATAATTCACGACTTTCGCTGCAAGTAACTTTTTTTCATTCGTGTATATTGGTAGCCGGGAAAGGACAATGTTAATAGAAATTTTTAGAATTTGGGGTTGATTTCTTTGAGATCTAAGAAAAAAATTTAACTCGTGACTGTTATATTATGAGTAGAGTTAGAGATTTTGAAATTTTTACGGTTTGGGATTTATTTTTAAACGTATATTTTGACACTTGTCAATCATATATGCACCTCTCAAGTTTTTTGAATCTATAAAAAAGAGGAAATTTTGTAACTTTATTATCATTCCCGATATGATAACTTTTTCTGTTTGTACATTGCTGAGTCCATAAAACCTATTACTACCATCATGATAACTATCTCTCGAGTAAAGATTGGAACCAAAGAAATATGTTTCGACCCAACCCACTTAGATTTCTAGAACAATGGCGTAGAATTATTAGATCAAAAATAATTTATTTTTATTATGGCATCTAATAATCTTATGATACTAGACTTTCAAGGTAAAGATCTTACACTTCAAATCTCCCGGTTCAATCTACTTTTTCCGACCTTGAGTGGAGGCCCTCTACCAAGTAGAAATCGACAGTCCAGTAAGTATTTAGTCTTGTAATTTTTACTAAAAGTTCTAAAAAAATTATTCTACATTTTAATCTATCTAAGAAATAGCAAGAATGTTTCATAATAGATAATGGACCGACATAAACCAACATGATACCAATGTGAACCAATATGTAATTGATTTATACCGGCCAAAATTTAATGGATTGTTGTGTCTGTTTAATTAATTTAAATATTTACTGTGATTGACTTAAACCTCAAATAATAACCATATCAAACAGGTCATTAGATATTTCGATACCCACTAACATAATGGACTCTTAAGACCATTATAAGCGTCGGTCCTTTATTGATATTTATATCACAACATAGTCTGCCATACATGCACATTATATAATCTATCAACAAATATATATTGTACCTAATGTAAAGATAATATAATAGTCAATATATACTGTCAGAAAGTATGTACTGCATCAATTTCAAAAAGTATGTATGTACTGCATCTAACGTATGAAAAAGTAGTAGAGCAATTTTTTACTTTTTCAAATCTAAATTCAACTACAAACCCCATTCTTGTCTATAATTATTGATGGTCATCTTCTCGTGAAAAAAAAGTCGTATTACGATTGTTTACTGCCATTAAAGATACCCTTATCACATGAAACTCGATGCATTTGATCATGTGAATAACACAATCCCCCCTCTCCTATGCGTATTCTGAGGGAAAGAGCATTATTTAAACTTAAATAATTTCTTCAGCTTCTCCTTGAACTTTTCCCTCATCTTCTCCTCATGCTTTCATTTGTTACGTAGTAGATTGCACGAAGACTTGCAATAAAATATCGGTGTAATACTATTTTTCTCCAGCAAATTCACGTACAAATTCATGACGGTAATCTTCTATTCGTTGAAGTCCACAGCTATGGCAAACCAATGGGTATCTTGAAAGTTGAGCAGGTAGTATAAATATCGCACGGTGTCTTAAAGGACACCTTGTTTAGGACTGAATCCCGACATGTATCTAGCAAATACAATATAAAGTGTTAGCAGATTCATAAAAAGGTTCGAATAACATAAAAAATACCAAAAGACAAACAACTTCTATAGATGCATACGTTTGAAATAAAGAATCATCCACTTTGACCCTATTTTCGATGAATCAACAAAGATATTGACTGAACATGTCATCTGTTATTGCTACTAGAATTTAATCTAGACGAGGGATTAGATGAAGAAACTTCTTTTGTTGCTTCTATAACAGGTAAACATGCTTTGTCAACATGCTGCAAACATTCTCATAAATTATTAGTTACAAAATATTTTATTACCATAAAGTTTTAAATGATAAGATAACATTTGATAATTATGTGACTTTGCAATCATTAACCTTGTTCTAGACATTTCCTGAAGACTGTCTTGTCGAAGACCTCGGTTTTATGACTGCCAACCTTATAATTAGAAATGAAGACACATAATTAGAAAAATGAAATAGAATGTAGAAACCAAAATAAAATAAAATTAAAATGTAAAGAATAAGAATTGTTACTTATCCCTTTCTTCTCCTAACCACTTTAATAATGCCACTTTCGCTTCTCGATTGAGGGCTCGTACTAGATCGAATGTAACTGGATCATTCTTTTGAATTTCGCGGACCTTCGTGGGATCAAAGTAAGGAGAGCCAGTGACTCCATTTTTACTACCTCCGCTTTTCCATCGGCTAACTCACTATGCTAGTGGGCGTTGCAACATTGTTATTGCTCGATTCATCAATCCCATCAGCTTCCTTTCTACCCCCCCCCCCCCCCCTTTTTTTTCCCTAGCCCTGATCCCGCATCTCTACAACATCATTCGCTTGCACCTATTTCTTCACCATGGTTCATAATCTCTGCCTCATCATTAAAAATGTTACCGTATGCCCCGCTCGTACCCCTTCCTTCATCCTGGTCCATTATATCAGCATGCTCCCATACATCATCAACATTAGGAAAGTATTGACCACCCACCTCTTCAAAACATGATGTTTCTGTAAAGATTGTGTGATGATTAATTATATTAGTTAATTTGTTTAATTTATCCTCTATTTTATCCATCCGCTTGCCTTGCTCTTAAACAAGTCCCTCTAATAGCTCAAACCTATGATCAAAACAGTTACCTAATTCATCAATTTTTCCTACTAGCACCTGCATCAAGTCCTCCAGTCGCCAACTAACAGACACATTATTTCTTATTCTCTCTATTGGACGATCTTCTACTCTCTTCTATTCTCTCTTCATTTCCTTCTTGTGATATAGGAGCATTCTGATCAGAAAACACCTCTACTTTCTCTTCTTCTTCTACTTCCTCTCTGCTCCCATCCAATGTGGCTACCACACGATCAATGCCTATGTCTTCAACCTCACCCCATACAACTAAAGGCTAGTCATGTAAGGCTCGCTTGCTTCTTCCTCTAATGGGCGTAACACTCTATGCACTACAATCTGTAGGATAAAATTGTCTTTATATTAGTGGTTTGTCTATTAATTAAATAGTTGTAGTAAAAACAATCTCGATCATAATCAGGCTTACCTTTGGATTATCCATCGTTTCGACGATATGCGTAATTCATGTCATCCCGATCTTTGCACTGCCTTTTTTATTATTTGATGCTCATTTTAGGATCTAAGGTCTATCAGATTGGTTCAGCTTCAAAATCCTCCCATGTTTCACTTTGACAAAGGGAATAGCTTCAAAAGCACAAAATTGTGGAATAATAATATATTTATTACAATATAACATAGCACACAAGCATTATTGATAAAAACTAAACTGAAATATTACAATATAAGTCTATCTACTAGTTTTGAGAATATATTACCCGAACATCGTACGAAACCAATATGTGGAGTATGTCTATGGTTTAGTAACAACTTCTCTTGCTTTGGCTTCTTATTTTTTAATACCTGGGAACTCCCCCACTGCACTGTCCTTCTTTTTGACGTCCAACTTCAGTGTTGCAAGAGTTTTCTCATAAAATGACTTCTCCCGATGATAGTTGTTGAACGCCTCCAAGTTATTGACTAGGATAGATGCATCATGTCAATGTTCCTGGTCTTCGGTTTTCAAAATAGGACACACTCTAAAGGTTATACTAGTCCGAGCTTCATTTGATCATCTGCCAATCTTCTCCTCTACGATTCATCTTCTTCAGACATATTACTTATGATATCTTTGAACCTTTTACCAAACTTATGAACTGTAACATTTTCTGCCCTATCAAAATATGTCTCCTTCAGACGTGCATTCCGCATCATATCTTCATCGATATCTGGTATGTTTTGGCATCTTAGGTTGTCCACTAAAGCAAAATCTTTAAGGGAGAAATGGGGAAGACGACTATCGATATCTACCGCATCATATTGTCCTCATCGATATCTGCCAATTTGCCATCGGTTCTCAACGATCCTTACTTTCTCATCAATACAGACCATGATATCACACATAAACATAGATTTATCACATCAATTTTCGGAGATTTACGAAAGAAACAATAATAGAAAACCTATTTTTTGTCAGTACCTTTATTTGTCTACGTCTGATTTGGGGGTTTGACGCTCCAACTTCTTCTTTGATCATTACTTCAATTTTCCTTCCTTCTTCTTTCTTTCGTCCACCGCTGGGTTAAATTTTTAGTTGCTCGAGCTGCACAACATCATTATCAACTTGCCCATCATTGTTCGGGTTATCATGTTGCTCATCGTCGTTCTCCATCACGGTATATTTTGAGTTCTTGGTTTGATTTCAACTTCCCACTAGTCGATTTCTAAAATTAGGAGGGATTTGAGTTCAAAAAGATGAGCATGATGCTGAGGAGTCCGAATGGGAGAGTTCATATTTTACGTTATTTTGGAAGAAAGCATAGTCTCTTTCTAAAGAGTACGAACGTGAATTGATATACCTGTATTTCGATTGACCAAAAACGAGGGAAAAGAAACGAGAAAAAAAAAAGATATTTTAGTCATTCTCTCTGTGCATTTAAAACTAACGTTCAAGGGTATTTTAGTTATTCTATTTCTACAATTAAGAAAAACGTAAAATTGAATATTTGAGTGCTACTTTTCATAGAAATTCAAAATGGGGCTACATTGAAAAACTCTTTGAAAGGGGGCTACTTTCACAAATTTTGATTAATTTTTTGATGATTTTTCTTCTTGCTTTTGAGTTGACGTCAATAGTACGTGCTCAAGCAGCTTGAGTTAAGCTGGTTTCTCCAACAAGACAAACTAGGGTTGATTGTCGGACACATTGACAATTAAATTATAGTGCATATATCTAAGGAGAAATGAGCGAGTTCCATAGGTTTCTATAGGATTATGGCTTATATATTGTGTTTTTCTGATTATTGTTGGAAAATTGTACGGTGGGATGTTATGTTTATGTTTAATTTTGAGTATGACCCTTTTCATTGAGTGAGAGGGTAAAAATGAATTTGGCTACTCCTTCGTGAGGAGTTCGGAACAATATATTATACGCTCAAATTGATAAGATATGTGAATAAAAAATTAATGTTCATAGTGTTTATTGAAATAGAAAAATAAAAGAAAATATTTTTGTCTCACATTGAAAATAGAGTAAAAGTTGAGTGTTTATAGATGATCACCCAAACATAAAAAGTATGAATATAAGCGAGAATATTCTCTCATGCGCGTGCATGTAGAGTATGAAAATCCAACTGCATGCTAATTATCAACCCAAATTGAGCCCACCTCATCTTGGCCACATTTTGTATTTTCCTTTAAATTTTCTGGCCAATAAAGCCTATTAGTTATGAATTTAAATTTGCAAGTTATAACTTGACTATTTAAATTCAGTAATTCCAAATTAATTCATATTCAATTGGGCTCTTAATTTCATTTTTGATATGTGGATTTAAGATGAATGTAACAAATCATCTTAAGAGTGCCTATAAATTGTTATTTCTCCACCGTTTGGAAATAATCAGTTGAAAAGAGAAAAAAAAAAAATGATTTTCTAGATGTTCGTTCTCTCTTTATCTTAGGTTTTCAATGTGATAAAGTTTAGGCACTTTCAAAATTCGTTGTATATAGCTTGGTGTGCAACTTGCACTGAATCCTGACAGTCAAATATTATTGAACTTCTAACATTGGGTGAATTTATTTTAAAGAAATCGTGTTTCACGAGCCTAAGAAATCCTTTGTTCTCGAATTTGATTTGAGATCATTTAGCTTAATGGTTTTGTATTTCTCACATTATGGTGTTTTATACATATTATGTTTTCTCTGGTTCTATATTCTATTTGGTATTTTATGCTCTAGGTTTTGTTTGCTGTTTTACATTAAATTACCATACAAAAGTATGTTGCGTATATAACACTTCGTTACATTATCAGTTTTTATTTTTATTTTTATATTGTTATTATTTTGATTCTATTTCAGCGTCTATAGGTCTCTGTGTAGCATACATACCCAACAAGTATCCCTCTTTTTGTGGTGCACTTTATCAATGCAGTGTCTTATGTATAATTGTCCATGTTGACTCTCTAATCAAAATGTGTATGGTTTCAACAAACTAAGTTGTTACGAAGGGTTGGGTTGCTTTTGTCGCTCCGAAATGCGATACTCCTGACTTTTGTTATACACGTCAAGATGGGTGAATTGCTTCTTCCCTAAGTTGGGGCAATGCAAGGATCTAGAGATGGCAATTCGTGCCGGTCCGGCCCGCTACAAATTCTGTTATGCCGAATTCAATACGGATATAGTAACATGCCATAAACGTACTGTGCCGGTCAGTGAGCTTGTGTCGTGTTGTGCCCGGCCCATGAGTCTATTTCTTTAATAATCTCATTTTTTTGAATCATGCATTCAGAAATCAGAATCAATCATTACTCACTATATAGCCACATAGGTATGATAATCAACAGGTCAATGGAGCCTTAGACCCGTCAGTAAACAAGAAATTATGTGTCGATGGGGATTTCAACTCGTCGAATATCATAACTTCTAGTTTACTCGATAGGTAGATGAAATCTTCGCCCCATCGAGTATCATAACTGATAGTCTATGAAGTAAACAATGATTGAGTCTGATTCAAAAAAATTGGATTGTTAATGTATTAGAAGTTAGTATTATTAAAATAAATAAATTATTTTACTATACATTATAAACTAAATAAATAAATAATCATTTTTAATAATTATTATTTAGTCAATTAGAAGTTAATACTATTAATAATTAAAATTATAAAGAAACTATAAAAAATATTATTTGACCAAATAAGATCTTGCATTAATTGAAAGGTTTTAACATATAAAATGATTTTCGAAAAAAAAAACTCTTAGGACTAGGAGGCCTTTTTGGGTTCGTGCATCGTACGAGTCCTACATGTCCAAAAGGGTTATGCCATACTCCGATCCGACATGAAAAATCCATGCTGGCCCACGTACTTGCATAATTGGGCACAGTATGGCCCGACACCAGTGCTCGTGCCGTATCATGCCGATCCGTCTCATTTTACCACCTTTACAAGGATTAGATTAGATATCGCTACCTTATTTTATGTATATAAAGGAAATTATGACTTCCTTTCGGATGGCTCTTCGATTAGGTTAGCAGCAATTTTCAAAATTTTTAAGTGGTATTTAAACTTTTCATGTACTTAATAATTTAACATGATACTAGATATGAAAACTTATACTTAGATCTAGTATTTTTTTTAGTTGTATTTATATTATACACTTTAGACCTTTAAACTTTCACTTTGGATTTCGAGACCTACAATGTTTAATATATTCAGGGGGGGATCCACGTAGGGGCCTGTAAGGGCTATCGCCTCCTGGCCCCCACAAATCTTTTTGCAAAATTTTAAAATTCAGGGTTAATTAAAACTAACTTGCAAATCTTGGTTTAAATTGAAGTTATTACAAATTTAAGAGACCTTTTTGTAAGACTTGGATACTGCAATTTTACATAGCTAAATTACTATTTTCCTCCGCAAAGTTTCCTTATTTGTATATTTCATCCCTATGCATTCAAATATTTTAATTTCATTCTTAAAATTTTTAAAATATTCAATTTTTGTCCTAAGGATCATATTTATAAATGTAAAACTGAACAACTTTTAATAATCAAGATTATCAATTTATTAAGACTCTACTATATAATTACTACTATTAATAGTGATTTAGCTAGATTTTTTCCTTCTATTAGAGGAGGTTTTTTTTGTTTTTTTTTTTAGGGCCAAAATAAAGAACTTTATTGCGAGAGAGAAAAAAACGGATGACTCTATCAAAAAATCGCTCAACCCAAAAAAAGGAAAATTAAAATCTACAATAAAACCCGGAAAACTAAACTAACCGAAATAATCCCTCAAAAATGACCCGAGAAGAACCAAAAGCCCAAAAGCTCACCTGCCCCATCAACCAAAACCAACCGGTCCTTCAAAACAAACAAAAACCAAAGCAAACAACAGGAAAAAGACAAAACAAAAAAGAGATACCCCACGCCACAAAATATTTATCGACACTCTCTTAAGCCACCCATATCCCTTCACGACCAAGAGCCTCCTAATCAACCCTAATCAAGCAAATTCCAACCTAGCAACCAAGAAAACTCCCCAGGGACGAAAACCCATGCCATAGAAACTATCGTGACCCCAACATCATCCATAACAAACCCTTCGAAACAGATTAAAGCCAAAATCTCAACAAAAAAATTACCCTATCCCATCTTGCTCAAAGAAGGTCCCCAGATCTCCACGCCAATCATGTAAACAACCTGTATTTTCAAGATTCAGAATATTTATCAAAGAAGACGGAGGCCGATCGACCCACCCTTATGGGCACATCTTCCCTCTGTGTTCTGTTGGAACCCAATTAATTGCTTTGTTAGCTTCTCTACCAATCCAGATAACTTTCGACTCCAAGAAAGAATTTTTAGGGAACTGAAGTCCATCAGAACCCACTTGATTCGCCAATCACACCCCTCCCAATCCTCTATCTTCTTAGAGAAAAAGGATCAATGCATCCCCCTAAAAAATGACTCTGAAAATTTCCGTCTTTCGCCATTTGAGTTCCATTCATAAGAGCCCTTGCTTCTGCATCCACTTAGGCCATATCAATCTTGAACATGCAACGTTTTGATTTCCTTCACATCCTCTTTTGAGATAAACTGAGCTATACTACAAAGGTTCCGATCACCTGAGTTAGAACTAATAAGATCTGCCACCTATCTTGCCAAATCCTTACATTTTTACCATTAGCAACTCTCCAGCACATATTATCTTTAATGCTCTCTCTGCCTTCTAAAAGACTAGGCAGACCCACGAGGGCCAACTACCTTTATTAGCAAGTATAGTCCAAGAGTGATGGAAATAGATCCGCTTCAAAACTTCCGCCCACAACTCATTACGATTTTTCAAGACCCTCCAGAACTGCTTAGCCAAGAGAGCTTTATTATGAATTTCAAATTCCCTGAAACTCATTCCCCCATCTGACTTACTCAGTGCAAGGATTTTCCAATTAATCCAATGGATCATTCTTTCTTTGTCCATTTTACTGCACATGAATTTAGCTATGGCTGAGTTGATTTCTCCACAGATTCTTAGGCAACTTGAAAGAAGTCATGACATAGGATGAGATTTCCATAGCCACATCTTTAATAAGAATCCCTCTTCCACTAGAAGGTAATAACTTTGGCTTCCACCCTCTAAGTTTAGGCATAACCATATCGGTTACAAAAGAAAAATATTTGGATTTAGTTTTACCGCACAAATGTGGTATTCTAAGATAAGTACTTGGACTAGAGGCCACCCTCATTTGCAATATATCACCCAAAGTGGCTTTAAGGCTAGTGTCTGCATTTCGACTAAACAATAAGCCTTGATCTCTCAAAGTTAAGTCTTTGACCGGAAGCTAGGCAGTAATCCTGTATAATTTTTAAAAGCTTTCTACAGTTATGGTCCTCAGCCTGGGCAACGAAAAGAGTCATTTGAAAAAAAGATGTGAGATAGCATAGGACAATGTATTATTATTTGAATTCCCTTCACCCATCCAGTATTAATATCTGATTGAATATTTCTAGAAAAGAACATCCGCCACTAATAGCAAAAGGTAGGGGAAAGCAGGTCCCCTTGCCAATAATATAAGACACTTTGGAGACACATTCATGATCCAGTGAACCCACACATTGTTGAACCCTAATTTTTCATGACAGCCTTTAAAAATCCCGACTCAACCCTATCATAAGCCTTGTTCATATCTACCTTCATAGCAATCAAGGCTTTCTTACCTTTTCTCCTCAACTTTAGGTTGTTAAACACCTTTTCTTACTTTAGAATCTTTAGGAAAAGTGTTATGAAATTAGTCATTACTATAGCAAATTAGATTGTCCATCGACTGGTTATCTATTTTTTTTATTCTAATGATATAGTTATTTTTAGTAATGGAAGCAAGAACTCCTAAGTGGAGGAAGATTTTATTTGACTATGAATACGCTTCCAAATAGCTTGCAAATGTGATAAAGAGACGAGTTTTAAAGTATTTTAAATCTATTTTTCTTAGTCTCAGGATCTTTTCGTAGTTCTATTTATTTTAATTTTATTATTGGTATGACTTATAATATTTGTTAAGATTTATGATGTTATTAGGTTTTTATTTTAATTAAGGAGTCTTAAGTAGTTAGGTTTCTTATAATATTAGGTTTCTTGTACTATTAGGTTTCTAGATGTTTATCTATAACTAAAGAGTGCATAGACTTAAAGAGTATCATTTTGATGGGTAAAATTTAAGCTTCAGAATTTGTAAGAAAATTATTATATGGTGGATTTTAGGATTATTTAATGTCCGTTCGAATGCAATTTGAGCAAATACCCATTAATGTTTTATACGAAAATGAATTAATTTATTTTCACGTTTTCATCATGTGTCAGATTGTATTAGAGATGGTTGATAATTGGATTGAAGTGATAGTCAAACTTATGAATGGATATAGTCTTGAGAGACAAGTTCGAAATACAGATAAGCTTATTGGTTTCCGAATTACTAATTATTATCCAATTCAAACTTTGACTAATTGTTCAATTCCTTTGATTTTACTTGTTTGTTGGTTGGTGGACTTGGAGGAGAGAATATCCATGGAAGAAAAACTTGTATGAAGTTCAGTGTGAAATAAATTACGATATCAAAGAATTAGCCCATGAAAGCTTTGAATAATTTCATGGAAAAGAGTAATTACAATCTTAGCAAGAAAATATTTACTAATCAATTTGACTTCATCTTTGATAATTGAGAGGAGTTTTTCATTAATACTTGATAAAATTCAACAAGATGGTCGATAACTTACAAATGATACATGACCAATTGATCTCTTTTGTTAAGTCGGTGGTATATATATTCTAGGTATTTAAATATTTATTTCATAAACTTTTAACTCTCTTAAATTTATTTTCATTTTATCATCACTTTAGGTGGTGAAATGTATTTTTATTATTTGGCGAGTTATTATTGTTATGACCACCATGATTACAATAATTGTTTCGATCTCATACAATCATGACTCTAATATTTGGAATTATCATATTCATTTCTGGAAATGGAGAAAAAAAAAATACTTAGAAGATAATTAATTTCTCATAATTATAGTCGCAAAATTTCAAACCTTGTCAGAAAGAAAATGTTTCGGGGTGGCCGATTATAGCTGATATAGTTTTGAAAACATGGTGAGTGCATTCTCATTTGGTTCTATATGAAAAATAATTGTAGTGCACATCTTACATTGTTAGACCATATAGCATCAATCATTGATCATCCGCCATCAAGGTCATGGTTTTATTGAAATAAAATAGTTCATATCATATCAAATGATAGTCACAATAATTATGATTACCTTAGATTGTATATAAAATACACTTAGATGTCATACTTATCCAATAATTACGATTAACATAGATGATACAGAAAATACACGTAGATATTATACTAATCCGAAAGGTTGAGATCACAATATAAGATTCGAAGTCTCTACAATAATAAAGATCACAAGCGTGTATATACTGTTCACATAATATATCATAAAATAATACAAAACATGGTTTAAATTAAAATAAAGACAACAAAAGTTCAAAAGTTGGTCAAATAACATTTATGACTGATTTAAGATATTTTTCCTATTCTTACTTATTTGATCATCAAATCGGTGGTACTCAATCATAAATGGTTCTTATTTGTCTAAAAGAGTTCTTACCAAATCAATGATGATCATAAGAGATGAAATAAAATATAGTTTCATAAAAAAATCACGATTTTCATTTACATAAAAGAGTACATTTCATGTCAATGATGATTACAAGAGATGAAAAATAAAATTTAGTTTGAATGTCAAACAAATCTTCTTTCTCTGAAATACATACTCGGTTGTAAGCATCAATTTCCCACTTCACCTTTATTTCTCCTTCGAATGATATAATAATTTCACGACAGCTAAGCCAAACACTTTGTCATATTAAAAGCAATCCTTGAAGGGAGAGGGTTTATGACTTATTTGGGATATTTTTTCTATTTTTTCTTATTCGATTGTCAAATCGGTAGTCCTCGATCATAAACAGTCCTTACTTGTATGAAAGAGTTCGTACCAAATCAACGATGATTGCAAGAGTTATGAAATAAAATATAGTTTCGTATGAAGATCACGATTTTCATTTAGATAAAAGATTACATTTCATGTCAATAAAGATTACAAGGGTGATGAAATAAAATATAGTTTGAATGTCAAACTAATCTTATTTCTCCAAACTACATACTCGATGGTGAGCTTTAGCTTCCCACTTCACCTCTTATTCTCCTTCGAACGACATAATTTTCCACTACAACTAAGCCAAATACGTTGTTATGAGGAAAGCAATCCTTGTAGGGAGAGGGTTTATGACCAATTTGGTACATTTTTTTCTATTATTTCTTATTCAATTGTCAAATCAGCAGTGCTCGGTCGTAAATGGTCCTTACGTGTTTGAAAGAGTTCGAGCCAAATCAATGATTTCATAAAATAAAATAAAATATAATTTCATATGAAGATCATGATTTTCATTCAAATAAAAGAGTAGAGTTAATGTCAATGACAAGTACAAGAGTGATGAAATAAAATATAGTTTGAATGTCAAACTAATCTTACTTCTCTAAAATACACCTCTATTTCTCCTTCAAAGGATATAATAATTCCACGACAGTTAAGCTAAACACTTTTTCATGATGAAAACAATCCTTGTAGGGAGATGGTTTATGAGGGATTTAGGATATTTTTTCTATTTTGTATTATTCGATTGTCAAATTAGTGATACTT
The DNA here is from genome assembly GCA_027186245.1 of Coriaria nepalensis. Classification (NCBI taxonomy): domain Eukaryota; kingdom Viridiplantae; phylum Streptophyta; class Magnoliopsida; order Cucurbitales; family Coriariaceae; genus Coriaria; species Coriaria nepalensis. The sequence goes on along the minus strand of CP114484.1, from coordinate 4,564,127 downwards.
GGTCATAAATATGTTGTTCTATAAGTAATCCGTAAGCGAAAGCTGTAATTTAAAATTTTCAGATCTAATTTGAAATATGGATTAAACTCATAAATATACACTAAGATCGATCATATAAATATATATCAAATTTATATTTAATAGAGAGCACATAAAAATTTTAGGAAACTAAAAGTATTAAGATCTAAGAGAATTTATTGATCTTAATATATAACCGAACGAATCTCCTTGCTCATTCATCATGGTCGAATTCAGTAGGCAAAGTGAGGTACCCAAGTGTTCACCATATAATCATAATCTACATAGTTCATTTCACTTGGTTAATTTTCTATTCTAAGATTTATTATATGATTCGAAGAGCTCGTAGAAAGAAAAAAGAAGAGTCGTTTTCTCACTACGGTGATTTCGGACAAGAGGTAAGAAAAGAACCACTATTTCGGCCAGTCCTATTAAGGTACTTATATAATGTTCTCTTAGGTTTTAGATTATAAAAAATTATCGCACAATTTTAACCCAGTCAACTGATAACTTAATTAAAGGTTCATTTAATCTGATTAAGTGAATAATCAGTCATCACCCATAAACTATGGTTGGTCATACATTGGGCTTAAAGCCCAAATTGCTTAAATCAATAGTGATTAATTTAGTTTATGAAATAAATCAATAAATTAATTCATTAACTATTTATTATCTTGATATTTTTATGATTAAATAAATAATCCTAATATAAATTAATAATTTAGAATTAAACTTATATTATATTTAATTCTACTAATAAGATCGAATAATATTTTACCCATATATACTCATGCTATCTGATAAAGAGTTAATGAAAAACAAGAAATAAAGAAACCATAAAAAAAAAAAACTTATTTAATGCATCAAGTATGTTAATAAATGTGTTTTGTCAAAGTCGTAAACTTTACATGATATGATGGTGAGCACTGGGCAATGCATAATTTCAATAACAATAAGTGATTAGAAATGTAATTTTCAGAACAGTTGAAAAATAATGATTTAAATAAAATGCTGAAACATGCATTAAATTATTCTTATAACATAAAGCTTAAGCTTTGTCCAACATTTCACGTCAAATTAATATAATTGGAGGGCGAAAAATAGTAATCAAATATATAAATAAAGGCAAAAAATTTAAATTTGATTATGATGATTTAGTTTTAAGACTGTTATACTCTCATCTATATGATTGATGATGGAGTTCACTTATAGCACAAGAATTGAAGAAGTAATTTGAAATCAACCACAAGTAAGATTAGGATCCTTTTAGTGTCACATGTAGTCAAGATTTAGGAAAATATTAGTGCAATAGGAATACATCGAAATATAATAATGATAAGAAACACAAATGACATCAAATTATAATATTAAGATCGAATCGAGGGTAAAAAGATGTTTTGCTTCTAATATCAATGGTTTTACACTTTCTGATAAGTCACACCATAATATGATCTTTAATTAGAAGTTGGAACTAGTTGAAAAATACAAAAACCAATTTTTTATAGACTTATCGCATACTGATAATATATTTAAAAAAAAAAAAAAAAAATTGGATAGTAAATGATTATATTTAATAATTTTCAAAATTCTTGAATTTAATTTACAAGGCTAAAAGTAGATGGGTGCTTCTAAACAAAATAAAGTGATATAAAAGAAATTTGACTAGCATGATATTTTGATAGTCGATTAATTTACGTACTAGTGATTGAAAACGTTGAAAATCTCTTGTATGGTCTTTTCCTAGCTTTGTTCACAAATCCAGATGTAATAAATATGTCAACTGTTTAATTACTTGCCGTGGATGGAAAGTAAAAATACATCCCAAAAGCTCTTCAACTCTCAAGTAATAATTAATTACCTTTCAAATAAATTACAAGTACTTGTTTAAATATGTTGTAATTTATTACATAATATTAAGTATACATAATCTTGCACGATTTTAAAAAAAAATGATAATAATTATAGATCGAATAAGAAGAGGTTAATCTTGCTAAAATATCAGCTTAAAAGGTTAATCAAAATGAATCGTATTTGTTATCTCTAATAACACTTCTTTAGGCTCATAAATTCATAGTATATATAAAGATTAAAAAAAAAAAAAAAGATTAATTACTAATATTTCTTGAACCACATGTTACGGAGCAGAGACTTTCACGATGAGAAGTGACATTAGTGGAAGATGTTGTCAACTTTAATGGAAGGCTTTTTTTTTTCCTTTAAGTAAAACAAATGATTGAAAATGAAAGATTCACGTGATATGATAACTCCACCCATACTCCTCAATCCATAGTACTAGTCTATTTTGAGATGAGAAACTATTCGATGCCTATCATGAAGCATGCATACTATTTTAATACTTTAATCCGATATATCCAACTGTAGATTCAAAGGATATGATTCAAAGGTTAAATCAAGTTATTGGGTAATTAATACATTTTACAATAAATTATTATATCTTTTTATAAAATTTATTATATTTACACGAAAATTACTAATTATTCCATTAACTTACAAGAAATTTGAGATGAAATTAGAAACAGCAAGTTGAGGATAGACGACACCAACCCTCGCTCGCCCTTTCTCCTCGGGATGGCGAGAGGGATAATAACAAACATTTACATTACTTATATATATATATATATATATATATAATTGTATTTTTTTGGGTGGTAGGGTACAAAATAAGAACCCTAGTAATTATAGATGTTATTATTTATAGTTTTAAAAGTTGATGAATTCTTTATGAAGACAGGCCTGAAAAAAAAAAAAAAAAAACAAAAGTAGAAGACAATCTTTACCTAAACTCGATATGATGATCATCTTTTTGTCAAAAATCCTGTTTAACCTTGAACACAAACTGCGAAGCGTAACATACTTTTTTTTTGGTCGTTGACTAGTCAGCTTTGATTGTATTATTAATATTATTTTTTAAGGGTAAGTCACGTTTGATTAGTGGGCCAATTAAAAAGTCCGAAGTATTATTATTAGTGTTAATTCTCTACAGCCCACCGTGTGCATGGGCCAGGACTGTGTCTCTGTCCAACAGGCTAATACAACAGAGCTCAAAGTTATTGGGCCGAGCAAAAACAGTTGGGTTAAGAGAATCGGCTTTCCTAGCCCAAATTGTGGGCCAGCCCGAGATCCCTGTTTGACCACTCTATATAATAGTACTATATATGTTGTATAGTTCGTATATAACATTAAATATTATGTAAACTAATATTACCCTCGTAAACTTTAATTTTACTACATTATATTTCTCAAATTTATAAAAGTAGACCTCTATTATTTTAAGTTTCATAAACTAAACTCTGGTTCCTAACTTCAAGATTATATTATAAAATTAATTAATTCTATTATTCGTACTATTTTAACAATATGTCCCATTTTATAATTTGACCCATAATTAATAAACTATTTTACTTTTTCTAACTTTTATTTTTTCATAATAAGGTTTTTTCTTCTCCTCTTGACTGCGAAAAAAAAAAAGGAAAAAAAAATTGAGTTATTAATGAATTGGATAAAGAGCTCGGGTTGTTAAAATAAAATAGATAATGAAATGAATTAATTTCTTAACGAAATCTTAAAATCAGAGACCTAAATCTAGCTTAAGAAATTTAAAAGATTCAAGTCTAGTTTTATGAACTTGAAGGACTTAAATATAGTGAAACGAAAATTTAGGTGAGCATATCTTAATATACTTTTAAAATTTAAATACATATATACACATGCTAAAGAGCTAAAAACTCTAAATCTTAGTGATTCTCCCAAATTTTGTTACAATTCAACAAGTCCTTATCAAATGAGTCATAAAATCAGCAGCCCGGCAGCCGTCGTGCAGGGTGCCGTCCAGCTGTAGTGCTACTGCCACTCTAAGTGATGGCTACGGCTGTACCGAACAATAGTCCATTCATTTTTTATTTGTTCGTGATTCACTTTAGTCAACTTTGAAATCTGTGAAAAAATTGTTAAATGCATCACAAATATAAAACTACTATACTTTTCGACATGACCTATACTCTAATACCACTATTAAGAAATGGATGCGCCTATAATAGAATAAATACAATAAAAGAAATATTTAAAAATTTTATTTGAATCAAATCCTAACATGCACAATTTCTATCCAGACCGATCATATAATAATGATATCACATATAATATATTTATACAAAATATAATAAATCTCATCAATATTCAATCAAGATTTAGGGAAAGAGAATACATATTTTGATTTATAGAACTCTTCTTGAATAAGATGGGGAAGTGCCCCCTGTGTTCGCCCTCGAACCATTATCCACACAATTCGTTTTACACAGTTAAGTTTCTATTTAAGATCTCAACTCATGAGATAGTAAGTTTGGAGAAAATGAATGGAAAAAGACTCTTTTTCTCTCTTTGATTTTCGGCTAAAGGAGGAGGGAGTAAGTATATTTTGGCCAAGACACCTAAGACTCTAATTTATAGGCACACTTAAATTGTAATTTCCTAATCATATTAGGTTTTCTAGTTGATTTTAAACTCGTACTACTTCAATTACCTTTTATCTTAAAACTCTTAAAATATAAAAGTGGATCAAACCTATATCCATGGCCGACCACTACATAGGTCTTACCTATGAATATTTTAATAAACTTTTTGATTAATTTGGCCCATGAAAATTCAATTAATAATTAGCCCATTAACTCTTTAATATCAAATTATTAATTACAAACTTTTATGACATGTAATTACATAAAAGTTCATGTATAACTTATTAATTTATAATTAAATTAATAACACACTTAGTTGTGCTATTGAAGTAGCATGACAATAAATAAATTAATAAATACCATTTTACCAATAAAATGGTTTTGGTCCATTTTTTTCTTTTTCTTCGATGAAATACACTTTAAGGGACCCTCTACAAGCAGTTGCTCTCTTGGCCATTTGGCCTCTTTGTTGCCTAGGTCAAGTTCTCCTAGTGATTTATCTAGTCGTGGGCTCGCAATAGAGGTAGAAAAATGAGCTAGGCCGGCACGAGTATGTCCGGGCCAACATGATAAAAGCACAGCACAAGCACGGGCACGATATGGGTATCGGGCCGTGCCGTTCCCAAGATAAGAGGCCCATGTGCCGGCATGGCACGATACAAATTTTTTGTGCTAGCACGCAAGCCTATTGGCCAACTTACTTTAAAGGAGTCTCCTGAAGGTACGCCTACCTGCAGGAGTCCTCCCTCTTTTTATTTATTTATTATTTATTTTATTTTAAATTTTAAATTTTAAATATTTTTTCCCTTATTTTTTTTTATGAATACCTATATTTTTCTTCATAATTTGCACATTTTAGTTTACTCTCTTTCTCTTTAATTTTTCATATTTTTCTTCGTCTCTATTCTCTAATTCTTTATAATCTCTTTCAGTCTTTCTAATTCTTCTCAATCTCCATAGTCTCTTGACTCTCTCTAATTTTTTGTCTCAAATTGTATACTCTCAAATTCTCATTCTTAAATCTCTACTGTGAAGTTTTCATTAATTGAATTTGAATTATTGTAAGTTATTACTTACTTACGTTTATTTTCACGTTTTATTTTATATTTACTAATTTGAATTAATAAGTTCTAATATTTACTATTATTTTGATATAGGAAATAGATCCCCACCATGAAAATGTTATGTGTTTTGGAAGTTTTGGTTGCTCGGAGAACGACATAACTATTGAAGACTATATGGATATACCCGATGACGTTGACAATAATATAGATGAAAAACAAGAAGATACACCGAGTACATCAACATTAATAAAAAAATATACCAACCATATGAAATATGTAATATGAAAATATTTGGTGTATGCAAGGTATGTAATAAAAAATTAACTACAAAAGCCACGGGTGGTACTCGCCACTTAAAACGACATATGGATAAATGTATGCTTTAAGCTAATACAGGTATAACTCAATCTACTCTTGCTTTTTATTATGATGATACAGTTAGTAATTGGTCCTATGATGACGCAAGAACTAGAGAAGGCTAAGCTAAATTGATTGATGTTTCTAATTTACCTATAAATTTAGGTGAAAGTAAATATTTTGAAAATTTTATTAAAAATTATTTTAATTCGCACTATTGTAAAAAAAATAGAAATACAATTTAAAAAGATTTAGAATTATATTTTGAAAAACAACATAATGCTTTAAAATTAGAATTAGGAGCATATCATGTTAGCATTACATTAACTTTGATATTTGGAGTTCTCGATCTAAACAAAATTATTTATCTGTAGTCACACATTATTTAGATTCTGAGTAGGTAATAAATAAATAAAAAATCACAGGTTTTAGAATAATTGAGCTTGAACATAACATTGAAAATATTTTACAAGTTTTAAGCAAGTTTGATATAAAACAAAATATAATATCAATTACCCTAGATAATGCTTCTGCGAACATGAGAGATATAAATTTTGTACAATCCCAATTAGATGGATATAATAGTGGAATATTTATGCATCAACGTTGTGCTTGTCATGTTATCAACCTAATAGTTAAAGAAGGCTTGAAATTAGTAAGTGTAGAAATTGAAAAAATTAGAGAAGCATTAGCTTGATTAGGTAATTCAAATTTGCGTGTTTCTACATTTCAAACTTTTTGTACTTTCTTAAATAAAAAACCTAGAAAATTTTATCTTGATATGGATGTTAAATGGAATTGTACTTATACTATGTTAAAGCATGCCTTACCTTATTGTAATGAGATTAGTTTATTTTATCATCAGAAAAAAAAAAATTTATTATTTGATAATGATTGGGATACTATTAGAAAATTTACTACATTGTTATAAGTTTTTTATAAATCTACTTTGCTTCTTTCTGGAGTTTATTGTCCTACTTTGTCATTGGTTCTTCCAGAACTTCTTAAAATAGCTTCGATTTTTAGTCAATATGTTGATGATGTTCTTTTTGGATCTATTGTAATTAAAACGAAAGATTTAAAAAAAAATATTGGTATGATATTCCACTCTTGTATTCTTTAGAAGCCATTTTAGATCTTAGGATTAAGCTAGAAGGTTATAAAGCAATTATTACTTTTATTGGTGATAACTTAAATTTTGATTATACGTCTCAAATTGCTAATGCTTTTGATAAGTTGTATCAATTTTTTAATGTTTATGAAACCAAGTACAACAACTTACAACCTCAACGATAGAAGAATAATCAAACAGAAGATATAATGTTATGGGAAATGGAAGGGTTCATCAAGTTCAAGTTATAGGCAAGATGGTCCAGCTTTAGAATTGGCAACACCTTCGAGCATAGTCGATAGGTCTAGTACTACACAATATGGTGAGCTTTTAAAATATTTTGAAGGTGATTGGAATGAAGAAGGGGACTTCAATATTTTGGAATGGTAAAAGTTAAACTCGTTTAGGTTTACAATATTAACCCAATTGACATATGACGTCCTAACTATTCCAGTTTAAACAATTTCTTCAAAAGCGGCTTTTAGCATAGGTAGATGAATTATTATTGATCAAAGAACATCATTAACACCAGAGATGATGAAATTATTATTGTGCCTACGAGATTGGGAATGCGCTTTTAAAAGAGATCAATATCGCATGAAAAGTGAGGATTTAGTCGGAGTTTTTGATTCTTTATATCTCGAATACAGAAATTCTAGTTCTAGTTAGGAACGAAATTTAGAGAATTCCATGTATAATTGTAAATTTGTTATTATTTTTATTTTTCATATATAGATCTTGTATCGTAGGTTGATAACCGGTTTTTCTCATACCGTGGCCGGGAGGGATTTTTCCACTGGAAATCATTTTGTACATTGAAACTTTTCGATTAATGCAAGATTTTTTTTGGCCACATAATACTTTTTACAGTTTATTTATAATTTTAATTATTAATAGTGCATGAACTACCTTCTCGCTTGCTCGTCTTCTTGAGACTTGAAGTGTACAACTCTAAATCCTCTTGACATTTTGTTTCTCTCAAATTTCCTCTATGGTTCGACATCCGTATTCTCCATCTAATATAACATAAGTAAGAAAACATCTAAGCATAAGAAAAATATATAATATTCATCGACCCTTTGGCATGGCATGGACCGATATCACACGGACTGGCTCACTGGCCGACGCGGCATAGACTAGCCCCCAGGCTGGCACGGCATGATACATACCCATTACTATGTCTGTATCGTGCCATGCGCTTATTTTTTAGGCACGGGCATAGCACGGCACGTGCCAATTCGTGTTGTGCCGTGCTAGACGTATTTCGTGCCGTGCTGAAGCTGGGCTAGTACGAATTGCCACCTCTACCTTGCAACGTACTTGTCTAGTACCATCACATTATCTTCCTCTTCTACATGTTTTACCTTTAGCGAGGTCTCGACTTTCTTTGACTTCCTTGAACTATTCTAATTCCATTCCTCGTCGGGAACTTCATTGCTATATATCTCATTAAGACCATCCCTCTAAGGGCATTCACCGAGAGCCACTCAGAGTTATGATGTAACCAGAAGGGGTGTTTGTAGTCATTAAATTCACCATGATAGTAGCTTGGCATAGTTATTCCCCCACAATCATTAGCAATTAGATCATTCCTTCTAAATAGATTAACCGTCCAAAATTCCCGATAATGGGATCTTTGATAGTTGTAGCTTGGTGTTACTGATGCCCATATTTTTAAACATAGACAATGTGATGACATCGATCGAGCTTCATGTGTTGACCAAAATTCGATGGATCAGGATAGTTGCTATGTTAGCTATTATTATTAAAGCGTCCTTGTGTATAAATATGACCCCTCTTTTATTAGTGCCATCGAATGTGATGATGGCTTCATATTAGGGCTTTGCTTGGGCCACTAAATATACCTTGGCTTGCTATCCCTCTCGTATCCACTTCTTCCTTTTTCGTGACAAGTCTCCGCCTCTAGGTTTTCCTACAATAACTCTATTCTCTCTTATCACCTGCGGGTGTTTGGGGTCGTCAGCTTTTTTATCATCATTGTTATTTTTGCTCCGCTTCTCGTCTCCGTGACCTTCATCTTGATCATCTTTTTTTGCTATCAACTCTTTGAGAAAACCGCATTAGAACGGAGCTTCTATTTCTTTCTTCAAGTGATAATAGTCTCCAATTCGATAGTCGTGGTCGCTATGAAAGTAACAATACTAGCTCATATTCCTTCTTCCAACGTCTAACTTCAATGAAGGGGGCTTTTTAAAGAGATCTCAATTTTCATATTTGGGGAAGATCACTTCGATGCCGTCGGTTAAGGCTGTGAATTTCACCAAAGCATCAACAATGCATCTTCGAGTGACAAGCCTATGCTCAATAAGATAGGAGAAAGGATAACACTGATTAGAATTTAAGGAGACGTTTAATAAAGTGACTACAAAATACGAGAATACAAGCGACTTAGAATGTGCACATTTGAGCCTCTGCCCATCGATGCCTGACCGATAATATGGGGACCATTACTGATGCATCCTAAGGAGCAGTTTAGAGTGTCGCTAATAGATCTTCAGAAGCAACTTCATGAGATCCCCCTCAGGGGGTCATTAAGTCATTGTTCTCTATAATCAAATTTATGATGCGGCTTGTTTACGTGAACTTTTGATCTTGAAGGGAAATTGGCATTCCCCACCATCGGTGCCAAAAATTTGGCATCAAATTTTATCTCAACAGTGTGTTCACTGAGTTGTAGCTGTAAAAAGGGAGAAAACACGAAGGGAAGGTAAGGGTTACCGCCTACGAACCTCTTCCGACGCTTAAGTTAGTAATAGGATTAGAGTGATAAAAATATTGAACAACTAGAGTTGTGTGCTCATGAGCGTGTACCTTACGTATCTCACATAAGGGGGTATTTATAAGGTTCATCTGGTGGAGTCCCTATAAGGTGGAACTCTTAATTTGGTAGAATCCATCAAGATTCCCCTAAGTTGGGAGTGGATTTCCTCTAATTTTGGGTGACCTATCTAATGTCATAGATAAATGGGTCAGATCATCTCCTGCGAGCTGATCTTGGGCCCATCGCATTCTAAGTCTTTTAGGTGATGCTTTCAATGGCCCCCATGGGTAGATAATCGTTAGGCCTTAAGGGCGATATGTCTAATTTCATTGTTAGGTTCATAAACCCTTATGATTATGGTATGGACTTAGTCCTCGTTGGGAGAGATATTTTCTTAAATATTTTTAGGAGGGGTATTTTTTGATCCCATTGGTTTGTCTAATGTGAAGGAAATCCGATAATGGATCTATTATCTTTTATTTTTTCCTGCAAAATTGAATTAGTAAAATTTAAGTTTTAGGTGTTTTAACTAATATGTGTATAAACTTTTTAGGGCAAACTAGGATTTAACCTCCCAATTACTATAAATTAGGATAAATCCTCTTTAATTTTAATAACTAAAATGTGCCTCCATTTTTTAGAAAAACTAGATAAGTCTCCATTTTTATTTGGGAAAACTATCCCCAAAAAGTTATATAACTTATGATAAATCCCCAAAATATTTAATAATCATAATGAATAGAAAAATATAAAATTCAAATTAGGTCGTATAGACCTAATCCAACTCATAAAATTTAAAAAAATATTTTTATTTCCAAAATAATCTTTAACTTATCTAAATTTATTTCATTTATATTTTATACTCTTTTTCTTTATACTTTTCCCAAAAAACCTCACTTTTTCCAATAGTCGCCACCAACGACTGGCACGAAAAAAGAAAAAAAAATGAAACTTGATATGATTTCTCGCAAATGGACCGATCGAATTAATTCGGTTTGTTCGTGCAAAGAAATCCGAATGAGTTTGTTCTGATTCTTTGCGAGAAGAAACCTGAGCGAGCTTGTTTTTGTTCTTCATGCATGGAAAACGGAGTGGTACGATTCAATTCTATACGTAAAAAACTGAATTAGTTTGATCGATTTTTCTTTTGCAAGAAACATGATCGATATTTTTTACAAGAAACTGAAAAATATTTTTGTGAGAAACCAGATTAATTCAATCGATTTTTTTTTTGTGAGAAACGTGATCGATTCAATTGATTTTTCACTTAGATCAAATCGATTTAATCGATTTATTCGCGAGAAATTAGACAGGGTTTCCATTTTTTCAAAAGAGATCAAATCGTATTTCATTTTTTTTGTCTATTTTCAAGAAATAGTATTATTTTTTACACAGTGGTGGTGGTTGGTATCATTTTAGACATTATGAGGTTGTTTGGGAAATATTTTTAAACATAAAAATTTATGATAAAAAAATAGTTGAAATTAATTAGACATTAGGGGTTATTTTGGAAATAAAATTTATTTTTAAATCTTATAGGTATGATCAGACCCATTGAAAAAATGGGTGTTAATAATAATTTATATTTTTTGGTGGTAATTATAATTATTAAATATTTTGAGAGTTTATTCTAATTTATATGAATTACTAGGCCGTATTAGTCCTTATATGAAGTATTACATAAACTTTATCTTTATTATAAAGTATTTGGAAAGATAATCGCATTTTAGCAAAATGTTTCTCTCTAATTAAGTTATAATTTTATTAAGTCTCCATGAGAACCTCTAAAATGATGGTAGACAGCCAAACAAGACTGAAATTCATTATAATTATTATTCATACATCTTGAAAAAGAAAATATAACGTCACCTCAACTGTGCCAGCTCAGCTAATAAGACTTTTAATATAAACTATTTTTGCCCGAGATAATTAGAGAAATGGTTCTTATTTTGACTGGTTTTGTTTAGACTTAATTTGATTATTTTTGCTAAAATTGCCATAAGAAAATGAATTAAGCAGGTTTAAAAAGATAAGATTTGGAAAGACCAAAATATCTACAATTTCAACGTTACCCACTTACTCCAAATCTCAATCTTCATCTAAGACTTCATCATTCTTGATCTCACTCATCCAATTATGGTCGACTTTCTCACCCAAGAATCTAGGTGTTCGTCCGCCTGCCCTACGTCTGCCTGCCCGCTTCTCATTGTTCGATGTTGTGACCTTTCTCGACCTTCTCGCCCAAGTCGGTCGCCATCTGTCACGATCACCCCCTTCTCACTTCATCTCTCTTGAATCGCCCGACGTTCCCTCAACCTTAATGGATAATGATTTTTGATTATAGAGAATTGATCATCTTGAGATCACAGACCGAGTTCTTGGTCGTAGGATCTAGACCGAGAACTCAATATGAGATCCCTAAATTTTGAGATCTCAGATCCGAAAATAGGCAAAGTTCTTAGTACGACATCACTAAATTAGTTGATCTCATACCTATAACTCAGTCTATTTTGGGATCTCAGACTAAGTCTTTGGTCTGAAATATCATACCTATAATTAGTCTATTTTAGGATCTCAGTTCAAGTTCTAAGTCTGAGATAAATTAATTTAGTGATCACATACCTAGAACTTGGTCTATTTTGAAATTTTAGGCCAAGTTCAAGATATGAGATCAACTAATTTATTGATCTAAGACCTAGAACTTAGTATATTACTCTACTTTGGGATTTCAGACCGAGTTCTAGTCCAAGATCAACGAATTTAGTGATCTCAAACCGAAAACTTTGTTTATTTTGGGATCTAAAACAAAAAACTCTGTTTAGGATCAACGAGATGAATAATTCTCCACCATCAACAATGATTATTTGTGAAAGACAAAATTAGGAGAGAAAATTTTTAAAAATATGATAGAGAATTGTTGATAAGTGTTGTGATTATTGACGATGGAGAATTGAGCATGTCGGGATCACAGACTGAGGACTTGGCATGAGATCCCTAAATTGGTTAATCACTAATCGAGCTCTCAGTCTGAGGTCCCAAAATAGACCAAGTTTTAAGTATGAGATCACTAAATTTGTTAATCTCAGACCTCAAACTCTATATGAGATCCCAAAAAAGACTAAATTTTAGGTTTGAGATCACTAAATTGGTTAATCTCAGATCTAGAACTTAGTTTGAGATCTCAAAATAGAACTATTTCTAAGTCTGAGATAGCTAAATTGTTTGATCTCAGACTTAAAACTCGATCTATTTTGGGATCTTAGACTAAGTTTTAGATTTGAGATCACTATTAGTTTTATTATTTATGGACTTAGTTCTATTATTTGTATAATGATTCCTCATGAATGTATTTTTATAATTTATATGACTTATTATTGTTTATAATATACAAAAAAATACTTTTGTCTTAACATGACTTCTAAGAAAAAAAAAGTTTAGGTCTATCTAAAACTTCGATTTATAGAACTTGGTCTATAAAACTCGGTCTATAAACACTAGACATAATATCTTAAACACTAACCTTAGACTCTAGATTTTAAATAATCAACCTTTGCCCTAAACCTTAAACACTTAATCCTAAGCCTTAAACCCTAAACCCTAGACCTAAACCCTAAATCTTAGTCCCTAAACCATAAATATGAACATATACCCTAAATCTTAAACATATACCTAAAACACTAAACCTTAGACCCTACATCCTAAACCCTAAACACTCAACAGTGGACATAAGATCTTAAACACTAATCTTAGACCCTAAATCTTAAACACTCAACCTTAGACCCTATTCTTTAAATACTTAACCCTAAATCCTAAACCCTAAATATATTTTGCGATCAACCAATTTTGAGACTTGTAGTTCGACACTTTTTTATCATGTATGTTATATTTTATTCATTTCAATTTTTTGTTATGATGTCTTCTTTATTTTCTCCATGTTCTACATAAAAAAATAGTATAGGGTCTAAGGTTTAAAGTTGAATTGAATTATAATGTCTAAAGTATATGGTTTAGGATTAAGATTGACGGTCTAGTGTTTAAGGCTTAGTGTTTGGTGTCTAGGGTCTAGGGTCTAGGATCTAGTGTATAGGGTTTAGTGTTTAACGTTTAGGATATAAGGTTGAGTGTCTAAGATTTAGGGTTTAAGGTCGGTGTTTAAGATCTTATGTCTTGTGTTTAGGGTTTTGGGTTTAGTCTTGAGGGTTTAGTATTTAGTGTTTAGGATTTAGAGTTTAGTGTTTAGTGTCTGGGGTTAAAGGTATAGAATCTAGACTCTAGTGTATGAGGTTTAGTGTTTAAGATTGAGTGTTTAAGATTTAAGGTGTAAGGTTAGTGCTTACAATCTTATGTCTAGTGTTTAAGAGTTAGGTTTTAGGATTTAGAGTCTAAGGTTTAGTATTTAAGGTGTATGTTTAGGGTTTATGCTCATATTGAGGGTTTAGGGTTTAGGGCTTAGGGGTTAAGGTTTAGGATTTAGGATTTAGGGTTTAGGGTTAAGTGTTTAAGGTTTTGGGTTTAAGGTTGAGTGTTTAAAATTTAGGATCTAAGGTTAGTGTTTAAGATTTTATGCCTAGTGTTTAGTGTTTAAGATTTGGGATTTAGGGTCTAAGGTTTAGTGTTTAAGGTATATGTTTATGATTTAGGGTTTAAGGTTTAGAGTTTAATATTTAGTATTTAGGGTTTAGGATTTAGGGTCAAGTGTTTAAGGTGTAGGGTTGAAGGTTGAGTGTTTAATATTTAGAGTCTAAGGTTAGTATTTAAGATCTTATGTATAATGTTTGTAGACCAAGCTTTATGAACAGAGTTCTATAAAATAAAGGTTCTAGACAAACATAAATTTTACTTTTCTTAGAAGTCATGTTGAGACAAATGTATTTTTAGTATATTGTAACCAATAATAAAAATTGTAAGTCATATAAATTATAAAAACACTTTCATGAGGAATTGCTATTCATATAATACAATAAGTCCATAAATAATACAACTAATTTTGGGATTTCATAGTAAGTTTTAGGTCTGAGATAAACCAATTTTATGATCTCAATGATCTATTTAGTAATCTCGAAATAGAACTTTGTTTATTTGGGGATCTCACATCGAATTCTAAGTCTAAGATCAAACAATTTAGTGATCTTAAACCTAGAACTAAGTCCATTTTGGGATCTCAGACGAGTTCAATGTATGAGATCAACCAATTTAATGAGCTTAGACCTAGAACTTAATTTATTTTGGGATCTCAAACTGAGTTTTGGATCTGAGATCAACCATTTTAGTGATCTCAGACCAAGAACTAGGTCTATTTTGAAATCTTAGACCGATGACTCGATCTGGGTCCTAAGACCAAGATTTCGGTTTGTGATCGCATTGATCCCGACCAAGATAATCAATTCTTCATCATCAATAATTATTATCCATCAAGCTTGAGAGAACATTGGACGATCGAGAAAGTTGAAGTGAGAAGGGGGCGATCGCAATAGATGGTGACCGACTGGGCAAGAAGGTTGAGAAAGGCGATGACGACGGACGAAAAGAGGCAGGGTAACAGACGAAGGGCCGGCGGACAAACGTTAAGATTCTTGGGTGAGAATGCCGATTGTGATTGAGCGAGTGAGATCGAGAATAATGAGGTGAGTTCGACATTAATAAATGGATGGTAGTGATAAAGTTATTTAAGTATAAATAATTAATAATAGATTACTTTTTAAACCAAAATTTAAAAAATGGACTACTTTACAAATTTGTATTTATCTTAAGGCTACTTAAATAAAAGTCCCTTTCGGCCCTTTCTAGTTATATTAATTTTAGCTTACGTGGCATCATCTCAGTGCTTTGGAGTAGAGCTCCACCAATAAGGGAATCAAATTCAAAAAGAGATACATATATATTGTTTTGTCGTTTTTAATCAGATATTTTTCCCAAGTGGCCGAAGTGAATTACTCGCACGATTATTTTGTTGCCTGTTCCTTGTATTCGGCGTTGGTCGCCGAAGCTGACAATTGTCAAGTTTTTCACTAGAATAGTTTCAATGGGAGAAAAAGATATAACAACATTTCAATCGGCATTACACCTTGGACTAATACTATTTCTGATCAGTTTCGTCTTCAATTTTAACTCTTTGAAAAGGACTCGCCTCTTATCATCTTGCAAGCAACTTAGATAACAAGACCTCTCTCTCTCCCTCTGTCTCTGAAAATGCAGCAGCAGAGCATGGAAACGCCATTGTTGGGCAGAAAGGGTCTGTCCAGTAAGAGAAACGGTTGGGGAAGAGCTCTGTTTTTTCTTCTCGGATTCATAGCCGCAATCACAAGTCAGGGCTCCGATTTCTTTTTTTAATTTTATGTTCTTTCCCTCATTATGTCTTCTCTGAGTGCCCACATGTAGGTGCAGTAGAATTAGGCTAATCAAGTGGGATAAAAGAAATACAATGACGTAGGTGAAGTAGAAATTAATATAACTAATAACAGCTAAGTTTAGTTTGAAGTCATTTATGATATATATGGGTATAGTTTTAAATTTCTCTGATTTGGCTTTATCCTCTGAACTTTCCAGTAGCTTGCCTTACATATGGAGGAGATATATCCACTTGGGTACTACAACAAGGATCCAATTACAAAAGCAACCTTAACAACCAACCCAAAACTAACGATGACATCATCCAATCAAATCAAGGCGTCGTTGCAGCCGATGATGGCCGTTGTTCCGAGATTGGAGCATCGATTCTACGACAAGGTGGTCATGCCGTTGATGCTGCCGTGGCCACCGCCTTGTGCCTCGGTGTTGTATATCCAATGGCTAGTGGAATTGGAGGAGGTGGTTTCATGGTGATCCGATCTTCCTCCACTTTCAAAACTGAAGCTTTCGATTTCCGAGAAACAGCTCCATCCGCCGCTTCGAAGAACATGTATGAGACCAATCTCCACGCCAAGTACTATGGCCCACTTTCAATGGGGGTCCCGGGTGAGATAGCGGGCCTTTACGAAGCATGGTTGAGACACGGCCGTTTGGCTTGGAGGGCTTTATTCCAACCCGCTATAAAGCTAGCTAAAGAGGGGTTTGTTATAGCTCCTTATCTAGCATTACACATAGATAGACATGGGCCGTTGATATTGAACGACCCAGGTTTGAAACAGCTGTTTGCGCCAAATGGAAAGTTATTACAGGCCGGTGACACATGCTACAACGTCGAGCTCGGATTGACCTTAGAGGCGGTTGCAGACCACGGACCAGAAATCTTCTATAACGGGTTTGTGGGAGAGAAGTTAGTTTCCGATGTGAAAGAGGCGGGTGGGATTTTAACAAGTGAAGATTTGAGGAACTATAGAGTTAATGTAATGGATGCAATGGCAGAAAATGTAATGGGCTACACTATACTCGGAATGCCTCCTCCTTCAAGCGGAACTCTTGGGATTTCACTGGTTTTGAACATCTTTGATAGCTACAGGAACTCGCAAGCTGCAAACGGAAACCTCGGTCTACATCGCTTAATCGAAGCATGTAAACATATGTTTTCTATGCGGATGAATTTAGGTGACCCCAATTTCGTAAATATAAGCAAAGACATTTCTAACATGCTTTCCCCATCCATTGCGAACCAAATTCGCGAAAGAATCCTTGACAACACAACTTTCCCGCCGGAGTATTATATGTATAGGTATAAATACTATTTTTCTTTTATTCTTTACTTATTTATTTTTATCTTCAGGGGACGATTATTGTGATATCCAATTATATAGAACTCATCGCTTAATTCTTAAGACCTCTAGGATCTCAAGAAATATTGTTAACATTCGACAAAAAGGACTTCCACAAGTACAAATATAAGCTACATTTTGCAAAACTAATTAATGCTCGAAACCCTAATTCTTGTAGTTGGTCAATTTACAGATGGAGTCAGCTTCGGGATCATGGAACAAGTCATTTTTGCATCGTAGATGCAGATCGAAATGCCGTGTCAATGACAACGACCGTAAATTATCCGTTTGGTGGAGGGGTCTTGTCTCCATCTACTGGTATTGTACTAAACAATGAGATGGGAGATTTCTCAAGCCCTACGGAAATATCGCCGGATTTACTTCCTCCTGCTCCAGCTAATTTTATTGAGCCAAATAAGAGACCGCTATCTTCCATGACACCAATCATAGTTACCAAGGATAATCAATTGGTAGGGGTTCTTGGTGGGAGTGGCGGTATGAACATTATCCTGGCAGTTACTCAGGTTTTTCTCAACCGTTTCGTGTTAGGATTGGACTCTTTAGCTGCTGTTCGAAATCCGAGGGTTTATCACAAGGTCAGTTTGCTCAGTCTCTTCGGTTAAGCATATTTTGATTGAATCTTATTTTATTTTTATTTTTTTTTCTTTTTTCTTTTTTCCTTTTATTGCAGCTAATACCGAACGTAGTTTTGTATGAAAACTGGACTGTTATAGATGGGGATCATATCGAGCTTTCGGATGAGAAAAAGCTGTTCTTGAAGGAGAGGGGTCATCAGTTAGAGGCTAAGGCAGGGGGAGCTATTGTACAGCTCGTGGTTCAAACTCTAGAAAACCCGGTTTACAGAGGACGGAAAAGTAAAATTGATCATAATAACTTGGTGCTTCATGGGACCCTTACTGCTGTAAGTGATCCTAGAAAGAATGGGAAACCAGCAGCTGTCTAATCTACTTGGCCTCTCAAGTTAGAAGCATTGTTTGCAACTTACAGGATGTATAACTTGAATCTTGTACGTATACAATTGGATTTTTATGTGATTTGAGACTTGTGTAAGGAAATCAAAATAAATAAATAAAACGATGTATGGATTTTGGTTGTTTTGCCTAAACTTCAGTTTGGATAAAATGGAGTTCTAGTAAACTGTATTTGGATAAAGATTGCGATGTAAGAAAAAGTTTGGGTTGGAGAAAGTTGGAACAATGCTTAGTACAAACTAGATTTTGAGCTTCATCCTAAGGAAGCTACCAAGTTTCCATCCTTCTTAAATCTTGACAATTCAATTCAATGCTTCATTCTTTTTTCCTTCTCCCATATTTGACTATTCGATCGAATACTTTTCGTGTTGGCTTCAAAGAACAAATTGTCATCTGCATTCTAGAATTTGATTGAAAATTCTAAATATCTTTTAATTTTATAAATTGGAATCATCATAATCATCATCAAAGGCTATTACTTTTATTTTCGAAATAGGCTATAAGGATATTTGTTCTTTAAGTCATGCGATCTTTCTACATATTATTACATAATCCAAAATTTAGAATATCTTTATTTATCACTTTCATCCCCATTTTCAACAGCTTATTTCTCTATCTACACTCTCCCCATACTTGTTAATCCAAACTTTGTTAAATTAGGCCAAATTTGGTTGCCTCTGCATATGACCAACCATGTTAGACATATCTTCTTAATCTTATCATTTTTAGAGATTATACATAGGTAACTCCTAATCTTTTTATTTCTAATTCTATCTTTTCGTGTTTTACTAAACATTTATCTTAACATACTTATCTCTACTACTATCATCTTATGCTATCGTAGCGGCCTAATACTCTGAAGCATAAAACATAGCCGGTTGAACGATCGTCTTGTAACACTTTTCTTTAATCTCAAAGACATCATTCTATCGCATAAAACTCCTGACGCCATTCTCTATTTCATCCCACATAATTTAATCGTATGGTTTATATCATCTCGAATGTCCATAGTCTTATGGATAATAGATCCTAAATAGCAAAAAACTTCACACTCTAGGACCTCCCTATCATCAATCTTGATTGGGTTACTTCTACTTCGAGATTCGGGATTAAAATTACAAACTAGATTTTCCATTAATGAGCGGGTAATTTTAAAATATTTACTCTATATAGCTTCATGCCACTTATTTAATTTGCAATTTACACTTTATTTAGTTTTATCTATTAAGACGATATCATCTGTAAATAATATACACCAAGGTACCTCATTCTGAATATATTTCATCAACTCATCCTAACTAACACAAATAAGTATGAACTTAAAGCCGACTTTTAATGAAATCTGACTATAATAAGGAATTCACTAGACATATTATATACTGAACTAATACTAGTTATAATACCTTCATGCATATCTTTAATGATTTTGATTTATATCAAGCACAAACCAGCATAATCTTGAAACATATTTTCCTTCTAAATATCCACCATATTAAATACTCTATCATAGATTTTATCTAAGTCGATAAATATTATACGTAAACTTCATATGTTTATCATTTCAGTTAATTGTACAGTTTCCTATAATGAAAATCACTTTGAAGAAAATGAAAATCACTTTCTTAGAATGAAGAACTATAAATGGGAACCTAATCCTAGGGAATGATGCCGGAAATGATCATATGAGACTATATATAGTAAGAAAGAAAATAAATAATATGATCTTTAAACTTCCGATGTTACTAAGACAATTAAGCCAGAATCATAATTTGATCTTCCATCTCAAAACCAGCATCAAAACAAACAGTTTCCTAGGCATCCCCTAGACTATGAAGCACAAGCCAACATACTCTTGAAGCATAAATCTTTTTAAAAAGTAGGCAGGACGCATACTTATTTAGTTACCATTTTCTCTCTTCAATAATTTGATTGTGCAATAATTTCTGTAAACCAGTGATCCAGGGTCTGATATGTGAATTCTCTAGGGCAAAATTAATACGTAAAGACAACAATTAAAAGTCGATTTCCGCAGCTAGCTAGCCTTAAGTTTTCTTGTAAAATTTCCAAAGCAGAATTCACATCAACATCCTAAGAAACACTCTACATTCGCTCCGCGTGAAAGATTGAAACCAAACCGAAGAAATCACGAATCATGGAAATCCCCTCAGAGTTGAATAGGAAATAAAACATATTCGAATCAAAATTTAAACGGAGAGTAAGAATACGATTGAGATGCTAAAAAGGAGGAGGAAGGGACATGTTGTTCGTTATGGGCGTGGCATTTGCAAATGATTTAGCATTCGAGAGCTCGGCATCTCTCGACGGTGAGATACTTGCAGTATTAGGCGAGACATGTGTTGTCCCAGCTTGTTCACCATCATTATGAATCTTATCCCCATTCCCTCTTATACCGACCTCTCCACGGTGCAAAGAAGAGCAGAGCAGAGCAGAGAGTACACGACATATCTCTCCTCTTGGTTTAGCATTCTCAACATAAGCTCCAAAAATGAATCCACAAAGAAATATAGAGAAGAGTTATGACAAGAACTTTAGTCCTAAATAATGGGAGGAAAATTTATTCAAAAATCAAGAAAAAAGATAATTCGTTCAACAATTACACCATACCGGTCTCCCTAGATGGAAGTTAATAAAATTTTCAATTTTATCTTCTTATCAGACTATTTTCCAAATTATACATAAAAAAGACGGAGGGAATTTTTTACAGAAGCAGATGACATGCTAAACAAGTAAACACAGTTCCCTTTGTTTCTCCTCCTTCGCACAAAAGAGCTATAACACTTATAAAAATGTACACAGCATTTTATATATTTTCTTCTTCTCTATAAAATTACACGGTCCCATTGTCAACCGAGCTAGTCGCATCATCCAACAATGGAGTGGAGCTTTCTCCCTCTTTCTTGTCCTCAGGAATATCTTTAGCAATCAAGCTTGGTTGATTGGTCGATGAGAGAAGCCGAGCCCACATTCTATCAGTTATCACCACCTTGTTCTGTTTCTCTGTGATTCTCTGTAAGATTTACAACAGCATTTCTGAGGGTGTGACTCCGATGTAAGAGAAAATGCGTTTAAATGCAATTGAAACTCTAGTTCTGGTCTAAGAACCTAATTTTACTCTAACCAAAATGCAAAATCTAGTTTTACTTCACAATTTAATTGAAATATGATTTACACAATTTCCAGTTAATGTACACTTTCCAATTGTTGGGCAAGAGAGACATACATAGAAGGGAATGTAAGTTTGTCTTGTATTGACGAGCCCAGAGGTGTAGCCTGTATAGCCGGCCATTGCTCCATGAACAGCACTTTGAGCAAGCAATGTGCAGTACACATTGTCAGAAGCATTGCTCGGAACTGCTCTTATCATATAAGTTGGATCTGCCGGGAAAAAAATAAATAAACGAAAGAGTTATTGCTCAGAAGCATAGGTGCTACTCACAACTTTCATGCAAATATCAAATGACTGCATGCTTACCAATATACTTCAGGTTTATCGGCATCTTATTTTTCTCTGCAAAATGATCCTGCAAAAACAGATCAATAAAAAAGAAAAAATAAGCCCAGATAACGACACCAATTCACATAATTTCTGAATTTTCCAGAGGGCAACATAATTTCTGAATGTTCTGAGAATTGAAGTGTGATTTTATACAGCCCTGGGTTTCCTCCTAACTGCAAGCCATAAAGAGTATGGCCTCTGCCAGGATAAAAAATAGAGGATGGCTTCTGCTAAGATCATAACTAGTAGCATAGGAGCGCAAATTTATGTTTCCGAGTTTGGATTCAGAGCCATAGACTGTTAGTCACTCATCAGTCATATGCGAGATTTTAGATTCCCTTTTTCTATCCCATAGCTATTATATGTTTCACAAAGTATAATAGAGGTAAAATGATATCAAAGACTTGAGAATCTGTTACTTTAATTTTCTGAGAAATCCATAGCCCAACATCGTGTAGAAGCTTATTTCCAGAAGCATCCTGCTTATTTGAATTCAGGCTCTCAGAAAGAAGCTCTTGTCCTGCACCTTCTGCAACAACGATAACCATGTGCCCATTCTCTTTGAGAGTTTTCACTATATATTCATAAAGTCCTCCAGGTCCTTCAAGATAGAAAGGTGACTCTGGAATCAAGCAACAGTCCACATCTCTGCTTGCAAGAGTAGCATACATTGCAATAAACCCTGCATCATACCGTCCAATTTTGCTCAAAATTAGATCGGTTATAATTTTGGATAATTAAAACTGCTGATTGGTCGAAACTCAAGTTTGGGGCTACAATCCAATTTGGACCAACAAAAGTTGAGTTTATCTTAAGGACTGATTCGGGTCCAATAGAAAATCCAGTGTAACTCACAATCTAACTAAAAAAAAACAAAGCTTGCTTAAACTCCAGTTTACTCAACCACTAGTTTCAAATGCTGAATCACATATCAATCTAACTGGTTATATAAATCATGTGGAAATCACAAGCTTACCACAGTAGCGACCCATCAGCTTCACTAGACCAATACCATTCTCGATGCTTTCAGCTTCAACATGAGCAGCATTTATAGCTCGTTGGGCTTCCTCAACAGCAGTGTCAAATCCAAAGGATCTATCAATCACCTGAATCAGCAACCAGTTAAATTATTAACACAAACATTTTTTAACACTTAAAATTTGTGCTCACTTAGGGAGAGAAAGCTGAGAGATGTACAGGAATATCATTATCAATGGTTTTCGGGATTCCAACGACAGCAACTTTTAGACCTCTCCTTCTTACTTCCTGTGTCAAAAATTGATAAAGCAATAAAAAGGCGAAACCAAAGAAATGGTTCCATATTTATTCTTAAATAGTGTGTTAAATAATTTATTATTTACCTCAAAAATCGCAGATGCTCCCCTTTGAGTTCCATCTCCACCAATTATGTAAACCTGAAACCAAGTTCCACGGACTGTGAGGAGGGAGTCTACTTCATTATAAAATGTGATCGATAATATAAATAAACCTGATTGATACCCCGATCTTCAATGCTATCAACTATCTTTGACGTAACATGGCCACCTCGCGATGTCCCGAGGATGGTTCCTCCTCGTTTATGAATATCATTCACAAACTTGGGAGTTAAAGGAATAGTATTTCGTGCATAAAAGCCCTTGTACCCTCCCTATAAGATTGCATCAACTTCATTAGTAACGCTTGTACTATGAAGATCATTATATTACACATAATAAATCTGATCTAATCAACCTTGTACTACGAGAGAAAGCATTGAAGTGATGCTTGTCATATAGGTAAATACCTCAATCCCCAGGACTCTCGTTACTCCATACATATTATACAAGCCACAAACAATTTCCCTTATCACAGTGTTGAGTCCAGGGCATAAGCCCCCACAAGTCACAATGCATGCATAAACCTCATCTGATCTAAAATACACCTGAAAGAAAAGCAATCAACACAACATATCAATAATAATCGACAGTCAAGACGAAAGCATTTTCACACCACTGCAAACCACAATCACATACCTTTTGTCGAGGTCCAGCACGTCTGAAGTGTATCCCTCTTGGACTACTCTCGTGAACAACAACCTACAGAAAGGGGCAAAAAGAAGACAACAAAAATGTAATTAATAAAATTACCATTCTAAGTGCTACTTTTTCTGAAATCCTAGAAGATTGTATTAATGGGGTGGGCGTTTTTCCTGGTCCCAATGGAAATCCCGATCACGTCCCGATATTTGACAAGAATAAAAATAGCTGTCCTATCCTAGTATTGGGACTGGGACCAAAAATGGTCCCGGTCTCCCCAAAAAAATTTGAAAATAAAAATTAATAAATTTATTTTTTGATTATAAATAATATAATTATAAGTTTTTAATTAATTTTACTAATGAAATTTATATAAACTTTTGTTGTTAATTTGTTGGTTATATTTTAAAATTATGACTATTATATAAATTATAAACTCAAATTTTATTATTATATTAATTAATTAATTAGTTCAAAAATTACTGGAAATCCCGGTCCCGGGATACCGGGAATAAAACAGAAATAAGGGTATTATTTCCGATACTGGTATCGGATCACGGGACTAGAACCGGAAACAACCATTCTCTATCTCGACGGAAAAAACCCCCACCCCTGCTATTATAACAACAATACAGGTGTACTCCCAAAAATTTAGAAGGAAAGTTCAAAGAAATTTAGGCTAACCTTCTCAGGAACAGTATCATCAACATTCACAAAATACTGCCTGCAGAGAACTCAAAATAATCTCCATGGATCAGATCAACAAGGCCGATCACTCAAGTATCAACGTAAGAAAGAAACGCCAGATAAAAACAAAATTTTTTTTTTTTTTTAATTTAAATTAAAAAAAAAAAAAAATACAGAGAAGCAGAATCAACTCACTTAACAACTGAGTAAGCAGGATTATCCTTCAAGGGATTAGTATAGGTCTGCAAGTAGCACAACAAAATCTTATAGATCAAACAAATTAATGCGACTGAATAGCTTTGAACAATCCAAAAATGAAGAGAGAATCAAAAAAAGAAGGGGAAAAAAAAAAAAAAACGACGAACGTACAGGAAGATTGGGAATATAATCGGACAAATGAGGGACATCTTGTAACACATAACCAGCTTCTCCATGAACGATCTTCGCCTGTTCAGAATTACAAGGAGATCCCATTCGTCGATCAAAGAAGAAAAAACAAAATTGAACAGCGAACAGTGGGTTCTTCAACTTGTACTGGACGAGAATCGAAAAGGAGTGGAGTCAGAGCGTTGATTCAGAGAACTAACAAGGTCAGAGAGAAAACAGGAGGACCGCCAAATGTGAAGATGCTAGAAATGCAAGAGACCTCTGGTTTGTGAGTTTCGTTGGCAGCAGAGAAAACAGGAGCGAAAACAAAAACCGGTTTTACTTCTCTTACTCCGGTTTTTGACGTAAAGTTATTAATTTATCAATTAATTAAAATTAAAAATCCATTTGTAATAAATTTGTTTTTTTTGCCACACATTTTAAGAATATTATATAAACTGAGAGAAAAAAAGGTGCGAGGCGTGAATAATGGCGTCTTTGCGACAGAAAGAGGTCCTGGATTGTTTTGCTCAATGATCACGGATTCATGCTGGATTCGCTGGACACTTTCCTGCTCACTGATTTTTTGTTTCTCTTTTTTTTTTCTTAATAAAAACAAATAAATCGTATAGTTCTTCAATCTATTGATTACCCTGAAAACACATTTTTTTCTGTTCCCGATGGCAATTTCAATCTTATTCTGATTCTATTTTTATTCTCAATGCTGTTTGAGAATAAAAGTATTAATTCCATGTCGTTCTTGTTTTTGATATTGAGAATCGGGAATAAAAATATGAACGAGATCACTTTTGATTTCATTACTATTTTTATTTCTGAATAATTAAAAATATTAAATTAATTTTACTTATAATTTTTATATAACCTTCTGTTATTAATTTGTTATTGACTTTATAATATTTTAAAATTATAAATATTCTAAAATTTATAAACTCAAATTTAAATTATTATATCAATTTAAATAATTAATAATTAATTAAAAAATAAAATAAAATTGAATTCATTCTCATTCCGAATATCAATATTTACATAATAAGAATATGACCGGTATCATCCTGAACCATTCCTGATGAGGAAAATGCCCACCCCTAACCTATGAGAATAAAATGAGTTATTCTCCATTATTTATATATTAAAAATAATATATCACATCATATCATATTATATATAGTATATAATAAATATTAAATTTAGGCACGAAATTATGCCAAACATGAATTTTATATGTCATATAGCATGTCATGTGAAAAATTTAATAGTCAAACTTCTTAAAATATTATTATTTTATAATTTACAACTAAATTTCATAAAATATTATTATTCCATTATTTACAACCAAATTTTATAAAATACTTTCATTTTGTAATAATTAATTAAATGTAACTTAATAATTACCATTATTTTTTAAATAAATATATAAAAATGAAAAAAAAATTCTAATACTACGTAATAGATTTTATAACCAAACTTTTTAAAATATACGTATTCTATAATTTACGACCAAACATTCTAAAATATCCTTATTTCTTAATTAATTCAACATCAAATATAAATTAATAATTATCATCATCTTTTCTTAAATAAAATTACATTATTCTGTCATATGTTAATTTTAAATTTATTATAATACGCCTGTATTAGATTTTACAATTAAACTTATTAAAATACAATTATTTCATAATTTAAGACCAAATTTTCTAAAATAGTTTCATTCCTTAATAAATACAAGATTAAATATAAATTAATAATTAATCTCATTCAATTATTAATTCTTTTATCATCATTGTTATTTCAATTATTAGTAAGAAGGTATTTCAACTTCTTTATAAGTGATAAATATTCTCACAATATTATCAAACCACTTAGCAATTCAAAATATAAATTAAAATAACTACCATTTGGATAACTTTCGATCAATAAAAATTATTTAATTTACTATATATAAAAAATTATGTATAATATAATTATACTGATATAATTATGTACAAAGCACACCTAGAAAAACTATAATTATATATATATATATATATATATATATAATAAAAATTGAGTTCAGATACGGAATTATATCATGTGATAGATTTTATAGTCAAACTCCTAAAACGCACTTATTTCATAATTTATAACTAAATTTTCTAAAATATACATATTTCATAATTAATTTAATATTAAATATAAATTAATAATTACTATCATATTTCCTTAAAGATAAATTAATAAAAACTATGTTATTCCTTCACGTGTATTATTATCAAACTTCTTAAAATACTCTCGTTCCATAATTTACAACCAAAATCTTAAAATGTCCCCATTTTATAATAAATTTAAAATTAAATACAAAAAATATTACATACAAAAAGGTCTTTAACAAACTCCCAAAAATTGTACCAAAGTAATTTCACATATGTATTTGCAATGTTTAAATTCTATCATATACTAATTTAATCTTACTTTACGGATAATTAATTTATAAAAGTGAAATAATGGATTATAAATTTATTTCTAGATAATTTTGGATAGTAAATATATCGATCAAGCTCATATGAAATCTCAATTTATTTCTCGAAAGTAAGATTAAATTAGCATATGATAGAATTTAAACATTGCAAATGCATACATGAAATTACTTCGATATAAATTTTGGGAAGTTGTTAATGACCTCTTTATAGTTAATAATTTTTTGTATATTTATATTCTATGTTCTCCATTTTCTCTGTTAGAATTTTAATGATCTCAGATTATGTTACTCTAAATAATGCAAATATGTCCATGACTAAACATTAGCTTTGGTAAGTACAGTCCAACATTTACTAAAGTTTGTGCTTAGCTCCTTTTTATTGTCATTGCATAGCATATTCCCAAAGTAAAATGTCGTCTTCATATAATAAAATGTCATTTTAATTCTACTAAAGATGGAATCACTCGAAGAATCAAAACTTTTTCCCCAAGGTTTGAACCTGTGTTTAAAGATTAAGCTAGTTATATTTTAGAATTTCATGCACAATTTTATGAATACATTTATCATGATAATCACTAATCTGTAATTATTCTTTGTCGCAAGTGTTTAATAATCAACCTTGTTCATTACACATTCAATTTCTTTTTTTTATTTCTTATAAGCATCATAGGTACTCTAACTCTTAACTCCAGTGTTAGGGATTCTATGACCTCAGATCATTATGCGTGGGGTTTATATTGATATTACTCTCATATATTGAAGCCAAATATTATAAATAGGTAAATAATTAGGTATAAAATGTTAAGTATGAGATTTTTGAATGATCAAAACAGAATACATCGGTCCAATACAAGGGAGAGTAAAATCCTATGAGTTATGTTATTTGAGGAAATGAAGAAATCCTTATAAGAGGGTATGATATGAAAAGAGTATCGATAGTCGATATTGTTTAAATAAATATTATTTCTATGATCTTTCTAATAAGTTTTAACACTAAATCATGTCATAGAATAAATCGAGATATTTGCCAAATATAATAATTGAATAATATAGTATTGGTCATATAAATTTTTATAGAAGATAATATGCATTTATTATTTGACATGTAACCTTAATATTTTAGTAGAAATCAATCTTAATTCGGAAAGTTTATGATGAGTTATAGAATTTTTATGCTATCAAGATATAGAATATAACTAGTCACACATATAATGACTTTTAGTAAATAAATAGTATTTTAGTAACTAGAGAAAGAAAAGAACAAACCACATCACAAAGCCGGCTACATCATGTGATCTACCACAGGTGAATTACTTCTTCATCACTAAATAGATGAATGTCTTAGTTAATTATATGAATGTCTTAGTTAATTATTTAAATAACTAAAATGAATTTTAGTAGAAAACGAAACCACTTGTTCATGGACCTTGATTAGAAAGTCCTCACTACAAATAAGACTAGAGGGCTGTCAATTCAATTGGAGTGACCAAATTGTTTCAGAGAGAAAATGGTACGTTCTTCCTCTAGTTGAAGTTTAGGTAATGCATAAGTTGAATGCCCTAAACTAAAATATCCATTAAATGAGATTGGGTGTATGGATCAATGTTAGAGGTTGAATACTTGAGCAACTATGCAGTTCTTCACAAGTCTGCTTGTTGATTTTTGTGTGGAACTACAGGGGCAGAGAGAAGGAATGTTTACTTTTCGTTCTATAAGCTGTCAGGATCTGTGAGTATTTCTTTTTCAATTATGTAATGATATCTACTGTCGAGTCTTATATTAATTTACATGATACACCGAAACATTTTATAGTATTATTGATTAGGACAACTTACGAATAGGTTGAGCGTCAAAGTCATTACTTTTTCCAAATAATGTTCTTCTTATGATTGAGCTTTTAGATAAATTGAAAGTATTTTCATTTAAGAAAAATGGACTGGCAAAATATGTCTAGATTAGCTTGATAAGCTCATATGGCTTGATAAGCGCAACCCCTATAGTTTGATGTGGATAGTTGGAAGTGTAGGCCCATAACTAATAATGGTTGAGGGTCATAAGGAATAGTGGTACATAAGGCCAGGTTCCTACCCCACTCTATAACTCTAACCTTAGTCGGCCTTGTCCCATTGACTGTCATATGAAGATAGAGAATGGATTGAAAGCTCTAGACTCTCGTGTTCTTATGAGCACTTTTCTACAAATAGATAATTTTTATTAAGGCTGAGCATTTAGGTACGCAAATCCTTTTCATCCTTAATATGTTATGGTTTTATGAATTTGATGCAATTTTGATCTTGAATGTGAAAATTATAACGTAGTATCAAATTCAGAACATCCTCATGTATAAAGGATGAAAAGGATTTGCGTATTGGACATATCAGTATTAAGCATCTGAATTTTTTTATATGTAAATTCACATAAATACGAGAGGCTGGAGCTTCCATTTCATTCTCTATCTTCAAACGGCGATCAAATTGACAAGCAAGATTAGGCTTAAGAGTTACAAAATGGTTTAGGGGTTTCATCTTATGTATCAATAATCCATATGAGACTCCTATTACAGATAACTATTAGATACTGATCGACACTACCGTCTATCAACATAAAACCCATAGGAGACGCGGTTAAGTCTGTGATTAATTGATCAGATTCGAATGAGCTTATTAAGCACATTAGACCATATTTAGCCAGTTTGTTGTTCTTGTATGAAAATACATTCAATTAATGTAAGCCCAATCATTTAAATTTCTACCATTCTCCCACTTAGATAAATTATTGAAAATTTTATGTAATCACTATAGATCTTGAAAATATATTTTATATTTAATATGGTCTAATATAAATAGTAACAAAATAGTCATATTAAATATAAATATCAAATCTTATGATTTTTAGTTAAATGATATGTCGTAACTAAACGTGCACGTATATATCATAACATAAATTTCCATGTTATAATCATTGATAAATTTATAATTTCTTACAATACAATGCAATAGATAGAGCTTCTACTAACTAAGTAACCAAGAGACCTCTAGATGTACATGTAATCAACATGCTTCTTAAGGCCATATGTCTCCGTAGCTTGGCTAACGTGATCATATATATTATATAGCAATGCACTCAATTCTGTATGATGTTATTGACAATCAAAGTGTTCTAAACTTATTAAGTCACAACGTCCAAAATAATGTAATTATAAAATAAAAACTTTCAAAATAACCAATCACAATAATGAAATCAATTTATCACTTGAGCAAATAATCAAGAAGAATAATTTTAAACCGGATTAAGTTTTTTTTATTTAAAAATTCAATACATCATCACATATTCTCTTTTAAAAGGAGAATGCAATATGTAATTTGAAGTTTTCCATGTGATTTCACTATATAAGTATATTCTAAATGTTCGGAAAGTTTAACTCCTTTGAAGAATCCTAAGCTATTGTATATTTAATCATAGTCACACACCCATATTATTATTTAATAGAATCTTGGTGTATCATTACTCATCTCCCCTTTGGAAGAGTGTAAACATGCTAATGACTATTATCCACATAGAACAACTTATGTGGCTAACAATGTACTTTTAAATATATGCTTAATGTCATATCTAAATTAACATATGGAATGCATAAACAACACACCAAATAATTATTTCGGATGAATTTGTAATTTTCATTTCTTATTGTTGATGTGGTACATGTAAGCACCGGTTATCTGAAAATCGATCGGACGGACAAAAAGGTTGGCCGAATACTATATAAAGATGAATTTATAGAAACTTGATTACATATTAACTAAAAAATGAATTTATATTATAAAAAATGAACATGCATGTTAGTACACATGACCAAGCGGCAGACATATTGACTAAGGGATTATGCAGGGTTCAATATCAACAGCTAGGTACTTAGCAAGTTTGATGCTAGATGTTCATCACACAACAGTTTGAGAAGGAATGAAAAGAATTGAGCATTACATGTAGTTAGCTAATAATTATGGGTTCCATAATCTATTAATTAGTAATTAGAAGTACATGCAGAGTCAATTACTGACGAAATTTAATTAATTTTATATTCGTATCAATACAATTTTGTACTTCGCTTTCTCCACGAATAAAACATTGACTTACTTCAAGTGTAAAAATATTACACAAGTCATTGGTCGCATCCAGTCAAGTTAAGTGGAACTATGCTTAACCCTCTTATCTTAAAATATTAAGATCAATTTTCACATATTGAGATCTTTTCGATTGTCCCAGAAAGATGAACAAAACCTTTGATGTTATTATAAATATTCAACAGTTCTTTTCGTATGAGAACCGGGAAGATATCCATTACAAATAAATAAAAGATGTAGAACATCTTATGTAGATTATCGATTCCACTGAAAATTTAAGAATTTAAAACATTGCAAGGATACGCAATGTAGACTTGCTCTTATCATTTCTACCAGTTGGTTAAGAATGTTAATATTTTGTGTGATGCACATTGTTGAGTAGCTCACATGTCTTACAGTATTATTAATTTAACAATATATAAATTGTTGGGTCAAATTCCCTTAAGCGATAATGAGTTAAGCTTAAACTGCATATAATAAGAAATTAAAAAAAAAAAAAAAAAAAAAAAAAAAAAAAAAAAAAAACAGCAACGACAAACGAGAGGATGGATACTCCTTGATATGAATGATCAAGTGGTGGTATTAGCTAAACCTAACATATATTTCTCTTGTGACTGAGAGTCATACCAACTGGCAACTGGAGGGGCAAAAGTAAAATGTTATATGTTCTTTGTTTACAATTAGGTAGGAATTAGTAAATGTTTTGCTTATAAATTTTTTTTGACAAGTCAATTATTGCATGAATTCTTAACATCGTTAACTACGTTTGAGATATATAAATCCAATTATTTTTAATGTTAAATTACATATACCTCCTTTAAGATATAATGATATTATTGACGAATCCCTTATGATTTTATAAGTTATAAGTAAGTCTCTGCACCTCTCTTGTTCACTTGAAGTTTGGAAAATTCATAAGTTAGAACTAGCTTAACTAAAACTCCTTTAAGTAAATTAGTTTGTGTGAATCGATATTAGAGGTCAAATATTTGGATGGCTTCATAATTCTTCCCACTAATCCTTCTATTTCGTGTGAACCACTTTTGTAAAAGGAGAAAAAGTTTATGCTGGATCAATTTTGTAAGATGTATAGGATGTAAGTGAAATTCTGCTTCAATTCTTTAATAATTTCTTGCTTAAATATTTGATTTACCATTTTAAATAATATAATTTATTCTTACCTCAACGATTTCGTGCGGGATCTAAATAAATTTTTAAATTACCGTTCGTTATCCAATTCCATATAAACTTACTTGTAAGTCGTATAGGATTATGTAACGTTGAAATAGCTTTTTATCTTCTTTATATAACCAAAAATCATTTACAGTTGGGGTGTGCTATTATAGTTATTGTTTCTAGGTTTCTAGGGTTTAAACCAGCTAGTCCTTTTATAATTCTATGACCAAAGTGTTAGCAATAGCGATGATTCAAGAAAAAAAAAAAAGTAGTACGTTATTGGATACTAGAAGATGAGCCATAAAACTTAATACATAAATAATTCCGTATGTATATATGCAAAAGAAGTCGTAAGGAATCGTGGTTCATCTGACCATTCACCTATTGTTGAAGCTCAACCTCTCATGAGCTGGGGCAAACAGCATAATTAATGATGTTCGTCTAGGAATAATTGTTAAACAAGTCGGCTAGAAATCTTATTTTGATCTGTATATCGGCTATTTCTTTGTTGATCATTTCAAGTTCCTTACGAGCTTGTTCGTCCTTTTATATAAAAGAAGAAAAGAGGAAGAAAGATATACAGGAAAAACAACGTCATAAAACAGTCGTTATAGATATAAAAGAGAAAAGCAAATGACTAAGAAATTGCTTATCTGACACTTTTTATCTTCCGTCTTTTTCATACAGCATTCGCTTTGGTTGTGAATTCAACAGTTTCATCCCCTGCTTTTTTAACACCACCGATTATTAGTTCTTGCTACATATTCATATACTGTTTACATCTTCAGTCTGTATGATTTGAATCTAAGTATCAATGGAGTTGAGTCGCTCCATAATCTGAGAAAGCACGAAAAAGTGAATTTTTTTTTTCTTTTTATAAGCTAAAATAATTTATTGAGTTCATTAAAATTTAATGAATTAAGAAGATAAAAGTTGGGTTGGAAAACAATCAAATACTGCTAGTAATGAGGCATAATAATTTCTAATATACAAAATGAATTAGCAACAACTTCGGTTCATCTAGTCATTCACCTATCATTGAAGTGAAAGCTCTTCTTATGTGGCGGAACAAACAACATAGTGATGTTCATTATGATCGAAATTCTACTATGATAGGATAAAGCTGCTTATTTTTCATTGATCATCTCAAGCTCCTTTTGAGTTTGTTCGACCTATTATATACAACAAGAAAAGATGAAGAAAGGTAAACAAAAAAAAAAAAAAAATGCTTACCTCACACGTTTTATTTTCTGCCTTTTTCAGAATTTTAGCCTCAACTTTTGTTATGAATTCACGAATTTCAAGTTTTGTTTTGATTATGAATTCATCAGCTTCATCCTTTTTATTTGCACATCACCAATTATTGTTCATCCATTGTTGTTTGAACATCACCAATTATTATTCTTGCTACATATTCATCCTCCATTTCTCTTACATCATCTAAAAAATCTTTACAAGATACATGTACGGTTCGAATATGCATATCAATGGAGCTGAGTCGTTCCAAATATAATCGGAGACTATGCAAACCAAGTGAATCTTTAGATTACAATAAAATGACTAGAATATTCGGCATTGGAATTTTTTTTCTTCTATAAGCCAAAAGAACTTATTTAATTTATTAAAAATTAAATAATTTATGAAGATAAAAACTTAAGTTGCAGAACAATCCAATATATTTTGTGCAAATCATCTCTATGATTTAAAGATGAATCCAAAGCGTAGCGTAGAGTTTAATGGGCAAAGTTCTGGCAGGCTTAAATCCATCGTACATCTTGGCCAACTTTACTGTGCTGGACATGTAGTTGGACGACAATGTGGAATATCGTTCCGACTTAGTCAGGATCATGCCCTATTTTCTAGCTTCCACTAACGGTTGGCAAAAGTCGGCTTCGCATGTCCTTCATGGCTGAAGTCACAAGTCCCTTCTTTCTGGCCATATTCCTCTTTTGTAGCTTGTTGGTTGAACAATCTCCTTAAATCAAGGTCTGTCAACGATAACTTCCCCTTAAATCTCAAGACACATGTAAATATGTATCATATCTTTGAATCTTCGTGTTTCTCTTATCATTCATTCTTCACCATCTGATCTGTCATGTCATCAATTATTTTCAATTATCTTCGACTTGGTTAACTTTTCTGGCATTGTTTTCCGTAAGACTCGGAGACAAGTACGTGAAGCTGACCAATTTCAGTTGAATATCTTTGACCGACGTGATTGCAGTTGACTTTCATTCTCTATTTATTACTAAATGCTACTACTTACATGCTATTTTAAAAATATTAATTTTGACATCAATAAATACCCTATTCATCCTCTTTATACAGACTCCTTAAAAAATTGATAGGATAAATAATTTGGTACCCAAAACCAGGAAACCGAATTCTCAAGTTTTACTATAAATTGGATCCGATCCAACTGCTTTCACTCTTATATCATCGTGGATTTACTTCAGAGAACTCAATAACAAATCATTCTTTTAATTCAAAAGACTCAATGCAACACTCCTAAGACAATCATTCACTTGATCCTCTTGAATCTCCTCAACATGAATCTTCTGGAGATCAATATGAACATTCCCTTTGATAAGCTGCTGACACAACAAATTCCACTGTCCTCTATGACTTGGAATGCACTTCTAATTCTGGCAGATTTGCACCATGCTTTCACCTTATTGACTGCATTTCTAAATTAAGTTGTGACTTTGGTCAGGGACGGAGGGAGGGGCCGTCAACTTCTGGCCACCCTCAACTTTCAAATTGTAGTGTATCCAACTCAAGTCCAACCAAAGTGAGAGATCAAGTAAATATAATCTGAGTTTATGTTAATGAAATTAGGATAGTTCAGTGTTGTAAGATGGCAAAACTTAAGTTTTAGTTCTAGTGGCCGGAGAATATGGATTCAAATCTCACTTTTACCATTTCTTTTTTAATCCAATAAAATCATTTTTTATTTCTCTTCTCACATAATAAACTTGAAATAAACCAAACCTTAATATTTATACTAAATATATATAGGCTTTATCGAATATATTATTTAATATTTTTTTTTTATTATCGGTCTAGAGTAATTATTATCTTCACTATTTTTCACTATTTAAGGTTATGACCTTAAAGATGCTTATATAAATTGTTTAAGGAATTATAATTATTTTCAAATTTTCATAATGTAATCGACTAAAATTTTATTTGATATACGATATTCCTCCACTACATATATAGTATTTATTATTATCATAAGTTGAAATTCGTTCATCCTCATTTTTCTCATGATTATGTCACTACTCTTAGACTCTTTTAAATTAATGAGTTAAAAATTTATAAATTTCTCAAATTTTAATTTATACCCCCTAATATTACAAATATATATAACTTTTACCAACCCTAAACAATTTTTTTGACTTCCCCCTGACTATGGCCGAAGATGATCCATCACTCAACCGGACATTGACAAACATGAATGAACTAATTTACTCTCAAAGTTGGTATGTGTTTTACGCACTTTTAACTACATGCTACTTAACCGTGTATAAATATAGAGTGGCTACCTCATAAGTGATATGTTAACGGAATGTGTATCTGTGGATTGTTTCCTATTTAGTACTTTATCAAATATATTGAGTCAATTATATGAATTGATTACGTGAGAAAAATCTTATTCTTATTTTCATTCACCCAAGAAAAAAGGACTCTATCGAAGCTTAAGTTTGCAATTTGAATATAGAGTTTAATAATTAGTATCTCGGGGCCCTCTTTATTTCATTACAATTATTCGTATATATACATTTGTGTAAGGGCAAGACAAGGAATGTGTTGTAATGGTCTCATCCTTGTGGATTCATATGTTAGTTACAAAGAAGCCGTATGCGATGACAAGAAGGAAGTTCGACACATCGATCAGGACGGTTAAAGTCGAGATACATAAAAGAGTACTCTTTTGGATATATGTAAATTAATTAAATGAGGTACAATTAATTATGAGTGGTAATATTAAATAGAAAAGGGTAAGCAAAAATAAATAAAATTAAATAAAAATAAAAATAAAAATAAAAACAGTAAAGGGGTAGAGACAAATGAGCAGGCATGGTTCTGTAGGTGGTGTTGAAATATTATTTG
Organism: Coriaria nepalensis; assembly: GCA_027186245.1. Classification (NCBI taxonomy): domain Eukaryota; kingdom Viridiplantae; phylum Streptophyta; class Magnoliopsida; order Cucurbitales; family Coriariaceae; genus Coriaria; species Coriaria nepalensis. The sequence continues at coordinate 4,527,169 of CP114484.1, read as the reverse complement.
CAGAACTTTCCATCATTTTCCTTCTTGACTGGCTGTCTGGCCTTAAGAGAATGCTATGAAAGTGAAGGGCCCGATCATCATATGATCAGATTACTTTGTGGGGCCAGGAGATTTAGAAGATGGGCCCACATAAACAGTACTCTTTCTTGTGCACCTTCCTGAACAGTGAACTCTGAAAGAATGTTATACCTCAAGTAATAATGACACAAGACCAATTAAGAAGAAGGAGAAATTAATAGTTCATCGGCTGGAAAATGGCTCTAGGTTTTTACTTCTTTTTTTTTTTTTTGAATAAAAAATTAAATATCTTTGTTCATTTAAATATGGTGCCTGTTTCTGAATTTTTTTAAAAAATTTTGATTTCTAGTACTACTTATTTCAAATATGGTGGTCCACTCGTATACTGCTCATTTGCCTTGCATATCAAGCAACTTTTTCTCACCTCTCTCTGCGAAAAAAGCATAATGATCAGCACTCAAGCTCAAAATCCATGTGAGTTACGATCATCCTAGCTCTCTCTCTATCTCTCTATTTTTCGAGGCTAAATAGAAATTTGGTTTCTTAAGAAAATTGAACTACACTTGTAAATATATTTAAGGTTTGTAGTTTTTTCAATAATATATATATTACTTTTTCTATTTTTTGTCAATAAAATGATTTGAAAAATGAAAAAGAATTCACAACATAGATACATATATATACATTTGGGAAAAGCTACTTACATAGAGACTGGTTATACTTTTATGTACATAATATACTAAGACTACATGTATATATACAAGTATATAGTAGACGTAGATGAGACTAATCTGCTTTTTCGTAAGTATTCGTAACAGCTAGCCGTGAGAATTCCGTTTCTAATTTGCCTTTTGCTTTTCTAGTCAAGTCTCTCAAATATTGAAAAGGAGTGTATAAGAGAGAGAGAGAGAGAGATACTCAGCTTTTTTTTTTTTTTTTCTACAACACCAACTTGGATTTACTTACTTTCTCTCTCTGAAGGTCTTTTTCATTTTTTTTTTTTAAGATTTGTTTATTTATTTTAGGCAGAAACCGCATCGCAATCTGATCCTGTTAAATAAGGTGTTATATATGTAGGCTAAGGGTTTGAGGGCATCGTTTCCTTTTCTTCTTACTGGAGCTAACTTCAGTTAAAGTAGAAGAGAGCGAATTCTGGTTGTTCGTTTCTTTCTTCATTCCTATCGTTAAAGCAGGTTTATAGCTCAATCCCCACCGTCACAGCTTCCTCTTTTCCTCTCCCTCCTCCTCTTCTTCTTCTTCTTCTTCTTGCTAATCATCTCCTCATGCTCAAAAATTTTCATGTGGGTTTCACAGAATTTCTTGCTTTCGATTGAATTTTTCACCCCAAATATATGACATGAAACTTTTTTTTTCCATATGCATATATCCATATCCCAAGTTTTTATTTCAAATAATTTCTCTATCTTTTTTCTTACTACCTCTATACGTAATATATATATATATATACACATACATATTTCCATATTTATGATCTCCTAAACCTTGAATTCCAATTCAACATACCCATCACCTTATTTGATCCAACCTTTTTAAAATTTTCCTTTTTTAATTTCATTCCAAAGTTTGCATAAAAGTTAGTATTTAGATCAATTGTTAGTATTAATTCTTATGGCCACGGTTTGTTTCTTATAGAGAAAGCACGCAGCTAGCTGGGATATGATCGGTGTTTCGCTTTGTGGAGAGAGATTAGTGATCATCTCAAAGAGGATCACCATCATCAGTTGAGAAATTTGAAACAAGAAGATCATTAGCTATGACTAAAAATAGTACTACTACCAGTACTAATTTCGGCTCAAATATCACAAGTTCTGACCTGATAGATGCAAAGCTTGAAGAACATCAGATGTGTGGATCCAAGCACTGCCCGGGTTGCGGCCATAAGCTCGAAGGCAAGCCGGTATGAATCACCCAGCCGATCAATTAATATTATATCTATATAATACATATACAATATCACAGTTGATATTATTATTAATTTCTTTTTTTTTTTGTTGGTTATATTTTAAATACAGTTAAACACTTGTTTTTTAATTTAATTAAAATGGTTCTTCTATCTTTTTCTTTATTCTTCATCTTTTTCCTTTTTTTTTTTTTTTGTAATTTCTAGAATTTCTCTCTTCTTCTTATTTTTTCTTTTTATTTTTTTTCCCTCTTTTTAAGCTTTTGTTTTTTGTTAGTTAAATTTGAAAGGAACTTAATTGCTTGCAGGATTGGTTAGGTCTACCAGCCGGTGTGAAATTCGATCCAACAGATCAAGAATTAATCGAACACCTTGACGCAAAAGTAGAAGCTAAAGACATAAGGTCTCACCCTTTGATAGATGAATTTATCCCTACTATTGAAGGAGACGATGGAATTTGTTACACCCATCCTGAAAAACTCCCAGGTCAACTTTAATTTCGGAGTTATATAAAATCTCTCTCTCTCTCTCTCTCTCTCTCTCTCTCTCTCTCTCTCTCTCTCTCTCTCTTTCTCTCTCTCTCAACATGTTGGTTATGACTTTGAGAAACCCATATCATCTTCAATATAGTTTGTTGCACCTATTAAAGAAAAACCTTTGCTTTTGTTTTGTTTTGTGTCTTTTTTTTTTTTTTGTATGTAATAAAACTTAAAATGTTTATAATAAGCTAAAGTACTACTTGTTAAAAAAATACCTGAACAAACTGGCATATCATACAAATAAGAAGATTAAGAATGTTTTTTATTTATATATTATTACATATCTTTTGAAAGGTAAGAACCTTGACTAAGTAATGTAACTTGCATGCAGGAGTAACAAGAGATGGGTTGAGTAGGCATTTCTTTCACAGGCCATCGAAAGCATACACGACTGGGACAAGAAAGAGAAGAAAAATACAAACCGAATGCGACCAATTAGAAGCTGGTGGAGAAACAAGATGGCACAAGACTGGGAAAACAAGGCCAGTAATGGTGAATGGGAAGCAAAAGGGTTGTAAGAAAATCCTAGTTCTCTATACGAATTTCGGTAAGAACAGGAAACCCAAAAAGACCAATTGGGTCATGCACCAATATCACTTGGGTCAACTTGAGGAAGAGAAAGAAGGAGAGCTTGTTGTTTCTAAGATATTCTATCAAACTCAGCCTAGGCAATGTAATTGGTCATCCGATCGGACGGTTACAGATATTGTGGATCATCACCATCATCATCATCGTGGGATTATAACCAGCAGTGAGGCTAACAGTAGAAGAAATAGTGGAAGTGGAAGTACTTCTTCTAAAGAAATAATCCCTCAAAGAGAAGAAATGTCAGCAGCATCTGCTGTCTCGGTTGGTGCTGCGATTTCTGGTTATGGCTCCGTTGACATTCAACACTTGAAATCTCATGACCATCTTCTTGGTTTTGCCCCATTCAGAAGAAGTTTTGATGAGGTAAATATTTTAGTTATATACAATATAAAATAATAGTTCTAAATCATCTTCTTGTTTTTTTTTCTTTGTTGTTAGGTATATGATAAACTCAACAATCTATTCACTAATAGTAACAGCTGGACAGTTTTGGTAACTTAACAATATTTTTTGTTATTTTAGCATTAAAAAAAGTAAAGGGAAGAAGTTTAAGGTTGCTTTTCTCATACCCATTGCTTGCATATACAGCTAGCTAGCAGTTAACTCCTTAGTCTTGTCGGGTTAAATTGTCAGCTAACAAAGTTTGACATTCATTGACTGAGAACAATGTTCAAACTGATGAAGAGTACTAATCCTGAATTTCTAAAGGAAAAATAACAATAAAAATAAATAAATAAGTATAAGCTAATTGCATAATTCAGTGATATGTACGTATATTAAAATGTAGGTGGGGATAGGGGAGGCTTCAACACCAAGGGATCAAGGCCCAACAATATCAGGAGGCACATGTGAAGAGATGCAAGATCAGCAACATAGATCACATCATCATCATCACAATCAAGTTACAACCAATGATATTCATCAACTAGATCGGCGGCAACAACAAGTGGTGCATCATAATCATCATATAAATGTTCACCACCAGATTGCTAGTACGACAGCTTTTCACGTCAGCCGTCCGTCGAATCCAATCTCTACCATCATCTCTCCACCTCCTCTTCATCACACTTCCATCATTCTTGATCATCAGGCCGATCCTTACCATCATGTCTCTCGGTTAATGCTCCAAAATGACACTTTTCATGAGGTACGTATGACAAGTATCATACTTTCAGCGAATTTATAATGTCTCTTAGTTAATATATTGTCTGAATCATGCATAAATTATGCATCTTAATGCCACTCTTTTAAGGTTCTAGACGTGTTAGTAGTCTAAGAGTCATTCGGGTGGTTCTAAACTATCTTAGTTTTTAACTTAATTAAATTTAGATCATCTTAAGTCAAATCGATAAAAATATTCCACGTCAAAAAATGTGTATAATTATTTTAAATGACATTATATATTTTATTGATTTGGACTATGATGATGATCCATGACAACAAAAGTACATCTCCTACGCATGAATCACGCAATATCGTGGACAGAATGATGTCTATTCAAAACACTAATCAATAAATTTTTTTTATTTAAAACGACATTAGTGTACGGCCGAGTTTGTTTAACCTTTTTGTTAAATCTCTTTTTTTATTTATCTGATAAGTTGAATAAATGTGTTAAATTAAATTAAATATTATTAAATTACTAATTATCTTAAAAATTTAAATCAAGAAACGGATATTAATATTAGAGATTTAGAGTTTAAAAATTTCAGTTCTAAAATAGTCATTAGGAAAAAAGTGGCTGTAAATTCTTTTTTTTTTTTTTTGGTTATTTTACCTAAAATAAAGTTTGAACAGACATTGATTTTAAATGGCGAACCCAAATGCATACTTGGAGATTGATTAAGGCATGCTTTAATAATATTTTCTCTAGTGTTTACTAAGTTGGAAACATGAAACTGTCATTTCACTTTACAATTCCTTTTTCCTATTAATTAATGGAGACATGTATGATGATTAAGATCATGATTGTTGGGTTGTCGAATGCATTGACCAATAGCAGCAGCAGCAGCAGCAACAACAACAGCCACAACAGCATCATAAACTAGGAGGGAGGTCTGCTTCTGGGTTGGAGGAACTCATAATGGGCTGCACTTCTACCTCTAATATTAAAGAAGTGAGTACCCACTTTTCGACCATGAATTTCATCACCACTTTGTTTCTCATTATAATATAAGCTATTAAATTACTGTGGGAAGCTAATCATTGTAGGGGTAGAAAAAGTATCTATATCTATATATAGTAAGAAAGAAAAATAAAATACTTGCTATTTTGGTTGATTACATGTCTTGATTAAAATTGTTTCATTGCTTAGAAAGATAATAACAGAAGCTGGCGAGGGAAAAAAAAGATCATATGATTACACTCTAGTAAATTTGATCATCATAATTATAGATATCACTCTTATATAATAGATAATATGATATAGGAGTGTAATATTTGTGATTATAATGAGATTTAATTAATTATATAGTCTTAAATTATATTCATATAAAAATAACTATTTTTTTTTCCGTTTTAACTGTAGCCCAGAAAATTTTTAACATACTCTAAGTGTATTTTATTCTAATCAATCAAGCTAAATCATATTAGCATTTAATAGTAAAAAGTGATCAAGATATACTTCAATCTGATTTATTAGAATAAAATACTTCTGAAGTATCTAAAAGAAGTTTTTAAAGGTAGAGAAGTATGAATTAATTGTTCATGTTATTCTAGTTTCCTCTTCATTTCCAACAATTTGGGTGGGTGTACATGAAACATGATGTGACTAAGACACCGAAAGGTCTAGAACATCTTCCCTTCCCTTCTCCTGTCCCCCACAACGACTTCTTTTGCAACCTAACTGGAAAGTACGCATAAGCTAGGAATGCACTGAAGAAATTATCACCATACAGAAGTAAAAACAAGTTGCTTTTTTCTGTGTTTACACATCTTATTTTATTGTTTCCATTTTGGCTGGTACCTTAATCCTTCCTTTTCATTTCCAAGAAATTCGGAGAGTAAACCTTAAACGTAAGTAATATGCTATAATAATATCTTAATTAAACACAACTTCAATCATTGTCTATTATTGGATATATAAATTAGGATTCGGTAATTTTAGCAATGTAATGGGATTTTAACTGGGTCCATATTATTTATTAAATATTTTTTTTTAATGTTATTTTGGTGGAAATTATTTGACATAATTGTTGATTTAATTTCAGGAGTCATCGATTACCAACCCTCAAGAAGCAGAGTGGTTGAAGTACTCTCCCTTCTGGCCTGATCCTGACAACCAGGATCATCATGGGTAGGAGCAAAAAAATTTGAAAAAAAAAAAAAAAACTATATATATATATATATACATGGTTACGAGACAACATCATTGGTACTTGTAGCCTCTCCCTCAAGTTCTTTTCAGACAAGGAAAATCCAAGAAAAAATCCCTTCTAGTCTGCCCTTCACTTTTTTCTTCCTTTTTCTTTAGGGACCTCATGTTATATACATATGTCCTGGCTACCTAGTTCTCAACTGAACTAACTGTGTAATAGATGGAAAGGAAAAGAAAAGAAAAGAAAAGAAAGGAAAAGAAAGGAAAAGAAAGGAAAAGAAAGGAAAAGAAAGGAAAAGAAAGGAAAAGAAAGGAAAAGGCTGCTCTTTCTTCTGTCAAATATACATAGGAGAACCAAAGGCCCAAAGCAAAAAAATCCCATTCTGCATAAAAATTATCACCATATTATCATGATAACATTCATCTTTATGTTTGTTTTTATTTGTTTTATTATTTTGTTATATGTTTGTATTAATATATATATATATATATATCTAGTTTTTGTTTTTCTCTGTTGTTCTTTTTATACGGTAAATACCGGAGAGTTTAATTTGTGTAAATGGTAACATGAATTCTACTTTTGTTAATTCATATTTAAACTGTTAGTAAATTAGTAATTAGTAAATTTTTTTATTTATCAAGCAATCTATATATATATATATATATATATATATATATTTCATAGGAAATGCTTGCTTGCTTGGTATAACTGATGATTCTCTCTCTCATAAATCAATGCTTTGTCTCATGCATCAATATACATATACATATATGTCTTACCATTAATATATATATATATATATATATATATCCCTATTATCATGTTACTAGTTTGTTTTCTGACCATCGTCTATCAAATATATTGTTCCACCTTAATAAATAAATAAATAAAAAGGAAAAAATTTCATTGGTGGTCTAGAAACTCGCTTAATATATTGTTTCAACTTTCAAAAGGTTAAATTATTCTTCTGTAAGTGTGAGGAGTGAGAGATTGGGTTAGTGGCTTGACATCTGAGTTTATGGCAAATTATTCGAAAATCATATTTATAGATGTGATTTATTTTGGGAAGGAGGGGGGAAAAAAAGAAGAAGGTTAAGAGTAGTATATGAATAAATCTGTAATTTAATTAAGAGAAAATTAGATTACAAATTTACAATAATAATGTGGCTGAAATATCTAGACTTGCTACTGGAGTGGAGTGGATAGTGATGTTTGTCTAAAAAGTAAATCAACTTTAGTGTGTGGTTCCCCATAAATGTAGTAGTCTGGTGGTTCTTAGCAGTAACCTTAAAGTTCTAATTATAACAAGTCATCATCGTTTTCCTTACCTTAATTTTGGCTCTACGGCTATATATGTACAAAATGTATCTATACTTATGGATAAAGGAGACTTAATAACGTGCTGTTATTTTTGTTATTTTAATGTCTGTAAATATGAGCTCTTGACTGCCTTTTCATTACAGATTCGGGCAATTACAGTAATGGGCACTAAGCCCTATTATCCGGGATGTGCTTGTTGAGAGAGATAGAGAGAGAGAGGGTAACGTGCATGCTGTCTTTTCTTTCATGAGAGACGAGCATGAAATTGAAATAAATATAAAATCAACATTGGAGTCTTGATTTTAAAATAATTTTTTTATTATATTTATAAAAAAATATAAAATAATTGATGGATTTTTTATATGACATAATTTTAATTTTGATAAAAAATATGATATAATTTATATATATAATTTATTAAAAAAATATCAAATTTTAATTTGATCTAACGAGGCCCTCGTTGAAGCGAAAGGCAACTCCATATATTAGTTTTTATTAATCTCTAAAGCGAAATAAAGAGGCTAAGATATTAAAGAATAAACTTTTTTAAGGTTCCAAATCACCGTCACCTTCTCCCTACCTTACCAGTTTTCTTTTTCTTTTTCTGTTAGTTTTTATATATCGCATTAATTTTACTGTACAAAGGTCTTAAGTCTTCTCATCAGCCTCATTCTCATCCATTAATTAATCTTGTCATGATACGTACGACCTAGATAGATTCGTCATCTTGATATGAATTAATAATCTCTTAATGCTTGCATGGTGCAATTAAGACAGGAATTGGAAGTCACTGTCTCTTTTCTCATGCAATGATGCAAACAATATCAAAAGAGAAGCCATGTCTGGTTCGACCTTATAAAAAGGTGATATTCAATTCTTGATTTTGGATGCTTTAAAAATAAATAAAAAGTAAATAAATAAATGCTATACTAGACTATACATAAGTGTGATCTTCTGTACTGTCTAGCTAGGGTTTGGTTTTTGATTGAATGTGCATAGATTTTGGTCCCATAAAGAAGTTGCAGAGGGAATTAATATGGTAGTGATAGTGCAATTAAAGACGAATATCACAACATGTCTCCTTCCCACTTTTTATTGGATTCTTCGATCCTCTGCCATTCAACTTTCTTTTCCCTCCCACCCAAATCTTTCCTCACTTCTTTTTTTTCTAATTTTAATCAACTTTTGTTTTTCTTTGTCTCCTTACGTATATGGACTTAGTAAACTGTCAAGTATTTTTGTAATGAATTGAGTAATTGTATTTGTTGGTTGGTTTATTAATTACGGTGAAGCCCGAATTGGGAGCCCGAATTGGAAGCCCGAGTATTCAAGCCCAAAAGCTTCAAGCCTCTAGCTCCAATTGGATTTTCTGTGTCAGCATTCCACCGAGGTAGGTTTGCCCAGTTTTATAAATTGCTATGCTTCTCAATCAATTTGCTTAGATTATATATGTAGTGTGTCCCACATTGGTTATGTATATATGTGACATGTATTGTTAGCATATATATATAGGCATCCTCTATATATCATAGATGTGATTCAAATACAATATTATATTCTCAACATGGTATCAGAGCATAAGTTCTGAATCACCTCGAACAAGTTAATGTACGATAGCGTCATTTCTTGTGTTAGAGTTTGTAATTTTAGAGCTTTCTTCTTCTTCATAGGAATGTATAAGATGACAACCTCTATAATGACTCAATTAAGTCTTTTATAATTAAGTTATTCATTTGAACTAAGATCTTAGACTTTCATTTTACCAATTTATTCTCTTATGAGCTATAGTTTCATTCCTCTCGATTAACCATTTGGCTAGCGGGGGGTTACAATTCAAAAGGCATGCCTAAGGTGGCCATAAGGGGGGTTTACAATTCAATATCCAAGGGGAAATGCAACGAGAACAAAAATAACAAACCAAAAGCAACAAAGCCAAACAACAAGAGAAACAACAAGAGAAACAAGGAAATCCGAATTACAAGTAATTAATTGTCCCAAAAATCTGTAGTACACAAACATCACTATTCAAAGGTGAGGGGAGAAAAAGCAGTCTATGCTTAAAATTAGTAGATTAGAGGCCGAAGAATGTAGAGGGGGGCAACTAATGTTGTTGTGGATGCGGTTGTTCCTTCCCTTAAAACTAATAGGATCATTAAGATTTCTAATGTTCCCACTTATTATCGACATAAAAAAGGAGTAGGAGCGGAGACAAAGAAGAATGTAATTGGTGGAAGTGAGTTTTAGAGATTAAATGGCCGATGTTGAGAGAAGAAGAGGCCATGGAAATTAATATGGAGTTTGTACCCACACCTGCTCTGATGCCAAGAAGAAAAACACAATACGGAGCAATATATTATTTTATTAAGTAAGACAAACGTGAGTGCAAAGCTATTCAACAAAGAATATTCAAGCTAGTGTGTTGCTATAATCATGGGTTAATTCTATAATTATAACCTTACATCCTTAAGTGGTTTGGTCAATTCCATGATTACGTACATCTGGAATTCCTCTTGCCTTGATATGGAATAGATAAGGTGAATTAATTTCATGAGTCAATTTTCCGGATATCATGTGATTTTATATACATATCTCCTTGAATTATTATTTGCTTTGATTGAGCTGAATTTGGTTCACCCTTATTACCAGTGATGGAGACACTAATCATGTGAGGATAATTACCTTCCTTATATCTCCCATAATTATCGTGTCCTTCCTTATACGTCCCATAATTTTTCTTATCATCTTTATGGCTCTCATTATCATTATTTAATTATTCTCATTTCATTATCCTCATTTAAGTTTTGTATGTTGAGTGGTGTCTTAATACCCTCTCGCAAACTGTGCCGAGGCTGGAGGCAGAGTTTGGAACATAATTTATTTAGAGCAAATTTGGAAAGGGGTTTTGTGAAGATATCAACATTTTAATTAGTGATGGGGACATGCTTGGTAATGTATTTAAACAAAAATCAAATAATAATGAAATAAGGAGGAGTAGATCTACAAGATTTAAGCTAGTAGAGGTGAGATCTATATCTTGCTTTTCATTCCACCAGAAGCAGACGGTTATCCACATAATTTGAAGAAACCGTTGCCTCATTCTCCTTGTGTCGTGTGCTGCCACTAGTTCTCTGATTTTAAGTTATCACTTCTAACTTTGATCCATACGAACAATGACTGTTAATGTGGTTTTAAGATTCAATGTCAACTCATGAGCAAGAATATTGGAGAAGAAGATGGAAGATTTTTTTATCTAGTTCAAGAGAAAATAAAAAATGTGACTGGTCAAAATTGTTAGCTGAGAGAACATTTTCTCTTCTTCTTGTTATTGATTAATTTGGTTAAGTGCTAAAAAATGATGATAGAAAAAAACAAAACATCTTTCCTTGATTCATGGGTCCCACTTTTACGAATTATGTGATTCAAAGTGAGGTCACATGATTCTACTTTACCAATTTATCCAATAGATTTTTATTTTGGGCTCACTCGGTTATTTTTAACATGACTTAAAAACTTTTTACCATGACATAATAATTTTTAACATTCAAAACTACTATCCAACATAAATTTTGGACTTTAATTTGAGTCTTTTCCTATGTGTTTGGTTCAGTTTATTAACATTTTAATAACTAACCGGATTTTTTATTTTGATCCAAAATATATTATTCAACTTTAAATTCGTTAAATCTCTATTTAATAAATTTAATATTCTTCTTATTAATTATTTTAATTTGAAGTAAAATGTAAATTACACTTTAGTTATATTGGTAGTGCAGGTGCGTTATAGAATTAACAAATTAAATTAATTATTATTTTAATTCTTTAAATCAAATTCTCTAAAAATGAGTCAAAATTTTCCAATTTAGAATTCAATTAAGATCCAATCATCATTTGTGTGTGTGACCGGATAGGTTCTACACTACGCCAGTAGGTGGGCCCAACAACAACTTGTGGATTTTATCTACTCTTATGAATGGATCCTTTGGACATTAAAACTCATTTTAAGCCAACTAGTTAATATGATCTTCTTCCATGTGAAAGTGTATGTCCGTCAAGCTAATCATAATTTGACCCGATAGAGCAAACACCTTTATGTGATAGTATCTTTATGCATATATTAGCAAGTCAATGAATATTATTCTTAGTTATCATTTATGAAAGTCAATTATTATTTATCATATTTATTGATTTTGTTGGAATTAATATATTATGATAAATTCCAATGTCTCAAGTTGTGTGCTTTTGAAACCATGATAGAGATCATGTTAATTAAGACTCGAGTTGCTTAAAACTTAAGACACGAACTGTTTGCTATCATAAGATCTCAAAAATGGACTTGATGATTTGGATAAATAATCATATAGTTCATCACCTAGAGTGTTTAGTGTGGTCGATCTTATGGCTACTAGTATTACGAGAACATCTTAATGATTATAAAGATATATAGTAGAGATTAAGGGTACCAAATATAACACTTAGACTGGAAAGAAAGATGAAGAACTCAGATTGGGAAGGAAGATGAAGAACTTGATCTGGAAACATAGCTTGGTTTATGAAGAAATTAAACTTGGTCTAGGAAAAGTAAAAGATTTCATTATGGAAAGGAAGCTTGGTTTATGAAGGAAGAAATTGAACTCGGTCTAAAAAAATAAAAGAATGTCTGAAAGTGAGTTGCATAAAAGAAAAAGTTCACTGTCTATAAATTATCTTATACGGCTTGCGTATTAACCGTATAAACTTTTCTATTAATACAAGTGATTTTAATATGACACGTGTTGTAATCATTACATCTCGAAGGACGGCCTAGATTTATATGCAAAAATAAATAAGAATAATAAAACAATGACTGAATCCGCTGCCTATATATTTCCTTAACTGATGTATCAAATTCTCATCGATTGACTCAAACTTGCTACATCAAAAGGGATGAAACAGTTAAAGCTTTCCGCCGTCACCTCCAAGTCTTGGACCCTTAGGGACAGCTCCCTTGGAAATGTCACTCTTTCCTTGTGTCTTCTGTGACTTAGAAGTCTCGGCCTTTGCCTTCTTCTCATCCTTGATTTTCTTGATCCTTTCCTTGATTTCACTATAACAAGATAACGGTTAAGAAATCAGGATTTAATTTAGTCAAAGAAAAGATAAAAAAAATAATCAAGACAAAAACTAGTGGGAATTCTAACCGGAGAGCAGCTTCTCTGGCAGCATCTCGAACTTCTGGCTTCTCGGCCCTCTTCTTCTGAATCACCACCAAAGTTGCACCCACAATAGACCTTGAGTATGGCTTCTTGGTGGCACGTCTCCTCTTCTTTACAGCCTCTTGGGCAATATCCTAAATCAAATATGATACAGGAATATTAATATTATGAGCAGTCGCAAAGCAACAAAGCAAACAAAATGCACAAGGAGTGCTTTTATCTGACAAAAGGAGCATAACAAAAAAATTTAAGGTTTTACCTTCTTATGTTGCTTTTATTCGGTCCCATCTCTTCCTTTCACTTCAACCAAACTAAGGCTGAAAATACATTTACAAAATGATACAAGACATGCCACTGAACCCTCACGGGTCGTGTGTCTCTTTTGAATGCTAGTCAGATTCTAAAGAAGGTCAAACTTGGCATCCAGTTGCGGATAACCCGAGGAGTATATATTTTGCTCTCTGATGTAATATTTAGAAAGCAAAAGACCATCTAAAATAAACAGTGTCACAAAAATAAACATAGAAATTAACCCATGATACAGATTAAGACATAAGATCATGCATTATCCTGTGTGATGTTTATCTAAATCAATGATTATTGAGTTTAAATGGGATGTTGTGGTGACTAATACTATTGTTCATTCGGGTCAAAATTTCATCGAATTTTGTTCTTAGTAATTGTATTTTATGATATATTTGTCTTTTTGTAATTCTATTTGGCGTTCAATAAATTTTTTTCTTTTGATGCAAATAAAAGGACGTAGTTCTATATCTACTTTATATGCCACCATTTGCATACATGCACAAGAAAGTAGGGTTGAACATGAGTATTCACATCCGACCAGATCCGGCAGATTATTGTTGGATACTACCCCGAATTTTATAAATGTTAAGAGAGTAAATACTAAAAGTGTTTATAAATGTTTGGTTAATTAGAGACCGGTAAATACTAATCTCTATTGTACACATCTGTATGGGGTGTAAATCCCAATTCAAATTGACTTCTGTCATGTGCGTCTGCAGATCTTATAAAAATGAATGTCAGTCAAAATTAACTCCAATTAATCTTTGCTATATTTTGAATTTTTTGTTTAGTTTATTAAATTCATTTACCTTAAATTATAATATATCTTTTAAATTCTAAATCTTAAATCCTTGAACTTTTCAAACAAAAAAAAAATCAATAATATCTAACCAAGTTGAATATATGATTAGAGTTAATCGAATATTTAACACAAGGATTAAACCGATCAGATACAAATACCGTATCTAGCTGATGCTTCGCCCTAGAAGATAGGGCGAAGAATTATGTACTTCCGTACACCTAAAAGTTCTAATATAACCTTACACATCTAAAGTTACATGTAACTAAAGTTTGAATATGTTAAAATGTTTTGAGTGTGAGAGAGAGAGGGGAAGGGAATGACTCTGGCAGTACTAACACCCAAAATTATTTATTCGGAATTGAGAAGGGAACAAACATGCGTTCCTCATGCCATGAAATTAAAATTTGTTTCCAATTTCAAGACACCACAACCCGTGGATTTTTGGAATTGAACCTCTCATTCAAATTCCGACCTCCAATTCCAGTACTAACATCCAAACAGCTTGACTACTAGAATATAAGATCTTAGGAACATCAAGGTTGTTAAAAAATATACTAGTCAATTGACATCTAGAACCACTCACATTATTGAATAGTAATAACAACAAACACTTGCTCTTTCTCAACATATCTGTAATCTTCTGTTCGTATGTACATTTATTACAAGGAGTTGTTTTTGTAACAAAGGAACTGCCCAGCAAAATCTGCTGTAGAACTCAAACCAATGAAAGAATCAACTCCATAATTATACAAAATATGAATAATCATAAATCAGATACACTCACAACATGACCAAGAAAAAAGGGGGAAAAAAGTCTGCAGTCCAAGAAATAAGAATAAAAGAATGGAAGGGATTTTCACAAAACCGGAATTCAAACACGTATCTAAATCTTCTCTGCTCAAAACAGTCAAAACCTAATTTTGAAGTATAGAAAAGATATAATGGACCGAAGTTAATATTCAAAGATCTTGTTCACGAAGATGACAAAGTTCCTTTCTAAGTTTCTGTGTAAAGAGTCTACAAGCATCCATACTAAGATCAATGGCAGCAGAAAGTGCAACAAAAAGAGCAGCATCAGCCATGCAACTCACGTGCTGTGCACCCACTTGAACCACTGGCTTACTAACCTTCCCTTCACCCTCCACGCTCGAACCCATCACAAACCTCAAAAAATTAGCACCGGACCCCACCGTTTGATCTCTCACTACCTTATTATAACCATCTATGCAAAACTGACCCCCGGTTTTGACGCTCATTGTAGATTCGGCAATGAGAATATTGCGGCTAGTACTTATTCCCGAAGTTTCCGTGACAAGTTCGAACTTATAGCCCAAGCCGTGAATGGGGCCCCGTTCTCGCCATGCCTCAAGCCGGCCCCAAGGTTTCCAGCTGTTGATGTTGAAGCCTTGGGGCCGGAGGATTAGCCAAGCGCCCGGGTTTGACCTGGAGACACGGTCGGTTCCAGGGGATGGCACAAAGGGAGTAATCATGGAGGCTGCAGCTACGGGGGACCCGGAAAGATCGTGGATTATTATCATCCATCCTTTTCTTTCTCTTCCGGGTTTTTCCTTTTCGATTGAGAAACTTCTCATCCATCTTTTCTTGTTTGCATTCAAACCAGATGGAATGGACCTGATTTTACATGAGAAAAATGTGGTAAGTTCATTATTATTGTATTAGATGTTTGAGTTATCAAGAAATATGAACAATACATAAGAGAATTCTAATAATACTTAATTACAAACTATAATATTAAAATATATTTGATAAATTTTTTATAGGCTCTAATCAAACTCTTGCACATGGAGTTGAATCAAAATTCAATGGTAGTTATGTTTGATAGTTGAAGATAATCTTTATATATATACATATTAAAACGTGTCATAATTAGCGGGTACAGAAGAAGTCAAATTTAATTGGATTATTTCATATGAATCAAATAAGAAATTTAGGTCTGTTTCGTTACCATTGTATTTTTAATTTATTTATAGTGTTATTAATAAAAACTTTAAGAAAAAGAGAAAAATATGAAGCGGATCATAATTGGGCCCACATCTTGCATGTGAAAAGTGAATTTACCGCACCCGCTAAAGAAAGTTGACAGCCCACTTGTGCAAAACGCCAAATCGAATTATCAAACCCAAACCCAAACCTAAAATCCAAACAAGCACCCAGGCCCACTTCTAATGATACAGACAGTAACATGCGTAGGAACATAAACTTCATTTTCAAGAAAAGCAAAGAAAAACATGACGGTAAAGACTACGGCTCACGTTAGAAAAACTATAGATTATTTGCTAACATGCATAAACTATAGAGGGAAAAATTACCTTGTTCTGAAATTCCGATCAGCACTGAATTTAACACTGAACACAGGCTGTCTTATATTCTCTTGGATCTGAAACACAACAGGACTGCATTCCGGTTCGCCGTCGAAATTAAACACGTATCTAGGGTCCGGTTCAGACCGGACCACTAAGTGGAGTTTAGCAGACGGTATATGGTCAACCTCCTTCCCAAGCTCCATCCACCCATTGTGAAAAACACTAGGCTTGGACTCCGCACCGTCAAGCCTAAAACTAACTTGAACACGGCCAAGTAATTTCCCATTGCTGAACCCACAGGTCCGGCCCATCCGGCCGGTGTAGACAGACACGCGGAGGGTGACTGGTTTACCGGACAGACGGCGGAGAGAGGTGGGGTCGAGGTGGAATCCGGCGGCAGCAGGAGAGGAGGTGTTGGAGTTGGGAGAAGAGTCAGCGGCGGAGGAGGAGAGAGGGAGGAGGGCGGTTTGGGAAGGGAAGTTGTTGAAGCGGAGTTTGCAGAAACAAGGAGTGGAAGATGGGTAGATGACTCCTGGACCAGGCGGTTTAGTGGGTTGTGGGAGTTTTAGAGAGAGAGATTCGACGATTAGGCGGACAAATGGACATGGATCCATAGTTGCTTTGCTTGCTTGCTTGCTCCTTTAGTGTCTATGATGAAGAAGAAGAAGAAGAAGAAGAACGGCAGCAGGTGCTCAGCAATTAGAAGGAGATAAGGTGGAAAGATATAAGTAGTATATGTGTAGCGATTCTAATATCGTGGACTATATGGATGTATGGGGTCCGGATTTAACGTTTAACTCTCTCTCTCTCTCTCTCTCTCACCTTGGTTGTTGTTTATTTTCTCTTTTCGCGGGAAAGATCGGAATAGAGAGAGAATGACTGGCTATATATGTTGTAGTAATATATCTCGTACACATGTCTTGTTTTTCTTTTCTACCTAGTTTTTCGGTTGATTAAATTGTTAGAAAGTTTATTATAATTTACAACTAACTCTTATTATTAAATTTCAATATTTATTTTTCACCGATTTATAATATGAAAAAATAAAAAGAGTTATGGTTTCTCCTCTTAAAATAATTTATAAATAAGAATAGCTTGTATTATTGAATGTATGATGAGCACAATATTAAAAGACCAAATAATTTTCATTTTTCAATAGAAGTCTACGAGAAAACTAAATATTTAAAATATCGGGGAGGGAGATATTTTGGCGAGAAGTTTAAGGTTCTTTTAGTAGTTGTCAGGTGAGGGTGGTGGTCCCACAGTGGGGTTTGGAACAGCTAGGTTTGGCTGTCAGCTTGTCACTACAATGCGTGAAAGCTGGAGTTTGATTTGGTGGAGAATTTTTGCAATTTGCATTTTCATTCTACCTATTTGGTTGCTTGCACACATTTACGTGAATTAATTATGATTACAACGCCAAAATATAGTTCTTAACGTTAGTTTCTAGTTCGTTTGTATCTGACCATATTTCGAATCTTTCGCCCAAAGAAAAAAAAAAATGCAATATTTAGATTCTAACTGCCGTTTTGGACGGCCGAGGTTTTTATATGCTATTATTTCAACGTTATTTTCTTCAATATATTTGGAGTATTTTGTAATTACATTATAACACGAAGTCAGTCACATGAGACACAATAACATTAGAAAAGCTAGCGACATAAACGAAATATATTACTTTTTAATCATATTTTGTGATGATAATAATTTTAAATCTTTTTAAATTGAGAAAATAAGTGTTTAGAAATATGTACAACAAATATTTTAAGTAGACTCTCATATTCTTAGACCTATATATCTTAGAGGTATCTTTGATACTAGCCTCATTTTGAGTTTTGTTTAAAAGTCTAAGTACTAAGATAAAAAATTTTGGTCAACTTAATCTTTTTACAATTTCAGAAATTTAAAAAATAATAATAAAAAAAAAAAGAATTCTTTGCCCCTTTGAAAATTTTTAGAAAGAATTAAATAAGTATTCATAGGACCCGCACTTCTTCGTTTCTTCATTCTCGACATAGAAAGAAATGAAGTGAGAAGCAGTTTTCTTCTCGACACAGAAAGAAAAGAATTAAATAAGTATCCATTGTTATGGTTTTCTTGTTGAATTTTTTTCAATTTTCAATTTAATTGTATGAAAGAGTATTTTAGAAAGTCGAATATCGATAAAAGTGAGCTGAAAGATAGTTAAGAAAATTTTCAAACATGAAGAGAAAGGAGAAGCAGAGGAGCACACGAAGGAGGAATCGAAAAGGGACCGAAGCGATCCTAAAGTAATGGGCGAAGGTCAAACCTCTTTGTCAAAATAGGTATGTTGATTTCTCTATTTTGGTTATTGTGTTTTAGGTATTTGTTATTGTGTTTGATTGATATCGATGAAATTTGAGTTTGAAATTAGTTTGTTATTCATTTGTGAAAAAATTCCTAATTTCCTAATTTCCCAATTTGTTATTATAATAGTGTAATGTTTGTGAACATTGTATGGTTTCTGCAATGATTTCTATTTTATGAGAAATTGGGAAACAGAACAAAATCGAAAAAATTCTCAATTTTTCAATGTCTAATTATATAGTAAGACATTATGAAATTAGGAAATATGACGGATTCAATTTGATTCCCAATTTCCTGGTCTTATCGTATAATTTGATTCCCAATTTCCTAGATATTTTCAATTTCCCAATGTCTATATTTCCCAATTTCCAATGTTCCATTATTGTTTTCATGGTGTATTTATTGGTTGGTTGTTTAATTTTTGATGTGTGTATTTTATCCCTAGTTATTGATGTGTCACTAAATTTGTATTCTTGGTATATGTTTCAAGTGTTAGAACGTTATAAACCTTGTGCCCTTTCACCGATCATTTTGGAAGAGTTATATCTTAAAGTACGTGTTCACACTCCATCTAAATAAGAAATAGTAGTTCGTGATATAAAGAGTGGACTTTCAAACAAATATTTGGCTAAATTTCAGAAAACCTGTGTGGGTCACCTACTTGATCTGGATGAGAATCTGGTGATGTTAGGTAAACTAATTAATTCCTTAATGATTAGTCCAATTTTCATTAGACCGACATGTTTATATCGGTCCACATTTCATTGCACCAATATCATCTTAAAATAATATTTAAAAAAAATTAAAATTTAAGGTTTCAAGCAAGTGAGTAAGTTTCAATTGCTGTGTTTCAAGCAATTTTAGTAGTGAATGCGAGCTTAGATGTGTGTCTGCATCCGAGAAAGAAGAAAGAAGAATATACGTCTACCATCGAGAAAGAAGAAAGAAGAATGTGCATCTGCCGTCCAAGAAAGAAGAAAGAAGAATGTGCGTCTACCATTCGAGAAAGAAGAAAGAATGAATGATTAAACAATAATTTCAATTGTTTTATTTAATAAATGGTAAATGCATTCATTAAATGAGAAGAAGGGTAAAAAATAAAATTATTTTGAAGGGAGAGGTATTTACCTAAATGTCCCTATGAGTATCCTAGCATAAATATTTTATTCTCAATTTCTTCATGTCTTAATAACGTAGACTATATTTGAAAATTAGAAAAGTTAGACGGTTATGTTTTGATTATCAATTTCCCAATGTCTTAATAACGTGGACTATATTGGGAAATTGAGAATCAAAACATAACCGTCTAATTTTCTCAAATTCCCAATGTAGTCCACATTATCAACAAATTGGGAAATTGGGAATCAAACATCTATGCTATTATACATAATATGAATGTATAAAAATCAAACATTTGAGTCAACTATTGAAATATTAGACTTTTATGATTCTACATATAGTGTTTAGACATATTATGAATGTATAAAGATCAAACATATCAACTATTGAAAGATAACACATTTATGATTCTAAGTATAGTGTTTAGACATATTATGAATGTATAAAAGTCAAACTTTTGAGTCAACTATTGATTCCCAATTTCCCAATGTAGTCCATGTTATTATGACATTGGAAAATTATGAATTAAAACAGAACCGTTTAACTTTCTCAATTTCCTAATGTAGTTCATGTTATAAAGACATTGAGAAATTATACTAATACTTATAACTACTAGTCTACTCTACGGTTCTAAGGGGCCATCGACCCGTATAATAAATTACCATTTATGCTAGTTCATGAATTGATCAAACTAAGTGCACAAATTTAGTGACACATCAACAATCAAATTTAATTCACACAAAAAATTACAAAAACTTTCAAACTTTCTACAAAACTATAATTTACATATCTTTTGAAATCTAGTATTGTGAACAAAAAAAAAACTTAGTTCACACAAAAAAATTACAAAAACTTTTAAACTTTCTAAAAAACTATAATTTCTCAATCTCATATCTTCAAAAGGTGGTATGAGTGTCAATGTGTTATGGCAAGTAGAGGAATCAGATTTTGATATATAGCCTTATTATGTACATAACCACACATTTACTACATTTATTCCTCTTTTGTGGAAATTCACCTCTCGAAGATATATGTCTCTTCTTCTGTCTCCCACATTCTTCATGAATTATAGGAGGTTCGAAAATTATTGCCCGAACTTCTGGTGGAAAATCTCAATCCTTCTTCGATGGTATATGATATATCAATTCCTCATATGCTTGGCTCCACTACTCAGTCATGTAGTGTATCGAACATAAGGTGTGAGGCTACATCACCCGGTTATTTACAGCTAGGTAATTAAGAACTACTAATGAATGAATGCATGAGAGTTTATCCACTTGGAAAACCCTACACGTGTAGCTGCAAATGAATGAACGCATGAGAGTTTATTCACTTGGAAAACCCTGCACGTGTAGCTCTTCTCACATAAGTCTACTGACATATTACTACCTGAGCCGGTAATGACCTCATACTTTGAGTAGTTCACCCTACATACTTTCATCGTCAATGATTCTTTTTGTCTTCTCGCTAACTCATTTTCCACTTCGGAGTAAGTGCGGTGCTTGTTAGATTTGCTTTGCATTTGTGCTTGTAGAACTAATTTGTCATCATACTCCAGATTTTATCGAGCAACACTATTATTGTAGGCTCATGTGCATCCTTCAATGAAGCGTTAAGCGACTTTGATATATTATTAGTGTAACGCCCGCCCTACTAGTTGTTTAGGTTATCAAATACTTTTCTTAGGAAACATATACAGCTAGTGGGTGCATTACTTTTCCTTTTTATTATAAAAATTTTTGTTCCTTAAAATTAACTTTATTTCCAAAAGCGGTTTGAAGGATATACCGAATAAATTGGAAAATACAGCGGAAGCCTTTGTCATAGAAAAGAAATCTCAAAACTTTTTAAACACCTTATTCTTTATTTGAATATACATATAAATAAGTAAGTGCAAATTTTTTTAAACTCATTGCTTACAGCGGTCGGGTCTCATATGTACAATCTCACGGACTGATAGCCTCCATTCGTTTGTTCCTTAGCTTACCGCCTTGCCTTTGTAATTTCCTACAACACAGAGTAGACATCTATGAGCTAGAAGCTCAGTAAGGATAGTGTCCTACTCGCATCGCTATTCTTTTATGATTATCGTGAGTTAGTGCTTTTATGACCTATATCTAACATGCATAAATTCCTATCATTCTACATACTTGGGCCCTGAGGATGCTACCACCGGTATGTCAACTGATATTTAATCAGCGGTCCGCTTATGACCGTTGCAACGATCCACTTATGACCTTTTCTTTAATATCATTTGGGGTCCTTTCTGATCGACAAGCGATCCTTCTTTTGACCCGGCAGCACCTCACTTTAATATTATGCATGCTTATTCTTTTTATTTATTTTAGCATAATATTAACTTCTGAAAATACGAACATATGCACTTAATGTTTAAAGTTTGTACTTTCATGAAACCATCATGCTATATTACGTTCATTCTAGTTATGATTCTTATTTCTAGCATGGTAATCATAGTATTTCACTTCTACTTAGCATGCTACAATTATAATCCTAACGCAGATATAACCAAGTCATCATGCTTAATAATTAATATTATCCTAAATTAATATAATTATAACCATAATAATAAACCAACAATATCCGGGTGTTGCAGTGAGACTATACTTACCAAGATTAGTTGACCGAAGATTTTGATTTTCCTTTTTCTCTCTTTCCTTTCTTTCCCTTCCTTTCCTTTCTCTCCTTTTTCCTTTCCTCTCTTTCCTTTCTCTCCTTTTTCCTTTCCTCTCTTTCTTTCCTTTCTTTCTTTTCTTTCCTTTCTCTCCCTTTCTCTCCCTTTCTCTTATGTCCTCTCTACATGCTTTTGCCGTAAACCTTAAATGGGATTTATATAGAACAATCAGATATGCCTAAGATTGACACCTTATGTGGTGATTAAGCATATTGCATGACACGTATTATGATGAAACAGCAACCATAATGCTGATGTTGATTAAGGTGTTTGCCAAATGGTAACAACGTGGCATTATTTTATTTTATTTATTATTACTATTATTATTATTATTATTATCATTATTTAAACTTAAGCCCCTTTTAAATTTTAAAATTATAAAATGGTCCCTAATTATTTCTATTGTTAAAATTAGGTATAGGTGGAAATTAAATTTTACTAATAAGTCCACTTTAAATTTATTTTCCCACTACTATACCTAATCTAGAGATATTGGGGGATTACAATTAGTCATTATATTCTATTGGTAACCAGTGAAATACACTCTCTTCTAGTATTGGAGTCAATTAGTTTTCAAGTAAGTTGCAACAGCCGAATGTTGGGCTCTAATCTCTTTAAAGTATGTCTCGAAATCTTTAATTATATATGATTTGGCCGCCTTGTGGAATAGATCTAGAATACCACGACACTTGAACTTGGCCTTGATGCTATTAACGAGGTGCCACATGCAAGCATCATGTTTATCAAGTGGATAAACATCTCGTATTACATTCTTTATACTTTTAGCCTAATCCGATACAAAAATCAAATTCGATGCATCAGGGATCAAACCATATAGTTTACTCGAGAACCATTTCCATGATGCTTCATTTTCTGTATCAATTATAGCCCATGCTAGTGGATAAAGATGGTAGTTACTATCCTGAGCAGTTGGGCACAAAAGCATGCCTTTGTACTTCAACTTCATGAAGGTAGCATCAATTCCAATAACCTTTCTCATAAACTTGAATCCATTTATTGTAGCTCCAATTGCCATGAAAAAAATAACGAAACCTATTATTTTCCTTCATCTCAAGGGCGGTTACAATCTTTTAATTAAGCGTCTTCATCGTGAAAATGTAAAATGATAAGTCTCTAAAACTTACTTCTGTTGTACTATGAATGAGGTCATGTATAATAGATCTTGATTTCCATGCCTTCCAATAACTAATGTGTACCCCTATATCACTTTGACTAACGTCCACAAGAACTCGTGCTTTCAGAGTCTCGTTACACCTTCGGTATTTGCCTTTCACATACCGTCTAATCATATATATTGTTGCTTGCCGATGCATACCTTGCCTATGACTAACATTACAAGTGTGATGACATTTATACTATTGAACTTGAAAAAATAAATCATTTTTCTTAGTAGTGGCGCGGATCCGCCACTTGTAATTTGAATCAATGCATATTATGACAAACATAGATTTATTCGACTTTGTCACCTTCAAGTGATAATCCATCACCATTGCATGAGAATAAAGACTTGTCTTCAATTCTTCCTTAGAGGTAAAATATTATTTCACATAAAACTCCCCTCAAAGTGCCTAGGAAGATATAACCGGAATCGAAATATTTTCACCGCATGTCGAATGTTGGGTTGTAATTGGAATTGGAATCTCTTCGTTTTCAATTTCATTCATATAGTGTGCTAATCGCCCAATAAATAAAGATACCTCCTCAATTGGTATTTCACCTAAGTTTTCATAATCCCTCCTGAATATAGCGTCATTGAAGTACTCATTCTCGTACCCTTGATTCAGACCCTCTTATTCGTATTACTAATGACTATCACAATCATCCACCACTATTTTATCCTCAGCACCAACAACATCATCCCCATCCACATCACCGTCCACTTGATCAAAGTCATTTCAATCATCATCATTGTCATATTTGTCACTAGTGTGATCAAATTCATAAAAATGATCGTAATTGACATCAAGATTATCGTTAATATCCATACTACTGACTACGTCTCCACCCACTTGATCATGAACAATATGAGGCACATGTATTTCTCGATTTCTCAATTTACTCTAATACATTGGGGCATTGGAAAATTGGTAAATATTTTGTTTATGTTCTGTTTCCCAATTTTCCAATTTACTATAGCTACTTAAGATATTGCGAAATTGGGAAATTAGAAATTTTTTGAATTATGTTTTCTTTTTCAATTTCCTAATGTTCTATCAATAAATTGGGAACAAATACATTGGAAATTTAGGAAATACAAACTCCACTTTTTATTTACATTTTCCAGATTTTGGATTTTTTTCACTTTTCCACATTTTTTTACTTGCATAATAATTTGAAATGTCTATTACAATCAATACTTGAATAGAATGACCCAAGAATAAAGGATTACCCATCACATTTCATAAAAAAAGTGAAAAACGTGGGTATAGATCTTACCATAAACTCAAAGTTTTTTCTATCTTTAAGCTCTCCAATTTCGATTATGAATCTCAGACACAAATATATTCAAAATTTATGGTTGATATGAATGAGAAATTATGAGAAAGTGAAGATAAATCACATCTCATGGAGGAAATCTAATTTTTAGGGTAAAAACTTATCGTTGGTTATCTTAATAGTGATGAAGACAAATTTATCTTTTCACTCAATATTTAAGTAACATTAAAACAACCATTATTGCAACTTTTTCAATGGCAACTTTGTTTATCCTTATTTATTTTATTTTATTTTTTTAATAATTATATTAGGCTAGTATCACAAATATAAATAAAAATTAGACTAAATTTACAATTGCTTTATCATTTTAGGTGCTAAAACAAAACGACCCTATATCTTATATTCTTCTTTCCTTTTCGTAGAATGTTATGGGTAACTTATTACGTTAAACATACTCCCAAGAATTATGAGATTAGAGATGGGTCAATTTATCTAAGAGTTAACAAAACTCAATTCTAATTTAGGTTAATAAATGTTTTGAAGTTTTAAATAAATATAGTACATAAGTTGTTGTATAGATATAGTTTAGACAAATCAAATTTTATCAAAATTTCAAAGTATTATGCTCAGATGTGGTATATAAAAATGATGCTTATATTTATGATGAGAATTAATTTGTTATATAAAAATACTTGAATATATTATCCTAATTTAAATGTGGTTATATTAATTTTTTTTGTTTGACAAATTCAAGCATAACAAAACCACTAAGAAAAATTGGTCTAAAGATTATAATAATTGTGTAGATTGCAAATCTTAATTTGTTTTCAATTTTTAAAATACATAGATATTACAAATCTTGTTCTAAATGTATGAAAATCGAGTTTAGACTAGTTAAAATTAATAAAATCCAATTTATAAACTCTTCTTCTAAACATAAACTCTACTGCTAACATGCATGCAATTTATAAGTTAAGAGAATCAAGTATAAGAAAGAAGTCGGCGAAAAGGTCGATGTTTTTTTCCCTGTCTTAAAAGGTTGTGTGAAGGTCAACAAGACGACAAGAGAGAGATAGCTGTCTATTGGAGCACCAACAATTGTTGTCTGGACCCATATCGACAGAGAGGAGGGAAAGGATCTTAGGACAGAGCATGATATAAGTTGTAGTATAATGTCTGATGGTCGATATATATATGCATTGGTTGTTCGTTTGGCCTAATGTCAATCCTACGACTCCAAGATACCTTAAGTGATAATAATAGTACGTAGCTTCCTGAACTAGATTTAGATTCAAGTTATATGTATGTTATTTTTAAAATTATATTTTTGACTTAGCAGTTAATATAATAGATCATGTATACTCTCGTAAAAAACGTTTGACAAAAGTCTCCAATATTAAATATAAAAAAATGCCAACCCTGTCACTTTCCTAGCTTCTAATCAACGAGTTGCTAAATAGATAGATGCTTCCCCTGTTTAACTTAAATTAGAATTAAATTCTTTGATTTAATGAATTTAATTTATTAATTTTAATATTATTATATTAAAAATATGAGATTATAATATTATAATTGTTAAATATATTTATTGAGCAATCTCTAGTAGTTTATTGATATAATCATTTAATGCATTCAATCATCCAAAAATTGATTCATAACTAGAACTGATCAAAATTACCTATTTTACCTTCTAATTATCTCCTTATTCTTAAGTACCATTAATTCACTAATGAATGGTCAATTTATAACTTGATTATAAATTTAAGCTCAAAATCATTCAGTTACAAAATTAACCCTTAAAGGAACCAAAATACAATCTTCTATGAAAAATGTTTAGATTTCATATCTGTAAATCATATTCTCAAGCACTTATCCCAATGAATCTTCAAAACAAAAATCTTTAGCCTAATTTTCAAACAAACCGTGATAAGTGAATCAAAAGATCTAGTTGACATAAATAGGAGTTCATGATTATTCAAGATTCAGATTGATCTACATCTGATCATCGATTGATATGAATGTAATTCTTTATGAATAAAAGTATTTTAATAAAGAATTAATTCTTATTGAGTCTTGTCCTATATAATCCAGTTATATAAAGCACTTCCACTAAGATGTCTATCTACATCAGTGATCCGAATCTAGATCATACGCATTCATAATACTAGTGAACCGTACTGGCAACCACTATATTAAAGATTCCATACTTTAACATGTGGCGAACAATTTAATTCATTATCTATAATCTTAATCCTCTCGTACCAATACAAGATTATTGTTATATTAATGAATTTGAATTTTTTTGATATTTATTCATATTACTAGATAATAATACATTCATAATAATTATATAGAAAAATATCACTTTTATTAATTTTATTAAAATAATACTTATTACATACTTTCAAGGCATCATGCCCAACACTATCGTCTTCGAGAGAAGAACGATATTCTCATATTCATTGATATTGAAAAATATTGAGATAGGCATGTAGGAGATTGGTAGAGACTTAATCACTGAATATGATCACTCAAAAAGTCTTACTGGTAATAATATTGTCTGTTACTAGAACTTGTCAATTGGCTATTGTACTTGTGATTTTTAAACTTGATATCACTATAATACTGATGTATATTATATCATGTTTTGATATCACTAAATGTGACCATGTTTAAGGGTTACTTAAAAGGTGAACAATTGGGATGTTCTTGTACAGGTAGTCAATAGAATGATAAGACGGGAACTATCAGTTCTATATTGAAGGAAGAGTCCTATTAAGTGATTTGTGTTAATGTAACGTAAATATCTTTGCGTATGGTAGTATGGTATGAAAAGATTTTATATAAATCCATTGCTTAAGTTGCATAAAAACTTATATGATTCATATGGTAATTCTAGTAGGGTTCAAGTTAGACCATGCCCTAGTACTAATTAGGACTTTGTTCTAAATGGATGGCAGTCTGATACGGGAATAGTCACAATAAGTTTTTGTGAGATTCCTTGAACTTCTCTTTACACGAGTTCGCCATATGGCTTGTTAGATAGATAATTTCTTATATCTTAGTCCTTTTAGTTTCTTGGATCTTTATTTAATTTATGTTAAATGTATATTTCATATACATTTGTGTGATCGATCTTTCTGATGTATATAAGTGTAATCTATATTTTAGATTATATCCTCAAAATTTTAAATTATCACTTCCACTTACAGATTAGTTGTAAACTAATAGTGGTATCAGAGCCTAGATCGTATCAATAAGCATATAAATTATTAATTAAATTCAATATTTGATATGTCATAGTTCTTGGATGTTCTTGAGTCATTCTTGGATACTTTTTGTGATTGGAAACGAAACAAATAAAATATGAAATTATTCTCATAATTGGATCGGTGAAAGGGCGACATTCACGATGGTGAACCATTTTAGGGCTTCTATACAGTGAGTTTGAAATGATTTGTAGTGGCATGACATTGATATATCTTAAGTTCCAACCATTGGATAGTCTTGAAGTTTTCTTAACATGTAGATAAGATGACTACCCAGAAAACCCGATAAATAGATCGCCAATCGGACACTCGAAGTGGCGGCGATGGGCTCCATAAGCAGCGCCATTGCTGTTGTGGCATTGGACAAATTCATTATTCGCACAAGCACGACAGTTAAAATATCTAGAGTTCCCATCATTGAATTGTTTTGAAATTTTCATAACTACTAGGCAAGGCAATTTCCCAAAAAATCAAATAAATTGATCATCGATCAGACTATCACAGTAGAAGCAACACATAGTGAAACATGGACCGATGCTGCAACCACACACGGGCAGGTTGACGCAGTGGCACTGAAGTGTAACTCTAGTTTGACTAATGTTCTAGGGTTTTTTTTAATAAATAAAAATATATAATATTTAATTTGATGGTTAAAATTTAATTTTAATTATAGAACTACTGATTAGATTGTTATCTGGTAAGTATTAATATGATAAATAAACTTAAAACTATAAATTATTTATTTGGAACTTTAATAATATATTAAAATAGGAAATTAATTTTATAGATTCCATTAATTACCTTAAATTGTTAATCGTAATTTTGGATGTGATCGGTGAAATTTATATGAAGTGTTTATATGGAATTTTCTAATGATGTCAAATATAGTAATTGCTTCCACTAGTCAAAAATTATTTTTGGTATGATTTAATGTGGTTAATAGAGTTAACAATACAAAATTAGTTCTATGAAATTTCTATAATCATATTAAGTAAAAAAATTGATTTCATTAGCTACCTAAAAGTGTTTATGGTAACTAACCTATTTTAGAAGTATTCTAAATATAATAACTTTTTGTTTAGGTGTTAACCTTTTTTTCAAGGAGTTCCATTTAAAAAGTGTTAGTTATATAATTTTCGAAAGAGTTACAAAATAAAGGATTGTATTCAATTTGTGGAAATGTTCAAGATTAGGAAATTTTATTAATATAACTAATCTAAATTGAAAGAGTACAATTTTAAGATTGAAAGGAAATGTTAGTTATGGAAATGTTCGAGATTGAAAGGATTGATTTCATATATGTATGATATATTATTAATCTCACAAATAGTACAATTTTAAGAAAGATGAAATGCACCTAAAGGTAAAAATTGAACAAAGGCTTGTTACATTAGCCTTTGTATTTTCAGTTTAACCATAGCCATTTAGCATAAATATAGAAATTATTTAAGTTGATGTTTATATATTCTTACTTTTGCCTAAAGTTTTATTTCTATTTTTAATAGTTGGTTGTTTACCTTTAACATCTACAACATGAGAGTAAGATGTGAGATTTTGCCCAACTAGAATGAACATTGTCACAAAATAGTTATGAACAAGGATGCATATGATACATGATCACATATTGTCTACTAAATGTTTCAGTGATTGATGCATTTCATCTTTTCTTATTATTTTTTAATATATTCTTGTTTTTTTCTTACTTACTCACTTATTTTCTTTCTTTCTTTATTATTTACTTACTAACTTTCTTGCTTTGGGTCCTATGTATGTGCTGGTTGCGCGCGCGGCAATGTGAAGATGGAGGAGTGACTCGATCCAAACTTACCCAATGTCTTTTATGCCTTAGGCCTTTACCCTTTCTTTAAGAGGTTGGTACGACATTTAATATTTTTTCCTATTTCTCTTATTACTCCACTTAATATTAACCTCTTGATTTTATATTTACTCATGTAACATGAGATAATAGGTACATTATTCTTGAAGATGCATATACTATTATGGAATACATAGATACAGTTATTCATAATTCATTCTACCATCATACCAGTCAATTCATCTCGGTAATCAGATAGTCAATCTACTATGACAATCACATAGACAACAACTACATATCACATGCAAAGGCACATGCCACTTTAGAACACATTAAGAGAGTTTTTCTTAATTGATTCCACTTATATCAATAACTAGAAAAAATAACATAATATCCGGTCATTAAATCTTTCAAAAACCAATCCCATTTATGCTACTGCAAAAAATGCTTTTCATAAGCCATCAAGTTGCTAGACTAGTTGCTTACCTATCAAAGCATATATTTCAACTTGTCACTTTATCTTCTTGGTTCATGCCTTTCATTATACATCTTTAATACATAATTTTAAAAGGTGCTTAGTTCCTCTATCTATTAGCCTAAGCTTTGATAATTGTATCTTTTAGATCATGAATATAATTGATATGAAATTGGGTCGACAATTAGATATGTCTATTACATGTCTCCTATAGAAATTTCAGCTCCAAATTCAATCATTTTTATACCTCTTATTAGTTTACATTCTTAACAATGTATTACTAATTCTTCCATTATTAAATTTCATGCTTTCATGGTTATGTGCTAAAACTTATTTTTCTCATTTAGCAATTACTATTACATGGGGTTTCTATGGTACCTTTATCCATAAGTCCTTTATCCATAAGTCCTTTAGCTCCTATAAAATTTTCAAATTGAAATATGAATATTAGATCTATCAAACCCTAATTATTCTGAAACTGTACAATCATTTATATTTCTTCCACCAACAATTTATTTTATCTATAGTACTTAAGAATTCTGAAACTTATTACATTAGAAAGCTAACCTTCTAAAATTTCATAATTGATATGGTGCACTTCATTTCGTTCAGTAACACCTTGTCTTTTCAAAGTTGTTCATGTAACTACCCTATTATGGGGAAACATGAAGATTTACTTCAATTATGAAATTATACAACTAATTCTCATCAAATATTTCAATTCAAATATAGATTTGTAGATTTAGAAGTTTATTTGTTCATGTTAAATATCATAATTTTCTATCATCGTTTTCCTAACGGAAAGTATACAGAAACATCTCTTACTCATGGATTCAGTTCTAACATCATGTAGAATTCTATGCCAATTTCACGAATTTGTTTCTAGGTTTATACAACTCCTATTATGTTGTTTCAAAACTTTCTGTAAAGCTCTAGGAGTTTAGTTTCTCAATATACTTTTCTTATAATTTTATGCTACACATAACATTCCCAAAATTCAAATAAAGTATGGTAGCTCAAATCAGATTTGTCAATAAATCTAAAAATTGACAGCATTTAGACACACCTTTAGGAGTTTCTTTAAAAAAATTGATTTTTCACCAAGAATTTTATATCTTTTTTGAAGAAGCTTTGTTTGTGGAAAAAGAAATGAAGAAGAAGGTGAAGAAAAGAAGGCTAAGGTTTTGGTAGGGAAATGAGAAAAAGAAGGATTTGTTTATAATGGAAAAGTCAAGAATTCTCATGGTCAACTTAACCAATACATTTTCTATTCAACTTGACCAATATATTTTCCATTCTTCCTTATCTAGAATTTTCTATATGTTGGCCAGCTATAATGAGCTTGTTGGACCATTTATCATTTTTTGGGCCTTTGTTAGTAATAATAGTAAATAAAACATAATTTGGCAATCAGATCATTATGGTCTTAGGCTAAGTTTTAATATTTTGGGTCATTTGGTAATAAATATAAGTTTTGATCTACTGCCCAAAATGGTTTTGGACCAACTTCATCCTTTTGGGTCACTTTGACATCAATAGATAAGTTTTGGAGCACTAGTAATAATGGGTTTCACTATGAAAAATGGTCTAATTAGCATTACCCAAAACATACCACCAAATGACGATCGTGGTAGTAAATTTAATTTTTGTGGTATACTTTAGCGGCATAACCACAACCCGTAATCGGTCAGCCGTTAACTTCTCAACTACCGCACACTGAGTTGTGTTGCAATTTTTTTTTTGTTGAATGTTTTAGAGGCACACGTGTGCCGTGATATTTTAGATTGGACCTTAGGTGGTATACCACATAAACATGTCGCTAAAATTTATGCCATGACTAAGTTCTCAGAAACTGTACTGCTACTTGTACCATGAAATAGTTTCTCTATAATATACTTCTAATTATATTACAAAGGCATACCACTAAAAAGTATTGGTACTTGGGGGACAAGTCCGACAAAAGTAGCTATGAATTTTTTCCACTAATATATACAGCTAAAATGTCTCCAAGTGTGTGCCACGAAAGTGTGTGGGGTAATTTGAGTTAATGGCAATTATGTATGCATTTTTGCAGCACCAAATTTTGGTGAATTAGCGGCATTTCCATGATTGATTAGTACTTTATTGAGTTCTACTTGCCACTAATTTATATCATTAACATAATTTATTTTCATTGTTGACTACCAATTTTGTAGCTATTTTATCTGTACTTTTTTTAATTTTCTTGATGCCAATATATATTAAACTCAATTCTAAATATGGAGGTACATAAACTCCCATAATACTACTAAAATAAAGTCAAAATCAAAAGTAATCCATAGTTTCATACATGGTTTCATAATATGCTAGTTTGTTAAACTAGCTATAATCATAATATTTTCATAAAATATATCCACACATATATTGGGTCCTTTATACATTGCAACTCCTCCATCGAACAACGGATCATCTTCTTCGTTACAGGCATCCTCAGCTATAAGAAAAAAACATAAATGAATACAAATAAGTAGAAATAGAAAATGACTAAGCCATAAACAATAATCTTTTCCATGCAAGAATGCATGATTACAACACATTTTATAGATCAAATGAGTGATAATGCCAAAACAGATTGGCAAACTAATAAAATTCCCAAAATCCCAAACATAAACATACCGAGATGTAAATCTCGACTGCCAAAGGAAGATCTCCTTTCCCCTATAGAGAATCCAAGTCAAAGTTCAAAGCATCAAATAACACCTCCACTCCTTATAAAAAAAAATCATTAAAAGAATGTTGAAATCTCAAATGACAAGTTATTAAAGAAATAATGAAGTTGTTAATGGATAATACCTGCCCTTGACAACATTCTATAATAGATTGCAAGGAAGTTTTTGTACTGGCATATTGATTCTTTAGTTCAGTAACTTTTTCTAGTAGCTTACAATCGTTAAACAATAAGTCAAGAGCATTGTCGATGACTTAAGTCTTCCATAATGACTTTAAACATATCTTCCTGAAGAAATAATATAAACAAATTAATATAGTCACACATTAACAAGAAAAGAAGCTCGAGTAGCTATTGGAAAAATTTGGTGCATCAAGACGTGGCAATCATGACTCTTCAGTCGAGTGATCTTCTTTTTTCTAGAGTTTACACAACGTATAAGATTGGAAGTAACCCATCCGGAAATCTCACATTTTCCAAAACCTTCAAAAAAGCTAGTTGTTCACTATCTGTCATCTCAAAACAAGCAAAAGGTTACTTTGAATCTTGACACATTCTTTGGATGAAGTTCACTATGTATACCAATTCGTTTGAGATCTATGTGAGCCCCAATATTATCCTTTGTCTTGTCCTTAACACCTAATATAGTATTCACAATGTAATCAAATACATTATTTTCAATATGCATCACATCCAATACGACGAACATGGCTAGTAGGTCTAGTACAACACAATACGATAAGCTTTTAAAATATCTTGGAGGTGATTGGGATGACGAAGGTGACTTCAATATTTTGGAATGGTGGAAGTTAAACTCGTTTAAGTTTCCAATATTAGCCCAATTGGCTCATGACGTCTTAACTATTCCAGTTTCAACAGTTTCTTCAGAAGCGACTTTTAACATAGGTGGTCGAATTATTAATGATCGAAGAACATCATTAACATCAGATATGGTGGAATTATTACCGTGCCTACAAGATTGGGAATGTGCCCTTAAAATAGATCAACATCGCATGAAAAGTGATGACTTAGTCGGAGTTTTTGATTCTTTATACCTCGAATATAGAAATTCTAGTTCTAGTCAAGGAGTAGGAGATAGTTCTGAAATTTAGAGAATTCGATCTATAATTGTAAATTTGTGATTATTTTTATTTTCATTTTTAGATCTTGTTTTGTAGGTTGATGACCAGTTTTTCTCTACCATGGCCGGGAGGAGTTTTTCACTGGAAATCATTTTGTACATTGAAACTTTTCGATTAATGCAAGATCTTTTTTGGCCAAATAATACTTTTTAATGCAAGATCTTTATTAATAATGTATGAACTGCCTTATTTCTTCTTGAGACTTGAAGTATCCAAACTCTAAACCCTCTTGTTTCTCCATTTGATAATGGGCCGACACAGGATGGACCGGGCCCATTACTATTTTCATGCTGTGTCCTTATTTTCAGGCACGAGCACGACAAGGGGCACGACACGGGGTATGGCACGAGCCATTATGTGTTGTGCCGTGTCAGGCATAGCTCGTGTCGTGCCGAAGTCGGGCTCCGCCATACCGACCCAAATTGTCACCTCTAATTTGGTTTATATTGGGCTAAAAATATTAATGAAACTGGAAAACTTACTTGGCAACACTCCACACTAAAAGATTTCAATAAGAGGTCAAAATTAAAGGGTAAAAGATGGATAATGATAAAGAGTGGTAAGGATTGAATCCACTTTCTCTAGAGATTTTAAATTGCGGAAGTACTTCTAAAATGTTTTGATACCCTAAAACCTCAAATAAACTCGACTTAATCCCCAAGTTTATTGATTTTTAAAGAATGAGAACATGATCATTAAACCAACCTGACTCTGGCAACCACTAAATTGTTTTTGGCCAAATACGTTTGAAAAATTATAAATAAAGCTCTTATTGTAACTGAAATTATTTCAATTCATAACAATTTATCCTATGTTTTTGGTTTTCTAATTTTGATCTCAAACATTGTCAAACCTTACATCTTTGTCTTGACTTCCCCCATCCTCTCTCTTGCTTCATACCCATATTTGAATCGCATCGTGGTTGAATCCCCATATACTATTTGCATTTAGTTTTAAATCCTTTCATCCATATGTAAATTGTTTTGCATATGAAAAATCAACTAGATGCAATCACACCTGGGTAATCAACCAAAATTGGGTTTGCATCTGGGTTTGATGACCAGGGCAGAGACGATGGTGCCGACGGTTGGCCAGAGATTGGGGAGATGATGTGAGATATGGGAGTGAAGAGAGATTTGTGTATGACTTACGTGATTCTAGATTAAAATTATTTAATCAGTTAAAATATATCACATCATTTAAAGTGTAATCTCTTAATCTATTTAAAATAATATGGCACATTTTAATTTTTGGACTAACTTAATTTCAGACTAAATAAATAAAAATAACAATTTAAAAATTATAAAAAGTCACATCACTAATTCTAGATGTTTGCGGTATAAATCCTAATTTATCGATTGAAATGGATTATTAAATTAGATGTACCTATTTTTTAAGAGAGTTTGAAAAATAAACCAAAATTCAACAATTATATCCGATAATCCTCCTCTCTTTTCAAGTAAAAACTTTTTATTCCAAAATTCTCTTCCCCTCTTCTTCTCATTTTCCTTTTCCTCTTCACCTCTCCTTGATCTCTCTCGTTTTCATCTTTCCTCTGCTATCTGTCTCGTTCTTCCTCTCATTTGCATCTCTCTCCTCTCAGTGAATCCTCTCTCACTCCTCTGTGAATGGTTTCTCTCTCCTTTCATCAAAGTTGCTTTATCGGATCACGGTTGCTCATCCTCTCTCCTTCTTCTGGCAGATCAAAATGACGATCCGAAATCATAGACTAAGTTTCTAGTTCGAAATCCCGAAGTAAACTCATAATTTAAGATTAAAAATAAGAATAAATTAATAATTTTATGGTTCCAAATTAAGAAATAAAGACATTTAATTAAAAAATTGAAATTTAATTATCTTTCAACAATTATTTAAAACAAGCGATTTACTAAATCTCCCCGTCTATTGAAACTTAAAATTTCAATTCCTAACCACATAGTTTAAGCGCAAAAACCCTGATTCCTTTTTCACACGCCTCTGTCGACCCATTTGAAGTACTTTCTTTCTGTATCTAATCTCCCTCTCCTCTCCGATTTTCTCTGCAAATTTGTGGCGACAGCATTTGAAGAAGTCTCGAGTCTCAGCCAAGCCTTATCTCTCTTTCACTGATTTCCCATTTTCTGTTCTTCTTCCTTCAAATTGATCTTACAAAATCGCTAGTTGTTCTTCCAGTTTCTTCATTTCAGCCACCAAATGGGACTTGGGTCTAATCGACTACCCGGCCATTAAGATTTTCAACCTTTGTCCATAGGTACTTCGCATCGCATTAGCTAATTTTCTACTCATCTTTTGTTGGCATCCATTAAATTTTTTTTGCTTCTCTTTCTCTGATTCTAATATTCGAGTATTTCGCAACTGACGATTATCGTCATTTTCTTCTCTTAAATACGGTTTCTCCCTCTCTTCGCCATGCTAGTATGCAGAGCCTTCAAAAGGGTATCATCTAATAAACTCTCCAAAATGTTTTCCCGACTCAATAACCTTTCCCTGTCTTTTCCATCTATAGTGTTCAAAACCCCACTTTATACTCAAAACCCATCTTCTCCTCAGTGGCCTGAACGCCGGATCTTCTGCACTTTCAAAAACACTTCTTCGCCCGCCATTAATCTTTCCTGGCGGGTCTCTAGGGCGACAAGAACCGAGGCACAGGACGTGCTCTTTGACTACCTCCACTGTACTAGGAACTTAAGCTTTACAGATGCAGAGCATATTAGCAAAAACTCACCCTATTTTCTTCAAAACTTGCTTTCTAATGTTGAATCAGAGAAAGATGCTGTTTCTCGTTCTCTTACCAAGTTCCTTAACTACAACCCGATAAATGAGTTTGAACCATTCTTAGAGAGCTTGGGCCTAAGCCCATCTGAGGTGCCATTGTTTCTCCCCAGGCGTTTGATGTTTTTGTGCGATGATTATTTAATGCTTGAAAACTTCCATGTTCTATGCAATTATGGAATTCCTTGCATTATGATAGGTAAGATGTATAAAGAGGCTAGAGAGATATTTGGATATGGGTTTGGTGTATTAGCCTCTAAGCTTAAAGCTTATGAAGATTTGGGACTTGAAACACCCACAGTTATAAAGCTAGTTAGTTGCTGTCCATCTCTTTTGATTGGCTGTATTGATGATCGGTTTGTTAAGGTTCTTGAAAATTTAAAGAATTTAGGGATTCAAAGTGATTGGATTGGAAGGTATGTTTCTAGTAAATACTCTTACAATTGGAGTAGAATGCTTGACACCATGGATTTTCTTGATAAAGTAGGTTATAGAGAAGAGCAGATGCACAGTTTGTTTGATTCCAATCCCTCTTTTTTATTAGAAGGTTCTGGAAAGAAGGTTTATGTATTGTTTGGTAGGTTACTTAAATTGGGTTTCAAGACTGACAAGGTTTACCATTTGTTCGTAGAAAATCCTCAAATTTTATCGAATAAAAATGTGAAAAATCTTCTCAAGGCAGTTGATTTTCTGTTTGAGATTGGAGTGGAAACTGAAGATATTGCTTACATAACATCTACCAATATGCAACTTATGGGTTCATGTGCTTTAAAAGGACCAAAAGCTGTTTGCAAATATTTAAATGTTGAGATGGAGAATTTATGTCAGATTGTAAAAGATGACCCCTTAAAGCTTTTCACTCTGGCCTCAAAATCGAAAGTCAAAATCAACGAGGAAGAGATATCGTGCCAAGAACCAACAAAACATCTGGAGAAGACAACATTCTTGTTAAGGTTAGGTTACATTGAAAACTCAGATGATATGGCCAAGGCTATGAAAAAGTTCAGAGGTAGAGGTGATCAATTGCAGGAGAGATTTGATTGTTTAGTGAAAGCTGGTTTGGATTGCAATGTTGTTACAAGCTTAATAAAACAAGCACCCATAATACTTAACCAGACCAAAGAGGTGATTGAAGAGAAGATCAGTTGCTTAGTAAACCATTTAGGTTACCCTTTGGAAAGTGTTGTGGCCTTTCCGGTGTATTTGTGTTACAATATGGAGAGGATAAATACAAGGTTCTCAATGTATGTTTGGTTGAAGGGAAAAGGGGTGGTAAAGCCAAATTTGTCTTTGAGTAGCATCTTAGCTTGTTCTGATAAAAGGTTTAGGAAATATTTTGTAGATGTTCATCCAGAAGGTGCTACTGTATGGACAAATCTTAGAAGTGGTCATCTATTGGCTGAGAATTAGATGCTGTTTATGGAATTTTTGTATTTTTACTTTTATTTACATAGTAAGTACCATTTCATTTTTACTTTTATTTTTGCTATAGTCACTTGAATGCTTCTTCTTGTTATGTATTTATTTATTTTTTCTCTTGATTGGGTTTGCTTTATATGTCGGTACTGAGAAGAGGTTAATGAGAGAGGATATATTTTGGTTTGTACAAGGTATGCAAAATGAATTTATTCCGGTACTCACCCTTTTAAAAATGGTTATCCTTTAAATTCAAAACTTATAGGAGTTTCAAATGCCAACTCATGAATATATCCATATTGTGTCGATGATTTATTGGATGATAAAGTCATCCTTCTATTTGTTACTCTTGTTTTCAATATGCCAAGACATGGCTGAATGGTAGTTGAAGGTTCAGGGTGCTCCTGCTGCTGCTCCTGCTGGCAGCAGGAGCAGGGAAAAAAAAAATGAAAAAGCTGGTAGCAGCAGGAGCAATTGAAGTATCTAGCTACCCTGCTCCTGCTGCTACCAGCTTTTTCTATTATTTTTCTACCGTCATCGTCTTCAACTTATTGAAGTGTAGTAGAAAGACTTGGGTGATTGTAGCAATGTCTTCTATGCATGTTAATGTTCTGGCTCCTATGTTATCTCATGTAAATGCACAGAATATGCTGATTATGATCAGCATTCTAGTCTGTGTTCTTCCACTGGTTTTTCAGTCGATTATGCCTCCTTATACTAACACATTTCCTCTGTCACCTGCTGCTAAGAGTTCAAAAGTTATGAAGGTTTCGAATCTTCCAGTTTTCGAATCTTCCAGTTTGCAATCTTTCGTGTTTAAATACAGAGGAAAGTTCTGGGTTTGAGAATAAACACAAAATAGACAAATTCCTATCTGGTATCAGATTTTGACAGCAAGATGGATAAGAAGGTTGTGACACAATTTAAGATTTTTAAAATGGCCAAAATGTTTTGAAGCTTTAGGAGGAACCTATTACCAAAATGGGTCAAAAGACTGTTTTGAATCAGAGTCCTTCTGAGTTACTCTTCCCTCACAACACATCCTTGGTTCCAAAGGACACTGTTAGACTAGTAATGTAACCAAATTTGAAGACGTCAAAGGTGGGAGCAATGTCTTTATCCAAACTGAATTCATCGTTGTTGCGGAATGCAAATTTTTAGATTTCATATTTTGACATGTCTAGATTTTCATGTATTTCATAAATCTAAATTTATAGGAGCGGCCCTGCTGGTCCTCCAAATGCGATTATCGTGAACTTCTACATGCAAAACTGGAGATTGAGAATGCTCCTATAGTAAGAACCCATATGATGAACTTGGTACTTACGTGTCGAAATATTTCCAAGTTCAAGAGGTAACTAGTATACTTGTGAAATATGCT
This sequence comes from Coriaria nepalensis, assembly GCA_027186245.1. Lineage (NCBI taxonomy): Eukaryota > Viridiplantae > Streptophyta > Magnoliopsida > Cucurbitales > Coriariaceae > Coriaria > Coriaria nepalensis. Next base: position 4,487,268 of record CP114484.1, on the reverse strand, counting down.
TATGCAAAATATCTTTTGACATTAACTAAATCAAAGCATTAATGAATTAGATTTTTTACTATATTTTTTTTCTTTCTTTTGCAGGAGTTACGAGTTGATGGAATGGATTCTCAAAGTCTATGTCTACAAGGAAGGAGAAAGTCCCATATTCCAACAGCCACATATGAGAGGGATCTATGCATCAGAAGGATGGTTTATGAAATTGTTGGATGGTAACAAAAATTTTATTGTAAAGAACCCGGAAAAGGCCCACTTGTTTTACTTTCCATTTAGTTCACAAAAGCTAAGAAATGCACTTTTGGAACCAAATTTCCAGTAGGAAGGACCTAGAAAAGCATCTTAAGAACTATGTTGAGCTAATTAGCAGAAAATATCATTTCTGGAACAGAACTGGAGGATCTGATCATTTTCTCTTCGCTTGCCATGACTGGGTATGAATCTATGCTTACTTTTCTTTAAAATTAATCATGTTCACTTTATGACTAGAAGTTAATCATCGTGGTAAAAAATCTGTGTTTGAGATATATATATATATACAATATATATATATATATATATATTAATGAAAATAAGTTGCTACAAGTACAAGTTTGGGTTTGGATTAAGTATTTGAAACTCTTGTTTGTGCTTAAACTCCAGCTTGTGCTGATCTGAAACCATAATCTAGTTTACCTTAGAATCTGAGCAAAATACAGTCTGCTCCAACTCCAGTTCAAATATCGAACCCCAACGAATCCAGAATCCTCTATCTGACCTAGTTGACAAAAACCTACCAAATATTCAAAATTTTACTTTTGAGTCTCTCTCTTGTAGTTGGATTGACTAGCCCGTAAGATTAAATTTCAGGCCTCTCAAATAATGCGGAAAGTAATGAAGAATTGCATATGAGATATGGGAGGAAACCCACCTTCCAAAAGACCTATTCAAGCCTTCTTTGCTGGAAGCTTACACGGGTTATCTCTGACCAATCCTTCTCCATTACTGGGAGAACAAAGAATCCAACATGAAGATTCTTGGTCCAATGGCCCGAGGCATTGAAGGGAAGAGACTCTACAGAGATTCCATGAAGAGTGGCAAGTATTGCATATGTGCTAGGGGCCATGAAGTGCATACACCCAGAGTGGTAGAAGCGATCTTGTACGAGTGTGTTCTGGTGATAATGTTGGATAATTATGTGCCTCCTCTCTTTGAGGTCCTTGATGGGGAATCTTTCTCTGTTTTTGTGGAAGAGGAGATGATTCCGAACTTGAGAAATATTCTTTTGTCGATAGTGGACGAGAAGTATAGGAAATTGCAGATGGGAGTAAGAAATGTGCCAGACATTTTCTTTGGCATAAGGTACCTGTTAAGTACGACCTCTGTCATATGATCCTTCACTCTGTATGGCACAGTAGAGTTTTCCAGATGAACTAGTTTGAAGAATTCAGTTTCTGTAATTATAGTGTACATTGAACATGTATATATATAGTTTTAACGTAGAGTCTTCATGAAGAGGAAAGCAATGAGATAAAACACAACAGTATTGTCTTTATCTACAATGTATCTATTCTTTAATTTGAAACATTTTAATATTCTATATGTATACACAACTTGAGCCCCTTTAACTGTAATCACTAATCAGAACTTCTGCTTCAGAAGAATATAGCAATGTAATTAGTTCCTAATTATGAATTGATAACAAAAGAAACGACGTTGTTTGAGTCCTGCAGCAACCACCCAAACTGTCTGGCCGACACAGTGACATCATGCGTCGCTCTAAAGTTACGAAGTACCACTGAAATAAATGTGACTTCGAGGCCCGAGCTTCATAGCAAATGGAGTAAAGTTTTTACTTCGATTAGTGTTTCAAGTACAAGTCAAGATCTTTACTAATTTTGTTTTGGCCAAAAAACTGGAAGATTTCTCGAGTTTCCACAAGAAAGTCATTATCACAGCTTAGTCAACCTTCTACTTCGTCTCCTAGTCTCAACAACGTCAGTAGTATATTATATGCTTTTCTTCTTTCTATCATTTTCATGGCAATCAAACAGGGAGTTCGATTGTATGGCGCTGGATTATATAATGCCCATATAACTTGTGCAATCCAAGCTGTCTGCTGCAATCCAACATCCATCTTCAAGCCACATTGCCTAAGGACAAAATAAATATTAAAAAACATGTGTATTTTTAAAATTTATTTATTTTTTCTCCCTCCCTATTTCTTCTTTTCTCTTCCTCTAGTTTTCTTTTGTTTCTTTCATACCCTTCCCTATTAATGCACCTTCGATGCTTCATATTACTCTCCATCAATGAATCCATTCGAACTAACAAACTTATTCGAAGTCACGAACCCATTTTCTTGAAAAAAAAAACCCAGCATATTTTGATTATCCACAATGACTTGAACTGGTAGGAATGCGAAAAAATGCCAATAAAAAAGAAATAATGAAAATGATCCTTCAATGTCACCTCATGGGGAAGCTCAGAGGTTGAAAGTAGCGTCGAAAAACCCTTCTCCGAGTAATCTAGTAAGTGTCCTAAAATATTTCGGTAACTCTACGGGTCGAAAGCCCATTAACAGGTCGAAGCTCTTCGACAAATAAAGTAACTCTAAGGGTCGAAGGACATTTCACAGGTTGAGACCCTTCGACTTGTAGAGTAACTCTAAAAATCAAAAGGCTCTTCATAAGTCGAGACTTTTCGACCCATAGAGTAACTCTAAGGGTTAAAGCGCACTTCATAGGTCGAGATACTTCAACCTGTAGAGTAACTTGAGTTACTTAAAGTAACTCCCGTGGGATAACATCGACGATGTCTATGATTGGTACAACAACTATGCAAGTGATGGGTTCAACATTCGCAAAGGCGAAAAAAGTGTAAGCAAAAGCATATTGACAAATAAGAGGTTTCTCTACCACAAGGAAGGGGTAAGAGAGCCGAGAGATCCGTATACAAATGTTGTCGGAACGGCGAGAGACAAGGTGTGATTGTGCGGCACATTTTCAAGTTTAACTACAACCAAATTGAAAGTATTATACTTATAGTTGGAACCCGGTTCATAACCATGAGATGACAACACCATCAAGAAAGCATTTGCTCCGGTCGCAAAGAGATATAAACAAGTTCCAACAAATCGAGATAGATGTTGCAGAGGAAGCTGCCCTTCGCCCGAAGTAGGCTCATGATATGATAGTTGCTATGGCCGGTGGAAGAGATCAGGTGGGGTTTACATGATCCGACCTAAATATTATCCCAACAATCGATGGAGCTTGGATATAGAGTATGGTGAAGGCACCATCCTTGTAATTTGGTTTGGCAATCAATGACTATGCAAAATGACTATGCAATTTTTGGAGATTTTCATGGGATTTTCATGGGTCTGAACCATCACAGGCAGAGGGTTTTGTTTGAGGTATGTCTACTTTTTTATGAGATGAATGAGTCATTCTAATAGATATTAACCATGTTTGTTGAATGTTTGTCTGGCAAGGAGCCACTGTTGTTATTCACTTGATCAAGATGCAGCGATGTTAGCTGCAATCTCCGCTATCCTTAAAGACACACATCACTTCCTCTGTGTATGGCATATAGAAGAAAATGCGAAGAAAAATCTTGGTGGAGTACTAGGGAATAAAGTTTTCAACCAAGACTGGAAGAGACTTTTGTTTAATAGTTCAGTAGAAGATTTCGAGATAAAATAGGCTCAGATGATGAATGACCATAATTTATATGATAACCAGTGGCTGTAAAGAATTTACAAGAGTCGTGAGAAGTGGGCGCAGACATACGTGATAAATATTTTCTATGCAAGTAAAAGGACCACACAAGTGAATGAAAGCTTCAACTCTCATCTCCGAGGTCATTTGAATCCCGAAATGAATATGGATCGATTCCTAAAACATTTTCAGAAAGTTGTGGATGAGTTAGATTACAACGAGCTTAAGTCGGATTTTCAAATGATCTACACTCTTGCAACTCCAAAATTGAGGGACGCCATCTCCATAGATGTTTCCAGAATTTACACGCTCAATATTTATGATGTTTTTAGTGAAGAGGCGAAAATAGTGACCTAGGTTAGGGAAAATGGTCGTTGTGCACTTTATGACATTATATAATTTTTAGTGCACAACTGCAGTAAGGCCTCATCACACGACTGTTCGAGGTTGAAGAAATATCGTATTACCATGATAAATGGATTTTATCAGTGCAGGTATAGAACTTTTGAGTATGTGGGCATTCCATTTGCCCATATAATATGGTTGCTTAGACAAAATGACCAATTCAACATCCCAGAAGAATATACTTTAAATAAATGGATGAGGAAGGCAAGATAATCGTTTTCCGAGTCAACTATTAGGACTTCGACATCATCATGTAATGATAACATAGAAATGGCGCTATCCAAAATCCGAACCAGACACATCAATAAGTTTACCTCAATAATATTAAAGTACGAGGATCTTCCCGAGATATGGCCAGCAACCGATGTATATGCTGATCAATTTCATGAAAAAATGGCCCATTTAAACTTGAATAACGTTAATGCTACACATGAATCGGGTACCTATATTGAACCTATTCATTAAAATGTCGGAGTAGGATTTATAGAGCATGCTGCAACGTATTGGTCAATAAACGCTTGAAGAGCATAGTCGAACTAAGAAAGCCAACACGCATTGGACGAAAGGCTGGTCGTGGGTCATTTACTCTACGAACCGAAGGCTCGTCATCCCAGCCGGTCGCTCATGAGCTTCGATTAGAAGATGATGCTGCAGTACTTATTTATTTAAGTAATTAAATATTTTATTTGTTTATTTATTCATTTATTTTTTCAAAGAAATACATTCCATCAAAATGCTCAACAAGTGGAGAACATAATGGCATAATGAATAACTACTATCCGACCACACAAGTAGGGCAATATCCAAATTCACAGTTAGAATTGATTGGGAGCACGAATGCTTACTATGACTATAATCCGTACTCATAGCTTTGACAATATGAGAGCCAAAATAACTACTTTTTAGGACCATAGAGTAGTCAATATATTTTTATGTAGTATTTAACTATTCTTTTCTGTAATTTGTTATATTTTCATATACTATTTTAATTACATATTTTTAATTTACTCTAAACCATAAAATTTCTGAATTTACTATAAAAGAGGGGTGGGGAGGTGAATGATTAAAAAATATTTGCAGTCGAAAGGCTTTAAAGTTACTGTATAGGTTAAAGGGAATCAACCTATGAAGGGCTTTTTGACCTTTATAGTTACTCTACGGGTTGAAAAGCCTCGGTCTTGTGAAAGGCCTTTCGACCTATAGAGTAATTCCAAGGGTCGAAGGGCCGTTCACAGATCAAGACTCTTCGACTCGTAGAGTAACTAAGACCAACATATAAGATGTCGGTTTAAGATACATAGACCGACATCTCATATGTGAGTCTGAGTATCAGACCAACATCTTACATATCAAAGGTTTTCAAGTTTCATTGGGTTTTTTCTCGAGAGAGAACGAGTTTGTGATTTCGAATGAGTTCGTGACTTCGAATGAGTTCGTGACTTTGAATGAGTTCGTGAGCTCGAATAGGTTTGTTGATGGAGAATAATATGAAGTGTCGAAGGTGCATTAATAGAGAGGGAGTATGAAAGAAATAAAAGTAAATGGGGGGAGGGGGAGGAAAAGAAGGAAGAAGGGGAAGGTGGGAAAGAAAAAAAATAAATTAAAAACACGTAAGCTTAAATCCGGTGACCTACCTGTTTTTAAGATTCATTTTATCTCTAGGCGATGTAGCTTGCTTAAGGACGTTGGATTGCAGTTGACGGTTTGGATTGCACGGGTTGTATGAGTGTCATGCAATCCGGCACCATACAATTCAACCTCACCAAACAATGACACTTTGATAGACAAACATCCATTTTGTTGTCTTTCCCTTAAATTAGTTCCTAGAGCTTGAGGATGCTTAATTCTTCGAACTACTATTGTGTTACTATTTCTTCCGGGGGGTTTTTTTTTTCTTACCAATTAGTATTCATTTTTGTCTTTCCCTTTAAATTTCTGCAGCACTTGAGTATTTTTAAGGGAAGTTACAGTCCTATCGATGGAGTACCGGTTTCAATTCCATAAGCTATGCTTAAGAGAAACCTGAAAATGGCTACGGGTTTCAATACCTTCTACTTTCCTATGGGGTTGCTCTTCGGTCCCAATTACCTGATAATGATCCCTACGTCATTTCGGTGCATTTTTCTCCCAATTCTGCAATATTTCGAAACCCCATTGATCAAAATGAGAGAAATTAGTATAAATGAGGAGGGCAATGAGAGAATTTCAAATGGAAGGGATTCCGACTATGTTCCGGTGTCGAAGGAAAAAAGCCCCGTTGATGATTTGAGACATGGCAATTCTAACTGGAATAGTAGTAGGGTAGTAGTAATTTCAATTTTTCCACCACAAGAATCTTTGGGTTTAGAGAATCTTGTATCAAATAAAAGCAAGCTACGTTAGTAGCTCGATCAAAATACCCCTGGAGTGAAAAAGATGAGGTGTAATATGCCCCCAAACTCGGTTACATGAATAAATGAGATGATCATTCTGGTGAAGCGACGTACTTCTTCTCGTGCAATGGTACGAATTAAGAATTTTGGGAATTTAGTAAAGTTTTTCTATGTTACTCATTTAATAATTTCATTAAAGAAAAAACCCAAACTTGTCTTCAATGTCAATACAGAGACCAAGACGGTCATTTATACGTGACAAGGAAATTTTCGATGCAAAGTCTCTGATCGAGCATGCTTCTACTTTGGTAAATGACAGGGATCTCTATGTTCCTTTATATCTAAATGTCTGCATGTTTAAAAGATAAACCTATATTTTTTTCATTAAATGTTTTTTATTTTTTTAATAATTTCAATTTTAATTTGGCTTTCTTATCTGATTACAATTTTAGGAGCTATGATTTGATGGAGAGCATACTAAGAGTGTATGTCTACAAGGATGGAAATTAACCCATCTTTCATCAACCGATAATGAAAGGACTATATATGCCTCGGAAGGATGGTTTATGAAACTAATGGAGGGAAACAGGCATTTTGTTGTGAAAGATCCCAGGAAGGCTCATCTATTTTACATGCCATTTAGTTCATGGATGCTGGAATATACTCTTTATGTTCGTAATTCTCATAACAGGACTACGCCAATTTTTAAGGGAGTATTCGAAAAATTTGCAGCAAACTATTCGCATTGGAGCTGATCACTTTCTTGTCGCTTGCCATGATTGGGTGCGCTCTTATAAAATCTTGAACTCAATTATTTTATTTTCCTAATATAACTAAAAATGTACTATTGAGATTGCTTTAGTGTCCTAAAATGGTTTAAGGCTGATTTATGAAATCCAATCTGACTAACGAAAATTCTCGACTGTGGATTCTGTAGGCTCCATATGAAACAAGGCACCACATGGAACATTGCATAAGAGCCCTATGCAATGATGATGTCATTCTTGGGTTCAAAATTGGAAGAGATGTGTCTCTTCCCGAAATATACGTCCGGTCAGCAAGAAATCCACTTTGTGATCTTAGAGGAAAACCACCTTCACAACGACGAATCCTCGCCTTTTATGTTGGAAACATGCACGGCTATCTACGTCGGATCTTGCTCAAACACTGGATAGATAAGGACCCTCGGATGAAGATCTTTGGTCCAATGGCTCCAGGCGTTGCTAGCAAAATGAAGTACTTTCAACATATGAAAAACAGACATTATTGTATATGCCCAAAGGGTTATGAGGTCAATAGTCCTGGAGTGGTAGAGTCCATTTTTTATGAACGTGTTCCGGTTATTATATCAGACAATTTTGTTGTGGAGAAGGATGTTTCGGACTTGAGAGAGATATTACTTTCTATATCGGAAAAGAAGTATTTGGAGAAGCAATTTCATGTGAGGAAGGTTCAGAGGCATTATTTCCTCTGGCATGCGAAGCCGTTGAAGTATGATCTGTTTCACATGATCCTTCATTCGGTTTGGTATAAGAGTTTTCAAATATTAACTTTAGATAAATTAGTATAAATGTAAATCACGTGAGATGAGGGTTGGTGCATGTAAATTATATTCGAATTATACTTTGTAGGCTTAATTCTATTAGACCCAACTGAACTTTGAAGTGAACCGAAGAAAACAATGTTTATCTCTTTTCTACCGATTCACTATACGCATCGGAAGTTCATCCCCATTCTTTGAGGTATCTGTTAGAAAATGAAATATGAGATTCAGACTTGCTTTCTCTTTCCTGAAGAATAGATTTGTGAATAAACAAAAAAGAAAATAATGAATAATAATTTTTGAAAAACTTCAATCTTGATTTTATTAGAAAATTAAGAGTCTAAATAAATAAACAAAGATATAACAAAGTATATGAATAGTTAACTATTAAATAACAACATTTTAATCAGAAGTAATACTTACTATCACCATATCTACACTACTTACAATCAAAAGCAGAATAAGTATAAGGAAAATAAAAAATACTAGAAAAAGTCACCAACCAAGTTATTCTTGACCAAAAAAAGTGCAAACTGATTCCAAAACCTTTTAAACTTTACTAGCAGCTTCAACAACCTTCAACCAACATAACAAACTTGCTTGAAAAAAAAAAGACCATTGGAGCTATCTAACTTCAAACTGTCTCCTATAGTAGCAGCCAAAAAATAGAGAACCCAAATTTGGATCCAACTTTGGTTTCCTTTGATTCAACGCCAAAAAAAAACATGACAAGAAAAAGTCAACTTTTTTCACATTCATTGATGAATTGAAGTATCAAAGCTTCAAACACTCCTCCTTGATACAATTACTCATTACTCCAGTCTTAGACTATAATTGCTGCTCAAACGTGGCAGTAGCCAGGAGCTTAGTAAACACATCTGCAATTTGTTCTTATGATTTGCAATGGATTAACCTCACTTCTCCATTTTTCACCCTTTCCCTTATGACATGGAATTTTACTAGAACGTGTTTTGCCCTTCCAAAAAAAACTGGATTTTCAGAGATTGCAATAGCAGATTTGCTAGCACAAGGTATGATAGTAGAGGTATTGGGATTGAAATTCAATTTCAGTAGGATCTTTCTAATCCAAATGGCTTGATTTGCGGCATGAGCAGTAACCACATATTCAGCCTCATTAGTTGATTAGGCCACACCACTTTGCTTCTTGGAACTCTAGCAAAACATCCCCAATCCAAGTGTGAAGCATATACCACTTGTGCTCTTGGCATCACCAAGAGAGCAAGTCCAATCATTGTCCATATAACCTTCTAGTTTCAATTCTCTCCCTTTATACATAATTAAGATACATGAGAAAGAGATCCATTAAGGTACATGAGTATCCTTTAGTAGCTTCCATATGCAATTGGGAAAGATTGTTCATGAACTTAGACAAGACACAGATAGAGTACATGATGTTTGATGTTGTTGATGTGAGGTACATTAAGCCTCCAATTAGACTTTTGAATAAGGTTTCATCAACCCTTATTGAACCATCATTCCTTCTAACTTTTTCATGTCATCAGATTCTTAGCATATTTTTCTTGAGACACAAACACCTCTTTCTCAGATTGGAACACTTCCATTCACAAAAGAAAATTCATTAACCCCAAGTCTATTATCTTAAAATCAACTTTCATCTCCTTTTTGAAATAGTTGATCAAATCAACGTCATTCCCAATTATAATTAGATCATCAACATATAGAGAGACTATGAGTAAGGATGTACCTGATTGTTTGATATAGAGAGTAGGATCACTTTCACTCCTACTGAAACCATCATTGGTCAAATAGGTATTTATCTAGTGATACCAAGCTCTAAGAGCTTCTTTCAGGCCAAATAAAGCTTTCTTCGGCTTGTACACTTTCCCTTCTTCTCTTTTCTCCTCAAATCCCTCAGGCTACTCGACATAGACTTCTTTTCCCAATATTCCATTCAAGAATGCTAACTTTACATCAAGCTGATTAATTGACCAGGACTTCCTTGCAGCCAATGCAATGATCAACTTAATTATATCAAGTGTGGCCATTGGTGCAAATGTCTCGGCATAATCAACACCTTATTGTTGAGAGAATCCTTTCACTACCAATCGTGCTTTAAATTTGTTTAATGGGCTATCAGCATTGAACTTCAGTTTGAATATCCACTTTAACATAATAATTTTTTTTCTCAAACTGCTCAACCAGACTCCAAGTCTAATTTTTGGTGATCATTCTCAATTCTTGTTTCATATCCTTCATCTCTTTTGGCGTCTTCATAGCAATTAGGCTCGGCTAAAGGTGAATTGCATCGTTGATATACATCATCAAGATTTTCGTATCTTAGATTTATTAGCTCAGCTTCATCAAGATCTAGATCATCAGTGGGAGTTTGATCTTGACTTTCTTCAAGATGGTCAATTATCCCCTCACTTGCATCTTCATCTTGCCATTTGAAGATTGCTTCTTCATCTAAATTGACCTTTCTACTGAGAGATTTTCCTAATATCATGATAGAAAATCCTATACCCTTTTGATTCTGAGCTATAGCCGATCAATATTCCATTTTCACTTTTCATATAGAGTTTGTCTCTCTTAACATCTGGAATGTGAGAGAAACACATTGCTCCAAATATTATGAGGTGAGAAACTAAAGGTTTCACTTTGTGCCAAGCCTCATGAGGAGTTTTGCCTTCTATTAACTTGTGGACAGTTTGTTGAGAAAATACATAGTAGTATTGGTTGTTTCTGCCTAAAACTTTCTTGGCATTCTCTTCTCAACCATCATGCTTCTTACCATGTCCATAATGGTCATGTTATTCATTTTAGAAACCCTATTTTGCTGTAGAGAGTAAGGCACTGTCCATAATGATCAGTTGGTGGATGATCCCTTCATCCTCACAAACTTGTTTGAAATCATTTGAGGTATACCCTTCACCATGGTCAAACATCAAAGTCTTCAGCTTCATTCCACTTTGAGTCTCTACATGCTTCTTGAATCTTACAAAAGCGCTGAACACTTCTTATTTTTCCTTTAGGAAGTAAATCTAGCAGAATCTGATCTTATCATCTATGAAGATGAGGAAATATTTGCTTCCACTCAATGAGGCTTCTCTCATTAGTTCACATACATCTGAGTGAACTAGCTCTAGCTTTTCCAAAGCTCTGTGTGCTTGATTTTTAGGAAATGACTTCCTACTTAACTTGCCAAGTTAACAACTTTCAGACACTCCTTCTTATAGTTGGACTGACGGTAAGTCATCCACCATCCCTTTAGATTTGAGGTTTTGAATAGCCTTAAGATCAAAATGTCCAAACCTCTTGTACCATGACCAAGATTCATCTTCCTTACATTAGACTCTAGCCACTTGTTTTCTGTTTGGATCTAAAATGGTGCAATGTCTTAAAACAACAAGACATATCCACTTCTCATCAACTGACCAATATTCAGTAGATTATGTTTTAGATCTGGAACCAGAGGAACATTGGTTATAAGCTTAGTACCTTTCTTAGTTTTTACCAAGACTGTGCCTCTTCCTTTAGCTCTAACCTTCTCCCTATTTTCAATTGTGATTCCAGCTGTGAAACTTGTATCCAAATCTCTAAACATGCTCTCATCATGAGCCATATGATTGGTGCATCCACTGTTTATGAGCCACCCTTTTTTGTATTCACTATGGTCAGAATCTACAGGATTGAAGAGAGTTTTTCCATTCTGAGTTTCAGATGCTACTGCCTGTTGATGTTTTTGTGCCCCTTTCTCTATGTTCTTCTTAAAGCAATTTTTCTCAACATAGCCAAACATCTTGCAGTAATAACACTAAGGATTGTCCTTCCATCAACATAATTTTTCAGAATGGCCTTTCCTCTTGCATATGGAATGTGGAGGATAACTTTTTTTTCTTTATAAGCTGCCTCAACCAAAAGGAGAATTGGCCTGTGACTTCTTCCAAGGCTTGTGTTTATGCTCAACATGGAAAACACCTTTAACTTCTTCATCCTTTTTCTTAGCCTGCCTAGATTCGTTCGCTTCTAGGGAGTATGTGAGTTCTGACATGGTTAATGAGCTGAGATAGAGCTGAGGTCTTTGCTTTCCTCTATGGCATTAATTTTTTGCTGAATTTGGATAGAACCTTGACCAATATCTTGTCAACCAATATCTTCTCTCTGACATTCTCTCCAAATGTTTTTATCTGGTTTGAGACTTCCATCATTTTCCCTGCATAGTCCTTGATGGACTCTGTCTCCTTCATTTTCAACCTCTCAAAATCTCTTTTGAGGTTTATAAGTCTAATGTTCTTAACTCTTTCCGAGTTTTGAAACTCCTTCTTTTAAGACTTCCCACACATTTTTAGCCACAGATAAGCTAATGATCTGAGAAAATAGCCTGTCATCAATTCCAGATTGAATAATAGCCAGAGTTTTTAAGTTATTATGTTTTTCTATCTTTTGTTGTCTGGTTTGTTCAAGTGTGTAGTCCACCCCCTCAGATGGTGGTACATAGCCATCTTCCATTGCTTCTCGGAGTCCATGAGCATGGAGATTGCTAGTCATCTTGACTGACCAAAACTGATAGTCTTCACCATTGAAAAATGACAATGAAAGTATGTTAACACATTGATTGGGAGCTCAAACAAGACATCCTAACTGTTGGGATCTAACTTTAAGGCTACAAAAATTGTCCGTCAAGAGTCAATTCACTGGATCCATGACCAACATAAGAATTATGTAGCTTAAGAGATCTAGAGACAAGAAATGAAAAAAATCTAAAGTAACGTAAATTCCACAAGCTCAATGAACTTCGTTTAAGATCTCAAAATCAAGACAATTTATTCTTCCTATGAATAAGCCATGTCCAAACTTGAAAATTTTCTAGATCACAAAATTTTGGTTAAGAAGATAATATCTCATCATATTTAGAGCAAACTCTAAATCTAAGTATATTCATTCAAACAAAAGAGAAACAAGTAGACATTGATTTAGTGAAAATATCAACAGAATGTTCTGAAGAATTAAGATGACAAAGAGAAATGAGGCCCAAGTGAACATGATCACTTATCACATAACAGTCAATTTCAATATGTCTCATCCTTTTATGAATGACTAGATTTATTGCAAGATGAAAAGAAGGCTTATTGTCAAAGTGAAGAAATACGAAAGAAGTGATGGGATAACCTAAGTATGAAAAATGCTGAACTAAGCACTTGACTTCACAAGAAGTGGAAGTCATAGCGAGAAGATCGAGAGCCAACATTCAGTTTCTTGGATTTCCTTGAATTATCAAAGATTTTCCCAAAAGAAATCAATAACCAAGAGTTGATTTGTGAGTAATAGAAGAGGCCAATTCAATGTGATAGAAGGCAGAAAGCTCAATGGTAGAATGAGCATCCAAAAAGAATTCCTAAACTAGGGCAAGTATTGACATAACGAAGTATGCGATGGGCTAAATTCAAATGAGATTGCTTGTGGGAATGCATAAATTGGCTAAGAACTTGATCAAAATGCAAACTATCATACCGAGTCATCGTTAAATAAACCAATCTCCCAAATCAATCACTGAAAAGATTGGATCTCACCAAGAGGCTTATCATCATTCTTAGAGGAAATCAAAGTGTCTAATTCTGTAGATGTAAGCTTAAGGTGCATCTCCATATGTAGGTGTAAAGACTGGTTTTGTACCACTTAAACTGATATCTGTGAGAAAATTTAGGGAGTATTTAATATAATTGAGGCAAATCCTAGAGGCATTGCAAGCTACCTCTAAGCCCAAAAACTTATGAAAATCACCTAAATCCTTCAATTGTGAAACATCTTCAATTGTGAAATGTGAGCTGTATCACTGCCTTGGATAACAATGTCAACACACACCAATAAGATAGTGATGATATTTCCACCAACCTTGATAAATAAGCTATAATCAACCTCTAATTGAAAATCATAAAATAGGTAAGCTTGGCATTCCACTAGCGAGAAGCCTGCTTCAAGCTATAAAAGGACTTACACAATCAACAAACTTTGCCTTTCTCAACACTGAGTAAAATAGAGGGTGCATGCATATAAACTTCCTCAACCAGATCTCCTTAAAGATGGTGTTGTGAACTTCCATTTGAAACAAATCCTATTTATGTGTTGAAGCTAGAGATAACTCTAACCTCACTGGTACCATTTTGGAAATCATGGAGAAGGTCTCATGGTACAACAAGACGAGTTTTAAACCTCTCAATGATACAATCAGCCTTGTATTTGACTATGTAAACCCACTTTAATCCAATTGGGATCTTGTCTTCGGATGCTTCTTGGAATGACTGAGGTTTCTTAACTGATAGGGGACACAAAGCATTTGAGGGCTGAGGAAATAGAAGCATTAGAGGTGTTAAAATGCGCCGGATTTTTTGGCCTAGCCAATAGCTCGGGGGAAAAATCTGGCCCAGAGCCCAACCCAAATACAAGCCCGGGCTTGAGCAAATTTTCAAGTTCGGAGGGTCTGTCCAACCCTGCCCGGCCCAGCTGGACCTGCTGGGCCCGGCCCACTACCTACACCGCAAGCTACCTAGTCTGCGGTGTAGGGTGTATGTGCGGTAGGCTTTTCGGCCTACCGCACATTCACGCTTGCTTTCAAATTTGAAAAGCAGGAGGACCTTCTCAAAAATTTGAGTGGGTAAAAAAAAGATTTTTTTTTCCTTCAATTTTTTTTTAATTTACCCCCCCCCCCCCTCACATAAATAATTTTTAAATTCTCCACCCACCCAAATTTTCCCTATAAATATCCACTTTTTCACTCTAATTTTTCCTCACATTTTCTCATATACACTCTTTCTCTTAATCTCTTATCTAATCTTCTAATATTCTAAATTATAATTAATCTTCATTCTTCCATAATTCCTAATTTTCTTATCATTAATCTCAATCTCAATCTCTTATCATTATTCATTGTTATCTCTCTTATCCTTATTCTTTAATCTCAATCTCTAATCCTATATTTTTCATAAATTAAACTAAAGTCCAAGGTAATAAAACTTATTGTTATTGTTTATTATTTATTATTATACTTTGTTATTTTAATCTCAATCTCTAATCTCAAATGTTTAATGCTTTACTTTTTTACTTAAATTTTTATTTATTTATATTTTTTATGATTAATTTATTTACTCTTAAATTATTTATAGGAAATGGATCATCGTCAATATGATTTTAACTTTTTAAATGAGTATGAGAAAAAATTTTATGTCGAAATCGGTTCAAATTCACCGCCGATACAATCAGTTCCAACACAATCTAATATACTACTAGGTGGTCCAGGTCTACCACCACCATCATATTCATCTAATACTGATACTGTTACTGTCACAAGTACAATGCCCACAAAGAGACATAAGAAGCAAACATCCAGAACTTGGGATACATTCGACATAGTTGCACACAAAAATAAGAAAGGTGCAGCCATTGACGGTGGAATGTGGAAGTATTGCAAAAGTATTTTGGTCATAGGTCTAAATGATGGAACTAATCACTTGAAACGCCACAAAAACAAAAGCATGGCTAAAGCTAGTGTAGGTATGAATCAAACTCAACTGAATTTTAACACTAATAGTACAGTTAGTATGTGGACTTATGATCCAATGGCTGCTAGAGAATCTCCAGTTAGATTTATTGCTGCTACTGATTTACCTATTAATTTTGGTGACAATGTTTATTATGAAGAGCACATACCCCACAATATAAGAGGACAAGTAGAAATATATTTGCATATTTTGGAAAAAAAAAACGTGATGAATTAAAATTAGAATGTGGTGATTTAAATCTAACTTTTGCCTTAACTTCTGATATTTGGAATGCATGTTCTAAAGATGACTATTTCTGTGTTGATATTCATTATTTAGGTTTAGAATGAACTTTAAATAAAAACTTAATAGGATTTAGAGTTATAAATAAAGCACATACTGGTGAAATATATTTGATTTAATAATGGAAATTTTGAGTGAGTTTGATATCAAAAGCCGTATAATATCCATAACTTTGGATAATGCTGCGACAAACACCAGGGTTGTCTCCTTATTTGAATTGCGGCTTGGCCAATATAATGGTGAAGTTTTCCTACATCAACGTTGAGTATGTCATATCATAAATCTCATTGTAAAATCAAGTATGAAAGAACAAAAGGTAAACAATCCTATTTATAAACTTCGTATGGTATTATCTTGGATTACTAGTTCGAATTATAGGATAGCTAAGTTTAAAAGATATTGTAGGGTATTCAATTTGAAACCTCAAAAGTTTGGAATTGATATGCCGGTAAGGTGGAATTCCACATATTTGATGTTGAAAAATGCCTTCCCACATAAAGAAATAATTAGTGGCTTTTTTAATTCCTGTGATCCTCATGTTATGTTGAATTGTCTGATTGAGATATAGTTGAAAAATTTACATATTTTTTAGAAATATTTTATGATTCTACTATTCGACTTTCAGGTGTTTATTATCCTATATCTCCTCTTGTTTTGCATTCACTTGTTGAAATGACTAGCTTGTTTTAGATATATAAAAATGATTAAGTGTTTAAACCAGTTATTTAGAAAATGGTTTCAAAATTTAAAAAATATTGGAAGGAAATTCCTCTTTTATATAATATTTCTTTTATATTAGATCTTAGGGTTAAGTTACATGATTTAACAAATACTCTTACATTTGTGAGTCAACATATAAATGTTGATTATTCTTCCACTATTAATAATGCTACTAAAAAGTTATATGAAGTGTTTGGTCTTTATAATAATATGTACAGGTACTTGCGGCAACAGACATGAGAACAAGAGATTCGACCCAAGAGGAAGAGTTCGAATTTTGTTACCGGTTCCAGTTCCAGTTCCAATTCCAATTCCAGTTTCACTAGGATGGAACTTTAGAAATACCTTGAAACTGATTTTCTCATTTTTTTTTATTCTTGCGCAAATGATTCAGAATCCTTATGCCTTTTGGATTGGTGGAAGAAAAGCTCTACACGATTTCCTATACTAGCACGACTTGCATGAGATGTCTTAACTGTTCCCGTCACAACAGTTTCTTCTGAATCAGCATTCAACATAGCTAAGAGAGTTATTGAAGATAGGAGGTTTTCGTTAAAGCCATAATTGGTTGAAGCATTATTATGCATAAGAGATTGGGAGCATACATCTTATCAAGATTAACATACAACTCATAATGAAGACTTGGTTGAATATTTTCAGAATATATTCTAAGATAAAGATCCTTTTAAGCAGGAAGAAGTTCTGCGGTCCACCAATAACCAACCACCATTAATAAATAGATAATAGATTATAATGTATTAGCAAACTTTTATTATTATTCTTATTTTATTTATGCCTTTATTGTAAGGTCCGTTTTTTCCTCCTTAAGGCCGATAAGTTTTTTTGACGTATCCATTATTTAATAATACGCAATGAAATCTTTATTTGGCCAAGAACTTATTCCTTATTTGAGATGCTCTTAAACTCTTAGTTACATATATGTGTAATTTATTTGACCCATTCGACCCGTAGAGCAAACTAACAAGAGTATTTTCTTAGGGCTCATAATCTCAAATAATCTATCTTACTTTAATAATAATTTATTATGAATATTTTATTTAAAAAGGGTCTGATTAATTTTTGGCCCGTTAAGCCACGGTCGAACTCGGCCCATTTTAAACCTGGATGGGCCCGGGATATATCCAAAGGGCTTTCCGGGTCAGGCCCAGACATACATTTTGAAAATGGAAAAAGCCTAGCCTGGCCTATTTTTTTTTCGGGTCGGGCCCAGAAATACATTTTGAAAATGAGACAAGCCTAGCCTCGACCCATTTTTTTTCGGGTCGGGCCGGACCGGGCCCTAAGTAGTGAAAAGCCCAGAAAGGGGCAGGCCAAGCCGGGCCGGGCCGCCTGTTTTGACACCTTTAGAAGCGTAAGATAAGTGAGAGGTTAAAGGATACATCATTAAGCTTGAATTGGAATGGAGAGATGAAAAACTAGGATCATGAGTAAAAGGTTGCAATAATAATATTCCATCAAATAGAATGATAAATCCGAGAAGAAAGACACGAGGTTTTCAATTTTATAAGGGGACATGTTACAAAAAGGAAAAATTGACTAAAAAAAATGTACATCTCTTGTTACGTCTTCCTACTAATTATATAATTACTCAACATACTTTAAGGAAAACCGCTAATTTCGCAATATAATCAATACGGGTGTTACCACTTAACTTGAAAACCTTTTGATAAAAATACAGAAAATTTGAACTTTATTAAACTCTATTTAATTATAATTCCTCATAACCAAAATCCCCAAAACATATATATATAATGAATATATATATATATAATATTCAAGAATATTATTATCATCGAAAATTAAACACTTTAAAAAATTACTAAAAACACTCTTAAAAACTATTTTGTATTCCTACAGGTCGAGCCCACATGTTAAACCACACAATTGGTAACTTTTCATTTACTAACCAACTATAGCTATAATTTTTCATTCTTGTCTATTTACAATACAAATAAACTTCTATGAACTAAAAAGCTTAGTATGTAAACTTCTTATTTCACATGCGCAACATATTAAACAATTGTATAAAATGATAAAACTCAACTGAATACTCATGAATATGTTGTTTTCACATACTTTGTAGATAACAATACTTTTCTTTCGTTACTACTTTAAGCCCTGAGGATGCTATGCGGAATTTTACTCTAATTTTTGGTTCGCTATGACCACTAGAAGCGATCCACTATGATCATTAAGATTCGTTATGACCTCCAACAGTGATCTATTAGTTTACAATAATTTGTAAGTAGAAGCGGTAATTTAAATTTTTCGGATCTAATCCGAAACATGGATTAAATTCATAGACATAAATCAAGATTTATTATACAAACATATATGAAATATATATTTAATGGAAAGTATAGAAAAGTTCCAGAGATTTAAAAAGGATGAAGATCTAAGAAAATTACTGATCTTAATACATAACCGAACAAATCTCCTTACTCCTTAATCATGTCCAAATTAAGTAGGAAGAATGAGGTGCCCAAGTGTTCATCTTTGATCTTAATCTACACAGTTCAGTTCGCTCAATTGATTTTCTAATCTAAGATTTATCACATGATTTTAAAAATTTATGGAAAGGAAAAGAAAAGTCTTACTTTTCTCAATATAAGATTTCGGCCGAGAGGTAAGAAGAGAATCATTGTGGACATAGTCAAAGGTTTTAGGTTATAGTGTTATCTTAGGTTTTAGGTTATAAAACATTAACCTACAATTTTGATCTAGTCAACTGTGTATATAATCAAAGGTTTCTTTAATCTATGTCATTATCCATCATCTATGTCCAATCATACATTGGGATTATAGCTCAAATTATTTAATGAATACTTTGATTAATTTAGCCTATAAAATCTAATTAATAAATTAGTTCATTAACTATTTAATATCTAAATGTTAATTATGGACATTCGAGACATTTTTATGATCAAATAAATAGTCCCCTAAATTATTAATTTCTAATTAAACTAATATCATCCTTAGTTGTGCTAGCAGAGCTGTATAATATTAGAACTTTAGTTAACATAAAAAATATGTGAAAATTTGAGCAAGAAATTGTTGAAAAAATCGTGTTTGATTTGCGTTGTTAAGATGAGCAATAAAACTTGCTTCGACGACATGAACATGAATTTGTATGAAACTTTAGGAGATATTACAAGATTCAAGTAATTGTGTTTTTATTTTTTTTATATTAATTACGTGAGTTGGTGCATGGGCGGAGGGATGGGTAGCGAGGGCTGTGCTGCCCGCCCTTAATTTGTTGTCCTCAATTTGCCCCCGCCAATTTTTGCACAAATTTAAAAGATAGTTAAGGGTTACAAATATGTGATTGGAGCCAATTTTAGAGAAAGTTACAATGAATTAATGGTATAAGAGGCCTTGAGTTTTGTATTAGATGTTGTGGATTCAAATCATAATTTTATCATTTTTACCTTTTCTATTTCTTTTTAAATTTTTGTGGCTTTTATTTTTTGCCAATAAAATTCTCTCAATTTTCCTCTTTCATAATAAATTTTAAATGAATAAAATCTCTATACCTCCTAATAATTATATATTATTATTATATACATATATATTGAGAGTTCTTTTTAATTATTATAACGGATCTAAATTTAAGCAATCATTATATATATTATTTTCATATATATACTAATTAATGTAATAACTTTAACAAGTCTTAGTTTATTTAGAGTTTTCATATTCCCATTTCCTTGGATCTTAAACTATTAAGAGTTAATATTTTAAGTATGGCGCTGAGCCTCAGGTGAAAGTTTAAAAGTATTTTCCTTTTTTTCTTTTTCTTTTTTTGTTCTCTGGGGGCTCAAAATACAATCAAAGCCATAACCTTGTCTACAACGAACTGATGAATTTATTAAACGATCTGAGTAGCTAACATGTACGAGTTCAGACTATTAATGACCTAACGGAAGCCTTATTTTTTTTAAAGAATTATTTGCTTGTCTGCTATGTGTAGATGTGGCCTGTGCTCATGTGATAACTTCACAAAGCAATAAATCTCTACAAGTATTATTTTATATTTAGATCAAAATGGGGTTTAGAGACCGAGCCTGCTAGCTGCTGTAATAGCTACCCAAGCCATGCCCAGAAATAGTGGGTATTAAATTGTGAAGCTACGTTCTTAGCTCCTTTGGGATTGGTGGCCCCCCAAACCCGAAGTATGATACATTTCCCAGAAATTTATTATGATCCTATCAGAGACTAATTTTTCGGATTTTTTATTATATTTTATTATTTGATTTCAAAATTAATGAAATGAGATTAAAAAATTATTTTTATTAAAAAAATTATTTTTATTAAAAAAATTATTTTTTTATTATCATTAAAATATATATATATATATATATATTTAATGAAAATTATTTTAATTATTTATTTATATGAAATATTTAATATATTTTAAAATTTTTATTATAATATTAAATTAATTTTTATAACTTTTTTAATATTAAAATATTATATATTTTTTTCAATTTTTATTCTTCTTTCTAATTCTTATTTGTATTCACTAACCAACTAAATAGAGATAAAAAAATTATCATTCTAATTCACATTTCAATTATCATTCTCATTCTTTTAAGAAATCGAACTAAATCGACCTTTAAAGTTTTACAATAAATTTCAATAATTCATTTGTTACAATTAACACTTAATTAGCCCCTAATTATTTCTTTATATAGTTGTATTAATTTAATTCTCATTATTTCCTTATCTTTCTTTATATGTTATACCTTTTGTATTATAAAATAGAGATCTCAAATTAATAAAAATATACATGAATTTTATCTATTTTAAATTTTTACATGGTATCAAAGCCTAAACAATTCTAGGCCTACTTTGAATTTTCTCCCATCCTCCTAAAATATATAACGAGCTTCCTAAACTCCATACATCTGCCTACTATCTCCACCCCTCTGATTCCCTAAACCTAATGATTGTTTCTAAGAAACTTAATGGCGACAAATTTTCCCAATGGCTACGATCAATCACTTGAGATTTGAATGCAAAAAAACAAATTGTATTTTATCGATGGATCCCTCTCTCCCTCTAAAAAGAGTCACTCTGACTGCAAGCAATATGACCAGACCAAGGATATGGTGTTCACTTGGTTTCTAAACACCATAGAACTCAACGGGGGCAATACCCTGGATTTTCACGATACCTCATTTGCCCTATGGAGTGATCTGACATATAGATTTGGCCATGGAAACTGAGCATATATTTTTTAAATTAAACGTGATCTAGCCTCTCTCAACCAACTTTACCTAACCATTCCTGACTACAATGCCCGCCTAAGATAACTATGGCAGGAACTTGCATCCCTCCAACCTGTCATGAATCTCGCCACCTACCAACAGCGAGAATCCGATGAACAATCTATCAATTTCTCATAGGTTTGAACGACTCTTATTTTGCCTTACGGAGCCAAATCCTAGTTACTGAACCCCTTCCCACAATCAATAAAATTTTCTCCATTCTCTATGAAGAAGAAAAACAGCGACTCCTTCACCTTTCCCTTCCTACAGATGCCACGACTATGGCTGTTTACAAGCCCCTATCACACAGAAATAATTTCAAATGTAGCGAGTGCAGGAAATAAAGCCATACCCTTGACCAGTACTGGCGACTCATCGGATATCCACCTAGCCGGGAACCACGACAGCTCTCCTTCATCCTCGACAAGCCTCTAGCCATTGCAAGTGTTGTCACCATGCCTCATCCCTCGGTTCAGCTCTCATCAGAAGTCCTCCAGTAGCTCTCAGATCTGCTTCGCCACACCTCGTGCACCGCCGACTCTACCTTCATTTCAGATCTGCTCTGCCATGAACTGTCTACTGCCGATTCAAACCCCACCATCAACTTTATAGGTAATGTCTTCCCCTCCTCTGAATCTCTTCCGCCAGCTACCTGGATCATCGATTTTGGCGTGTCACACCACGTTTCCTGCTGCCGTGATTCCTTCTTCCACCTGCAACGCCTCCCTTAACCCCTCTCTCTCTCTTACCATGGGTTCAATCTTACCCGTGCAAGAGATGGGCGAAATTTCCCTTTCTCCCCTTCAATTCTACAAAATGTCATTTTCACCCCCTCTTTTCATTTTAATTTATTATCTATACTCTTATTAACTCAATAACTTTCTTGTTTTGCTCTTTTCTCCCCCACTCAATGTTTTTTTCAAGACCTGATGTTGAAGAGGCTAATAGGAGTAGGTGAAATATGTAATGGGCTCCATGTCTTCGAACCTGGCCTAGCAAAACTTTATGTTGCTTTGTCAGTCCGCTCCTCCAAAAATTCAAACTAATGGCATCTTTGTTTAGGTCACCCTTCTCAAATTTCAATTCCTAATGTTATTGGTATCTCTAAACAGTTATCTAATTGTGTTATTTATGCTCGTTTGAAGCAGAGTCGTCTCTCTTTTTAAAATATTCCTAATAAAAGCATGTTTCTTTTCTATAGAATTTTTTGTGATATCTGAGGTAGATATAAGTCTGCTTCATTGACTGGTGAATATTATTTCTTACTATTTTTGATGACTTTTCTTGATGTACCTAGGTTTACTTGTTACGTTTTAAATCTGAAGCGATACGTTATCAGATGAATTTTTGTTGCACTCATCCGCACTCAATTTTCTACTACTATTAAAACTATCCGAACTATTAATGGGCAAGAATTTCTATCTCTTCCACTTCAAACTTTTTTCTTTGAGAATGATGTTTTACATCACCGTACTTGCGTTAAAACTCGCACACAAAATAGAGTTATCGAATGAAAACATCGCCATCTCTGAAATGTTGCATGATGCCTTCGTTTTCAACCTAATCTCCCTATTCAATTTTGGGGCGACTACATTTTAACTGCTACCTATTTTATTAATCGCACTCCTAGTGTTTCACTTAATCATAAATCTCCTTTTGAACTGCTTCTTAACAAACCTCCCCTTTATTCTCATATTCACGTTTTTGGTTGCTTATGTTATGCTCAGACCCTTCAAGCTCACCGTGACAAGTTTTCCGCTCACTCATCCAAATGTATTTTCATCGGATATCCGAGTAATCGAAAAGTTTACAAACTCTATAAATCTTGACACTCATATCTACCTTCTTTTCTCGTGATATCACTTTCTTCGAAAATCAATTTCACTTTCTCATCCACACTATCCCTTCCTCTACATCCATCCTTCCTCTTCCTGACCCTAATATCCCCTCCCTTCCTTTATCTCTTGCAACACCTCCTCCGACTCCCCCTCACTCTCTACCACCCATTCCGGCTTGCCCTCATCACACCACTCATGATCCTTGCTATTTCTCTAATGACATTTGCCCCACATTAGAAGACACTCTCATTGCCTCATTCACCGCTCCCATAGTCTCAGGTACGCCACATCCATTATAACCTTTTCTCTCTTATGCTCGTTTCTCTCCTTCTCACAATAAACTTTTATATGCCTTAACTGCCATTGTTGAGTTTTCTTCTTACTCTATTGTCGCATGCCATGCCTAATGGCGTGAGGCCATGAAGTCCGAATTACATGCCTTAGAAGACAACAATACTTGGACATTAGAGCCTCTTCCTACTGGAAATAAGCTAATTAGTTGTAAATGAGTTTTCAAAATCAAACTACGTACTGATGAAACCCTTGAACTATACAAGGCACATCTTGTTGCTAAAAGTTATACTCAGGTTGAAGGGCTAGATTATCAGGAAATATTTACTTATGTTGCTAAAATGGTCACTGTCCGCTGTGTTCTTACCACAGCCGCTGCCTGGAATTGGATCATGCATCAATTAGATGTCCATAGTACGTTCTTTTATGGGGACCTTAATGAGGAGGTCTATAAGCAGCCTCCCCTCGATTATTGCTCCACTGGTGATACCCGAGTTTGTCACCTCTGTAAATCCCTTTACGGCCTCAAACAAGCCTCCTCGTTCTTCTTAGTGCAGGTTTCACTCAATCACAGACAGATTACTCTCTTTTCACTCTCACCACTAGCTCTTCTTTCACCATTGTCCTCGTTTATGTGGATGACATTTTGGTTGCAGGAACTCACCTTCCCCAGATCAATTTCTTCAAAGACCATTTAGCACGTCAATTCAAGACAAAGGACTTAGGCCCTCTGAAATATTTTCTCGGCCTTGAAGTGGCATGTTCCCCTACTAGTATTTCTCTCTCTTAGTAGAAATACACTCTTGACATTCTCTTTGATAGTGGTCATCTCGGCTCTCGTCCCATTTCTTTTCCTATGGAACAAAATCTGAAGCTCAATCACACTGATAGTGATCTTCTCTCCGATGCAGGCCACTAGCGTCGTTTTGTTGGTTGCCTATAATCTACCTTATTAGCACTCGTCCATACATCGTCTTCTCCGTCAATATTCTCAGTCAATTCATGCATGCTCTTCGCACACCACACCTCGATGTTGCCGTTCGTGTTCTTCGATATCTCAAAAGTTGGTCAAGGGGTTTTTTTCCCTTCTTCCAACAATCTACATATCACCGCCTACACCGACTCTGAATGGGCCCGTTGTCCCACTACCTGCCATCGACTACCGGTTTTTTCATTCAGCTTGGTTCTAGTCCCATCTCTTGGCGCACAAAAAAACAAACCATAGTTACTCGTTCATCTGCCGAAGCCGAATATCACACTTGGTTGTTACTACTTGTTAGCTCACCTGGCTCAAACAACTCCTCCTTGATTTCAGTGTTTCTCATCCAGCACTTATGACTCTTCTTTGCGACAATTAATCTGCCCTTCACATTGCTCAAAATCCCGGTTTTCATGAACGTACAAAATACATTGACATCGAATGCCACTTTGTTCGTGAAACATTGCGAGCTAGACTCCTCAACACCTTTCATGTTCCCTCCGCTCATTAGTTAGCCGACATCTTCACCAAATCTCTCGGCAACGACCTCTTCCACACTCTTTCCAGCAAGTTGGGCATTACCAATTTATATGCTCTAACTTGAGAGTGCGTGTTAAAATTAGTACTTAATTAGCTCCTAATTTTTTTCTTGTGGAGTTGCATTAATTTAATTCTCATTATTTCCTTGTCATTTCCTTATATGCTACACTTTTTATATTATAAAATAGAGATCCAAAATTAATGAAAATATACATAAATTTTATCTATTCTAAATTTTTACACCATTCATCATGTTTATTAATAGGTGTTATGAATTATTGATTTAACAATTTCTTAGTGATATGTAAGACTCTAACCATTAGATACGTAATGAGAGGAATTCTTGTAAATATTTTTATTGTATCATTATTTATTACGAGCTTTTTTTCAGACCATGTTTAAAAGAGTAACTCAATAAATAAATAAATTTATTATTTATCGATTTCTGTTATCGGGATGGATGTATCATAAATTATGTCATCTTATACACAAAATTTATGCCATATTTTGTACCTGATCATTTCACGAATTTTCGTTTTATTCGGTCAGGGTCAAGTGTAAATTTAGGGTCAATCAAACTCATCTAAAGAAAACATTGATTTCATATAATATTATGATCAGCTCTCTATTGTCCATTTTCAAAAAGCAAGCGCAATTTCTTAGTGAACATGGAAATTATGAACACGATTTAAGAACATGGAAATTATGAACGATAAGAATCTTGTTGACTTTGATGTGATTATTGTGATACATACGAAAGAAGTGAACCCGACAACCTTAGTGTGACTTTACGTAGATTGTGAGCAAAGTTTTTTTTAATGAACTTAGTTCGATAGTATAAATTATGGATCAGATCAATAAGAATTAACCATTAAAATGGCTAGTTTAAACAGGAGAAAAATTGGCCACAATTTATACATGGATTTGATCTAATAAAAAATCTCTAGTATATGAGATATAGAAAAGAATGTAAAAAGAGGCGGATAGATAGGGTGAAAAAAGCAGGCAACCTTTTCGCTAACAGTAGATGTGATGCATTTGGACTGAGGTATCTATTGCATTTTCCATCTTCCCCCACTTCCCCCTCTCCTTCTCCCACACGGTCGGAAGCCAGCCTGTGCGTCCTTTGCCAGCTCTTTACTTCCCAATTCTCTTAATTGGTCAATTGTTTGTAACCTTTGAACTAAATTAAATTTGAAAAAAAAAAGAAAAAAAGAAGAAGAATATGTAAATACACACTTCTAACAATTTCCCATTTTAGTAATCTTTCCACACTTTTATGATTAAATTATGAAATTTAATTTGAACTTATATTATTCCATTTCACACACTATTTAAATTAATAAATATTGAGTTAATACAAACTTTGATTTCTCCAGCTAGATCTGTTGAGGTCCAAAAATTCGGTTTGATTTTATAAAACATCAATTAACCTAAAATTATAATTAATTTATCTTAACAGTTTTAAATTAGAATTAAATTAGATATAAATTACATGAAATTAATTGGGAAAATTCAAGCTAATAAAGCTCTGTACAAGTATCGGGAAGGAGGTTGAACATAGATCCAGAGGCCTAACAAGGTCAGTGTCAGAATTTGTGTCATAGCCCAATTTACCAAATTCGTGAATGACATAAGAATTACGTAATTAAAGATATCCAGAGGGCCTACAATGGAGATCGCGAGCTAAATCTGAGCTTGCTCCATCAATGGAGGTCGCAAGCTCGGATCTGAGTTTGCTTGACCTCCAACAATAGAGGTCGTGAGCTTAATCCAAGCTTGCTAGATCTCCATCAATGGAGGTTGCAAGCTCGGATCTAAGCTCGCGAGATTTCTGTTCTTCCGGGAAAGAACACGAACGCAAATCTTGTGTTCAATTGCTCTTCGTGCTAAAAATAGGAACCGGGATTCGGTTCTTCGATTCAAGTTTGAACACTTTTTTTTTTCCGGTTCATCGTCCTCGTCAGGGATTGATCCGGTTCTTCATGTGAAGGATTGGGTCTATAGGATCTCGTCTTCGTGAATGATTGGATCGATCCAATTGAATTCTTTATGAATTCGTGCTAAAAATAGGAACCCGGATTCGGTTCTTCGATTCAAGTTTGAACACTTTTTTTTTCCGGTTCATCGTCCTCGTCAGGGATTGATCCGGTTCTTCATGTGAAGGATTGGGTCTATAGGATCTCGTCTTCGTGAATGATTGGATCGATCCAATTGAATTCTTTATGAAGAATAGAGCAAATCCGATTTGGATACTTCACGTAGACATCAAATCGATTTCTTGTAAGAAAAATCAAATCGTTTGGATCCATTGTTTATGAGAATTAGGATCGGGATTTTTTATTTTATTTGTACACTAAGTTTTTCATTTTTCTAAGAATGAAAAATGAAATTTGGATTAAAAAAATATAATAAAAATATAATAGGAGAGGAAATTGAAAAATAATGAAAGGTTGAAGATGCAAGAATCATAAATATTTTTATGAATGACATGACATGTTGATATAATATGTCACATCATCATTGATAATTTAAAAATCATCATATAGATTAAAAAGTCTTATTTAAATTATACATGAATTAAATAATTGATCAGAGATTATATAAAGATAAATTTATAAAACATGAACTATATAAAAATTAAGAAGTAAAATAACCCAAAAAAATTGATTGAAATCTTATCAATCATTTTTCTCCCACTTTAATTTTCATACTCTCCATATTTCACTCAACACTAATTTTATCACCGTCCTAAAATGATTTGAGACCGCAGGCTCAACAACTTTTCGGATCAGTAGATATAATTATTTTATGAGCGTAAACTTTTAACTAAATAAATACAAAAAGAATATCTTAAATGTCTAGAATTTAAATAGAGTGATCAAAATTCAAGAATTTGGATGCGATTCATCTTAAGCTTGAAAGTTCGATACTATATAGAGTATTTTTCTTAGATTAGTCATCATTTAACCTCCAAGAGGTAGATGAAACACTTCCAGCATTTGTAATAGTCTAGCGATGGGCAAGGAGGGACTAGTTAAGTATTAAATACTTAGGGAGTTAAAAACTCAGCTTATTTGGACACTTTCAACGACGAAAAAGAAAATCATTTAAATAAAAAAAAAAATGCAATTTAGTTCAAAATTTGATTATCATAAAGTAATTAAAAAACCCTTTCAGTTTTATCTAAACGCTAGTTTATCCCACAAAGAAAATCTAGATTCGAACTTTGAAACCAACCGGAAAGAAATTATCCACAAAAAAATTCCCTAAACAAACTCAAAAGCTGCCAAGTACTTGGTAGTGTGGGAGTCGCTCTCGAATACAATTAAGCCCCAGGTTTTACTCACATCTTAATGATTTTTGTATGCACCGTCAAGTTGAGTAATACTCTATAATTTTGCTCATTAATAATACTTTCATATTTCACATCAAAAATCATACTAATTATGACACAACATAATACTTACAAAAATTTCATCCTAAATATTCCCTCCTTAACTCTCCCTCTCCCTCCTCTCTACTACTGTACGAACCACTTCTCTCTCACACTCACTTTTCACTTTTCACCACAAAAACCCATACAATCTCTCTAGGTGAAAAAAAAAGAAAGAGAGCAGCATTTATAGCTTGGCTACCTATATATAGATTGTGGGCTACTAACATCACAAACCCTGCTATCCTAGACGTTCCATAAAGAGAGAAATAGATTCGCTTTCTGGGTTTTTTTTACTTGTCATTAGTACATTAACTTTAACGAAGAGATTTTTAGTACACTACTCATAAGTGATCCTCAGCCACCTATCATCAATGACGGATCCTCTCCTAATCAACTCCGAGACCGAGCCGAGCACCACAACTAACTCCTCCTCCTCCTCCTCCTCCTTACCTTCTTCATCTGGATCATCCTTACTAAACCCAATAGCACTAAAACAAACTCGGCCAACCGGCCCAGCGCAGAAGAAACGCCTCAAGAAGCGAACCCGAGATCATGACATCCCCAGAAACGACGCCACCAAGCACCCAGTTTACCGGGGGATCCGAATGCGGGCGTGGGGCAAATGGGTGTCTGAAATTCGCGAGCCAAGAAAGAAAAATCGGATATGGCTAGGTACTTTCTCAACTGCCGAGATGGCTGCCCGGGCCCACGACGTAGCCGCCTTGAGCATCAAAGGCAACTCAGCCATCCTAAACTTCCCTGAACTCGCCGATTCTCTTCCTAGGCCTGCCTCAAAATCTCCTCGAGACGTTCAAGCTGCCGCTGCTAAAGCCGCTTCGATGGTGGTCACTACTTCCGATATTGTCAAGCATTCAATGGTGTCTACATCCTCTACATCATCATTGTCGCAGGATTCATCAGTAGGGTTGGCGCCGGAGGAGCTGAGTGAGATAGTGGAGCTGCCGAGTTTGGCCGGGGCAAGTTATGACTCGCCTGAGTGGCCTAATGAGTTAGTGTTTACGGACTCAGTAGTGGAGGAATGGCTCTGTCCTCATCCCTGGTATCATCAGTGCAATAGCATTAATGGCGATGAGAGTTATGGCCATTTTAGGGATCACATTACAGCAGGGACATTTGAGGCCTTTTTATGGCAACATTAAATTCACACCCATTTGCTGTTTCTTGTCCTTTTTTTTTTTGCCCCCTCTTTAATGTTGATTTTATCTTGTTAATTATAGTTTTACTTAATTTTACAACAGGGAGTTTGTTAGATTTTCATCTTTTAAAGAGGAGCAGGAAATGCAGAATGATGAGTATTGTATTTCTAGGATTAATTTCATAGCTATTTCAAGACTTTTTTTTCAAGAGCTATAAATTTGCAGGTGTGTAATTATACTCTATGTTTTTTTGTTTGTTTTAATATTTATATTTTGGGTTTAATTATGTTATAGAGAAAGAAAAGCTGAGTGTCAAAATTTTGATTGTTTACTTATTTGGTGGTACCTCCCGTGTTGTCAAATCCGACTTCTGGAGTCAATGAATTTGCAGCAAACTATGCTTGTACTTATTAAAAGATTATAAGTTTTGGCCAAAAAAACAATGAAAATTGTAAGTTGTCCTTCCCCTATCAAGAAAACAACAAAAAATTAAAGAAATATTTTTCTATTTCGCCAAAAAAAAAAAAATAAATAAATTAATATTATAACACCTAAAAAACGTATTTTTTTTTCCTCGTCATCTAAGGTAAGTAAAAATTGTGTTTAATTTTTCATTTATTTTAATGGTTAATTTAGGTATATCCTCTTATTTTTTAAATAATACATTTAACTTTTTTACATTTGCCAGGACGAGCATGCACGATACGACACGAGTGTCAGGTTATACCGTGCCCAACTATGAGGGCACGTGGGCTGGTACATCACAGTCTTTTTGGGTCCGTTCGAGGTACGATTCCAAAAGCACCTCTTAATCTTATAAATTTTTTCTCTAAAAATCATTTTGTATGTATGTTAAAAACCTTTCGATTAATACAAAATGTTATTTGGCCAAATAATATTTATTATAGTTTATTTATAATTTTAATTATTAATTATACTAACTTCTAATTTACTAAATAATAACTATTATGAACGATTAATAATATACAAAATATGCATTACAACATTAGTATTTTACTAATCACTTCAAAACTCTTTTCTTATTTAAAACTTTTTTTTCAAAAGTAAGCTTTCGAGCTCACGGGTCAAAACGGGCCCACAGGTCAAAATAGACACATAGGCCGAAACAGGCTCACAGCTCGGCACTATCTCACGGGCCGATACGGTACTTTTATGGCATGTTACTATATTCCTACTGTGTCGTGTCCTAGTTTTAGACACAGGCACATGCCAATTTGTATCGAGCACGACACGACACAATCTGTACCGTACTCAAGCAGGGCCAGACCGTCCCGATACGAATCATCACCTATAATAATAACCACGCAAGCATACATAAATCCTAGAGCTTCTAGCACATAAACTCAATTATATATAAATTATTTAGATATTTAAGAGAATGGTAGCCACGGCTGGAGCATACATAAATCCTAAAGCTTCTAGCCTAGAAACTCAATTATATATAAGTTATTTAGATATATAAATTCATTACTAATTAGTTTTAAAGCCTTAAATTTTGTAGTTGATTCTGTATTGTAAAATATATAAACATCTACGAATAGGGCAATTTACTTAATTACCACTTGAGAATGTAGCACATATTTTTTTGTGGCAAAGAATCTAGCACATATTGATCATCGACTTTTTAAGACATTAGATTTTGAGTTGAGGGAGGACCACGTACCGTCGTTCGTACCTATAACCACGTAGCTATGTCGAGGCTAATTGTCAACACGCCACAAGCCTTCGAACATCAAAACAATGTCTTCTGTGTAAGAAATTACCTAAAAATGGTCACGTACACTTAATCAAACGGCAATTATTTCGTGCATGCATTGGATGTAAAAAAATCAAGTATGACTCATATCTGATGTCTATCGTATTCATAAGATCAATTTGAGTTATTATGTTATTCTTTGTCCTTTTGAGGCTTTGGTATATATATCTTAAGAAATCTTAGAAATGTACTGAAAATGTAGCAATTGATCCTAGTTTTATATTGGGAATATATCTCATATTTGAAAACTAAATTTTGGAGACTTTGTATATATGAAAAATAAGTCACTCATTTAATTATCAATTAATTTTCAAGAAAGAGATTAAAATTTATATAGCATTAAATTATATATATTTCATATTATTTATATAAAAAAGTTCGATGTAAATTGTACTTAAAAAATAATAAATCATTTTATTTATTATTTATTAATTTTAAAATAAAAATCTAAAATTTTTATTTTAATAAAGGATCCAAGAATTAATTATATATAAATATTCAGGAATTACATAATAAAAGGATTATGAAATAATTAATTATATATACAATCAAACGTTTATCTAGGATGGGTAGTCAATAGAAACACTAAATTGAAAACAGGGGTTCTAGAAGGGATCATTATAACGTTTTAACTGTCCTTAAATTATTGAACAAACGTGTACGTACACTGGTTGTCTCAGGATGAAAATATCTCAACCAGCCATCTTATATATGTCTTTTCAAAGCTTAAATCTATCAATAGAGAAATGACGGATAATTTTCTTCAGCCATGTGTTACACATGGCTCCATGGATGATATAAAACATGATATATCAGAGAATAAGACCAAAACTAGATATGAAACCTGATGTATTCCATGTAGTTTCTGTAGTACGTACAATCATTGAGTAGTTAAACTTTCTTAATCGTTCGTAAGATTAACTTCAGTCAAATCCTTGAAACAAGATTTATATGACATTGATGTGTACCAAAGCACATATTAAGAAGCTTCATATATACATAACTACAAAATTCAACATTTAAATAAAAATAAAAATAAAATGTAGAATTCAATTGTTTATGTTTTTGGCGAAGATAGTTGATTTTAAGAATATATAACAACTTAAAAAGTTATAGGAAGAAGAAAATCTCAATTATGTCTTACGTATAGTAGTATGACCATATTTATAACCTACAATGGTAACTTCTAAAATTCAATTTGCTTATCTATTTAAATTTTTGTTATGGCTTGTACTATTCACTTTGCTTCTCGATCAGTTTTGCCAATAAACTAATCTGTATTCTTAAATTTTTGGATTCTCCTTTTTATTAGACTAATATTTTAATATAAATTATTTTTAGGACTTTAAAATCATAATACTATTTCACTCAAAAAATCTCAGCTTCCTATTTTTCCATCCAATCCTTATTATTAATTTTTTATTATTAAACTCTCGATACTTATGGTATCAATATCATTAGTTTGAAGTAGGATGGTTGAATGTTACTATTAACGATCAAACCCAATTTGTGGTGATGGATTAACTCTGCTAATAGTATGTTTAACCAAAACAACTAGATCTATGAAAAAAATACAAAATGATCACACTGGATTAGGATTCGGCGAACAATCATCTCTGATAACAAAATTGGAAAAATATTATTTAAAGTTACGTTCAGGTTTATGTGAAAATATGGCTCAAATTGAGTTATGAGATTTAGGATATTCATAGACTTTAGGGTCTATATGGGTTTTAGAGTTTGAGTAGGTTTACAGTAAGTATTATTAGAATAGGTTTACGGTAAGTTTTTTACCTATAAAAGAATATTCAGAGAACCTAGAGGAAGAGAGAGAAAAAGAGAAAGAAGAAAAGAGTGAGACATGGAGAAAGAGACGTTGTAAGGAAATTAGAGTAGGTTTTGAAGTTTATAGGAAATTTCTTATAATCTTCTTCTTGTAAACCCTTTGATTGATTATAATAGACGGTAAGCACCACCATTAAGGCAGGACTTGGAAATGAAGTTTGAATATTCAAGTTAAGATCTTGTCTTCTTCTTTACTATTCTCTAGTTCGAGTTGACTATAATTTGTTTGATTCTGGTATAATTACTTGGTTGATTATCCTATAACAAATGCTATTATCTTAACAAATTGGTATCAAAGCCAAATTAGGGCTAAATTTTATGTAGTTTAAAAAAGAGAACTTGTCTATATTGTTTGATTTCTTAACAGCACATGCCATGTATTCGACATAATTATTGAGAAGACTAATTATATTTCTAAGGTTGATATTCAGAAGTTTGATGAGTGTAATGACTTTCGGTTAGAAAAGATGAAAATGTTGGCCGTTTAGGTAATCTTGGTCTTATAAAAGTACTAGGCCAAGCATCTAAGCTTTTGGTTACTATAAATGATGAGAAGTAAGGGGTGCTTGAAAGGGCATGTAATACTTTGATTCTTAGTCTTTAGTGACAAGTTGCTAAAATAGGTTGTAAAGATGAAGTTGGCGGCTAAGGTTTGCTTAAAACTCGAATATTTGTACAAGTTCTTCACTTTCAAACCGATTGTGTCTCAAGGAAAAGTTCTTCACTTTTAAGATAGGGGAGGGCAAAGACTTGCAAGATCATATCGATGAGTTTAATAATTTAAATGGACTTAGAGAATATTGGGGTCACTTACGAGGATGCCGATAAGGCTTTAATTTTGTTACATTCTTTCCCAAAGTCTTATGAGAACTTTGGGGACATTTTACAGCATGGAAGGGAACTATTACTTTTGAAGATAATTTGACAATTATAAAGTCTAAGGAGTAGAAATAAAAGAGTGAAATGGAGGAGCAAAGTAGAGATGATTTGTTAGTTAGAGGAAGACCATGCAATATGGAGTCAAATGGAGAGAAAAAGGATAGGTCAAAGTCCTATGGTGGCAAGAAGGTCATAAAAAATTTCTTTTACCATGAGGGACATATGAAGAAAGATTATCTAAAGAGAAATAAAGAGGTAAATTCACAAGTAGGTGCTGGAGAAGCAGCTATTATTTAACAAGATTAAGGCTACAAGAGTGTGGATGTCTTATTTGTCCCAACAAAGCACTCGGATAGGTACTGGATTATGGATTCGGGTTGTTCGTTCCATATGACTCTCAATGAAGGTTGATTTGAGAAATACAAGAAGATTGTTGACATTCAAGATTTATTGCGGAACAACAAACTGTGTGAGACATGATAACAAAAGTGGTTGTCATTGACTCTATAAGGATCAACACTCATGTTGGGATTGAGAGGATCTTATCGAATGTGAGACATGTTCAAGAGATTCAAAGGAAATTTCATTTCACTTAGTATGCTTAATCAATATGGCTATGATCGAAAAGGCGAAAATGGCATCTTAAGTCGTGATGAAAGGGATTAGGGACAAATGTCCCTATGTAGCGACAACGATGGCTGAACCGAAAGAAAGCTCTTCGGCAAGCTTATGGCACAAACGACTTGGTCATGTTAGTGAAAGATGTTTGCAAGAATTGTAAAAGAAAGAGATGTTTGGTGGAGAGAAGCTATATGACTTAAGAGTTTTGTGAGAAATTTGTCTACGACAAGGCTATTTGGTTGAAGTCTAGCAAGTCGTCGAATGTTACCATAAAGATATTGAGCTATGTTTACTTTGACTTATGGGGATCATTACAAATAGAGTCGTCTAGAGGTGAGAAGTATTTTATCTCTTTTAGAGATGGTTCTTGTAAGGTTTGGGTTTATATTTTGAAAAATAAAAGTGATGTTTTTGAGAAGTCGCAAGAGTGAAGATTTACTACTATCCTACCCTCGGTAGGCAATACCTAAATTTTTTGAGTACATTTACATCAAACCGACCCTCTTGACCTCCTCAACTTTGAGGATCAGCGGGTCAATAAGAAGCAATTCTTCCTTAAGAGTTATTATTTATTTCATTAATTATCCTATAGTATTAACGATAGTTTGATCTTTCTATATTCTTTCTGCTTGTCTATTTAAACTCCACTTATTAGTTGTACTTTTTCCTACACTTATATTGTAAGATAATATAATAAGAAATTATATCTTTTTTTATTTTTTTTATTTGAGAGCCTATTATTTGTTTCTAGTTAATTGTGTTTTCCCAAATTTTTTTTTTTATTCAGCTCGTAAATATGAAATTTACATCCAACTTATACAATAACAACAAAATTGGATGTAACAGAAAGTAATGTAAAAATAAAATGATACGTAAGTTAATGTATAAAAGAGAAATGTAAATTGATGAAATAAGAAAATATGAAATAAACAAAAGATAAACGTCAAAGTTGAGATGGAATAATAAATTGAATGTCTATATATAATAATAAACATATTCTTTTTGGCCAATACTAATAATGATAATTTTCAATATGTGAAAATTTTGTATAATAGTTAGTTTGAATTTGTCTTTCTACGGTCTCATTTGTAATATGTAAGCCTAAAGTACTTCAGAATAAAAAGTTTTAAGTATATATTTTTATCATATTCGGATATATTTAGATTGATTGAGTTAAGTATAGTGTAACATTTGATTAATCCCAGCTGGCTAATGTCATATCAATGCGAACATTTGAGGTGAAACATTTACTTCTTTGAGACTAACTCGATATTGACTTCAAAAAATGCACTATATAAATTTCAAATCGAGATGTCTAGAGAAATTACACTTAAAATCTTAAATCTTGACTATTAAGACAACCCTCTTGAAATTAATATGGAAGTATTGTAATGGTAAGATTTTTATATGGTTCATATCAAAATAATTAAAAATATTTATAATTTTACTGTTGACAAAAATAACCTTATATAATTAACTAATAATTAAGGAGTTTTTAATCACTGGTTTAAATATGTTTTATCATTTTTTTGAAAAATGCAAAATTTTCAATTTCATGTCAATATAATTTAAGATCCTAAATACAGCCTCTACAGATTAGAAGTGATTAAAAATGTAAACAAACACTTTAAAAAAATATTTTAGCTATTTTGAAAGTGCTTTATGGACCGGCAACCGTACTATAAACGGGGTTTAGAAGAATTTCCACGTAGACATTTGTGGACCGGCAAATGCAAGAGGAGCTGATTTTTCTTTAATTGATGATGAAATTTATATATATGTATGTATATATATGGGTACTTAGCAAACTAAATTCTTGTCTTAATTACAAATATTATGATTTAGACGATATTTATAATTATAGTAAAATATGATGTACAATAATATAACTACGCATCATGTAGATGAAAAAAATGTCTGATTGCAGTAAGCCGCCGGTCACATGCTTAGGCCTTATATATCCAAAAATGTCTGATTGCAGTAAGCCGCAGGTCACATGCTTAAGGCCTTTTACATAATAATTGCAATCTGTTGTTATTTTCCACCTCTTGTAGGTTTATGTAGGTACCCCACATCGGAGCCCAGAAGAGGTTTTTTTCTATCTTTTCAACCTTCATGATAATATAAATCCAAATTAAGAAGACCGTAATTATCAATAAAGTCCATGACATGCATGTCGGGTACGGAATCCACCAAATGATCTCATTCCACCTATTTGCATGAAACTTATTAAACCCTTAGATTTCCACCGCCACTCAAGTTTTACTTGTAGATTTGAGAATGTATTAAAATTAATTTGAAATTAATATTATCAATCCTAAAGTGGTATATTAATTGTTGAATTAACTTATCGTAGTTTAATAATAAATAATTTCATGTATTTTATTTGTTGCATTCATACATTATATTTACTATTTCAAAACTTTAATATTTATTTCAATTATAATGAATTATGAATGTTTTATTTAATTTCAGAAATAATCATGTCCAATCAATAGCCCCGTTACTACTTTACTTGATGAATACAAATTAACTTGTAACAATTTTGCATGAGATAGAAATCAAACTTTAATATCGTATTAATCTGTGAGAACCATAAATTTATCTTGAATGAGGAATATCTTAAAGAGCCCGATGACCTATTATCTATAATGTACAGGAAAAATATGACTATTGAATCCAATCCAATAACAATGTCAAATTCTACTTGTTGATGAGCATGAGTGATGTTCTTAAGAAGAAACATACAAACGTGGAGACTGCACATGAGATATTGGAGTCTCTCTAAGCCTTTTTTGGGCTTAAAATTTGACCAAAGTCGTCATGAGACTATTGGAACCTATATAAATGCCAAGATGAAGAAAAATATTTCTATTAGAGATCATATTTTAAACATGATCAACATAAAACATGAGGCGGAAATACATAGAGTTACCATTGATGAGCATACTTAAGTTAGCATCATACTTGAGTCACTCTTCTTGGCTTTTGTGCATTCACTACCAACTATGTTATGTATAAGCTACAGTATAATATGACTCAACTGTTGAATGAATTGTAGAATTTTGAGACTCTTAATAAAGTCAGGTCCAAAGAGGGTGAAGAAAATGTTGATGAACAAATGATGTTTGCCTCTTATGCTAAGAACAATCTGAGGAAGAACACTAATAGTAAGGACAAGAAGGAAAAGAAAGCCAAAAAGCCACTTAAAGGCAAGGAGAAGAAGAAAAATGACAACTCTAAGAAAAAGGAACTCAAGGGAAAGTGTTTCCACTGCGGAGTTGATGGCCACTGGAAGAGAAATTAAAATAAGTATCTCTTCAAAAGAAAGGAGAAAAATAATGGTAAATTTGATTTATTTATTTTAGAAGCCTATTTAGTAGAAGATAATTTGTCATCTTTGATAATAGATTATGGAGCCACTAATCATATATGTTCTTCTTTTCAAATACTTAGTTCTTCAAAGGAGCTTTCTATTGGTGAGGTGACGATGAGAGTTGGCAGTGGTGCAATAAGATTAGTCTATTTAGTTTTAAGCAATAATTATCTTATTTTAAATAATGTTTATTTTATTCTTGAATTTTGCATAAATTTGATTTCTTTATCTATATTGCATGAATAAGATATTGATATTTCTTTTTATTAATAATGAGATTATTATTTCTAAGAATGGTTTCAATATTTTTTATGTAAAACAAACTAAAGGACTCTATGATCGTTAAATTATTTAAGAATTATTCAAAGTAGCAAATCATAAATCTAACAAGCGTTAAAAAGTTTTTTAAAATAATAATACGTATCTTTGGTATCTTAGGTTAGAACATATCAATCTTGATAGGATAAACAACTTAGAAAAGAATGGTCTTTTAAGAGAGCTAACTATTGGCACTCTTCCAGTTTGCGAATCTTGTATAGAAGGAAAGATGACTAAGAGACTTTTCTCTGAAAAGAGTGCTAAAGAGCTAAAGAACCTCTTCAGTTAGTACATAGCAACGTCTACAGTCCTATAAATGTACAAGTAAGAGAATGTTATGAATATTTCAACAACTTCATTGATGATTATTCCATATACGAATACATATACCTAATACAAAAGAAATTTGAAACTTTTGGAAAGTTCAAAGAATTCTAAATAGAAGCTAAAAAGTAATTAGGAAAATCACTTAATACACTTTGATTAGATCGAGAAGGTAAATACCTTGATTTTGAATTCAAGGATTATTTATTAGACATGGTATTCTATCACAACTCACAACACATGGAGCACCACAACATAATGGTGTTGAAGAAAAGATAAACATAATCTTATTAGATATGATTAGGTCAATGTTAAGCTACTCATCCCTACCACTCTCACATTCTGGGGATATGCACTTCAAACTAGGGCATACATTTTGAATGTAATTTCATCTAAGTTCGTACAAAAGATGCTTTTAGATTTGTGGAATGGCACTAAACATAGTCTATGCCATTTTCGCATATGGCAGTGTCTAGTAGATTTTCTGAAATTAAAGATTGGGAAATTGGACTCCCTGTTTGAAGTTTACATGTTCGTTGGCTATGCTCCTGGCACAAGAGGAGGATATTTGTATAGTTCTGGTGAGAAAAATGTGTTTATATAAACAAATATACCCTTTCTTGAACATGACTATACAAACGTTGTAGTAAGGTAATACTAGAGGAATTGAATTCTGATCAAATCAGACCATCTCAATCACTATCTGATAAATGACAACATCAAAAGATCACCGATCCTAATCAGAACACCTTAGTAACATGTCGTAGTGGGAGGATTCTAAGATAATCCATTCGTTATGAACACAAGACACATATTCTAGTATCAAACACAAATCATAATGATCCATTAACTTTTAAAGAGGCAATAGATGATTCTAACAAGGATAAATGATAAGATACAATGAACCAAGAAATAGAATCCATGTATTCCAATTATGTCTGGAACTTGTAGATCTACTTGAAAATGTTAGACCTATTAGATGTAAATGGTTCTTCAAGAAGAAAAGAGTTGTAGATGAGAAAGTAGAGAATTTCAAGGCACAATTTATAGTAAAGGGCTATACCCAAAAGAAATGGGTTAATTATGAAGAGAATTTCTCTCCCATTACCATGCTAAAGTTTCTTCGCATTCTCTTATTCATAGTCACTAATTTAGACTATGAGATATGGCAAATGGATGTCAAGACAACTTTTCTAAATAACTATCTTGAAGAGATCATATAAATGATGGTAGATATAGTTGAAAATTATGAAAAAACTTTTGAATATCTTGAGGCAGATTATTCTACATACATGTTTCGTTTTGGAGAGGATGTTGATGATAAGAATAATATTGAGGAAGGAGAGTCACTTACGTAGTCTTAGACTAAGCTAAGTCCACCAATTAAAATTTACCATAGCTACTCCAATAGCTTACCATAGCAAACTCTTATTATAGAAGTAAGCTTAGTCCATAACTACTCCAGTGCATCTCTTGAGGAAGATATGGTAAGTGTGAGGGTGTGTCTATGGAGAAAGAATTAATTTAGGATCCCATAAGATGAAAATGATTAGAAACCTTTTGTAAAGTTTCTCAAACGTGCATCTCTTGAGCAAGATATGGTAAGTGTGAGGGTGTGTCTATGGAGAAATAATTAATTTAGGATCCCATCAGATGAAAATGATTAGAAACCTTTCGTAAAGTTTCTCAAACTTTTCTATGATGTGATATTTCTCAGCTTCCTTATCTCTTACTTTTCATTTATTTTTTAGTGATATTATTGGGATGCTAGCTATCCTTAAAGAAATTAATACAAATGAATATCTCAGCGTTAGGCTCGTGGCAAGTATGATGAAGTTGAAGTTTATGATGAGGAGAAGAAGACCCCGCCTTGATGAGCAGAAATTTCCATCGTTGATTTGAGAAAGGCGAAACTCTTAATTCCTGCCTTCCTTTGGCAGAGTACCGTGATACGGAATAAGAAACCAAAATATTGAAGCTCATAGCCTCTCTGAATGATTTTCACAGCTTGACATTCCACTTTGTGGTATCTATCATTCGATGGTCAAGAGCCCCTTCCCTTAAGTTAAGGTATGGTATACTCTACAAGTAGCCACACCAACCCTGCCATTAATTCATGCATTTAGCACGTTAGACCACCAACAATCGCAGGATCGAGGTCTACCTTCTATATCTAGATATAAGTCATTTCCATAATCGAGTGAGTCTTCCTGGAACCTGGATTGATGATACGGGGGCTTACGAACGAACTGACTGGATGATCTGGATATGGATCGAGATCGGGGTGAAGACTTCGCTCGTACAAGTAAACAGACGTTGGTGATTCCGCGGAATCCACTGTCAAATCCGTAGTTTCAGACGCTATTTCAGAAGTAGAATAGGAAAAGGGCCCTGAAGAAGATGATATAGAGAGTCATCCGAAGCGGAATCTGCTCATCCAAGGATAGGTAACGGAGCTAAGCTCAACTCAATTTATAAGGGAAATCTATTTGAATGCGCTTTTGATTTGAAAAACCTTTAACATCTAGGGTTTGCTCGGTTAGGATCGGGGAGCAAATAGAACACGATGATGTTGGGATAGACTGAGAGTCTCCCTTGAGTGAGAGTACCCCAGGACGGTAGGGAAGCAACCAATAGATTCAGTTTCCT
The DNA here is from genome assembly GCA_027186245.1 of Coriaria nepalensis. Lineage (NCBI taxonomy): Eukaryota > Viridiplantae > Streptophyta > Magnoliopsida > Cucurbitales > Coriariaceae > Coriaria > Coriaria nepalensis. Next base: position 4,445,389 of record CP114484.1, on the reverse strand, counting down.
TCTATTATATTCTTACTATGCCCCTAGTGGTCTTGCTTGATCCAATGCCGGGTGAATTGCTCTATCTTTAACGAAATTTAAGGATAATGTGTGTAACACAAAAAATTAAAGGAACTAAGAACAAATATGATATTTTATTAAGCTTAACCCTTTTTTGTTTTATTAAATCTCTCTTTTTTCTGTGTGTTAATAAAGGAGTTAATTTTTATTTTTATTTTTTGTTGAAGATGATTTTAATTTTAAAATTAAGGTTTGATACAACAAGATATATTATATTAGTTATTGATTGTTAGACTTTTTTAATTACAATAAGGATAAAAAAAAAAAAAAAAATTTCACCCATCGCTTTTTTCCAAATCTGAAATGAGGTTGTTTGATTGGGTGTACCAGCCATTTATTTGACCACAAACAATTTTTCACCCGAACATTAAGGGTGGCCTGTTTTCCTGATATTGATATGAGTATTGCTGTCGATTAGGCCACAAATTTTAAAAAAAATGATATCGGTTTTGATATCGGAATCAGTATTAGAATTCGGTATGAGAATCGATTTTAATTCTGATATCAGTACCGTTATATATATATATATATATGTATATAAACTAACACAAATTTTTTTAAACTAAAAATTAAATTTGAAATTAAGATATTATTTTTCTTTTTGTTCAATTAATATGTAATTAATACAATAAATAATATAATTTCTAAAAAAATAAGTACTAAATTTTTTTTATTAAATTTGATACTGAGTACCAAACCGGAACATAAATTTATAGTTTCGATACCAATATCAATATTAATATCGACTATATAGAAATGATACCGATCTCCTTGAATACTGGTATCAGTGATACTTTTAACCACTCCTACCAAACATATTTGATTTGACACCAGACTTAATCAAAACTAGTTCCAAGCTACTGCACAATCGGTCTATATAATAAATTTTTTTGTTTCTAATTTTTATACACTTCTCACTTTAGGAATAAATACAATGTTATTCCATATGAAAAAAAAAATATATATATATATATATAATTGATGACTGTTAAATTATAAAAATTATTAAGTGAATATATATATATATTTATAATCATTTTATCTTAATTATATATATTATTTTTATATTATTATATTATAATAATTTTTTATATATCGAAATAAATCGATTTTCCATAAATATAATTCCCTTCAAAAATTCTCAGTATCTACCCTCAAACGGCGGGTAACATATTAGACTTATGATTTAGACAAAACTTAATTATTCTAGCGACTTTAATCTCACGATAAACTAACAAAATAGTAAATGGGGGCTATCATGTCTCTAACCACGTACTAAATTATATGTATACGAATTTCATATCAAGTGCACGGCAAAATATTGACTATTATTTTTATATATTTTATTTTACCTCTACTAAACTTTTCTTTTTTTTTACTCTGCCATGCATATTGGTATTGACTATTGACTATTAATATATATGTATATGCGTTACATATATCATAGTCTCTATATGGTGTTAAGATGGACGGATGGACGGTGGCCGGCGCTGTCCATATGCGTTGGTCGAACGGAGCCACGTACTGAGGTGGGTGTGGAGATGACCGGTGTTTGCCTTTGCATGGTACTGAAAATTATTTAAGGTGGAGACACTTGGACGTTAACTATATTGTCGGCATTCTAGTGTCCTTGCACGTGCATTTTATATATGTATATATGAAAAACCTTTTCCAGGTGAGGAAAATTTTTTGGAATTTCTGAGCAGTTGCAATCATCTATACCATGCATCTAACACATGCACTTCCAACACTTTTCCAATAACTTTCCCTTATTTTTCAAGATCTGCGGCTGTCCACGGGGTACGCGATGATGGTTGATCATCGATTTTGTGACACTAATTGGGACATCCAACAAGAAAATAAGAGAGATCATTCGATATATATATATTCACCAAAAGGGTATGATAATGAAACTATTTGACCCAATATTGATCAAAGACGACTTTGATCACAATCGTTTTCTCCACGTCTCTCTCTCTCTCTCTTTTGTTTTCATTCTTCATATTCTAACCTTGTAATAATTATAAAGTTATGAAATGATTAGGTTTGGTAATATAAATCTGGGCAGAGGTAAGGATGACTCATGCGGTCGCCCGTTAGATTTAGCACATAATCGGTCTTTAGGATTGTTTGTATAATTATACTAATTTATTTCTCCTTAATTCTTTGTTATTTTCTTATATGCTTTTTTTCTTGTATTATAAATTAGTGATTACAGATTAATAGAAAATAAGATACAGATTTTATCTATTTTAAAGTTTTATATGATATCAGAGTCTAAAAAATTTTAAACCACCGCACCACATACCTCTTCTTATTATCTCTACTCATCTGATTCTCCAAACCTAATACTTGTTTCTAAATAACATAATGTAGACAACTTTTCCCAATAGCTACGAGCAATCACTCGAGCTTTGAATACGAAAAATAAGTTATATTTTGTGGATGGATCCCTCTCTCCTCTCGACAAGAGTCACCTTGACTATAAGTAATGAGACTAGACCAAGAATATAGTATTTACTTAGCTCTAAAATTCTATAGAACCTAACCTGGCCGGTACCCTACACTTTCATGAGACCCCCTTTGCTCTATAGAGCGACCTGGCATCTCGGTTCGGTCATGGAAACCGAGCACACATTTTTCAAATTAAACGCGATTTATACCCCTTGAACCAGCTTCACCTAACCATCCTTGATTACTAAAGGAGGAACTTGCATCCCTCCAGCCTGTCAGGGATCTTGCCACCTACCAATAACGAGAATCTGAAAAATAAGTCTATCAATTTCGCATAGGCTTGAAAGAATCCTATTCTACCTTACGGAGCCAAATTTTGGCTACTGAACCCCTCCTCGCAATCAATAAAATTTTCTACATTCTCTATAAAGTAGAAAAGCAGTGACTCCTCCACCTTTCTCTTCCTGCGAAGGCCATAATCATGGCTGTTCACAAGCCCTCAACTCACAGAAACAGTTTCAAATGTAGTGAATGCGGGAAAGAGGGACATACCCATAATCGATGTTGGCAACTCGTCAGATATCCCCTAGCCGAAAACTATGTATGCACTCTTCAATCCTCGGTAATCCCCCAGCCCTAGCAACCGCCGTCACTATGCCTCACCTCTCTGCTTAGATCTCGCCAAAAGTCCTCTAGTAACTCTCAGATCTGCTTTGCCACACCTTGCACAACGTTAGCTCCACTTCATTCCAGATCTACTCTGTCACTAACCGCCCAATGCTGATTCAACATCCTGCTCGAACCCCACCAACAATTTCTTAGGTAATGTCTCTTCCCCTTCTGAATCACTTCTGTTGGTTGCTTGGATTATCAATTTTGGCGCGTCACACCATGTTTACTGCATGTAATTCTTTCTTCGACCTCCAGCGTCTCCCTCACCCCATCTCTCTCTCTCTCTTCCCGCGGGCTCTATCTTACCCGTGCAAGAGATAGAGACTATTTCCTTTTCCCCACTTTACTTCTTAAAAATGAGTTTTGTCACCCCCTCCTTTAATTTTAATTTATAATCTATACTTCTATTAACCTAACAACTTTCCCGTTTTGTTTTTGTTTTTCTCCCTCACTTAATGTTTTTTTCACAACCCATGTCAAAGTGACTGATTGGAGCCGGTGAAATGCATAATGGACTCTAGGTCTTCGAATCCGGCCCACCAAATCTCTCTACCACTTTTTCAGTCTACTCCTGACAAAATTCAAACTTGTGGAACTTCTATTTAGGTCACCCTTCTCAAATTTTAATTCATGATGTTATTTATGTCTCTAAATAATTATCTGATTATGTTATTTATGCTCATTCGAAGCAAACTCGTCTCCTTTTTCTAAATTCTCCTAATAAAAGCATGTTCCCTTACCATAAAACTTTTTGTAATATCTGAGGCGGATATAAGCCTGCTTCCTTAAATGGTGACCATTATTTCTTACTATTGTTGATAACTTTTTTCGATATACTTGGATTTACTTGTTCATTATAAATTTGAAGCTATACGTTATCTAATGAATATTTTTTGCACTCATTAGAACTCAATTCTCGACTTCCATCAAAACTACTCTGAGTGATAATTGGCAAGAATTTTTCTCTCATTAACTTCAAAAAAATTTCTCTAAGAACAGTATCTTACATGAGCGTACTTGTATTGAAATATCCCAACAAAATGAAGTTGTTGAACGAAAACATCATCTCTTAAATGTTGTATGCTGCCTTCATTTTTAAGCTAATCTCTCTCTTTAATTTTGAGCCAACTATATTTTAACTGCCATTTATTTAATTATTCGCACCTCTAATATTTCACTTGATCATAAGCCATCTCTATATAAAAATAAATCGAGATATTAAGATAACAGTAAAAGTAACTCGAGTCTATATAAAATTGTTTTATTAAAAAACATGGAAAATGTGGCAACACGAATTGCTCCAGCTCACCAACTTTTTATATTTCATCTAGTTCCTTTTTTTTTTCTTTTTATAATAACAAAGTGTGATACATAAAATGATCACAGATGGATAAGATTGCATGGCATGAAAAAGTATCCATTATTTTGGAGAAGTGTGTAAGATAAATTTCTGATTAGACCGATTAATCATAAATATATATAATATCTAATATATTAATTGATTGGATATATAAAAAATATACAAATATTATTATGAGATCGGTTGGGGTGTCTGCACATCTCCTAATGTCTATGTATACATAAAGTATTTAGATCATCCGATTTAAATATTTTCACATGATTTTTGTGTTGTATAATATTAATTGTGAATTTTGAATTAAATTAAATTTATATTTTTTTATTTCATTTTAATTTTATTTTTTAATTATTGAATAAGTTGTCTAATTTTATTAAAACATGAATACATATCGACATTATAATGAACTTATGAGATGTCGGTCTATGCATCTCAGATAAATATCTCATTTTAAGTTCATTATGATGTTGATATATGCATGTTTTAATAAAATTAGGCAACTGACTCAACCCATCGACCCTATCGACCCCATCGACCCCATCAATGCCATCAACACCATCAAGCCTAATGACCCCATCAAGCTATCGACCTCATCGACCCCATCAACCTCATCGATCCTATCGACCCCATCGAGCCATTGACCACATCGATCTCATCGACTTATCGACCTATATAATTAAATTACTCTACGACCCCATCGATAAATGATAGGCTTTCGACCTCATTAACTCGTAGAGTAACTAGCAGTTATGCTAGCATACTCATAAATGCTAGTTTACTCTACGGGTCGAAAGCCCTATAGGCTTCATTGACCTGTAGAGTAATTTGATTATATAGGTCGATAGGGTCGATGTGGCCTTTGACTCTACAGGTCAATAAGGTCGATAAGGCCTTCGACTCTACGGGTCGATAAGGCATTTGACTCTACAGGCATAAACTAGCAGTTATAAAAGCTCTATTGATGGGGTCGATGGGGCCTTCGACTCTACATCATATTATAAGTTTATTATGATATATGTTCAATCCAATTATTAGTTAAATTATGTTAATTTAAATCATTTTAGGTATAATTAAATTACACAATTCATTCAGTAATTAAAAAATAAAATTTAAAAAAATAAATTTAGAATTTATAAAAGTTAAATTTATATTAATAATGTTGGTCTGGTTATATTTTATGTAATAATTTATATTAATAATATCGAATTGCCAACAAGTTTAAGTTCATTATAATATCAGTCTGGGAATGTTTTAATAAAATTAGGTAATTCATTCAATAATTAAAAAAATGAAATTAAAGTGAAATAAAAAATATAAATTTGATTTAATTCAAAATTCACAATTTATATATTTTTATGTTCATAAAAGTTAAGAATTATTGGAGTGCACGTAAATAAAATACATGTTCAAAGTAATTATTACGTAATACTAAAAATTAAATTTATATTAAATAACTAAACAAAAACTAAATAAAAGCATTTGGACCATCTTATTTAATCGGATGGTCCAAATATTTGTGCAGGCACGCCAGGCAGGGGGTGCGCAGGCACCCGAACTGATCTCTATTATTGTAATTGATCGTTAATGATAGAATTACTCCAAATGCGAAGCCCATCTATATATAATTGTCTTTTCTTTATTATATTTTAATTGTGTTCGAAGAAATTAGGACGTATCTCTCAAATTTAATTTATGAATATCCTAAATTTTTATAACTATAATTAATATCATATTTTAAAATTTTAATTATAATAAACCTTCTAATTACGAACAAAATAGTCTCAAATTTTAATATTTACTTTAAATTAAAATTTGATTTTATTATATTTCTCGAACATTTTTACTTTCACATTTTTAACACTATTTATTTTTTAAATCAATTTTCAATCTCTACACCATTTAATCCCACCTCCATCAACCCCTTTCCCTCCTTTACGGACTACCTTAATTGAAATATTCTAAAATTTTAAATTTGATAATTAAAAAATTCATGTTCTTTTTTAAACTATTGTTGTATATAAAACTTCCACTCTCATCAGAGGAAAAAAAAAAATCATTTCCCCACTTTTTACTGCCATCATCCATTTTTGCTGCAAAATTTCACTCTTCCTTGATGTGCGTCAAAGTTAAAAAATTTGTTCGTAATATCTCAAAATTAATTTTAAAATAAATATAAAACGTTAGTTTGTTAGACTTAGAATTTAGAATATTTTAAGTGGCTCGGTGAAGGCAAGGGCAAAGGAGTAGTTGAGGAGACTCCGGAAAAAGATCGGACCCAGATTCGTTTGTTCGATAGAAATTCTATAATTGAAAATTTCAAACTCAATTTGTTCTTAGAATCAGATTTCTGTAGAGTTAAATTCCTTTAAACTCAATAATTTGATGTTAGAGTCAGATTTCTGAAATTAAAATTTATAAATGAATTTGTCGAAAACGATTTTTTATAAAGTTTGTAGTGAAAGCCAAAATTCGAAATTCCTTTTCTACCTAAATCTAGTTCCACGTGGATAGCAATAGCACACGGCACGCCATCCATGTATACTTCACTCTATCCCACCTTTCCCTGTCACCGCAAAACCATCATTATCAGAATCTAATTGATTCCACCATTCCTTCACACTCAAACAAAGTTACTCAGCTCTCTCTCTCTCTCTAAACCCAACAGGAACCAGATTCCAGAGTGAGAGAAAAGCGACACTGACGAAGAGGAAAAACCGACCCCTCTCGACAAGAATTCCAGCTACTCTCTCTTTTCTGAAGTACTAAGTAAGAACTTTGTCGTGTTTTTTTTTTTTTTTCCTTTTTTTCTTTTTCATTTTTTTGCTTTTCCGAGGAGGAAGATCACGTACGGTTCGAACCCGGAACAATATCAAATCCGAGCCAAGACTACCATGCCCGTTTACCCGAACGACGATATTCCTTCTCCATTCGGATCAACGGGTCTGAACCTATCCGAATCGGACCTTCGCGAAACAGCTTACGAGATCTTGGTCGGAGCATGCCGGACAACTGGGGGCAAGCCTTTAACTTATATCTCTAAGTCTCAGAGAACACCGGTTGATCGGGAATCGCCATCTCCGGCGCTGGAGACGTCGCTGCAGAGGTCTCTGACGTCTACGGCCGCCAGTAAGGTCAAGAAGGCGTTGGGGCTTAAGAAAACGTCTTCGTTGCCGACGTCGAATGGAAGGGGAACGGGAACTGGTAACTCAGTGAGTCAGATCCGAGTTAAGAAAGCAGTTACAGCTGGGGAGTTAGTAAGGGTCCAGATGAGAGTTTCTGAACAAACCGATTCGAGAATTCGTCGGACCCTCTTGCGCGTCGCTGCCGGTCAGGTCTGTTTGTTATCCGGGAAAATTTCCAAAATTCAAATTATATTTGAAAATTTGTCCTTTTATTTTATTTTAGTTAAATTATCTTATGCAAGTTGATGCATCTGATTCAAAATACAGTCTTGGGTCCATATAATTTTGTCCTTTTTTTGCACAATATATTCAATTTCTCACTCGTAAATAAATCTAAATTTATGATCATAAAGTTACTACAATTTTATATATTCTAGTTTTGTTTTCATGAACTTATAGCTTGGAAGAAGAATTGAATCCATGGTTCTACCACTCGAGCTCTTGCAACACTGGAGAGCTTCGGATTTCCCGAACCTGGAAGAATATGAAGCTTGTCGAAGAAGAAACCTTAAGGTTCTAGAAGCAGGGCTTCTCTTTTTCCCTCGCCTATCACTAGAAAAAACTGAAAAACCTGCCCAACAACACCTCCGCCAAATAATCCGATCTTCCCTCAATGAAAATAACGAATCAATGCAGGCCCTTAGAAATGCAGTTATGCCTCTAGCTTGTAGACCGTTTGACAGGTCGAGTAAATCTGATACATGCCATTGGGCTGATGGGTTTCCTTTGAATTTACGGCTTTACCAAATGCTCTTAGAAGCTTGTTTCGACTTAGATGATGAGGCCTCGGTTATTGAAGAGATTGATGAGGTTTTGGAACTCATAAAGAAGACATGGCTAGTTCTTGGAATTAATCCAACTCTGCATAATCTTTGTTTCTCATGGGTTCTATTTCACCGTTACATTATAACGGGCCAGATTGAAAGCGACTTGCTCTTTGCATCTAATAGTCTGTTAGTGGACGTTGAATCGATTGATACTTTTGAGGAAATCAGGGACCAGGTTTGTCCGGACATTTTTGGGTCTATAATGACTTCGATGTTGAGTTGGGTAGAGAAGAGGCTTCTTATGTACCGGGATTATTTTGATAGCCGTAATATTGAATCCTTCCAATCCACCGTCTCCATTGCAGTTTTATCTGGAAAGATGTTAGGAGAAGATGCTTCTAGAAAGTATAACCAAAAAACGGAAGAAGTTGAGAGGGTTTATGACAGGGTTGACATGTACATAAGATCATCGCTTAGTCATGCTTTTGCTCAGGCAAGTTTCATTTTGTCGGTTTGAATTTCATTTGGTTCAATGTCTGAAATGTGAGATTAGGTAAAATGGAGCCTAGTGCAAACTATAAGATTGCGAGGTAAACTAGGTTTTGTATTTGGGTTGAAGTTTTTTGTTTTTTCCATTAATTGGGGCCAGTTAGGCGTTTAATAGATTCCCAAACTTACATCAATCCAGTTCTACTTATATGCTAAAAATCCAGTTCTAAAACTGCTAAGGTAAACTGTAATTTTAGGTCTAGACTTGAGTTTTGCAAATGGTGAATGAAAAGGACCCATAATGGTAGTATGACTACCCTAAAATCAAGAATAGACCGATTTTGCAACCCACTACAAAAGTCTGATCTTTTTTTTTTTTTTTTTTTCGGGCTATGTCTTAAGACAGAAAGTGGAGAAGTTGAAGTCAAGCAAGGATATATCAAAGTTTCCATTCCTTTCAATCCTTGCACGAGAAATGGGTGAAATGGGATTTAATGAGAAGGCCATGTTTAGTCCAATACTAAAGAGATGGCACCCCCTTTCAGCAGGTGTAGCTGCAGCGACTCTTCATTCTTGTTATGGAAAAGAGCTAAAGAAATTTGTATCTGGAATTACCAATGTGACCCCAGATGCCCTACAAGTGCTGAGATCAGCCGACAAATTAGAGAAAGATCTTGTGCAGATTGCTGTTGAAGATTCAGTGGAGAGTGATGATGGTGGAAAGGGGGTGATACGTGAGATGCCTCCTTATGAGGCCGAATCTGCAATTTCTGACCTAGTCAAGTCTTGGATAGATATAAGAGTTGAGAGATTGAAGGAATGGGTCAACAGATTTATTCAACAAGAGGTATGTAAATGGGATTGGCCAAGAGTAAATTGGAGTTTGTGCACACCATATTTTAGTTGAAGTATAAGATAACAGAATTTCGGACCGAAATGGATTTTACACCCAAGTTGGTTTCAAATGCGAAATGGAAGGGATTAGGAAAAATCATCTGAAATTAAAGATTATGTAAATTTTAAGTTTTAGCTAGGCCGGTTCATATATCTGGTTTTCTGTTCTATTGTACATTTTGAGGTTGCTATATAGTTTGAATTTTATTAAGTGACCTGATCTAGTATTAATCTCATTTGTGTAGGTATGGAATCCAAAGGCTAACAAAGAGAAGGTTGCACCTTCTGCTGTTCAGATTCTCAAAATTATAAATGAAAATTTCGAAGCTTTCTTTCTGTTGCCACTACCAACACATACAACCTTACTTCGCAAGTTGATTACCGGTCTTGACACATGTTTGCAACATTATATATCTAAGACTACTTCCGGTTGCGGTAACTACTTTCTTACCCTGCAAGTAACCTTTTGTACTGATGGTATATATATGTATTTGATATTTACTCTTCTTTTCTTTAATTTCTTTTTTTTTTTTTTGCTCTAATCTTGAAGGGTCTCCAAATACTTATATACCCACTCTCCCTAGCTTAACAAGATGTACAACAGATTCCAAATTCGGAGTATTCAAAAAGAAGGAAAAATCACTACTTGTTGCTCAAAAAAGAAAAGTCTTGGTTGGAACCAAAAATGGTAATGAAAACTCTTTTGAGGTACCTAATCTATGTGCTCGGATTAATGCTATGCAGCACATTAGAACAGAGCTCAAACTCTTGGAGAGGAGAACAACCACAAATCTTAAGAATCTAGATAATGCATCAACTGGGATTCGAGAATGGTTTGATCTTTCCATGGGTTCTTGTTTGGAAGGGACCAGACAACTCTGTCAAGCAACCGCGTACAAGGTTGTCTTCCATGATCTCAGTCATGTTTTATGGGATGGTTTATATGTTGGGGAAGTTACATTGTCTAGAATTGAACCATTTCTACAACTCCTCGAGCGATATTTAGAAACTATTTCATCAACTGTTCATGATAGAGCTAGAACACGGGTCATTATGGATTTAATGAAAGCCTCATTTGATGGGTTTCTCTTGATTCTTCTAGCTGGGGGACCTTCTCGCGTTTTTGCACAACAAGATTTTAAATTATTGGAGGAGGATTTTAAGTGTCTTTGTGATTTGTTCTGGTCTAATGGGGATGGATTGCCTTTGGATCTGATAGAGAAATTCTCCGCTAAAGTGAAAGACATTCAACCATTGTTTCGTCTTGACACCGAAAGTCTGATTGAGCGATTTAATCGAGCTATGGTGGAGACTTATGGGACATCTGAGAAATCTAGGTTTCATTTGCCTTCTTCAGGTTCTGGTCAATGGAACCCAACTGAACCCAATACCCTTTTGAGAGTTTTGTGTTATCGTAATGATGAGATGGCTTCTAAATTCCTCAAGAAGACTTATAATTTGCCCAAGAAACTGTGAAGAAAAAAAGATCATTTCTTTGGATATGTTAAAGATTTGATTTATTCATCTTTTAGGATGTAAATTATATGTTCCTCGCGTCTTATAAATTGGCCAAATGGTAATAATAAGCACAGTTGGGGTTCAGAACATCCGGTTTAAGCTCATAAAGTTCAATTACAATTCACTCATCTAAATTTGGATTTTACTTAATATGGATTTGAATTTGGTAAACGGATCATATTATTTTATAAACTACATAAGAAATAAAAAAATTAATATTTAAAATAAATTTTTATTTAAGCAAGATTACTTATATAATTTGTATTATATCGATTGTATCTTACTGTTCCCAAGGCACTATTCTCTAAGGATAATAAAATAGAAAAATCATTCTATTTCACAATTTGAAAGAATGATAAAAGTAAAAAAAAAACTTTTTTATTCTTTGAAAAAATCATTCTTCCATTTTTATCTAAATAAATATCTTCTCGAAAATCAAAATAAACATTTACTTACACAAATTTTTTCGTATTTCTTAAATTCTACAATTAGTCTTTGGTCGGGGAAAATCTTTTGAACATTAATTAAATTAGTACAAGTCTATAGAAAATACTACAAAATCTTTGATCGATCATTATAATCAGTAATAAAAGTGTCAGCTCTGCCCTGCCCGATCTGTTCTACAAGTTATCAAATAACTTCAATATGAGGAAATAAGGATCTGAGTTCTATGCTCAGCAAGAGAGCTTTAGTGCCAGGGATTTCTCTTTGCTCCACTTCTTTTTGATCTAGTAGCAGTCGAACTTGTTTTCTGCCAAACCCATCACAAAATGTGTCAAGTCAAGGTAACATTGATTCCAGAATAATAACTGCTATTAGGAATATGGAACAGAATAATGGGTGAATTACCGATTTTGATTTTTTTGACTTCCCCCGGATTCTGTTCTTGGGAGGCTTCAATTTGTATATCCGAACCATCCAGTGATGAGTAGTGAATACCTATTGTTTCTCAACCTTATCAGAAGCGGCAATAGAGTGGAAATACAGGTAATGAAGTATTCTATTTTACTATACAAAAACCTCAAAATAAATTCAAAATAAGAGCATATTTGCTCACCTCTTCAAAATGTGTGAGTTTGAAGTGTTTTTTCCCGATTTCTGTCTTCCTCACTCTATCAAAGCCTTTCCCATCTGTTTCCACAAACCTGCAGAAAAGATGAGCACATTCCAAATAAAAATCAAGGGGACCAAATAGATAATATCTGCAAAACACATCTTATGACCAATCCAACTTCAGAGTAATGGCAGACCTGTAGTACGAGAGTTTGTACATGAGACAATTTAGCATGGTCTGTGTAGCTTGAGAATCAATGCGATACTGACCATCTCTCTGTACACAAATATTAAGTTAGAACTTGGGACTATAAATCACTAGCATATATCAAGTTTTCAGAGGGGAAAAAAATTAGTAAATAGAAAGATTTGCGCCTTTAGAAGTAGCAATATTTGAAATAAAAGACTTACTAGGTAATCAGGTTCCTTGATATGAGGGAACACACCCCCTCCTATACGGACCATCCAGAGAAACTTATTGATATCATCACTTGGATAACCAACAAAACCTGGAATGTGGAAGAGAAGATTGAAACCGAGTACTTTATTCAGAAAGTATAGAAGCTATATATAGAAAGGAAGCTGACCTCCAAACACGACAAGGACGTATTTCACATCCAAGGAGTCGAAAATTTCCCAAGCTGCCTTTTCGGGAGAAGACATGGCAGTACCAACAGTTGCGATATGTGTGTTATTCCAGGTGTTATTGTCCACGATGACTGTTCGATTAGCCATAGCAGTAGTTTGATATCCATAGTCCCACCATGATGCAACCTGAAACGTGTTGTAATAACATATTCAAAATTAATTAGTTTAAGTTGCAATCCTAACCTAGTCAGAACCAATTTCAGAGAGAGGGGGCCGGGCAACCACCATATCTCAAGGGACTTGGGTTTACGAAATCATGAAATGTCATGTTCATATTATCGATTTACACTGTTCTACTCATTTCCTAAGATCTTGTACTTTCTACCTAACATATTGTCTCTACTTGTAACATTCTACTAATCAAAGAACAACAATTTAGACACTAAGAATTGGTTTTTATTGAAAACCATAGGCCTTAAAGGTAACTTGTGTACTTTCATACCATTTTTTCTCCAACCAGGCAACTAAATCAGCAGTGGTACGCATTCTATTCAAAAACTAAGCAATTGCAGTTTATAAAGACACACGTGTCAACAAAAATCAGTCCCTGATTCTTGTCGATACGAAAAAACAGGATAATTACAAAGGAGATATGAAGTATCAATGCCAAAACAGCTGATGGAAGATGATAGAGACTTCATATTAGTGAGGGTGAATGCCAAGAAAGAAACGAAAAAGATATAAGGCTAAAGATACGAAGTAATAGCAGTAAGGGTGAGAAGAAAAAATAATCAAACTCACTTTGTCATCCACCTCTGTGTTGTGGCTCAACCATGCATAAGCTTCTCTAAAATCATCAAAAACATGGAGACCATCACGAGAATGTGATGTCAAAACAATAGATGGGGCTGAATAAGCTTCTGCTGCTGCCCAAACACAATGAACCTGTCAAGTAAAGATCAGTCAATATAGTGAGCAGCCAGCTAAGAGCTTAAATACCAGGCAACAAAGAAAGTTCAGCTCAAAGAAAGCAAAATGGAGGAACATGCTTCATGTACTCAATACGGCTACTTAGGAACTGAAATTAGTTGAGTCTTAAGTACCACATAGAAGGCACCGAGCAACACAAGTAAGAAAATAGCAACGATGGATGCCTCCAAAGGCAAAACTAGAAGCCTCTTCCGAATCTCTTTTTTGACGGAAGGATTTTCTGCAGGTTCCTTTTCTTTCTCTTTCTTCTTCTTCTTTGAGGGTCTTTCCTTTATGGCGTCTTTGCTCTTTTCGGTCTTCACCACTTCATTCTGTGCTACAACACCATCAGAGGAGGTATCCACTGCCTTCATGGCCAAAAAGAAAATACGTATCAGCAAACCTTATCCTGGTTGCAACAACAAAAATAACACCACCGTAGGAGATGACATGCTCACAAGTTGGGAATTTCCAGATATTCCAGGTAACTGAAACTTAATTGATCGTGTGAAAACTTCAAAAGCCTGAGAAAGTGCAATCCCGGACATTATGCATGCTGCTGGAGCAAGTACAAGCATAAGACGCACCTGTGATATTAGCAAAAATCAATGGTCAGGAGAGAAATAAGACTTGTTGGAGGCAAATAAACATGAAATTGGTTCCATGATTATTCTTACCATAACTCCAGAAAAATATACTGCAGTTACAATGTAGAGGATCGCGAAGGAGCTTGCATCAGACAATGGGGTAAAGCAGGCCTACCACAGATAAAAATAGTGATGACATGGTTCGAATGAAAAATAACACATAACAACATAAAAATAAATAGTACACGTACAACAATGCCAGCAGGAACCAAGAATGCCAAGACATTTATGTCCATAAAGTAGGAAGGCCAGGTCGGTGGTTGATGCTCACTAACACTAGCAATAATTGGTATGTACTTGCTGGCATAAGTTCTGTCGAAAAGGAGTAGATTGAAAATTAGAAGAAACAAATCTTTCAAATCCAACTGATATGACAGATTAGAAACACAGATAGAGAATGATATGCTTGGACCATATTAAATACAATCTTTCATATCCAACTGATATGGTAGATTAGAAACACACAGAGAATGATACACTTGGACCATATTAAATATTTTCTGCCAGAAATGAAATTTATCAATACTAAATTGTATTAAAGGAAAAACATGACCAATGCCCCAGTTGGTCAAAGGCCTCTGTCGCATATTTCATCCTCTTAATCAAATACCAAATGAAGTGCACAGAGGCACCAGTGAGACAACACCATGGGTAGGATAAATGTATGCATCAGGATTCCACCAAACTGCATCCACTATCATAACCCCTTATTAACATTGGACTTTATTTATACACTAAGACTGGAGAACACAAATAATTGAAGATAAACAAAATCAGAACCAGTTACTAACGGATCTAGCAGACTAAGACTCCGTCCACTCCATCCCATGGTTGGGCTTGATGCTACCAGTGCAATAAGTACTGCTATGACTGCACAACAGACTGCTCTGAGGAATAAATGATGCAGAAGCACTGTATCAACTGGTGTATTTCTTTAGTAATAACCTGAACATTTTAATAAACTAAACATGGAAGCTTACAGGCCGATAGATACAACTAGGGTCACGGCTACTTTGAACATTTTCGGAGAGAGGATCCCCTTGATATAGTACACAAGAGCCACCACATGGATAATAATGAAAACCTGTGATCAGAGAAGGACGTCAGAATAAAAATGAAGTGTCACAAGTTAAAGAACTCCAGCCTTCATATAAGTGGAGAAAAGTAAAATGACACGTGCAAATGTTACTAAGGCTTCATCTCGTGTGGAAAAAATTTGAAACATAATTGGAGATTTTCCCAATGAGGCTTGTCTCAAAGGCCAATTTTGCGTTCATACATTACATTCTATACATGCATAGCCCAACAACTAGTAAAACAAAGGGAAGCACAGAAAGTTGGAATACACAATCACCACCATCATCACTTTTACGTTTATGGTCGTAAAATATAGCTAAGACATGCGAATTTGACAAAATAAAAAACCAGGAAACTTGGGAAGAGAAGGGAGCTACACATGAGATTCAATTGATTAATTGTAAATTACTGACCAAGAATGATGCAAAATGTTCCGACGTCATTACAGCATTAAATCCAACAACAGGCACTAGTGCAGCCAGCAATGTTCCTAAGACAACCTGCATCAAGACAATGATTTCGAGATGAACCCATGTTTTTATTAATTAAGAAAACCATCAAAGTTTGCAATCATTAATAGTATAGGTAGATGGAGGATGAAAGGAGGCAAACAAAAATTGTATTTCCTCTATGAACATATGTGTGGCAACTTCAAGAGTTAACCCACGATAAATTAGATTTTATCCTTAAAATTCCTATCATCCTGTTTCCTTGTCTCAAACACTTTCAATATTAACCAGATATTCCAAACATATGGCTAGAATTGTTTTATTTTTCCAAGAAAAAAAAAAAAGGAACCTTCTTAGGCAACAAATAATAGATACTTACAAGAGGAGCATAAGCAATGTATAGGCGTGTAGAATAGCGTCCCGTTACAATGCACAAAAGTGCATGCATGGGAATTAGATTTATGATAAATGTGTATCCTCCCCAAGAACAAACCTGAAAGATAAACCAGACTTGAACAAACTTAATAATAATGAGGCATACACAAGAATAAGAACAACAGTAGAAAACTAACCATGTAAAAGTATGCAATGGCATTCAAAGTGGCATAAAATAGGGATCCTGTATTCAGTGTCTGCAAAATTGTCATAATTGATTCAGATACACCGAGTATAAAACATGCATATAAGTACACTACTTCAATAACAAAGACATCAAAATATGAATCTACCAACCATTAATAAAAATCTGACTATTATTCAATAGCAAGATATAGGCAGTATATGTATCACCCCAAAATAATATTATGTTTGTGATTATTAACAAAATTTAACCTTTATATAAAGATAGAACGTGATGATAAGAGCAAATATAGCCACAGCTTCATTATCATAGCTTCCAGCTACGGATCGGGATATATAGGATGGAACCTGAAACAGAATAAAGGAGCAGCTAAATATTAACTCATAATATCCACGTATCTCCGTAGTACATCATTTAGAATAAGAATAGTCATTCAATATTTGTTGTTTCACGACTCAGAAACACTCATCTAATTGGGGTATATCAATTCAGATAGAAATACATGTTATGAAAAGCAGCACAAATATATACATAGGGACAAAGTTGCATGGACATGTCAGAGAATTTTATAAATTTTCTGCCTTTAGGTAGAAGTAACATGTAAACTTGAAGATATACTTTAATAGAGTATTGAATACCCTTTCTGTAATTTACCATGGCCAGAAGAACTGCAGCTGTAAGTCCAGCACCCGAACCCTTGACCTCCTACAAGAGAAGACACTGCAATCTTCAGCACACTGCAGGACAATAACTGTATTGAAATAACATGACAAGAATGAATGCGAACCTTAGTCAGCAGGTAAGTTGCCCATGCGGCAAAGGCAGAGAATATAGGAGCTGTAAACACACAGACTGTCTCCACAGAAAGAGGAATGTTTAATGCATTAACTATCCTGAGAAAACAGAACATAGTATATTACCCAAATAATAAACTTTCTCCTCCCCCATGAAAAGTTGAGGAGGGATACCATAAATACAGAGGACTTTATCTTGCATAAGACACAGAAAATTTGGGGGGGATGCACTTGCAATACTTTCTTACTTAAAACCCAATACTCACTGCCATATTGTGCCTGCGGTCAATGTTAACCCAGGGTAAACAGTTCCACCAATCACACGGCCAAGAGGATACCTTCAAAAGTGTGGAAAAGACACGACCAGTTCAAGAACGTTGTTAAACAATATAGCTACTTGGAGAGGTAATAGTATTTATTTCTTGAGGCTAAATGGAAATCACAATGGAAAATCACCAGGTCCGATCATCAAACCAGTTCCAAAAGTCGTATATTCCATTCTTTGTCAAAAACTGAAACCAATAAAAAGTGAGAACATGAATCATATGTTACAAAAAAGTTTACAGACAATTGAAAGAAAACACGTGAGAAGAAAAAAAAAAAAAAAAAGCAAAGGACCGTGTTTTCTACTGAAAAACAAACCTGGGTGACTCTGTAATTGAAATAAGGATCGAACTCATGAATAACGCTCTCATATTTGATCACCTGTAGATTATTTGACACAATAATGTGACTTCTGTCCAACCATTCAACGACAGAAACACATTCAAGCAAGAAAAGAATAGAAGAAAAATTGGTTGGCAATGGAATTAGTAACGTAAGAGTTGTGAAATTTGAACAGAGAAAAGCATGGAAATAACTCCAAATTATCCCTTATTCCCCTCCATTTATCATCAATCTACCAGAAGGAGAAAAGAAAAATAGTAGATCTGGAAGACTAAAGGAAGAGAGAGATCGAAAAGCTTACAGAGAAAAGCCGTATGGAGAATGCGAGTACGCCGATCAGCAAGAGGATGAAGACGGATAGGACATTTCCAAAAGCGTCTCTTAACGTTGAAACTCTCGAGGTCTCCGAGGAGGCCGCCATTGACGGCCAAATCGAGCTCTGAGACGGAGACTGAAGATGAATGGAAGGGAGAGAAAGACGACGACGACGACTTCGCAGTTCGCAATTAGCTAGTGTTTCATGGAGAAAATTCTGAGTAAAGAGGGGCGAGCACGGTGAAATTATGTTTCTCCAAATGGCTGTAATGAGTCTACTTTGGCAAGTTAAAAGACATTTATATCCTCTTCACTACACGTGGCCAGTTTTTGTTGCGTGTATGACGCTCATTCCCCTTCTAGTATTAATAAAGTGTTTGTTAGGTAAAGTCTTAATTTGCAATAATGCTGTTTAGGGATACTAAAGGACCAGAAAGCGGGCCAATGGTGAGACCAATATTTTATTGGACCCCGTGAGCAATTCAGATCGTGCCATATTCTATCCAAACAAATAGCAATGGACACGGACCGAGCTCGTAATGGTCGTAGCCCATTTTAAGATCAGTGAGAGCCCAGTTACCTCATAGAACAGTTTTTTTTTTTTTTTTTAATTTCTTTTTCAAAAATAAGATTTCATTGTGCAGGAAAGAGACAGCCCATCAAAAATACCCTGGCCTAAAAGGAGAAAAAACAGAACTAATAATAATGAAGCCTAACGAAACAAAGAAAAAAGAAAGCAAACAAGCAAAACTCGGCCCAATACAAGAGCCCATCACCCAGAAAACAAAGCAAAAACCCAAAAAAATATAGTCCATAAAACAAAAAGCCCAAGAAGCAGCAAAAACATAACCAAAATCTAGAAACCCAAGACAGGCCAACGAAGTCAAGCATTAAACACCTTCGAAAAAACCCTAACACTTCCAGAAGCCTCGCCATTATACCTTGAGGAGAGAAAAATAGAACGGCGACCATCTAAAACAGCCATAAACCCATCAACCACAAAACTATCAACCACGGAGCGGATTCAGTCCTCATATGCTCCCTCTATATTTATTTATGTGTATAAATTTCAGTTGTTCTTATAAATTTAAGAGTTAAAAGATGTGTCATGTCATAATAAAAACGACAAAAACACAAGCTGACTGTAATACGGTTAATTTATTAACAGTATTTCTTCATAGTTGTGACTAAGCTCTCTATTTTTCTCTGAATACAATGACCAGATCGAGTTCACGATTCAGAACGAGTTCTCGATCTAGACAATAATATATTTTTGTGTATCTCAAACTGACATGTGAGATTTCGGTCTGAGATGCATATACCGACATATGAGATCTATGAGATCTCGATCTGAGATCACATACCGATATGTGAGATATTGGTTTGTGGTCATAGACTGACATCTCATAGAACTCACATGTACATTAAGAACTTAGTCATGTTTTTTTCTTTGTAGACCGAGTTCTCGGTCTATAAAGACAGTGACATCCCATTCTATAGTGATATCTTTTTCTTGTGTATACAGTGACATCACATGCTAGCAATGTGACAAGATATAGTGAAGTCAATACACTTTGATGTTACAATACATAATGATGTGACAACATTATCCTGTTCTCGATCTTTAAGGATAGAATCAGACCGAGTTCTCGATCTTAAAAGCCAAAAACATGTTTCTACCTGAATTCTCGGTCCAGACTGAGAACTCGGTCTGCATTTCTAGTCCAGACCGAGTTCCGGACCTTTAAAGACAGAAACCTATTTCTGTCTTGCAGCCTACTTAGGTGGTACAACGATCATTGGGGCATCGGTGATACGCACATGAGATGCTATCGACGGATTGGTCGAAGGCAAATTTATGGAAATGCTATCGATTTCACGGGGAATAGAGTAAGGACATTCAACATGCTGGGCCCCACAATTGTGTTATTGTCGAGACATCTCCTGATGTTCAAGAAGATTCTTACTTAGCAAGTTCATGTTTAAGATCTCAAGGCATTCGGCCAATAGAGCCAAATTTTCCGCTGCCCAAAGGTCTGCTTCGTCCATCCATTCGATAAGTCGGGCATTTAGAGATTTGGTTGAACTTTAGGTCGGGCTACCTTGGTAAATAACCCGAGCAAGTTAGACGGTAGCCGGTTAAGCAATGCAAATGGTCAAATTGGCAGATTAACTGCCCTGGCCATCCTAGTCGGCCAAATGGCAGTGCATATTAGTTGTTAGGTCATCCAAAAAAGGTGGGTTCATCTCTACTGGATAGCCTTCCAACTTGAGCATCTCTGGCGAGGGCTAAGAGGCTGCTGAGTAGGTGGCTATTATGGCTAATCACCCTCTCAACATTTACCGAGACTATGACTATACAATTGGCCTATAGATATGTTGGTGATAGGTTGCTTTGGGCGTACCAATTTGTTAACGCTCGTGACGAAAAGAGCAAAACAAGATAAAGTATTTGGAGACTTATCTGGATAAGAGTTTAAATTCCAAGCGCTGTGTCATTCTGTTCTTGGGGCTATCCTTCTCTAACATAAACATCCTATTGCTTATTTCAGGAAAAAAACTCAATCCTACCTTATCCAAAGCATCCACCTATGTTAGGGAACTCTATGCAGTAATTCGGTCGTAACCAAATGGCATCGGCACCTATTGGGATCTAATTTCTCAATTCATACTGACCATCATAGCCTCAAATCCACACTTAACCAAGCCATTCAAACCCCTAATCAAAAGAAATATCTTGTCAAATTACTTGGTTATGATTTTCACATTTCATATAAGCCTAGTCATACGAATGTGGTTGTGGATGCTTTGTCTAGAAATGGTGTTGATGATATTGATTATTCTCCTTCTAATACTAACGATTAATTATCTCAATTTTTTGCTCTCATTATCCCTACATTTCATATCATTAATGAATTAAGATCCGAAATGCTTTTTGACCCTTATTATATTAACCTCACTGCCAAAATTGTTGAACCACACTCCTCATCTTTTCCATTTACCCTTAGAGATAGCCTTATCTATAAGAACCGCGGAATTATTATAAGCCCAACAACCCCTCTCAAGTATTTCTCCAAACATCGATGTTACTTATGAGGTGGGTCAATGGTGTTATGTGAAGCTGCATCTTTACAGACAAACTTCCCTCACCAACAGTCAGCATACGAAACTTAGTAGGAGATTTTATGGTCCTTTTTGTATTCTCAAAAGGATTGGATTGGTAGCTTATAAGCTTCAATTGCCTCCCTATTCCAACATCCACCCAGTGTTTCATGTCTCTCAGTGGAAATTTTGTCCAAATCTTGATCAAGGTTCATCTCTTGCTCTTCATCTTGATTTGACACTTACTGCTCCTATTATTACGCCATTAGATGTCTTGGCTACTAGAAAGATTAAGTAACAAGGTCATTGGGTTGTGCAACTATTAGTGCAATGGCATGGTCCTCCTCCGGAAGAGACTTCTTGAGAATTTACAGCAGTTTCAGTTTGATTATCCTAACTACAACCTTGAGGATAAGGTTCCTTTTGAAGTGGTGGGTATTGATACACAAGTGGGCCGAAGAGGGAATGCTGATATGAGCCCCAATGGAAATGCAAACATGGTTCAAGTGGCAAAAGAAAGGCCCAAGCGTTTGTGCAACGCTCCAACCCGTTTCACATACTACGCGTTAGAGGAATGAGATCGAGAAGAACGGCATGTCGGCATCTATTATAGCCGTTACCTTTTAACTGTGATCACGTTATTGTTAGAAGTTTGTGTGTATTTAGCCTGTGGGCGCATGCTCGGGAATGGCAAGCAATAACAATTTGGAATCTCTCTCTCTCTCATCAATTTCTCACCCTATCTATCCTGTTTTCTTCCTCTCCTTCACGTCTTTGGAGTATAGCCCGCTCGAAGTGGCCATTATCGTATCAGTTGGGAAGATGGAAAAACGAGATGGAGAAGAATAATGAATCAAATTCAAACTAGCATCGTAGTAGGACTATTAGATTAGAATGCAGAGTCGAAATCAGATATAATAAATCAGTAATCTGGATTAACCATGGCAACTGACAAGATAATAGGAGGACCCCAGCCTATATTATTGAATTGTTCCTTAACAATTTACAATCTTGCACAATATATAATAACTTGGCCGTGATTTAGATCGATCTAGATGAGAATTAGATTTTGGTTCATTTACGTTTCAAGCATGACCGTTAAACTGCCCAAACGAACCACAACCACGGAGATCACCATCGCAAAGACAACTAGTAATAGACAAAAAGACTCGACCTGATTAATAAAATCAAAAGCTACAACTCACCAACCATGACACCGCAGTGCATTAACGTTTAAAGTTGACAGTAGTACTATACAATAAAATTGAATTATCATTACAGTCATTTACTTACATAATCAAATTCCTGAAGTTGCCATCAGCTGGTAGCTACAAAATCATCAATTAAGTTTACTTCAACAAATTAAAAAGTGATCTATGATCAAGCTTTGTAAAAAGAAGTGCATGCGCAATATTATTCACGTACAGAATCTTCTCTCTTTTTTTTTTTTTTCTTTTTCTTCTTTCTCTCTTTCATAAAACGAAGAGTAATCATAGAAATCATCAAAGCATCGATCATTTACGTGGGCGTCCTTATCCTTAATTCAAGTTTTATAGCCTAACATACAAGTTAATCTTTCTAATGTTTTTTTTTTTTTTTTTTAAGGAAAAAGATCAAAACAGTGCATAAGAATTCAAAAAACAAGAAAGGAAATTATATATTTTAAAAGAGACAAATTAGTTTTGTCTTTCCCTCGATCCATGTAATTAAGTTGTCTTTGAAAATTTAACAAAACAAAGTGTAAAAGAGAACCCACAAAATCAAGAGCTAATTTGGGTATGATTAAAAATTAAATCCGAGACTCAAACAGTGGATATTTGGTGCTATAGCTAGCAAGCTATACATTTTCTCACAGCGGCTCTGTAGTTGCATTCAATTTGCCGCAGATCATGGATATATAGATATATACTAATATACATAGTAAGCTTAATTGCTACACATTCCAAAATAAAAGCCTCGACTAAAGGACCAAACCCGGAGCTGAGAACACACACATGCATATATAGCCGATCAAATAGGACTCATTTCACGAATCACGGTGATAGTTCAAGGGCAGCCATTTTCTTTTGTAACTTGAGCTCCGTGTAGAACTTTGTAATGAACTCTTCCGCCGCCGTATTCACTTGTGTAAAATCCCCATCATCTTTAATCGGAAACGGCGAGTCGGTTATTCTCAACTGCCTCCCTAACGGACTTTTCCCGAACCCTGGCAATGCAACCAACGGCGACGCCTGATCCACCGCCCTCATATCAACACCATTATTTAGTATTTGATCAATCGCCTTCTTCACTGCATTCACTGTCTCCATGTCATCATAATGATAACGGCGGCCGTGTTGTTGGTAGTGGTGGAGGTGATGGTGGTGGTTGTGGTAGTGTTTCCATCTGTTGATCAGGTGGAAACTAGGGTAAGTGGGGGTATTGCTGCAACTGAATTCATATTCTTTAGTCGAGATAAGGGAGTGAACGACATCGGTGTCTGCCCGACAGCTAGTGAAGGCGGAGTTGTGGTGGTGGTGAAGTTGGATGAGTTGGTTGGTTATGGCTTTGCCGGCGAGTTTGCCTTGTTTTAGCATGAAATGAAGGTCTAGCATTATTTTTCTCTTTGATAGACTTTTGCTTAGCATGAACAAAACTACACGTACTATGTTCCATAGTTTTTTTGCAACCATTGATGGAGTTGGTTCTATTTCCATATGCAGAGAAAGAGGAGAGAGAGAGCGTGAGAAGAGAGAGAGAGAGAGAGAGAGGATGTTTTTGTTTGTTTTTAAGTGTGGGAAAGAGAGGGGAAGGGGCGTACGGTATTTAAAGAAGAAGAAAATAACGTGAGTGATTGGAGAGAAACTTGTAATTGAGTACGGCACAGTCCTTGATTGGGGGGCAAGAAATGCTCGATTACATCTTGTGACGAAGTTTTTATTTTAGGTTTTAATTAAATTTAGCCCTAACTCGCCCATAATGCTTGTAACGAAATATTATTATTATTATTATTTTTTTTTATACCAAATGCGTGGCCCTAATATGCTAAGCTCTTCTTTATTCTTACAACAACATGCGACAAACTTTCATTCATTAAGATAAAGATGTTGTTGATCTTAGGAAGAAATTAGTTATAATGCTTACTTTCCTAGGTATCATTCTCTAAATTACGTTACACTTAAATTCAGAGATCAATTTATTGAAAAATAATACTAATTTCCCTTCATGGTTGGCTTTAAACCTTTTTACCGAACCATAAAAGTAATTTGGGTAATCAATTTCAAAGTAAATTTGCTTGGTTAACAACTTTATCATTACTATAACGCTTACATAAACAAGTCAAGTTTATTATATATATATATATAGATTCCCCTTAAGTTTTACCCAAAGTAGTCTTTTGTTTTCGTTGGACTCGAGTACGTGGGATCCGGATCTATCTCAATTCGTCTAGACAGATAGGTAGGACTTATAAGGAAGTCAGAAGCCTAGGGCTAGAGAAGACTGGTAGTACAATCTGACAGCCTAACAAAGTTGGCAGGGAATGAATGGCAGCACCTACCATTTCAACAAGTTTGTGTAACCTAAATGTGCAATACGTAAACTCCACATGCAGGGTCAGTCCTTCGACTCGTTCTAGCAACAGATGTCAAAATTCTGAATCTTCTCTTTTCATTTTGGCAAATTCACAGCAAGGTGGTAGCGAAAGGTCGCAATTCTCTCTCTTTCTCTCACGATCAATCTCTTAATTAGAAGTCAATAATTCGTGTTGATATATGTTACTATCTCACATCAGTACTAATTATGAGTTTGAGACATTTTAAATATTGATCTAGAGGTGTATGAATTTGCAAAAGATTTGAACATGAGGTAATGGGTTATTTTTTAGTTTAGGCAGCTAAAGAGTTCAATTAATTTGTGAGGTAAATCGGATTTTACATGTAAAATAGTCTTTGAACAAGCTAATATGTCTCTTGACCTTTAAACATTTACGTATTAACTATATTCTAAAGAATTTAAATAAAATTTTTATTTAAATTCTTAAAAATATAATAACTAAAATTGGAAAATTTTAAAAATTAATAATGAATCGAACGTGAATGTTAACAAATTATATAAACTGTAGAGTCTTTTTCCCTCCTCTAAATTACGTTTTTGTTTCTAGGGCACTACTACATTTTTTCCTCTTCTAGAAGCTGTTGGTCTTACTAGCCGATTTGTGGAGATTAGAGAATGATGTGCAGCAATATTTTTGCCCACACTTGGGAGATATTTATCATATGGAGAAGGACAATGCACGTATGGACCACCGGCTTTAAGACCTTTTGAAAATTCTCACCGGAGTAGAGTAGGATGATTTATTCGAAGCTCATTAAATCGATTGGAGGGAAAAGTAAATATATTAGTTTTATATACATTATTAATTGCAATTATTAAACGTGTTTTGCAAGAAAGAATGCCCTTTACAAAAAAAGTATATGTATATGTAGGGCAAGAGAAAATTAATTCAAAGCCTATCATCGTCGATGAGTATAGGGTCGGCTTTAGATTGTATATTTCGAGAAATTTGGATTCTATTTCAAAATGAATTAGATATGAGATTTTATACATCATCTTTATATCATTAAATTGCTATTTATTTTTAATATTCTTTTGCCTGTCCTTTTTTTCCATGTATGTTAAGAAATATTTTTTTTTTTAAATATTGTTTTCTCTCCTATTCAATCCAAAATTTCAAACATTTTATTTTGTCATTCTTTTTTCTTCTACTTTCTTTTTTTCTTAAGTACTCGAGTAACTCGACTTCCCTCAAAATAAATCTCTGCTTAGTAGTCTTGAGGCAGATAATCTTGATATTTTATTGAATTTTTTAGATAAAATATATGCAAATCGAAGAACTAAACGATACCGAGGAGATTGAAAATATGACATTTTGACATGAATGGTTACGGATTCTAATGGTGGTATGGTATATACACCATAAAAAATGTGCATGTTAGCGGCACATTTTTACCGAGCCTACAAAATAGTATCATTAATGTGTTAAGTATAGTGGCATAAAAAAAATTGCAGCTAAAAGTCACCGCTTTGTGCCGTGATTATCAAAATACCTCTAATGTGTCACGAATTTCGCAGCATAGAAACTAATGCTACTGATGTGTTTTATTTTTATGAGTACCGCTAATAAGTACTACTAAGTTAATTACGGTAAAATTACTTTTTTAGTTATTTATAGTGGCGACGCGATTGCTGCTAAAGTTAAGTTGTGCAAAACGGCATCGTCTCATTTAGTCCATTCACATTTGCAGATTCGTGTTGCCGTTGAAGTGTGCCGCTAAATACTATCTATTATTAAAAAAAACAAAACCCACGATAAACGATTTTGAGAAATGAGAAATTTGATCAATCCCTAAATCTAATTTGACATCATTTAGTCAATTCAATTTGATCTTAAGGCTGAAGGGATGAAGCCCTAAATCGATTCAATTCGATCACCATTGTATTCAACTATGGATTCTCATTTCAGGTACGAAATCACTTTATTGATTTTATTCGCTTGTTACTTTGCAATTCAGACAAACTGTGGGTCGGGAAAAAAACAAAAATTGTAGTGCTTTATCTATAAAAATAAAATTATAGTTTGATTTGTGACCGTGGAGTGTTGAAATTATAGTTTATTTTTCTTAATTACAAAGAGATTCATAATAGCATATTTTATTTGCAAGGAAGAATATATAAGACATATCTTTGTGTATAATTTGATTATGCTTATGGCAGAGAGAAGATGTTGCTAAGTTGTATTAATGCATCTATATTTGTTGAAATTATAGTTGATTTTGTGTTTAGGTAAAGATTGTTGAAATATCTATGTTTACTGCTTGTTTTTGCTTTCTCCTTTTATATTATTGTTGTTGTTTTTCTTGTCTTTTTTCGTGAAAAGATCGTATTATATCTTCGTGTAACTTCATTTATTTGTATAATTTGGTTTTACTTTTTTGGCGTTAAGAAGGAATTTAGATAGATATATGGATAAATATAGTCATACATGAAAAACACTCTGCTTGATACTATGAAGTTTTCATCTTTGGGCCAAACTCTTAAGCATATCCCAACCCCATAAGCTTGAGTTTCTGCTTTGCATTTCACATGATCGTGGAGATACTGATGATTCTTCATTGGGTAGAACTCAATTAGGTGGATGCTTGTTCTTATGTATATTTATAATATTTCATAATTATTTATAGAGATACACATATCTCTCTTTGTAAAAGGTATTTTTTAATGTTAATAGTTAACTTTGTAAATTAAGTACTCTTACATGATTGGTCCAACATCTTAATAGGTAACTTTGTAAATTAACTTTGATATTCCATTTGTTTCTACAACTTTGATAAGAAAAGTATAGAACATGGAAAATAAACTTTTTATTTATCTTTTATGTTTTCCTTTTGCTTTACCGCCATATTTGTTGTGATATATCTTTTGCTTTATTTTCCAAGTTTACTTGGATTTTTTCCAATCTTCCCCACAAGAACATGAATTGACACAATAGCATGAATTAGAACAAAGGCTTAAATTAGGATTTCAGATTCGATCCGGACAGAAGGTTCAATCAAGACAATGGCTTCATTTGGAACAGTTGCTTCAATCTGGATAGTAGGATCAATCCAAACAGTAGATTCAATCAACACAACATGTTCAATTGAGATAGGAGAGTGGGCATGAGCATAGTGGCCATATGTAGTTTTCTTCAACCTCATAGAGAGTGCGACAAGAGTCCAAGGTAAATTCAAACCACAATCTCCCATCTCATTCAAAAGAGGATCATGATGTAGAGCATGAGGCAACATAGCAAAATAATAACTTGACTCGCAATGAATAACATATGGACCAAATTGGATTTACCATTGTTCTTATTTGTAAGTACATAATCACTCTCTTCTCTTATATAATAAATACTACATTGTGGTTTAAACTAATTGTTAGTGAATTTTTTTGGTACATCCTAATGGTAATGAATTCTCAAGATCCCGTTTTCGAATTCCTAAAATATGGAATTTCAGGGGTGATGAGAAAGTGAAAGTTCTATTTAACAGCAATAGAGTGCCTTATGGTGATGGTGGTGCGATATTTATGAGATTGCTTGGATCCATTACAACAAATGACTTGTTCTTCCTCATAGACCAATCATAGAAAGAAGACATTATGAAACCCCAAAAGGAAAAGGCTTGGGACCTTATTAAAGTTCGATATTCGAGTAATTAACTATCTTATCATCTAATAATTAATTGAATTATATATAAATATAATTTGTCAATGCATTTTCTCATGTAGGAGAGATTTGTGCTTCTTAAGGATAGAGTGAAGTTGGAGTTGGTAAAGGATGCCATAATGGTGAAGATGGGTTCATTTTTTAGAGAGTATAAATCTCGTCTTAAAAAATAATTCTTCAATCCCTACAAGATGCTAGTTGAGGTTTCTCAACAAGCACCATCCAAGACTGATTCTGGACAATTTTCTCGGCTTGTAATGTAGTGGTACATGGACCAAGCAAAGGTAAATGATTAAAATCAAATAATTAATTTTTACTTGACATAATTGAAATGAATTTTGTTGCCTAACTATAATATTTTAACTTAGCTATGTATTATGTTATTTTAGAGTTTTTGGAACTTAGTATTGAGCTTAAGTTGGATGATAACAATGTATTTTGCTGTCTAGCTATTATAATATTTTAGTGTAGATATGTATTACGTTCTTTTAGAGTTTTTGTTTCAAATAGATGCATCAACAATGAAAAATAGTAATAATTTTAATGAGCAACCAAAAATCTTAAATTAATATCAAAATGATGATACCGGTATCTGAATTGGAATCAGTGGTATCACTACATTAGCGGATGAAATTAGTGATGGAACTAGAACATTACTGTTACATATTATAGTGAAATTCTATGGCACATGAGTGCATGCCACTAAAAATAGCTACACTAAGGCGCAAAATAGTATAGGTAAATCTTGCGGCAAACATTAGTAGTACACTTTCTATACAATGCTTCCATGTTTATTGCATCAATCCGACCGATAAAAAGTACCGGTAAATTTATCTAGATATATTAGCGGTGCATCTTCCACATAATGGCATTCATATTAGTTATACCAACCCGAACGGTAAAATGGTGTCAGTTGTTTTAGCAAAAAACATTAATGGTACACTTGCCACCCAATGGTATTCATGTTACCTGCACTAACCCGATCCACAAAAAAGTACCGGTTACTTTAGCTGTAAACATTAGCACAACACTTTCCACACAATGGCATTCATATTAAATGCACCTATTTGACTTACAAAATAGTGCAGTAAATGGAAAACCAAATACTAGTAGTACACATGCTACTACTAATGTAATCTTAGTGGCATGGCCAAAATGGCATCGTTCTTTTACCGCGCATGTATTCCGCTAAATGTAATATAGCATCACATTTCATCTTTTAGTGATGTTTTTGGGGTCCCGCTAATGAGCGCATTTTTGGTAGTGATGGCGTTTGATAAGAACAAAGATGTTTTAGATGGTTTCAAATTTGCTAACAACAGTGAATCCTATGAGAATTGCGATGATGATTGCAGTGAAGGATAGTAGACAAGAGCCCTAAAACTCCACCATGGTAATCCATAAAACTTTCCTTTAAAGTTGAACTAATTTTGAGAATGGAGATGTTTTACGAACCTTGAAACTCTAACAAGTACCCAAAACAGAATCGCTAAGTACAACCAGAGAGAAAACGAGTAAGAAATAAATGAGAAAAAAAATTTATGGGCAAGAAAGGAATGGGTAGAGGAGTATTGACAAATAAATAACAATTTGATGATGTGTGTGATGCATAAGAAAAGATAAAGTGCCTTAAAGGTATTGGTTAGGGTAGAAACTTTAGTTCTTACTTCAAGATTATACTAAAAAATCTAGTCACATCATAAATAATATTATCACATATTCCCTCATGTATGAGATGATTTTGAGTCTAGATTCGATATTTATACAAGTGGGTTGAAGATGTTGATACATGACACGAATTGGCAAGTGGGATATAGCATAATGAAATGAATATATTAGGTTATGTGATAAATTTTAACATGTATTTGAAGCTCATTTCTACTCTAACTACTAAAATAACTTCATTTAATTTTTTTTTAACTTGTACATTCATATCATAAAACCTTTACTTTATATTTAAAAAAATGTATATTCTATTACTTAAGAAATATATTTTTATTTTTTTATTCTAGATAATACATGTTGAAGTGCCATTAAATTTCCTAATTATTCTAGTTGCCTTACTTTCCATATTTTCTATTGTGAATACATTTAATATATGCAAGGTTTAGTGTCAGTTAGATATGAGCGTATCCGACCAACCTGATCTTAACATCGGAGGCAGTAATCTAACTGACTCCAATGCCATATTTGAATGGTCTCGATACTATCATAATTTCTTGATGTCCTACAATTTTTTCTATCATATTTAAAATCAATAAAGTGTTTTAGATATTAATGCTCGGAAATTCATAAAATGGCTTAATAGGAAACAAAAAATGAAGGGAAAAAAAATTAAAACTTAGTGAATGCCAACTTGGTGGACATTTGTATCCCCATGATGTGCAGTCGCACACAACCCTAGTCAATCTCGGTTGTGAATTACATCCTATGTGGGCACACGCAAGGGAGAGGGCCTATCTATCAGGGAAAATATATATAAATATATATATACTAATTATTTTGAAAAATATTAAAAAATAGTAAAGTAAATATAATTTTAACTTAATTTTAAATGAGATTTATTTTATCTATATTAAATATTAAGGTGTCATCGAATTCTTCTTAATGAATACTTTAAAATAATATGTTATATACTCAAGAATCATGATAAATAAGAAATTGAAACTCAAATTATAGTCATTGTATTGAAAAGTTAAAAGAAAAAAAAAATGTTCACTGCGTTTTGATTTTTTAATATACATTACATGGGATCAATTTGTTTCATTAATAATATTCTAAAATAAGTGATTTTTTCTCTCTCTCTCTCTCTCTCTCTCTCTTTCAATAGGTTATTATTAATGCTCGAGTCAGATACGGATACCCATTCTCAACCCTATCCATGTCAACGATAGAATGGAAGAGAATTTTAGTCCTCTCTCATAAGGAAGGAAAGGGAACTTTTTAGAGTATAATTTCGTTATTGATTGCTCAGCCAATTTAGTCACATCTCGCATAGTATTTACTTTTTACAAGCTTACCAAAAATTAAAATTTCTCAAATGATATTTTCCTTAAAAATGAAGTCTGATTCTAAATACATTGAACATCATAAAGTAGTACAGAATATGTGATTGGTTTTGAGGTAATTGGTTTATTCTTTGGGATTCAAATAGCCTCGTCTCATGCTCATCTTCGTCTTCTGATAGAATATGATAACTTAGGATTTGTTTTGTTATTATGTATACTTGTCCTGATTGGCAGTTGTTGTTCAAGGAAGTGGGATACTTTGCAGTTTTGGTTTATATCGTTTCAGATTAAATTAGTTCATGTTATGAGAGAGTGTAATTTTATGGTTGATTCATTCGCCAATCATAATAGTTCTGACTCTATTTTGTAATTATTTTTTTTTTTATAGTAAAATTGCTCTTTCTTCCTTTATTAAACTTTCCTTATAACATGATAGATCTAGTATTTGTCACATTAAGTTGTAATGTTTGGTTTCTTTTTAATAAATTTTCAGCTACGTCCTCTCTACTGATGGTTTTATCGAAAATTTGTCGGTTTAATTACTTTTAAAAAAAATAGTAATATAATATATATAATTTCAAAATTCAATTATATTGTTTTATCAAAAAATTCAAAAATTTATATATTTAAATTTTTTATAATATACATTTATTATAATATTATTCGGATTTCACCTTCCTACTCTCAATCAATTCTATAGCTTTATTATACTGCAAAAAAAAAAAAAAAAAAAAAATACTGGATCAACAATGATTTTTACCTATTATTGTGAGATCCTATTGTTCGTTTGTAATGCAATAAATATAAGAGAAAATTGAAAATATTCAAATCATTTATATATATATATATTGATTTCTTAAATTTAATATTCTTGATAACGAAAATCTACTTTGAGAAAAAGTCTAAAATTTTGAGAGTGAAAAATCACCCTCGTGTTTTCAAAAATCTTTTAGGCTTTTTAACGATTGCACTCTGACCGATAGTTGTTATTATTTAAAGTATTTTAATCGACACATTTGCATAATAGAATTAAGCAATAACAATTCATAAAACCTGTAAAAATTTGATATAATGTAAAGCGTTATTATATATGAAATATAGATTCAAGAAACATAATTGCCTTAAGATAGATTCAGGTCGGTGCTGAGCTGTCTCACACTTGAAGGTTAAGAGCACTCACTAGAGAGAAAATAATTTTCTAAGGTGTAGAGATCTCTTTTTTGATGTGTTTATTTAAAATGAGAATAATATGTTAGTTTATAGGTTTTAAGTGGAGAGTCGATCATATATGAATTTGTTAGAAAATATACACCAAATTAGTAGGAGAAATAAAATAATAATTAAATCAAATCTTTTCACAACAAATATATCAATTTACAATCAAACTCAAAATAATCCAAGCAAGCATATATCTACATATCTAATTTTTAGCATGGAAAACTACTTAATGTGAAGGGAAAACTCACAGGACTTGCCATGTTAGTCCACGTCTCAAATCTTTCATAATAAAAATAATAATAAATTATACCAAGTTCAATAGAGAGGCTCACCAATATTACAATATTACACAAACAATTAAGAATAATCAATATTTGTTCAAATACTTCTAAGACAAAATAGATCTCAATAGTTACAAAATAATGTTATTCTATAGTTCCATATGATTTTGACAATGACTTATATATAGTGAACAAAGTGAATTAATCAAATTGAATTGAAAATATTGCATCAAATGTGTTAATCATCTTGGCTAGAAGATTGATGCTTTGAATTATTATTTGAGGATTGAATTTATGAATTGATAATTTTTATATTTTTTTTATGTCATATACTTATCAAATAAAATTGAATTTGTACTTGAATGATAGTTAATTATAAAACTTTAATGGAAATATCATCTTAAATTGGACTTGAGCTAGCACTTACCCTAACATTAAAATTACTTTTGAAATTTTATAGAAAGAACTAGATGCCTTGATATACACAGTTGGAAAACTTAAGAAGTCTATTTTTAAACCCAACTGACAAATTATAATTTTGAATTATGGTGAAGAAGTTATGACAAATTTAGTGAAGAGTGTAGAATATGACAGCAATTTACAGACATCATCTTATTGGAGTCTGTGCGAGCGTGTTCGATAGAGTTATGACATGTGCTATACCATTTTGAAAAGCCCCAAAAGTCTAGGGTCTGAATGGCAACAATTTTAAAACTGTCTTGCGTGTGTATAAATGTAAAAAACATATTTTTATATTTTAAAACATGAAATTATGTTTATAAAATAAAACAATGTGTTTATTAACCTGTTTGGCACTGAGTTTATGAATCCATCTAGCAAGTTTAGGTCCCAATAATTAAAATTAAATTTAAATCCCCCAAATTTCATTAATTACAAAAAGATTTCATCTTCACCACACCATTTCCTCTTCACAACCGCTGCTACCAACAAGGCCGTGGCTTCCATCATTGGTAGTCTACCCCTTTGAAATCTCAATACCAGTACAAGATTAGCAACGTTGGTAGTTGATGATAGGACTGTCACCATGGATGAAGATGATGATAAGGTTTCCATCATTGACGAAGATGAAGACGATGATAGGATCTCGACGAACATCTGTACCAGATCTAGCGAGATCTAATGTGATAGGGCTAGATCTGTACGAACATATGTACTAGATCTGTACTAGATCTGGACGATGACAAAGATGATGATAGGGTTTCCCCCATATACGTTCTTGGTACCAGATTTGGCGATCTATATGATAAGTTTACCACCATGGACGAAGATGATGAGATCCCTCTAACAATGTAGATGAAGACGGCATAATAGGGCTACAACCGTAGAGGAAGTGTTGTTGCCATAGAAGAAGGGGTGGTGAAGAAGAAGAGGTATTTTTTTTAAATTAATAAAATGTTAGGATCTAAATGTAATTATTTATTTTCAGTTATTAAAAAGGAGACCGCATTTATCCCTCTGACAGTAGGCCCTACATATCATTACATTTTTTTTATATATTTATAAAATCATTTTTACAAAACGTTTTCCAATAAAGCCTACTTTCTAAGGTAAAACATCTCACATCATTTAGAGTTCGAACAAAAAAAGTTATTTAAGTTTAAGTAAGAGATGTACGAGAAGACATGTTTCAAAATACAGTTATGATAAGAAATTATTGTATCCCAAATAGCTAGCTCTTCTGTCAAAAAAACTATTTCCATCCATAAGTCTATAAAATGGGTTCTATATGACTGAGAGAAGATACCCAAGCATTAAGCCAAAATGACATTATTTTCTTACTATATTCTAGTCATATTTGTGTGAGAAACACTTACAAGCTTAAATTTCATATTCTTAACTAATGCTGAGTGAGCCTTGGGGGAGATTAATATTTTACTTTCATATACAATTCTTAAAGAGATTAAACATTTGTGAGCTTTCATCATCCAATTGTTCTAAGAGATTCTAGGTCATTAGAGGCTTAAGTTTGAAGGATTCAAGTGTTTGAGTTGGAGAGATCTTGAGAGAAAACTCTTCTAAGGTTGTAAGCACCCGAAACCTTTTGGTTGTAAAGGCAAGATTCTTGCCCTTAAGAAGAATCAAGATAGCGGAGAAATATTTTGAATTGGATTTTTGCTTTAATCTTTACTAATTATATTTAATGTCGTAGATGATTAAAAGATTTTATTGATAGTTGATACATGAACTTGCTATTTCATAAATTAGAGAAAATACGGTTAGTGCATATTTATTAGGTTGATTTAGATCAATGTTTCAACAGCTTAATAAACTAATTCACCCCCTCCCCCCTCTTGGTTTACTTTGTCCCATATTGTGATAATAGAGAAATGTCTAGATCTCATCATAGCCGATGTACCAAGGGCAAATGAAAAAGGATGATGATTCAAAAACTGAATCCGGTAGACTTGTAGAGCTTGTTGCAATGATTCACCGCCTGAAATTTAAACCCGAACGGACAAAGTTTGTCCACTCGATCTTCTTGTTAAGGCTTACCATTTTTATTTATTTTTCTCTCTCCCTTTCTCTTCTTTTTGCATCCGGTGATACTCCGCTCACTAACCCCCTTTCCCTTCCCTTTTTATTTTATTTTCACACATAATAGTTGTTGGGCTTAATAATAAAGTTATCCCACTAACCATATGAGGTGGACTAGAGCCAAAAAAATCTCTCTCTCCACCTCATGTTGAAAGTTCTACCAAATCCGCTCTTTGCCTACAAGCTTCTACCTTATCATTAGGCAAAATCTTTGAGAACATATCCAAGCCATTCTCACTAGTATGAACTTTCTCTAAGTGTAGCTCCTTAGCCTTAAGCATATCATGAATCCAATAGTAATGAACATCAATATGCTTAGATCTTGAATGAAATGTTAAATTCTTGGAGAGATGAATGTCACTCTTACTATCACATAGACAATATACTTTCCTTATTGCAAGCCTAGTTCATTGAGAAACTTCTTCATCCACAATGCTTCATTGCTAGCCTTTGCCACTGTAATATATTCAATTTACATAGTTGATAGAGCAACACACTTATAGTTTAAACTGCCAAGAAATGGCTCCCCTGTAAATGTCATCAAAAAACATGAAGTATACTTCTTAATATCCACATCACTTGCCATGCTTGCATCTATATATCCAGCTAATATATGTTCACAATTCCCGAGGCATAAACACATCTTGAAAGTACATCTTAGATACCTCAATGTCTATTTCACTGCTTTCCAATATTCTTTTTCAAAATTACAAAGAAATTGGTTAACAACCCCGACTACATAAGCAATATCTTGCCTTATAAACACTATAGCATACATCAAACTACCAACCGCATCAGAATATATAACTATACTCATTTCTTCCTTTTCTTTCTCACTCATACTACATTGCCTAGAAGTGAGCTTAAAATGACCAACAAGTGGAGATGAAACTATCTTGGCATTCTTCATGTTAAATCTTTCAAGAACCTTTTCAATATAAATTTCTTGAGATAACTAAAGCTTCCTATTTTTTCTATTTCAACAAATCGTCGTACCAATAATTTGCTTTACCAATCCTAAGTTTTTCATGACAAAAGACTTGCTAAGCTTTTTTTTCAACTTTTTAATTATGCTAGCATCATGACCAACAATTAACATATCATCAATATAAAGCAAAAGAATAAAAATCCATCATTGGAGTAATGCTTAATAAATATGCAATGATTAGATTTTGTTTTGTTGTACTCATGACTTTTTATAAATGAATTGAACTTTTTGTTAAGCTTACACATAAGATGTTCTTTTTCCTTGACTTTGAATTCCTCAGGTTGTTCCATGAAAATGTTTTCTTCTAACTCATCATGAAGAATGCAGTTTTCACATTGTTGTCGACCTCCAAATTCAAGTAAGCAGATAAACCAATGACAACTCAGATAGATGCCAATTGGAGAAAAAATATCTTCAAAGTCTATGCCTTCCTTTTGACTAAATCTATCACAACCAACCTTAACTTGTACCTTAGTTATGAGCTATTACTGTCAATCTTCAACCTATAAACCCATTTGTTTGTGAGTTTTTTTGGCTTGAGGCAACTTCACCGAGTGATAAATGTGATTCTTATGTATGGACTCTATTTTTTCTTTCATGTCTTTCACCTATATGGTTGGACTATAATTCACGACATGAATGCCACAGTCTCATTGTCAAACTAGACCATGTGTTGGACTATGTGTCACCATGTGTCTTGTTGTAATTAGTGATACTCTGACATGTCGCACAAAATGATTGATCCGACTATGCCACATGTCTCTAGAATATTTCATCACTTGTTTGATTCTGACCATGTGGGAAGCCACTATGCCGATTTTGACCACATGGCAAGCCATCGTGGCACACAAGCTGGATAAAATAAAAAATAATATTATCAATTTTAATAATAAAATATTTTCTCCTCTGTTTTATCACTATTATGACAATGGTAGTTTATTTCTGACAAACTTATTTAGATTGTAGTATTCGTCACTTTTAGCTTATTATGCACAAAAAATCCATTGTTTATAATGATTTTAGCTGTTAAGACTACTCGGTTTTTTGTAGTGCATTCTTTCTTCTTATTAAGGGAAATGACTTTTTGGTAAGTTTTTGTGCATGCAATTCAACCACATTTAAATTAGCACCTAAAAGGAAATGCAAAACCATGCTCAATTTTGACCAATCGACTTTTAGCACACCCAAGTATAGGCGCACACGAGTAATCCAATTTGGGTCAGAGTTGCAACCCTTCTCATATGCGTGTAAGAGAAAGTATTCTAACTTACATTACTATATATTAACATTTGGGAAATAATATATAAATACTCATCCCATTTGCTCCATTTTCAATCTGATTAAATATTCCCTTTAAAATTTCCAGTTCAATATATGTATTTTGAAACTCAATTTTTCATTCACTCATTCATCATTTCAAAAAGCTCATAGAAAATAATTTGAATTCACTTTGACATTTTACTTACACAAAATGAGTTCCACTTAAAATTAATTATAAACATAGTATCTTAGCATACTATTTTTCCACAAAAGTTTCTTAATTAAATTTACGTTGCTCCTAAGAATATAAGTATATTTTTTGCATTTTTCTTTTGATTATTCAAGACTAAACTCATAATAATTAAGTAAAAGATATAAATGAAAGTTTTATTAGGATTCTTTCCCTACTAAACATGATAAAGGGGATGGGATAATTGATAAATATATCTATCTATCATATCATAAGAGATAAAATCAAGCTAGACACCTCTTGAACTTTTCTAGTTCACATCGGTGCATTGCGAAGAACCAGACATCATTTTGGAACAAAAAGAGAAACCTTAATTAAATGATTGACAAGGAAATATGCCCGCCCACCAATAGATGAGGAGGAACAATTTAGGATGAGAAGGTACCTTCTTCTTTAATGCAAGCGTAAGCGCGCTAGGACAAGCTAGGCCTAGATAAAAACCACCCACTTTGATGATTTAACAAGTCCCAAAATTATTGGTGGCCGTTCCCACAAAGTTAAAGACATGTAGTTAGAGCTGTACTTATTAAGTCGTTGTCTTTGTTTCCAAGATTTCCAAGTCTTTTCTTAATATTAGCCTAGTTAATAATCTAATTAAACTCCACCTTTTGCAACTTTTTTTGTTCAGAAATAATCTTCGAAATGGTATAATTACGACTCTCACGTCTTAACCATACGCACCTATTACCAAAACAAAAGGATATACTCACTATTACCATTCGTATACTATTTCTCTTTGTTCTCACACATGCAGTAATAGTAGACTACCCACACAGCAGCAGACTACACACACGACCAAATATTTCCTTTTCTCTCTCTTAAATTGCCTGAGACTATATGTAATTTCGTGCAGCCGCAGACTACACATAATCCTTAAGATGGGCGGAGTCTTTACATTTCTTTTCAGTCGAATTGAAGAGTTTGGGCTCATCTTCATATCATATTCCAATTTGCCTCCCTGAATGAAATTCTGCATCTTTATATTGATATACATATATAGATATATAGATATATAAAATGTACTGTTATTTCTAAATCTACAAGACGAAGATGATAATATCATTGCTCGAGATAGAAAGCCTCTTGTTCATACAGACGGCACCAGGTTCATATCTGAAGACCTTGCTTGGTAGTGTCCTAACTGACCTAACCATAATTTTAAAGGACACTTTGTGAGTTAGGAAAAAGTGAGGTTTGAAATTTTAGATTTGAATTACAACAGGATGTACTAATATTCTCAATAATGCTTGGTTAATCGTAATGTCAATTAGTTGTCTACACATTGGAAGTGTTTTCATGAGGGCAGCCTACTCTTTTCTTTTTTCTAAGCATTTTTGGCAAAAAGTTCAATTAATTATAGTCTTGAAACTAGGTATATTAGATTTATGCATGGATCGGCTGGGTGGCTGCGCACCCCTGCACATGCCTATGCAAGCATTTGGACCATTTGATTAAATTGGATGGTACAAATATTTTTATGTAATTTTTGTTTGGTTATTTAACATAAATTTAATTTTTAATATTACGTAATAATTATGTTGAACATGTATTTTATTTATGTTTATGTTTATGATTGTGTTACGTTAACGCTTTTAATTCTTAATTCATGTGAATATAAAAATATATTAATTGTGATTTTGAATTAAATTAAATTTATATTTTTTTTATTTCACTTTAATTTTATTTTCTAATTATTGAATAAGTTGTCCAATTTCAATAAAATATGCTCAGCCCAACATCATAATAAACTTAAACTTGTTGCATAATTTGATATTATTAATATAAATTGTAGCATAAAATATGTACAGATTGATATTATTAATATAAATTTGATTTTTATAAATTCTAATTTTGTATTTTTTTAATTTTATTTTTTAATTATTAAATGAGTTGCTTTGATTATATCTAAAATGATTTAAATCAACATAATTTAATCAATAATTGGATTGAATATACATTAAAATAAACTTAAAACATGATATAGAGTCGAAAGCCTCATCAACCCATTAATCCATTGACCCAACGACCCTATCGACCCCATTGACCCTATCGATGGGGCTTTCATAACAGTTAGTTATGCTCGTAGAGTCGAAAGCTTCATCGACTTCATCGACCCATAGAGTTGAAAGCCCCATCGACTCTATCGACCCTATCGACGATTATAATCAAATTACTCTACGAGTTGATGGTGTGGAGGGGGCCTTCAACCCATAGAGTAATCTAGTAATTATAAGTATACTAGCATAACTGCTAGTTTACTTTATAGATATATTAGGTCAATGAAGTCGATGAGGCCTTCGACTTTATAGGTCGATATGATCGATATGACCTTCTTTATTTGTAGTGTTATATTCCTTCTTAATAACTAATAAACGAAGAATATAATTACTGATAGACTAAATTATTAAATTATTTAATATAAATATAAATTTTAATATTAATTATAAATTTTGAATTAAATTAAATTTATATTTTTTTAATTTCATTTTAATTTTATTTTTTAATTATTAAATAAATTATCTAATTTCATTACAAAATATACAAACCTCATAAATTTATTATAATATCGATATATAATATTTTCATCGCTAATAATTAGACTAATACCAATATAATTCCTCTTTCTTAGCATCCTAACAATTCCTCTTAATCTCTAATTATCTCAATTCAATTTAATTATGATACTAACTAGTAAAAGTGTTTGGGTGAAATAATCAGAAATTATTAAAATATAAAAAGTAATATTCATTTAAGTAAATTTGGATACATAAAATAAATAATAAATAGTTTCTTCAATATTTGGATGACTTGTCACATCCAACAAGCATGCCAGATTATTAGTCTAATAGTTCAGGGATGCAAATTTAGTAAAATCGTAAATCTTCAGTTATGGTGATCGACAATAATGGGACGAAAAGTCATATCGAGAATTTGAATTTGACATAATAGAGCCAGAAGAAAAAGAGAAGAAAACCTTTTTTTTTTTTTAAGAAAAAAACGGAGAGGAAAGAAAACTTAGTCAGGAAGGAAAAGGAAGGAGTGGGTGTAGGTCCCACCCAGCTCTCTTTTTAACTGGACGGATAATCTTACCCCCGGGTGATCCTTACCGTACCCGGTGCCAACACACTGTTCGTCTGTTCTCAAAAAGTGAGCGCGAAAATGTATAACGATATACGATACAATTAGATTTTAGCTCAGTTCCACTCGCTCTCACTTTCCCTGAAACCTTCTTCTTCGCTCTCTCATTGATTCTGCAGCTCAGTATACATGGCCATGAAGGGATACTCTGTGCAAGTTCCTCTACCTCAGTCTGTTGAGCAATTGCTCAACAAGATATGCATCGACCAGAACCAATTCCCGCCTGACGCCAGAGTGCGACAGGAATTAGCTTCGTTGGGCGAAGCGGCGGCTCTTGAAATTCTCCAGAAAATTTCGAAGTGTAAAATCACCAGAAGCTTGGGCGGCTTTATCATGCACATGATCCGTCTGGCTACCAACTCTTCTCCGCAGAAGAAATTCGTCCTTACCTCGCCGCAGCAAAGCCCCTCTTCTTCTCACCGGTTCAGTCACTATGGCCAAGGTTCGGAGATTTCCTTTTGGTTCCTCTTCTCTTTGTTTACGTTTGTTCTAAAATCTTAGAAATTTTGAAAATAGGGCCCGCTCACAGTTAAAGTGTTATTTAGTCCATCTTTTTTGTTTGGGAGAATTATTATTCTCGTTTTCCTGAGGAATCTGTTCTAGGCTTAGATCATTCACAGTTCTTTAAAACCACGTATTAGCTATGTTTTAACTAAAATAAATAAAATCCGTCCTCGCTTAGTTATTTCTCTTTTTAATTACTTATCTAAAGAGTCAGTAGCTCATAGCTAACAAGGTTGCATATTAGGTAAATACAAGTTAAATTTGAAGAATTTTAAGAAGAACTAATGTGAATGCTCTTATAGTACCTTTGATTTGCACAGGAGGTGATGATATTAAAGTTAGTCATTCTCCTGTTTCTTACAATGCTGTAAATTCCACATCTTCGAGCTCAAGGAGAGTTAATATTCCACAATTTGTGGCTTTGGGAGAGCTCGAGTTTCGGAAAGCCTTCCTAATTTTAAGTTATATTGGCGGGTAAGTAGTTTATTGCTTTGATTCCTTTTATTTTATTCTTTTGGTTTATAAATACCTGTTTATTTATTTATTTTGCAGAGATCAGCTTGAAAAGGTTGTAACGGCGGACCAAATTCGAAGTTGGAAGGATTTACCTATGGGAAAATTTGAGTCGGAAGTTTGGAAAGCCTTAGGACAAAAGTATATTGACAAGGAAGACCGGCAAGTGGTGAGAATCATGACTCTATTCTGACCTTTAATTAAGCTAGTATGCTTACTGTTTCTTGACTAATTTTTATTGCGTGTGAGCCGAATTCCTTGGAAGTTTGATGTATGAAATTGCATAGACTGATATTAATGCATGATTTTCCTGATTGGTTCCCCCCCCCCCCCCCCCCCCCCCTTCTCTCGCAGAATGTTGATTGGGATCCTAGGAAAACACACATGTACCACTGTTATGTTTCTCTGGATGGAAGCTGCAGGTTCAAGGTTTGTAAATCTCCACCTATACATGTAGGCACAACTCTACTGAATGCAAAAACCGGCACAATTCTTACAACTGTTAGTCTAAAAGTTGTTTATAAACAATTGAAGTCTGTATCTGATCATACCTTTAAGTTTTCTCTATATTTTCCTCATGCACGTAATATTAAAGGAACTGACAGACTACAATTATAAGAGACTATAGAAATGACCTTGATTCTTCTTTATTGGCGATGATAAGGAAAACAACCAAATGTAATTAAGTACTCTAATGAGTTAGTAGTACTCGTCTGCCATTAGAGGCTTCTTAATTAAGCTATGTTCATCATACTTTATTGCTTAAGAGTTTAGACTACAGTAAGGTGTGTAATCCAATTTAAAATTACGTCAGAATAATGGTGACAATCATAATTGGTTCATATTTTCCCAATACGATAAGGATGTGCAATATTGTATGTGTTTATGTAATGATGTTTTCATCACTGTGTCATTCAAAATGAAAACAAGTTCATAGGGGCGGTTTCATCACTTTAACTGCTTCTTATTTAGGGTCCCTTTCTAACCAAGCTCAAAACTCATCTACAAAAGGTCTTAGGAGATGACAATGTTTTAATGGTAAAGTTTTCTGAAGATGCGAGTGATCCAACTACAAGGACAACATTTCATGATTCTTACGCTGCGTATAATAAGATTGCAAAGGAGGGGATTCTTGTTGGCTTGCGTCTTTACCGTTTTTTTGGTGAGACTTGTTAACTCCTTGCTCCAACAAATTTTAAATTTTTTGGCTCTTGCTTGTTCTTTTGTAATCATTGTTGTTTCATCTA
The DNA here is from genome assembly GCA_027186245.1 of Coriaria nepalensis. NCBI lineage: Eukaryota > Viridiplantae > Streptophyta > Magnoliopsida > Cucurbitales > Coriariaceae > Coriaria > Coriaria nepalensis. The sequence continues at coordinate 4,401,544 of CP114484.1, read as the reverse complement.
CAACTGTTACATGTTTTAACCGTGTGTTGGATTTATGTTACGTTGTTTCCACTTTTAATTTGGTAAATTGTCTCAATTTACAGGGTTTGATAGTTGTCATGGTTGATTTTTCTACATGATAAGATTGGCTTTGTGTGAATGTGTTTGGGTTGATTTTTTGGTATAATGAGATTAGCTCTGTGTGATGCATAGAGAGGGAATCGACGCTGAGTTCTGCTTCTAAGGTGGTAGTAGAGGTTAAAGGATTACTGGACATGAGAACAAGTCGAATATCATCAGTTGTCTATAGTTACTAAGACCCAATCCAGGTTACGAAAATTCATAACAATTTTCCAGGGTGCTATACTAGATCATTCATGGCCTTGAAAATACCTGAAATAATCTAAACTAGAACAGCACTGATTCCGATTCCGATAAACAGACGATTCTAGGTTTTTTTTGTTCGTTAAAGGGCAGCATTTGAAATTTACTGCAAAATACTATTCATAAGAATACTGTTCACTATAATTGTTGCAATAGCATTGTTCATCCACTGTAGCAGTGGCATTGTTCACAGAGTTACTGCTTGCGGAACTGTAGTGATTCTGTTCACAACGGAATTGACAACAAATTTAATTAATTTGAAGCTGCATGCTATGTAGGATTCTAGGATTTTCATGTTAAAGAGAAATAAATAAGTAGACACACGGCAGGAAGGGTAGAAAGTGAAAGTCTCGGCCCCTAAAATTAATATGTATGGGAAAATCCCATTTCTGATAATACTTCAATCCTATTACAATGATACAAAACTGCCATTAATGAGAAGCAACTTTAAATATTAAAAAAAGTAATTCTAGTAACTATAAACCAACTTACCATCTGTTGATAATTGTTGTTTGGTATCTATTTGGCAGGATAAAAACTTAATTGATTTAAAAGTAATTTTTGTTCATGTTGACACAATTTCAATCTGGTTGTGGATTAGTGTTTAAAGATGGAGGCAAAGAGGAAAAGAAGAAAAATCCAACAACGTCAGCGGTGAAGTGTTATTTTGTTCTCATGGAATCTGATGCATCTATTGATAAGGGTAGGCCTTATGAATTATTTAACAAAACAGTTTATGAAGCCCGATGTCTTTTCATGCATGTGCATATGGTATCTAGTGTGGCCGCCTATATGGCAAGGTACGTTAGTGACCTAAATGTCTTCAGAATGAGTTTTGTAGTACTTAATCATTTCTTACTAATTCAACTTCTAAACGGAATGGGAGTTAAGGTTTTCACTCATCTTGTCAAAGACAATAAGCCTAAATGTTGATCTATCATCTGTACACCTTCAACGAATTCAAGATATATACTGCCGGGTATGGTATTAAAGTTTCCCTCCCTAAATGAAATTCCGTGTGTTTCTATATATACATATATATTCCAACATTTGCTCCTGCTTTTTCTTGATCTACAGGATGAAGATGGTTTTATCATCACTCGAGATGGAAAGCCTCTTATTCATACAGATGGCACTGGCTTCATATCTGAAGACCTTGCCTCGGAGTGTCCTAACCATATTCTTAAAGGACAGTTTGTCGGTAAGGTAAAAGTGAGGTTTTTAGACTTGGATTACAACAGGATTTATTAATATTCTGAAATGTTGCACGGTTAATCGTAACATTGCTACAAGTTGGAAGTGTCTGTGAGTTGGTAACCTACTCTTTTCTTTGTTTTTGCATTTTTTGCTTAATGCTAATAGCCTTGAAATCAGGTTTATTAGGTTTATGCATAACTTAGAAAAACTGATGTTCTATGTTGATTTTAGATGTGATATATTAAAAGAACATATAATTAGTATACTATCTAAGTTGTCAATCTGAAATCATCGTAAGTGGAAACAACAGTACCATAGCTATATCTGCATACAGAAGTGGGACTGAAATTAAGTTGCAGAAGAAGAAAGATTAGCTTTAGATGTTTCATGAAAAACTTGTATGTAATCTTCCAAACAAATCTCAAAGAAACTTATCATTTCCTTAGATCCCTTGGAAGTTACCTATCTAAGCTCTTATAATTTTAGTGTTTTCTTTCTTTGGGCAACTTACTTAAAATTGGTCTTGGTGTCTTCTGTTTATTAATATTCTGTAATTATTAAATTTCTTGTCTTAATAGAGAGTTCAATTATGGTTGAATGATGTGACTCAATTCCTGGTCTTAACAGGGAATTTCTACCACTGAAGAGCTTCCAAATAAGATTTTGGAAATTGAACCCAAGTTCAACACCCAGGAGCTGGTGGGGAGTAAAGTGTCTCTGCTTTCTTCTCTCTCTTTTGGGATTTATTTTGAATTCATTTATTTGTAGGGCTTGAATTTGTTTTATTTATTTTCTATCCATTTTGCCTAGCCTCTGCTTATCCAATTCCGACTCTTTAACGATGGTTGTGCGGTCAAAGGAACTTTTCTTATCAATAAACAGGTTTGCTTTTGAAACACTATTAGATAAACGAATTTGGAGTAACTTTAAATGCTCTATTACCTGGTGCTTTTCATTGTATTCAATGAGAAATCATTAGATGGATATAGTACTTGTGGACCAACCACCCAACATGTCACATTAGATTACTACTATAGGTGGCATGTTGGAATTGGATGGTGATCACATGGACTAGGTCCATCCAAGAGTACTCAATATTTGACTCTTTTGGTGCTGAATTTGAAACGGAAATTGATGGGCATTCACAATCTGTTACAACCTCTGGCACATTGACTATTTCTTAATCCACAAATGGAAACTATTTGATATTAGTTTCACTTTCAGTTAAAAAAAATCTTACTTTGAAATTTTTTCACTAAGGTTGTTCATATAAAAGATTTTCCACCGAAGTTGTCTTGGGTTGAAGTTCCAAAACTTTTCATTCAGAATATTAAAAATGTATAATTGAATGGTCGTCTAAAAAAGAATAAAAAAAAGTGTAATTAATCTCTATGAACCAGTACATGTGAGTGGCTTCTATTTTCATTTAAAATATGAACATTATAAGTTTTGAAGTCGTCCACCTGATATTTTTCAGTTTACACTTCCCGTCTACTCTTATATTCTGGGGTGATTCATCTTCAGTAATCGGTAATCAGTCACCAAGTTATCTTTTATTGCATGCACTTCTTGGAAATTGTTGCAGCTTCCTCCTAGAACAGTTCAGGTTCGTGATTCAATGGTTAAAGTTGAGAGTGATTCAAAACTCTCAAATGTTCCAACCGCAAACTCTTTGGAGATAGTAACGACGAGGTACTCTCAAATACTCCAAAGTGTCCCAAGATTGGAGTTCTTCGAAAAGATTTTGATATATTGATTGTATCATAATTTCTCTAGTCTCCGATTATGTGGATCAACTTAGGTCTTTCCAGTCTGAAACAGTTTGTCTTGACATATGCTTTATGTAATGAAGAAATCTGATTCTTGCCATTTTTCTGTATGATGTTAAGATGACATGTAGACATATCTCTCTCTCTCTCTGTCTCTCTCAGCAATCTGCCAAAGAAGACATATCTGTCAAGAAATTTGATTGCTTTATTAAGCTATGGAGGCGTCCCAAAAGAATATTTTATGAATCTCCTTACAGATGCTTTGAGTGATGTTCGTGGTGTTCTGTCAAAGAAGCGCTCAGCTTTAAGAGGTATATGGATTATCCGTTGTTATATTTAGAGTGAATTTAATGTCATAGAAAGTCGACCGATTTACTGAATTGTTCTTCTTAACTCGGTTTTTTATGCATGCAGTGTCCATAAACAATGGTGAGATGGATGATTTCATGGTGGCAAAAATGATTTTATCAGGAATTCCTCTCGAAGAGTCATATTTACAATACCGTTTATCAATTCTACTGAGGGAAGAAAAGAAGAGTCTCAGAGGAGGACGGCTTCATCTACATGAATGCTATTACTTAATGGGGACTGCTGATCCTACTGGAATCCTCGAAAAGGATGAAGTTTGCATTATTCTGTATGTTGCATGAAAATGTTTTTCATATAACTACATGAAACTAAAAGTAGAAAAACATTGGGATGCTATTTGTTTTATTATGTTAGTCTTCTATTTGATAATTGGTATCAACGAGTTGTTAATACAAATTCTTCTGTCTTTTCCACAGTGAGAATGGGCAGATTTCTGGGAAGGTGCTTGTCTATCGCAATCCTGGATCACACTTCGGTGATATTCATGTTCTAAAGGCCACTTATGTGAAGATGATAGAATCAGTAGTTGGAAATGCAAAGTATGCTATTTTCTTCTCTAGCAAGGGACCACGTAATGTTGGTGATGAGATTGCTGGTGGTGATTTTGATGGTGATTTGTATTGGGTTTCAAGAAATCCAGAGGTTAGCGTGTAAAAGTTTTTTATGTTTCTGGTCTTGGGGGGTTCCTCTCTGCTCTTGACTCGCCCTAGCTTCCTTCTTGAAAAATGCCATCATATGTGTATATATATTATATATATATGAAATATGAGCATCGTGGCTTTTGATATTATTTAGGGTGATGATATGTTGCATAGGCAGTATCTACTGAACTCCCAAGACTTTGAATGTATTATATTATATTAGTTTGTATTGGATATTATATGGAATTATTTCGACTGAACACTAATTATTGGCATACTATTCAGTTATTAGAACATTTCACAGCAAGTGAACCGTGGACCCCGGTTTCTTCAGTGCAAGGGGTGGAGAATAAAAAACCAACTGATTTTTCAGCTGATGAGCTAGAGGATGAACTCTTTAAGCTATTCTTGACAACTAGGTTCCAGCCAAGGTATGTAATGTGCATTATTCAAATTGGTTTATTACTCCTCTCTGGACTCCATATGATGCAACACATTGTAGCTTAAATTGAATCTTGGGCAGAGAGATCTAAATTTCCATAAACTGATTTGTGTTGAGTATCATGTTTAAATCATTTTCTGCTTTTGCCAGTTATTCTATGGGTGTGGCAGCTGATTGCTGGTTGGCACTAATGGATCGGCTACTTACTTTGGGGGATGATTGCATTGAGGAGAAGAACATAGTGAAATCGAAAGTACTTCGGTTGGCTGATATATACTATGATGTTTTAGATGCACCCAAGAAGGGTGGAAGAAAGGTCAGTTATGCCATACGAATTGATTTGAATAGTAGCAATGGATTGTGAATATTTCCTCAAGATTCTTTTCAGTAACTGTTTAACATATCTTGGACAGATTGAAGTTCCAAGTGAATTAAAGGTGGAGAAGTTTCCGCATTTCTTGGAACGGGTGAATTCCTATTCTTCTACCTCAATTCTTGGACTAATTTTTGACACTGTGAATCAATATCTGGCAGATGATTATCCGGACATAGGTGAGGGTTTCCCACTCATACTATTATTATATGCAAGTATCATCTTTGTAATTATGATATTGAATCTGCCATTACAAGTAAACCATTGATATCAGCTCCCTGAAAGTTTTCCTCCCAATTAAATTTTCATGCTCTCTATGTCCAGATAATATTATTCTTGATGATTTTTGTCTTTCAATGCTACAGAAGTTCAAAAACTCCAGAGTTTTGAAGGTGAAATTCCACATGATGTAATGAAGAAATGGAGGGAGCTTTATGAACAGTACAGACTAGACATGGCTGCTGCATGCTGCCATCGTGATCCCGAGGCCAAACGCACTGCAACTATTTCAGTCATAAAAAAGTACAAGCAGGTAATTACTCTTCTACCCTCTGTTTCTTCCCTACCCAAGTGAAGTTTCCATGCAATAAGAAGAAAAGAAAAAGGAAAAAAAAGACTTGGAATCTAAAATTAGCTTGTCTCTATTCAGATATTATATGGTGCTTCAGAACTTGAGGAGAGCCCTAAGAAAGAGGAAGAAATTCATCATGAGGCACTTGCAATATATCATATCTCCTATGATTACGCAGACGGAAATCATGATGTCAGTAAATGTAGCTTTGCTTGGAGGGTTGCCGGCTCAGCCCTCTGCAAGCTGTATGCAAGCAAACAAGGTGAAATCAACTTTATCTGTCTTCCTTCTGTTTTGCGTGAGGTTTTTAATTAACTTGAATATCAATATAATATTTATTTATATGTATATGTGAAATTTGTGATTATGTATGAATGAGAAACGCTATAATTTATGTTTTAATCCTGTAATTTCGTAAAGGATGAAGCATTTAATGCATACACTTATATAATTGAAGCCCATGATTTATATCATGGTTAGAATAAGCAAATTGAGTCAACCTTTGAAAATAGGGTTGAGCAAATTGGATCGGATCTGATTGATTCAATCTGAATCAGTTGGATCTCCATCCCATCCCGATCGGTTGAAGAGTTCCTACGGTCGAATCAAGGGGATTTGATCAAAACTAAGTTAGATATTTGATCCCATCAGATTCAACTCTTTTTTTTTTCCCGTTATTTTTGGGTTTATATATATAGTAAAATTTGATAAATTAATAGTCTTGAGATTGATTATATTTATTAATTTAGTGAAATATTAAATTATTATGAAAAATTAGTATGTTATCTTAGGTTGGGATTAACAAAATTATTATTTAAATGATTATTAATTTATAAGTATTAATTTATTAAAGTATATATGTAAGGAATTTTTACTTTAATTCATTCTCTATAAACAAATAATTTTTTTTTGCCTTTCAAGTATTTCTATTTAGTGGATAATGGTCAGAGATTTGTTGAGCTCAATGTATTTGAATACTAGATCTGTTGAGGTCGACGAGCGCATAGATTATCATCTTGTTTGGATGATTCCGAAAATTTTACGTGGACTTATTAGATGCTCTATATATCATTAGAAAGTTCATTTGAAAATAGGGATGAGCAAATTGGATCTGATCTGATGGATTCAGATTCAATCTGAATCAGTCGGATCTTCATCCCATCCGATCGGTTGAAGAGTTCCTTCGGTTGGATCAAGGGGATTCGATTTGAATTGAGTCGGTTATCTTATCCCACTAGATTTGACTGTTTTTTTTATAGTTGTTTTTAGGCTTATATATATAGTAAAACTTGACAAATTAATGGTCTTGAGATTGATTACATTTATTAATTTAGTGAAATATTAAATTATTATGAAAAATTAATATGTTATCTTAGGTTGGGAGTAACAAAATTATTATTTAAATGATTATTAATTTATCAAGTATTAATTTATTAAAGTTATATATATATAAGAAATTTTTACTGTAACGCTTAAATTTTTTTTTCCTTTAAAATATTTATATTTAGTGGACAATGGTCGGAGATTTGTTAAGCTTAATGTATCTAAATACTAGATTTGTTGAGGTCAATGGGCACACAGACCATCATCTTGTTTGGATGATTTCGAAAGTTTTACGTGGACTTATTATATGTTCTATATATCATTAGAAAGCTCCTTTAAAAATAGGGATGATCAATTGGATTTGATTGATTGATTGAATCTGAATCAGTTGGAACTCTATCCCATCCGATTGGTTGAAGAGTTCCTTCGGTCGGATCGAGGGGATTTGATCAGAATTGAGTCGGATATCCTATCCCATTAGATTTGACTGCTTTTTTTGTTGTTGTTTTTGGATTTATATATATAGTAAAACTTGATAAATTAATAATCTTGAGATTGATTACTATTATTAATTTAGTAAAATATTAAATTATTATGAAAAATTAGTATGTTATCTCAAGTTGGGATTAACAAATTATTATTTAAAGGATTATTAATTTATCAAATATTAATTTATTAAAGTTAGATATATAAGGAATTTTTATTTTAATTCATTCTCTATTAACAATTAAATATTTTTTTCCTCTCATGTATTTCTATTTAGTGGACAATGGTTGGAGATTTGTTGAGCTCAATGTATTTGAATACAAGATCTATTGAGGTCAACAAGCACACAAACTATCATCTTGTTTGGATGATTTTGAAAGTTTTACTTGGACTTATTAGATGTTCTATGTATCATTAGAAAGCTTTCTTGAAAATAGGGATGAGCAATTTGGATCTGATATGATTGATTGAATCTGAATCAGTCGGATCTCCATCCCATCCGATCGGTTGAAGAGTTCCTTCGGTCGGATCAAGGGGATTCGATTATAATTGAGTCTGATATTCGATCCCACTAGATTCGACTGCTTTTTTTTTTTTTTTTTCCGTTGTTTTTGGGTTTATATATATAATAGAACTTGATAAATTAATAGTCTTGAGATTGATTATATTGATTAATTTAGTGAAATATTAAATTATTATAAAAATTAGTATGTTATCTTAGGTTGGGAGTAACAAAATTATTATTTAAACAATTATTAATTTATGAAGTTTTAATTTATTAAAGTTATATATATAAGGAATTTTACTTTAATTCATTCTCTATTAACAATTATTATTATTTTTTTCTTTTCAAATATTTCTATTTAGTGGTTAATGGTCGAAGATTTGTTGAGCTCAATATATCTGAATACTAGATTTGCTGAGGTCAATGGGCACACAAACTATCATCTTACTTGGATGATTTTGAAAGTTTTACGTGGACTTATTAGATGTTATATATATCATTAGAAAGCTCTTTTAAAAATAGGGATAAGCAAATTGGATCTGATTTGATTAATTCAATTTGAATTAGTCGGATCTCCATCCTATCCAATTGGTTGAAGAGTTCCTTTGGTGGATCAAGGGGATCCATTAGAATTGAGTCAGATATCTGATCTCACTAGATTCGACTGCTTTTTTTTTTTTCGTTGTTTTTGGGTTTTTATATATAATAAAATTTGATAAATTAATAGTCTTGAGATTGATTAGATTTATTGATTTAGTAAAATATTAAATTATTATGAAAAATTAGTATGTTATCTTAGGTTGCGATTAACAAAATTATTATTTAAACAATTATTAATTTATGAAAGTTATATATGTAAGGAATTTTTACTTTAATTCAATCTCTATTAACAATTTTTTTTTTCCTTTCAAATATTTCTATTTAGTGAACAGTGGTCGGAGATTTGTTGAGCTCAATATATTTGAATAGTAGATATGTTGAGGTCAACAGGCACACAGACTATCATCTTGTTTGGATGATTCCAAAAGTTTTACGTGAACTTATTACATGTTCTATATATCATTAGAAAGTTATGAAAGTTTAATTTCATATAAAATTGGCCGCTTGCAATTTGTACATCACAGGAAAAAACTATACTAGAGTAAGTAAAGAGTGTACATCAACATTATATTTCAAATTTCATTGTTGTCTCAATTACTATGAGTTATTTATTAATCTCTAGAAAATGTGTGTAGGAAGATTTGTAAGTCTAGTTTCAAATGCAACTCATGACGTGCTCATTGTAATGGACAATGCTAATTGAGGAAGAATATCATTTTATTTTAATTATTATGAGAGTTTTACTTGAAGTTATGAAACGTGCTATATACAATTGGAAAGTTTTGGAAGTTCGATTTCATATGCAATGGGCCGTTTTCAATTTCAACAATAGATGATAAAGTTATTGTAGAACAAGTGGATTATGTGCATTAACATCATAATTCAAATTTAATTTATTTTGTTTTAATTATTTTGAGAGATTTACGAATCTCTAGAAAATGTGCGATACATGTACAGAAAGATTTGGAAGTCTAGTTTTAATGTAATTTCGAGATAAGATAAAAAAGTTATTGCAAATTTAATAGACAATGGTGAAACTTGTTGAGCTCACTGAGTCTCTCTTTAAGACTGCTGAGCTCAACTCTTCCAATGCCATTGTTCATTAAATTTGAAATAACTTTCATTTGATGTTGAAATTGCAAATAGTCAATTGTATATGAAATTAGACTTCCATATCTTTTCAATGGTATACAGCATGTCTCATAACTTTAAGTAAAAACTCTTGGAATCATTAAAAGAAAGTGATAGTCTTGTTGACTCGTTGAGCTCAACAGGTTTAACATTCAAACCCTTTGAGATCAACGGGTTCATGACATTGTCCATTAAATTTGCAATAACTTTAGAATTTCAGTAAATGTATTTATGTTATTACAAGTTTGCTTTAGACTTATGAATCCATTTATTTTCTTGCAAAAAAGGCCGGTAAATATGGGCACAAGAATAAGATGCCCTAGATTTTTAATTGAGCATCAATGTTGCCATACGTTGTGATGCACGATAATGTCGATGTGTGGATGAAGGGAGACATGATAAATGTTTTAATTTAAGTAATGAACACGTTTTAGTTCATTATAATTATTTGTAATTAAATTCTTTTATTTAGTTGTAATATAGCTTATTGTTTGTGGGATATTGCAATTTTCAAAGGAAGAAGATCGGCATTATATAAGAACTTGGAACCATTTTCGGATAAGGAAGACATTGTGGATAGATCGACAAGGAAGGAGGAAGAGGAACATGAGGATTATGTTGAAGAGGAAGAGGATGAAGAAGATAAGAAAAAGAAGAAAAAAACCAGAAAAAGGGAAAAAAAAAAAAAAAGAAGAAAGAGAAGTAGAAAAAGAAAAAAGAAAATAAGAGGAAGCCTTCGAGCATATGGTAGTGAGACAAGAGATAATATGGGTATTATTGGTGGTTCAAGGAGGCCATTAACTGTATGATGGGTATGGAGGAGAGGATGATGGGAAAAGTATGAAAATTTTGGAGGAGAGGATGAGGAGTATTGAGAAATTGATTAAACTGATTGGTGAGATGACAAATGAAGACTTTTTGCTACAAAGCCCACCACCTCCTCCTCATGCATATGATGCATCCCCTTTAGCATGAAGCTCGCCACCACCTCCAGATGCACCTCATTTATCCCCTCATACACCTCGTTCATTCCCTTTAGGTTGTTAGTCGTAACTATCTTATACTCTGGCTCTTTCTGAGTTGTTAGTTGTAACTATCTTATACTCTGGCTCTTTCTAAGACATTGTGGTTTGGATATCCTCGTACACTTTTTTTCTAGGTATTGGCCCCCGGAAGATGCATACACAAGCCCCTCCTCCCCCCTGTCTAGATAGTAAAAGAAGAAGAATGAAATAAAATTGAGAATAAAATCGAGTGTAGATAGGATAAGAGGAAGAAACAACTCTTTTATCCCTATATATAAACTGGTTAAAGAAAAGAGTATTTATTAAGGGACAAGTATTAAAAGCAAACTCGCTACTTGAGCTTAATAAGGAAAATAATAAAGCGATGATGAGTTGGATTAACGAGAATGAAGAAAAAAAGTAAATACTTATTTTCTTTTTTATATTCTTTTTTCACTTAATTGCATAGACAATTCAGAGGTTGACTTTTTGATCTGTTCACTCAAATTATTTGACTCTGATGCAAAAAAAAAAGTTCTCATGAATTATGACTTGACACAATTTATTTGGTGTCATTTGTTTCTATATCATTTGACTTATGCATTAATTTTGTTTTTGGTATGACTGTCCCCATAGAGGACACCTGTGATCGAAATGGATGGCTATAAATACGATTAGGTATGGTTTGAGGACATATTATAACCTAGATCATGGATAACAACCGATGTAAGTTATTTTTTTATGAGATTCATTGAGCAATTAGGAAAAATAAGCATAAACTAACATACTGTCAGATTTTTTAGATTGTTTGATGACCCCTTTTCTATTGGAGTCTTCAAGAAAACAGGAAAAGCAAATCGAACACTATTTTCTACTTGTTTATCCTAATTGCTTGATTGTTATTCGTACATTGTTTTGATTGTTTTTTACTTCTTTTTCTATATTTTATGGTTCCAACATGTGGATGAGTACATGTAGAGATGGCAATCCGGGCCGGCCCAGCCCTACCCGGCCCGGCCCGTATTAGACCCGAGCCCGTTTAGGTCAGGTCTGGCTCGACCCGTTTTGATTTGGGGCGGGCTCGGGCCAGGGCGGGCCTCAAAAGTCTAGGCCCAGCCCGAGCCCGGTTAAAAATGGACTTAAAAATGAGATTTTTATTTATGAATAAAAACAGCTTTAGGTAGCATGATGGTACTATTCATTACGGGCACTGTTCCCCGCGGTACTGTTCACTGCGGGTAGCCAGTATACCCTCGGGTTGAATTTGGCCCGTTTTAAAAATGGGTATATAATCCATGTCCGGCCCGCACCCGTGTATGGGCCGGGCCAAGCCCGTACCCACATATTGCGGGTGCGGGTACGTGTGCTGGTCGGGCTTTAACATACTTAGCCATGATGTTGCCTTTGTATATATTGTCTTTCCTCAGTTCGTGAACTATTTTTGGAATTCTTAGTTCAAGAAGATGAGGAAGCTGGAGCGAGCAGAATATGATTTTTAGGTAAATTTTATTTTGTGTGTCTAAGTGGGTGGAGAAAAAACCTAGAGAGGATATCGATGGATGGTTGTAGAGAGATTATACATACCTTTCAACTACCTAAACCAATACTGGGTTGTTTTGTTTATTGACATATCGGTGAGGAAGATCATCGTTATTCATTAGTTGTGGTTGAGCAGAAGCTGGAAGGGTAAGTTGAGAACATTGCTAGCCTTATTATGCTAGCCCTATTATGCACCATGCTCTTATACTTATTGAGAATTGTTATGCTATAGTTTGAAGTAGCACAATTCAAAGTGGAGGTGATTGTAGAGTTGCTAGAAAATAGTACTACTCTTTTAGGAGATTATGAGGTATTCACACTCAAGTAAATAGAGTTTCGTCATGCATGTATCGATATTCGTCTTGTTTATGATGAGCATGTGAAACCTTCCCGCTCCCAGATTGCCACTGCCATTTACTTGGGATATTTAGACCTATGATTTGTATTATAATTATTTTTGTGTTTAGTCATAATTTAAGGTACATTTAATGTATATGACTTAAGGAAATTATTTTTGAAGTTCATTATGATTTTGATTGATGTTGATGTGTTGGGGCTACATTGGCTTTTTAAGTCTATCCCCTATCTCGGTTGCTCAAAATGCTTCTAAAAGCTCCCTTGAGGAATTGGGAATTAAGGGACATTGGCCTTTTTAGTCTGTCCCTTATTTCTGATTGCTCAAGATGCTTCTGAAAGCACTCCTCGAGCAATTGGGAAAGGGGGACATTGGCTTTTTAAGTATATCACCCTTTTCCGATTGCTCGAGAGGTGATCTAGAAGCACCTCAAAACTTAAACTTTTAACTCTTCATATGAATCTCTACATATTAAACATTTCATCTGAAAACTTTAAAATTAAACTTTTCAACCTAAACCTAACCCTTAAACCCTACAATTTAGTCATAAACCTTAAGACTTGGTTATTTTATCTTAACCTTGTGTCTTTTCATATTAACCCTAAACCCTAAATATAGATATTTCATATTGACCTATGTCTTAAGCCTTAAGACTTAGTCCTTTCATCTTAACTCTATATCCTTTTATATTAACCATAAATCCTAAATATTTGATCTTTTATATTAACCCTATTTCTTAAATATTAAGACTTCATCCTTGCATCTTAACCCACCCTATGTCTTCAACCTTAAGACTTGGTCTTCTAATTTTAACATTATGTCCTTTCATATTAACCCTAAACTCTAAGAGAGACATTTTATATTGACCTATCTCTTAAACTCTATGACTTGGTCCTAAAACCTAAACCATGTCTTAATCCCTAAGTGTTAAATCGTTCATATTAAACCTAAATCCTAATACTTTAACCCTAAATACTAAGACTTTATCCCTAAACCCTAAGACTTATACCTTAAACCATATGTCTTAATTCTTAAACCTAAGATTTTAACCTTACACCATACAAATCCATACTAAACCCTAAACCATATGTTTAATCCCTAAACTCTAAGACTTTAACCGTAAACCATAATTCTAACAAATCCATACTAAACCCTAACCTTTAAGACCATTAGACTTTAACTCTAAACCATAACTCTAACAAATCCATACTAAACTCTAAACTTTAAGATTTTAACCCCAAACCTTAAGATTGTAACTCTAAACCCTAAGTGTTTAACATTAAAACATAAGTCTTAATCTCCAAACCTTAAGACTTTAACCCTGAACCATAATTCTAAAAAATCCATACTAAACCCCAAATTGTAAGGCTTTAACTGTAAACCCTTAAGTCTTGATCCATAAACCCTAAGTCTTGGTCCTTTATTCTTAACCCTAAACCTTAAGTCTTGGTCTTTTAATCTTAAACTGTATACCCTATGCCATTTCATATTAATCCTGAACCTAAACCTTAAGTCCTAAAGCATAAGAAACACTAGGTGTTAGACTTTCAACTCAAATCTTTGCCCTGAACCTTTGAGGAGTGTTGAGCATTTTGATTTGATTTCTTGATTGCTCGATGACTCATTTAATCAACCAATGCATTAGAGGCAGAATCACCGATCACCTTAAATGTATCATCATTCACTCAAGAAACCTTCATTGTTAGTGACTCACATTATCTCTTCATTAATTTTTTCTCTACCATGGGAGTCAATGGGATACTTAATCTCGTTTGCATTTACCTGGATTATGTGCTTTTCTTGAAGGATTTTGTACTTCATGAACATTGGGTCAATTGTTCGTCTATCCAATCAAGAATTTATCTTAGCTTTTTAACTTAGTTTAAAAGCTTAACTTTCCATAAGATTTTCTATTTAGTTAACTTATCTCACTATGCATTTCTCATTTATTTTTAGAAATCTAGTTCTAAATCTTTTCTAATTATAATTTTCCTGATTAAATGAGTAACTTTTTTTCTACAAAGTGTTTCCTTCTAGATTATCATTTTTACCTTATGATTCAAGCCATTAAAGTTAACCCATCAAAATATTTTTCTGTTTATATAGCAGACATCAAGGCGTCGAGTACGTCGAGGTGTCGAGTATGTCGAGTATGTCAAGGCATCGAGTACATCACATATTGGAGGCATCGAGTACATCGCATATTGGAGGCATCAAGTACGTTGAGGCATCGAGGCATTATGACATAAAGGCATAGAGGTGTATAGGCATTGAGGCGTTGAGCACGTTGAGTATGTTGCTACATTGGGGGAAAATACTTTTCCCTCTTGCATCAGAACTGCCCCAAACCAATCTTTGATGTGTCGTTGTATATCATAAACTTTGTTTCCTCGGTAGGTATGATAAG
Source organism: Coriaria nepalensis (assembly GCA_027186245.1). Lineage (NCBI taxonomy): Eukaryota > Viridiplantae > Streptophyta > Magnoliopsida > Cucurbitales > Coriariaceae > Coriaria > Coriaria nepalensis. The sequence goes on along the minus strand of CP114484.1, from coordinate 4,386,469 downwards.
AATTAGTGCACTAGTTAGTCTACTCTTTATTTCTTGCAAGCTTCGTTTATACTCTTCCGTCCACTCAAACTTCCTTTCCTTTTTAGTAAGAGTTGTGAGTGGTGTAGTGATCCTAGAAAATCTTTTAAACGAATCTTCTGTAGTAACCAGCTAATCGAAGAAAACTTCGAATCTCAGTGACAGTGGTAGGAGTTGGCCATTTCATTATTGCTTCTATCTTTGCAGGGTCCACTAATATTCCTCCCATAGACACTACATATCCAAGCAATTTCATCTCATTTAGCTAAAACTCGCATCTTGAAAACTTTGCATAGAGTTCATGCTCTTTCAATATCTGCAATATGACTTTGAAATGGTGTTCGTGTTCCTCTTTGTATTTTGAGTACACCATTATATCGTTGATAAATACTATTATAGATTTATCGAGAGTTATTGAACACTCGATTCAATACTTCCATAAAATATGCAAGGGTATTTGTCAATCCAAACAATATTACCACGAACTCATAATATATGTAATGAGTCCTAAAAGCCATTTTTAGGACGTCTTCTTTTTTAACTTTCAGCTAGTGACATCTTGATTGCAAATCGGTCTATGAGAAAGTTGTTGCCCTTTTTAGTTGTTTGAATAAATCATCACTCCTTGGTAGAAGGTATTTGTTCTTCAACGTCACTTTATTAAGTTCTAGATAGTCGAATACATAATCTCATCATTCCATCTTTCTTCTATATAAATAAAACCTGTGTTCCCCAAGGACAATGTCTTGGTCGTATAAATCCCTTCTCCAATAGCTCTTGTAGTAGTGTCTGCAACTTGTTGAGTTCTGTTGGTGCCATCCAATAAGGTACCTTAGATTTGAGTGTCATCCTTAGTAAAAGTTGAATCTCAAAGGTATTGACTCGGTCTGGTGACAAAACCAATAATTCCTCTGGATAAACTTTAACAAAATTCTTTAATACTAGTACATATTATGTACCAATCTTCTTTTCTATCGTTTGATCCATGACTCTAGCTAGATAGCTGACACAACCACTATCTAGCGATTTCTTCGCTCTCATTGCTGAGATCATCATTTTAGGTTGCTTTCTAGAGTCTCCTTCGTACTTAAATCCTTTTTCGCCGTTCAAATTAAATGTGACTTTTCAATTTCTACGTCCAATAGATGCATTGTACTTTCCAAGAAAATCCATTCCTAGGATAATGTCGTAATCGTGCATGTCGATGATAACTAGGTCTGCATACAATTCTTTTCTAGAACTAGTACTATATGAAACCAGAAACTAGATAGCAAGACTTCCCTAGAGGGAAGGGTGGTCCTAAAGATTTGGCCCAATATATCCTTGTCTCTATCATGTTTACTAGCAAAAGTAAGAGATGCAAAGGAATGGGTTGAACTTGAATCAAACAACACATAACATCTAAATTTGCAACAAATGTTGAACTGTCACTATGCCCGATGTTCTAGCTTCCATATCATTTTTGGAGAATATGAATATCGTGACATTTGTCTCCGATGCTCCCAATCTACCTCAATTGATTTTAGGGCCTTCAATCTTGGATTGCAACAAATTGAGTAGTGGCCCTTGAGCCCCTTGCGGGTTAGGCTTTTTGTCTTCGGTTGCTCGGTTATAGTAGTCCCGAGCATAGTAATCTTCTTTTGCACAACTATAACATATGTAAGTCACAATCTACATTCTCCTAAGTGTTTCCTAATAAGCCACAATCATCTTATAATTTAAAACCCTATTGGGGATTTGCTTCCGGAGCTTCTTCCTAACCTTCTTGATCTTCCTCTATATCCTTTTTCAAACATTCATCCGGGTCCTCTTCCGGGTCTTCATCTGAGTCCACTTCCATCGGTTCCACAAAACTGAGCCTAATATTGATACAAAAGTCTTCCCATGGGTAATGCCATACAGATGCCGAATGGCTAACACTGTTCACATTTCCTTGCTATAGTTTGATCCCATAAAAATAGCCTTCAACTTAAATAATCAACGCTTTAATCCTTCTCTGCCTCTCATGCCATGATACACTGGTGGCTTTGTAACCTTAAATGTTGCTCCTATATAGGCTGGTCTCAGACTCTCAAAATATGGATATTTTCGATCTATGTAAATATTAACAGGTGAGGGATCCTTATTTGCCTCTTTCATTATCCCATAACTAACGCAAGTCAATACAAGAACACAAAAGAAAAACATACTTACTTGTAGAGTTGGTGCAATGATGCAAGGTGGGGTAGCATAACTTAGCTTTAAAACCAACTGTAGCGACCCGCGTTATTCGGACCGATGCATTACTATACTTTTCCTCGTAAAATCAAAGTTTTTTTTTCACTAAGGACTTAGTTTCAAATTTTTAAAAAAAAACTTTCTTTATTAAAAGAGTTTATTAATTAAGAGAAACATATATCATATAAAAAATATATATTATTGCGCTACTATTAAACATGGACGTGTCGACTATGAGATCTCAAAAAATTTATAAAAAAGTTTCCAAAATATTGGCCAAGTCTTCACAATGCACCCAAATATGTAGCTATAGTCATATCATTACCTCATCTGCAATCATCGCACTCTCTCGGCAAGTTAGTTAGGATAACTTGATTGGTTTCTTACCCTTAGTGCTTACAACATGAAACGTAAGATGTGAGCTTTCACTCAACAAGTACAAACTCTAAACCATAATCCCTAAATCCTTAACCTAAACCCTAAACCCTAAACCCTAAACCTTAAACTTAAATCTTAAATCTAAACCCTAAACCCAAATTCTAAACCCCTAATCCTAAAACATAACTCATAAATTGTATAATAAATTATTTTTATCAATTAATTCAACCATACAAAGATGATAATTTATTTTTGTTTATTTATAAGCTTGTAGTGTTCACCCATACACATGAGCTAGTTGTTGCAGATTCACCTGAGTCAGTTCATTTAAGTCAAACCTTGGGTACCACTCTTCCCATTCTCATTCCATATACCTCCTCAAGTGCTCTATGTTAACGGTACATTTGCCCAGCCTATGCTTAAAAGTTACGTCATATTTAAGGTTGTCATCCCTATGATTGATATGAATCATAATTACCCATCCCTTGCACCAGGCACCTTGAAGCATTATATTGATATTGTCTCTCACCTTGAAGCCCTAAGTTGTATTGATAGTTAGTGACGGTCAGAATTCCACTACTTGATGACGATTCCATTCGGTTTCACAAAATGTAACTTACCTTTGTAAATTTTCTTGTAGGGTTTCCTGTATTCCAATTAGATAGAGGCTGCAGGCAATGATCTTTGCCGGGTATAAAATACCGGCGGTTCCACTTCATTCTCTTGCAATCTCAATTTTGTCTCCAACTTTAAAGGAACCAAGTATGTTCATAATGACTATTAAGCAACACACCTTCTTCAAATGACTATTGTTAATTCTATTTGAGGTTAATATTCCTCTCAATCACTATTGTCATATTTATAGGGTTAGAAGCAAAAAGGTTGAGATTACCATTAATATTAATCTCGTAATGAATTAAGATAATTAAATCATGCAAATTTTAAGGAAAACAGTTCAGAATCCTACTAATTCTATTTGAACTATGTGGAAAACCAACAGACTCGATTTATCAATCCGTTGACTGTGGTCAAATTCACCTTAATTGAAATGGTTTGCAGTTATTCACGCATATTTTTAATAGTTGCTTTCAATTCCCTATAAGTGGCGTCACTTTCAAAATTCTTGACAGATCGAGGCCTCCCATATACCTCTCGATCCACCAAGAATTAAAGATCTTAAGGGTTCGAGGACTCTCAAAAGCCCCTCGATCGATTGGGAAATGTTTGGAATCAATGGCTCGATCCATCGAGACTGATTAACGAGTTTAGGGAAGAACACCGCAAACAATCTCAAAAATAATAAATTTGTAAGAAAATGTTTGAAAACACTGAAAAACTGTATAAGTGAACACTAAGAGGATATGTTAATCATAAGAAAAGGTTGCTACATCAAAATTATACAATAAATCAAATTGGATCACTAATATTGAGTTCAAGAGGTGTTGTGGGTTCTAATAGAATTTGGGTTCCGACATGTCGTTTTGTTATGTCTAAGATGGCCACATTTGCTACACTTATTTCACTTTTGTGGTTCTCTTTTTAGATCTTCCACTTTGTTTATGCATAACGGGATGTAGAATCAAAATCGACCGGAGAGTTTTGAGAAAATCCCAATCCTCGATTAGTGATATAAGATAATATGTGTTATGCAACAATTCCGATAACTCGAAGTGGTTAGGGAGTATGGGCACACAGTATCTTATCCAATTGGAATACCATTACAACTCTTCTTCCTGAAATTACCCGATACATTAATAGATCCACTAATCACCTCAAACATATTTGTATTCACTCTATAAACCTTCATTGTTAAGGATCTGTTGTGTCTTTTCATTAGCTCTTTCTCCACCTTGGAAGTTAATGAGGTGTTTTTCTTATTGCCTATACATTATCATTTGTAGAACCAAGTTGTCATAATCTTTTTGATACTATTGAGCAATGCTACAATTAGATAATCACGTGCATCTTTCAATGAAATGTTAAGTGACTCTATAGTATTATTAGTAATAATGTCATGTTAATCACCGATTAAATTAGCTCTCAACCAATGTTCATATTAAGCCATCTCTAGATAGGTTGCCATACTGAGCTGTTAGACTCTAATCTTGTTGACGTATTTGTTGAATTCGTGTACCCAATATGTTTTGGCCACACTGTACAATAGATGCAAAAGTTCACCACACTTGAATCTAGCCTTGACATTTTGTTTGATGTGACATATGCATGTACCATATTTTTTATTTGAGTAAACACTTCGTATATCGTTATCAATCCTCCTTATCTAATTTGATATGAAGTCCAAATAGGTGGCATTAGGGATCAAGCCTTTAGCTTACTCACAAACTAAGTCCATGATGTATCATTCTTTGAATAAACTATAACTCATGATATTGGATAAAGGTAGTTGTCATCATCCTGTGACGTTGTGGACAAAAGCATACCTTTTGTATTTGGACTTTAAAAAGGTTCTATCAATACAGATAACCCTTCACAAAAACCTAAACCACTTAATGAATGCTCCAAAAGATAAGAAAAAAAAACCATGTTATTTCCATCCATTAAAATTATAGTTACAGTCCCCAGATTGATGAGGATTGACCAATTTGATCATACTCTAGTAATGCATAACTATCCTCAGTCGTATCCCGAATAAGCTAATGTGCAACAAATCTTGATTTCCATTTCTTCCAATAAGTAATTTTTAAAAAATCTTGATTTTCGTGTCTTCCAATAAGTAATTTTTACCCCAAGATCATTGCGCAAAATATCAATAATATGTTGCAGTTTTGGAATCTCATTACACCCTTTGTACTTGGCCATCATATGTCGTCCAATCATAGATATCGATGTTTTTTTGTGTTTGTCTTGCATAAATAAAAGAGAACAAGTGTGCTGATCTTTGTAAGTACGAATTTGGAAAAATGAAGAGTTATTATTTCCCCTAACATGCAGTTGCTGCTGGCAATTTGGATCTACATACACATCTATAAATGTAGTCGTATTTGACATCTTAACCATGAACTTCAAATTTTGTTGCACCGCATGCATAAGTAAACTTTCCTTTAGTTAGCTCGTTGAGGTAAAGTACTAGAAATGATAATACTCCCATCCTCTTTATTGGAAAGAAATGAACATGATTGAATTGCTTTCAATGCATGTGGAGTGCTAGGTAGCAATGGAGAGAAGAAAATTAACCTCTTCAATTTAATTTCTAAGTTGTGGCGAATGCGGTATACGTGGTGCTAGTGGTGGTAGTTCGTCGATTGATGTCATCTAAGTGATCTCGATGCAGTGGCAGCAGTTCTTCAGTTGGTATGTTATCTAAGTTATCTCGATGCAGTGGCAACAATTCGTTAATAGGTGATCTACATTATCTTACTGCAGTGGCGGCGATTCGTTCATTGATATATGATCTAAGTTATCTCGTCGCAGTGGTGGCGATTCGTTAGTTGGTATATGATCTAAATTATCTTGACAAGAGGAAAGTGTCTGGTAAAATCCTGTTGAATCTTACTCCCTTGAATAAGTCATTCTTATATTCTTGATTTACAAGATTTTCTTCGTTGTAATGACTAAGACAATGTTCTTCCTATTCTTTCACCTACGTCATCTCATCCACAATCTCATTCTCTTTATAATGACCATCCTCATCCTCACTTCATTCTTATCTTCATCCTTATTCTCATCCTCATTGTAATTTTTGTCATTATCATGATCATACTCAAAATCTTCATAACTATTAACAGCATGATTAGGTATGTCACTCCTATAATTATCATGAAGATTATAAAGATTAGGTACATCACTCCTAAAATCCTCATGATTATTAGCAATAGGATTGAGTATGTCACTCCTACAAAGATCATGAACATTAAGAAAGTTAGGTAATTGATGATACTTTTCACCATATGAATCTATTTTCATCTTTAGAATCAATTTCATGTCAAATGGAGATTTTTCCTCTTTAAATTGCATGTGGCAAAAAAACCTAATCACATTTTGGCCATTTTTTATATACAGTGGTGAAGATAACAATTTACTCCCCGATTTGTATTATAATTTCAATCTAAATTCATTACGATCAACATAGATAGAATCATAAACAACCTCCAACAGCTAACTATCTATGTTATTTGGATGCCAATACCAAGAATTATCTTTCTCATTTGGGTTCACATTCTCCTTCAATTCACCATCAAAGGATATTATTATGAAACAAATATCCTTCATTAGAAAGAAAAACAAATGGAAACACTAATCTTGATTAGAAAAAAGAAAAGAAATGAATAAAAAACCAAAAGATTGATGGATCAAGGGATTAGGCATACAGAGATTGATGGATCGATGTTGATAGATTGATGGCTTGAGGGATCGATAGATTGAGGGATAGATCCATATAGAAAAAGCCATTGATCCTTGATCAGTGAGAGGTGAACCCAAATTTACAGACACCATCTTCTTTTTTATGCTTTGCAAAATGAAACAAAAGCACGACATAAATAAAATACCAAGAACAAGAAAATTTTTCATTCAATGATGATGGTCTATTAACAATTGAAAAAGAAATCTATGAGAAAAGCTTAAACGTAGCAAGAATGGATCGCATTACGAAGCTTAATATTTTTCATATTTGAAGCTTACCTAAAAAAGGAGGAAGTAACAATCGAAGTATGGATTGTAGTGACAAAAGAGAAAGAATGAAATTTGCCCCATATAAAGAAACTTCAATCTAGGTTGGGGTTTCAAATGTCATTTGTTACCGTTGGTAGGGTGATAGATATTTTCATAAATTTAATAATTTTAATAGTTTTTAAGAAATAAAAATAAAATAGAGGGGATACTTTTGTAAGAAAACTTTAATGGGGATTATTTTTTAAAACAATTTTCCTTAGAAGACCCTTTAGCCAATGGACCATTCTCTATTTTTCTTTTCCTTGCAACTTGTTCTAATTAGCAGTCGTCAGATTTTGTAATAGAATATTGGGCGGCTGTGGCATAATTTATTATAAAATTAAACTTTAATTTTAAAATGATTGGGTATCTATTGTAATTTCAGAAAGAATCGAGCTTCTTCACAGTTACGCATTCTTCTTCCCTCTCTTCTATTCACACAGCCATCTATGGCTTCTTCCCTAATCCGCCTCTAACTCCTCTCTTCTAATTTATTGATGACAAATCGTGTTTTATCTTTCATTAACTTACAAACAGTTTGTTGATTTACAAATCCTACTTATTGTTTAGAAACATTTTCTTATGAATATTATTTTCAAAAATATGATCACATCAAGTTTGTAAATAGTTCAACTCGATAGTTATTTTTCTGTTAGTAATAACTTATTTACTAAAGTAATTATAACTAATATATGCCAAAGTGTGAGAATTTTTTTTAATTGAGCTACCATTAGTTCGCTATTTCAGATTTTATAAAAATATGTTGATTAATATGGCCAGGCTTGGGTTTGAAAGCCCAATGCAGTTATAATCCAATATGATTCTAAGACTTAGTAAATCTCAATTTTACTAATCGTTGTAGAAGGTAGTGTGGGCTCAAGTTAAGTTTTGGCAAAGGAACCACTTAATATTTATATATTGTGTAGCTCTTATATCTAGTCATAACACTAGCATTTCATCCTATTAAATAAAAACCAGATGGATTGATTGCAAGTCGATCTACTCTACTCCAATGTCGATCTTTTAAGATCTCAGTATGATAAACAGATCTCAAATGATTGATCAACATGATTATGAATACCTATTGATCCAATCAATCTATAGGTATGCATAATGATGTCAATCGGTCACTCAAGATTTTGTTATCTTAGATTGTTTGGATTGACAATTATGTAATCTTGTCGATCCGTTGATCTTAAGATAACAATAATCACGAATGACGAACTAACGAGATTATTTCAGATCATTATCTCTCTTTCTATATTTACAGTTTGTTGCTTGTTCTTGCGTGGAGTAAAATGAAAGCACAAAAATAACAAATATAAAGAACAAGCTGAAAAGCTCTTAGGTTATGACAAATTATAAACCATTAAAAGATAATGTAAAAGCAACAAAACAAAATTTGAAAAAAGATACCGAAGAAAAAAAAAGGACTAAGTATAAGTGTTCAATTATGAAACTTGATACTTTTAGGAAAGAGGAAGAATTAAGTGTTCAATTAAGAGGATTTGGCCAAAAACTAATTCTTCAACTATGAAGAGGATAATGGTCGGGATGATTGAGGTTAAATTTATACTTTCATCATGTTATTTGATTTATTTTCTTCTCATGGTTTATCAAAGCTATAACTTTTTGAAAGTATATGTCTATTAAGCTAATGAGTTTTTGATCTGATACGACAAATAACTTATTTGATACTGTCTTTTATGTAGATATTAGTAAGACAATAAATATTATAATTAATTATCATTTATGAAAGTCAATTATTATTTATAAGGTTTATTGATTTTACTGGAATTAATATATTATGTTTTATAAATACATATCATTATAAAGTCTAGTGTCTTAAGTCGTGTGCTTGGGAGACTATGATAGAGATCATGCTAATTAAGATTCAAGTTGCTTAAAACTTAAGACACAAATTGTTCATTGTCATAGGATCTCAAAAATATACATTAATGATCATAGTTCATCACCTAAAGTGTTTAGGGTGGCCGATCTCATGGCCATTGATGTTGGTGGAATATCTTGATGATTATGTGGATGCTTAGTAGAGACAAAGGATACCGAACGTGACACTTAGATAAATCTCAATAGTAATTAATATTAACTATTAATGAGAATTATTTAGTAAATATATCACATGTGGTTCTCAAATATGAGATCATCTTGATATTTTGTGTGTCGGGTTTAATGTTTTGATATCATTTTAATTAGCTCTAGCTCTTATTTCTAGTCATAACACGAGCATCTCATCCTATTCAATAAAAACTAGATGGATTGATTGCAAGTCGATCTACTCTACTCTAATGTTGATCTTTTAAGATCTCAGTATGACAAACATATCTCAAATGATTGATCAACATGATTATGAATACCTATCGATCCAGTCGATCTATAGTTATGCATAATGATGTCAATCGGTCACTCAAGATTTTGTTATCTTAGATCGTCTGGATTGACAGTTGCATAATCTTATCGATCTGTTGATCTTAAGATAACAATAGTCAAGAATGACGGACCGACAAGATTATTTCATATCTTAATCTCTCTTTCCATATTTATAATTTGTTGCTTGTTCTTGCGTCGGGGAGCAAAATGAGAGCACAAAAATAGCAAATATAAAAAACAAGCTGAAAAGCTCCTAGGTTATGATAAATTAAAAACCATTAAAAGAGAATGTAAAAGCAAAAAAAAAAAAATTGAAAAAAAGATACCGAAGATTAAAAAAATGACCAAGTATAAGTGCTCAATTATGAAACTTGATACTCTTAGAAAAGAGGAAGAATCAAGTAAGTGTTTAGTTAAGAGGGTTTGGCCAAAAAATAATTCTTCAACTATGAAGAGGATAATGGCAGGGATGATTGAGGTTAAATTTATAAATTCTATTTGATTTATTTTCTTTTCATAGTTTATCAAAGCTAGAATTTTTTAAAATACATGCTTGTTAAGCCAATGAGCTTTTGACCCGATAAGATAAGCAGCTTTATTTGATACTCTCTTTATGCAAATATTAACAAGATAATGAATATTATAATTAATTATCATTTATAAAAGTTACTTATTATTTATAAGATTTATTGATTTTGTTGGAATTACTATATTATATTTTATAAATACATATCATGATAAAGTCTACTGTCTTAAGTCGTATGTTTTGAAGACTGATTGAAATCATGCTAATTAAATTAAAGTTGGTTGAAACTTAAAGACACGAATTGTTCGTTATCATAGGATCTCAAAAATAGATATTAATGATCATGATAGATAATCATATAATTCATCATCTAAAGTGTTTAGGGTGAACAATCTCATGGCCATTGATATTTGTGGAACATCTTAATAATTATGTGGATGTTTAATAGAGATTAAAAGTACCGAACGTAATATTTAGATAAATCTCAATGGTAATTAATATTAATTATTAATAAGAATTATCTAGTGACATATATTATATGTGGTCCTCAAACATGAGATCATCATGATATTTTGTGTGCCAAGTTTCATGTTTTGACATCATTTCAATTAGCCTTAGCCTGATGTGAACATGGGTGAACCGTTGAGTATACACTGTTATACATGAAGATTATGAATGATAAAAAGAGAATTCATTGCTTTTGTATTTAAAAATAAATTATATGAATTATATATTTTATTGAATAAAAAATCTTTATAAAATAATATGATCCAAAAATAAATTTTCTATAAATCTATTATTAATATCCAATAATAAAAATAATAATTCATATGATTTCTATTTAGATTCATGTGTTGAATCTATCTTAAATCTTCTATTTCGTACTTCCTAGTTTGCTAACTAATTCTGATTTTTGATATATTGCTTCTGCTGAGGCTTACTATTTCATTAATTTTGTATTATGTAATTCTATTTATTACCACTCACACTTATTTAATCGAAAGTCATTTCAGGAATTTATTACTAATCCAATTCATATACAACTAATTAACGCTAAGATAACTCACTTTTAAGTCTTAATAATAAATCTATCATTTTATTTTCATACTAACTCGAAGCCAAATCCTCTCAACATTAGATGGGCTGTGTTACCACTTGAGTTAAGCCTACTTGTCATGAAAATATACGGTTAAATTAGAAACCTCATTTAAAAAAAAAAGGTTTGGGTTCTGTAACTCAAAAAACCGACGAATTTTTTTGTTTTTTGTTTTTTTTTGGGTTTTGCCCTTTTTGAGCCAAACTTTGCTGAGCTACTATGAACATTGGAGATTTTATTCTTCCAAGTTTGATTTGATTTCATTGAACTTTAAAATTAAGACTACTATGATGATTTTCCAAAAAATATATCATATGGTAAGGTTATAATAAATTAATCAAAAGATAACCAAAAAAATATAAATAATCTAAACACAATAATTATGAGGTTGAATTAAAAAGGCAAAAAAACCCCCGCATTTTTACATTCGGGCAAAAAAGACTCCTAAATTTTAAAATGTTCAAAAGGAATCAATACGCTATTTGTAGAAAATGAAATTTTAGGATAGAAAGGGTAAAAGTAGGAGAGAGAAAAAAAAAAGTCAAAAGTAATAAAATATTTTTAATATATAATTTTTAATTTTAAAATAATATCTAGCATATTAAGTCATCGCTCCCGTTTGTGAAAAAATAGGAAAATAGATGTTTAAGGGACTATTTAAAACATTTAAAATATATATATATATATATATAGAAGCCTTTTAATCCTCAAAATAAAATTAAAAAAAAAAAAAAAAAACTCTTTTTAAGTATTTCAAATATAAAAATCTATAAATCCCAATATAAAAATATTTCTCCTAAAACAAAAATACATGTTTTGAATACGTGTTTTTTGGATTTTGTAATTTTAACCTAAAGAATACATGTTTTTAATACCATTATTATAAAAAATCTGACACATAATTTCACCTTTGGTCCCCCATAAAAATGGTTTCAGTATTATAATTGCAAAAATGGCCTTACAATTCTCAAGACAAATATTGATCATCTTGTAAGATGTGCTGATAACCTCCTACCAGCTAAATTTTTGTTTGCAACTTACATGTTGTTGCTGATGTGGTATGCTAAATCAACTTATCATATTAAAAAATTATGAAAAATAATTTTTTTTATTTTAATTTGACCCCAAACTTTTATCTAATTCTTTTTTCTCCATAATCCTTTCTTTTTCCGTTTGTTTTAACCCCTTCCCCAGCTTCCATTGGAAAACCAGTCACCACAACTGGCGGAGATCACCTTGCCATTCACAGTCCCTGAAGCCGCCTCACCTTCTTCTTCTTAATTCTTCCTCTCTAGGTGAAATTTGGGTTCGACACAAACCCAAATTAAGTGGATCGAGTTAGAATTGAACCCAAATTCGAATGAAATAAGTTCAAAGCGAACTCAAAGAAGAATGGCAATCAGGTGGCAATGGCAGCAGTGGCCGGCGGTAGTGAATGGCAAGGTGACTGTAGCTAGTGGTGGTGGCTGGTTTTCCAATGGTGGGTGGTGAGAGGCTTAAAAGGTAAGGAAAAAAGAAGCGTTTAGAGAGAAAAAAAATATGTAAGAGTTTAGGGTTCAAATTAAAAAGAGAAAATTTGTTATTTTAATATTTTACTGATGTGCCATAATTAGAATCTGTAGGGGTCTTTAATATATTTTATAGAATATAAGTGATCTTTTTAGTCATTTTAAAACATAAATAATCTTTAGCACTCTTTGCAAAATATCCGAAATTTGAGGGCAGATGAATTTTAACCTTTAATCAATTTTTATGGTTATTAATTAATTTTTTTAATATTAATTTAATGTAAATATCTATCCGTGAACTTTTTAAATATTTTTATATATATATTTTTAGCCATTCTAGAATATCGAAATTATTTTATAATATCTTAACTATTAATGATTAATTACTCTCAAGCCACCACTCTCATATTAACATTTAAACTACTCTCATATTCGGCTCCCAAACTACCATTGAAGCTAGAAGTTCAACATCTTACAAATCTAACTAATGGATAATCTCAAAAAATGATCGCTATGAATTTAGAACATAAAATCACATAACCACCCATTACAATTTGTATTATGTTTCCTATTAGTTCTATATAGTATTAGTTAATTCAGGTTCTGTCCAATGTTGTAATACTTTGGGGTCAAATTGTCAAATTGTCAATTGATATGCTACTTATAAAAGTCAAGACTTTTAATAATAGATCTCTACCATACTATTTCGTGACTCATCCCCATCTTTAATCTCTTCTTTCTCAGATCACTATAAGAATCAATTGGAAGAATGAATATAAGATGGGCATGAAGCGTAGAAATTTGGTCTTTTAATTCAAAACTAACAAAAACAAAAAAGGTAGAGATATTCGGATTTCTTGTACTTAAGTTTTCTATATCAATAAATTTATCATTTTTACTCGAGTCAATCAAAGATGTTGAGACGGAATATAGGTACCAAAGATGTTGAGGTGTAGAAATTACAAGTTAAAGCACCCTCAGCATATTGGCATTTACATTCCACCTCATCTAAATCACGTTAGTGAGGTTGATATTTTTCTAATTGGTTAGCTGCAGTAAAATGATACATTTGCTATACAGTCTTCATCATCATCATCTAAATTTATTCCGATTATTTTTTATGATTAGTTACATGGATATTAATTATTTTAATTATATGATCTTTCTATATATTATTACCTAATTCAAGATTTAAGATGTTTTCTTTTACTATCTATATCTAAGTTTTCAATGACCTATTCCTCCGTCTATATCATCCACTTATTTGTTAATCTAAACTTTATTTAAATAGGGTCGTATTTGGTCTCATCTGCGCGTGATCAAACCATATTAGACGTGTCTCCCTAATTTATCATCTTTAGGAGCTATGTCTAGATAACTCATAATCTTTTCATTGTTAATTATATCCTTACATTTTTTTATCATATATCCATCTTAATATCTGTATCTCTACTACTATCATTTTATACATAGATTTTCTCATAGTGGCCCAATACTCCGAGTCATAGGACATAGCAGGTCGAACGATCATCTTGTAATATTTTCCTTTCAATCTCGCAAGCATATTTTTATTGCATAAAACTTTTGATGTCATCCTTCATTTCATCCAACCTACTTTAATCTTCTGGTCTATATTCTCCCGAATGTCCCCCGTGTTTTGGCTAATATATCTTAAATATCGAAAAACTTCACAATTTGGGACTTCTCTACCGTCAATCTCAATTGGATTACCAATTTTTCGAGATTCGTGACCAAAATTACAAACTAGATATTCCGTTTAGAGCGGTTAATTTTAAAACCTAAGCTTATTCTCTAGAGTCTCACACCAATTATCTAATTTTTTATTTATATCTTTAGTTTCGTCCATTAGGATAATATCATTTATAAATAACATACACCAGGGTACCTCATACTGAATATGATTAATCAGCTCATCCATAGCAAAAGTAAAGAAGCATGAACTTAAAACTGGCCTTTGATAAAGTCCTACTGTAATAAGGAATTCACTAAATATTTTAACTACTGACCTAACACTAGTTACAACACTTTCATATATATCCTTAATGATCTAAATATAATATGGAAGCACATTTTTTATTCCAAATACACACCAGTTTAATTTTTTAAGAACTTTATCATACGTTTTCTCTTGTTCGATAAATACTAAATATTTTTTTTTATTTTTCTCTATATTTATCTAATAAAAAAGTTACTTTCTTCGTAGACCTACCTGACATAAAATCAAATTGATCCTCTAATACAGTAACAATACACTTAAGTTTCTATTATATAACCCTCTTCTACAATTTTATTATATAACTTATAAGTTAACCATCTATAATTTAAGTAATCATGTATATCTTTTTTATTCTTCTAAATTAATACTATAATATTATATTTCCATAATTTTACAATAATTTTGAAAATTGATGCAAATGATATTTCAGGCTATTTCACTACTCGATTATTTAATTATATGGGCGAAATGGAACATCCAAAGTGTTTAATCAAATTTCTTGATTTATAATAAGATGTGTTATGTTTGAGTTTGAGATTTAGAGGTGAACTTTGAGCTCGAACTTTGAGCTTTAATCACTGAAGCATTTTCTTAGGGCATAGGGCTGAATTCACATGCATACAGACTAGAGGAAAGGAGATAACTACATGTCGGTTTCATGAACACAACAATGTGCATGTGTTTTCGTCAGTGCATTCAGAAAGCTACATATGGGTGTTGATATCAGCTTTGATTAGGCATTATGATAAAAGTAAATTGATAAACAAAGGGCATCCTAATTATATTGAGGTATTTTATTGTTTCTTAAACTAGAAGCATTCTTCAACAATCCAGTTGAGACAGATGAAGCCGGAATAATGGCCTTTCTAATCTTGAGCACATTCCAAGCAGTACCTATTCAAAATATTGTAAGTGTTAAGATATCATCAGGAAGGGACTCATCTGGAGCGCACTTGAGCTACCGGTGTATTAAGATTGGAGAAGTTATCTCAGCTCTTCATTTTTTGTGAGGTCACTCAGACCCCACAAGATAAATAAGGGGATGAGATCCTCCACTAATGCACCGACAGCTCAAATGCACGAGAAGTCCAATCATATGTGTCATGCACATAAAAACACTATCAACACCTGCACAATAACCCGCAGTTGCAAGCACATCTTGTGTCGCTTCCCCTGCGCTTTCTCCAAACCTGTTGTTGCAAAATTAACTGCACTATTAGCAGTTGAATATCATATGACTGACTGTCTTTAAGAAAACAGTGATAACAGTTAATTAACATTGTTGAACTGATATTCTAACCGATTCGGTTTTAATCTAAGGTCATTTTTTTACCTACTAGAGACCATTCTGGTTAAAGCATGTGAAGTAGCAGAAAAAGCCTGCTTTTCGGCAGCTTCAGCTGCATCTAGGATCTTGTCTATAAAACCAAATCACGGGGATTAACGACTTTAATATAATGTTTGATTTAAGTTATCGATTGTCTCAAAACTTTTAGTACCGTTGATAATATATAAATATAAAATGGAGGATGTAAACTTACTGACAGCATCAAGTGAAGCCAGAAGAACCTGTCCTGGAACCATAGCAAAGAAAGCTTTCCCTGGTTGGGATTTAAGAAGAGGCGCCATCACTGAGCTAGTAGCTAAACCAACCACATCAAGCATTGATTTGCTTAGCTTCTCTGTCATCTTTGAAAGCTTTCTCACACTAATAATGAATTATCACCAATCAATTTTCTTCAAATCCAATATCGAGATTAATATATTTTGGTCATAGTTCAAGATCTTAAACTTTAAAACGGTATACATAGTACAAGACATATATATACCGTTTTTAAGCTTTGGTTTGTTCCGCTCTTCTTTCGTGTTATATTTGCACTTTTGGTGGCATCATTTTCTCTATGATAAGTAGCCTTGTTATCTTCTGGAAAAGACAGAATCATCTCCCCTCCCTTGTTACCCTGCTTAATTTGTGATCTTATTACATTTTTTACAACACATAGCTTTGTATATAATTAAGCATAGGACAAACCTTGTTAGTGTAACTCTTGCTGCATATAAATATCCCCTTGACAATCTGACCAGTCCCACTGGCAATCGCCTTGGCCAGCACATTATTATAATCATCGATCCTCGGAGCATACTCCTTCCAATTTATTTTTCTGTTTCTACCAGCCCATGATGATGACGGCAAGGAGGAAGTTGAATTGAAACACGAATTCTCCGTCAAGAAAGAGTCCAGCAAGCTTATGCTGTTACTGTATTGGTCTGAAAACGTGAGTCCATAGTTTAGAGGTGCGTCCCCATCTTGCATTGGCAAAGAAAAGAAATAGTCTAGAGAATCAAGCTTCACTACTGGCTCATCTTTCGTTAAGGGCCATTGAACAAGATCATCATTATCACCCTTCTTGTTCTGGTCCAACTTTTATAATCGTAGCAAGTGAAACATTGTCCTCCATTATTTTGATAAGCTTGAATTCTCCATTTGCAACCTCTATTGCTTCTCCTTCGTCCATTAGATGAACTTTACATGCTGGTATTCGTAGCAGAATCTCATGTTCGAGGTGTTTTGGTTTTGGTTTCCACGGGTAATTTTAAGTGAGGAGGTTTTCATATGAGATGAAGACTTGGAACTGCAGAAACTGAAACAACCCATATCTCTTCTTGTCTTTTCTTTTCTTTTTTTCCTTGTTTTGTCTCTTGTTGTAGACTATATATCTGATGTCTGATGTGAGGAGAATATTTACTTATCATTCCTGGTTCTGTTCGAAACATAATTAGGAACAATAACAAGTTGGTAATAGAAAAAGCTTTAAGGATTGATTACATCTCTCTATGTAACTTCATTCTATTCATAATGAAGAAATTTTGCACCGATGTTACTTTTGGTGGAGGATGATATATAAGAGCTTTACAGACTGTCTTTATAAAAATCTCACTTGCAAGATACTATTATTAATAAATAAATAAAAATTAAAAAAAAAAAAAAAACTAGAAGAAAAGGAATCTGAAATAAAAACCAGCATATCGTACAATAGAGATCTAAGTCTCGAGGAAATAACATGCCATAATGTGAGTACGAGAAACACTACAAATTGCAAATCAGCCTGCCTAAAGAACCAATTGGTTGAATGAAGTTTAAAAGAATAAGAATGAGAAAAGAAAAATGAATCATAAAGCTCTTTTAACCAATAATCAATGGAGTGGCCAAAAAGGCCCGAGGATTATAAATATGAAAAGGCCCGAGGAGTGGCCAATGGAGTGGCCAAAAAGGCCAAAAATCACCCAATAAATCCACAATCTCTGGTCCCCCTTAAGCCTAAAGAGTAGCCAATGAGATGAAATATGAAAACCAATCATTTCTACTAGCAATCGTATTTCTTAGGTTGCCGCCATTGCGCCAAAGTTTTGACGGAAGCGCTGAAAAACGGAGTTGCCGTTTTCTTTTGATATAAATATTTTCCTCCCAAATCTGTATAAACTGGACCCGTACCATTGCTTCTTTCAATCTACATTAAAGAAAATAAGAGGAATTTCATTCATTTAACTAATTGATTTTGTGTTTATAATGTACCAGGGGGTTAAAGTCCTACACGATTATTTCTTCTTTTTTTCCCTCAAGAGAACAGTGTACCTTGCTTATTTTCCCACCCTTCAAGTGGTATCGGATGCCAGACCAATTTATGGACTGAGAGAAATGAGAACGGAGTGCAGAAACTGGGTATAAAAAGTTGTCCACCAGAATTGCGACGAACACCTGCAGAGTTGTAAATTGGAACTTTATATTAGTAACTGGTGATTTGTTTGTTTGTTTATTTATTTATTTTTTTTTTACTATTTATTTTATATTTTAATGCAATCAGATCAAATAAGTCTTGATTTATATCATCAGTCCGGTCCCGTTATATTTCACTTCTAAACATCTACCACCACAAGCTGAGCAGGTTATATTTCACTTCCCACTCACTTTAAGCTTCATTTGGATTCACTTATTTAGTATTTTTTCCAATTTAGATTCAAAGTCTAGTTTAGACCAACCCTCCCCAACCCACCCCCTCCGAATACCAATTTTGACCCACGAACTATAACTAAACCCACTATTCTAAACGTCATACGTTTACCCAAATGGAGCCTAGCTTGGTCTGAAGGACACATATCAAGGTCCATGAAATTGAGGAGTTTGAAAGAAAAATAATTAATAATAATATTTACCAGGCACCAATTGTAGGAGGCAAGTGACAGTTTAGGAGCCTCTGGGGATAGCATGTTGCAAAGTACAACCTCTACCCTTGTCAAGTTCCACATTGAAAGAAGTTCTACAACCGTGCATATAGCGAGACCACTTACCAGGAACATCCCTATAGAAAAGCAATAAATATTTGTATTAGAAGCTGTAAAGTGCTAAACCTCCTCCTAGTGAGTATTAGTAATTGAACTCAAAAGTTCAAAACCACTTTAACGTATAAGGAAACACTATAAAGCAGATGAAACATACCAGGAAAAATAAACAACCTACGCAATAAGAGGAAAAGTAGTGAGCTCACCAGTAGAAGTAAAAGATGTTTCCTCTAGTGAGTAACCTTTAATATGAATCCGTAATGCTGCCACCACATGTATCACAGCCATAAAGTAGGGTGCTACAAAACCCCATGACGCATAGCAGTGGAGAGTGAACAGTGCTCGGTTCATTATCCAATTCACCTTTGAAGTATATGATTCCAAAACAAATGTCTGCTTCCTCAAGTAATTCCAATACCTACACAGAATGAGTCAAATAAGTCGGATGATTTTAATAATGTAGACTATTTTCAGGTTTAAAACCTACGTGAAAATTACAAACCTTCCAAAACTAAGATCACTTGCAAGTGGGTGAGGAAAAACAGCAACTGGGGGAGATGTAATAAGCCTCTTATGAGCCTCTGGGAAGGAAGAACATAACAATATTATAAAATAAAATAAAAATTGCAGTAGCACAAAGGAAAGAAATATATAAATAAATAATACAGTGTTGAAGATTACCAGCTATAGCTGCAAGAGTCATATCGTCAGAGTATCCACCATCTTTAAGTGCAGAGACTACACCATACCGGTCGAATCTAAAATCATCACCATGCATCTGCAAACAATCTAAGACCATTACAGCATTTACTATTGTGATTGAAGAACGTATAAACAGGGGGTAGTAGCTACTTACCATCATGCATCCTCCCCAAAGAAAAAATGTTTTACCACCAGTAGCAAATCCCATTGAGCAAGGCTGTATAATAAAAAGGAAAGAAAATGAGTCATATCATATGACAATATGAGAACAAAGATACTTCTATTAAGATATCACCAGCATTAAATCCCCCACACAGCCACAAAGAAAATCGGGAGACGTTAAAGATTAGATCAGTTAATTCAATAGCTTTTTTAAAGAAGCTATTCTTTAGTATGAGGAAAATATTTGCTTACAAGAGTTTCAGAATAAGAAAAAATGGTCAGCCCTCCAAGGTAATTAGGAAGCTGAACTCCTCTTAGACCATATTTTCCATGACATACTAGTATACAGAATAGATTTTCAGAGGTTGTAACGTTTCATTAATTCTTTAATTCTTAGTGATTTGACTATCGGCCAGAATTTTATGGTATGATGTGATTCAGTCTAGCCACCACGTCCGTTTCATCCAAACCAAGATTGAGGCTTAAATCTAGTTATGTGGCCATACACCACTAGTCATCCAAACTGACAGCATGCCCATACACCACTAGTCATTTATCAATCATAACATCAAAGTTCATGTAAATATAGATAAAACATGAAAAGGAAGTCAAGAGTGTCCATACCATGTGATATTCATAGATACAATAGCTTCCCAAACTCCCCGAAGGTAGATCAAGAGGGTATCCAGTTTGGATAAATATCTGCATTCAATGTGAAATTAAAAATTAAAAATTGTCACAAACAATGAGAAAAGGTATTTTTCATATTTTGTATTCTATACATTGAGGCATATTTACAGGCTAAATACAAACCTAAGAAGTCTATAGTAATCCCTAGAATTAAGGAGGTTGTTAATCATGTCTATTCTTTAGCTAATCTATCCCTACAAACAAGGAGAAGATAATTCTCCTAATTTACATAATTTATTCAACACTCCCCCTCAAGCTGGGAAATAGATGTTCTTTAACCCCAGCTTGCTAATCAATCTCTGGAAATTATGACTAGCTAACCCTTTAGTTAATACATCTGCTAGTTGTCGTTTTGTCGATACATAAGGTGTGCAAATCAATCCACTATCAAGTTTCTCCTTCATAAAGTGTCAATCAACTTCTACGTGCTTGGTGCGATCATGTTGTACTAGATTATGTGCAATGTTGATGGTTGAATTGTTATCAAAATACAACTTCATTGGCTTTTCCACCGGAACTCTGAGATCCTTCAATATAATGTCCAACCATAGTAAATTCCATAGCTCTTAAGGCCATAGCTCGAAACTCATCTTCTGCACTAGATCTTGCAACCACGGATTGTTTCTTGCTTCTCCATATGATTAAATTCCCACCAAGAAAAGTACAGTAGCCTGATGTTGATCTCCTATCTACCACCGATCCTGCATAGTCAATATTTGTGCACACTTCTAGGTTCATTCTGGACCTCTTTTTAAATAGTAACCCTCTTCCGGGACTAGATTTTAAATACTGCAAGATTCTATACACCGCTTGGAGGTGTACTTCCTTTGGATCTTGCATGAACTGACTTACCACACTCACGACATATGCTATATCAGGTCTGGTATGAGACAAGTACATTACTCTCCCACCAAGCCTCTGGTACATTCCCTTATCCACCATTTCATCATCTACCTCCTCCCCAATTGGATGGTTCTACTCGATAGGTCGACTCCTTGTTTCCCCAAGCTTATGATTCAGGTCGGTGGGTGTTTCAACAGGTCGACACCCTATTTTCCCAGTCTCCTTTAGTAAATAAAATATATATTTTTGTTGTGAAATAAATATTCCCTCCTTTGAGTGGGCAACTTCAATTCCAAGGAAATACTTTAACTTACCAAGGTCTTTTATTTCGAACTCCCTAGCTAGTTTGCCTTTAAGTGCCTCCCTTTCTACTTAGTCACTCCCGATAATAATTATGTCATCTACATATACTATTAGTGCAGTGACTCCCCTGAAGCAGTATGTTTTATAAATAGTGTATGATCCTCTTAACTCTATTTATATCCCCATGTTATCATAGCTCGTGTAAATCTTTCAAACCAGGCTTGAGGGGACTGTTTTAGTCCATACAAAGTCTTCCTCAACTTACACACAATATTCCCCTTTGTGTTAAAGCCCGGAGGTGTTTCCATATAAATTTCTTCCTCAAGGTCCCCATAAAGAAATGCATTCTTCACATCAAATTGCTGTAAAGTCCACCCAAAATTAGCAGCTAATGTCAGTAGTACTCTTAATGTGTTTATCTTTGCAACAGGAGCAAAAGTCTCATCATAGTCAATGCCATATGTTTGAATATAACCTTTGCAACTAGCCTCGCTTTATATCTTTCCAAAGACCCATATGCATTATACTTTACTGAAAAAATCCATTTGCACCCTACTGGTCTCTTCCCCTCCAGCAGTTTAACTAGCTCTCAAGTCTTATTCTTCTCGAGTGCCTGCATTTCAACTTTCATAGCCTATTTCCACTCTTTACTATTTAATGCCTCAATTAATGTCTTAGGAATATTTATTAAGTTTAAATGGGTCAAAAAAGCTTTATGTGATGGAGAGAAATTTTCAAAAGAGACAAACTGTGAGAGTGAACGTTGTGTGCATTTTCTGATACATTTTCGAAGTGCAATAGGTAGGTTTGATTCACTCTTATCAGATAAGCAGGGAGTAGTTACCTGTGTAGTGTCTTCTTCCTCAGTAGTTTCAGGTTCTTGCTGCGGTTCCAACTTTTGGACTAACTTTGGATCAGTCTGGTATCCCTTCTTCCTTGAATAGACTTGAAGTGGTTTAGTAACTAGTGGGTCAAATGCTAGTACTGGAGGTTCAGGTTGTGGTGATGATAGATTTGGTGGCATTGGAAGGTTGAGAAAACAATCTAAGGCATTCTTCTCCTCTCTAGTTAGAGGCTTCCCCTTAGGAGAATATGGCTCACTTTCAACAAATGTGACATCTATCGTAGTGTATACTCGGCAAATAGGTGGATGATAACACTTGTAACCTTTTTATGTTGCTGAGTATCCAATGAATATACATCGAAGGGCTCAAGGATCTAGTTTGCTTCGATTCTAAGCATATACATGTACAAAAACTGCACATCCAAACAATTTGGGAGGTAATCGGTTTGGCAATGTGTGCTGGAAAGTGTTGGGAAAAATTTTCCTATGGACTCTGGTTGTCTAACAGTGGAGTAGCCATTCGGTTGATAAGGGAGGTTGTGGTAAGAATAGCTTCTCCCCAAGGGTATTGTGGGGCTAGTCTTTGGAAGATTAAGGCTCTCGAGCAGTTTTAAGTAGGTGTTTATTTTTTCTCTCAGCCACCCTGCTTTGTTGGGGTATATCAATGCATGAAGATTTATGAATTATTCCTTCTGCATGAAGAAATGAGGTTAATGTCTGATTAAAGAACTCTTTTTCATTGTCTGACTGCAATCTTTTAATTCCTACACCAAATTGTGTCTTTATCATATTTAGGAAGATAGGAAAAATAGTGGCAACCTCGAATTTCATTAGAAATACCCACGTAACTCGAGTGCAGTCATCAATAAATGTAACAAACCAACGTGCTCCCGAAATATTAGCAACCCGAAAAGGATCCTAAACATCACTATGTATCAAATGAAATGGATTCAAAGATTTATTATTACTTGTAGGAAAAGAAACTTGTTTGTGTTTTGCAAATTCAAAAACTTCACAATGTAATTGGTTTAGATCTATGGTTCTAAACAGCAAAGGAAACATGCGGCTAAGGGTTTGAAAAGAAGGATGGCCTAGTCTTAGGTGATGGAGAAAAATTTGGTCTTTATTTGTAGAAGAATCCAATAGTTGTAATGATGGATATCCAACCCTTGTAGTTACTTTACCACCCTAAGGCTCAAGATAGTAGAGGCCGTTCTTCTCCTTAGCATGCCCAATTGTCTTCCTTGTACTTTGGTCCTGAAACACACATGAGATTTTTGAGAAAATGAGATGACAATTTAGGTCTTTAGAGAGTTGTTTCACAGA
Organism: Coriaria nepalensis; assembly: GCA_027186245.1. NCBI lineage: Eukaryota > Viridiplantae > Streptophyta > Magnoliopsida > Cucurbitales > Coriariaceae > Coriaria > Coriaria nepalensis. The sequence goes on along the minus strand of CP114484.1, from coordinate 4,362,439 downwards.
TACAAGATTGGTTTTAAGTTTGGGTACATTGGTCCTAAGGATATATTCCCTTGGCCTACTACAGTAAGTAACTAGAGAGCCATCAGCTATAGTGATCTTTTTATTACTAGGGCATGGATTATAGGTAGAAAATAAATGGGAAGAATAGGTCATATGGTCGGTTGCTTCAGAATCAATTATCCATGATGTTTTTTGGACATCTTTTGAGGCATTAAGAGCAATAGAGTGAGAAGTCATACCAGGAGGTGTCTGAGGCGGCCAATGTCTTCTTAACTGAAGTTTGTGTCACCGGACACCGATTGCTTAATGCGGCTGACATTCTGTGCAGTGTGAGCTTGTCCTTTATGCTAGGCAGTTTTACCTTTATACTGAGTGGAGTTTTGGGGCCTTCCATGTAGTTTCCAACAATTATCCTTCACATGGCCTAGCTTCTTGCAATAGTTGCACACTAGATTTCGTTTGTCATCGCTTCTTGGTTCAAACCATGAGTCAAACTTCTTGTTGTCTTTCATTACAACAAGGGCAATCCTTTCTTCATGTTGTTCTGCAGTTTGGGTTGTTAGGAGTGCAAATCCATCTACCGGTTGTACTTTTAACATGACTTCTCTTCAACTCTCCTCCCCGCAAACGATTGAGATGGTTTTTCCTAATGAGGTAGTTCTCTACCTAAGATCTGAACCCTCACTAGATCAAATTATGCATTTAAACCTGCTAAGAAATCATACATTCTTTTCTTTTCTATGAACGCTTTTAATGTAAGAGCATCCTCACTGTTAGTCATCCTAATAACTTGATAATAATCCAACTCGTACCATAGATTTTCTAGATGGTTGGAATATTCTATCACGATCCTGTTACCTTGTTTTTCAGCGGCTAACTTCGTCTTGATTTCATATACTTGGGATGCATCAGCTACCTTTGAGTAGGTTTGTCGGATTGCTTCCCAAATTTCCTGAGCCGAGGTTAGAAACATAGCCGTGTCGCTTATCTATGGTACCATAGAGTTCCAGAGCCATGACATAACCATAGAATCTTCTTCATCCCACATTACGAACCTTGAGTCCTTCTCAAGCCCTGTTCCGAGGAAATGACTAATCTTATCCTTCCCCTTTAGATAGGTTTGCACAAACTGAGACCACTTCAGGTAGTTGTTTCCATTCAGGTTGTATGTGGCTTGAATGCTCTACAGATCTCCAGAACTCTATTGAGTTATAGACTCCTCCGGTGGAGGGTTACTAGTCGTTGAATCACATGACATCTTGGTGGCGGTCTGAATACACTACGACTTTAAGGTCGTGGTATTGCGGAATTTATTTTCCAATTAATAGCCTAGGGCTCTGATACCATGTCACAAACAATGGAGAAAATGTATTTTTCATATTTTATATTCTATACATCGAGGCCTATTTATAGGCTAAATACAAACCTAGGAAATCTATAGTAATCTCTAGAATTAAGGAGGTTGTTAATCATGCCTATTCTTTAGCTAATCTATCCCTACAAATGAGGAGAAGATAATTCTCCTAATTTACATAATTTATTTCTATATACAACAAAAACATAAAAGATGTATGGTTAAAAAAGGCAGGAAATCACCACACTTATCCTTCTCTAATGAAAAAGGAAAGATAATAGAATAGAAAGGAAGGGAAATTGATAATTTTCAGATATTTACAAAGATGTATTCTGGATAGAAGTATGAAATATCGGACCTTAGGATTTCTTTCCATCTCGGCTGTGAGTGTTCCAATTGTACCAGGGTGCAGTCTAACATCATCATCCAGAAACAATACATACTTGGTATCTTTATGCATATTCTCCACTCCAACCTGCAAAAAAGGCACAATAAAGGAAAGAAAATTAAGGATGGAACTCCACTCCATTTCATTTTTCTCTCAAGTGCACTTGAGAAGATTTCAACCCTTAATTCACATACACATGCTTGGTGAGGCCCTCATGCGTATGAGCATCAATGGTTGAGATTGCTCTCAAGTGCACTTGAAAGGAAAATGAAATGGAGAGGAGTTGAATCTGAAAATTAATTAGTTGCAGGAAAAAAAAAAGTCTAATCATGGTGTCTCAAGTGTCAATATTAACAGATATTTCAGGTTTCCTTAAAAGAAGAAGTAAGTTATTCATGTCTTTGCTTTTGTAATATAAAGGACTTTATAAGGATTTGACTCGTCACTTACCAATTGGTTGTGAATTTTCTGACTACAAGTTGTTGATAAACCAGCTACAATAATCTTTGCATCAACATAATCCTGTGGGAAAAAAACACATGAACGAGTTAAGAATAACATGTGAATGAAACATACCACAAAAGCATGTTTCAATAATATAGTCAAACAAGGACAATAAGATCCAGGATCAAAAGAATTGGTGGACTTATGCAATACCTTGTAATCAGATAATAACCTTTCTACAGCATGATAAGCAGGGTCTTCAGTACTTTCCACAACAAAAAGGAACTCTAGAGGACCTCCATACAGAGATGTGATCTGCATTCCAAACAGAACGATCACCCTTTTTACTATTGAAGTTATTTTTGGAATTTTCTATTTGCATAAGGGAAATAAAAAAACATCAAGTTACTCACCTGACTTCTCCAATTATGTAGATTGTGTTCTCCGAACCCTTTCAGAGGCATAACAACTGAAACTCTTGGTAAATTGACCTGATTAGAGTGCTCGAGTTCATTGATATCATGATAAAGAAACGCAAAGCTATTCCCATCTCGAATTCTATCCTTTATACGTTTAACCTCTCTATTCCTACAAGGGGAAAAACAAAAGAAAAAAAGGAAATCAGAAAATTTACACAAACCCTATATCATACTACTAACAATATAATCTAGATGACACATCTGATTGGGCTACGGGACGAGTTTATGTAAGAACTGATTACAATACCTGACATAAGCAGCACAAGCCCACCCAAAGGCAAGAACTAAGCAGATCAAACATCCCTACAGAGCGAAAAAAGAAGTTTCTATGAGATGTTATAAAATTCAATTTACATAGCAGAGTACAAAAAGAGAATATGATTTGCATTGGTGTGATTTATAACCATTACTTCAAAGAAAAAAAAGAAAAAAAAGAAAAAAAGAGAAATATGAAACATAAATAATTATATTCCTAAACAAGGACTAGTATTTTCCTCTATTTTCTTACACTACAGAAAGTCAAAATATGAAGAATTGAAATTATATATCCTGAGAATGTTCCAGAAAACTTTCTCGGCGACCAAACAGACCTGAATTTGAAGGAAAACGGCGAGGGGACTGGAGAAGGCTCTGCTGAGAAAGAAGAGGAACGAATCGAGAAAGTCCAATGTCGTCGCCATCTTCCGTTCCTCTCCCTCCCTCCGTCAATTCAAATCTCGAGCCACTCCCTCTCTTTCCAACAATCGATTAGAGATAAAGAAAAAAAAAACAAGAATTTCAAATCGCAGCTTCGAAACTTTTCTCTCTTTTCCTCCGTCTGTGTAATTCTCTCAGATAACCGTGGACGAAAAAACACTCCAACGAGAACATAGAGAGAGAAGGGAAGAGAAGAGAGGGAGAATTGGAGAGAGAATGCGAGAGAGAGATGGATCAATTCAAGGCTTCAAGCTAGCCCCAGCTGTTAAAATGGTGGAAAGAGAAGAAGAAAGGTGACAGAGTTGAAACGAGGAGAAGAGGGAGAGACCGTTAATTGGGAAATTTGTTGCCATTTATATGATTTAAGGAAAGAAGTTAATTAGGATTTATTAGGGCTTTATTAGGGACTTAAGGAAACTTAAAAATTAAAAATAAAATAAAGGAAGCGTGTGAAGGGCAGGAGAAGATGCGGGGTTTTGATCCGGATCTTTCTGACTCGCTGTCGCTTTTTTTACCAGCCTTTTACCGATTTCTTTTGTGGATTGTCCATTTGCAACGTCTTTTGCTACTTCCACTCCTCTACCAACTTCTAAATTTTAAGTTCATTGATATTTTATTTTTTGTTTTTGTTATTTTATTTTTTGTTATTTTTTGTTATTATTTTTTTTTTATTATTATTATTATTTTTTTACTTAAACGGCCGTTTTAAGCTTCCAAAATGGTAGCAGCACAGAAAAATCGAACCAAAAAATTTGTAAACATCCTTTTTTTTTTTTAATGAGAATTGAGACATTTACTTGGTTTTCTTTAGGAGAATGATTGTGTATTTATTATTATAATAAGATAACATATTTAAATAAAAAAAGATTCTTAAGAATATTTAAAAATATCTTTTTTCAATTCTCTTTTTTTGTTATTTTACTTATCATGAGTAACTAATTTTTTTTTTTTGTTGAGGATGATTTCGAAATCCTAATTATGATTTTTGATTAATTAATTTAGAATTATTTTTCATCTTTATTGAATTTGTTATGTCCTATTGTTTATAGTGCTTATGAATTATTATCATATTTATATTTATAGTGCTTTGATTGTTAGTTTAGGTTTTTTATTCATTTTGTCAAAATTCCTAGATAGAAATATCATAATGTTTTTAATGATTATGAAATATTTTCATTCGACTACATGTAAGGTATAACTCAAGATAAATGAACTTCGCTTGTATGTTTGTTTCTTGATTTAACATATATTTCTTGTTTGATTACTTCTATTAAATTAAATTTAGATAGCTTTTCCTAAGTTGTTTAATGGAAAGAGATTAAGTAAAGAGCTTATCTTACTTAACGAACAAGTAAGAAAAGATCGAGATAATTGAGCTTTCAATTATTGTAGGGTTATTAAATTTAAAAGAGAATAAAAAATAATTTTAATTAATTGATTGGATTTTATATTTAGTGGAGGAGAATGATTCATTGACAGCATTTTTCATTAATTCAGTCTTTTAAGTTTTATTCGTTTTAATTTTAGTCGTTTGATTTTTTTTTCTCTTTATTTTACTTAACTGTCTAATCTATATCCCCCAAATTTTGAGACGTCTTTTTAGTATCTCTTTAACTATGGTTAGTTAGGTTTTTTAATTTAATTTTAATTAGATCAGTTTAGTTGAGTCGATAACTTATAAATTAATAACGTTTTTCTACGAGAAAGACTCTTGCTTCCTACTATTCTTTGCAATAACACAGTTTTAAGTAAGGAATTAATTAGTACAATTTACCTCGTATTAATTTTGGCGCCGTTGTCGGGGATAGTTTCTTTAATTTATTAGTTATCTTTTATTTTAGTTGTTTAGTATTTAGTTTACTTAGTTTTTCTTTTTAATTTTTTAGATAGTTATTTCATGCATAAGAAAGAATTATAAACTTTTGAGGCACCGAGATACAACCTGAGATCTAAATGATCCATTTTACATCCACCATCGGTTCCCACTTTACCTAATAAGTCTTCTCATTCATCAAGTGATTATGAAATGGACTAGAAAAGTGTTGCAGCACCCAATTTTAGACTTAAGCAATTGGTGGCATTGATTATGGAACAACAACCTTTGTGCATTTAGTACCCTCACCCCGAGGTTGCTTTTGAGCTTAAATCAATTTTAATCCATCTTTTACTAACTTTCCATGGTTTTGCAGGGGAGGATCCAAAAAAAGCATCTCAAAGAATTTCATTTAGTGTGTTCAAACATGAAACCAACGAGTATCTCCGAAGAACAAGTGAAGTTGAGAGCTTTTCCATTTTCTTTAGCAGATAGTGCAAGGGAGTGGTTATATGACCTTTCATCTAGTACCATCAATACTTAGAATGAAATGAATAGACTCTTTCTTGAGAAATATTTTCCAGCATCTATGGCTACAATCATTTGAAATAAGATATGTGGTATTCTACAATGTAGTAGAGAGACTCTCTATGAATACTAGGAACGATTCAAGAAGTTATGCACAAGTTGTTCTCATCATCAAATTAGAGAGCAACTCTTACTTCAGTACTTTTATGAAGGTCTTTCACAAATGGAAAGAAGCATGATTGATGCTGCGAGCAGAGGTGCTTTAGTGGACAAGACCCCTGCAGATGCATGAGCTTTAATAGCAAGCATGGCGGCTAATTCTCAATAGTTCATTAATCGATCAGAGCCACCAGCTATGAAAGTTAATGAGGTCGGTGTAATAAGCATTCAATAACAACTTTTTCAACGCACTTCAATGGTTCAAAATATGGCTGCTAGCAATATTCAACAAACAAAGGTATGTGAAGTAAGCCCTATGGTAGGTCATACAGCTGATATGTGCCCATATGTACAAGAGAATAACTTTGAACAAGCCAAAGTATTGGGAGGATTTTAAGGGCAATAATGACCAAAGTATGACCAATTTTCGTACACTTATAACGTTGGATGGAGGGATCATCAAAATTTTAGCTATGCGGGAAATGTTCAACAAGTTCCCCCTAATGCAAACTTTAATCGTCCACCTGGATTTCATTAACCAAAGATGCAACATGCATACCAGTCTCAGTCTCAATCCATGCCTCAAAATCTAGGTATGTCTTTTAAAGATATAGTTAAATCTTTGGCCACTAATAGTTTACAATTTCAATAGGAAACTAGGACGATTATGAAGAATTTAGAGACACAAGTACGACAGTTGGCGAATATTGTAGGTAGATTAGAAGCACAAGGATCTAGAAAACTACCATCTCAAACTGTCATCAATCCGAGAGAGAATGCAAGTGTCATGACTATTAAACAAGGGACACATCGTGAGGATGCTATAAGAGCACTACAAAATTTTGAACCAACTAAAGTGAAGCCAACTCAAGAAAGTAATCATATCTTTGAGATAGAAGAAGCTACGAAAGAGGCGGCTATGTCAAGTAAGATAAATTCTAAAATTTCAATTTCTACTCATATATCTTCTTTACCTTTTCCTAGCAAGTTTGCAAAATTCAAGAAGGAGAAGCATGAAAAAGAGATTTTAGAAACTTTTCGCAAGGTACAAGTGAACATACCTCTTTTGGATGTCATTCAACAAGTGTCATGTTATGAAAAATTCCTTAAAGAATTATGAACCTCCAAACACAAGTTAAAAGTTAATAAAGTGGTAAGTGTGGGGGGAAATATGTAAGTTGTATTATAAAGGAAGCTTCCACAGAAGTGCAAAGATCCAAGTAGTTTTACTATCCCATGCACAATCGGTATGATATTCATCTCCAAACACAAGTTAAAAGTTAATAAAGTGGTAAGTGTGGGGGGAAATATGTAAGTTGTATTATAAAGGAAGCTTCCACCGAAGTGCAAAGATCTAAGTAGTTTTACTATCCCATGCACAATTGGTATGATATTCATACTTCTTTAAATCTTAGTCCACTTAAGGAAACTAATGTTATTATTCAACTTATCAATCGGTCTAATGCTTATCCGAAAGGTGTTTTTGAATATCCGAAAGGTGTTTTTGAAAATATTTTGGTGCAGGTTTATGAGTTAATTTTTCTTGTCGACTTCTATGTCCTTGATATGATGGATGAGTCAACATCTATATCGACACCACTCCTACTTGGGAGACCATTCATGAAGACTGCCCGAACTAAAATAGATGTTCATGATGGGACTTTAACCATGGAATTTGACGGAGAAGTTATAAGCTTCAATATCTTTGAAGCATTGAGGTATCTTAGTGACTCGCAATCTTGTTTTTCAATTGATGTGATTGATTTATTGATGCAGGAAATCTTTGAGCCTAATTATGAAAATTTATTAGGAGTCACTATAAGAAAGAGTATTGAATTAGAAAGTCTCAAAACTCTAAAAAGGGATGTGCAATTATGCGAAGAAATTGAAGAAGTTGTGGGTTATCTTGAGCTGTTGCAAAACAATTCAGTAAGGTATGATCTATCTTATATTTCTTTACTTCTGACTAACTAAAAACTTTCATCTTTTGTGATGTAGGCCCCAGTTTTAGAGCTTAAACCCTTACTTGAGCATTTAAAATATGTCTATTTGCGAGAGAAAGTCATGTTGCTTGTAATCATTGCAAGAGATCTCACAGAAATGAAAGAGGTTGAAGTCAGGCTGAGGACAGTAAACCAAACGCTAAATGGGAGGCAACCCATCCTAATTTTCTTTCCCTTTACTCTTTCATTTTAAATTTTGAATTTTTCATGTTTTCTTTTTATATACACTTGATTTTCTTATTGGAAGAATCAATTTTATATTAAAGATAATGTAAAGATTAAGTGTGGGGGGAAAGATTTTATTTTTGAAGGAAAAAAAAAAGTTGGTATTATTTTGTTTTGTTTTGTGTCCTCGGTGCTTTGTAATAACCATGATGAGGCTAAACTTTATTGTTATAGCTTTGATTGATGATGAATATTTATTTAGATCTTGTTATTATTCGTTGGTTAATATTTTTCTATGTTGATTATACTCTAATCTTTATACACAATAGTCTTGTTTTTTGATGTTTGGATATGCCTGTTAGGATGTGTAAAATGCTTATATTTCCTTACTTTGAATATTATTTGAGTTTAACAAGCATGGTTAAATATTGAAAGTTTACTGGAGGACTATCGAAGCGAGTGGTTGATCAAGGACCACATGAAAGATGACAAAGGCACTAGGATTTACCAACATTGCCAGATCATCCGGTGCCCCTCTTTGATATTCTTATGAGAACATTCTCCTAGTAAACCAAATTGAGCCTGCATTTAAAATTTTTCTTTGTTAACTATATCGTCGTACCTTTTAACCATAGTATAGTTATCTCATCACCCTTATTTTAAAGATGAACAAAAGTTAAGACTAAAGAAATTTATTTCTAGCATGAGGGATTGTTTATCTCTTAAAAAAACAAATCTCTAAGGCGCTTGACAACTCATATCATAGTCTTGGATAAACGTTTGAATTACTTACATTTTTGAAAAAATAAATCATAACAATAAATGTTGAATATGAAGAAGAGGACCCAACAAAATGATATTTGGTCTATGTTAGTTGTTTTGAGTTTGAGAATGTTTCCTCCGATGATCTTCACAATGCCTGTATAATCTTACTCCATAAGTCTTTAAGATCTTTGTTACATCCTATCTATCAATTCATTTAGCCACTACCCTCAGCTCCATTACATCCTATCTAGAGATGGAAATTTGGGCCGGCCCGGAATCCGTTCAGCTCGGCCTGTTAAAGCCCAACCTGCACCCGCAATATGCGAGTACGGGCTTGGCCCGGCCCATACCCGGGCATGGATTATATACCCATTTTTAAAACGGGTCAAATTCAGCCCGCGGGTATACGGGCTACCTGCAGTGAACAATACCCATAGTGAACAGTATCCCGTAGTGAACAATACCATCCTGCTGTATAAAACCGTTTTTATCCAAAAATAAAAAAACTCATTTTTAAGCTCGTTTTTAACCAGGCTCGAGCCAAGCTCAGAATTTTTAGGCCCGCCCTGGCTCAAGTCCGACCCGAATCAAAACAGGTCAAGCCCGGCTCGACCTAAACGGGCTCGGGTCTAATACGGGCAGGGCCAGCCCGGATTGCCATCTCTACCTTCGGCTAGTGTAGATTTGTTCCAAAGGAAAAGCTTACGGTATTTGATTTCTTTCTACAAAATTTGATTAATATTACATGTAATGTTTGGTGAGTTTTTATTTGTGCGAAGCATGCATACCTTGAATTATCATTAACATGGACTATTTCATACACACACTTGAGTATGGTTGTTATAGAGATCTCTTAACTTTTGAATAATGGTGGGTTTACATTAATGTTTGTTTGATTTCATTGCTATAATCTTTTATTATCTCTTAGATAAATTGTTGGAAGCTTAGTTTTGTTTCTTAGTCTTTCTTGAGGACTAGCAAAAGGTAAGTGTGAGGGAATTTGATAGTGTTAATTTTTCATAATGTTTATATTATTTTCCCTCATGATTTTATTAAATTTTGGACTTCATTGCAATTTATTAGCATATTTTATGTTTTGTAGGAGTTTTGAGGAGATTATATAAAAAGAAGTTTAAAGGGGCAAGAAATTGGTACAAATGAATAAGTGGAGGGCTTGAAGGTAATTAAAAGAAAGTTGAAAGGTTAAATATAATTTTTGATAAATTAAAAATCATAATAAAAAAATAAAAATTTAGGTAACTGAGGATTGCGTGAAACAAAATGCTTCTACCATGCAAGAATAGAAAAAAGAAAAGGAAACAAAAGAAAAGTATTTAATAAACAGAGAGGGGTGGGCTGCAGCCGAGAGAGAAGAAAAAAGAAAGAAAAAAAAAAAGAAGAAGAAGAGAGCTGTCATGGAAGAAAAAGCTTTGCATTTTTTTTGGAGATCAATCGTAATAGACGTTTTCTCTATTTTCTTTTCATTATTTATATTCTCTCATGGATTCAATTGTTTTTGTTATTTTAATTAGTATGCGTAGTTAATTCTCTCTTTAGTTGAAGATGATTTCAAAGCTCTAAATATGTTTTTTGATTAATTAATTTAGAATTATTTTTCATCTTTTTTAAATTTGTTATATCTTATTATTTATAGTGCTTATGAATTATTATCATATTTATTTAGAGTACATTTAGGGTGCGCAACTAGATAAATATGATATTAATTTAGTTGCTAGTTTAAGTTTTTGATTCATTTTGTCAAAATTTCTAGACATAAGTAGCATAATGTTTTCAATAATTATGAGATATTTTCATTCGACTATATGTAGGGTATAACGCAAGATAAATGAACCTTGCTTGTATGTTTGTTTCTTGATTTAACATATCTTTCTTGTTTGATTGCTTCTATTAAATTAAATTTAGAGAGCTTCTCCTAGGTTGTTCAAACTTTCTTTTCTTCACCCATTCAATATTGAGAAGTTTTAATTTTCAAATTTAAGACATATATATCATCGTTTAAGGAACCACTTACACAGTGTAAATCATTCATAAATAGACCTAAATACTATCTTTGATGGAGAGAAATCCTTCCTCATCAAGTCTAGAAATATAAACAATATTCTGAATCAAATTTAAAACTGAGCCCGAAAGCAAAACTAAACTATAAGTGCCCACCAGGAACTCTTGCTCCATTTCCAGCTTGCAAGTCTACTTCACCTTACTCCAGAATTCTTCTACCTTTTAGATTTTGTACATTATTACAAGTATGAGAATCGCAATCGGTATCTAATACCTAAGAAAGGTTAACCTCAATCATATTAACCTAAATTATGAACATACCTGAAACAATATCACTATGATTTTTCATAATTGTAAGATAGACCTTGCAATTCCGCTTCCAATGTCTAGTTTCTCCGCAGTAGAAACATTTCCATCCTTGCCCTTCTTTGTCTTTCCATCACTCTTCCTTACTTTGAGAATCATTTTCTTGTCTCGCTTCTTAAACTTAGCATTATCCTTCCTTACGGTAGAATCTCCCATAAGCAATACGGGTTTATCTTTTTTGATGGATTTCTTAGCCGTTTGCAGCATCTTATACAAATCATATAACTTGAGTTCCATTTTTTTCATGTGCAAGTTGAGCATGAACGGCAAGAATGAATCAGAAAGAGATTGTATCATCAAGTTATTGATAAATATAAAATCCATAATAAGTCCTAAATTTTCAAATTGTTCAATGTAGGTGATTATTTTTAACAAATATTTATGAAGAGAGGTGCCCTCAACCAACTTGATCTGAAATAATGTCTTAGATATCTTATTATCATATGACATCATTTCCATTTTTGTTCCCCTTAGATGTTATTTCTTATCGGTTGAAACACGAATCGGACTATCGGACAAAAATGGATAATTTCTTAGTAAATTCCCAAATAGAGAGTATGCAGATTAAAATTTACCTTTCGGCCTAAAAAAAAGAAAAAAAAAAAAGAATTGATTACCTTAAGCTACAAAAGGTTGGGTTCTACTTTCTTAAAGAACTTTAAGGTTTCATTTTTCTTAAACTTATTAAACTAACTTTTAGTAAAAAAATAATAATAATAGGATAGTAAATCGTATTTATATTTTATAAACCTCAATTGAAATTAGAGGTTTAAATTAAAATTGAATCTGAAACTTCACATTAAAAATAATGAAAAAATATTTTAGTATATAAAATCTTATTATATACTCTAAAAATAAAATGCTTCAGCGAACAAGAATAAACTTTATCGGCCTATTTTATTAATGAATGCTGATATAATTTATTCCCTAGAACATTTTATTCGTGAAATATACAATAATGCCTCACTTGTATGTAAACTTGCCTTCTGAAATTGGTGAGTTTTATTTATCAAACACATGAGTGGCCTTAGTAAAACTTGGAGGGGCATGTAGTCGAGACAAAAATTATTTTGGGGACACACGACAAGTCGACAAGCACTCAATTTGTTCCGTCTACGGCTCTGTTAAAATTGTCTGAATTATAGATTTATTAATTAAATTTGGTATTCTGGCTAATATTTTTATTGTTATTATTTTTATTAAATGGGAGCAAACGGAAATAAGAAAAATAAACAATAATAATACATTTGAGTTTTTAAAACAAATCAATCACAATCCAGATAAAGTCAAGTCTTATCATTACATCTACATTATTAATTAAGGGTCACATCATTATATCTTTACATAATTTTTATTAATTTTTACATAATTTAAATAAATATTTTATTTTTTTAATAATTTTCAAATCAGTAATAAATATTTTAATCCCATTATTACATCACATTATTTAAAAAATTTATTTATTATTCTTATATTTTTAATATGTTATATTTTTTATATTTTATATATTAATTTATTATTTTTTTATATAATCATTTTCTAAATAAAAATATATTGAAATTATTTAGCTTTTTGCAAGAAGAAATGATTAAAATAATTCGATTTTATTTATAAAAATTCCGATTTGTCGATCCGTTCATCTTCCTTTGAAGAACCGAATTAAATGGATATGATTTTTCATTCTTCTTTCAAAGATTCAAATTGAGTCAATCCAATTTTTCATCTTTTTTGGATCGATCTATTCTTAAACAAAAAAAAAAAAAAGTTTGAATCGAACTAGACCTCTATTAATCAAGGTTGCGAGCTCAATTTGAGCTCACTCAACTTCCACCAATGAACGTCGCAAGCTCATATCGAGCTCCCCCTCCATTAATGGGTTCTGTCTCGATGCGAAGAAGAAGAAAACCTGAATCGATTTAATTTTGTTCTTTTAAAGAAGAAAGAAAAATCAGATCTATCTTATTCGATTCTTTACAAGGAAGATGAATGGATCGAAAAATCGAATTTCTCACAAACGAAATCAGATTATTTCGATCGATTTTTCTCTAAATAATATCAATTTATTTCGATCTATTTTGTCTTGAAATATCGGACCGGTGTTTTTTTTTTTCAATTTTTTCATTTAAAAAAAAAAGAGATTATATGATAAAATAATAAATTAATAGATAAAAAATATAAATAATAAAATATTAAGGATGCAAAAATAATAAATAAAATTTTTAAATGATATGACATGCTAACATATTATGTCATGTTATTACCGGTGGTCTAAAAATCATCAAAGAGATCAAAAAGTCTAATTTAAATTACACAAGGATTAAAAAAATTAACTGAAAACTATATAAAATAAATTTTAAAAACCGAACTATACAATAACTAAAAAATGAATTTACCCTTAATCAAAATATATATTCATTTAGATTTAAATATAAATTGAGTTAAATGTTTAAAATTCCCTATTAAAGATTTTCAGTATTTTCAAAGTATAATAAATCAAACTTTTTAAGTTTTATGAAATATGTCAATTACCTTCTATCATGTTTCCACTTAAGGAGTTAGTAGCGTGACGTGATGAATCAATAAACTCAATTTATCATTTATGTAATTATTTGTGAATACGTATAAGTAAGTAATCTCTTAATTTAAAGTATTTATTATTATTATTTTAAATAAATTTTAATATATAAAATACCAATGATCCTTTGTTTTCACATTCATTTTCTTTTTGAATTGTTTAAAAATAAATAAATAAAACAATTATTGCGGGCAGCTAGCTTGCCCATCGAAATCTATATCAATACTCCTGGAAAGAAGCTAAACAGTCTTACGTTAGCTAAACAAATTTAAATCTACAATAAATACGGTCTAAGATTGTAATAATATAGCAATTTTTCGAAAAAAAATTCAAAAAATTAGATAAAAATTATATATAATCTGGTCCAATTAAAATTATACAGAAAGATGCCAATAATTTTATCCAAAATATATCTTCCTAATTGGATTTAGAAAGATGAGATGGCAATTCTTGCAAAAAGGAAGAAGCATGTTCTTTTGGGGATAGCTTCACAGTATCAATGATCGGTCAGAGATGGACAGTTTGGAAAAAAAATAAACAAAAGGACAAGTGAGACAGGTATATTCCTGCCCACTCACATGGATTTGCCAGCTCTTCTAAACACTCCAATTCCATGTGGCCAAGGCAACACTTTTCCTTCTTCATGTTATCATCATCCATAATCTACCAACCAGTCTTCTTCACTTTTGTTTTTGTATGAACAAGTTGATTGTTAGCTTCCCATTTTCATACAAGAAAGTATTCTGGAACTCTCGTGATACACATTCAGACATTCTACAAAACCATGCAAGTAAACTAATATTGGTTCGTAAAGCTAATTAATTTTTGGGATGAGCTTTTTCTGAGGCTTAAGATCGTAACAACTTGTTACTTTTTGTTTCACTTTTGCTCGAATATTTGATTTTCTAACGATCTAACACAACATTAGATGTCCACCTTTGCAAGAATTTCAAATTTATGAGAAGTCATTGGCACACACACAAGAGAAAAGAGCTCCTACTTAGGTTAGCTACTTGAGATTCTTTTGATTTAGCATTTCTGTTTTCGAAACTCTAATTTCACTGAACTCCACTCTCAGAAACGTAAAACCAATCTCACTTTATGCCTTTGCTTTGGAGTTTAGTCCCAACTTAAAACACAATATTAGTCCATTTGATAAATTTAAGATTCTTAAATCTTAAATTCACTCATTTACGCATAAGAACAAAGTGCAAAAAATTGCAGATTTTTCACGTATCATTAGCTCAAGAAACATACATCATCACTATGAAATCAAAATTGCAAGTCCATTTCACAACTTCTGATCAAATCTTAAGTAAAATATCCAAAGAATTTCACAACAAAACCTAATTCAAATGCATTGTTTTTTCCTTCAATCAGAAGTATCATCACACAAGTGCTCTATTCATTCTTATCATAGTCCCCAACTAAGTGATGAAGAAGCACACCTGCCGCCACACTAACATTCAAGCTCTCTACCGCCAAAAATGATCTGAACCCATTGGAGTCGACATCATTGTCATCATGATTGTGATCTTGATCATCATCACCACCTTCCACTACACTCACCTCCACCGGAACATTCCCTGGAATCCTAATCAGCTCTGTGCAAGACCTCTCAACCAAAGGCCTCAACCCTGTCCCTTCACTACCCAGAACTAGAATTGTCGGTTTTCCGGGACAAACCTCTTTCAGAGGAACAGCCTTCTGAGAAACTGAACCTCCTAGTACCCTCCAACCATTTTCTGCGGAAGAAGTTAGAAATTGCATCATGTTTTTGCAATACCTAAGCTCCATTAATTCTAAAGAACCCGCACTTGCTTTGCTCACTACACCACTAAGTGGAGCCGAGTTTTTAGCGCATAAAACTATTCCATTTGCTCCGAAGAAGTAAGAGGATCGGATTATGGCACCTAAATTCTGAGGATCCGTAACTTCATCTAATGCTACCCAGAGAGCACCCTTATCTTCCTCAACTGAAATTGGGTCTAGTTCTTTTATCTTTACCATTTCTAGGGGAGAAGAATCCAATACAAGACCCTGATGAGGTCGATTATCTACAACCATGTTAAGATCATGCTTTGAGATTTCCTTTATGGTTATTGCATTTTTCTCTGCCATTCTTAGAATTTTCTCGAACCCTTTCCTGTCTTTCTTCTTCCGGTTATTGTTGCTCAAGTCAAGTCCTTCTTGGACATACAGCGTGTAGAACTCTCTTCTTCTGGCCGAGAAAGCAGCCAAAACCGGGCCCACCCCGTAGATTCCTTCACCTACCATTTTTGGGACGGTAGATTCTGTAGCCTCTTTCCATGTCTTTTTACCCCAATTTTCTTGTTTGTTCCACCTTTGAAAATCGGGTCTTTCTGTTCTACCTTCTATATCCATCATTCCCCTAACCCTAGTCTTAATCTTATCCCATCTAGGATCAATAACTGCTTCCATTTCTTCTTCTACTTCATCTGCAAAATTAACATCTTTTTCAATATAGTCCTTCTGCTGGTGATCAATTGGGTCTCTCGGGCCCACCTTTCTTTCATCTTTACGGGTAAAAGCCTCTGCCGATAACTCCCAAGAAGAACGACCAGTATTTGTAAGAGGTGCTTTCTCTAATCGTTTTCCCGATTCTTTCCTAGATGATCTGCTACTACTCCTACTTCCCATTTTATCAAACTTCTTTATTGAGTTATCCCAAGAAGATCTACCATTGGTTCTCTCCAACCTCATATCGGATTTTCCCCAAGAAATGTTATCATCTTTCCCGGGTGCAGACTTTTTCTCTGACCCTTTTACTTCCTTAGCTCCGCTTGCTTCTAACCAAGGAAGTGTTTTCCCACCTGTTACTACACGACTACTCCCCCTATTAACTTCTGGTTGAAATGAACCCGAAAAGCTTCTAGATTTCACTAAAGACCCACATTGCATAGCATTTGTAACCCTAAATTGAGTTAAGGATTCATATTTGGACATAATACGTATTTGATGAGCCCAAATTGAAAAATTCATGGGGTTTATTGAGGGTTTTAGACATGACCCATGATATAAAGATCGAGTCTTTGATGTGTGAAAGAGCTTAAAGCATCTGGGTCCTGTAGAAACCTTCATAGCCAGCGGAAATTTCCTGCTTTTTTTTTTTCACTGAAAAAATATTGAATGGCTGATTTTGAAACCTTTATAAACGTTTATAAATGTTTCATATAAAGTTACAGAAATACGAGTATAATACCTTATCAGCACCACATAGCAAGCTTTCTGCTTCTTCCTCCAAGGAGAAGAAGGGCTTTCCAGTGCAAAAATGGAGGTGTACTGTAGAGGCTAGGTAGTTGTATACTAGTATGAAACTATGATTAGAGCGAGAGCAAAATTGTCATTTCAGCCATACAGGGGAGGTATCTGGTATTTTAACCCAAACTTGTGCCCAAAAAATATCTTGATTTCTTGGGCCCAAAGCTTACATTTATTAAACCGACTAGATCATTATGAACCGGATCAACCCGACCCATATTTAAAGCCCATCTATAAATACAAACCTAAAGATCTCGCGATTTTTCTCTACAGGCTTCCTAAAGGGTCTTTCTCTCTTCCCCGCTTTTATGGACCCTAAATTTGCAGAAGAAAAATTACAGACCTTATATTAATTCGACAGACGCCATGGGAACTCCAGAAACTTCTCGAGAGCCATGTCCCGATCGTATCCTCGACGACCTCGGTGGCGCTTTCGCCATGGGAGCAGTCGGCGGCTCGGCTTTTCACTTCCTCAAAGGCTTCTACAACTCTCCCTCAGGCTCGCGGCTCGTCGGCGGCTCACAATCCGTCAGAATGAACGCTCCACGCACCGGCGGTAGTTTTGCGGTTTGGGGTGGGCTGTTTTCCACTTTTGATTGCACCTTGGTGTACCTCCGGCAGAAGGAGGATCCATGGAACTCGATCATCTCCGGAGCGGCGACCGGTGGGTTTCTACAGATGCGTCAGGGGCTAGGAGCCTCGGCACGATCAGCCCTTTTTGGTGGCGTTTTACTGGCTTTGATAGAAGGAGCTGGGATTATGCTCCATAAGGTTCTTAGCCCACCGCAAAACGCTCCTATGATGATGGAAGACCCTGCTGTTACTATGGGCCAGTTTCCGGGCCGAGGTCCAGCCCAGACCATTCCCGAGATGGGCTCAGCTGCCGCTACCGGGACTTATTCTTCTTCGCACGATTCAGGTTCAGGTTCTTTTCTTGGAGGATGGTTTGGTGGTGGGAAGAAAAAGGAACCTGAGATTATTGGAAGTGGGAGTGAGACTAAGGTTTTGGAGAGTTTTGACGCTCCTCCTGTCCCTAATTACGACTACAAGTGAGAAAAGAGTGTGATTTTATTGAGCAAGTTAAGTGAATTTGTTGTTAGAAGAATGCATGGTTTTGAGTTGGAAATTTTGGGCAAATTTACAGTTGCTCCCTTTTTAGTTATATTTTTTATGAGAGTAGATGTATAATAAGAGGAATGAGCTCTTAAAAAAGAAGACTTCAAATTATGCACATTTTGTGAGTAGAGCATGAATTCATCTTTTTCCATGACATATTCGATTGATTGAATGTTAGTGTTTGCATAATTTCACCGTCTCTATGACATGTTCTTGATTCTGAAGTTGCTATATATATCTGTACGTAGTGAAACTATGAGTCTCTCAATATGATCAGAATTCTCCATAGCTTTTGTCTCAGCTCTATCTGCATCTAAACAAGACAGCATATTTATATCTTGATTTCTTTATAAATTTCAATGTTTAATCCGGATTTTTTTTTTCGCTGAGTAAACATAATTAAAAAGAACAAAGAAAAGAAAAAAAAAACAAACACATTAGGTATGAATATTAAGAAATGAAAAAGTTGAAAACCCTAGTTCCGTATATAGTACATGAAGAGAATTCCGGGTATGCCTTATCACCATCAGAATCAGCATTCAGCACCATGTAGCTTTCTGGGCTTCTTCCAAGATGAATGGTCCACTAGCAAAAATGGAGGTGCGGATTAGTAGGGGTGTGTAGCCGATTGGAGGTGAGTTAGGCTAAAATTGCGAGCCACCCAATAATGATTCAATATCAAATCCTTAGTCCAATATCATATTTTATCATCCTTCAATAGATTTCTTTAGCTTTTTATTAAAGTATTTTCCATTCTAAAGCATATATTTGTGAATTTCTTTAGTTGTAAGCATGTTTATAGCACTATGGGCTCATGATTTGTATTCATTTAAGCATTCTCAATGTCTACTTCTTTTCACCATAGTAGTTGTCTTTAATTTCGTTGTCGCCCAATAGATTCATAATAAAAATAGTGCAACCGTTTTAGTTTCTATTCACCTCAATCTCTTTCATATAATCAAGTCAATATTTCCTTTTCCACACAATTATTTCCGCACCTTAAATTTTTTATTGGCCAATATCATTAATAACCTTGTCTTTAAATTTTCGCCCAATAAGTAATTATTAACCAGAGCTTACTATTTACTTTATCGTCAATCTAGCAGGAAGATAATTTAATTTGAAGTATCTTCATATTTCTGGTACACCCGCATCTACTAGAATAGAATGACGTAACTCAATTGGAACTTCAACTCGTATCAAGACAAGTCTCCAACGTTTTTCCTTATTTTGTCTTTCATCAAGCGACTTCTTCCCTACTATTCTCGAAACAAGTTTTATGTGTCAACATGTTGAAAGACTGGTGTTGAATTGGGGGTTTTTTTTTTATTTGTGCTGTTCAGTTTCTTTCTTCTTCGGTGGTGGATTCTATTTGTAGACAATCATGGATCGAGGTTTGCTTGAAAGGCAAGTCTTCATACTTGGCAAGAAAGGCATAAAAAACCTCTTAAAATTTCCCTTCATATTTGAAATTTCCTAATCAACTCCACAGAACTGTAAGTTATTGATTCTTTGCTTACCCAGAGTGGAAGTCCATTTTCGAAAAATGGGATCCGGATATCTAAATCAAACGACCACTCAAGATCTTGAGTTGTATGCTATGTGAATCCATCCGAAATCAAGCGGTTTATATCACTAGACCAAAATCTTAACTTGTTATCTAGAAATTGACTTTGAGAAAGAAGATAGGAAAGACATATACCTACCTAACACCTCTTCTAAAAATCAAAGGGTTTTCCACACTTTCTCATTTCTGTTGTTGCTGTCGCTTCTCCTTCTTACTTGGATATGAAACTATCACCTAATCTCTAATGGTATCTACACGAACGACAACTTAAAGGTTTTTTCTAGAATTGATTATAATCTCATATTTATCAAATGTCTTGGAAATGATTTAGTTTAGAGAGAAAAAGATGAACAAAGAACTCTCTCTTTCTTATGTTTCTTTTATAAGGGACATTAGTTTGGGGCCCTAGGCCTAAATCAGCTTTTAAAGCCCTTTACTCTTTTAGCTTACCTTCGGGTTCCATTGCTCATTTTAATTCCAGAAATAAATTCTAACTTTACCTAGTAAACACCTTTATTTTAGGCCTTTCCATGAGCCCAGTTTGGCCTATTAACACTTTAACTCGAACAAAAATTGCTTGAATCTCATTAAAAGCAAGCTTGATGGCCAAGAACTTACATTAAATACTGAATCTCATAAGTATAAGACACGATCAGACATATCCGAGTGACTTGACAAGCATACCTTTCAAGAACTTACTATTTTGACAAAATACCTTTAAAACCAATCAAATAAACTTTTCCCTTTGCTAAAGAACCCTTAGATTTGATGAGATACTCTTAGAATTAGTCAAATAAACTTTCTCTTTTGCTAAACGACCCTCAGATTCCGTTAAAAAAACTTTTCCTTTTACTGAAAGGTTTCTAAAATCTATTAAAAAAGGACTGAAGGAAGAAATGGGCTTGGTAACCCCCTGACTTGGCTACCAACCAATCCACGATTGGCCAGGTCTAGCCGACTCATTTAGGTGATTGGCCAGCTTGGTAACCAATGTTGGCAACCGATGGCCAAAGTCCAATTGGTCTCCTTTGTTTGCTATTTTAAATTATTTCTTTAATTATTTTTCAAATCATCTTTCTGTTGGGCATGGTATCTTGAAAGTATGTAATAAGAATTGTTTTAATGAAATTAATAAAAGTGATATTTTTTGATATAATTATTGTGAATATATTATTATTGAATAATATGAATAAATATCAGAAAATTCCAATAATCAAATAAAAATGTCATCTTTATGTGCCCACACACATCCTATTGTATTAAGAATCGACTTGGAAGATTGTGGTATGAGTCTCAACGATTGATTCGCGTAAGGCAAAAATATGACATTTTCTTATAAATGTAGATTAATTTATATATATATAAAGGATCATAAAAACGTTTTTAGAAAATTTTTGTTATATACACTCGAACCGATTATTCGCTTCTGCTGCATGGTTGTGAACCGTCGATTTCCAATACTTTCACTATGTTAAAATGATAAATTTGGCATCAAAAGATGTCCCTATTATTTCTCTTACTAAATAATATGAAAAAATGAGGGATAAAAAACACAATGCCTTTATATATTCAGTCTCTTTTTCCTTCTTTCGGCCAAACATGGTTGTCATGGCCGATTTTGCTTCAAGTGCTGAAAGTGATCCCTCTAAACTTTTTATTCGTGACGAACTCGAAGGTCAGTCTTCTAATGCCCGTACTCCCACTTTACTCGTTCCATCTGCTCAACCCTTGTCTAGCATTCCTTCTTCCTTTGGGGATGAAGACATCAATGGTTAACTTAAGGGTCAGACTTTGATATCATCTTAGAACGATTGATAATTCATAGATTCTAACATCAATGATTGATTACTTGAGAAATGCTTCCTCTTCCTCCAATGTTTTATCCATCCCTCATTAGATTATCGACATTTCTTATTCCAAGCTTGGCCATCTCGCCCCTGGACCCTTCTCTTGAAAATATCTTGACCGACTTGACAATATTTTAATAAAGATTCTTAAAAATGTGTTTTTATTATGCGTCCAAAAAAGGGGGTATCTAGGTAGTGGGAATATACATACAAAAGGTATGCTTATGCTTATGCTTATGCTTATCCCATATTCTATTAGATATTCATAATCGAAAATCTTAGTTGAATTCACTTTTTCCTTTTCTTTTCGTTCTTGGTTAATCTTTTTTTTTATTTCTTCAATTCAGTTGAGATTTTATTGGCCAAATAATCTATAAGTAGTGGAACCAAATTTAGAGAATATAAATATTTTACAAGTAATAAATCTTACAAATTCAACTTGTACATACAATAGAAGTTTATGAAAATATAATTGCAATTTATTTCGATATTGTAAAATTCGGTTTACAGATAATATGAGTTAAAATAATTTGGATGAATAGTTAGATAGGGGAGATATTCAAAAACTGTAAAATATAATCAAAAAATTGAATTGTCATAATGTAATGGATATCGAGTTCTTGAACCACTTGCGGATTTAGGGATAATGTAATGGATAGTGGGGGCAGCTGCCCCCATTGCCCCAAAAATATATTTTAAATTTTTTAGGAACAAAAATTTGAATTTTAAAATTTAGAG
The DNA here is from genome assembly GCA_027186245.1 of Coriaria nepalensis. Lineage (NCBI taxonomy): Eukaryota > Viridiplantae > Streptophyta > Magnoliopsida > Cucurbitales > Coriariaceae > Coriaria > Coriaria nepalensis. The sequence goes on along the minus strand of CP114484.1, from coordinate 4,340,135 downwards.
GGTAAAGTTTATAATTTTAAAATACTTGCCCCCACAATTGCTAATTCTTAATTCTAAAATTCTCTTAACTCGTATTCAATTTCACCACCGCAGACTATAATAATCAATTTTCCCCCCACAAAATTTCTAACATTTAAATTTGTACCCCCATTAAATTAAAATTTAAAGAGATTTTATATAATTTTACCCCCATAAAGTTTCCTAGTTTGAACACACTTTTTTTTAAATAAAAAAAATACAAAATTAACATATATATATATATATTTGTATTAGATATTTAAATTATCCTAGTGAAAACAAAGTGATTTTAGAGTGTTCACCAATAATCATATAATTGAGAATATCATAAAAAATAACTAAGATACTAAACTTGAAGATAGTTCTAATATGAACCATGTTTCGTGAAAAGAAACTTTTAAAACTAGGATGGTATTGAATAATTTTTTATTATAGTATAAGAAAAATTATATATGACTTTCTTATCATGTTAAAAAAAGTTAAAGATAAGATCCAAGTTGATGCCAATTTTAAGAAACAATTAATGATTCAGTCATATTTTAAAAGTATCTCATAATTAAGACATACAAACTATGTGTTAGGAGTTTATTAATATATATATTGCATATGAACTATATGAATTTCTTATTATCTTATAAATTTAATAAATTATAAACTTAACATGCTATCCTTGGGATTGACAAAAAATATTATTTAGAGGAGATTATTAATATATCAAGGTTTTATGGTATGTATATTATTATGAGAATTGTCTGATAAGATGAATGAGTTTCTAGAAAAATTATTAACTTGAAAATTGTGCTCATTTGTCGGATTTTACAGCAAGAGTAAATATTCAATATCATTTTGTCATGTACAAAATGTCATTTGTGATCAAGATATTACCCATCAGGGAAAAAAAGATCATGATCATCCAAATTCTGGCAAAATTGCATTAAAAAATTTCTCGCCCATTAATATGACAGTAGAGATTAGTATAAGTTGCCTGATTCATCTTTTCCCTGACATGTTTGCAAAATTTCACTGTTTCTCCTCGATTGTTCTTACTTCCGAAGTTGATATATTTATAGTAACAAAGTATAAGTTGGAACCCTTAATCTTATAAATTGAAACTCTTGTCTTATTTCCACCAAAATGACCATTCAAAGCCGCAGTTTACATTTCCCCTCTTATTACCCAATCCAAAAGAAATTTACTTGTAAACTTGTACCGTATATAATCTCCCCAATTTAAAGTAGAGGGTAAACTTATTGATCAACTCAACCACATTCTATGGATCGATCCATCGCTGGATGATATATATGCCTGACCGACCATAACTTAACAAACATATGATTCTAAGGCATGAATCATATGAACCTATAAAATGCCCCAACATGATCCCCAAGTTCCGAGAAAAGAAAAATCAAAGGCAGAGAATCAGAAAAAAAAAAATTTACAATAAATAAATAAACCGAAGGATTTCTTCACCTTCATGATCTCTAGTAAAGCTTCTCACCTCTATTTCTTTAGGACTCCTCTACACCAAGGTACTGTGAGTGAGACGCAGCAAGGAGGGCGGCTCCTATTCCGGACCCATCACTAGAATGCTCGATAATAACATTTTCAGCGACCTCACCTCCTACAAGCTCCCTAAGTGTAATCTCCATTGCAGTGCTGAATTTAGTATAATGCTCGAATAGTCCTCCATCTAATGCAATAACCGACTTCTGCTTCTCCCCGTCTTTTGTCATGTCCCTTCCCATTTTCTTGAGGACCCCATAAATACCAGCAGCTGCCAGTCGGCCCCCACGTGTGGCCACGATGTCACAAAGCTCCACAATGATCTTTCTCACCTTAAGGGAGGTATTAGATATCTAAAAGAAAGAAAAACATTTCATTCATAAGGAGATTAAGCCTGAAACTTGTGGCACAAGGTATCTAGATATGTAACAAAAATTTTTTTTCACCTCTAAGATGTCCTTTAGTTTGTTTCCAACGACTTTTAGGTCAGGAGAAGTGTCATGATGCATAGCAGACATGTCAGGAGTCCTATGTGGTTTTTAACAAGAACGAGTAATATGCCAAAAAAAAAAAAAAAAGGAGGGGAACAGTAAAGGAATCGTGCAAATGGAGGTACATACCTCAGGATGAAATGAGTCCTTAGTTTTGGTGGAACAGTGTCACCAAAAATACCAGCTTCTTCAGCGATTTTACAGAGGACTCTGCGCACGATTTCTCCCAAATACATACCAGAAATAATCTTCTCAAAAATCTGCACATTATAGTATTTTAAATTTTTGTTATCAGGATTAAAATTGACTACTTTGTATATAGCATTGAGAACATGAGAAAAGGTGGTACCTGTTCTCCCGGATTTAAACTCTCAACATCTAGTGCTTGATCGAATTCCGTGAGTGGAAGATGTGATGATCGGAAGTTACCCCACTCCATATTGATCACCTGCATTATTAACAAAATGAACATTAGTGTTCTACAATTAATATACTGATTCATGTACCTGAATCTGATTATAAGCATTTTCGTAGATAAAAGGCTAAAAAAAGAACAAAAGAAAGAAAAAAAAAAGAGAGAGGAATGAACAGTTAAGTATATATAAAATAAAAAGAGTGGTATGGATTGCATGCTAAGATACATTAGCATGTTATCATAAACCACCAACCATTTCTCCAGATTTTGGTAGAAGACCATGCCATTTGGGAATTGCCTGTGCCCGTTCTATGTATGCAGCATTTGTTCCTGTGCCTAAAATCACAGCAGCAATGACATCTTTGTTGTTGTATTTACCTCCTGCTAATGTGCCGATAGTGTCATTCACCTGATCAGCTCAAAAGGGTTGAAATTGTCCGCATAAATTTAATTTGACCAAAATAAGTGTTCCTTGCAACTACAGAGCAAAAGGGAATTACCAATGCTGCAATACGCATATCAAGCCCAACTCTTTCCATGGCCTTGGCTAATTCTCCCACCACATCTTGCCCAACCTACAAAATAGAAAAGCCCAAAAGGAGTTCCTTACAAAATCTAAAAATATCAGCTTCGAGAGAGATTCAGCATGAAAGTGTAACTATTGCAGTAGCGTACATTTGCTGTTAAAAACATTTTAACTCAGATACCATATCTATCAGCCCCCTTAGAAAGAAAATGCAAAAGAAGAACTAACCGCATCTTCAATGTTGAATCCCTTAGTCCACTTAATAAGAGTGCCTGCAGCAATCGATGTTTGTTTCACTGGGAATGAAAAGGTGAAACCCAGCTCCCTTTGCCTACCAGGTGGAGGATGAAACCCTTCACCTTCTACAGCAACAAATCTTGCCAGTGCAGAAGCTATGAAATCAAATAATGCCTGAAAAAAAAAATCATTTTATAACAAATATTACAACCACCTCATTTTCTTTGTATCAAATTTTCTAAGAGGAAATATGCTGACTTCTGAAGACCCTGTCATTAAATGGTGAGGAATAGAAACTTCCTCGAATTCTTCCTTAAGAACCCCTTCTTTCCCACCTAGCTGTACACGCAGCACCCGGAAGTTTGTCCCTCCAAGATCCAGTGCATAAAACAACCCTTTCTCATTCCTACGTGCAATTAAAAGTAAGGAAAGTAAGTGATTTAACAATCATATAATAGACGAAACAGAAAACATCATATACTTAAATTCTTTCTAATCACCACTCATTGTCGATCCTTCCCTCTCGAGTAGAGGCGAGTATCGATTTTTCTAACCGCACTTTAGCACAAGACCTTCAATGCATGCGTACATACTAATACAAAATTTACCTCACACTCAAGTTTTTCTTAGGGAATAAAGACTACTTATCATAATGTAAATCATAAAATTTCCTATGCAACATGAAATTTCCCTATTACCAATTAAACCCAGAATAATATTCGAAAGGGAAACCTACATTATATTAAGATGTTACATTAAGATCATACCAGATCAAAATGCACATTTCAATCCAGAACAGAGAATCAAGCATTAACTCAAAGAGGAAGATAGAGAGAGGGATTAAGATTATGGAATATTTACCCAGTGGGGAGATTATCGACATAGCTGATGAGCATCTTGAGTTTGCTCCCACCTTCGGATGCGAGGCCAGCATGCATCTCGACGGTCATGGCATCAGCCACCTGTCTCAGTTTCGCAATAGGGGTCCCACATTTCTCATCAAACTCTTTTAGAATAGCCATTGCTCGGGCCCACCTCCCCCTGCTTTTCATACGATGACGCACCACCAGCGCTGCAGCACCGCAAACAGCCGCCGCGCAGACCACCGCCGCTCCCATCGCTACCTTCCCCATTCTCTTAATCAAATCAACGAAGCTGCTCCGACGCCGAAATGGCCAAGAAAAAAGAAAACTCACAAAAAGAGCGTGAACCTTTGTTAACTCTATCTCTCTCTCTCTTGTGGAAACTCGATTTTCTCGGTCGGGAAATTCTCAATTGATCACAGATTCATACTCTTTATCCATGTGTATTGAATAAGACTCGGAAGTGAGCGAGAAAGACACACATGTACATTAAACTCAGAGAGGGGAACATAGAGAGAGAAAGAGAGATAGAGATGGAGACAAATGCATTATCTTTTTTTAATGGAAAATCAAAGAATTAGAGCGAGTTTCTTGGAAATCAGCTGTCTTTTCGGGATAATCTGAGCCAAACTGTAATAGTTTTCTTGACCGTGTTTCCATTTCCATTTCCATTTTCTCTCTCTCCCTGTCTCTCTATTTTTAATATCCGCTGAATCTTTAGAAAGGCTCATAATCCTAATTTCTCAAGGGAGCGGAATATTATAATTTTTTTAATTAGACTTAATATTAATTTAATATTTTAGGTTTTATAAAAGTAAGGTTTATATATATTTTAATTTGTACCTTGAATCTAGTTTGATTTATATAAATATTGACTATATTAAATTTTTAATAAGTGGTATAAAAGTCTATCATATTTAGATGTAAGATTGGATTTTGTGATTATATAATATGTATCGTTATTCATATATATATTCATGTTTGTGTATTATTGAATTTTGAATGATTCCCATATATGCTATCTAACATGTAATTTTAGACATGTGTTTTAGACAATAAGTTTGAAAATCGGATTGCATGATATTGCATGAATATACATTAATCTATGAAATTGAAATCGGAATTAGGTATTATGTTTTGTTAAATTAAGTTAGGCTTTTGTTTTGCCTCTCTATAATGATTTAAACTCATATTCTAATTTTGAAAAGATATGATATGTGGAAGGAGAATTTCAAATTATAATATTCGGATACTTGAGTTATGTGTATGAATTTGCAATAACCGTTAATAAATTGATGTGATTCTTGAATTAATATGTTTCCTTGATGTTTACTTTTGATATGCCTTTGATTATTGATCTTATTATGATATTATAGTAAGAAATCAAATTCCAAAATTTTTAGGGTTCTATATTTCTTAGATACGAAAATTCAAAACTTAAATTTTATGAACAAATTGATAAAATTGATGTTTCTAATATATTAGAAATGAGAATTATCATCAAAATCTTACCTTAATCATAAGAATTAGTAAGTAAATAATGAGATTAATAAAAACTCCAATTTTTGCGGAGTCAAATCTGTAATTGGGCGAAATTTAGGTTGAGCACGAGTTGCTGGGCAAAAGTGATGATGAATAGTGATGTGTGAACGAGTACCACGCGCTTAGTGGCACGTGCGGGCACGTGAGAGGTTCGATGGTGGATATGATGACACCATTGGATTCATTTGTACAATTAATCAAAATTATGTTGAGGAAGAGATTTATTAGTGTGGGAAATTTAATTGTATTATGGCAAGGGTTGCTCTCAACTTGCGATCATTGAATGTGTGGGAGAGTGATGATTTTAGAGCTTCCTTAGAAATATTGTGATTGACTATCACACTCACATAGTTGAGCATATTACGATGATATGGTTAATTTAATTTTAATTATGATTAAATTAAACTAAATTAAATTATTTATTATCATATTAATTTCACCTTGTCTTATGAGTGCATGTATCGGAGGTTCAACTTCATGAAAGTTTGTTATGTGATTCGAGTGTATGATTGTTCTATATAATCTCATAAGAAGGTAAGTTTGCTAAAAACCTTTCGACCTTAAGTAATACATACATGTGGTGAAATTATTTATCAATTTTATCATTATTAGAAATTGGTAACTTGAATGCAAATAATGATAAGATCTTTAAGGGTAGATTATATTTTAACCCTGTCTGGTTGGCCACATGCATATACCCAGTCTTTTGATATGCATGTTGTTCTTACGCATTTTGTTTTTATATCTCGGCAGGGTAGGATTGTTAGTTGATATGAATGTTAACTGTTAAAGTGGTTCATTCATTGATATTCATGAGTGTTATCTCAACATTCATGTACAAAATATTTTTTTGTTTCCCAAAGGGGGTTATTGTATATTATAAATGAAGAGCCATGAAGCATAAATGTATGAGGTAGATTGGCCTAAAGGGTTTATCTATTCAAAGTGGATAGATTTTTCGAATGTTAAGAACCATCGTTAATTCGCTTCATGATATGGAGAAATTTCTTTAGATAGCTTCTTGTTGAAGCATACGATGATAGAAAAATCATGAAGAGGATCGATAAGAAAATAATATATTTGAGATCACATTATAAATGCTATTTTTCTTCCTACACTACAATGTTGTGATCCATATCGATAAAGTCAGTTTTCATTTGTGACCAGAGAGGTCATATGTCACTAAACAATATAACTACCTTTTTGATATGATGTTAATTGCTTTATTGGACTAGATTGGTTAGAGATATATCCTTACGGCCATATTTCTTTCAAAATTGTGGCCACATAAGATTTATAAAATAGTTCCGCTCGAGAGTCGTTTTGAAAATAACTTGTTTTATAAAATAACTAAATTAATGTTCGCCTAAGTGATAGAATGTTAGAATTTTTTTAATTGGGCTTAACATTAATTTAGTCAAGTGGTAACTCGTAATGAGAGGATCCACTTGACACTAACATATATTGGTTAAGTCCTCCTCTTTACTGGTAACCCTAGCGTCTCATTTTATTGGGAGCAATCACATAATGTTTTAACAAGATAGAGAGGAAGCCCTAATTTCTAATATTCATGTAAGCACTGCTACATATTAAGAAATTCCGCTGCATAAGAATGATTGTCAGGTATGCAATTGATGACAAATTCATGTATGATTTATTTATACATTCTTTAATCTGTATCTAATCTATATCTTAAATCTAATATGATTTATATGAATATTTTATATATTAAATTTCTAATACTAAAAATATTCACCAGACAAGTGAAATATCCAAACATAAGTAAAATATAATTTACATCTAACTATTTAACGGTATAAGATATCCATTTTTTTATTTCCTTAAAAAAAATGATTGTAAATTTAATGTTTGTTTCTATTTTTTACTCTAAAACTTATTTTCCTTTTCTTAAAACTCACTTTATTAGTTTAAATAAATCAATTTTTATCTCTACATTACTTTACCACCATTTTCATCAATCCTCTTTGCCATTGCCATCACCTACTACCATTATTGTTGAGAGAAATAATCTAAAATTTATGACACTATTATTTTTTATATTTATTTATAAATTATTAACTTTTATTTTTATATTTTTAACCAAATAACGAAATTAAGACGGGCAATGAGTCCAAGTGAAATTATAAACATAAAATTGTCATTTTCATCCATGAATTTTTTATATTAGTTAATTTCCTTAATATCGGTGTTGAAATGATTATTATTAAGATTTAAAGTAATAAACAATGAAAAATAAAGTATTATGTATAAGACTTGATTGAAATTTGTGAATCAAAATCCAAAAACCAGTAGCTTTTAAGGATAGTTTTATGTTTTCGAAGATATAAGATATTTTAGATGTCATTTTTTTCATTCTTACATTTGTAACTTGATCATCCTATAGACTAAAATAAAACCTTTTGAAAATTTTAAAAATGAAATTGAACTATTTAAATTCTTAAGCATGATTATGAACAAACATTAAAAGTCTAGAGATGAAATAATTCTTAGTCAAATTATGTTATATCTAGCTTGGCATTAAAATTGAACTATTGAATGACTCGAGTCATTAAGACTAATCACTTGGCATCCTAAAGCTTTTGAAAAAAATCTCAAAGGGTAAGTATTTAATATGTAGCTCTAATGTGTATATGAAAGAATAAAGAAGGCTCAACTAATTGAATGACTCGAGTCATTAAGACATTATCACTTGGCATCCTAAAGCTTTTGAAAAAATCTCAAAGGGTAAGTATTTAATATGTAGCTCTAATGTGTATATGAAAGAATAAAGAAGGCTCGACTAATTGAATGACTCGAGTCATTAAGACTAATCACTTGGCATCCTAAAGCTTTTGAAAAAATCTCAAAGGGTAAGTATTTAATATCTAGCTCTAATGCGTATATGAAAGAATAAAGAAGGCTCGACTAATTGAATGACTCGAGTCATTAAGACTAATCACTTGGCATCCTAAAGCTTTTGAAAAAATCTCAAAGGGTAAGTATTTAATATCTAGCTCTAATGCGTATATGAAAGAATAAAAAAGGCTCGACTAATTGAATGACTCGAGTCATTAAGACTAATCACTTGGCATCCTAAAGCTTTTGAAAAAATCTCAAAGGATAAGTATTTAATATCTAGCTCTAATGCGTATATGAAAGAATAAAAGGGTTTCCTTTTCAAAAACTAACAAAAGGGTGAATTACCAAATTACCATTATCCCTACCGACGGTCAAGTTTCAAAAATTGTGTTTTCCTTTTCCCTTGATGAATTTTTCTAGCCCAAAATTGCCCTTCCGATTTCGTTCATTTTTGGGCAAACTCTCCATCATCCTTTTTCTCTTTCCTATGCAAGCTTCGCACTATATGTTCATACTTTTCGTTTCTCTTTTAATGGTTGAATCATCATTTTAAATTATTATTTGTTGTTATTAGTATTTTTGTTTTATTGTGAATTGGAAAAAATAGACCAAATTTGAGTACGTTTAATAAAGATCGACGGTCAATGTGTGTTTTATCTTACAATCGAGCCGTTAGTCAGAGTGAACAAAGTTTTTTTTGGGGGGGGGGGGGGGGGAGGGGTTCGATCGATGGTTTGAAGACCTTAAGAACCCTTTAAACAATTTGGAATCATACAACTTGATAGTTCGATGGATAATCTAAACCACTCAAGCTGTCAAACAGACTCTTAAAAGTCACTCTCACTCGATCTATAATATCTATCAAACTATCGAGTTGTGAAAGATTGACAGTGCGATAGCACTTTTAGGGGATCAAGTGAGCTATCTAGCGAAGTGGATGGTGACTTTTTGGGGTTCGTTTTATGGCTAAAATGGAAGTCATTCTCATATAGTCACCAAATGAACCAAGGTTCGACGGCACTATGGAACTTAATTACTTATCAACCCTTTTATTTTTATTTATTTAATTCTTCTTTAGATTAAGATTACTATTTTTCTTTCTCCCTTTTTCAGAAATGATAGATTTTATTCATAATGAGAAGGAGGAAGAGAGAAACAAGCTGGGCATGTGAGAATGTGATGAGCTGTGTCGCCTCCTTTTTAGCTTCTTTTCAAATGAGTGGGAATCATCACAAACTCCTACCCATTCATAATAAAACAGTCCTATAATTTATTAATTTATAACATTTTCAGCCTAGATTCATCCATTTTTGAAGAAAAACTATTGAAAAAAAAATCATAATTTAAAGGTAACGTATCCTCTGACGACTTTCGACTTTTTTGTCATGGATTCTGGCCACAAGAGCCCAGATCTTTTGCTTCCTACAATATGGTGATGAGTGATTAGAAGCTGACTCATTCCGACAAGGCTTCGAGCTTTTTCGCCATGAAGAGGTCGTTTTGCTCTGATCTATAGATTCATACAGTGTGGTGATGAGTGGGTTCAAGTTCGATGAAAAAGAATGTGAAGATGAAGAGTTGCATTCCGGATGGGCTTCATTGCGTGCATCACGTTCGAGAAACGGAAGAAGTGTGTTGGAAATGGAGGGAAGTTAGAAAGGTTTTCTTCTTTTTTTTTTTTATTTTTTTTTTTATAGTTAATGGTAAGGAGCATTTGGGTAATTCAATATTTTGCTTTTACTGTTAAAATTTTAAAAAAATAAGAAAGAGATTATTTGGTTTAGGACTTTTGAATTTGGACTATTTTATAGATCAAACTTTCTAAAATGATTATTTTTACAAGAATGAACCATCCCAAGGGAAAAAGGAAAGAAATAGTAAAGAAGAAGTGGTTGCATTGAAGAGAAAAGCCCATTATTCATCAAGTTGGGCTGCGGAAAAATAAATGAAATATAAAGAAATAAAAGAGAGAAATGGGCTGGTGGCAAGCCCCAAAGTTTAAGAGAAGACGATGTAAATCCAAAAAGCAAAAAGGAAAAGAAATGGGCTGCATGACTTAGGGCTACACTTCGTTACTAGTCCGTTCGGAAACTCATTATATGTATTGTATTTGAAAATTTGAAACTTGGTGATTATTAAGGTACAAGATATAATTTTGTCCCATAGTAAAATACTTTTCAAATAAAATTGTTCTTGGTCATATTATTTTCATGTTTTTGGCGTCAAAACGCATTACTTTTAATGGGGCATTTGGTTCAATTCTATCGGTGAGAATAGGCATAAGTAAAATATATAATTCGATGAATTCAGATTGGATTCTAACCTTAACAAAATTTAATCGGATTGATATCCAATTCGATTAAATTCACTATGAATTCGATATGTCGTGTTACAGACATTCGATCAAATACCCATAATTTTAAAAAATAAAACAAAAGAATTATAACATACTGTTTATGCAGACATAAAACGTAAAAAAAAAAATCTAAGACTTAAGACTGTAAGACTGCAAACTTAAGAAGAACAATTGTTCTTCTCCTCTCCTCTCACCTATCCTCTCCGGCGCCGTCTTCCCTTCAACGCTATCTTCCGGTTAGCCCATCATCACGAAGAAAAGTTTCCTCCATTCATGGCTTTCTAATCGAATCATGACACTATTTTTATAATAATGCTATGAGCTTATGATTGTGATTTGTATACACTTTACATGTAAATTTTAAATGATAATTAGATGTAATGTAGTTGTTATGCTGCCCAAATTTCTTTATAAAACATAACTTAATTTGTTATACTAAAAAAGAGAAAAAAAAAGAACAAATAATCAAAATATTATATATAAATTATAATATTTTTCTATCATTCGAGATTCAAACTTCAATTTATATCAAAAAATTGATTCTTAAAGTTTAATTACAATTTTACAATTTTCATGTTTAAAATTTTATATAAAAAAAATTATAATTTTAAATTAAAAGAAAAAACAGATCAATTTCTATGTGATTCTATTCAATCCTACACGGGTTTAGAACACATAATCTAGTGATTATGGGCCACAAATGCTCCACCCCGTCCACAAAAATATACACATATCAATTCGAAAATCACGTCAAACGGGAAGAATCAAATTTAGGTGGGTTTAGAACACATACTTTCACATTAATCGGAAATGTTTTACTTGAAGAATCAAATTGTAAGAATCGAAACCAATTTATTTTTATTCACCAACTAGCTGCTAAGCATGACACCTCCTAATGGGTGGAGCTAGCTTGAGTGATTGAGCCAGACACCAAATTTCCAGTAATTAAGTGCACAATTGAAATCTCATTCATGTCTATCATGTTAGGTATTGGGGCATATAATGACATGCAATAATCTGTCTTTTTTTTTTCCTTTTCCCTTTTAATCTTCACACAAACCAAACATTCCCTCCCCCTTACCCCCCCTAGTTCTTTACATAAAAAACTGAGATGATGCTTAACATCATGATCATATACGTACCTAGCACCCACAAATGATGTGGAATATCTGATCTTGTTTGAAATCACAACATTCTTAAAAACCCACAAATCTCTGCAAAGATAATTTAAAATACAGTATGATCTTACTTTTTAAGGATTTAGCAATAATATTTCGCACCACTTGTATTTCCTTTTGCCTTCTTCACCCCTATTGTTTTTGAACCGCCTTAAAAGTGAAACTTTTATCAAGATAGATATGTTACACTCACATTGCCAGAAGAGTACTCTTTTAACTTATCAGTATAGTTTTGAGTATTTTATTATTTTGAATTCAATATGTTCAAGGACGAAACAAAATCAAATGGCTTTCCTGATGTTACTCTTTGGTTGAACTTCTAGATATAGACAATTATATAAATATATTACTTTTTCATCCTCTAAAACCAGCAATAATTGATCTCCATCTCCAAACATATGTAGTTGGGGTTAACGTTCCTTGACCCCTCAAATCCAACAATATCTCGTAAGAATCATCATTCACACCAATAAGTAATAATACAATTGAAAGGAAAGAAGAATTCATTAATGAATGATTTTTTTTTTTTTGACAGTTTCGTATTGCACAAATACGATCTATTCGTGATATTTATCATGTATATATATATTCATATACCACAAGGTAACATGAATACTTCACTAATGAATTGGAGAACCCCAAATTTAAAATATCAGTGGAGAGTGATCTTCTCTTTCCTGAAAAATAGAATTAAAATTTTTCAAAAAAATCTAAATTTAAACTAAAATTAATAATTAATATAGAACAAGCAATTATCTTTGCAAAAGAAGAGATGAACTATAAGTGTCAAAATTATTATCATATATTTTTTGTAATCAACTCTATTGTAATCTTCACTTTCGATATAACTATCAGTAGAGAGAATAGTGCACAAAAAATAAATTAAATAAGAAGAAAAATAAAAATAAAAAAGAGAGGAGGACAAATAATTAAAACCATCGGAAGAAAAAAAAAAAACCAAACAAAGAAAGAAAATAAATAAAAGAAAAAACCTAAAGAACAAGAAGCCTAATTACATTTGATTCTAAAATAACTAAACTCTAATTTGTCGTTAAAAATTAATCCAACATTTCTTAAAAAAAGAACAAAGAATAAAAATTAGTATATTTTTTTATTGAGAAACCTATATTTATATTTGATTTACTTCTCGAAACTCATGAATAACGAAGTGGACGTAAGTTGCTAAATAACTTCACTGCATGATAACATTATCGACGAAAAAACAACACTTGAAGAACTAGATGTCCGCTCATAGTACGTGTGTTTCACTACCTACCGTAGGGGTGAATAGATTGCTCCGAATTTGATCGAACTGTACCGAACTATATGTTTCAGTGCAGTGCGGTCGGTTTCCTCCCTTAAAATATTATGCAGTGCTAGAGCCCGCACAGCACCCATTCGGTTCCATGCAATGTGGTACGGTGTACGAAACCCCGCTATATGAATTTTTTATAAATAATATATGAATTTTATATATTTTGATAATACGATTTGATAATTTATGATAATTTGTGATATTCTTAGTTATTTGGTTGTAAACTTTGATGATATAATTTAATAATTTTATTTGGATTGTTGTTAGTTTCTTACGTTTATGATTATATTTTGATCATTTTATATACATAAGAGTTTAGATGTATGAATATTTTAAATTACTTTAATATACATGAAAATTGTTAAGAAAACTTAAGAAATGTGCATCTTAAGTCTCCCTTCAAGAGAGGATTAGATATGTGAAATAAGACTATTTAGGAAAAAAATTATAGTAGAGAAGATAATAATGTACAAGTGTATGCAATATGTCTAGATGACTGCTCTTTAGTGATGACTAATCCAATTAAATGATGATTAAGCTGTTGTGTCGAGCTCTGCATGGTGTATACGTTATCTCCGTAGCATACTGAAGGCATCGACCCCATCGACCCATTCACATATTGAAGGCGTCAACCCTATCAATTCCATCGACCCTGTCGAATCCATTAACCGCTTTAGTGTATTGGAGGCGTCGATACTGTCGACCCACTCGCATATGGAATGCGCCAAGCCTGTCGACCCATTCATATATGGATGGCGTGGACCCCGTTGACTCATTCACATATTGAAGGTGTCGACCTTATCAAGTACTTTATATTTTTTAAAGCGTCGAGTCATTAACCCATTGATCCGTCGACCCTGCGTTTAAACTTTGACGTATTCGGACCTTGCTAACTAATTAAGACGTATACATCTTGATCTTATATTGATATGTTATACTTTATAAAATTTACTCTTATTCTTTATCTATTATAAAAGAACTAAAGATCTCAAGTACAAGGGCAATGATGATTCTTACTAGAAGTAACTTTTAACTATTATACTTTGCTTCAAACTGAAGAGATAAGAATGGGGGCCGGTGAGCTTCAGGTGGTATGTCCCCTACGAATCCTTACTTTCGCTTCTAATTCTTTCAGATGATAGAGGATAGAAAGAATTCTTGAGTTCTGCTTGAAATTTCGTATGAGCTAGGGAGGGGTGAGAAATTTTCTAACTATCGAAGCTAAATGAAATTCAAATGTACTATACGAAGTTACAGTTGGAGATATTAACTTCGTAGTTAAGATCTGCTCAGAAATTGATGTTAGCTATAAAAAACTTTTTACCTTATAATATTTAGACTACAAACTTCTTCTAACTACAGGAAGTAGTTAAATGAGATATTACAAATCCTTCCAACTTACAAAAGTTTCATTCTCTAAACTTAAAATAACTCTAGGAACTTAGCTCTCATATTTTCTTCTTTTTCCTAAGTTGCTTCCTCTGTTTTTTTACTTTGGCATAAAACTTTAACTAAGGAAATAATATTATTCCCCAATACTTTCTCTCAATATCTACATCGGCTTTTCTTCATATAACAAATCATTTCGTACTTCTACCGGTTCATGTTGCAATACATGATAAGGATCTTAGACATATTTTTAAGCATCGAAACATAAAACACATCATGTACTTTTGATAAATTTGACGATATTGCTCACCTGAATACATATAATGCTCAAGTCTTGCAATTTTTCTGTAGAATTCTCAGTTTCTTTAGAAGATTTTCTTAAATGGACCGGGCCATAAGGAAAAATTTTTAATAAGAACAAGTCACTTCTAGTCATTGATGTTGCTCCGGCATAGAAAACCCAATGCGGCAGGAAATAAAGTAGATCCAATTCTGAAGCCGGGAAAAGCAACCTAGGAGAAGGCAACCTCTTCCTCGGCAAGTGGAATTCAACCGACACCCACTGAATTTCTATGTGCAGCACCCACTACACCTGGTAAGTAATTACATGTTTCCTTAAATAATAAGTAGGACTAGTCATTCAATTTCTAATTTACTTTACTTTATCTCTCATGGCAGTGTCTCCAACAACGTTAGGCGTAGGGGAGTTAGGACTCCAAAAAATTCTTTGATGCGAGAGCAAGGTATCGAGGTAGTTTTATATCCGTAAGGATCAACAAGGAAAATATGAGTGCTATCAACTGTGCAGTTCCTCATAGACTTTCATTCGGGAGGTCGTTGAAGGCCCAGATGACGCGTTTTTTTGAAGCCTCAGCACCATTTTGCATGGACAACTTTGCAAACATGCCAGAACAAAAGAACTCGAAGTTGTATGACATAATTTGTGTAACTAAATTTCATAGATTTTATTTTCGGTTTTGTTTTTCCATTTGTAAGTGCTAACATATTATACTGCTTTTATTTGAAGTTAGATTTGTCACTTGTGAATGACCAACAATCATAAATATATTCAAAATGGTGGTAAAAATATTGATATCGGTGAACAATCTATCAATTGTTACCTATATTTTAATGAGAAGGCTAAGGAAAAATTGGAGGTGGCTCTAAAACTTAAACCTACATTCATTCCCTGCATGCAATGGAAAAAATTTTGTACTCATATTGCCGACAAGGAGTAGAAGGTAAAAAGATTTGAAGTAATTTAAATGTTTGTAAGAGTTTCTAGTGATAGATTATTGACCCGTGGATTGCTTTCTATATGACTGTAAAGCGATATTTGACCATGTTAAGACTGCAAGGAAGGCAAAGAAAATGCAGTACAAAAGGGCTTCTATATCTTTTGATGCATTTTTTTTTTTTGTGAAGGCATTGGAGGCTTTCAAGACGATGCACACAAGTGTCAACAGTAGCCTTTGGACATGTGATAAGTACAAGCAGGCATATGTAAGTATTTTTATGTGATTATTAATTTGATGGTTGGTAGATGTTAATTAAGTGGTGGAAATTGGAAATGATATGTGTTGATAATTGCTGATGGTATAGGGGAGTAAATGCTGTTGGTTTTTGTTGATATGTGTTAGGTTAACTCAGTTGAAATTACTATGTTTTGGTATGGTTTAGGTATATATATTGTAGGAGAAAATGGTTAAGTTTCTTGAAGAAGGTGATGATGAATGATATTTTGGGACTGAATCTAATGCAGTTGAACAGGGTCAAACTGATATTATGCCCACAGTGAAGGGACTGGAGGTAGAGGAAAGCTCTCGGCAGTGGAAAGTTGTTGCAGTTATGCAGCCACAGATATCACCTTTGACAAAAGAAAATAATAAGCTATGAAAGCATTTAAGCGGTGCTTTAGAAGAGCTCCAATCGCACAAGTATAGGGCATGTTCGCGCATATGTGGTAGTGGTCAGCACTTGGGTGATCTAAGTGAGAGGAATGAGAATGATGATGTTGAAGAGAGTTTGAAGGTTTACAGTCTAATGGCAAAGAAGATAAGGTAGTGATTAAGGAATTATAAAAGAGAGAGATGAGGAAGAATATGGAGATTGTGATTCTGATGAGGAACGAGGTGGTGGTGATCATGATGACTTTGATTTGGATCAGTAAGACGGGTTGTGATAAACTGTTGGAAATTTATTATGTTGTTGGAGGGATTATGATACACTGCTGGTGATTTGTTACTTAACAATTTGGTTTTTTTTTTTTTTTTCTCTTGGATGTTTCATTTGGGATGCATATTAATCACTTATTTTAGTAGATCAAGGTATATGTGTACTAATATTGATCTCGGTGATCAAGCACTTATTTTAATGTCATTATTTTGAGTGAAAGGAGCATTAAGTTCAAGAACTTTATCGAAATTGATGAAGTATTAATTAAATTATTATTCCTTATATTTGGAAAAACCTAATCATTATCCAGACAATATTTATAGGCATACATTTATGTGTTGACTAATTCCAGTGTTTGGGACTCCAACATATAATAACGTCTTTCTTAAACCCTAGTTTCACTATGAACCTCGCTTATTAAAGAATATAAATATGAGGAACCAATACTGTTAGACTATGAATTAATTAATCAGTAGTACTCATATGCATGAGAGGCTAATATAGTCTCATTTATATGTTGATTACGCTTTATAAGTTCTACAGACTGTCAGCTATTACTTATCATAAATGAAAATTTAAACTTACAATCGTTCGGATTGTATTTATATACATCAATATAATTATTCTATATATAGACCCTCTCTGAAGAAATTAAAAAAAAAAATTTCTTAAATTTTTGTTTAATTATTTTACCTCCTCATAAAAATAATTTTTAAATTTTTTTCTCACCCGATTTTTTTCTATAAATATTCACTCTTGCATTCTAATTTTTCCTCACATTTTCTCACACACACACACTCTCTCAATCTCTTATCATTATTCCTTATTATCTCTCTTATCTTTATTCCTTGTTATCTCTATTATCCTTATTCTTTTATCTCAAATAATATCTCTTATTTTAATAATAATTTATTATGAATATTTTATTTTAAAAAGGCCGGGCTTATTTTAGGCCCGGTAAAGCCCGGTCAAACCAGACTCATTTTAAGCCCGGATGGGCTCGGGATAAACTTAAAAGGCTTTCTAGGCCGAGCCAATTTTAGGCCCGGTTGAGCTCGGCCTATTTTAAGCCCGGATGAGCCCGGGATAAACTCAAAGGGTTTTCCGAACCGAGTCCGGACATACATTTTCAAAACGGGCCAAGCCCAGCCCGGCTCATTTTTTTTCCAGGCCGGGCCTGTCCCGATCATGAATAGTGAAAAGCTCTGAAAATGCCGGGCCGGGCGACCCGTTTTGACACCTCTACTCCCACCTATATATGTTAGGGCAGACTCTCTCCTGCAATCCGAATCATTAACCCAGCGAGACTAAGTCTCGCTCCCTACATCTACAATTTGGTTCCAAGACTCAATACATGTGTACATATACACTTAATAAAGACGATCTAAAGTTAAGAAAAGAAATAAGAAATACATTTCTTTGGCAAATTTTAAAAATATTCCAATATTTTCCCCGGCAGCAGATTAGATCAGCTAGCACGTACCCCTCTTAGTAATATTTTAAATTCGTAAGTCTCTCCCTCTCACTCGCTCTCTCCCTCTCTCTCTATATATATCATCATGCTCATCAATCTGCAGCATACCCTCCACTTTTAAGTGTACGTGAAAACGAGCATCCCAACTCTATTATCATCAAGCTATAATTTGCCAAGTTTCTTAAAGTTCCAGTACCCTTTTGTTGAAACTTTTTCGAGCCAAAGAAAACTATCTATATTTACATACATATATACAGAATCACTATGATGTCTGATCATGACTCAAGCTCCTCTCATGTCCCCCTCCTCCAAAACATGAAAAAACACCCCCATCACCAAAACCTTCTTCATCCCATCTCCATGATATTTTCTTCTTTCCCACCTTATTCTACTAATACTTTTCACGGCAACATGAATATGTACAATGACAACAAAAAATCATTACCCTTCGAGTACCCAATTATTACCATTTCCGAAATCATAACCGAATTCAAATCCCTGTTCCACCTCGCTTTCCCTATCGTCCTGACCGCTCTCGTCGTCTACTCTCGCTCCATCATCTCCATGCTCTTCCTGGGCCGCCTGGGTGGCTCCCATCTAGCTGCCGGGTCACTCTCCATCGCCTTCGCTAACATCACTGGCTACTCCGTCCTCTCCGGTCTAGCCCTAGGAATGGAGCCCTTATGCTCTCAAGCTTTTGGAGCTCAACGCCCTAAACTCCTATCGTTAACCCTTCAACGTGTAATTATCTTCCTCCTTATCACTTCTATACCCATTTCTTTCCTTTGGCTCAACATCGAAAGAATCCTCATCTTCTTACACCAAGATTCAAATATCACAAATTTGGCAAGTATCTACCTGCTCTTCTCTATACCTGACCTTCTGACTAACTCTTTCATTCACCCGATACGAATTTATCTTCGTGCTCAGGGTATAACTCACCCAGTCACTTTAGCGTCTCTAGCTGGGGCCTTTTTCCATGTGCCGGTAAATTTCCTGCTTGTCTCCCATTTCCGGCTCGGCTTAGCCGGCGTGGCTGCAGCTGCTTCAGCTACGAACTTTTTCGTGTTGATTTTCCTGCTGTTGTATGTTCGGGTTACGCGCTTGCACGAGCCAACATGGACCCCGCTGAGCCGAGAGTGTTTGACCGGGTGGGGCCCGATACTCAAGCTAGCCATGCCGAGCTGCGTTTCCGTTTGTTTGGAGTGGTGGTGGTATGAGATCATGATTTTATTGTGTGGCCTGATGGTGGACCCTAAAGCGACGGTTGCTTCTATGGGCATGTTAATTCAAACGACATCGTTAATTTATGTCTTCCCATCTTCGCTTGCCTTTGCTGTGTCGACTCGAGTAGGAAACGAACTCGGTGCGAATCGTCCGTATAAAGCGAAAGTGTCCGCAGTGGTTGCTGTGTTTGCTGCAGCGATGATGGGAGTATCAGCGACGGTTTTTGCAACCGGGATGAGATTTAAGTGGGCCCAGATGTTCACAAACGATCAGGAGATCCTACGGTTGACATCAGCTGCGTTCCCGATTCTAGGACTGTGTGAGCTTGGAAACTGTCCACAGACCGTTGGATGTGGGGTGCTCAGAGGGAGTGCCCAGCCATCTACGGCGGCGAATATAAATTTTGGCGCATTTTATTTGGTCGGAATGCCTGTCGCGGTTGGGCTTGGGTTTTATGTCGGGGTTGGGTTTAGCGGGCTTTGGTTGGGATTGTTGTCGGCCCAGGTTTGTTGTGCTGGACTAATGCTGTTTGTTGTCGGGACCACTGACTGGGAAATGCAATCAACGAGATCCCAGGTGCTAACATGCGCCAAAGGTGGAGATTACACACTACTCGCTAGCGATGACAATGTTGAAGAATTTATTCCTCCTGATCTGATTTCTATTTCGGTGACTTGATCGTCTTATCAAAGCATGTAGAAAGAGATTTTGTGAATTGAAATGTAATTCGTTTTTTTGCTTCAATATTTATTGAAGCTCTACTGTGAATGTTTTCATTTTCGTTAGTTATTTTCTGGCCACTATGATTGCGCGGGGATTTGGTAAAAATGCTGAAAGTGATGGTAATTAGCAGTTAATTTTTTCTGTCTATGTCTAATTTCATTGAAATTTACTATGGAGTTGAATAATATTTAAATAATTGACGAATATGCTAGGGGTGAATAAAAATTCTTATGAGAATTTTAGATATTGAAATTAAAATTGAGATTGTGATTAATTTTAAAATAAATACTAGTTCAAATTAATATTATAAAGAAAAAAAATTAAAACTCCAAATATAGACAATAAAAGATATCACATGAAAATTATTGTGCATAAAAATAGATTTTTTAATAAAAATTTTGAGAATCAAATTACAAAATTGTAATATTTTTAATTTAAAATTTAAATTATACCGAAACTAAGGACGGAGAATAGGCCTTTATTGCCTTCTTCACCTCTATTAGTATCGGTATTGGAATGATATCAATACCAAATTATTACTAGTGATTTTGTGCATAAAATTAGGTTTTTTAATAAAAATTTTGAAAATCGAATTGCAAAATTCTAATACTTTTAAATTCAAATTTAAATTTGATCAAAACCGAAGATAGACAATAGACTTTTATCTCATTTTTCACTCTTATCAATATCAATATTGTAACGATATCGATATCAAATTACAACTTAGTGATTTTGATACCACATCAATATTGATCTTGATATCGAGAAAATTAGGACTGAGATCAATTAGTTCAAGACTTTTCCTCAACCCTACTCCCTAATTAATTAGGTCATATGCATTTGTATTAATTATGTCATATGATGTAACTATTTTACGCCTGAGTCACCACTCACGGCACTTTATTATATATATGATCATCCACCTTTATGATCATCCACCTTGCTTGATTCATATTGTAGGTTGAAATTAAATATTGGTTACTTAATTGTTGTGGGTCGATCCTTATCAGCTTGACAAATGTGCCGTACGTGATTTCTATTTGGAAATGGTATTATACTATTATATGGTATGTAATATGGGATACTATTTTCATGAGGTTGACCTAAACTAGAATATCCATATCTCAAACGCCTAAAATTTAGTTGACTTCTTTTCCTAACTAATTCCTAATGTATGTCTCGTTTAATTCAGACATGTTAGCTAGGTTTAATTTTTTATTTTTATTTGTATTTGACAATTAAATCAAAGCTAACCCAATTATAAAATAGAGTGAGCGCGGATTGAAAGGACAAGCTAATCTAGAGTTGTCAAAATTGATTGAAAGGGCAAGCTAATCTAGAGTTATCAAAATTGGTTGAGCTTTTCGACTCGATTCGTCTAGCCCGTTTTAGTCCATTTAAGTCCTTTAAATGACAGCCGAGATGTCTACTCTAATGTTTAAATTAAAATTTTGACACAATGTGAAGGGAGAGTTTGAGCAAGAGAGTATTATGTTGTGTGGAATATTTACCTGGCCTTTGAATTCGAATTTATAGGTGATAGATGGGATTTAAAATAATCGTTAGTCTAATATCTCAACACTGGCTTGATTCTAAGCTCGTGATTAAACCCCATGGGCCGGTGCATTCAAGGCCCGCCCAATGGAAGTAACCCATATAATATGATTACCCAAAGACAAGATATAAATTGTCATTATAGGCATTGATGGAACCCATATTAATATGAAAGAATGACAAAAGTTTTAATGGAGAAAACCCTAATCAATGCAAGGCCATTGATGGAACCCTCATCGATATTAATATGAAAGAATGACAAAAGTTTTAATGGAGAAACCCCTAATCAATGCAAGGCATGCTGTTAGCTTCCCAATGCCAGTAAGAAGGAAAAAACTTGTGATGAATGAGGGTAGGATGAGGATGGATGAACAAGGGAAGGAGGTTCACGTCCACGCTATAAAACTAGCCGAGAGAAGAGGAGAAAGGTAAGTGGATTTCAATAAAATAAATTATGAGAAAAAAGAAATCTCAAAGATGAATGCTAATATTTATTATCGGAGGGAATCTGTCAGTCCCTAATTCTAGTTAGCTCTTACGTGTTTTATTCTTTGGTGGTGGGACCAGACATAATGTTAAGTCTGAGTCAGCAATCTCATTAATAGTTTTGCGCCATATGTGGGAACCGACATCAATAATAAAGTGAAAGTATTTACAGTCATTTTATTATTGTTCTATGTGGTATAACTTTATTCAGAATGCTATATCAAATAGATTACGTAGTTTTGGTAATGGAGAATACATGAAAATGCGAGTAAATGGAAATGCTTGTTGTTGTGATCATGGGACTGTGATCATGAGGCTGATTGAAAGACATTGGGAACACTAGAATCATTCCTTGGGGTTTCCTTTACATGCCTCCTCAAGGTCAATGAGGTTGGGACACGTTGAGCTTTTAGAGAAATAAAAATCAAGAAGCAATTAATAATTTTGTAAGGATATTGGCCAGTTGGTCAATGCCATAAATTAATTGTACTCGGAGTTTGTTTATCACGAACAAAAGAAAAATCATTAGCGACATGCTTCGTCTTAGAGTGTTGGACTAGATTGACTGCGAGATACATAGCCTATCACACCAGAGGATTGGCAGTTGATGACAAAGATGGATGCAAGTTAGGAGAGAAATTATTGTAACCAAAGTATTTCGACAATAGAATTGGCGATGGCGCGAGATTCAGACTCGGTGCTAGAACGAGCACAATATGTTGATTGCGAGAGTTTTATGAGATTAAGTTGAGTCAAAAAGTAACTAAATAATCGGTGGTGAACCATCAATCATCATGACTGCTCAACTAATTAGCATCAGTAAAGATATTAAATTCAATCGATTGGCTTGGCTAAATATGTAGGCCTAATAATGGAGTGCCTTTTAGGTAGCAAAGTATCCTTTTAACTGTCGGCCAATGGGTAACCGTGGGTTAATGCATAAACTGACAAACTTTATTGATGGCAAATGAGAGATCAAGTCGGTTGAGGATCACATATTGAAGAGAGCCAACAATGTTGTAATAAAGAGTAAGGTCATGAAATGGGTCACCATAAAAAAGTGTGAGACTGCTAGTATTGGACATAGGGTTGTTTTTCGGTTTTGCATTGATCGTGTTTGTTCATTGAAGAAGAGGATGAATATAGCAAGATTAAGAGATATAAAGACAAGAACAGTCATGATGGGCCTCAATGCCAAGGGAGCAGTGACCTGGACCCAAGTTCTTAATCGCAAACAAGCTCTTTAGTTTCAGGAGGAGATCATTGGATGAGAAAAAGCAAATGGACAGGAATATATTACTAAGTTTAGAAAACCAAGTGTGGTGAGATTGCCTCAGACCATAGATTGACTTTCTTAGCGACATGTTAGAAAAATGAAAGAAAAGATTCAATACTTACTTTCTCTTTTTCAAGAATAGATTTTTGAATGAGTAAAAGAAAACAATGAACGACAACAGAATTCTATAAAATTCCAATCTAATTTTCATTAGAAAAAATAAATAGACTAAATACATAAACAAATATGAAATAAGGTACATAAACAATTAACTATTAAATAGCCACATTCTAAATAGAAGCAACACTTACAATTACCATACCTATACTACTTACAATAAAAAATAGAGAAGGTACTAAAAAACCAGAAAACCTGGAAAATACAACAATCTACACTAATATTGACCAAAAAATATGCAAATCGATTCCAAAGCTTTCCAAAACTTTCCAAACTTCTTCAGCAACTTCAACACACTTCAATCAACATATCAAACTTGATTGAATACAAAAATTAGCTGTGGAAGCTGCTCAACCCTTCTTTGCCTCCCATAGCCACAACTAACAAAATTGAAAAGGTATATTATGACCTAACTTGAGTTACTTTGATCCGATCTGAGTGAAATGTGTTCTTACCAGTTTTAATTGGTGTAGGGAAGTTAATGGAACAAGAGTCAATGTTAAAAAAAATATGATCACAAAAAGCCGATCTTTTTCACAAAAAATATGATGAGTGATGTATTATAGCTTCAAAAATGACAAACATGATCCGGAAATTAGAGACGAGCGAATCGAGGGGATTGAGATATATAGATGGTTTTGGTAATATTGAAGTGAAGAAACGCTTTTGACCATTGATTTAGCAGATTGGCCAATTTCAAAAGATGACAATGATGGCCCACGGACAAGCCAAATTGTTGGAGACTTAATAACTTGACTGAACATTTCATCAAAGTCGATGTCGGCCTATTGATGGTAACTTTATCAACGAGGAGGGCTTTGTTAATTCCATGGTACCGACTACCTTGCATTTTATCTTGTAAACCCAGCAGCAACCGATGATATTGGCAAAAGAAGGAAGTAAAACTAGATCCCATGTATGGTTGAGTAAGTGAGTATCAAACTCAAAATTCTTGGCGGCATGCAACTGTTGAAGTTTGGAAGACCTTAAATTAGGCTAGCATGCACGAGAAAAACAATCTCTAAATACGTTAGTCGATATACAATTAATTAAAAAAAATAGCATTTGAAAAATAGGGACCCAAAACTTTTTGGAAGACCCGTGTGATCTAAGAGTGCTAGGCCCGTTTCAACGACATGATGTTGTTTCTACTAGATGAAGCCATTTTTCTATGAGGGCATTCGAGGTTATGGTTGATTCCGATTGATTTAAAATATTTATTTGTTTAGCGTCAAGATTCACTACCTTAGTCAGTTTGAACTATTATTTTTCTATCGAAAAATCTTTCACAAAATCATTGAAAAAGATAAAAGATAGTTTTCACATCAAATTTATGAGTAATCTAAAAAATCCAAGTAAATTTATTATAGTGTCCATAAAAGAGATATAATAATAACTCATAGAAGAGGGAATTGGACTTGGGCCCCATACATTAAAGAATATTAATTTAAAAGCAAAATTAGAAATAATTTCAGAATTATTAAAATGAATATACTACTTTAAGCTAATTGATAGGAATAACAGATCATAAACATTTTAGAGAAATACTCAGCCGTTAATTTATCTGTATAAAATATAATTAACAAAATGAAAGGAAGGATGTCCAAGGCAAGAAAGCCAAGTCTCTATGCTCGCACATTCTCTAATGAAAGCTGCTTTGGAGTGGTCGGAACTTGTGAAAAGAGGGTATAGACCTCCTTTTACTCATGAATTTATGCACAGTGTTCCACGTGCTGCAATGCTTTATATAAAAATAAAATTGGTGAAAGTTGGAATAAATATTAATATTTCTTAAAAATTCGAAAACATATAGTAATTTTGTTTTTTTTTTAATATTCGAACCCTGAAGAAAATTATTTGACTTTAAGGAGGTAGAATTAGTGCATAAAATTGAAGAACTAATCTGCGCCATTACCAATATCAGTGGTTAAATGATTGGTGCTACCCATGTCAAGATACCACGTAGGGTCTGCATAAGTTGAATATGGCTAGGGGTTTTGGATCCGTGTTGGGACGGATGAAGGAGGCATTTAATATCTAGAGAAACACTGGCCAATTTGGCATTTAGGTGGTTTGGAAGGAGAAGATAGGCTGCGGCTCAATAATAGTTGGCCTCGTTATCCTGAGTTAGAGGAGATACGGTGCCAAGAGGAGTGTCTCCCTTGTGATGCCGATGAGAATGAGTTAGATCCATGGTGACGGCCTCTGTTGGAGCTTCAGTTGGTGGGATTGGCGGTAGAATGGGTCAGATCGACAGGCATTTCAAGTTGTTGAAGCTATCATCCGAAGTTGAGTAGATAACCGTACATCTCTTGAAGAGTTTGAAGGTCTGACCTGGTGGTTAAATTGATGACGTGGGCATAATATTCATAACCCAATCCATCAAGGATGTACGTGATAAGTGTTAGTATGCGAGTAATCCGTAGCGTAAGTAATAATTTAAAATTTTTCAAATTAAATTTATAGACATATACCAAAAACGATCATATAAACATAAATTAAATATATACGTAATAGAAAACATAGAAAAGTTTTAAAAACTAAAATATTAAGATCTAAGAAAACTTACTAATCTTAATACATAATCGAACTAATCTTCTTGCTCCTTCATCATGGCTGAATTCAATTAGAAATTGAGTCACCCAAGTATTAACCCTCTAATCATAATCCACCCAGTTTAGTTTGCTCGGTTGATTTTTACTGCAAGATTCATCACATGATTCAAAGAGCTCGTAGAAAAAAAAAATGAAAATATCACTTTCTCACACTAGGCATTAAAATCTTAATAATTTTCGTCCACCCTAATAGGGTAATTCTAATATTCTATTAGGTCTCAGGTTTTCTAAGAGAACTAGATTTCCTTAAATCAATTAAGGAAATAATTAGTCAAATCCACCTAATGTATAGTCGGCCTTATCATTGGTCTTTAGCTCATGTATTTTTAATTAACATTTTGATTAATTTAGCCTATAAAATTCAATTAAAAAATTAATTCATTAACCCTTCAATATCTAATTGATAATTACAAACCTTCAGGATACTTTCTAATTAAATAATTAGTCTTGATATCAATAATTAATTTATAATTAAATTAATATCTTACATAGTTGTACTAGTAGAGCTGCACAATATTAGATTTAATAAATTAATAATTTACAATTTTTATTGTTATAGTTATACTATTAAAGAAATTACAATTTTACCTCTAAAAAATGTATGTTTTCCTCATCCTCGTAGAAAACTTAACTGAGTTACGTCCGAATTTTAATGCATATGACCGATTAGGTTCTACATCACACCAATACGAGGATCTAATAATAGTTTATGATTTTATTTAATTCATAATTAAATTCATTTAGTTTTAAAATACATGTTGAACTAAACAATTAATTCAATAATCTCATAATTCAATTAACTTTAACCTCTAAGCTAATATTGAACTTTAGCAAAGTGTCAAGGCTACCCGAGAGATGAGAAGTAAGCAACTTCCAAAAAAACCTGTTGTGACTAACAACTGTACAATAACGATCCTTCCATCTAGCTAATGTTCCGATTCGTCCTAAAGTTATGGTTTAACTATTAAACTATAATAGACAAATCATATGAACTATTATATCTTTAATTAATATAGATAATAGATTTATTAAAACTCCTCTTTTCATACCATACTACCTTGCAATGATTTCACAACTCAGAGGACTTATTTCCAAAGCTAAAGCGATAAATTCTTTCTTAATCACTCACAACCTTCGTGTACAAAATATTTGGTCAGTTTGAGCTTAGGAAATTTATTCCTAAGTTAATTGATTATATAAATAAGCCTTATACATTAGTTTCATGATATAATATAGTAGTATATTAAAATTGTACAGTTATCAGTATAATAAAGATTATATAATAACTTCACAATATAATTAAAGTAGCAGGGGGTCGTAAGCTTTCCCAGCTTACCCTCATTATGTCCGATCGTGAAGATAAGTTAGAATGATAAATATCTTCCATAGGCCTTCCAGCCATCACGTACGGTAAGATTAGAAGTGATCACTATCACCTACTAAAGAAGGAGAGACCATTCATTCTTTGTTCTAGTATCACAAGAGTTAGAAAGTTGCTAAACATTCTTTAGTTCATACGAAAAAATGAGTGAAACTCATAATTTACTTTCTTCTTACATAATGTGGGGTCGTAGAGAGTGAAAGTGGAGAATCGGACACGGAGTACAGTACCAACTGAGAGTTACTGCTGGTAAGATCTCTTTATCTTTAAGCTTGAAAATTGTTAGTTCTTGATGATAAGTCGTGGATAAGGGTATAATCTATAAAGTATAAGATATAAGATCAAATCAAGGTTCGATCGTCTTATTAGGTTAGCAAGGTCCAAATATGTTGAGGTTTAGATGCAAGGTCGACACTTGTAATAGGCAAATAGTCAACGCCCTCAATATAAGTAATCAACTTGAGATCTAGAACTCAGTCGTGTTTCTATCCTTTTAGACCGAGAACTCAGTCTGGATAGGGAACTCAGATCGAAAGACATTATATTAGGTCTCGGTCTGGAAAAAAAAAGTCATCGATATGGAAAAAAGGAAAAGTCATCGATCTAGATCGGAAACCCAGAACGAGAGACATTATATTAAACCTTGGTATGGGAAAGAAGAAAAGTCATTGTTCTGGATCAGGAACCCAAACCGAGAGACATTATATTAGGCCTCACTCTAGGAAGGAAAATGGAAAACCTTGGTCTAGGTAGAAAAAGTACTCAGTCTATGAAGGGAAATGGAAAACCTCAGTGTGGGAAGAAAAGCACTCGGTCTAAGAAGAGTACTCGATTTGAAAGTGTTTTTGACATATTGTGTAAGGGTCAAAGGGCTTATGGTCGACGCCTCGAGTATATTTTGATGCTTAAAACAAATAGGAGAGGTTGAAGGGTCGATGGTCAATGCCTCGACACCTCGATTACACTCGATGCCTTAAAAATGCAAAGTACTACCTAGAGTCGATGGGGTCAACAAGGGATGACGAGTCAATGGATCTACGAGATAAAGTCTGCTATAACAACAACAAAATCCTGAATTAAGCTACCTAAAGTTATGATTAGGACTCGAAAAAGAGATATGAGTGTGGTTTAGTAATTTTAGTAAATTAAATCACCTTGGACATCCTTATTGATTATTTGTCCATTTGTGCATGTTTTGCTGTCTAGAACCGTTGGAGGAGCATCTTTCCATTCCACGTAGAGTTTGAACTAAGTAAGAGCTAGTAGAGGCAAAAAGGTGAGTGATAATTAGAGTTTGCTAGTTTTAATGGTTTTGAGCATGCTAAAAGGTGTTTATGTGATTTAATGGTTTTTCATGGCTTTTGCTCTACATGTTATTTTTCTAAAAGTGTTGCAACGAAATGCAATTTCATAAATGATATTGTTTTATTTCCTAAACTGATTGTTGCTGCATTTATGAAAATAATTGCATTGAAATAAGGATTTCATGAGTATATGCCTTATGTATAGCACAACGGGTTTTATATGAATTTGAGTGCATGAAGTTGTGATGGGACCCCATTCTAATATTGAAATTGCTGGACTATGTGCATATAGTAGTTCATGTTGTGGATTATGATTTTCTGCATGGTAGGGCGAGTTACCTGTATACAAGGGTACGGTAAAAGGAGAATTTATCCTTTAGGTACTGTCCCACGGGTGATGGAGATACCGGTGACGCGTGACCTTTTTAGCCCCTCACGTGAAAATTTTTTATGATAGTGTTAATGAGAGCAAAGTATCATGGGGTCACCTCTTGTGTCCCAAGAGGGAGCAAAGTGCCACGTGGGTCACCTCTTGACTTATATACTTATGATATGCATATATGATCTCATATTAATAAAAGTCAGTTACTATTTATCATGTTTATTGATTTTATTGGAATTAATATTATATATGTTATATATGTATATTATGATCAAGTCCAATATCTTGAGTTATGCACTCTAGAGACCTTGATAGAAATTATGCTAGTAGAGATTTGAATCACTAAAAGTTCTTAAGATACAAACAATTCATTATCATAGGATCTCAAGAATAAACATTGATTGATTCTGATAGATAATCATGTAGTTTATCACCTAATTATTAGGGTGACCTATCTCACAGTCACTGGTGTTATTAGAACGCCACGATGATTGTGTGGGCACTTGGTAGAGATTAAGGGTGTTGAACATGACACTTAGATAATTCTTAATGGTAATTAATATTATTTGTTAATGAGAATTATTCACTAACTATTTTGACATGTAATCATCTGACCTGAGACACCAAGGTTTCCATGAGTATCTGACTTCATAATGTGACATCATTCCTGTTAGCCCTAACCATGGATGAATATGAGGTGAACCATTGAGTATGAAGTGTTGTGCGAGAAAGATTATGAGTGGTCAAGAGAGAATCTATCGCTTTCGTATTTGGAATAAGGCCATATGGATTATTTACATTATTGAATAAGGAATCTTTGCAAAGTAATATGGTTTGAAGGCAGTTTTTATAGATCCATTGTCAATGTTCAATAATGGTATGATTGTCCATATTATTTATCTATTAGGGTTTAACATTTAAACAACACCTTACGACGAATTGAGATGTTGGCAAGATGGAATGATTATTCTTATAAATATATGATGGTCACAAACAGATTCTTTCGGAAGATGGTACTTCCTATCTCTTGGGTAACTTTGACACTTTGCTCGAAGTCAATCTTGACTTGGAAGTTTAAAGTTATTTAATCATGAGATTATTAAATTAATTGTTTCATTTTGAATGAAATAAAATTAAATAAAATCATAAAGTTCCTTACAAAATCCTCCTCCGGGCGTGATGTAAAACCTAATTGATCACACACATAAGATTCAGAAGTTTCATCGAAGAAAAAATAAAAATAAACCAGAACCATTTTAAGGGTAAAATGGTAATTTGACATATAATTTGACTATAAGAGCAAAATGGTAATTATTAATTTGTTAATTTAATGTCATACAATTCTGCTAGCACAACTAAATACGACAATGAATTAATTGAAAATTAATTACATAAAAACTTTTATTTAATTAGAAAATGGTTTTAAAGGTTCGGTATTAATAATAAGATATTAAAAGGTTAATGAGTCGGATTAGTTATATAAGTTTCATGAGTCAAAATTAATCAAAGTGTTGATTAAATAACATATGGGTCATAAAGGTATTTAGCCCATCTCACTTTTGTGTTTTAAGGTAGCTATGTATTCTAGAGAGATTAGGCAAATAGGACCTAACATTTGCCTATAAACAAAAAACATATAGTGGGTCAAATCATGAAGTGCTCACACAAGTCTCTTGGATGAAACTCAAAGAGAGAAAAAAGGTTTTTCCATTTATTTTCTCTGAGCTTATTTTCTCATAAGTTGAGATCTTAAGTAAACTCTTAACCATATGAAACGAGTCATGTGAATAACAGTTCAAGCGTGAACACGTGAGCACTTCCCTATCTTATTCAAGAAGAGATTTGTAAATCAAAAGGGATATTCCCTTTTTATAAACTTTGATTTATTATTGATGAGATTTACTGTACATTTTGTAAAATAAATTATATGTAATATAATTATTGCATGATTGGTCTGGATAGAAAATGTGCATACTAGGATATAATTCGAATAAAACTTTAAATATTTCTTCTATTACGTTTATTCTATTATATACATGCATCAATTTCCTAATAGTCAATTGGGTCTGAACTTGTTTGAGAGAAGCGTATTTTATTCCTATCCTCTAAAAGGTTGACCGGGTAATGACATTAACCTAGCTCATTAATCAACTGATATCCTTTGCACTTTGAAGACCACAATATTGGTTGTGATCACCATGACAATATAAGGAAATAAAATACCTTCCTCACCTTGCTTCCAAAGTATATCTCCATCTCCTTCTGGTCCTCTAATTATGACATGGATTTCCTTTAGTGTAGTTTGTTCCCCATCTTTACTAGGCTACCCTTTTCATGCCTATCTTTCTTCCTACTCATAATCTCCTTTAGATCTTCATTCTAGACCAGGGACTTAATTTCCCTTTTAAGTTGGAGCCAGTCTCCCATTCGGTGGCCGATGTCTTTATGAAACGACAGTAAAAGGACTTGTGTCTGGTATCTCAATTACTTCAGAGTGGAAGTGGCCTTTGGAAGAGGTTTTGCTCTTAATATTTAGTAAAAATCACCTCAACACTTTTCAATTAGACTTGCGTTTTGGTTCCCTCTTGTTTGGGATCTCTTTGAGGTTCCCTCTTCCTTTTGTCGTCCTTCTAGTCATCTAGCAACTTAGACTCTTCCTACTTTTATTTCAGTTTGGAGGTCCCTCGCGAGGATTGTTTAATCCCCCTTAATTGCCTTAAGTTGTGTTTTATAAACTTTGTCAGCTACTCTGATCCTCTGAGCTACCTCAACCATGTCAGTGTTAGAAGTAAGGCACTTCTTACATGTCGTTCAGATGAACTTCTCATTGAGTGTACTCTTAAGGAAAGCAGCCATTACCCCTTGATTTATAGGCATGTCCACCTTCTACGCAACACAACTAAATGGCTCAAAAATTTTGAAGGTACTCACCAAATTTTTGCTTGACTGAGATCAAGTTAATATGAGTAAGCTTTGATTTAGTTATGCCGGAGAAATATTTGACAAACAAGGATATTAGCTTAGCGAACGAATCCATAAACCTTGGTGCCAATCCCGTATAAAAATCCAAAGCTAACCTTAACTATGTAATCTAGAATGTCTGATAGATATACCACTTCCTTAGTCATCCCACTCAGGAGCATGAAAGTTATGATGCCTCAATATGGCCACGAGGGTCCTTTAACCTATCATACTAGGGAATTTGTGGTGCCCAAAATTTCTTCAGAATATATGCTTCCGGTATCCACTTAGTGAACATATTGCTTATGTCTATGAAGAAAGGAACTACTCATTCTCTCTTACCAGTTAAAAGTGTATGTCTATCAAGCCAATTGGGTTAAACCCGATGGGTATAGTATATATTTTGTGATATACAATCTTATTTGTAAATATTAATGATATTATTGTTTGTTCAATAATAGTAAAGACTTTCATCTATTTATCATGTTTATTAATTATGTTAGAGTTAATTTTATACGTTATTTATTACATATCATCATAAAGTATAGTATCTTAGGTTATGCACTTAAGACCATCATAGAAATCATGCTAGTTAAAAT
Organism: Coriaria nepalensis; assembly: GCA_027186245.1. NCBI lineage: Eukaryota > Viridiplantae > Streptophyta > Magnoliopsida > Cucurbitales > Coriariaceae > Coriaria > Coriaria nepalensis. Next base: position 4,307,109 of record CP114484.1, on the reverse strand, counting down.
GCAAGCTACTTAAAGCCTAAGATATAAATTATTCATAGTCATAGGATTATTAAGAAAAACGTTGATAATCCGGATAGACTATCACATAGGTTATATTCTAAAATATTTAGGATTGTTGTTCTTCTGTCAATTGATGTTAGTGGAACATCAGGATAAGTATGTGCGTGGTTAGTAGAAACTAAGGATATGAAACGTGATTTTTAGATAATTCTCAATAGTAAAAATACTAACTGTTAATGAGAATTATCTAGTAACTATATTACATGTGATCTTTATACTCTAAATCACCATGGTATTTTATGTGTCAGTGTTATGCTTTGATATCATTACAATAAACCCTAAGCAAGGGTGACATGTTAAGTATAAAATATTGTACATAAAGTCCTATGAGCTTATACTTTATTGAATAATGAAATCCTTGTAAGGTAATATGGTATAAAAACAATTTTAGTAAGTCCATTATTTGTGTTCATTAAGAATATAATAGGTCATTTGATTTGTCTATTATGGTTTATAGTTAAACCATACCTTATGACACATCGGGACATTGGCTAGACGGAAGGATCGTTATTGTATAGTTATTAGTCACAATAGGTTCTTTTGGAAGATGCTTATGTCTCATCTCTCGGGTAATCTTAATACTTTGTTAGAATTCAATTTTGACTTAAAGGTTCAAGTTAATTAATAATGAGTTGATTGAATTAACTGTTTATTTTAAAAGGTATTTTAAAGTTAAACGAATCAAATTATAAATAAGATAAAATTGTAAAGTGTTATGAGATTCTCCTGCTAGAGTGATGAAGAATCTAATTGGTTACATATATTTAAGTTTAAAAGTAACTCAATAATGTTTTTTAATGAGGATAAGGAAAATAGACCATTTTTATTTTATGTGTAAAATTGTAATTTATCTTTTAGTACGACTATAATGACAAAATAGTAAATTGTAAATTGTAAATTTATTTAATCAAATATCATACTATTCTATTAGCATAACTAAGCATGACATTAGTTTAATTAAAAAGTAATAATTTAGATCAGGACTATTTATTTAATCATAGAAGTTTCTCGAATGTCCATAACTAGCCATTAGACATTAAAGTATTAATGGGTTAATTTGTTAATAGGATTTCACATACTCAATTAGTCAAAGTATTGATTAAATAATTTAGGCTACAAGCTCAGTGTATAGCCGACCATAGATATGAGTAATGATCTATTGTTCACTTAACTACATTAAGGAAACTTTTAACTAAGTCTACAATTGACTAGGTCAAAGTTATGAGTTAATTTTTAATAACCTAATACCTAAGAGAGCACTATATAAGTACTCTGATAGGGCTAGTTGAAAAAAAAAAGATTTTTTTCTTGTCTGTTGGCCCAAATCCTATAGTGAGAAAAGTTAGATTTTTATTTTCCTTTCCACGAGCTCTACAATTCATGTGATGAATCTTAATGTTGAAAACCAACCAAGGGAGCTGATCTGTATGGATTACGATTAATGGGTGAACACTTTTGCACCTCATTCTTCCTACTGAATTTGATCATGACAAAAGAATAAAGAGATTTGTTTGGTTCTGTATTAAGATCAGTAAGGCCAATCTGACCGAATCTAATATTTTTTTTAATGTAAATTATTTTAAATTTTAATTTAATTAATTCTTTTTTAAGACAATTTTTTTCTTTTCCTGTATTTCTTTTAATGAATGAACTTTTTTTCTTTTCAAACATTTTATTAATGAATTTTTACTAAATTTGCTTAAATGACTTTTGACTCTTAATTTTTTTTTTTACTTTTATATTAAATTTTCCTTAAAATTCACTTTTTTATTTATTTATTTTCTTATATAATTTTTTATTTATTTTTCCTTAATGAAGTAATTGCTCAATTTAATTTTAAAAAAGAGCTACTTTCAATTTTCCATTTATTTTTTCAATTATATTCATTACATTTTTTTAATAGATTTCTATTAATTATTTTCTTAAATAATAATTGATTTCTCCATTAAATATATATATATATTTTTTTATAAACATAATCTTCAAATAAATATATTAATATTTCCTTATAATATTTGATACTACCTAATATAAATTAGGTTAGTTTTAAAAAATTTCTAAAAAAAAATGTTATGTCTTTAAAAAATTTCTCAAAAAAAAAAATGTTCGGTCGGATCTGATCCGACTTCCATCCAAGCGCAACAGATCTGATCTAACATCCATCCGAAGATCACTTTATTCGATCCAACTGCCATCAAATATTTTCGAATCAAATGCGACCAATCCGACCATTACTCACCCCTGATGGTAGCTATAAATTACACTTTTCAGGAAGACTACAAATTTATCTTCATTCAATTAGATTTTACGGCATCTAACATGTTGGGTTCTCTCTTTTGCACACCAAATCAGATGCTGGAAAAAAAAACCATCTTCATGATAGTATATGCAGTATCTTCTATAATCTATATTGCATTTGCCTATGAGAGAATCTGGAAACCAACTTGCAACTTGCTTGATTATGCATTTCCCCACAATATTTGAACATAATTTGGGACATCTAAAAGTCGGTTTTGATGGCCACCCACACCAAGCCGACCCAAACTGACACTATCTAGTGGCACCAATTACATACCGACTTGTTGGTGACCACCGACGAAAATTATACTTGAAGCTCGGCCATATGAGTCAAAAGGGTTTGAATGTCTTGTGTAAATAAGGCTTGTCTGGTAAGGGTTCTATTTATCTATTTGATTTTTTGTGAAATCTACATATTCGATAAATAACATAGATTAAGTTTCTATAAGGGAGTACACTTCGTTAGGAATTGTTTGAAATATTTGCATGCTGATTTGTGGGACCCATACCCGAAAGGGTTCCAACACATGGTGAAAATAGATTATTTCTTTCTATTATGGATGATCATGGTAAAAAGGTTTGGGTATTTTTCCTTAAGTCTAAGAATGAAGCATTGTCTAGGTTTATAGATTGGAAAATCTTGGTAGAAAATTAAATTAGACAAAAAGATAAAATCACTTAGGATGTATAATGGGTTAGAATTTTGTAAAACAAAATTTGATGAACTTTGTAGGAAACCTGGTATAGAAAGATATAGGAAAGTAATTAAAACACCTCAACAAATGGAATAGTTGAAAGAATTAATAGAACACTAGTAGAGAAATACAATGCTTAATGTTCACTCAGGTCTAGGAAAATAGTTTTGGAGGGAGAGGCAGTTAAAACATCTGCATATCTAATAAATAGGAGTTCTCAACTATTTTAGGTTTTAAGTGCTCGGAAGAGATTTGGACAAGTAGGAAACCTAATTTACGACACTTAAAAGTGCTTGGATGTGTTTCCTATGCCCATAAAACAAGTGGAAAGTTAGATCCTAGGTCCTAAAAATACATATTCCTTAGAAATGAGGAGGGTACGATATAGGTTATGGGATATAAGTTTTCTAGGAATTAAGATTTTGGTAAGTAGAGATGTAGTCTTTAATGAAAAAATACTTCCTTGTAAAACTAGTAAGTCAAACGTAGAAAAAATAGATATTATTAGGGGAACTCAAATTGAGGTCGAGCCCGCAACTGTTATTAATCCAACCAGATAGCAAGAGGATGGCGGCCAACCAAATGATCTTGAACCAAATGAAAAGATGCAAAACACTACTGATTGTCAAAATTAAGAACATGATACTATAAAAATCTTAGATAGGTCAAGCCATGATGACCTTGTTGATTATCAACTTACCTAAGATAGGGATAAGAGGATAGTAATACCAAATCTAAAATATTCTTATGATGATCTTACTTTCACAGCCTTGTTTGCAAAAATAGAAATTTAAGGAAATGAATCAAATGATTATCATGAGGCAATACCTTCCTTGGAAAGAAAGAAATAGAAAGCTACTATGGATCATGGGATGAATTCTCTCATGACTAACAACATATGGACATTTGTCTCAAATTCGGAAAAATAACAACTTATAGATTGTAAGTGGATCTTCAAGGTAAACAAAGGTATACTTCCTAATCCACCTAAATTTAAAGCTAGGTTACTCGTTAAGTGGTATACACAAATAGAATGGGTAAAATTTAATGGAATATTATCACCCATTGTTAAATTAAAGATAACAAGAATAATGGTAGCTACTGTTAATTATGATTTAGAATTCGAGCAAATAAATGTTAAAACAATATTTTCTCATGATAAACTAGATGAGACTATATATATCAAACAACCTCTTGGTTATGTTCAAAATAATTACCTTAGTCATGTTTGTTTGTTGAAAAAATCTTTATATAGTTTAAAATATGTCCCACGATAATGGTATTTGAGATTTGATGTATTTGCGATTAGGATCTGTCTTACTAAAGATCATATGATTCATGTTTCTTTTTTTCTTTTCTTTTTTTGTGAGAAAGTTTTTTGTGTATCTACTTACCTATGTTGATGATATGCACATAATAAATTAATCTAAGACAAATAAGTTAAAGAAAAAAATTAAGTCTTGAATTTGACATAAAAGACTTAGGTGAACCAACTAAAATGCTTGGCATGGAAATAAAAAGAGATAGGAAATCTAGTACATTGAAATTGCATAAAAAATCTTATCTAGAAAGAGTTGCTAAGAAATTTGAAGTTGCTAGTCGTAAAAGTATTAAATTTCCCTTGGCTGCCTATTTAATATTGTAAAAAATACAACGTCTCAAATATATTATGATATGCTTAAGAAGAAAAATATTCCTTACTTTAATGCAATAGGGTCAGTCATGTATTCCATGGTTAGTACTAGACCAAGTTTGTCTTATTCCATATAATTGTTAAGTCATTTTATGTCTAACTATGGGTTTGAATATTGGACCGTTATGAAATGGTTGCTAAAATATATTAATAGTATTGTTAGCTTGGGATTATGTTTTAAGAAATGGACTAAAGAGCTTGATCTTGTAGAGTATGTAAATTCAAATTTTACTGGTGACAAAGATTCAAGAAAATCTACAACTGCATATCAATTCCAACTGGAGGCACTTGCATAAGCTAGAAATCAAAGTTGCAATCCTCTATTGCACTATCCTCTACTGAGGCAAAGTATGTGACGGTTACATATACTTTCAAAGAAGCAATATAGTTGCAAGGTTTGTTAATAGAAGTCGGTCTCTTGGGGGGTAATTGAGTGGTATATTCAAATAATCAAAATGCTATACACCTAAGCAAAAACCTTGTTCATTATGAGAGAAGCAAACACGTGTACGTAAAATATCATTATGTCTAAGATGAAATAACAAAAGGTACTATTAAGATATCCAAGGTCCCCAACTGGGGAAAACCTGTTTGATATGGGAACCAAAATTCTTATAGGGACTAAATTTGAGCATTGTTTGAATTTAGTTCACATGGATGACACCTAAACCGAGCAATGATGTAAAACTGGTTTCATGTCTTATAGCACTATGAAAATATTATATATTCAGGATTATTAACCTCAAGGCGGAGTTTATTGGAAATGGATTGAGACCTAAAAGGTAACAGATTTGTTAGCCCAATCCATGACCCGAAAACTATGCAGGGTTCATTAGTCTGAACCATGTTATATTACCCTATTGCTTTTGTTTTAGGTTTAATCAGTTACCTCTCTTGCGCCGTGCAAAATCTCTTCGCTCTCTTTTCTACAATATGTGCGATTAGTTTGTTGAATGCTTTGTTTGTCTGGTTTGTTGGTTAATCTTCATGCATCTCGGGTAGATCTAATTGATCTAATTGAAGGGTTTGCATTTCCTTCATATTTTCTGAAATCTCGATATGAGTTTTCTGTGCTCTTGATGTATGTATTGATAAAATGATCTTTGAGTATTCGGTATTTGTGAGATCTAATGCTTGTAATCTGTACGGATACTTTCATATTGATACAGGACTCATAAGTTGATTGAGCTCACAAAGTGGATATAGATTCCTGATCTTAATAGGCGTGTGAGGTGAACCAACTATAATTGTTCTTGTATTCCTTTCTTTCTCTACTCTTTTAATTTCTGTTTGATTTTACGGATTGGGAATTGGAACTGAAATAGAAGGATATTAAGGTTTCAAGTTTTGATATGAACAATCGGTCAAAAGTCAATTAGACCAAGGGCAAAGACACAACACCATGCATGCATGCAATTATAATAATATTCAATAAATATATATTTCCCTCCACCTCTAAACCGTAACGTACCTACGGCCTACCTAAATTGCTGCGCAAGATATACAGAGTCAATGCATGTAGGGGGCGGGCCTTTGTCCTCCTTATAAGCAAACATCTAATATGTGCTATCACACGTTAATTAGTTTCGTTTATTTCAAGTTTGAACTAATTGGTTAATTTCAATTACTTATACAACTTGGATCTTTGCTTACAATATTTTTTGAGATCGGCATGAAGATTAGCGAATTAGTTGTATGATATTGATATGACCCCCACCTCACATGGCATTTGCATGTGTAGCTCATCGCTAGCTAGCTAGGTTGGTAGCTACATATAGGTATGTCTCACTTGCTCTTCCATCGTTTTGTACCTCCTCTATGATCAACCCGGGGACCAGTCCCTGCTTCCGAATCATGAACATATCCCCACACTATTTCTTGGGAGAAAACAAAAAACAAAAATATAAAGATAGCAATATACTACTGTAATTAAGTGGAACCAATTTGGACAAATGAATCCTTAATCCATGTTCTTAAACTGTCTGGATCTTAGACAGTTTAAGAACAGTGATGTTTTGAAAAACATAGACATAACATATAGTACTGAAGTTGCTTAGAAATTGGCAAGGTCCTCGACAAGAAGGTCCATGAATGGTGGTAAAATGATTTTCAATTTTCTTTGGATTTAGAAATGCTTTGCATTAAATTTTCAAGTCCAAATACCATTGGACCACATGTACTCAACAACAAGAGCCCAATGTTTAAGTCAAATGGTTAAGCTCAATGTGTTCTTTCTTGGATAGCTCTTCCGACCCAACATATACTGAGGTCAGATTTAAGCCCACATATAATCATTACAAAACGAGGAATATATAACACACACACTATGTGTCATTTATTCACGTTTCTCTCTTTCTCCTATACGCTATAGTAATATATTTCCCTTATTCATGATTTAGACATATAGTATCTTTGATCTTGTTGAGAGTAAATTATATACAGTATGTTTCTTGGCTCCAAATACAGATAAAGAGACATTCTTATATATATATATATAATGTGTATGAGTTAAATTCAAACCCAATACTAAACATCACTTTCATACCTTAAATCATTCATTATAAATTGTTTGTGGTTGTAATAATATTTTATTGTGCCACATGGCTAATTTTTCATATGTATTAACCTTCACAATAATCATAAACATTGCATCTATCAAGAATTCAATATATAAGTATCATTGCTAGCAAGGTTCATATTAGACTATAGTTTTAGACAGATCCAAATTTTGAGTCAAAATTAGATCATAAACTAATAGTTTTCAATGCTGAACCAACTAATTTCATAGGTTACGTTTTTCTTTATCTATTATATTACAGTAATAAAATGATGCAAGAAAATGGAAGGCACTTGAATATAAAGTTGACTAGAGTCTTAGAGGTCCAAGACTCCGACTGTCTGCAGTGTACGCAACTGCCAAATACATCACCATATCTTATAGCGTATGGCATGCTATCCGCTTTCAATTGGTAAAACGATTCTTTAAGATATGCTTACGTTCAAGTACGAAATTTTAAGATACGCATAGATTTTGTATATATATATATATATATATATATATATTCCTCGTAAGAGATTTCGTTTTAGGAAGGTTTAGCAATAACATATCTTTAGCTAATCACATTGGCTAAAAGTTCATAGAAATCCTTTAGATTCGTTGCGTATTTAATTCTCGAGTTCCTCCATTTCCACTGTAAAATTCTTGTACATTAATATCTTCATAAATGTTAATAGAATTTTTAAAATATTGTTGAACTATGCTGTTACACTAAAACTTCAATAAATTAATAATATGATTAATTTACTTTTTAGTTATGTATAGTTCAGTTCTTAGAAATTTATTTATGTATAGTCACGGACAAATTTTTAAATTCTCATCTATAATTTAAATGAGATTTTTTAATTCTTCTGAAAAAGCTGACTAAGAGAATGAAGGAATTAGAAATAGTAGTGAACGAAATAACCCTATGTATGGAAGAGCTAAAGAGCCCGTTCATTGAGCATATACAAAATGCCAAGTTCCTGAGGAAGTTTAGGACTCCAAGCTTAATGTACAACTGAACAAAGCATCCCTAAGACCACGTCTACTTATATAAGACGTGCATGAAGATGAACTCCATGTTTGACGAAATAATGTATTAGTGTTTTTATATCTCGTTGTTAGACTCAGCTAGTGACTAGTATAGATCCCTCACATTGGGCTCTATCGACTCATTCGATGAGCTGAAGCAATTGTTTGTGTATAACTTCTAGGGGAGGCTAACATGCGACTCTCGCCGCTGATTCTGTAGACTATAAAGCAAAACTCAAGAGGGGCTTTGTTGGACTATGTAGAGCGATTCAATCGGACTTCGAAGAAGATTGCTTGACCCGAGGATATTGGAGTTCTACGCACCTTCCTTGGAGGCACGATAGACAAAAAGCTCATCAACCACTTAGGGAAGAAGCACCTTAGTTCTTATATTGAAGCATTACTAGAGGCAAAAAGAATCAGAGTAGCCCAAGAGATCCTCATGTCTCAACTGAAAGGCAATAAGAAAGAGGAAAAATAATCGAGGAAGTGTGGAGAAGAGGAAGTAGCTGAAGAGATCCTTGTGTCCCAAGCTTCCAGATACATCATGGTAGGAGACGCATTATTTTGAAGAGGGTATTCGTAGCCAATGATGAGATGTGTGGCAAATGATGAAAAAAATATATCGCAAACAACCTTACAGAAGTTGATAAGGTAAGGATATTTATGGCCTATGATGAGAAAGGAAGCAAAACAGCGCAACAAACGTTATAGGGAGTGCAATGTTCATGCCAACATTCCTAAGAAGCCTTTAGTAGAATTAGCCTTGGTCAGTAGCCTTTGGCCATTTGCAAAGTGGGGAATGGACCTCATCGGTCCTTTAACGCAAACTACAAAGCAAAAGAAGTACGCCATCGTATATTTTACAAAGTGGATCGAAGGTGAACCTTAACGAAATTTATTGAGGCCGTGACAACGAAGTTTGTATGGAAAAATATTGTCTATAGGTTTAGAGTGCCTAAAAGTATTGTAACAGATAACGGGAGACATTTCGACAATCCAAAGAAAAGGCGGTGAAAAAAAGGGTGGTATACTTCCTTAGGATCCCCCAACATTTACTCAACCTTGGTTTCGCCGACTAACTTTAGAATCATCTTCAGACTCTTAGACTAGGTTCTCAGCGACTGATAAATACCCAGCATGAAGCTGAACCACTCCCATTTTGATCAAAAGGTACTTATAAGGCAGATAAAACAAGGAAGATTTAGCCTGAATCGAAGAAAAAAAAAAGATGAGGACTCCACCTAGGCCCAACCATTACAAAAAGGTCACTTCCACCTTCAACGAGGACGACCGCTTCAACATCATGACTAAGGATAATATACCCTCATATATAAATATTTAAGTGCCTGAGGAGCACAAGCGGATATCCTCAGTGGGTACAAATGGGTCGGCAGAGACCCTCGTCTACATAGACATGTTCATATGGGGCTTCAGGGTACCCCTTCATCAATTCCTATAATCTCTACTATACTCGTGAAAACTAACCCCCGGTCAGTTAGTGCCCAATGCATGGAGGATTATATTGAGGTTATTCGTGTTTTACAATGAGGAGACTAAACATGCACCCCAAACTAACTTCTTTTACTCCCTAATTAGTCGGAGATGTTGTTCTCGAAGATGGATGAGACAATATGGGAGGCCATCATGAGTAAGCAAGAGAAGGAAAGGAACTTTAGAGTGATTGTGACCATCAAGCATCTAACCAATTGCGACCTTATATAGGATGATCCTCCTTGAAGTCGACCTTTTAAGTACCATCCCTTAGGCTAAGCTGAGGGCATTATCCCATGGTAGCCCTTCCATCAATGTTTCATTCAGTATTTTATTATATGTACCTTATAACACTACGTTTTGCAAAGAAAGTATCTAAAGCTGATGTCGCAGCCTTGATTGATCAAAATTACCTCAAGCAAAAGAGGAGGCGAGAGGCCAAAGCTACAACCAAACAGGACAAGAAAAGGCAACGCTCTCCCATGAGTGTTTCGGATAAGGCCAAGAGGCCAATGGTTAGAGAGAAGCTCCCTTCAGACAAGTTGAGGATAGACATATCTAGCTCCTCACCAACCTCGCCTACTGCCCCTACTCAGGCCACCCCACTCCCCACAACTGACATTCTCCAGAGGGTCGTTCCTCTTCTATCTATGCAGCCTTTATCTTGGTGCATCTACATCATGGCCTTCTTGGCACAAAATTTTGACTCAGGATCTTTGCTGGAGCTCTAGATCAGTTAGGGCTCCCTTCGAAAATATCAAAAGGAAACTTCAGACCTCCACCTGACACAAGAGAATCTCAGGATGGCTGGACTTCCTCTTCTTAAGGTTTGCTGGACTTCATCTCCTTAAGGTTTAGGAGATTTTGAGCTCCAACCTAGCCATAGTAAGCATACTTCTTTTTGTTATTTTTTTACGTTACCAACCCCATTCCTTTCCATTTTCAATGTCAGGTTGCCTTAACCATCATAGGAGCCTCGGTTTAGTTCTACCAGCTTGAGGAGTTTGAACATCTGAAGGTTGAGAATGAGAAGCTAAAAAAGAGCACTATGGCCTCATTTCAGGAAATAAAAGAGTTGACCTCAGAGAAAAACCAATTGATAAAGAAATATCACAAGTAGGTCGATCTCTAAAAGGTTGATGAGGTCAAATTGCAAGAGGCCGAAGAGCGATTGGCCATACTTCAAGACATTCGGGATGAGCTAGAAAGTGCCCGACTAGAGCTAGAGGAACTCAAGGATCAGGTTCTCAATATTAAAAATGTTGTTGTGGCCAAATAATTGGAGTCTGAAGAGTTCTCTGCCATGAGGAAATAATGAAAATAATGAAAGATTAAGGATAAAAGAATAATAAAAAATAATTAGTAATGAGGCATATTATGTCAACGTATCACGTCAATACCTACATAGATAAAAGAATTATGTATTCTAATTGTATGTGAAATGTACAAGGATCCACACTTTATATAGGAGGGAATTGCATTGCAAAAGGAACACTATAATTGATATAAAATCAATCTAAATAAGGTAATTACATCAATTTCTAAATCATCATAATTAGTGGAATATATTTTTCTAATATATTGTAACACCTTCTCCCCCCCCCCCCCCTAAAAAAAACCTTAAGAAGGGATCGAAGATGTCATCTTGACTTTGCAAACCAAATCACGATGTCATGTAGGGCGATGAGCCTTGGTGAAGATATCAACAAACTGATTAGCGGAAGCAACATGATGCAATCGAAGAGTTCTTACCTGATATAATGCCAAATAAAATCACAATCTATCTCAATATGTTTCGTACGTTCGTAAAAAATATCATTATGTGTGATCTAAATAGCATTGGTATTGTCGCAATGAATAGGAAAACTATTGGCGATAGAAATACCCATATATCGTAATAACCATCGAAGCCACAAGTGTTCAGAGGTAGTGTATGTTAATACTTGACACTTAGCCTTCATACTGGAACGTGCGACAATATTTTGCTTCTTACTTCTCTGAGACCAAAGAGATGTATCGAGTAAGAAACAATATCTAGTGGTGGAGCGATGGTTAGTAGAATCACCTGCCAATCAGCATCAGAATATGCCCGAAGGTCGAGTGATGGGTGAGAAGAAAAGATGATTCCATGAAATAAAGTCCCTTTTACATATCGTAGAATCCGGAGAACATCGGCATAATGAGTGGAGTGATGAGAATGCAAGAAGTGTCTACCAAAGCTACCATATAAGAGATATTAAGACAATTGACAATCAAAAAAATAAGACTACCCATCAATTGTAAATATAGAGTGGTATCAGCTAAAAGTTCACCATTACCAAGAAGAAGCTTAACATTTAACTCTAATAGGTTATCAACAATATGACTATTTATTAGCTCGACACGAGTCAAGAGTTCAAAAACGTATTTGGCTTGTGAGAGATAATACCCATCTGAGGATGATGACACCTCAAGACCCAATAAATAACTAATATAGCTCAAATCCTTCATTTCAAACAGCTGACCGAGAAATTATTGAAGTGTATGAATGCTAAAATGATCATTACCCATAATAACCATATCAACATCATATAGTAGAAGAAGAACAATACCAGCCTCAGAACGGCAAATGAAGAGAGCGGAATCATATGCACTAGGAGTGAATCCTTGATGAGATAACATTGAACTAAACTTGGAAAACCCAGCACGAAGAGATTTTTTGAGACCGTAAGGAGCATTTCGAATACGACAAACATTATGAGGTGGTTGATTGAACCCTAGAGGAGGTTTAAGATAAAATTATTAGGAAGACTTGAAATTCATCTCACAAAACTTTTTTCCAAAGATAGTCAAAACTAGCTTCTCGATAACTATTAGGCTCATTAATGGCATAAATAATAGTAAAACAATGATATCTTTAAGATGGGTAGAAGGGTTTCTTACTTAGGTAGAACGTCGAATCTCAGATGGTAAGAAAGAATCAAATGTGATGCCAGAATCAGGTAATGGTGCAGCTTCGAGAGGAACAAAAGGTAAGTAATCATGTAATGAGTTTTTGGTACTACATCAAGATATAAAGAGAAGTCTATTCTAGGATCAGTGAACACATAAGAATGGGATGAAGGGCGTGATAAAATAGCATATATACTAGTGAACGGTTATGCTCCTAAAACTGAACAAGACGAGAAATGCAAAGACGTTTGGCAATGGGGTCATAACGTCAATAACCTTTGTGTTTGATGCCATAACCGAGAAACAAATAGAGATAGGACCTTGGTTCAAGCTTGTTGTGATCGTGCGGTAGGAGGAAGATAAAGCAAGCACAACCAAAAACTTTCAAATAAGAGTAATTTGGTACTTCCCCGGAAAAGAATTCATATGGAGTTTGATTAGATAATGTGGCAGATGGAACACAATTGAAGGTATGGATAGATGTAAGAGCAACTTCTCAACATAAAGATTCTGGAAGAGAGCCTGAGAGAATAAGAGATCTGACAGAGTCAAAAATATGGAGATGTTTACATTATGCATGTCTATTTTGCTGAGAGGTACGGGGATACGACTAATGAGAAATGGTTTCGTCTTATTTAAGAGAGTTAAGAAATGAAGTAGACAGATATTCTATGGCATTATTATAATGAAATATTTTTATAACGCGACCAAATTGAGTTTTTATCATTTGCCTAAAATAGTGAAAAACAGTCAATAATTAAAAGCAATCATGTAAAGGATAAAAGTCATGTATAATGAGAATAATCATCAATAAAGATAACAAAATAAAGAAAGACCCCCTCTTACTAGGAATAGGAGCATGTCCCCATACATTAATGTATAAGATTAAAAGGTGCATAAGAAAAAGGGTCACATATATTGTAAGGTAAAGCTTTTTATTTTCCCAATTCACATGAAACAAAATCAAAATATTCAAATTTAACTTTTCCTAAGTGACCAATATAAGCTATAGAATGAATATAGGAAAGAGAAGTATGACCAAGATGATAATGTCAAAGACTAGAAGTAGTGGATGCAATAATAAATAATACGGAGGGTGAAATGGGAACATGCAGAAATGAAAGCTCAAAAAGTTGACCAACTTTACGGGCTATTGCAACCAGTTGTCTCATTGTCTGATCAACCATTTAAATATGATACTAACCAAATTAGTACAAATGGAGGTCACATATGAAATATGCTCGAAAAACTATAAAAGAATAGTTGGACAAGTTGTTGAAGGTCAATAAAAACACTTACCAAAAAGTGATTAGAAAAATCATCAAAGTTCATCGAACGGTGATCAAAAGTTGGCCGGATGGTGGCCGGATGGTGGACGATAATGTAGCCAACGAGTTAGGATGGGATCAAGCTAGATCTAAATCTAGAACTACGTTGGATTGCTGGGGGTTAGGGCGGGTCTAGAGTGTGATGGATGTGCAACTGCGTGAGATCCACACGCAGAGAAAGAAGAGGCGTGTGTCGACAGTTGTAATATAAATTATACATAAATAAAAATAAAAATTAACTATTTAAAAAAAATATATATATATATATATCAAAGTAAAAATTAACTATTTAAAAAAATATATATATATATCAAAGCCACCGATTATGTTAATTGTTATTGTCGTGACCTTTTTCTCAACCCTACAGGAGTGGAAACAATAAAAATAAAACGGATGAAATGACAGGGCTCTGGAAAAAGTACATTCCTTTTCATTATCATCTTTTATTAATGTGTTCCAGACTTTGCAGAGAAAAAAGGGTAGTGAAAAAAAAAAAGAAAAAAAAGAGTTTTTGACAGGAGAGTTGAATTGGAGAAGGAGTAATTGTGAAAACGAATTCTGAAAATATTCACTGTAAAAACCTAACCTGAAAATATTAATGAAAAAGAAAAAAAAAAAAAAGAAATGATAGCATTAGCTATGCATGCATAGATGACTATCATCAGCATATAGATTCTTCTGCTCTCTGTTTTTTTTCCTCTTTGCAAGAAACAGATCCAATCAGAAGTACTTTTTGGATTTTTGGGACCGGAGAGCTATGAAACAAAAAATGCAACGTACGAAGAATCCAAGGGTGGATTAATTTTTTGCTTCCATATGTAAATTTTAATGTGTAATTTTTTCTACTTTCTTAGTGTGTATTAATTTTGAATACTAAACCCATTCAATAATTATTTAATATTATAATTATTAAATACTGAAAATCATTCGATATTAACTTATAATTATTGAATATTAAAATATTAACCACTATTTTAGTTTTAATCCAATAAAAAATATGTCATAGAACTTATATATATATATATATATATATATATATATTTTATATATTTTTTTTTTCTTTAAGAAAAGATGATAATAGCATTTAATTTAGTGTTGAATTAATTATGGAATTGAGATAGTTAATTATGTAATGGTATAACATGTGGGTGTATTTTTTTTTTTTTCTTTTCAAAACCTCAATCTCTAATTTACTTCACAAACTGTACTCAAAGACAAATAATTATATGAAGTGGGATAAAAAAAACAATAATAACTGTAGAAGATGGGTACTTATCTGGGATGGGGATTTATTACGTGGGGGTGATAAAAATAAATAAATATTTCTGTTAAATAAAAAGAAAAAGATAAAAGGAATTTGGGGGTTTCACGAGGGAGTCAGTGGCAGCCATGGCTGAGGTATCTTTTCTTTAAGGACACGTCACTCCATAAAAGTAGTAAGTTGAGGCCTCCTCTCTCTTTCTTTTCATATCTCTCTCTTTTTTCTTTTTCTTTTTTTTTTCTTTTTTTTAAATGTGGGAAACAATCAGCTTGATTCCGTTATTTAAAATTTTAAAATTAATCTTTATTCCTTAAAATTTAAAATTTATATAATTTAATTTTTTTTAATTATCTTTTATTTTTATATTATTTCATCATCACTTTCACTAATTTTTTTATAATTGCCATTGCTGCCAAAAATATTTTAAATTCTCAATTAGATAATTGAAAAATTTTGTGTTCATATTTAAACTATTAAATTTTATTTTTATATTTTCTACTTATAAGATTATTATTCTTTATCAAAAAAATCTCTCTTTCTTTATGTTCGTCGAAGTTCGATAATTGGTTCGCACCATTTGAATATCAATTTAGAAATAAATACAAAATTTTAGTTTATCTATTTTAGATTTTAGAATATTTAAGACAGTGGTCGGCGGCAATAAAGTAGTTGGTGGAGTGGTGGCGAATGGGTGTAAAAATAAAAGATTGATTTAAAATAATAAAATTGGTTTAAATAATATAGAATAAAAATTTGGGGGTCTAAAATAAAAGTTTTTAAAATTCTAAAATAGTTTGATACAAAATTAGGAGATTCATTATAATTAAAATTTCAAACAAAAAGTTCATTATATTTATAAAAATTTAAGGTATTTATTATAATTATTTCAAAATTTGACAAGTTTATCATAGTTTCTTTTTTTAAATTACGTAAAAAATGAAAAAGATAAAAAAAAAAAAAAAAAAAACATTATTATTACTATTATTATTCCAATGGTAATTACACTAGTTCGAACTATTGTCAAGCAGTCCATACTAGATTAGATGATTATAAGATAAGACAAACCTCACTCAACTAAAATTTGATCATGAGTGTGCCTCTTTAGGTTGAGAATAATATTCTCCCACTTAGAATCCCACATCATTTTGGTAGGAGTGTGTAGAAGTGTGTATTGGTCAGGTATCTCGGGTTCAGGCTATTTACGTGGCCAACCCTAAGTATCACTATTTTTTGAAATCTTCTCTGTACCCAATCAAAAGATGAATGGGAAAATAAATTTCAAATAGCAAATAAAATAAATTCAAAGATCGTTTATTCATATAATATATATATATATATATATATATATATATATATATTTTTTTTTTTTTATTTAGTTGGATTTGGCTAGTTTTTTTTTTTTTTTTCAATTTTCAATCAATTTCTTTAGATTAAGTTTAGATTAAATCCATAACTAACTCAATACATGTTAAATTCGCGGATTTAACTCGTTACATGTTAAAGTAAGTTTTGCACACCGTGTGTATGAGTTCTAGATTGCCTTAAAAAAAATCATTATCTGAAACTTCCTTGTACAAAGTTCCTTTTATTATTACTTGTTTTTTTTAGCTATCTTTTTAAATTTTCCCACCAAAGTTCATTATCTAAATCTTTTTTAATTCAACAAGTATGCCTGCGCAAATATTTTGATTGTCCGATTTAATCTGACGGTCCCAAATATAGATTTTGAGATTGTTAATATAAATTTAACTTTTATATAAATATTAATTGAGTTGAAATTGTAAATATAAATTATGATTGAGTAATATATATGTACTCGACTCTATCCATTTTGATCCGAAGAAATAATGTCAGTTACAGATTAGATAACTACCCACAAAAATTGGTTAGATAGAGTACTTAATCTGACCAATTTTTTGCGAGTATTTGATATGTCGGGTGATGGGTACACATCATCTGACATATCAAATACCATTATATACTCTTAAAAAAAATTTGAATTTGCGCTTGCAAAAAACAGACTTGCACTGGCGCCGAGGAAAACCAGAGCCCACCATCACCTGACGCTTCATCCTCCGCTATCCGCCTGATGCCGCCACTGTTCTATGTGCTCTTTGCCCTCTCCTCTCCTCCCACTATCATTTTCCTTCCTCTTTGGTCTGCCGCCGCCTCCTCCTCAACTAATGCAATGCAACAACACCTTTTCCATCCTCGATAGCTGATCCGATTATGGTTTTGTTGGAGATGCGCACGGATGATCATTTCGGTTTTTTGGTAATGTTTTGATTTGTTCGAATTTTTGAAATGATAGTTAAAAATGATAATTGACTAAAAAAAATGCTAACATGATGTGTCTAGTAATAATAGTGCATCACTTATTTTTTCATTAGAGGACATTTCCCTCTCTAAATAATGTAGAAATTAGTAATAACACAATAGCCCGTATTATAAATTAAGACAAAAAAAAATTTAAAAAAAAGAAGTTAATAGCCACCAAGAAAGCACCACGTCTTTCTAAAAGTATGTTATGTATTGATGTTGGTTAGTTTTATTTTTGTAAATTTATGTTAGGTTATATAATTATAAACATATAGATAGTTATATTTTAAGTTTATTATAATATATATTAATTTAATTATTAGATAAATTATATTAACTTAAATCATTTTAAATATAATTAAATTACACAACTCATATTTAAAACATAAAATTTTAAAATATAATTCAAATTCATGATTAATATTAAAAAATTAAATTTATATTAATAATCTTAACTTATTTAATATTGATATAAAAGTCATATTTATATTAAAAATCTCAAAATATTCGCGCAGGTGTGCCCAGCGATTTCATGTTATGTTCCAGCTTCCTGTTTTTGTCATCTAACGCATATCTTCACGAGGCAATGACAGTGTTTCCCAGTCCTTTTTCTTTTTAAAATTTTCTTCCACGAACGAATAGCCAATTTTCCCCCTTTTCAAAAGTTCAAAAAAAAATAAAAAAAAATTATAAACACTTGAAATATTTTCTCACTCCGCCAATAAATCCATCCCATCCTCACCATTTTCCTCTCCCTCCTGTCCAAATTTACTATCATTTTCTCCCAACGCAAACCGCCGAGAAAATGGGCAGAGCAACAAGGTGGCTGAAGAGCTTATTTGGGATAAGGAAAGACAAGGACCACAGGAAAAATTCAAACTCCAGTGGTCTCTGCCACAACCCGGCGACCATACCGCCTAATATATCAGCAGCCGAAGCTGCCTGGATTAGGTCCTACTACTCAGAAACAGAGAAGGAACAGAGCAAGCATGCGATAGCAGTAGCTGCAGCCACAGCCGCGGCGGCGGACGCTGCGGTTGCAGCCGCGCAAGCGGCTGTGGAAGTAGTGAGACTCACTAGTCACGGCAGAGGCACGCTGTTCGGTGGTGGCCGTGAAAGATGGGCTGCGGTGAAGATTCAAACTCTGTTCAGAGGTTATCTTGTAAGTGGGGTCTAAAAATAAATATCGAGAAAGCTATGTCCTCATAGTTGAAACTTTTTACTATTTTCTTTGACTTGTTTGGTTCCTGGGAAACTTTTATTTGCAGGCTAGAAAAGCTCTGAGAGCACTAAAAGGATTA
Source organism: Coriaria nepalensis (assembly GCA_027186245.1). Taxonomy (NCBI): domain Eukaryota; kingdom Viridiplantae; phylum Streptophyta; class Magnoliopsida; order Cucurbitales; family Coriariaceae; genus Coriaria; species Coriaria nepalensis. Next base: position 4,288,158 of record CP114484.1, on the reverse strand, counting down.
GTGAAAATACAAGCACTTGTTAGAGGGTATTTAGTGAGAAAGCAAGCAACAGCAACTCTTCACAGTATGCAAGCTTTGATTAGAGTTCAAGCAAGTGTTCGTTCTCAACGGGCTCGTAAGATTTTCGAGAACGAAATCAACATTAGAACTGATATCCAAGCCAGAAAATCCATGGTTAAGTCTCAAGCTTGATCTTTTATTTGTTTTTCTAATCATTTATTATACACGGTAACATACGCCAGGGGTGATGAATCAGAGTTGGAAGGTAGCCCTCGGAGGCGAAGGTAGAATTGTAAATTGGAGTTATATTTTGTGGGTCTAAACTGAATTTTGAGTTCAAACTGGACAAGCAAGAAATACTTCCAAGCGAACCCTGACGTCTCAAATGTAACTAATAGTTCACTCTCTAAAATATTTAATCTTGCAGGAGAGATTTGATGATACAAAAAGTGAACACACAGCTTCTTCATTACACAGCAGAAGACTCTCTGCTTCACTTGACACAATAACCACAACAACCACAGCCGCAACAATTAACCCTTTTGACGAAAGCCCGAAAATCGTGGAAGTTGATACAGGTACTAGGCCTAAATCACGGTCCCGTAGGACAACAAACGCTTCACTTTCTGATTTTAGTGACGATCCATATAGCCAATTTCACCAAGCTATATCGTCTCCACTCCCATGTCGAACCCCATCTCGATTATCAATCCCAAATTTCCGGAATTTCCAAGATTCTGATCGGGGCGTACTTGGAGAAGAATATAGATTCTCTACCGCGCAAAGTACACCTAGATTGGCCCCAGCTATTACTCCTTCAAAGAGCCTCTGCGGGGACAATGTTTTTAGAGGGTACATGAATTTTCCGAACTATATGGCAGATACTCAATCTTTTAAGGCGAAATTGAGATCTCATAGTGCACCTAAACAGCGGCCAGAGCCGGGGATAAAGAAAAGGCTTTCGCTTAATGAATTGATGGAGTCTAGAAGTAGTTTCAGTGGGGTCAGGATGCAAAGGTCTTGTTCACAAGTGCAAGAAACTATTAGTTGCAAGAATGCTGTGATGGGTGAGATTCAGAAACCCTCCGAGTATTTGAGGAACCTAGAGAGGAGAGACAGTTACAGAGGACTTGGATGAATGAAATAAGAAGAATAGGGGGTCAAATTGGAATTTCACTAATAATTTTTGAGCTTATAATGTGTTTCTAATCTTTTAACAATGTGGTGTTTTATGATTTATAGTCGCGACCTGTAATAGAAAGGCAGCTGTAATAACTTCAATTTGTACGATATAAATTTCTCCCTTTTTTGTTTTTCAACCTTTTTTTTCCCTCTCTATTTATTGAAAGTCTTAGTGTCGGACTATGTGAACTAATTTGACAGGAATTTTATATTTATTAAGGTTTTATTTTTCACTCTTAAATTATAATTTTATCAATTTGGTAATGATTAGAACGAAACTCAAAATCGAATTTTTGATTTAGGGACAATTGCCTAAATGAAGGTATTTTTGTAAAAAAGATGCTTTAATATATATTTATGAATTATAATTATAAATATATATTTTATAAACTGTTCATTATAATTATAAATATTAAATTTGTATATTATTTTTCATATCAAATTCTATACGATCCAAAAATTTATGTTACAATATGTCCAATAATTAACATTAAAAAAAGGGTATGATATATATTCTCTTGACATGAATAGTGCTGGAGCCATTTTGGGGTGGTGTTTGATGATGGGCCACTTCAGAAGTCGCCCAATAACCCAACAAAATTTACTGACATATTTCTGAAAGAGTGGAACTCAACGTTGTTTTAATGGTCAGAGAGACAATGGAGACGTAACCACATGACGTTGGAACGCGTACAGACACAATTTCAAATCCTTCTTTGGATTCTTTGATGGATTGGGAACGATTCAAGGTGACAAAATCTATAATGGGCCTTGTTCATTGATATGGGCCACCAGGTCAATCCTCTTAGACTCGGCCTATTGGTATCACAGTACAGTCACTTGGGCCTTATATCTAAGAAATGTGAATTAGTATATATATTTTTTTTTCTTTCTCCTAAAATCGTTTCTTGTCTGATGTCGCTAGTTTCACTTGAGCTCCTTTATTGATTTCATTTTCATTGTTTGGTTTTTGGAATTGAAAGTGGATACGGGAGGTTGGAATTTTAATTTCAATTTCACTAATGGAATTAGAAATTAATTGAAATTGAAAATTTAGTATTTGTCTAACCAAAAGGTTATTTCATGAAATATAATATTTATATATATTATTATATAATACAAACTTTGAGAATATTTCCCTAAGTTTTGAGGATATAATATATATATATATATATATATATATATATATAATTAGTCGCTTTTTTCATTTTAAATTAGTTTTGAAATAAAAATCTAAATTTTATCATAAATTATATCTAAGACTATGATGATAAGTGCTGGGGTATTGAATGGTTGAGATCACAATAGTCAAATATAGCAATAGTAGCAATGAATGGAATGATGGAGGTGGTGACAACAATGGTGGAAGAGATAGCAACGATAGTGTTAGTGGACTTGATATTTAGAGATTAATATAGTGAATATATAAAAATCACATTAGATTCAAAATACAGATTAAAAAATAATTAAATAAATTATACATATTTATTATGATTATAGAATAACTGACCATCATCTTTAAAAAATGAGATTTCTTTATCCGTAAATCAATTCTCGCATGAATACTGAAATAACAAGTACAATTGGGGCTGGTAAGAAAACAAACAAGATCATCTCTCCCATTCTAATCTGGATCGAAAGATTGGAGTTTAATAAAGTCACGGACCAAGCACGTGAAGCTATTTGTTTATCTGTTTAGCTAACAAAAGGTTGTTAGTGTTAGTTACTTAGCCTAACTAATTGATTCAGTTAGTTCTCTTATATGAATAGACAACCGAATTGTAACGAAGCCTTATCTTTGGAATTGCTAGATTGAGCTTAGGCTTGTATTGGAGGTCCCTCCCTCCAAGAGATTTATCAATCCATTTTCTTTTCCTTTTTTGTTGTTTTCTTGAATTTCAGTCAATAAAGGAATCAATCTGGTTTTGATCCTTCCAAGTGGTGATAGAGTCAAGAAACTCCTTAGCGGATGCAATAATACTAGTTCAAGCACTACGATCGGAGGCTAGAGCTTCCACTCTATTTTGAAAAAATCTTATGTGATAGCTCTGAATGGAATGAGATGTTAGGGTTACTAGTAGAGAGAAGACTTCACCAATATATAAGTATCAAGTTGATCCTTTAATTTCGGGTCACTACTCCACTTAAGCTTATACTGTCATCCAACCACGTCTAATATAATACAATATACGATAGTGTCCTAAGCTCTCATATAACGGTTAGAGATGTATTTGAAATATTAAATGATTTTGAGCTCTCAAGTATATCCCTATCCCCGACCATATTAATATTAAAAATATTAAATTGGTTAGAGATGTATTTGAAATATTAAATTAATTTTAAGTCCAATCAAGAAAATTTTAATATTCTCATACTTAAGTGAACATTAATTTAGTTAGTTAACAACAAGTTATTTTCAAAAAATAACTCTCGAGTTGAATTATATGTAAATTTTATATAGCCACAATTTCGAAAATAATATGATCATATGGATATATCTCTAACCAATACGGTTCAATAAAGTAATTATATTGGATCAAAGAAGTAGTTACTGTTGGGCATAGTGTCCTGAAAGATATAATGAGTATTGTTTTAATGAAATTAATAAAAATAATATTTTTATATATTTAATTGTTATGAATGTATTAGTATCGAATAATATGAATAAATATCTATAATTCCAAATTCATTAATGTGACTATAATCTTGTATTAGTACAAGAAGATTAATATTATAGATAATGAATTAAATTATCCGCAACATATTAAAGTATGAAATCTTTAATATAGTGGGTGCTAGTGCGGCCCTCTAGCATTATGAATGCATATGATCTAGATCCGGATCACTGATATAGATAAACATCTTAGTGGATGTGCTTTATATAATTGGATTATATAGAACATGATTTAATATGAATTAATTCTTTATTAAAATATCATTTACCATAAATAATTCAATTCATATCAATAAATGATTATATGCAGATCAATCTGAATCATGAGTAGTCATGAATTCCTGTTATGTCAACTGGATCTTTTGATTCACTTGTCACAGTTTATTTGTAAAACAGGCTAAAAACTTTTGTTTTGATATATATGAAATCCAAACATATATAAAATAGGATAAGTGGCTAGGAACATGATTTACATATATGAAATCCGAACATTCTTCATGGAAGATTATATATTGGTTCCCTTAAAGGTTAATTCTGAAATTGAATGAATTTGAGCTCAAATTTATAATCAAGTTATAAATTGACCGTTCACTAGTGAATTAATGATACTTAAGGATAAAAAAATAATTAGAATGGTGAAATAGTAATTTTGAGCAGTTCTAATTATGAATCAATTTTTGGTGGATTGAATGCATGAAATGATTATATCAATGGACTACTAGAGATTGATCGGTAAATATGTTCTATAATTGTAAGAGCACAATCTTATATTGTTAGTGAAATAATATTGAGATTAATAAATTAAGATTTATTAGGTCAAAAAGTTTGATTAATAATCTAATTTATTGAAGTTTGGAATTATAGATCCATAGTCCCCAAGTTGCCTCTATAAAATATTACATATGATAAAAATGACAAAGGTTGAAAAAGGACTTAAATCAAGTCAACATATAAAATAAATTAAGAGGCTAAGTCATATAAACAAATTAAGAGGCTAAGTTGTATTATCAATTTTATTTTAGATGAAAAACAAAATCATGATTTTATTATATTTTGTTTATTTGCAATGTCTATTTTTTTTTTTTTTTAGCAATTAGGATTTTATGCTTTAAGGTTTTTAATTTATTATTTTATGTTTTAGGGTTTCCTTAGAGTGTCAAAAATTAGGTTTTCCTTTACATGAAAAATAATCTTTTTTTTAAAAGAGGGATGAGTAAAATTACAAATTTGTATTTAATATTGAATTTATTATGCAATGAGGGTATTTTAGGAAATTTGATTGTAAAATCTGACACGTGGCATGTTATAAGAAATTTAAAAAATTGATATATGACAAAGTAATATTTATAATTTCACTATTTTTTTAAGCAAAGACGGGATAATTATTTATTTTGCATATTTAGTGTTAAATTTATAGAATGAAAGTGTTTTAGAAAATTTAGTTGTAAATTAAGAAATGAGGGTATTTTAAAGAGTTTGATCGTAGATTTAACACATGATGTGTTGGAAGAGATTAAAATTTCACACGGGGCATAATTTCATGCCTAAACTCTACTTTTATTATATACTATATGATGTATTATGTGTGTGTATATGTATGAATTCTTGTTCCCTATTTTTATCAAGGCCAAATAATTTGTGTTCATTGTCAAGGATGAGGACGAGGTTGAAGGTGTATGAAGAAAAGGTAGGGAGATCATACATTTTTCTTAATCTTCTACTCTTTAAGATTAGTTGTAGTCTACTGACTCTTCCTCACAAAAGCTTCACCCTCTCTGTAATCCTCAACAACTGTTGGAAAATAATTAAAATTTGAATAATTAATTCGGTAATTGAAATTATTTCTTTAGGTGCATCTTCCAAGGTCCAAACTTGGTTGGCATATATGGAGTCTATTTCAGATTTCATGATTTCAAGCTATTTCTCAAAATATGAGCCTTGCATGGCTTCATCATAACTTGTAGGGTCATTGTTTATGAGGAAATCGTACCGTTTAAGTTCAACTCGAGTTTCTAAAGAAAACTGTACAGTTCAAGTTCAACTGGGAATCTCTCAAATATACGAGGTTTCGGTGTGTCTTAAGAAATTACAGTTCTTTTTTTTTAAGGTTGCTCAGGTGTGAGAAGCGTTGAATCTTGACCTTGAATTTGATCATTATTTTTTTAGTCGAATTTCTTCAAGATCTACTTTACTCCCACTATTTTCTGACGAAAGGAATTCCCTTTCTAAGAAAACGACATATTAGCTACAAACACTTTGAGTTTCGCGGGTTGACAAAAGTAGTATCCCAAAATATCTTTAAAATATCCCACAAAATAGTATTTGTCAGATCTTACCTCTAATTTATATGCTTCATGCTTTTTTAAAATGGATGGAATGGTCATGCATATGTCACATAGTTGTAATTGACTATTAAAATTCTAAATTTGATCAAATTAAAAATTTTTGTTTATATTTTTACTCCATTTAATTTAAATTTAATATTTTTTAATCCACTTTTTTTTAGTTTCTTCTTTGTTCTACCACACCAGCCGCCACCACCCTCCTCTGCTGCCGCTACTACCATCCTCCCCACCATTGTTACTGGTAACTTTGACCGCCTACATAAAATTTTAAAAATTTTAAAAATTATAATATTTAAGAGATAAAGAGAAAATAATTAAATTATAATATTTTTATGTCGGCAATTGAGGTTAACAGTAATGGTTTCAGACCGTCAATATAAAAATTTAAAATTTTAATATTTAAGAGAGAGATAAATTAAAAATTAAAAATTATAAAATTTTAATATTTTTATGTCGGCAATAAAGATTGGCGATAGCGATAGTGGAGGATGGTGGCGGTTGATAGGGTGAAAATGAAGAAATAAAAATAAATAAATAAATAAAGTTAGCTAAAAAAATGAAATTTAAATTAAGAGGGTAAAATATAAATACAAATTTTAAGTTGGGTTAAATTTAGAATTTTAATAATCATAGATATATATTATGGACATAACAATTTCATCAATATTTGAAGGAATTGAGATTTCATTATAATTTAAATTTAAAATTAAATATTTATTATAATTACTAAAAATTTTAAATGTCCGTTATAATTTGGATAAATTTTGAGATTTATTCAAATTTTGAGATTTATTCAAATTTTCTTTTCTTTTTATCAGGGTTCTTGAGGAATATTATTGTAGATATATACAAATACAGAATTCATATCATGACTCGAATAGCTCTTTTATTACACAAAGTGTGATTACCAGATAACTTGCCCCATGACAAAATTGTAGGACCTAATTGGTGCCGCATGACAATAATTAAAGCGCCTAAGCTTATCAAGAGTGAACTTTTATTAATTTACTATTAAAAAAAAGATACTGAAATGGTTATATCTCAAAACTATAATTCACCACCATCTATGAGTTATACAAGGAGTAGATATAAAGAATGTAATAAATAGGGGGAAACGGGTCAATCACAATTTGATCCACTCAGAGCCATCAATCAAGCTAAGGGAAATGAAAGGCTTGGCTTCTTCATCAGTGAGCTCTCTTGACCATGAAACTCTACCTGCAAAGTTTGATCCTGGTCCTGTGCACTTGTATTGCCCGTAAAACACCGTCCTGTCCATAATTTTCCAATCAACCACCACATATATACCACCACAACACATTAGGGAGGAAGAAAGCAAGAGATGAGAAAAGACTCAAATAGAAGAGAGTAGGTAGTAACATACATTTCACGGTTAGGGTCACCCCAATTGTACCAGCCTTTGGGGATGATAACGTTGTCCATGAAAGTATGGGCAAAGATGACCCGAGAGAAGGCACCCCAAGCCCTCCCAAGGAAGAGTGCCCCTGAGCCAGTGACCTTACAGTTCACGAATGAAAAGCCTGTGTCTTCTAATATGCTCTTTCTTCCTTGTGCTGTTAGGGCCCCTGTACTTTGTGCTATTGCATGCACGTGACATCCCTACAAACAGCCAAACACACATCTAAGAGCATATATTAGAAAGAGAATATTCTTATTCTATATAGACTCCATATGATCTTAAGAGCATCTTCTCTCTTATATTTCTCACTCACAATACCTCTAATAAAGATGTTACTTCAGATAGAAAGAGAATGTAAAAGTTAAAAAATTTACTTCGGAAATATCATCACAATATATTAGAAATACGTGTTAATATACTCGTTGTCAATTAATTTTGAATTGGAAGTCCAAATATCTTCATTTACAACATCCACATTGATTTTGTTTGGTGGGATGAAATCAGAATAAATCTTATGTGGCGAGACTCATATCTCCTCTCTAAGGTATGAAATACTCTCTTCATAATATAAATTAGAACGTTGCATATTATTGTTAGTGCAAAGTTCTAACATCCCCATTGCTTGATATAGTATTGAAACTTTTGTTGTAACTTGTTTAAACTCTTATAAATAAATAAGATTAGATTAGTCGGGGAGAATCTAACCTCGAATAGAGAGAGACCATTGCCAAAGATGAAATCCACAGAACCTTCAATGTAGCAATCTTTATAATAATGCCTACCCATTTGGTCATACAGTGTGTCCTGCGCTCCCAGGAATCTACACCCCACAAACGTCGCCGTATCTCCCGAGACTCTCAATGCTACTGCTTGCTTTCCAATTGCTCCTGCAGCCGGAATTGAATTTGTATTCTGCGTCATTTGTTTGTTTCCTTTCACAATCAGATACACATTTATACAAAAAAATTTAAAATTAAAACATGAGACAAAAACACATTTTTTAGGTGATTATGAAATGAAGACAAATGATTAATTACCTTGAAGGTGATGTTCTTGGCAATGAAATAAGGTGCATTGACAGCAAAAGTAGCAGAATTGTAGGTCCCCATTGGTTTCCCTTTTGGTCCAAGCTTTTGAGCTATGTCTCCCCATTGAATTATTGTTTTATCCGCTCCTGCCCCCTCTATCGTTATGAACGATTTTAATCTAGCTATGTCAACCTTCTCACTTTTATTTATTATTATAAAAAAAAAAATTGTCAACAAAATTTTACATAGAAATTTACAAAGACCAAAAGAGACTAGCAAAAGACACTCACTTGTAAACTCCTTCATGCACTTTGATGACTACTCTGACAAGATTGATGAATGGAAGAGAGTTAATGGCTTTTTGAATCGACGAGAAGTGATCAGATTTCGGGTTTTTGGAGACGGTTAGAGTGCAAGAAGGGACGAGCTTGTTCTTAGCCGTCTTGAAAACCGAATGTTTGAGGCCTCCAACAAATTTGACCCACTCCATGAATTGGTATTCTGAAAACTGGGTTTGAGTTGTATTCACTTTTACAGTACTAGTTATTCTCTTCTGCTTCTTCAGATGAACATTCTTTGGTTGAATGTTGCATAATGCTGATGGACATAGATTGAACAGAAAGAGGAGAAGAATGAAAATGCTACTAGTTTGTTGAAATTTTGACATTTGAACAATACTAAAGGAGAAAGAAGCTGAAAAAAAAAGGGAACGACGAGGGATAAATAGGCTGGATAAGCTTTATATATATATCTATATTAGATTCCTAAGCTCAAAGTTTGTATTGATTCTAGTGGGTTTGTCAAAATAATTCTTATTTTTGTCATTGTTGATTGTAAGAGAATGTTATGTTTATGTGTGAAAAATGAGTTGTAGATAAGTTAAAATTATTAGGAATTGTAACAAAGATCCATGATGAGGAGATAGAGGTCACGGGTGCTTCTGCTAACATCCATGTAGAGAGAGAGAGAGAGACAGATAGACAGACAGAACAAATGCTAGAAGACAGGTAAGATGATGGTCAAAAGATGTGTAAGAGAGAATTGATAGTACATTTTAGTGTTGCATTTGGAGCTTCCCGTGAGTGCCTTCTGTTTCTGTTCGTATATGAAGGTGAATATCTACACGTTCATGCGTGAGATGAGAAAATGGGAAAGTTAATTAGGCATAAATTCAAATTTGTCATATTAATTAGTTTAGTAGTCAGTCCTATTGAATATAACATATAATCTGATTACAAGTTACAACCAACTATTAGTCTCGTAGCCTGATATGATTATATGCTTTTTCGGCAACGGCTGTCAACTTTTGTCTGTGTCCAAAACCAAGCAAGTGATTGGATTATCCATCTAATTAATTAGGACATGTTTCCTAACTCTGGTTTTCGACGAAGTAAACTGAGAAGTGACATGCGTAAAGGGAAAGTGTTCTAGTTTGACAAGCATAGAGATGATGCACATTGTCAAAAACTCATTCGACCACATGCTTTACAAGTGAAATCAAGTGCAGCTGTTGGGGCGATAAGAGTAGAAGAGGAACGAAAATGATAATTTAAACCAACTGTTTTTCAAATGCACCCAATAAAGAGCTGTATCAAAACGCAAGCAGGGATTCTATGCAAGTGTTAGATTTACTTAGTATTATTACTGGAACTGGGAACATATACACAACGACAACATTCCATCAATGTGAATTTACACCTATTTATAAATGCAAATAACATGTTATACAACTTGAACTACTACTAAAAATCATTGAATCCAAAGGGTTAGCAAATATAATTCTTGATCTAAGTGGATACCAAAGACTCAGCTTTGCGATACATATGTACATTATTTCAATTAGAGTTGGCACTAAATATATACAATCAAGAATAAGGTGTTTGCTTATAAAGCATCATCTACCTCCAAACCTTAATGGCCCCATCTCTACTGCTCGAAATTAAGAGCTTCTGGTTCAACTTCACAGAAGCCAGAGAAAGTATGGAGTCTCTGTGACAACCAGCAGAATCGGTGGCAGCAGCTGCAAGAACTGCCTTTGTTGTCAACTTTGTTGTCAATGGTCGTCTCTTAGTTTCCTATTTGCACAGAAAATGAAAAACAATTTCAGCATAAAACAATACAAAATATTATTAGAGACACCTCTTCAATTTTGTTGATTAGAGGAAACAAGAATAAAGGAAATTACATTTTTTAGAACTTTACAGAAAACTATATTGACATACAATCATTTTGTAGTTCTCAAAAGGACAAAGCATTGTTGCTTAAACTAAGTCCTTTGCATATTTTCTCGTAAAGATTTTAACATGACTCACAGGTACGAAATGTAAACCCCACCAAAATTAAAAAGTAGGACCCTAAAACGAACCCGTAAAGTTGTAAATTGGGTAAGTACCTGCACAACTTGTACGCCAAAACTAGATTTTGTTTCATAGAAATCATCATTTCCATTGCCTTTCAAGTTTGGTCCACATATACAGTACGTTCTGTCAGGGCTGCAACATATGACATGATGAGTTAATGGATGAAGTTTTTTCAAACATAATCAAGCAAACAGAGAAAGAATTAAACCACCTTTACCTATAATGGTCCCACCGCCGTATCTTCAAATCAGTTCCCCCAGTTAACAAATCGCCCCCAGATAAGGGAAGCAATGTACGGATACCAGGAAGTCTGGGTCGAGGTTCTTTCAACTCATTTACTCTGTATTTTGGACTGATATTTTGTCTCATATCTGATTTTGGATTCACCTTGGTTGATGGTCTTGCTAAGGCCCAAGGTAAGTCGGACATTTCAGCATCACTGTCAAAGTTAGACACCTTCAACACCTGAATACAAAGTCGAATGGTTTTTATAACCCGAATGAAATTATTATGGGTCGGTAAAGGAATCAGCGGTTAAGTGCTTCATCCATGAATATAAGCTGCATTAAATGTTAATCACCATCATGAAACAAGCACAATTTTACCGCATAAAAATCCAATGAGTAGCATGCACTCTCAAATAGGAGAAGCAATAAGTATGTAATCTTCATTTCCTGCATCTACAAATTTATCCTATGGTGAAAAGGAAAAATCATATGCGTGAACCTGAGATTAGTTAAAGTTTATCTCAAAGAGATGGCAATGGTTATACCAGCACATGGCCTGTTACTCAATCAACACATTAAGTTATAGTCAGATGGATTTGTCTCCCTTGCAATATTTTGTTGTTTGAGGGTGACAGATGTACTTGCAATATTTGTCTCCCACTAGTACTAGTTATACCAAATAATTGGAAGTCTAAATTCATCCTTAGATATTAAATCTACTACTAAGGAAGAGTGACTACAATATTTATACCAACCTGATGGCAACTCCAATTTTCTGCATTCCAGAGGGAAACTTCGTTACAGCCAGCAGCTACATAAATGAGGGGCCTTGAAGCAGTAGCTTCAGGGACATTTGGAGGAGGAACAAAATGGCACATCTCTTCTATTGGGCAAGCAAGTGAATAGTGCCATGAGTTCACAGGCATGAGGAACCTCAGATCCCAGAGAGTAAGAACACCTCTTGAAGATCCAGATACAAACCAATTTCCGGAGGGGCCAGCAAGCAGAGAAGACACATATCCCTCCTCAGGAATTGCCTTTAACGTCCATGCATTGATATTTGTTCTAGTGTCCCATAAATGAATCCCACAATTTTGAGTGCTATACATGACCATCTGACTAGTATCAGCAGAATAGTTCAAAAGGCTAATTACAGCACCTTCCTTAACATCCTTCTTCTTGATATCAGCAATACCTGAATACTTTTCAACAACACTTCCCAGACCTCTAGAGATGTAATCAACAGAAAACATATGAATCACACCATCACATGCACCAACAACCACCTGCGCTGAGCCCCTGAACATTGCAGCACATAAAGCCCGGCTTCCCTCCAGGTGATAAGTTAGCCTGGACCTGAATGATATATCTTTTTCCAACTTTCTTGAGTCCCACACCTTGACAGTGGAATCATCAGATGCACTAACAAAAAAGCTATGATCAGTCGAAATTGCTATGTCATTAACAGCAGAACGGTGCTCCTGGAGGTGTGCAACCAACACCCCACGAGGCCTCCATCCAGAGTCAGGAATTGATGATGTTCGTGTGAAAGGCAATCCCGAAACATCAGATACAGTGGAGGAATCTTCTATAGACATGGAACTTATTCCTTTCATTATATTTGATAATCCTCTCTCTTGAAACTTGTTATTGATATAGGCCGTTTGATCATTTTCCTTGGCATCTGGTTCATGTACAACTCTGTAGAACTGCTTACTCCCACTGCTGATGCAAAATGAGCCTGAAACAAGCTTAGGCGCAGGAACTGAGCTAGCCAAGTTAAATGATTTATTTACTGGGTCTATCCAAGGCATGGTTGATGAATCAATTAATAAAGAGTTAACTTGTAATGGGGAATCAGAAGCTACGGAGTGAATTCCTACTGCCTGCTTGTCCATGGTAAAGGAGTACAGAGGTATGCCTTCTGACGGTTTATCATATATGAAACTCCCACCTGCAACTTGTGGAGAAATAAGGCCTGAAAATTGAAGCTTCTCTGAGAATTGTGCATCACGAATTTCAGCATTTCCTCTGCTTGCAGTATCAGACAGAGTTGCTCCCATTCCTCTCAACCTTGCCTCACCGTCAACACATTCAGTTACTTCTGGCTGGTGCAATACATTGCCAACGTATTTTTGACCTTCAGAACTCGTTGTCTTATCAGGCCAGCTCTTCACTGGATTTGATTCACCCACCCCTCTCTTGAGTAAATCCACACTTTCCCATTGCTTAGATTGAGGTGACGAATTGTACCATATCTTTCTCTGTCTGTCTAGCATGTCAGAACTCCTGGCATTTTCTAAGTTTTGATAAAATACCTGTCTAGAGACAGGAGGCTTTAAGCAACAAAGTAAATCCTTCTCGGAAGACAAAGATGCAGGTTGCCTGCTGAGGAACGGCCGTATCACTGGAGCAAGAAAGACATATGAATCCACAGCACCTAAGCTATCACTGCTAGCAGCAATGAAAGTGACAGCTGCCTTTCTTACCCATCGACTAGGGTAACATAATAATGGAAAGGCACGCTCTATCATTTCAAGCAGTATCCTCTTCCTCAGGAAACCGCTTTTGCACAAGATAGACAAACAATCCAATCCGTTGACAATAACATCTTCTGCTGCATCACTTAAAGATTGCTCAATGTAAGGTAAAAGATACTCCTCCACACTCCGTTTGCCCACAAAGAAGCAGACATACACAATTTGACCATAGAATACTGCTCTTAGCTGCTGATCGCGATCATTAAGAAAAGCAGGGAGGATGGGTAATAAAAAATCGTTACTCTGCCTCTGGCCAAAGAAGCAGCATAGATTACCAATGTCCTTTAGAAGTGCTCTCCGAATATTTGGTGTTTGTTTTGGACCCATAACAAGTTCTTGAACAATCTCAGCAATGGACTTTCTAAGTTGTACAAGCTGCACAGCCCCTTGTGACTTGTGAAGTTGTTTAGATGAGCCATCAGTGCATACTGATGGCTTCTGTGGTGAGCCTAATTCATTAAGAACCCCAGCCTCACTCAAGCTTATGGAGTGAATCAAGAATCCATAAGCAGTAAGTGCTAACTTGGCAATATTACTAGCATAACAAATCCTCACACTTTCTTCTGGATCATCAGGAAGCATGGAAAGCATTGGAAGAATATACTCAGGAAAGATTTTTGCATCACTTGGTGGAAAGTCACGTACTAAAGGGAGAATGTCACACAAGGTCTCAATGGCAGCGCATCGGACAATAGCCGCAGGATCTGAAAGCATTGCGATAACATAAGGAAGCAGGCGTTGCAAGCGATCTTCATCATCAATATATAAAGCAGAAGACTTCAGCAAGAGTATAGCGCCTCTTCTCAAGTGTGGCAACTTAACATTCCGTATGCAGGAGCAGAGCAGAGAGGCAATCAGAACCATACCTTCATATCTCATACAATCCTCAGGTAGAGGTAAAAAAGGCATGCCAAATGTGTCAGACTGGCTGTCATAGTTGGACATAAGTGAATTCAAATCATTCATTGTAATCTTTTTCAGAAAGGGATGATCATTTCTCCTAAATGCACTGAATATGTTTTGAAGTAGCTCACTAGGAGATTGAATCCCAGGGATCTTGATATCTTGGGAAAATGATGAATCGGGCGCATTCTCCAGAAGCTGTTTTGACCCAGAGTAATTATTACTTTGTTTGACATCCCTAAGCAAGCTATTGATATCACCAAGAAGTCCAAAAGGATCATGTTTGGTGTCTTTTAATGTGTCCTCCCTTTTTCTCAAAGATTCCTCTGTTAGATTTGCATTTTCTTTTGGAACTATTTCTTGTAGCTTATGACCCACCGCATTAGAAGGTGTGCTCTGCCTAGTCCTGCTCTCTTCATTTGACCTACTGCTCATCATTTGCTTAAGTATCTCAGGAAAAACTCTCTGGCACAATGCAACCTGCAAGATTATTTAGAAAGTAGCAAGGTTGCATTGTGAGTTGTAAGAAGTAACTAAAGATTCCCCAACTTGTATTATTTTTTCTTTTGGCCAAAAAAGATCCCCCAATTGACTATTGGTGAAAACAAAAAGGTAACTAATGATCTAAGCATTAAATATTGTAACTAGGTTTTACCCTCATATCAGAATTAAGAGGATTCCAACAGCAGTAGAAGTTGTGCAGAAATGGAGAGAAGTAGCTAGGAAACACAACAACAACAAACTCCTGAAGGTAGCTTTCAGCAGATAGTCGCGATTCTGGTTCCAACTGGATCATATGAAGTATCATTTTACGTATTCCACAGTCTGGGATCTGCATTCAGCAGTCATATTACTTGTCTTAGAAAGATGGAAAATTACCAGTAATCACAAGAGGGTCAGAGAAATAATACACAGAAAATAGAGGCTGTCTATGAAGTGATGAGTATCCAGTTAGGTGGTTAGAAAAAAACATGAAAGGCTAATGTTGAGGTCAGATGAAGCTCAATGATATGTATCTCCCAAATAATTGTTGACTAAATAACCAGATGGATTTGCACACTACTGTAGACGAGAAAACAGTGACAAAACAAATGAAAGACACTGGACTTTGAAAGATGAGAATGAGAGAGAGAACCTTTTCGAGATGTTGGCTAGGATCATATTGCCCTCTACGATAAGCAAGAAGCTGAGAGAGTTCAAATAGTGGTTGTCCCTCAAGGAAGAGCTCCGCAATTACGCACCTAGGAAAGAACCATGATGAGTGCCCTAAACAAATATTTTTAGGGAAGAACAAAATATGACTTGTGAAACAATACCAAGGAGTGATTCAAACCAATACCCTCAACAATTCGATCAAACATCAATTGTTTAATGATACCCGGAAAGAAAAAAAAAATGTTAATTATGTGATTTCAATAATTAAGTAAAGAAATTCAAACCAGAATAGTCTGTTATTTTTCACTAGTGCAATAAAAATAAATCAAAATATGCATGAAAACAAGTTTTCCAACCATGTGCTATATTTTAAACTAACGAAAACAATGGCTGTTATTACATATAAATTAAGTTGTTTGACTATTTATATGACATAGTATATAATAGCATATCTGTACAATTGTAATTTCAAATGATAGATGAATGCTCACCCCACAGCAAAGATGTCCATAGATGGCTTTAAAGGTGCATCTTGTGCAACTTGCATCTCACCACCATGCTCATAAAATCTCTAATGACGAGGAGAAAACTTAAAAGGATTAATAATATGAATTACTTTCTTGTTAGTACTTTGCTAATACGACAACAAACACTAATCTAATCCCAATCATGATGTGGAATTCAAAAAGGAATTCATAGAATGCATACTTGACAAAATTTTGCGTAGAGCTTCTCCCCTCCTATTATATTTTGATTGGAAAAATTGTGCTTTTATTCTTGTTCCAACTTGTGTTTTTGATTTACATTGTAGCCACTCAAATTATACAATCATGATTTTGAGAAGCATTCTTTCAATAGGAAATAAAGAACAATGACACTAAATACTATAACAAGATTAATATTGACAAGAAAGAAAGTAATTACCTCTGGAGCAAGATAGCACAGCCTTCTCCCTCCAGTGTCAAAGAAAAAAGAGAAATCAGAAGGGTCATCATAGGGAATGTAAGTGGGTTTGAAAGATGCAAAGTCGGCTAGATAAAGCCAATTCCAAGAGGTAACCAGCACATTCTCACATTTAATATCACCTGTGAAACACAAGAAAAGAAAAATTAAAACCAATATATGGCCATGATATCCTAGAAAGAGAAAAATTTCCTTTCTGTGTGAACTAACCATGACAAATTCCTTTCTCATGGCACTGTTTCACAGCAAGGAGCAACTGCATATTCAATAGAAAATCAAAGGTTAGAACAGTATCCATTAATAAATTGAAACAGCTTATAAAAAAAAGTAAGAGAGAAGACCTGAAAAGCCAACCATTTCTTCTCGATAAGACTGAGGAAAGGTCGGGTACTTAGGCGGTCATGCAGATTGTTGAAAAAATATTGCCTCAAAAGATAAGCTGCTTTATCAGTTTCTTGCCAAAACTACAAAAAAAAAAAAAAAAAGGCCAAAATATCAAATGAAGGAAAATGATAAGGCTTTAAGTGCTCCATCCTCTCCCCTTAATCTAGCCATGTTTTTTAGAAAATAAATTGAGCCTAGCCACAGAAATCTCCCATCATTGAATTCAAACAGCAGCAAGCTCAATAACTTCAATTTTCCCAGTTCTCTAACTAACCAAATTACAAGATAGTTAGCAAACTACTATTGACCTATTCTGAATTCAATCGAGCACAAAAAAGTAATTATGGTAAAAAAAAACCCCAATATAATCCAAAAGTCTGTCATTTTCGTGCGTTATTAAGGAATCCAAACAATATAAGTCTAAAAGTTCCAATAAACATCATAACAACCAGTATGTACAAAAAATCTAACCTGAAAAGGCCAAACATGCGGATGAGGAAGAACACGGAAAACCTCTTTGATCTGACCGAGACGGCGCTCGTACTCTCTGAGATCGATGGAGTCACCACGCTTGAAGTAGACCTTGACGAGGACTAAACCTTCATCGTGCTTGCATTCGATCGACTTGAAGAACCTGCCTTTGCCGAGAACCTCTTTTAGGACGAGATTGTACGACGAAGGTAGGTCGTGGAGGTAGTACTCCGAAGCCGAGACCTGCGTCGTGCGGGCAATCTTGTTGCCCATCTATAACTACACTTCTTGCTTGGCTCCTCTTATTCTCTCTAAGAATTGTACCATTAGGGTTTACCCACCTGGATTTTTCTCCTGCGCAAACACACCCGAGGTAGGGGATGACTGTTTGCTCCGCTGCACTGCGCGAGTTTAGGAATGCACTGCTTTGATTCCCGTTTGGAGTGTGGGAACGGGGAAACTATTGCGTTTAGCGGTAGGTCCCATGCTCTTAGCCTTCCAGATGCCACAATTTACTGGGCAGCTTAACGAACCCGCACCGGGAAAAAAAATTAATGGTTGATGCACGTTAATTTTTTATAAGATCATGACAAAACTAAATACTTAATTCATGAGTTATCACGGCCTTTCGGTATTTTAACCTTAATAAAATTAAAACTTCGCAAAATAAATCAAGTTTAAATTTTTTTTTATCAAATGATCTTATTTTAAATTTAGATAGATATAATTATTAATTTATTATTATTTTTATTAAGTAAAAAATAAGATAAGATAAATTTTGATCTGATCTAAGTTAAATTGATATATCGATCTAATCTAGATTATAATCTTAAGATCTTAGTTCATGTCCAGATCATGATTTGAGATTTTGGTCCAGATCGAGATCATGATCTTGAGGTCTTAGTTTAGGTCCAAATTGAGATCTCGATTCAGGTTAGACCGAGATCTCAAGATTGTCTAGACATGAAAAAAAGAAACACAAAAAGGGAGAGAGATCTCCATTAAAGAGTATGATCTAGACTCACAAACGCGAGCCCAATGGAGGAGAAGAGATCGTGGTTCGATGGCGAAGGAGAAAATGCCAATAGAACAGACTTCGATCGCAATTCAACGACTGATAAGAGATGTTCATTGAATCCATCGCATCTCGTGATATATTTTGGTGAGACTTCGATCATGGAGGAGGGATCACCGACATCACGAAGGAGAGAGAGAGGAGGATCGTGGGGGAAGGAGAGAGAGAATAAGAAGTTGATGAGGAAGATATGAAGAGAGGAAGGAGAAAATGATGAGAAAGGATGATGAATATTTTGGGAATTAAAGTCTATTATCCAAAATAGAGGGTTAGTTGATAAAAATTATTAAACTTGAGTCATGTAGTATAATTGATATCCAAAAGAGACCTAAATCTCAAATTCTCTTATCACGTTTGCCCCATTTTATCCATATTTTATTTAATTTTAGTATATTTATCATTTTCCATTGAAAAAAAAAAAAGAGATATGGTTTAGAAATAGGAGAAAATATGACTTAAATCTTTGTAAGTTTTTCATTTTAATTGTTGTTAAAGTAGTATATTTTAAATATATCTCTAATTAAAGAAAAATACATTTTAATAAATATATCAATACAAAAAACTATGGAAAATAATAATTTTTTGAACTAACAAATACATATTGGTCGATTGAAGAAAAAATGAAAGTATGATTTAATTATAAAATTCTAATCGTCTTAATCATTGTTAATTTTGTGAAAATTGAAATAAATATTTTAAGAGATTTACAAAAAATTTAACCCACTTTACAAAAAAACCCACCCTCTCCATTCGTCACCTCAAAATATTCTATTGTCTTTGTTATGCATCTATATTACATCTTTCCTACGGTTGAACCAACACCTTCCAGTACTATTCCATCTCCACTTTCATCTCCTCCTTCCACCATTTCCCCTCTAGATCTTATTGTGGAATACGACCATAACTTTTCCTCCCATTTCAGCAACTTTAAGATGATCAAATAGTGAAACAAAAAATCCTGCCTGGTGGGGTGATTATGATTGCTCTATTGCCACATCTACTACATCTCCATCTTCTTCCACAATATTATATTCAACAAGGCATCCACTTTCATCATATGTCTCTTATAATTCAGTTTCTTCTCCCTTTAAATCTTTCATCTCTTCCATTACTTCTACTCTTAAACCAACATCTTATACTAAAGCTTCCAAAAGTCCTCAATGGCAATTGGCCATGGAATAAGAGCTTCAAGCTCTCAAAACTAACAATACTTGGCAGGTGGTTGGTTTGCTCTCTAACAAAGTGTCAATTGTATATAAGTGGGTGTTTAAAATTAAACACAAAGCTGATAGCACTATTGAGAGATTCAAAGTCCGCTCGTGGCAAAATGATACACTTAAAGATAAGGGATTGACTACTATAAAATATTTTCATTGATGATAAAAATGGTTACTGTCCGATATATTCTATCACTTGTTGCCAAGTTTGAATGAGAATTATACTAAATGGATGTCTATAATACCTTCTTACAAAGTGAATTAGATGAAGAAGTTTACATGAAAATGCCGTCTAGTTTGTATGCTTCTTCTAAAACACATTTGTCGATGGCTCAAATCCATTTATGGATTAAAACAATCATCACGACAAGCTAAGTGCTGCTATTATTGATGCTAGTTTATCCCAATCAAAAGTTGATTATAGCCTTTTCACCAAATGTGCTCAAGGCTAAATCACTATCCTTCTAGTATATGTAGACAATATCTTGATAACGATCCATCTTCCGTTGAAGCCAGTAAGATTTTTCTTCACTTATGTTTTCACATAAGAGACTTGGGCCAGCTCCGTTATTTCCTTGGCATAGAGGTGGCCCGCTCCAGTTCATGTATTTGCCTAAACCAATAGAAATATGTTTTGGAACTTCTTCATGATATTGGATTATCTACTTCCCGCCCTATTTTTACACCCATGGAACAAAATAAGAAACTTTATGCCTCTCCTAATAAAAGATGATCCACTTCTTACAGATATGCAATGTTATCAACGTCTTATAAGGCGTTTGATTTACCTCACGATGACTCGTCCTGATATGTTCTATGCCGTACAAATACTTGGTCAATACATGCATACACCTCAATCATCTCACCTTGATGCAGCTCATAGGGTACTTCAATACTTAAAATCCTGCCTTGGCTTTGGTATTCTATTGTCTGCATCGTCTCCTCTTCATCTGTTAGCCTCTTGTGATAGTGATTTGACATTATGTCCCACCACTCGGCGTTCAACCATACACATTGCTTTGAACCCTGTATTCCATAAACGAACCAAATACATCAAAATTGACTGCCATGTCATCTGTAATCGGGTACACGATGGCGCCATTACTTTAGCTCATGTTTCTTTCGATGACCAACCAACGGATGTCTTCACCAAACCTCTTGGATCTTCTCAGCATGTCAAATTCTTGTCGAGGCTCGGTGTTTTAAACATCTTTAGCACAGCAGCTTGAGGGGGTTGTTAACATACATAATGCTGATGCAAATCAAAGCTCATGCAATTCATGCATCTATTGTTAATGACGTCGAAGCTCATAGAGCTCATGCATAGAGCATACTGTTATGAAGGGAATATTTTCGGTTCATTCCAAGTCAACCTTTCCATTTGAAAAGCTTTTTGCATTTATATGATCACGAAGGTAGATATCGGTCGATTTTATCCATTAAGTGGAATGCACCATTTCAATTTAGAGAAAAACACATTCGATTTAGTCTTTCTCCATCTTCCTTCTAAACCTGATTAATCTTCTTGCTTTCAACCAGAGCAATCGCGTGATGATTCGTTGGCTACCAGAACAAACTTCCTTCTTTTCAATCTGAGCTCAAGTTTGGTTTCACCATTGCTGACCTTCCTCCAACCTCGCGAGCACCAAATATACCTCTAAGTCTCTTAACACATAAAAATTCTAACACGAAAACCGGTTTTCAAATTCATTCTCAAAATTCTATGGCCAACCGCATAGAATATATACCACATTTAAAGCCATACATCAACATGTCTAGAAAATATTATGTTTAACATTCTACGTTAATACATTTAATGATGAAATTCGTAGATCATATTAATCATAAATTATACTAAATTATATCCTGATAATATATCTATATATAGATTTCAACGAAGAATAAAGTAAGAAAAATGCCCGACCTAATGACTAAATTGACTATTGTAGCAGTGGAAGAGAGTAGTTTGAGAAGGGAAAAAGAGGGGACGGGGGCGGGTGAGAGATTAATACATCATGGGCAATGCTAGGGTCACTGTTTCTCTTTCTTCTAGCGCCGGTTTACCCCTCGCCGCTCTTCTCATTCAATCGCCTCCCTCATTTCGCCGCTTCTTCTTCCTTTCCGGCCACTGGTAATCCCTAACCCCCTAATCCCTCTCTCTCTCTCTCTTTCTACTATATTCTCACTTTCCTTTCAGATGAATACATTTCTGCAATCTGCATGCTGAATTTCAGTTCAATTCTTGCAATTTGATTTTTGTCATGCTGTAGTAATTTTTGCTATCTGAAACTAGACAGACTTACTGAAGGCAGGATCTAGACGACTCATTTTTGCAACGAAGGCTCAGCAAGTATCGACCATGGCAGCTGTACGATAATGCTGCTTTTTTTTTTTTTCATTTTCCGACTGAATTTCTTCTTTCTGGGTCCGTTATTATCTCTGTGGGATGTACTAACCGGGAAAGTAAGCATTTTTTGTTTTCGCTGGACTTTGAATGCTGTGGCAGGATGAAGAGAAAGTGGGAAATGTTAAACGACAATTAGGCAAAATATTCGAAGTATCGCTTAGAACAATAGTCCCTGATGAGCCAGATATTGAGCCTCTAATAGCTGCCTGTACTGGAAAATTTGGTGATTATCAGTGGTATGATAGCTTATAGTCAGGCTACTATCTGTTATATTTTATTTGGATTTTCTAAGCGCTAAATTAATCTTTCCTCTATGGTGAAGCAATAATGCTATGGGCCTGTGGTCAAAAATCAAAGGGAAGGAAACCCAATTTAGGGGTCCTCCATCTGTTGGACAGGTATTAACAATTGACTCTCCTGCAATAAAGTTTGATTAGAAGTTTAGATGATGATTGTTAGAATTTCTGCTCGTCTTTTGAATCATTGAGCGTTTGACAATTAACAGATCACCTTTCTTTGACAATTAACAGATCACCTTTCTCAATTTTCTAGGCAATAATGAAAAATCTTCCACCATCAGAAATCATAGAATCATCCTCTGTTGCGGGGCCTGGGTTTGTGAATGTCAAGTTATCAAAGAATTGGATTGCTAAGGTGCTTACATTTTTTTAAAATCTTTGTCCAAGTCAAATTCATTAGTATATGACTATATGTTATGGGTTGAACATCATCGTTTGCTTGATCTTCTGCTGCCAGAGTATACAAAAGATGTTGATTGATGGTATCAAAATCTGGGCACCTGAGCTTCCAATTAAAAGAGCTGTGGTTGACTTCTCCTCGCCCAATATAGCTAAAGAAATGCATGTTGGCCATTTAAGATCTACTATTATTGGAGACACACTAGCCCGCATGCTTGAGTTTTCAAATGTGAAAGTTCTTCGGCGAAATCATGTTGGAGACTGGGGGACACAGGTAAATCTCTGAAACTATTATGTGCTCTGATGGAAAATTTGCTATGCTTGGAACCAGTTATTAATTCCTCTTATCTAAATCATCTGATGTCAACTTATTCATATGTTTTGCAACTGCAGTTCGGTATGTTGATTGAGTTTCTTTTTGAAAAGTTTCCAAATTGGGAAGATGTCGCTGAAACAGCAGTTGGAGACCTACAGGTGAGAGAAAAAAATAACGATGTCATTATCATTGTGCTTTTGTTGTTGAACCAAAGGTTGTTTAGTTGATACAGAGAAAATTTGTTTCAATTCCTTATTGTTAGATGCTGTCTACATGTACTAAGTTACAAAAACTCATTTATATTTACCAAAATCATTTTCAATGTGATATTAGGCATTCTATAAGGCATCAAAACAGAGATTTGACAGTGATCCTGCTTTCAAGGAGAAGGCGCAACAAGCTGTGGTTCTTCTTCAGGTGAGGTTCTACCTTTTCTAGTTGACTTGATCGACTGTTTTCTCTATAAAATGCCAAACAACAGAGAGATATCAATATCAAAACTTGGAGCATATGCCTTTCAAAATACTTACATTTGCGGATGCTCAACATCTTTTGCAGGGTGGGGATGCCAAATACCGCAAGGCATGGGCACAGATCTGTGAAATCAGTCGGAATGAATTCAATAGGGTGTATGAGCGCCTTGGAGTGGAGTTAGAGGAGAAGGTATGCTTCTAGCTTTCCTTTCTGCTCGACCAATTTGTGAAGTCAACAAGAATACTTGTGTGGGTGGTCCTTTCTTAGGTTCTTTGTTCATTGTATTCTTTATGTCAGTTTATTGTATAAGGCTTAGATATTCAGATTATGGGTATTTATACTTCATAATTTATTATGTGTGTATTATTTAGGTTACTGTATGAAGTGATAGGCTGACATTCATTGTCGTTACATTCCTCAAACATGTTCTATTCACAATTATTCATTATTCATTTCTCTTTAAACATGGCAAGAAAAGTGTCTGGGCTCCTCCTTTTCCTCTTTTTCTATTTAGCAATGAGTGTAGGTGAGCAGCTTGAGCTTCAATTGCCATATTTTTCAATCATGATTACTCCTGGCTATTTAGTTAATTTAAGTTCTGAAGTATTTCCCTTGCTTACAGGGGGAGAGCTTTTACAATCCATTCATCCCTAATGTGATAAAAGAATTGAGTGATAAAGGACTAGTTGAGGAGAGTGAGGGTGCTCGCGTGATCTTCATTGAAGGGGTAAACATACCTCTTATTGTAGTGAAGAGTGATGGTGGTTACAACTATGCTTTAACTGATCTAACAACCATTTGGTTAGTTTGTATTCTCCTTTTAAATTCAGTTGACATGCTTTCTGGTGTTGAGTAACTTGAGGTAATTAGTAATATGTTGAAAATATGGAAAGATATTGTTAGGATTCGGTTAGGAGAAATCTTAGGAGAAATGCTAGGAGAAATCTTAGAATATATTTCTAAGATATGCAATTGTAAATTAGTTGTTAAGATTTACCATGACTAGTCTAGGGTTTCTTGTCTATATATATCATAGTTCTGTAACCTGAAAAAAATATTAGAGCAAATTATTAAAGTGTATATGGTATCAGAGCTAGGGCTCTTCTAAAGTCATTAACGGTCGATCGGTGACCTCCATCCGTTTTTGGCTCAGAAAACCAGACCCTTCTTGAAGACTTATTCTTCAAGTTCTCAACAACATGGTTGATGATTCTTCAACAATCATTGAGAAGAGGCCGTCATCCCTAAGCGTCAATGAGAAGTCTACCATCTAGATCATAACCCACCTCCTGAATGGTCAGAACTTTCTACGATGGTCTCTCAATCAGTGAGATTATTCCTCCGAGGCAAAGGAAAGATGGGGCATATACTAGGAACTACAACAACACCTAGTAGAGGGGATCCGAATTATTCTTCGTGGGAAGAGAACTATACCATCATCTCTTGGCTCGTGAACTCCATGGTTGAAGATATTGGTCAAAACTACAAGTATCTTCCTACTGCAAAGGAAGTTTGGGATGCAATATCCTCCACTTCTCAGACTTGGGAAACTCAGCACATGTATATGAGATTAAGATAGAGATCTGAGAAATGAAACAAGGAGAGATGGTCATCAATTACTATAATAAGATGTTAGGGTTATGGCAAGAACTAGATATGTTTTATGATCTTGACTGGACATGTGGAATAGATGCTGCACAGTTCAAGAAAACAATAGAAAAAGATAGGGTGTTTGAGTTCTTGGCTGGTCTCAACCCTGACCTAGATGAAGCAAGAGGTTGAATTCTAGGAAAAGAACCATTGGCCTAGAAGGGAAGAGAGTCGTAAAATTGTGATGATGGGGAAGAAGGGTTCTATGGAAACTTTTGAAAATTCTGCCCTTAACACCACGGTATCAACAAAAATAGTGGTGACTGCAGCAACGGCTTATAAGCTAAGAGGATCCAATTCCTCCTATGGTCAACCTTTGAGGTTTGATGAGAAGGTGAAGGTTTGGTGTGATTATTGTACCAAGCCTAGACATACAAGAGCTATTTGCTGGAAAATTCATGGAAAGCCTTAGAATTGGAAGGGCAACCGAAGTGGAGACAAAGACAGTCGCATAATGTATGCTTCTGTTGAAACCGAGACATCATCTCCTTCCCTTAGTAAAGAACAGTTTGATCGCATATACAAAATAATCAACCAGATTCCTACTTCTAATTCAGGTTCAGGTCTTCTTGCTAAAAAAAGTAGTTTTCCCATAGCATCAATGGTCTTTTCTAATTTTGAACCATGGATCATTGATTCTGGTGCTTCTTATCACAAGACCAATTAATCTCATGTTTTCTCCTCATATATTATTTGTCTTGGTAATCTTAAAATTTGTATAGTAGATGAGAGTTTATCTCTAATTGCAGGAAAAAGTTCATTCACTCTCTCAAAGGATTTCGCTCTAAAATCTATCCTACATGTTCCTAAGTTATCATGTAATCTCTTATCAGTTAGCCAAGTCACCAAATATTCTAATTGCTTAGTGAAATTCTATAATTCTTACTATGAATTTCAAGATCATCATTCGAAGAAGATGAATGGCAGTGCTAGGATGGTTGATGAACTCTATTTTGATGAATCAACTACCAAGTCTGGACAAGCTCAAACTACTAGTAGTCTTCTATTCTTGTTAAAGATAAAATAATGTTATGACACAATAGGTTAGGCCATCCTAGTCTTCCTTACCTTAAGCATTTGTTTCCATCTTTCTTTAAAGACAATAATGTTAACTCAATGTCTTTTCAATGTGAACTGTGTCAATTATCAAAACATTATAGAGTTTCTTATAAATCTCATTTCTATCAAGTTTCTAAATCATTTTATTTAATTCATAGTGACATTTGGGGACCCTCTAAAGTAACAACTAGTTTTTGGTACTAGATGGTTTATCTCCTTTATTGATGACCATACTAGGATATGTTGAGTGTTTCTATTAAAAGAAAAAGCCGAAGTTGCAAAAAAATTCAAAGAATTCTATTATATGATTGAAAATCAGTTCCAAACACAAATCTAAATTCATAGAACTAATAATGGAAAAAAATACTTTAATTCAATCCTGAATGAGTTTTTGATAGAAAAAGGCATACTTCATCAATCTACCTGTTATGATATCCCTCAACAAAATGAGATAGCTGAAAGAAAAAATAGACACCTACTTGAAGTTACTAGATCAATCATGTTTACTATGGGGGTCCCTAAGTATCTATGGAGGAAGCAATCCTTACAGCTATGTACCTTATAAACAAAGTTTTCTCTAAGGTCCTAGAATATCAAACTCTTTTAAACAAACTGCTAGAAACATTTCCTTACATTCGTATCTTCAACTCTTTAACCCCTAGAATATTTGGCTGCACAGTCTTTGTTCATATACACAAACACAACCGGTCAAAACTTGATCCTATAGTTGAAAAGTGTCTTTGTAGGCTATTTTCCTAATCAAAAAGGGTATACATGTTATCATCTTTTTTTTTTTTTTTTGTGAGCATGGATGTAACTTTCTTTGAAGACACAACTTACTTTACCAAAAATTATCTTCAGGGGAGAGTAATTCTAGGGTGGAAGATCATTTTTGGGAAACTTCAAATTCCTTACCTCTACCGGTTCTAGATCTACATAATCTGCCTACTCTAAATGTTCCTCAATCTAGTAACCTACCTGACCCTTCCTTACTTATAGAATCAAACATTATTAACTCTTTTTCGGGGAGAGAAACACTACAAATAGTGCAACAACTTGAGTTGCTAGTCTACTCTCGGAGGAAGCAGATTTAGAATAAGGAACCTCAACCTCTTACCTACCAAAACTCAAACTCCTCTTTGGATGATGATCTTGTGAATGAAACAGGTATGCCAGTTTTAACTGTTCCAAATGTTTCAATGTTTTGAATCATCACGATAAAGCTGTTTCTACAAATTCTGATCTTGATATTCCTATCGCCCGTAGGAAATAAATCCATACTTGTACTATGCATCCTATTGCTAAATATGTCTCCTATCATAGGTTATCTCCTAGCTATAGAATCTTTATTGTTAATCTGTCCAGTGTTTCAATTCCAAAAGATATCCAAAAAGCAATGAGTCAACCTGAATGGAAAATGGTTGTGTTAAAAGAGATGAAATCACTTGAGAAAAATGACACTTGGGAGATTATTAGCTTACCTAAAGGAGGTAAAACAGTAGGTTGCAAGTGGGTGTTTACTGTAAAATATAATGCTGAAAGGGAAGATTGAAAGATACAAGGCAAGGCTTGTGGCTAAAGATTTCACACAAACCTATGGAATAGATTACCAAGAGGCATTTGCCCCGGTTGCTAAGGTAAATTCTATAAGAGTATTACTTTCTCTTACTGCTAACCTTGAATGGCCTTTACAACAACTAGATGTGAAAAATGCATTCCTTAATGGGGAATTAGAAGAGGAAGTGTTTATGGATTTACCTCCTGGTTTTGAAGAACATTATGGGTCAGAGAAGATTTACAAATTAAGAAAGTCACTATACGGTCTAAAGCAATCACCTAGGGCATGGTTTGATCGCCTTACTAAGTCTCTGAAGGGCCGTAGATGTCATCAAACTCAAGCAGATCATACATTATTTGTTAAGCATTCTAGTGACGGTAAGATTGCTATTCTCATTGTGTATGTGGATGACATAATCCTAACCTGAAGTAATGCGGATGAACTAGAAAAGTTGAAGAAGTTTCTGGTCACAAAATTTGAGATAAAAGACCTTGGATCTGTGAAATATTTATTGGGAATGGAATTCGCAAGATCTAAGAAGGGAATTTTTGTTTCTCAAAGGAATTATGTCCTTGACTTGCTTAAGGAAACAGGTTATCTCGGGTGCAAACTGGTTGAAACTCCTATAGGAGCAAACTTCAAGTTAGAGGCAGCAGAGTAGATAGTGAATAGAGAACAATTTCAAAGATTAGTGGAAAGACTTATCTACCTATCTCATACTAGACCAGACATAGCATTTGCAGTTAGTGTTGTGAGTCAATTCATGCACTCACCTGGAGAAGAATACTTTGATGCTGTTTACAAAATACTCAAATACCTAAAGGGAAAACCGAGAAGAGGATTACTATTCCAGAATTGTGGACATATCAGGATTGAAACATCTACAGATGCTGATTGGGAAGGTAGTGTAACTGATAGAAGATCTACCTAGGCTATTGTATTTATGTTGGTGGAAATCTAGTAACTTGAAGAAGTAAAAAACAAAATATAGTAGCAAGAAGATGTGCAGAAGCTGAGTTTAGGGCAGTTGCTCAAGGGATTTGTGAAATATTATGGCTAAAAAGGCTACATGAAGACTTAAAACTCTTAAGTACTATTCCAATAACACTTTACTGTGACAACAAAGCAGCTATCAATATTGCTCATAATCCTGTTCAACACGATAGGACTAAACATATGGAGATTGATAAACATTTCATTAAAGAGAAGTTGGAAGAAGGTATAGTATGTATGCTTTATATTCCTACAGATCAACAAGTGGCAGACATGTTTACTAAAGGACTACAAAAGATTTAATTTGACAAGTTGATATTGAAGCTAGGTTTGTTAGACATCTTTGAACTAGCGGGGAGTGTTGAAAATATGGAAAGATATTGTTAGGATTCAGTTAGGAGAAATCTTAGGAGAAATCCTAGGAGAAATCTTAGAATATATTTCTAAGATATGCAATTGTAAATTAATTGTTAAGATTTACCATGACTAGTCTAGGGTTTCTTATGTATATATATCCTAGTTTTGTAACCTGAAAAAATTATTAGAGCAAATTATTAAAGTTTATATAATATTTATGATAATCTGGTCTAGCGATTATAAAAGAAGAAATTGGTCTTGCACTTCTTTGACTCCCATTATATAGTCCGTATGAACGAACTGAAATGAAATTGGTGTTGTACTTCTTTCACTCCCATTGTATAATGGATATGAATGAGCTGAAGTAATTTTGACTGGTTCCATTCCTTGCTATGTGTAGGTATCGCCTTAATGAAGAGAAAGTTGAATGGATTATATATCTTACCGATGTTGGTCAGCAGCAGCATTTTGACATGGTATTCAAGGTATGTTTGTTGCATCTTATCTTGTGCTGCTTTTAGTCATTTCTTTTTCCTGGAGAAGTTTTACCTTTTTTAACTACAGAAACTTTTATACAAGTTTTCTCCAGTTATTGTTTGTTACTAACTTTGCTTTAAGAAAACTTTAATTTTTTTGGCTGCAACAACTACGTATTTTGTTTCTCTGCAATCTATTTAATACTGCCTAATTCGAATAAGCAAACTTTAAGGAAATTGTCTCTCCATTTCAGGCTGCTAAACGTGCAGGCTGGCTTCCAATCAAAGATAATTTGCACCCTAGAGCCACCCATGTTGGTTTTGGTCTTGTTCTTGGAGAAGATGGTAAGCGATTTCGGACTCGTAATACTGAAGTGGTCCGGTTAGTTGATTTACTGGACGAAGCCAAGAGTCGCAGTAAAACAGTATTAATAGAGCGTGGTATGTTATTGAATTATGTATTATGAAGTTGCTATTGGAGTTCTTTAGATCTGTTATTTCTATAAAAGGAATCTCACATCGTGTTGAATGTGTCTCCAATACTTGTTAAAGCATAGTTGCAAGTTGCAACAATAACATCTCTGAATCTCTAATCTTGATAGTTTTTAATCTTTATTAGAGAAAGCTGCCGAGTGGACAGTAGAGGAGCTTGAACAGATTGCTGAGGCTGTTGGTTACGGTGCTGTTAAGTAAGTTCCCATCCTTTTGTTAGCTTAGTTTTATACATGAAGAGTGATATTTGCTGATGTGCAGATTGAGAAATCAGGGTCTTTATGAACAACTTTTTGTTACAATAATACAAAGAAAATGTATTATTTTTGGTTACTTCGACTCCGAGAGAAAATTATGGGAAGTTTGGAGCTCTTGATTAGGATTTTTAGAATCATTACAAGTTCCTATCAATATTCAAATAGGGAAATGGGAATAAAGAAATTATTTGAACGCGTTGTAAAAGGTTATGATTTGCAGGTTCATTCAAGGTCTGTAATCTGCTGTTTGTTATTTTGCGGGGAATAAATACCTGAAATTATACCCAGTATTTTTACTTGAAAGAAAAATTGTGGCATTTGTCTACCACTGGAACTTTTTGCCACTTTGTTCTTTATACTGCTTCTATTGTTTGGTTACTGAAGTCAGCTTGGTTCTCTGATTCGTGCTTTTGTAAGATCTGATTTATTTATTTATTTGTCTTGGCAGATATGCTGATTTGAAGAACAACAGGCTGACTAATTACACGTTTAACTTTGATCAGATGCTTAATGATAAGGTGCATTTCAAAGCTTACTTTATGCAAAAAAAATCAATTTGAGACGAAGACTGTCCTCTCTTTTTGAGGCAGTTTGGCTATTTGGTACTCATATATTGTAACCTCTATCTTATGCTCTG
The DNA here is from genome assembly GCA_027186245.1 of Coriaria nepalensis. NCBI lineage: Eukaryota > Viridiplantae > Streptophyta > Magnoliopsida > Cucurbitales > Coriariaceae > Coriaria > Coriaria nepalensis. The sequence goes on along the minus strand of CP114484.1, from coordinate 4,256,840 downwards.
CAAGTTGTTTTTAATCAGGGCAACACTGCTGTATACCTGCTTTATGCTCATGCTCGTATCTGCTCAATCATCAGGAAATCTGGTAAAGACATAGAGGAGTTGAAGAAAGTATGTTTGCTCCATTTTTTACTAGTTTTTTGTTTAAGTGATTTGTTATTCATTCATTGTGGTTTGCCCTTATTTGATTGACTTGTCCCTTATAATCCTGATGGCAGTGATTCTCACACTAAATTATGTGGACAACCTTTTCTCCTTTTCTCGAGCATATTTCAGCCACTGAAAATAGTTTCTTTTTTAATGTGAAATATTTAAATTTTGTACAGTCGGGGACTATAGTATTGGAACATGAGGAGGAACGTTTGTTGGGACTTCACTTACTCCAGTTTTCGGAGGTAATACATGCGTCGAAGTACCTAATTTGCTCACATGCTTCTTGATCTTTGTATAGAATGCATATGACTATTTGTAATCACAAACTCCATCCATCGACATCCTTTCACTTTTTAGGTCACTGAGGAGGCGTGCACCAATCTCTTGCCCAATGTGTTGTGTGAATACTTGTACAACCTTTCAGAAATATTCACAAAGAAATTTTATTCCAATTGTCAGGTAAGCTCCCTCTTTCACTAAGAATCTCTTATTTTTCATGGTTTTCCTCTAGCGGAATCGAATAAATGCTTATCAATATGTAGCTTGTTATGCAAGAAACATTTTTTAAGTACCTTCTAATGGCGGGATGAAATAATCCGTCAGGTCGTTGGCTCGCCAGAAGAAACGAGTAGACTATTGCTATGTGAAGCAACAGGCACAGTTATGAGGAAATGTTTTTACCTTTTGGGAATAGTGCCTGTTTACAAGATATGACGATGATAATGCAAATTGCTTTTTAGGTTATCTTGTTGTTTCTGGTGAGAAAGAATTCAGTCCCATTTGTAGAAAAACAGGATCTGAATTTCAGAATCTTACTCAGTGTAAAGAATATTTTTGGATATACATGCAATTATTGATAAAAATCTTTGTAAGTATTTTGACATCATTTTCTTATTATGTTATAGTTTTTAACTTTTGTGGTGAAAGATAAAAAAGTCATTAACAATTAACAATTATTACAAAACAGAGACCGATTCACATGTTCTAGAATGCCTCTCTTTTAATTATCATGCACCGTAAATTTTGAAAAGGGATTCAATCTATAAGATTATCAAATAAATTTAGAGAAGTTCGATTTAGATTTTGTTTAGGAATATGGGTTAAAGCGTGAGGCGGATGCTAATAAAAGTGAAAAAAGTGAAGAATTTTCGGGAGTAAGATTTCTGGTAATAATTTTAAATTTTTTTTTTTTATCTTAAAAATATTTTTCATAATGATTATAAATTTTCCCCCCTTTAAAAAAATTTTTAAAAAAAATTTAAAAAAATTACTAAATATAATTGATAGTTGAAAATTTAATTTTTATATTTATAAACACAACAAATAATTTAAAAAATAGCTGTTAATGAGGTTCAGAGAAGATGCATTTATAAACGCAAGAGATAGTGTTAAAACCGGTTGACAATAAGTTTTCTTATAATTTTCAAGAAGAAAACGGACATACTGTTTTAGTTAATTTTGGAGTTAAATATTCCCAAATACAGATAGCTTTTTATGGCCCTCCAGATTTTCAAATATTATGTTATTCGAAGATTTCAATAGCTTATTTGTTAAAAAACACCCAAAAAAAGTCCTCAGCCAAAAACTAATAATAATAAATTTTTATTTAAAAAAAAAAAAAAAACAGTACTTTGCAAGTAGTAAGTAATACAAATTTGCCATAGAATTGAAACTTAAGAAGTGCTAGTCTAAAGGCACATAAAGAAACTACTTTTCTTATTCAGTGAGGCTGTTTTCTTTGATATGGTAGACCTAGGAAGATAATTAGGGTAGTACTTGTGATGATGAGGAGGATGATGATTTAAACCTCCATAACTCTTGCTTGATTTCATGATCAACTTCTTTCTATTAGTGGCTGACCCTAATGATGATGGTGACGATCTTTTTGCTAGATCTTGTAAGCTCTTGACACTTGATAAACATGTGAATGACTGGGACTTCCCTTCATAATACTTGGATAATCCTCTCCTGCAAAATCGATCACAACAAGACAAAAAAAAAGAAAAATCAAGTCTTCATCCAGTTAATAAGGTTGTTAGTTACACTAGATCGAGTTTGACAAGGGAGTTCATTTCGACATCTAGTGTATAAGAAAAAACATAAAGAAAGAAAAGGGTTTATGCGTTAATTAATCCTTACTTTATAGGAAGATGAAGCATGAGTTCTGAAAGTTCATATAGAGGTCCATCATCTAAGGATGATGATAATGATGAATTACTGGAGCTGGTTGAAGAAGAAGATGCATCCTCCATTAAATCTGAAGAAGAAGCCTCTGATTCCTCAGAATTATTACTCTCTAAGGATATAGACTCCATAGATGCTGATGCTTCTTCTTCTTCTTCAACATGATGATGATGATCACCACCTTGCATCATTGCCACCCTTTTATGATGATGATGGTGATGACGACCATTCATTTCCCTTAAACCCAGAACTTGAAACTCCTTATTCTCTTCAGAGCACATCTTCATAATCGATCCTCAGCAAATAACATGATGTAATTATGATTTCTTTATAATTGTCGGTTACTACGATAAAACTATTTAATTATTTAATAATTTTTAATTCACGCTGTTTATCTGAATGAACTGTACTTGTTATTATCTTCACCTTATGGTCTTAATTATTTTTATTTTGGGTTTTATTCATTTTTTTCAGGAAAGAGGATAAGATTGAAAACCTACGGGGTCTGAGTCGGCATCTTTTCTTTTCTCGTTATGGGTTTGAAAATTGAAACCGTGGGCTGCAAGTTTAGGACCCCTTAAAGCATTTGACGTGAAAGGAAAAAAGTAAGTTCGAATCTGTCTTTTCCTATTTTCCTAATGTGCGTAGATTAAAATTAGATTTTATTTGATATCTAAAATTTTATCTTCAAAAGAGTACTACCAGGGTTTGGGCCAAAAGGGTTCAAATTCATATATATGTGACCTACTTTTCTTTTCCCCACTACTACTCTTGATCTAATCTCCGTTCTTAAAGATTTTTTTTCTTCTTTATAAAATGTTTATTTTCAATATTTTTAAAATCTTTTCTTTTTAAATAATATATATGTATATATTTTAAGCAAAATATCTTAGCAATGACTTTTGAAAATCATTTTTACACTTCCAAAAAATATCAAAAATCGATTTTTATGGAGGGACCGGTCTATTTAGCTATGTAATTAGCAATTTTTTGACGTCTGTTTAGAGATGAAGTGATTGCAATCGCTTATAGAATATATGAGAGATATATGATATATGAAATTGATATTCATAATTATATTTGATCAATTTATAATAAATTAAATCTATTTAAAAGATGTATCAAAACTTATTTAAAATTTGATATTTAAAAATTACATTTCAATTGATATAATTATAAAATATGAAAAAAAAATGATATTATAATTTCATTTTTTATTCTTTTGAATTAAAAAAAAAAAAAGATCCTCTATTATGTTGGTGGGCAAATGGGTTTTCAATTATAATATCGTTACAACCATTAGATACGTTTTTTTTTTTTTTTTGCAATTATTGGAAAAAATTGATTTTTGAAATGAAAAATAAAAAAACCATGATCAAACAAAATCTTTGGCCTATGACATTTAAAAACCTTTTTTGTAATGAAAATATCAAAAATCGATTTTCATAGGGGACAACCCGTTTGATCATGTGATTATGTGTTAAAACTTATTTAAAAATCGGTATTTAAAAACTGCATCTCAACTGATAAAATCATGTAATATAATAATAGGAAATCATAATTTCAATGATATTATAATTTCAATTTTCATTTTTTGGAACCAAAATAATCGATTATCTAAGATGTTGGCCAATGGGTGCCTATATCAACTCAAACTCTTAAAACAAGTTAATGGTGACTTCTAAATTGTCATATGAAGAACTAAACACTTATGTATTATAAATTTATCTGATCTTTGCTCAATTTAATTTCTTTAGTTAATGTTCAGATTGAAAATTCGAGTTCAAAAGCACAAATTATTCAAATATGAAAAGTAAACATGCAAGAACAGTAGGAACACAAAACGGTTTACCGTGGTCCAAGTTATGTCCAAGTTATCTTGGAAAGCTATGTCCAAGTTGAACTCTAATAAAATAGTTAATCTCACGCACTAAAATTATTCAATTTTATAACTCACACACAAAAAATTCTCTCAAACCAGTTTTACGAATTTCTAGATCTAACCAAGCATTCATCGACCAAGATGTACACAAAAATAAAGGAAGAAATTTAACTCCCTATGATCGAGACGATCTACCTACCAAGAAGAATAATAGAACCATATATCTACTTGATTAGAAAAACACAAACACTAGAAAACCAGAGAGAAACACAATGCAAGAAACTCTTTTGTTCAACTTAGAGTAAAAATAGGGAAAAGAGAAATATATATGACCGAACAAATTCTTCAAGATGGCAAAGCAAAATCTAATCGGGAGTGATAGAGTCAGGATCTATCCGTTGTGGAGTAATTATTTGAAATCAATTTGGTACACAGACTACAAAATAATTATAGTAAAAAATTTAATTCATAGACATTCTTGTAAAATATAAAAACTTACAAAAGTAAAATGTAGCTATACAAAATTATTTATTTATTTATTATGAATTTTTTTTATATAATTTATGTTACCGTACCAAACGCTTAATAATTTTTCTAACTTTACTATACAGTCTAACTCCATAATGTCAAATCATTGATCCGGAGGTACGGCCGTGATTTTTCATTAAAAATAAACTGAACAAAAAGTTAAACGATTGGATTGCTTTTAATTATAATGATGCTCCACTCTTTTATCTACAAAATATATCTCTTAAGCTAATCATAAGCACATAAACTACATAATAAAATATAACCATTAAACTCACCAAATTGTTATAATATGAGCCCTAACGTGTATCAATAGCTTTTTTTAGAGTAGTTTCTTAATGCAAATCTTTTCCACTTGAAATACACATACATCTAGTTGTTCTCTAACTTTGATAATTTGCCTCTGTTGAAGAATGTCCATCCGTTTACATAAAGTACCAACAACATTCAATAATCTAGCCACAAAATTAAAAAATTCAATAACTTTAATGTTATTTTTTGCACACCAATGAGTGCCAATTGGAGTTGATGAGCAAAATAATATATACATAAGGTACTTTGATTCTCTCTCATGATCAAAGTTTTAAACACATACATCAAAGGTACTTTAAAGAACACAGAAGACGTATAGTGCTTCACCACAAAAGGCTACTCCACTAGAGGCTCCAACAATAAATTGGAAACCCATACGCACTATGATGATAGTTCTTCTCTCTTTACAAACAATCCCAGGATCAACAATATACAATACAGATTCAGAATATAAGCATAGACAAATCAAGAACCCTAACAACCAAATCACGATGATAAAGATCTCATACCAAAAGAATCACACTTCTCAGATCATAATACTGAACATCTATAGAAGCAAACTTGAACATATATGCAAGAACATAATCAACATATCATAGAGATTTCCAAGAGAGAGTAAACCTTAACCTAATCGCTCAAGAGAAAAAGATGAGAGATATCACCTTTGTTAGAAATCGGTTTTTCATCATAAAGGAACGAGGGTTACCAAAGAGGGTTTTATTTGGTATACTTGTGGGGCAATCAAAGTCTTGCCCGGTTGCCAAAAATGACATGCATCGGGTTTGGGCTTCAACACAGTTCAAAGCCCAACAATCTCCACTTTTGAAGTCCAAACCCATTCCAACCTCAAACCACATTTCCTTTAACACCTAATGCACATGAGATCTCAAAATGCATTCATTGCCTCTAGACACCAAAATAGTCACCAAACATACAATAAGTCTAAATAGTGTTTGAACTTATTGGTGGCAACTATTATTGGTACTCATATCTGAGGGATTCTCCTCAGTCGGAACCTTGGACAATGTCAATACCCTAGAAGCTAATAAATCTCTGACAAAGTGATACTTTACATCCACATATTTAGTTCTCTCATGATGGATCATATTTTTACTTAAATGAATTGCATTTTGACTGTCAGAGTATATAGAACAGATCCCACTATCTAGTTTGATTTCTTTCAAGAAACCACTCAACCATACAGCTTCCTTAAAGCTTTTAGTAAGAGAGCCACATACTCTGCTTCTCTAGAAGACAAGACCATAAGAGGCTGAAGTTGGGTTTTTCAACTTACACAATTTTCACGAAGTAGAAATTAGTAAGAAGTAGTTGACTTCCCATAATCTTTGTCACATGCAAAGTCAGAGTCCATGAAATCAACTAAACAAAACTCATCAGTCCATTTTTCATAATTTAAACTCACAGAAGCAGTAAAATTTAAGTATTTAATAAGCCATTTCAAAGTAATCCAGTGATCATACTCAGGATTAGACATATATCTACTCAATAATGAAATAGAGAAACTAAGATTAGGTCTAGTGCTAATCATAGAGTACATTATAGATCCTATTGTATTTGAATATGAGATATCATTCATTTTACATTTTTCTAAGTTAGATATAGGTGTTTGTTCTTTACTAAAGACAAAATGACCTGCTAAAGGTAAAGAAACATGTTTACAATTTGATAAACCAAACCTATATGCAACCTTTTTCAAGTAATTTGTTTGGTGTAGCTTAAGTGAATACTTAGTTCTATCCCTAGTAATTTCCATACCAAGAATCCTTTTAGCTTTACCTAAGTCTTTCATATCAAACTCAGAATTCAGTTTTTATTTTAAACTAAGGATTTTATCTTTTGATTTACTAATGGTTAACATGTCATCCATATAGAGGAACAAAAACACGAGTTCTTTATCAACATATGAGAAATATATACAAGAGTTATATTTGCTTTTAGAATAACCGAAATGTAACATACAAGAGTCAAATTTCTTATACCATTGTTTAGATGACTGTTTAAGTCCATACAAAGATTTCTTTAGCAAATACATCTTCTAGCATCCACATAGTGAATTACAACTGCCATTTGTTCTTTGATTGAAATGTCATGAGCCTCATCAATCAAAATAGAAAATAATAAATCTCTAAGATCATTTAGAATGACATTTGTAGTTCAAGTGCAGTAGCATGTACGAGATCTTTTTCAATGGCACATGATGTTTTTTCCAAATTTTCTAGAGCATTATTTAGGATAACCTCATTGATAGCAGTGTTATGCTCGAGAAGAAACCACAAAAGCTTAAGAAAATTTTCAAGATTACTTGAGTCGTTTCTTTCATCATGACCACAAAATAATAATCCTTATCGTAAAAAGAATCGAGCACAATCAAATAATGCTATTAAATGAGTCTTATAAGCCTTTCGAGAAAGATTGGCTTGCTTAGATTCGACCATTTCAATGTGTTGTTTTTTATTCATCTAGTCTTAACATTTCCACCAGTATTGATTATGAAAACTATTAGGACCTTCGACATGAACTGAAAGTCTCTCTTTCTTTTTCTAATTGGAAAATCCACCATTGACAAGAAAATATTAATTTAAAGTACTAGACCAACACAAGCAAAAAACCACATCTTTATGCACACTATAACTCTAACCATGATTCTTAAAATCAACTAAATTGTTTTTCAAAATATATTTATGAAAAATCACGATCACAAGATTGACAAGGTCCCTTTTGCAAGTAAACCCTTCAAATATCATCTTATTTATTAGGATAGTACTTCAAAATATTTGGTCGTAAACCAGAGTCTTAAGACATGTCATCCAAGCATACCAATTATATAGTCTTTTTCATTATTGTTGATTTAGTAGAATCTTGAGTATTCGCCACTTGAAGTTTGCTCCAATATTGATTTTCTCATGAAATAATTTTCCACAATTGATTTACTAATCACTAATCAATACCTAATTTCGCAGATTCACAATGACAAGATTTTTAATTATAAAAATCTACAAATATTCACATTCACAAATTCAATGAACAACCTAAAAAATCTTGCTTGTAGGAGAGTAAAACGTATACACAAATTGTATTATACCTTTAAAGTTTTAAAATTATGAATTTTCCCTAATAAAATTGAAAATTTATAATTTTACCTAAAAAATTTTGAAATTTCAAAATTACCTCTAACTTTTTATTTTCTTTTTATAAAGGCATGTGGGACTCCAACCGCCAGTAATTCCCATGTGGCTCTACCAATGCTAACCGGTTAGCCATTTGATAAAGTAAATATTGCAAATGAACCTTACCGAGTATTTGGGCTTCACATGAGTTATTTAGGCTCTAACCAAAACTAAATCAACATTCTCCACTTTGAAGCACAAATCCACCAACATTTATAATAAACCTCATAACTAAAGCAGAAGGAGAATTATCATAAGTTGTCTTTATAGCATAAAGTTTGAAGTTACTCTAAATGTAACAAGTCAAAGAAATACTTGAACATTACTATAGTAACTACCTAGTTCTGAGAAATTCTTGCATGAGTATGACTCATGGACTACTCACGTAGTCTAACAAATGAAATTGTGCTATCAAATGCCATAATTTCATTTGTTAGCAACGAGTTAAGGATGAGAATTTTCTGACCAATCTAATTAAGAAGGTAAGCATTAGTGACAAGATTTTTAATAATTTGTTCTCATGTGCTTTTATCAAATTAAGAATGAAATGAAGTTTTGTGAATGATATATTGGGTTCAAATAAAGTTTTCATTCATTACAGATTGGATGGTCATCCCAACAAAAGATATGAACTATCATACTAAATAGGCTTCTTAGCCGATTAGGTCATTACAAGCAAATGGGAATTACAAGTCCTATTTCTAACATAAAACTACAAATGAGTAATCTACCAATATGAAGGGCAAGGAAGTTGCCATTAAGAAGAATAAATGAAAATATTCCTTGAGCTTCTATCTGTTTTGTTGATGAGGGTGAAAAATAACACGCAGGTGCTGATTAACTGTAAAAACAACGCAAAGTTTCTAGGTCGAGTTAGAACTTTTGATAGGCACTGCAACATGGTTTTAGAGACTATAGGCCAGTCACCTATCTTATTTTATAGATCCACATACAGTCCCATAAGATCGGCTATAGTGACCAATTTTAGATTAGATAGAAATTTGAATCTTCATCAGCCAAGATAAATTGTCCGAAATCATCCTCTTTCGGACAAAATGCAAATGCTTAAAATGTCATTGATTTTCGATCAAGATGGCCAATTATGAATAACCACTGAACTTCGAGAACATGAATCGTATGATTTGGCATATTATCCACCTCTATTACAACAACATCATTTCTACAAATGATCGAAGGGGGATGAACATGATCAATATGGAATGATGCATTTTTTTTTTTAAATGAAATAATGGGCACGATCACTTTCGAAATACTATAGGTGTAGGAGGGAAGGATTCATGTTTTTCTGGAGAGAGAGGGAAGAGAGTGTCTGGGGAGGATTCTGAGGGGAAGAGTTTGTCAAAAGGCATTTGGGAGTAGATGTATTTATAGAAGGATGAGATTTGATTTTCTAGGCATAATGAAGGCGTGTTATTAGAATTCAAAAATATGGCGTGTTATTCCATGATTGCATATGATTTTGAAAATGATTCTTAGATATTGAAAATAGTGAATTAATCAATTTGAATTGATAATATTGTTAAAAATGTAGTAGTCATCTTGGCTAAAGTATTTAAGATTCGAATTATACTTTGAGAATTGAATGGATGAATTTCACAATTTTTTGTATTTCATATTCTTATCAAAACAAAATTAAAATCTTATTTGAATGATACCTACTTTTATACTATATGTGAATTTATTTTTTAAACAAAAATATGTTGATTGAAATTGAACTTGCACTTAGTCTACTAATTTTAAAACTAAATATGTTTTGTTTCAGAATGAATGATTTGAAACGCTATACATGGTTATAAATTTAGAGAAATCTATTTAAAAAACAAAAGTGACCAATCATAATCCGGTTTATAGAGAAGAAGTTATGGCATACTAGTGAAGGTTGTACAAGATTTCCTCATGCTTGAATATAATCTGCAACAAGGTCATTTTATTTTAATAACTATGAGTTTGTTACTTAGAATATAACATGTGTAATATATTTTTGAAAGCCCTAAAATTCTACTTTCCAACACAAGAAACCATGCATCATTTGGAGTTAAATTATTACACTTTAATTGACAAGAGGACAAATTTCAGAATAAAGTTATAACAAGCACTTATTGTGTCCCATATGGCTACCTTATGTGTCAAACGACTATTTTTAATTTTATCCAATAAAGTAGGTTCTCTAAGGTTGAGAGGAGGTGCCCAAACATAAAGATTCATGAGCCAAAATGCCAAATAAATTTCTTACTCTAACCTAGTTATATTTTTTTCGTGGGACTCTTAAGAACTTATTCTTAGAATACCTTTTAGCCGATCGATCCAAAAAAAAAAAAAGAGGTGAACCCCATCGTGGCCCAAGCCCAGTTTAATAATCTCTCATATGCGGGCCCAAGTTTTCACAATCCTTCACCATAAACAAATTTACATGAAAGATTCAGGTCCATAAGTGTGGACTCTCCTCAGCCCAATCTGCCCATATTCATATAATTTACAAACACGTGTAATTGGTACACACTTCAAAACAGCATTTCAGCAAGTAATTATTATGATTTTAATTCAACTAAGACTGAATGTTTGAGACAGTTAAACGATGTCGTGCAGTGAAAGGTAATTATATTTTTAAGAGAAATAATAATAATAATAATATTATACATAGAGATTAGTGAATAATATTATACATAGTGATTAGTGAAGAGGAACAGAACAGTACGTAGAGACTACAGACATGCCCTATATTGGCCTTGGGTTCCGGAATGGAGACAGAATGTTAAACTAAAATCTATAAAGCAGCTTCAGGTCCGGTCCTTTCTCCCAAAACACACTCTCATTTTAGAGTAAGTAAGAGCAGCTGACAGTCTTAACAAAAGCAATGTTGTCTCTCTCTATTCATTAACATGAAATTACGTGCTTCCCCATTTTTCACTTCTCGAGCTCACTAGTCACTACCGACTTGTTGCTTTTGGGAAAGCCCAATTAGCCGTTGAGGGTACTCTTGTCTTGGAAATAGAGGCTTTTCACTTTTAAGTGGTGTTAAGAAGAAGAAGAAGGAAGGCTGAAGGAAAATGAGTAGAGAAATGGGAGGAGGAGGGTTAAGGATTGTTACTGTGACGATTTCACTCATGTTGATTTTGCTTCTGGGTTTGTTATCTCTCTCTATTCTTTCTTCTTTTGTCTCTTGGGTTATTTCCTTTGGAATCAGGGTTTATCGTGTTCTTGTTCATGCTCTTTTTCTTTTCTTTTCTTTTCTTTTTTTAGATGAAATTTAGGCTGTATTATAATGCAATTTTATATCTTTTTGGCCATAGTTTCAGATCTTGGTTTTTCACATTTATATTTAATTTTTAAGTTTCTCGTCTTTTTTTTGTTTCTGAGACAGAAAAAAAAGAAAAAAACAGCATTTCATCAGTATCTAGAGCAATGTGTGTCTTCAACTAAGGCATTATTACTGTTGTTGTTGTTTTTTTTTTTTTTTTTTCTTTTTGAACTCCATTACAGTGCATGCTAGCTTCTTTTGAGGGTTTTCATTGAAAACCTTTTTTATTTAAAGATTTTTGTGTTTTTCTCAAGTTGGGTAAAATTTCATAGCGACAAGGCAGCTAAGAATGCACTCATTGATATTCTGGGTCCCTTTCAAATTGGCAGAAACTGTTACAAGTGATCAGTCATTATGGACCAAAACAATGTACATTATTATCACATAGAAATGGTACTAGAAAGTTATTACTTACCACACTAGTTTCACTTCTTTTGAGTTTGCATGTGGCTTCTTACAGCAACAATGTAGCTTTGTGACATTTCAAAAATCCAAGTGTAGGACTTGTCTAAACATTACAATCTTGTGTCCTGTCTCTGAAAACCTTGTTATGAACTTATGTTTTTCTGTTATTCATTTTACTAACAGACATCTGCCAAGGAAGCAACATTGGAGTTTGCTATGGACGAAATGCGGACGATCTCCCCACACCCGACAAAGTAGCCCAACTAGTACAACTCCACAACATCAAGTACCTCCGAATCTACGATTCGAACATTCAAATCCTCAAGGCCTTTGCCAACACGGGAGTTGAACTGATGATCGGAATTCCCAACTCCGACTTGTTACCCTTTTCCCAGTTCCAATCAAATGCTGACACCTGGCTGAGAAATAGCATCCTTCCATACTACCCGGCAACAAAAATAACCCACATCACTGTTGGCGCAGAAGTCACTGAGGCATCAAACAATGTCTCGTCCCTAGTGGTCCCCACCATGAACAATATCCTAACTGCCCTCAGAAAGGTCGGTTTACATAAAAAGATCAAGATCTCAACCACTCACTCCCTTGGAGTGTTGTCACGGTCTTTCCCGCCTTCTGCAGGGGCGCTTAGTAGTAAATACGCCTTCTTCCTCAAACCCTTGTTGGAATTTCTTGCGGAAAATCAATCACCATTTATGATTGATATTTATCCGTATTATGCTTATCGAGATTCTCCAAACAATATATCCTTAGACTATGCTCTCTTTGAATCTTCGTCTGACGTTATTGATCCTAACACGGGTTTGCTCTATACAAACATGTTTGATGCGCAAATCGATGCTCTTTACTATGCTCTTATGGCTCTAAATTTCCGAACTGTCAGAATCATGGTGACAGAAACAGGATGGCCTTCAAAGGGTTCGCCCAAGGAAACAGCGGCAAGTCCGGACAATGCTCAGAAGTATAACATGAATCTTATCCGCCATGTCATCAATAACACAGGCACCCCAGGTAGGCCCGGGGAGAAGCTAGATGTATACCTCTTTTCCTTGTTCAATGAGAATAGGAAGCCCGGGTTGGATTCTGAGAGGAACTGGGGCTTGTTTTATCCAGATCAGACTAGTGTTTATAATCTAGATTTTGCGGGAAGAGGTGTTGTAGATATTACAAGTGAGGGGAATGTTACAACTAATTCTAGTGGGACCACCTGGTGCATTGCTTCGAGTAAGGCGACAGTGATGGATTTGCAGAATGCGCTGGATTGGGCTTGTGGGCCCGGGAATATAGATTGCACACCAGTTCAGCCGAGTCAGCCTTGTTATCAACCCGATACTTTAGTCTCTCATGCATCGTTTGTGTTCAATAGTTACTACCAACAAAATGGAGTGACTGATGTTGCTTGTAGTTTTGGAGGGACGGGGGTTAAAGTTAATAAGGACCCGAGTAAGTGTCGAGAACCAATTATTCATTTTAAACTCTTGGTTCAAAGACATTAGTTAATTTTATTTTTTCGTGGTTGCACTTGCAGGCTATGATAACTGCTTGTATATGACTGCCGGGTAAGCATTGTACCGGAAGATGAGCTTAATTTCTCGGTTTAATTTCATTCCTTAGTTTTAATGGAACATTATAAGTGGTAGTTAATTGATTTGAATTCTTTTTTGTCTTAATGCAGGAGCAATAGAACAATTTCAAGTAACACAACAGCAATGTCTTCAACATCTTCTTGTGCACTTATTAAAGTTCCAACGGGATCCCTTGTGTTCGGTATCGTAACATTTCTTTTGAAATTCACATTACTCGAGAAGCTTTAACACGTAGTGAATTACAAGGGATTTTCCATGCAAATATGAGAGGGAGGGATTGGCCGTAGAAATGATAACTTTGTTTTGGGCAAGTCCGTCCGACTAGTTTTGTATGATAAGATAGGCTGAAGAAGAAGAGAAAAGGTTGTAACATTCAAGAACAGCAACTTGGTTTTTTTGGATGATTAGTTTTTGAACTTTTGTGCAGAGGGTCTTTTTAAACTCATGCAACTCTTCTCCCCGAATTTTTGTGCCTGGGATGCAACGAAGAGTGGCGAAGTATTACTCGATTGCATTCGCATCATTTTGTTCATAAAACGGGCTCAAACTTTAAATGACATATTCGAGATTTATTGACATTTATGTTTTAGTGGCAGTGGTTGCAGCTGATTGAATTAGATTACAACCTTAAAAGTAACAATCACTACAACTTGCACTGTCGAGAAGAAAAACATACATAGAGAACAGGTTATGATAAATGCTAGAATAAAAATAGTATTATTGATTTTATCACAATCTATTCCATTCAGGCCCATGTAGATAGTATAATAGGTGCCTCATTTCACATCATAACAGATTTTTCACCAAGAGAGAAGAAAAACCATAATGAAACCACAAGCACCAAACCAGCTCGACACAGAAGTCTCCGCGATAAGACTCTCCATACTTGTAAATATTGTTTCACTGCAACAAACCATCGTCAATACACAGATAAGTAGTTTCAAAAGCTAATATAATTTGTCCAAAAAATAAAAATAAAAAACCTTGAAAATATATGAAGCTTTGAAAGCCAAGAAATATCTGGAAACATAGTAAGGAATCTAGACATACCAAGAAAACTACAGGCTCTGTTCAATAAGATAATCGCCAAGCCTTTCGACAATCATGTTGCACTGGCTGGGAGTCATTGGTTCATCATAGACACCAATGATCAATGCTTGGTTGGTCTTTTTAACGGTAACACCACCAGCCCCCTGGAATCAAGAGTAAAAAGGGTTGAGAATAAGATTAAAGATAAAGAATGAAGATGAACCTGAAAAAAGAATAGACAACTAAATTGCTAAAAGGAATGGAATGATATACGTGCAAGACCTTTCTTTACAACTTTCCTTGTTCCCATAGAAATTTCAATCAATGAACAAGGTACAAATACATCAGTTTAAGTTGAAAAGATTTGACAAAGTACATCAAGAATGGCATAAAAATAAAAATAAAAAACACTTGTTGAAAGAAAATAATATCCGGTTTACACATACAATATAATCATGCAAAGATAGAAGAGGTAACAGATTGTGGAGCTATTAGCTGACGTTTGACTAATAACAATGTAAGAAAAAAATATAGGCAAGCCTTTTTCTTAATTGAATCCACATGCATCAATTGGAATCACAAGTTACAATTTGATAATTCATAACAGATTTTAGAGAATATGGTTACCTTCTTTCCACGAATGACAGCTCCGGCCTCTCCCTGGATCACCATGTATTTAGTACCACCAAGATACAATCCAGTAGGAGCAAGTGTTCCAGGTTCATTAAAGTCATTCAGTATGGCAGTTATTTCTTCAGGCTTGAACTGAATATGACAAATAAGGTACTTCACAACCAACTAAGAAACAAGTTCAACTATTCAACTAACAACAAATGTTGATCAGAATTAGCTGAAAACCATAATTTTACTACACTGAGCTTTCCTTTTTCAATAACATAGAGCTTCAAAACCGTCCGTAGTTTCCGGTTAAATATTTTTCTATAGTTCACAGCTTCTTCCCATTTTCCCCAATCACGCTTTCTTCTGCTATGATTTGAGCAGCTTTGTCCCTTATAAGTACATGCATTACTCCATTATTCCCAGCTAATCGATTTAAAAAATCAATTCAATTGTATTCTTTCACAATGTTTAACAGAATTCCACCACAGAGTCGGTTCTTAACCGAAAGAAGTAGCGTAGCTTTGAAGATCATTTCAAAAAAACACATCAACTTGACCAAAAATCGAAGGCATCACAGATCAAAACCTGTCAAGCTACTCTCATTTCTGATTTCTGAGTAATTAATTTTAAAATTCGTAGTTCTAATTTCCAAGGAAAAGAAAGAAAAAGGGAAGAAACAGAAAGCGAGGAAGAAAGAAGACGCGAAACCTGGGGAAAGGTAGCGCTCTGAGCCCAAACGCTGCCGTCTTGTCCGATGATGGCGGCAGCAGTGAGATGATTTCCATCGATTTCGCACATCAGATGGTCATCGACGTAAGTTTGCCAAGACATCTTCTTCTTCTTCGATTTGGTAAGATCTCTCTCTCACTCTCAGTCTCTAGTTTTAGGTTTTAGCTTCACGCGATGAAGGATGGGGAGGTTTGTCAGCGCAGATATTTGATACCTTCGGTCTCTCTGTCTCTGCTCTTTCTCCTAAGACCAGTAGCGTTGAAATCACGGAGATTCTTTTGTTTTTTTTTTTGTTTTGTTTTTTGCTTAACTATTATTATCCTTCCTAGACAATATTACAGTAATAGACCCCACTGCCCCACCGTCATTATTTATTTATTTATTTATAGTTTTTTTTTTTACACGAGTTTCTCTGTTTATTCTAAAAACGATAAATGGTATTAAAAAAAAAATCCACTTGCGATTCAACATTTGGAATTGGAAGTTGACTTTCTGTGGGCAAAAATTCATTGTTATCAATACAATCTTGTAATAAACTTCTTGAAAGATATCAACACAATCTTACCAAAAACTTCTTGAAAGATACCCATCTATACAATCTAATCATAAATTTCTTGAAAGATATCAATACAATCCTATAATAAACTTCTATATCTATACAATCTTATAATAAACTTCTTCGGAGATATAACTAGTTTGGAGACAAGTTAACCTTCGGAGATATAATAAACTTTGAGTGGGAGAATTATTACATGGATGCTCAACTAGGTTATGAGGCGGGTAAATTGATCATCCCCTAAGGGTTATGTTGCGATTTTAGTTTAAGTTTTTCCTTTTTATGAATAGTAATATTTTATGATTTATGTTTAAATTGTTTATAATATTTTCATGCCAATTTCATAATACTAATTAATCAAAGCAAGAAAAGAAAGAGACACGAGAAATTATAGTGATTCGTCTACGAGATCAAATCGATCAAGCTAGACAACACCCACTCGAACTCTGAAATTTCGAGTCTCATTTGCAATAGTGATAGAGTTTCGGTACAAACACATAATCAAATCCTAGATCCACTAGTACACAAGATCATCAAACATCAACTAAAGATTTCATAATCCCTAACCTAATTTTCAGCTAAGGTTTCAACCTAATCCGAAAATAATCTATCCAAGAATCACAAGGAAAGAGTAATAGCAAACCAAAATCACAAGTTGATCAAACCAGTGGAAGATATGGAAATCGGTGGCGCAAACCATGCAAGAACAAACAACAGACGCGCGCGTAGGAAGAGAAGAGGAGGGCTCTGTTTGCTAATTTTACAAATTTATTTTTTCTGTACAATTAGTCATGTAAATAAGTAAGAGAGCAAGTCTCTCTTTTCCTTATTCCCAAAAATAGCCCCACAAGTTTTATTATCTCCAAAATAGCCCCCAATCATCCATTTTCTCAAAAATATACTTGATTATATATTTTATACCAACCCAGTTTCTTTGACCCGGTAAAGATCCGTCCGATTACCAGTTTGAACTCAAAGGCAACCCATTGGGCCATCTGGTTTAGGCTCACCCCATAAACTATCGACAATCTCCACCATGAGCTGAAACCGGTTCTATCACCATGCCACAACGAAAACTTCTGGGAGGTTCCTCATAGCCCAATTTTACGTGTCACCCAATATGTAACAAATCGATGCAATGCTTGAATTTTATTATAGTAACAATCTTCGTTCCCATATCTGATGGGTTCTCTTTCGTAAGAACCTTTGATATGTGAACTTTATCCAAAGCAATAAGGTCACGAATAAAATGGTATTTAACATCTATATGTTTTATCCTCTCGTGGTGTACCAGATTCTTACCTATGTGAATTGTACTTTGATTATCCGAAAACACTGTACATTAACCATTTAATATGTTTGCTTCTTTAAGCAACCATTGTAATCATATGAATTCCTTGAATGCTTCCGTCATGGCCACATACTCTGTCTCCGTTGATGAAAAAGTCGTCAACAGTTGTAATTGTGTCTTCCAACTAACACAATTACTGCCCAATAGGAATTAGAATGAGGTAGTCGACTTCCAGGAATCCCGATCACCTACAAAATCACTATCAATAAAACCAACTAAATCCAAAGAGTTAGTCCAATCATAAAAATACAAGCCTACACTACTAGTACTAGTAACATACCTCAAGCACCACTTTAATGCATTCCAATATATTAAATCGGGATTTGACATAAACCTACTTAGTAAAGAAATAGAAAATGACAAAATCCGAATGGGTACTAATCATAGAATACATAATGGATCATATGGCATTAGAATAGGGAATATCTTCCATTTTCACTAACTCAGAATTGGTTTTGGGGCTTTGATTCTTATTTAGAATAAAGTGATTTGTTAATGATAATGAAACCGGTTTGCAACTCTCCACCTCAGACCAAACACTAACCTTTTTAAGATATGACTCTTGATTCAATTTTAGAGACTTATTCTTTCTATCTCTAACAATATCAATTCCTAAGATCCTATTTGCATGCCCTATGTCTTTCATATCAAATTATAGACTTAACTTTTTCTTGTGTTCATTTACTTTTGTTTGTGATTTACTTATTAGAAGCATGTCATCTACATAAATCAACAAATAAATGTAAACATAATTTTCACATGCAAAATAAAAACAAGAGCCATAACTACTTCTAATGAAACCTATTTTCACTACAAATGAGTCAAACCTAATATACAATTGCCATAGTGACTATTTCAAACCATACAAGGATTTTTTTCAATAGACACATATGTTCAGGATGTTTCTTATCAACATAACTAGGAGGTTGACTCATGTATATCGTCTCATCTAACTCACCATGCAGAAATATTATTTTAATATCCATTTGTTCTAACTCAAGGTCATAAAAGGCTAGTCGTGTTAGCATGATCCTAATAGTCTTAAATTTTATAACCGGTGAGAACATTTCATCAAAGTCCACTCCTTCCCTTTGTGTGAACCCCTTAGCTACAAGTCTTGCCTTAAATCTATGAGGATTAGAATTTATACCTTCCTTTACCTCGTAGATCCACTTATGGCAATCACATCGTCATGTGATGCCGAATCATTAAGAGGGATGCCCTCCACCTGCTGCCCAGTTTGGACAATATGGGTTGCATCCTCCACCTCAATGTTAGAACTCTTTTCTAAGGAGAAAGTGTTGGACTCTTTCCTTTGGCTAAAGTGAAATGGATTAAAGACCCAAAGCCCAAAAAATGTTTAATAAATGCAATTAAATGCATCCCACATTAGAAAGGGAGAAACATTTTCAAGCATTTATAAATAATTGCAAATAGTAAATATTTGTAATAATAACTAAGTATTGGGGTTTGGCTGAGACTCGCACTCGCACGCGCGCGCGGCGTGGGCGTGAGGCGTGAGGCGCTTTTGACGCTTATTAGGCGCACTTGGCACTTTGCACGTTTGCGACGTGGCGGCCAGCCACCACATGCGGTGGTTGATCGACTACTTCAACATTTGACAGTTAAAATGGTTAGTTACCGTTAGAGTTTGAATTTCGGGAATTCAAATATCTAACTGTTAAAGCAGTTAAACTGTTTTAAACAAAGAAGTGTGACTGTTTGTGAAACAGTATACTGTTTCACGAACAGGTGCCAAAATTTGCCTATAAATAAGAGAAACCTGAAGAGAACAAAAAAAAAAAACCAATCTTCTTCTCAGTTTTCGTACTGTCAGAAACCGAATATATTCCATAACAAAATTTCACTGTTGCTTGTGATCTTTTGTAAAGGCTTGTCATATCCCGAAAACTATTTTCACAGTAACCTAAAGCAATATGGGAGGGTGAAAATATCATTTTTTGGAAAACATATCTGTTACGTGTTTCAAATCTTGATCCATTTAATTTCAACAATCAAAAAATGATATTCTACAATGGAGACAGAGACTGCTGTTTCAACCATAAAGCTGATGAACCAGGATCTTGTGAGGCTTGATCGATTTGATGGATCAAACTTCACACGATGGCAAGACAAATTGAAGTTCTTGCTTACTGCCTTGAAGATCTATTACATACTGGATCCTAACCTTCAACCACTTCCAGAATCCTCTCCAGATGATACCGAAGAGATCAAAGCAGCGAAACTGAAAAGGGATGAGGATGCAATTATGTGTCGGGGACACATTCTGAATGCTCTATCTGACCGTCTGTTCGATCTCTATACAAATACAAAGTCTGCAAAGGAAATCTGGAATGCGTTGGAGAACACGTACAAGGCAGAAGAGGAAGGTACTAAAAAATTCTTAATATCTGAGTATTTTAACTTTAAAATGCTTGATGGAAAACCTCTCTTAGATCAGATTCATGATTTACAAGTTATTGTTAATAAACTTGTTGCTATAAAAGTCATACTTCCTGAAATTTTTCAAGTTGGTGCTATAATTGCTAAGCTGCCATCTAGTTGGAAAAGTTACAGGAAGAAGATTCTTCACAATAACGAAGATTACTCTTTGGAAGAGGTTAAAAAGCATCTACGTATTGAGGAAGAATCTCGGACTAGAGCCAAGAAAGCGGAAGAAACCGATATCGGTACCTCAAAGGCCAATGCTGTAGAAAGGCCTAGCCATCCCAAGGGCAAAAATCACAAAACGAATTTTCTTGGTCTGAAGAGGGATCAAGGAAAATTCAAAACTGACAAGAAAAAGGGTGCTTGTTTTGTTTGTGGCAAATCTGGGCATTTTGCTCATGATTGTAGATTCAGAAAGAAACAAAACGAGAATGGCAAAGTGCATTCCGTACAGGAGGAGATCATCGCTACTGTGAGCGAGATCAATGCTATCCAAGGAAAAGTTCAAGGATGGTGGTACGATACTTGTGCAACTGTGCACGTTTCCTATGACAGATCACTGTTCAAGACTTTTGATGAAGTCGGAAATGGACAAGAGATTCAAATGGGAAATGAAGGTCGTTCCAAGGTACTTGGCAAAGGAAGCATTGAAGTGATCTTCACCTCTGGTAAAAAGATCACCCTAGCAAATGTTTTGTATGTTCCTGATATGAACAGGAATCTGATTAGTGGTGATTTGTTAGGGAAACCCGGAATCAAATCTGTTTATGAATCCGGGAAGTTGATTTTGTCAAAAAATGGCTCTTTCATTGGAAAGGGTTACTCTAGTGATGGGATGGTGAAACTATGTACTATTGACAATGATGTTAATAATAAAAATGCTAGTAGTTCTGTTTATATGATTGATTTAAATTCTATTTCATTGTGGCATGGTAGACTTGCACATATAGGCATTAGTACCATTAACAGAATTATTAAATGTGGCCTAATATCATGTGATACTAGTAATTTCGAAAAATGTGAAATATGCACTAAATCAAAAATGGTTAAGAAGCCTTTTCATAGTGTTGAAAGGTCATCTCAACTATTGGATTTAGTACATAGTGATTTATGTGAATTGAATGGCATCTTAATAAGAGGAGGTAAAAGATATTTTGTAACTTTTATAGATGATTGTTCTAGATATACTTATGTTTATTTACTTAAACATAAAGATGAAACATTCATTGCATTTAAAAATTATAAGGCCGAAGTTGAAAATCAACTAGGAAGAAAGATTAAGATCTTAAGAAGTGATAGGGGTGGAGAATATTTTTCAAATGAATTTTCTGCATTTTGTGAAGAGCATGGTATAATACACCAATGCTCTGCCCCTTTCACACCTCAACAAAATGGCTTAGCCGAGAGAAAAAACAGAACATTTCTTGAAATGACTAATGCTATGTTGTTGAATGCAAAATAATTACCTAACAATTTGTGGGGAGAAGCTATTTTAGGTGCATGTCACATTCTTAACAGGATTCCTTTGAAGAAGAGTAAAATTTCCCCATATGAGATGTGGAAAGGAAGAAAACCGAATATCGGTTATTTCAAAGTGTGGGGGTGTCTTGCTTATTGCAAGAACACAGATCATAAAAGGACTAAATTGAGTCCGAGAGCCATAAAGTGTGCATTTGTTGGTTATGCAACAAACAGCAAGGCTTATAGGCTATTAGACTTGGAGTCTAATGTAATAATTGAATCTAGAGAAGTGGAGTTTTTTGAGAACTTTTTGCCTTTGGATAATAATTCTCAAAACACTACCAATATTGAAGAATCTCAAATAGAGATACCTTCAAGGGTTGTTGAGCAACCAATTGAACCTCTTAAAAGCCAAAGAGCAAGAAAAGGAAAAGAATTGGGATCTGATGAGATTGATTCTCAACTCATTACTTTCTGTTTGGTGGAAGGTAATAGAGAAGAGGTCATTAGGAAAATTCCTATAGTTCTTCAAATTGAAGATGATCCCAAAACATATAAGGAAGCTATGTCTTCTAGAGATTATGCTTTTTGGAAAGAGGCAATAAATGATGAAATGGATTCAATTATATCTAACCATACTTGGGAAATAGTTGAATTACCACCCGGTTCAAAACCAATAGGGTGTAAGTGGATATTTAGGAGGAAATATCATACTGATGGCACTCTTCAAACTTTTAAGGCTAGATTAGTAGCCAAAGGTTTTAGACAAAAGGAAGGTATCGATTATTTTGATACATATGCACCTGTTGCTAGAATAACTTCTATTCGAATCTTGTTTGCCTTAGCTTCAATCCATAATCTTTATATTCATCAAATGGATGTTAAAACTGCATTTCTGAATGGTGATCTCAATGAGGAGGTCTATATGGAACAACCGGAAGGTTTTGTTCTACCAGGAAATGAATATAAAGTGTGCAAATTAGTCAAATCATTATATGGTTTGAAGCAAGCACCAAAACAATGGCATGAAAAGTTTGACATTGTCATTCTTTCAAATGGTTTTAGACATAACAATGCTGATAAATGCCTATACTCAAAAGTTTGTGATGGCTATATCATAATTGTTTGTCTTTATGTTGATGACATGTTAATCTTGAGTGATGACATGAAGGGTGTAATAGAAACGAAGAGGTTTCTATTCTCCACGTTCAAGATGAAAGATCTTGGACAAGTGGATACCATTTTAGGTATTAAAGTGAAGCAAAATAGTGGGGGATATATATTAAGTCAATCTCATTACATTGAGAAAGTACTTAATAAGTTTAGTCATCTAAAGTTCAAGGAGGCAAACACTCCATTTGATTCAAGTATAAAACTTGTTGAGAACAAGGGAAGAGCAGTGGCTCAACTTGAATATGCAAGTGCTATAGGAAGTCTCATGTATGCTGCACAGTGCACAAGAGCTGATATATCATTTGCGGTTAGTAAACTAAGTAGGTTTACTAGCAATCCGAGCATTGAGCATTGGAAGGCAATTAGTAGAGTTCTTGGTTATCTTAAGAGAACCAAGGAAATAAGTCTCCACTATTCAAAGTTCCCAGCTATACTCGAAGGATATACAGATGCAAGCTGGATATCAAGTGTAGGAGATAACAAATCTACTACAGGTTGGGTATTCACACTTGGAGGTGGTGCTATTTCTTGGGGTTCCAAGAAACAAACGTGCATCACGCACTCAACCATGGAGTCCGAGTTCATTACTTTGGCAGCAACTGGGAAAGAGGCTGAGTGGCTAAGAGACCTTCTTTTAGATATTCCATTTACTTCAAAACAAGTATCTGCTATATCTATACATTGTGATAGTCAAGCCACCTTATCCCGAGCATACAGCAGAGTGTATAACGGGAAGTCAAGACATATTAGTCTTAGACATGATTATGTGAGACAATTAATTCAAAGTGGAATTATTGTCATCACATATGTGAGATCAAGTGAAAATTTGGCGGATCCTTTTACCAAACCTCTTTCAAGAGAATTGGTAAAGTAAACATCTAGAGGGATAGGACTGAAACTCTTAAGTTAAGAGATCCACCAATGACGGCAACCCAACTTAACACTAGGAAATGACTAGTATTAAGTTCAAAGGGTAAAAACAAGTCATTGATAAGTGGATAGTATTTCAGCACTAAACTGATGACCCTATCTAAGATGTATAGTGCTGGTTGTTACAGTCGAGGGTTGAGTTTGTCAAACTCTTAATGAAGTTCAGTCTATGAGTGATAAGTATCTTAAATGTAACAAAGATACTGAAAGAACTTCACCTATATAAACTTAGAGGTGGTGCCGCCTCTCATAAGAATTAGAGTTTTTCTTAAGAAAGTTTATGAATAGGATGAGCACAAGGCCATAATAGTGCTAAGCGAGATATATATAGAATATATGAATTATGAGTGTCTATGTGTGTGGTATCACCGATTTTGTCACATATATGAAAGAACTGGTTCAAAGCTTTGAGCTACCTGGGATTTCGACAGAACTTTGTGACACTTACACTAAAGTAAAGTTCAAATCGAAAGATACTTTATTTCATGCATATACACCGTCTTCAAGATTCTGACAGGTTAATTCATTTACACTTTATCCAGTGGGGGATTGTTGGACTTTTTCCTTTGGCTAAAGTGAAATGGATTAAAGACCCAAAGCCCAAAAAATGTTTAATAAATGCAATTAAATGCATCCCACATTGGAAAGGGAGAAACATTTTCAAGCATTTATAAGTAATTGCAAATAGTAAATATTTGTAATAATAACTAAGTATTGGGGTTTGGCTGAGACTCGCACTCGCACGCGCGTGCGCGGCGTGGGCGTGAGGCGTGAGGCGTGAGGCGTGAGGCGTGAGGCGCTTTTGGCGCTTATTAGGCGCACTTGGCACTTTGCACGTTTGCGACATGGCACTTTGCACTTTGCACGTTTGCATTTTCACTATTGCTTGTGATCTTTTGTAAAGGCTTGTCATATCCGGAAAACTATTTTCACAGTAACCTAAAGCAATCTGGGAGGGTGAAAATATCATTTTTTGGAAAACGTATCTGTTACGTGTTTCAAGTCTTGATCCATTTAATTTCAACAGAAAGTACCTGCATCAATGTTAGTAAACTTGCATGGAAATATAGATTCATTAAAAATGACATCTCTACTAACAATAACCCTTAGTACCTTCCTCATATCCCACGAAGATACACTTTTGAAATCTAGGGTCAAGCTTACTATCCATTTTATGTGCATAAGCCGCACATCCAAAAGGTCTTAAGTGTTCTAAGTTAGGTCTCTTATCCAACCACACTTCATCCGGACACTTAAAATCTAGAATGGTTGACAAACTCTTATTCACTAAATAGGCGGAGACCCGAAGTGAATATCATACATCTCACTTTCTCTAATAGAGTCTTATTCATCCTCTCCGCCAATCCATTTTGTTGAGAAGTCCTAAGTGCCGTCCTATGTCTAGTAATCTCATTCTTCTTACAAAAGTTGTCAAATATAGCATTGCAAAACTCAAGACCATTATCCATCCGAAGATTTCTAACCCTTTTATTTATTTGGTTTTCAACTAAGACCTTCCACCCTTTAAACCTATCGAAAGTTTCATCCTTAGACTTCAATAAGATAACCCACACTTTTCTACTAAAGTCATCAACAATGGACAAAAAATATCTACTATAACCATGGGATCAAACTATTTCTTGACCCCACAAGTCGGTGTGTAAGTACTCCAAACAATCCCTAACTAAGTGAACTCCCTTATGGAAACTTAGCCTATGTTGTTTCCCTAACACACACGTCTCACAAAAATCAAGAGAAGTAATAGAATCCTTACCAAAGCATCCTCGGTTACTTAGCACTTCCAAACCATTTTGGCTAATGTGCCTAAGCCTAAGGTGCCACTTTTTTGTCACATTTTGATTAGTAGAAACAAGTGCAAAATTGAAACTAGCATCAAACTAATAACCACAAAGAATGTAAAGACCGTGTTTCTTAACACTCTTAAGTAATGGTTTTCTATTTTTAGAAATAATTAACATACTATTTTCTTCCCTATACGAACAACCACTTTCATCTAAGATTCCTAGAGATATAAGGTTTTATTTTAGTTCCGAAATGTATCTAACCTTAGATAGCATAACTATCATACCATTATGCAACTTTAAGGTTATGTTTCTTATCCCTAAGGTCTTACAAGTTTGGTTGTTTCCCATGAAAACCGTACTGTAATCTAATTCTTTAAAGTTATTGAACTACTCTCTATTCGAGCTCATATGGAATGTGCAACATGAATCCAAGATCCAATCATTCACAATAATATCTTGTGAAATGTTTAGGACCTAAAAAATGCAAGTTGCATTAGCCACATTTCCTTCATGATTTCCTTGAGATAATCTCTTTTTATTATTGTTCAAAGCATAACAATTATTTTTTAAATAACCGGTTTTATTACAATGATAACATTTCCTAGTTTCTTTATTATTGTTTCTTTTAACTTGCTATTTTTTCTTAGAATTTCTATTAGATTGAGTAGAATTCTTTCTTTCATGTTTCTCTTTAACAAAGTTTATGTTGGTTATCTTACTTATTTTTAATTCCAATTCCCTAGCTTTAAGTCCAACTATACTAAGTCAAGTTTAGGTTCCTCGCCCGTATACTTTAATGCATTTTTTACTACTATATAATCATCAGAAATGGATTGAAGTAATATCATGGCTTGACTAGAATCATCTAATGCATAAACGGTTCCCTTTAAAGCTAAGTTCATTTTTGTAAACTTGTCTAAGTTGTCATCTAGATTTTTTGATATGTTCATTTTCCAATTAAAAAGTGTCTTTTAGATATGCTAGATTATGTGCATAATGAGTAGCATAAAGGGAGTCAAGCTTAACCTAGAGGGACAGAAGTGTCTTTGCCCCATCTACCTTTCGGAGAACATTATCTCCTAAGTGTATGATCACGAGATCATGTGCCTCTTATCAATTTCTACACGTTTAGCAATCGATATGGCTATCCACTTAGTGTTGTTTTGTTCCACTGCTATGACAACCTTGTTATGTGAGAGAAGAGCCCTAATCCTCTTCTTCCATGTCCCGTAATCGGACTTCCCATCGAACATTGGGATTTCCATCTGGGTGGTCATCATTTCAATAAACAAGAAAATGCAATGCACACTTGAACTAAAAAAAAAATCAGCAAATGTTTTTCTACTTTCTTTGTTTTAAAACCGTACCACCACACTCAAATCACTTCACAAATTGCAAACAATATCTATTAACTAGATGTTTGAACCTATCAACACAAGAAAGACCTAAGAAGTTTTGATCTAACTCAACTTAAGGTAATCCTTAAGAAATCAAAACAATTTCTAATGTTTAATCTCCAGTCTAACAATATGCATAATACCAAGTCAAGATCATTCACCGAATAACATACACCAATTATTCAATCAAGACTCTTATGCAAATCCATTTGTACAATCATCAAGAAACCAAGAAACTTTACTGATTTCACAACCTAGATTAAACCTATGCTTCGATATAACTGTTGCGATTTTAGTTCAAGTTTCTCTAGTTTTTCCTCTTCGTGAACAACAACATTTTTCAGTTTGTGTTCAAATTCTCTATAACATTTTCATGCCAATTTTAGAATATTAATCAAAGCAAGAAAAGGAAAAGACATGAGAAATTATAGTGGTTCTTCTACGAGATCAAATTGATCAAGCTAGACTACATCCACTCGAGCTCCGAAATTCCGAAATTCTCGTTTACAAGTTTAGTTGTTTCCCATGAAAACTGTACCATCATCTAATTCTTTAAAGTCATTGAACTACTCTCTATTCGGGCTCATATGGAATGTGCAACCCGAATCCAAAATCCAATCATTCACAATAATATCTTGTGAAATGTTTAGGACCTCGCAAATGCAAGTTGCATTAGCCGCATTTCCTTCATGATTTCCTTGAGATAATTTCTTTTTATTATTGTTTAAAACATAACAATCCTTTTTTAAATGACCTGTTTTATTATAATGATAACATTTCCTAGTTTCTTTATTATTGTTTCTTTTAACTTGCTGTTTTTTCTTAGAATTTCTATTAGATTGACTAAAATCATTTCTTTCATGTTTCTCTTTAACAAACAAGTTTATGTTGGTTATCTTATTTTTAATTCCAATTTACTAGCTTTAAGTCCAACTATAACTAAGTCAAGTTTAGGTTCCTCACCCGTATACTTCAATGCATTCTTTACTACTATATAGTCATCGGAAATAGATTGAAGTAGTATCATGGCTTGACTAGAATCATCTAATGCATGAACGGTTTCCTTTAAAGCTAAGTTCATTTTTTAAAACTCAGCTAAGTTGGCATCTAGATTTTTTGATATGTTCATTTTCCAATTAAAAAGTGTCTTTTAGATATGCTAGATTATGTGTGTATATTGAGTAGCATAAAGTGAGTCAAGCTTAACCCACAGAGACAGAAGTGTCTTTGCCCCATCTACCTTTCGGAGAACATTATCTCCTAAGTGCATGATCACGAGATCGTGTGCCTCTTAATCCATTTCTACACATTTAGCAATCGATGTGCTATCCACTTAGTGTCGTCTTCTTCCAATGCTATGACAACCTTGTTATGTGAGAGAAGAGCCCTTATCCTCTTCTTCCAAGTCCCGTAATCGGGCTTCCCATCAAACATCGGGATTTCCATCCGGGTGGTCATCATTTCAATAAACAAGAAAATACAATGCACACTTGAACTAAAAAAAAAATCAGCAAGTGTTTTTTTACTTTCTTTGTTTAAAAACCATACCACCACACTCAAATCACTTCACAAATTGCAAACAATATCTACTAACTAGATGATTGAACCTATCAACTCAAGAAAGACCTAAGAAATTTAGATCTAACTCAACTTAAGGTAATCTTTAAGAAATCAAAACAATTTCTAATGTTTAATCTCCAATCGTACAATATGCATAATACCAAGTCAAGATCATTCATTGAATAACATACACCAATTATTCAATCAAGACTCTTATGCAAAACTATTTGTACAATCATCAAGAAACCAAGAAACTTTACCAATCTAACAACTTAGATTTAACCTAAGCTTGGTACCACTATTGCAATTTTAGTTCAAGTTTCTCTAGTTTTCCCTCTCTGTGAACAGTAACATTTTCAGTTTGTGTTCAAATTGTCTATAACATTTTCATGCCAATTTTAGAATATTAATCAAAGCAAGAAAAGGAAAAGAGACGAGAAATTACAGTAGTTCATCTATGAGATCAAATCGATCAGACTAGACTACATCCACTCGAGCTCTGAAATTTCGAGAGTCTCGTTTGCAATAGTGATAGAGTTCCGATACAAACACACAATCAAATCCTAGATCCACTAGTACACAAGATCATCCAACATTAACCAAAGATTCAACAAAGATTTCTCAATCCTTACCCAATTTGCAGCTAAGGTTTCAACCTAATATGAAAATAATCTTATCTAAGAATCACAAGGAGAATGGAATAGCAAACCAAAATCACAAGTTGATCAAACCACTGTAAGATATGGAGATCGGTGGCGCAAACAGTGCCAAGAACAAACTATTTTTTGATTTTCGCAAACCGCGCATGAAGAGAAGAGGAGGGCTCTATTTTCTGATTTTACAGATTTGTTTTTTCTGCACAACTAGTCGTGTAAATAAGTAAGAGAGCAGGTCTCTCTTTTCCTTATTCCTAAAAACAGCCCCATAAGTTCTATTATCTCCAAAACAGCCTCCAATAATCCATTTTTTCTAAAATAGATCAGGTTATGTATTTTATACTGACCCGGTTTCTTTGATCTAGTAAAGATCTGTCTAATTACTAGTTTGAACTCAAAGGTAACCCATTAGGCCATCCGGTTTGGGCTCACCCCATAAACCATCGACAGGTTATGGTGAATATATTATTAATAGGTTGACGATGATATAAAAAATAAGAGAAGGTTTGATGAGACCTGAAAATAAGTTTTCATGGATAAAATAACAATCTATTGTGGTCTAATTCTTGATCTCTTTGAAATGATGAAAGATGATGCTTCGAGATCTCATTGGGTTAAAACTAAAGGGATTTCATTTTTGATCTCTTCGAAATGAGTGTGTTGAAGAAACGGCGGTTCTTGTATTAAAGGAAGAAAATATAGTTCGATTCTTAAACAAAAATGGAACAAAAAAGAAAATCATTTTTTGAAGAAGGACGGTCACATACTTTACTGAGAAATAAGGAAGAAAAAAAGGAAGAATAAGCTGAAGTAGGAAGATTAGAGTATTAAAGTAATTTCATATTTTCTTTTGAAAAAATATTTAACTTAATCATATTTAACCAAGCATCCTAAAAATATTTTAAATTTTAAATTTTTCTTATTTGAAAAAAAAAAAACCATTTAAAAAAAAAATCATCAAACTTCATATAAATAATAAAACTACTATACAAAGGAGTACTAACTCTCGAATCTCCTCTATAATGTCAATAATAACACATTAAGATTTTCAATTTTCGTCCAACTTGATCCCCAACTTTTACCAAAAAAAAAAGTCGGTCGTAACATATATATATATATATAACTATTTTTGGTCTTTCATAGAAATATTATTTATTTTAATCACTATTTCTTCTCTATTTTTTTTTTTTTTCATCCTCCTTTATATGTTTGCTTGCATATAATTACGACATTATCTTCTTTTAACTATTACTTTTACCAAACTTGTATATGATTGAAGGTAATATTAAATATGTTTGATCAGATCGGATTAATTATAATTAAAATTTTTATTTTAATTTAATTAATAATCTCTTACAGTATATTTTAATAATGAATAATTTTTAAATAATTATTGATTTTTTATTATATTTTCTAGTAATTAATAATTCTAGTAATGAATTTTATAATTATATTTTCTTAAATAAATCTTGATTTTTTTACTTTTTCATAACTTTTCTTTTTAAATGCATTTTTATTTAAATGAAATTTAATTCTTTATTAATTATATATATTGTTTCCTTTTCTTTTCTTCTTTTTTTTTCCCTCTTTATATTTCATATTATCCATCAAAATAAAATGATAAAACAAACCTCATTAAAAAAAAAAAGAAAAAAAGAAAAGAAAGTCAAATCGATCCAAAACACTATATATTGAATAAGTCAAATGGGTTACCCCTCAACCCTATGAATATTATATAGTGTCTATAATAAATTCAGTTCGACGTAACAGACGATTTTATAACCACAGGTTATGATTGATGCCGCTACTTCTCCAATAATTTTAAGGAAAAAAAAAAGAACGAAAAAAGAAAGGTACAGAGGGATACACTGAAATCAAGATATTTAGCCATTTAGGTAACGAAAATCAAACTGGCTATTTAAGTTCTCACAAGGACAAGGCTAATTTGTCCGTCAGAACTTTGGAACCAAAAAAAAACTAATACATTGGAACCAACAGTAAGGAATTACTGGAATCCTGATAGATCAGGAAAAAATAAAAAGTTAAGAAATAAAAAAAAAGTCTAGAGGCCCTGATCAATGAGGTAATCACCCAACCTCTCAACCACCATGTTGCATTGACCTGGAGTGACAGGTTCTTCATAAATGCCAAAAACCAGTGCTTGTGTAGTCTTCTTTATAGTGATACCTCCGGATCCCTGCAACAACAACATATTAAAACAAGCACCAGTCAAATGCAATAGATTGAGCCATGATCATAATGTGTCAAAGGAAACTTTAAATCTAACAGGTTTTAAGGAAAACGTGGTGCATAAAAAACTGCCTTTAAAAATAAAATTGGTCTCACAGGTATTATCAAATCATTTCAATCACTCCCTCCCCTCAAATTAAATATCTATAGTTTTGAGTAATTCTTGGGTTGACCTCGGTCTATACGATGGACCGATCCATCTCCACCAAATACAATATTAGTATGATGTGATGGTATGAAGCTAACATATGTGGTTGACATGAATCCGTCCCTGCCCAATAATTTCTCCATGGATAATTCAGTTTATAACATCATCTCCTACTTACATAGATGTCTACAGATTACATAACATATACACAAGGATAATCAAACCAACATGAAATCTTCGACTCTTCTCTCTTAGTACAAAGCAAAAAAAAGAGGTCATGACTCAGTGTTCACTGTTATGTACAATCAATGAAATGAAGTGAATTGTAAAAACTTAAAGACTATCTGATACATTACCTTCTTCCCACGGATGACAGCTCCAGACTCTCCCTGGATAACCATGTATTTAATGCCCCCAAGGTGTAATCCAGTTGGAGCAAGATGACCTGGTTCCTCAAAATCCTTCATGATATCAGTGATCTCCTGAGCCTTAAACTGGAAAATGTAGAGAAACAAGACAAAAACAAGTTACATAGATCAGAGTCTTTCAATACTAGGCATAAGAAACACAGTGGAATAAATTTTTGATGACTTGTAAGTGAGAAAATTGATCCCAATAAACAAGAGCCTAAAAGAGTCTGTGACCAGATTGAGTTACATTTACCAATCCAAGATTTTCTATACTACACAATATAAGATGATGACATGAGTTTTAACACTATTAAATGCTCCTTTTTGGCCAAAAAAGGAGGAGAAATTCGCTAACTATTATCCCAAGCCGATTCAAAACAGTTCCAAGCTTCAAAGTAGAAAGATATAATTTAAGAAGGGAACAAAAAAGAGAGGCAGCAATCCAATCACATGTTCCCTCATTGTTACGAGATCAAAATGGAGAAATCATATAACAGTACAATCGATCCAAAAATACACTGCGCGCTGGACAAGAAAAACGATCAGATAAAAAACATTCAGATTTCTGACAGAAACAAAAACCAGAGCCAAATCGTAGCTACGAAGCGGATCAGATAGACTGATTGAGCAATGCAAAAGATCGATTGCAAATAAAATGAAATCGGAGAGAGAGAGAGAGAGAGAGAGAGAGAGAGAAGGAGAGGAGACCTGAGGGAAGGAAGAGCTCTGGGCCCAAACACTGCCATCATGGCCAACAATGGCAGCGTGGGAGAGGTGCTGGCCTTGGCCATCAATGTCACACATCAAATGCTCATCGACGTAAGTCTGCCACGACATTGTTGCTTCTCTGTTTCTCTTCTCGCTCGCTCCTCCAACTGCTATGATCGATTCTTCTTCTATTCTTCGCGTTTGCTGTTGGATGTGATTCGGAAATGGAGGTTAAATACAGTGCGAGAGAAGCGTGGGAGAGCTTTGAACAAAACAAATGGTCCGACTTTTCATTTCATCTCCACCGTCCGCTCTGCTCCATTCAATTCATGCCATTCACCTCCACCTTCTTTTTCGCTATTTTTGTTAACAATTTTTGTTTGGGAACTTATAACAAATCCCAAAAGTTCCATTTTTCTCATAAAGAAATTTCTCAAAGTTTATATAATCATAATCAAGTTTCAAAAATTAATTATAATAAATTTTTTATAATTATTTTTTCAACGGTTTTATTTATGTATTTATCTTTAAACTATATTTATTCTGAATTTATCTTTTCCTTATAATTTTGAAACTAAAAAATTATATTCTAACCCTAAAGTTTTATTAAAT
Source organism: Coriaria nepalensis (assembly GCA_027186245.1). NCBI lineage: Eukaryota > Viridiplantae > Streptophyta > Magnoliopsida > Cucurbitales > Coriariaceae > Coriaria > Coriaria nepalensis. The sequence goes on along the minus strand of CP114484.1, from coordinate 4,223,424 downwards.
TTTGATCCCCCTTCATGTTTGAAGCTCAAGCTTCATCAATAGAGTTGGGGTTAAAAGAGGAAAAATATTTTAGGAGAAAAAAAATATAAATTATAAATTTATAAAAATATAAAAAATAAAATTGAGGTTTAAAAAAATTTTAAATTCGGGCCACATTGACCGCACATGTTTGTCATGTGGGTAAGTTCGTTAAAATAGATAGATAGATAGATAACCGTGGAAATTCATTGTAATAAAATTTTATTTCAAAATATTTATTACGAATATGCAAATTTTAGAAAGTTCATTATAATAAATATAAAGTTGAGAGGTTAATTATAACTTTTTTTATTTTTATTTTTTAAGGATAAAATCGTATGATTAAGTAAATTGCTAAAAAATAGTAATTACTCTAAATTTTTTATTATAGAGATTTAGATATGAAAATTAAGAATGTCACTCGTTTCATTTTTCTCATTCTCATTATCATTTCCGTAATCAATCAAATTTGGCCTCTTATTCTAAATTATAACCTCAGGTCCTCGGACATAAATTTTGAAATAAAACTTATAGTACTATAGTGAATGACGAGCATGATATATAATCACGGGTCATATCAAAATTTATTATAATTATAAATATTATTTTCATATATCATCCCACGTCGCATAATCATATACGAATTTTCCACAAAAGAAACTCTAAAACTAATAAGAGTAAGACGCCAAAAATATAGAGCTCCATCAATAGCATTTGTCAACAATTTCTGCAAAACAATTCTTGAGAATAAATTTTAACTGAGCAGAGATAATTAGTTGTCAAAACCCACGTGGTCAAATTCTTTTCCTATGATCTTTTTGTCGAAAAGAAAACAGTCTTAGTTTGCATTTGAAACAACATAAACGTGAGGGAGTTTCAAATTCTATGAATCTTCCCAGTTCAACGGAAGATGAAGCAGGTTTATCCGCTCAGTCGGTAGGATCTTCCTCTGAAAGGACCTGAATTCCTGTTAGACTCAGCAGCACTGCGACTTGTTGGCTGAGGAGCTCCTATTCTCCATCTCGAGACAATCTTATGTCTGTGCCGCAATAGTCAAGGGAAAGATTTGCAATAATAACATATGTTCAATAAAGCAAGAAAAACCAATATATGACAGTAATATATATATATATATATATATATATATATATACGAGGAAACAAAAATAGTAAAAGGATACACCCAGATTGGAGTCTGTAAGAAATTCTTTCCACCAGAAAGTGGATGCAGAACGGTAAGAAAGTAATACAGATGACCTGCTATGATTCCAAGCAGATCAGGCATGAGAGGTGAACCAAAAATGACATCAAGTGCAAGCATAGCCCAGGGCAGGTAAAATGCCTGCAAGTAAATACAATTTAAATTAAATTTATGAGAAAGTGAGAAAACCAACTCCTGCTTACAACTTCAAAAAACGAGTAAGCTAGGTAAGAGTACCTTAAGAGTCACAAGGCCATATATGTTGATCTGCGCATTTGGAAATTCTCTACTCCAAAGATAGAGAAGCATGAACACAAGTGATATCCCTAAGAACGGGGACCAAAAGATTGGGATGACAGATAATACCTAAATTTCAGGAAGTTCATGAAAAGAGAAAAGGAAGAGATGTTAGCAGTTAAGTGCGTGCAAGTGTAGTACTTCGAAATGATGAATATAAGAGCCAAAGCTCAAAATTGATTCCTTAAGCTGCTACTATGCATTGGCAGAGGCAACAGCATTGGTTCAAATGTGCATAAAGAGTTCTAAAATAAAATAAAATAAAATTATAGTTTTTAGATTAGAGCAGTCCCATTTTCACATTACTACATATCAAATAACCTTGTTAATCGACTCTGCTATCAAGAATCAAACGATGATATGACATAGATCAATCTATAGAAAACACACCAGTAATGTCAGGGCTCCAAAGATCATCATCCACAAGAAATCTGCTGTCCTTCTTTGGAATGGTCCCTTCTCGAGTTGTACCCCATATCTCGCTCTGTTAAATCATACAATTATACTGTGAATAGATAAAATACTAAGCTCTACCTTTTAAAAGATAGCAGAACTAAGATACAAATTGGAAAAGGACTAGATATAGTTGGACTGAGATCTAAATATTTCACTTCATCAGATGGGATATTCTTCCAAAATATAACTTACATCATTAACAGCCGGATTCCAAAATTGATTGAGAATTTTCCAAGAAAAAAGAAGTTAGTAATCAGCCTCCACACCTACAAATAAAGGTCAAATTCGCAAAAACAGCACTCTTAATAGTTGTAATAAACAGTGAAACAAGAATAACATTCTGAAGTGAGTGTACAAAAGGACAAAGAACTTGACAAATGACAGAACTTAATAGGACAGTGTATCTTCTATAACTGATTGTTCATGAAGAAACGTAAGTAGGTATATCCTGATCTCTCAGATAGCCTTTTTACCATTCTATGTACATGTCATTTATCCAGGCTGAGGTCTAAATAAATTTTCTATCTTTAAATACATTTCGGAATTATCAAAACATATAAAAAATTACCAAAGCAAAAAACAAGATTACGGCAGATACCGATGCATCAAGACAAGCACCGAAGTGAGGAACTCCTACTCATAAGAGCTAGAACACTAGAATCTGGACAACAAAAAAAGCTGGGGAGATTCAACTTCCGTAACAAGGAAAAATGTTGAAGCATTCCATTAAATCTTTTTCCCTCTAGAATGTCAAATACATGACATTTAAGATCCTAAGAAGAGTTCATTTAACTAAATCATGACAAACTTAAGGAACAAATTCAATACCGCACGGACTAAGAACATGAGGTGTAAAGAATGAAAAGAGTATTCCAATAGGAGTATCTATTTAACAAACCAAGTATAACACCTACAGCCACAACCACAAAAACTGGAATTAATACCTGAAAATTCTTGAATACTAGTCCATGTATCAATGCAATATCCAAGGGATTATATAGTCCCAATTGGAAGGCCGTAGTTGCCACAAGGCATATCGTCCCATAAGCCTTACTTATAGGCGGCAGAGAGTGATAAAATCTGGTGGGGTGGGGGGATGAAGCAATGTTAAGAATTGCTCCGATCAGGAGATGAAATCATATGATAAATTCAGTAAAAACAAATTTAATAATTGACGACTAAATCTTGAAGAAGACGGCCTGAATTTACGTTTAACCAAATCCTTAACCCCAATTCACATTTCAGGTAAACAAAACCAGGGATAATATAAAAATTCACCTCTTAAATTCTCTCAAACAAAAGTCTATCTGATTCAGTTCAAAAATTAAAAATTACAAGCGAGTTGAAGTAGAAGGCCAGGAACATGATTGAAGACATGAAAAATAATGCGAATAAGTAGAAACGAAAAGAGAATTACTCAGCCGGGGAAGACATTGTAGAGCAAGAATGCTTAAATTTGATGAATTTTCGAGCTTGATTGAGATCTTTAAGCGGTAGCTATATTTTCTGTATTCTTCTTCTTCGAAGAAAATATTATAAAACGAAGAAAGGAGAAATGTGATTGGTTGGATGATGAAGTTAGAGTTCATACCAGTACGACCCAGAAAGTTCTTCATTGCCGCCTAATTTGGGCTGAAAGAAATGGGTCACGCGGTACTTCATCTGGGCTCCTAGATGGCATGGGCCGCTATATAAACTTTCTTTATTTTGGGCCAATCTTGCAAATACAAGTTCTTTCATTAAGAGTCCATTTGGTTCTCTTTATCGGTTCAATTTATCAAACTGACGTTTAGGATGAACTAAATATTAAAACATCATTTTGATCAAATTGGAATTTTGATTAAAAAAACATTAATTTGGGTTAGGTGTACTGTGACCGTTGTGTAATTACTGGTTCTAATTTCGTAAATTTTCTCTCTTTCAATTTTTTTTCTCAATAATGTCTTGACCTCCAAATAATTAAAGAATTCCTTTTCGACCTCTTCAAAAATAAATTCCCCAACTTTCTCCCACCCATTCAGCCACACATCTTTTTTTTTCCCTCACCGTCCCCCACCGTAAGAACTGTCCATTGCCGACTGCATATTTCCAAAGTGCGAGGAGTAGAGTAGTCTAATCTCATATAGAACTTTTAAATTTTAGTTAAATTAAATTTATTTATCTCAAATTATTATATTATTTAAAAGATTTTTCTTAAATTATCATATTTCATAAATATCTCATTTAAATTATTTAAAAATTAGACTTTACTCATCTCACATATCTTTTAAACTTTTTTTAAATTTTAAACTAATCAATTTTTATATTTTTAACTCCAAAATTTTAGTTTACACTCTTTGATCTACTTTATTATGATGCCTTGTTTATTTTTTGGCATAAGAAATTAGTTTTTAATTTATTAGATTAATAATAATAATATAATAAGAATATTATATTATAACAATAAAGTAAAAAGATGAGACGGTGGGCTTCACCATCTCACTCTTCCCTCTCTCATATTATGATATAAGTATGAAGAGATATTAATGATATATATATATATATATTGGTTATCAATAGAAACTATACATATATTAAGTCTTAACTACGAAATTAATACCCTAGCTGCAACTCCGTAAAATATATATAATTTCATTTAGCTTCGGTGGTTAATAAATTTCTCACCTCTCCCTAATCCATGCAAAATTTCAAGCGGAACTCAATGATTCAGTCCTTCCTCTATCATCTGAAATACCGTCTGAAGCTCATAGACTGCGATTCTTATCTTCAGTTGAAGTTTGACAATACCAATTAAAGGTTACTTTTGAACCATCGGAGGATCATCTTACCACTCCATTTAGGGTTTAAACTAATTAAAGCAATCAGAGGCTAAATGTGAATTGATAATTATAGTATATTAGTTTTCAATGATTTTAAGATGAATAAAATATGCTTATACTATTTCATGACTTTTATTCTATAGATTTGATTTTTGGAAGTTATTTGACTGAAATAAGGATTTCATGAATATATGTTTTATGTCTTGTAAACTATATATTATATAGATTTGAAATGCACTTTATATTTTTATGATGAGACCCCATTCCAGCATTAGGTTTGTTGGACTATGTGCATATAATATTCTCTGTTATATGCTTTTGATCACATGCATAGCAGATTATTGTTATATGAAATGATTCATATATTTATTGTCTTGCGAGTGGAGGAATAGCAGTGAGATGTTACTATAATGGTCCCACATATTAAACTTTTTGTGAAAATATTTTCTTAGGAGCAAAGTGTCACGAGAGCCCTCTTTTGAATCCTACACTTATTTGATATATGACATATATAGATTCATTGATAGTTTGATGGTTTCAATTATGAGAACAAGTATAAGTATGGCATGGTATATCTTTAAAACTTATATTACTAATGATTTTATTCGAGATTATCAAGAATTGATGTGAATCTGTATTATTTTATGAAAGCATAAAAACCTACTTGAATACATTTGATAAATCTTTACCCGATTTTAGACTCTTAAAATATTATAATTATTTCTCGCTGAGTTTTATACACATTATTTTCTTCATTTAAACTTTTCATATTAGAGGGGATATAGTCCTTCAGAAGGATTGCACAATGGTTTCCCATTCAATCCTTGGGTAACACTTCGTCTTAGTGAACTTTTTATTTTCGGTGAATATAGAAGCTCCACTGCATAATTGGTTAAGTAATGTAAAATAGAATAGATGTAATGTATTATATATATAAGTCTTATTTTAGCTGATGCGTTTAGCATGAGTTTTGTACATAGTTTACATGGTGGATATATGGTTAGTAAATCATAGCTTTATGATGTGTGGAAAATCTTGGGTTTAGATATGTTTCATAGATTCTGAAATTTTAAAGTAAGAGATAGGTTTGTGATGACTATGTAACTTTAGATTCCTTGTGTCATGTCTCTAGATATCTTTAGTTACGTAATTCTCACGCCGGTCACAAATCCAGTAAATCGAGTCGTGACAGACTTGGTATCAAAGCAGAATTAGTGTTAGAGCCTTAAGTTTCATTAGATTATACACTGGAGCATAGGAATTTGTTTGTAGGATTCTCCAATGTCAACATTTTTCACCTCAAATATGTATCTTGCATTTGTTTATGCATCATAAGAGATGTTGTTTGTTCGATATACCATGAATATTGATTGATTTATAGTGCATAGACATCATGCCACCGAGAAAGCACCTACAACGTCTATAGCGCCTGAACATAAAAATGATGAGGGATTTTCTTCACCGCACCATGCAGCTATACATGGAAGGTTTAGGGTAAGAGATCCTAATGAGTCTAATGTGGGTGCTAGACTTTTCGAGGGAGTTTCTACAACACAACATATTAATATGATTGAGGTTTTATCAATTTTGCATAAGATGAATAAAATAATGATGGATTTAGCAGAAGGGGTTAATAAGACAATGGAAAGGCTCTTTGATTGCACAAAATTCCCAAATAATAAGAAAGTATACTACATCATATGCTTGATGTAGAATGATGCAAGTTATTGGTGGGATACCATGACAAGTATCCATAAAGTTGGAGCAATGACATGGTCGAAATTTCAAAAATTGCTCGAAGGGTAATATATAACCATGACTTTGTTAGAAGAAAAGAAAGAGATTTTTTGAACTTACGAAGAAGTAACACGTCAATAAGGCTATAAAGATCGATATCGTACGGATTCAAGAAAAAGAAAATAACAAAGTTATAGAAAAGGAAAATAAGGGTAAAACGACTTTTGTAGTACAAGGCTATATCCAATCCTCTGCACCAACAAATCGTGGAGATCAACGGAGCTTTGATCCACTATTGAATAACCAAAAAAGGTCGGGAAGTGCAAGTTTCAAGGGTTTTAAGAACCAAAATCAAAATCAGAATGGAGCACAGAATAAGAGCATGTAAAGCTATAATTATGGATACCAAGGGCACTTTGCTAGAGAGTCCAATAACCCAAGGAGGAGTGAAGGACAACAAGTGAAATCAAATGCAATGGTGTTTACCATTACTTGATATGAAATTAGAAGCAAGATTTCGATATCATATCAGGAATGGATTAGCTTTACATGTAAGGCCACGATAGCTTGTCGAAAGAAAAGAGTAATATTTGAACTACTAGGAGAAGAAAAGTTCGAATTCATTAGTAATTCAAGAAGGAGACCAAGTCCAAGAGTATTTGCAGTTAAAGTAATGAAGTTTCTAAGGACTGGTTGTGTTGGATATCTTGCTAGAGTAGTTAATACTAGCAAGGAAACACAAATAATGCCTGAAGATTTTCCTATAATTTGTAACTTTCTTAGAGTTTTTCAAGAAGAGTTACCAGGATTTCCCCTAGATTGTGAGATTGAATTTGAAATAAAATTGACACCAAGAACGGCACCAATCTCAAAAGTTGCATACCGTATGACACCGGCAGAATTGAAGAAACTTAAGAAATAGTTACGGCACATTGGAAATTAAAAGGGCTGCAAGCCTAGGTGAAAAGAGAAAATACTCGTTGCATTTTGAGTCGGTGCAATTTGATATAATTTATGGTTGAAATTTGATATAATGAATAAGACTTGGTCCTAACCGTTTGACCTCAATAAATATGTTGATATGGTTAAAATCAATTTTTACTTATTCAGATCAAATCTCGACCGTAAATTGTATTGAATTGCAATGAATATTTACTCATCAAAAGAAGTTATAAAAAGATGTAGCAAGAATGAAGATATAAAATGTAGCAAGAATGAAGATATAAAAAGAAGGCTAACGTGAAAAATGGGGGAGCTGCACATAGAGAAAGGAAGGAGCGTAGCCAAAATCAAAAGAATGAAGCCACAGCGTAAAAGGAAAAGAAGCTTTGCTTCGCCCGGGTGTTAATCGTAATAAGCTACCCTACTCTATCTAGTTTATCTTCTTCTTTTTTTCTTTCATGGATTCAATATTTGTTAGTTTAGTTATAATAAATAGCTACGTTTTCATTTGGTTAATAGCGATTTCAAACCTACACAAACATCCAACTTTGACATGAGATCTTGCTAAAATAACGGTCCAATGTTTGCCAATAGCGAAAGAAGGCCTCATCAAAAACTTATATACATATATATATATATGCCTTATTTCATAAATAAACTTATAAACAGCTAAGGAAAGCATGTATGAAGTCCTAATTACATTTGATTTCTAGCCGAATCAGATCAAGTCCTATAAGAAATATACCACTTAACCACTTCTATACCCTTACGTATTGACAATCATGTCATTACACGGAAAGTAGCCAATCAAACATGATTATCATCGAAAAAAAGTAAAGCCGAAGATAATATCCCTTTAATATTGAGACTTACTTAAGTGAATAACAATCAATACTTTAAACTTGAGTAATAAATTATTAGAAAATTACTTCAATTATTTATCTTTCTTATTATAAACAATACCAACCAAATCTAAAATTAACACCCTAAGAAAAAGAAAATCTAGAAAAATTATAACAAAAAAATACCATAAATACTTCATACTTCATATTTGCTAAGATATTTCAGAGCACACCATCAATACTCCTTAGAGCTAAAATCCAAATCATGATTGAACACTTGCTTGCATTTGAGACTGAAATATCTCCTAATTATATAAATAACATGTACGATGTAGTCAACACGAATCAAGTATCTTTAGGACATGTATCTTTATCAACAAACAATTATCTTTAGTTTTGTTAGTTTAATTATTAGTTGATATTAGAGTTTAATTTTGCCTAGAATATGTTGGTTTATTTTATTTAGTATTTATTTAATTGGTAGTATAAATAGGTGTGAAGATTTAGGCTTGTTTTATATTTTTGAGTCGAATAATAAATTGAGTTTAGTTGTTGGCAACTTCAGTTTCAACCTTCTACCGTGAAGTAGGCTAGGGATTCAATAGTTCAACAATTGGTGTAAACTCGATAACATCAATTGAGTACCATAGCGGGTTCCAATCGGATTATCTTGAAACCTTGGAAGGATTCAGTAGGATGTGCATCAAGCGTTATAGGACTCCGAAGGGAAAGCTTAAATATCCGAAGAGAAAGTTCAAAGGATAGAAGACTTTTTTAACAAGTTCATAAACTAGTCACAAAATTAAGACGTGGGGCGGCGACACCATCGCCATCATATGTGCCATCATAGCCTGTTAAGCAACTCTAGTCACTTGTCAACCGGACGCACCTCATGACCAAGAAGCCTTAATGATAGTAATGATTCGTCGTCTGACTCAGGAAGTAGTAGCAATTCCAATGGTTCTCACCATCGAAGAAGAATACCGTGCCAAAGGCTAATATGGAGTTTCCCAAATTCAGAGGTTATGACCCATCCCTATGGATCTGTCAAGCCGAATAATTCTTTTACCTCCAAAAGATACATTGTTGTGAGCAAGTCACATGCGGCCTATCACTTAGACGGGGACTCTAATGAATGGTGGTGTTACATAAAAAAAAAAGAGTATAAAAGAGAAGGACATGACCTAAAGTGGCAGGATTTTACAAACAAATTAATGGAACATTTTAGGCTCACGGATTTCATGGATGATAATGAGTCATTAGCTCATATCAAGCAACAAGGGTCCCTCCATGATTTCTCGAAGGGATTCAAACAAAAGGCTAATGGAGTGCACGGATGGCCACAACATACATCATCCATCAAGATAATTGCTCTGTGTACATTAAGAAAGGTTATGGAACTTGCATGTTATATGGAAATGTTAGGAAACGGATGCATATATATAATAAAATAAACGCAACAAAAGAAATATTCAAAATTTATTTTGGATCACATTCTAGCATGTATAGTTTCTAACAAGATTGATTATACAACAATTATATCACATATAATCATTTTACAAAAAATACATTAAATCTCATCAATATTAAATCAAGGTTTAAGAAAACGGAATACATCTCTTCTTGATTACAGAACTCTTCTTATTAATATGGGGGAGGCGCCACATGTTCGCCCTTTAACCTTAGTCCACACGATTTGTTTTACATGGTTAACTTTCTATTTAAGATTTCAACTCATGAGATAATAAGTTCAGGGAAAAATAAAGGAAAAGACTTTTTTCTTTCATTGATTTTTAGCTAAGAGTAGAAGACTTCATAATTTCACCCAAGGCCTTAGGGTCTATTTATAGGCACAACTAGGTTATAGTTTCCTAATCACATTAGGTTTCCTAATTGGCTTAAAACTCTTATCACCTTAATTTGCATTTTATCTTAAAACTCTTATAAGATAAAATTGGATCAAACTCATCCTTATGTGGCCGAAAACTATAATGGGTATAACCATGAATATTTATTCAACCTTTTGATTAGTTTGGTTCACAAAATCCAATTAATAATCCAGCTTATTAACTTTTTAATATCTGATTATTAATACGAATATTTAGAACACTTTTATAATTAAATAACAATTCCTATGTAACTTAGTAATTTTTAATTAAATTAATACCACATTTAATTGTATTAGTAAAGCTGCATGATATTAAATTAATAATTACCATTTTTCCTTAGTCAAACTATAAATCAAATTACCATTTTACCCTTAAAATATTTTTGGCCCGTTTTTCTTTTTTCTCTAACGAAACTTTAACTAAATTAGTACAAACTTTATGTGTATGTCCATTAGGTTCTATATCAAGTCGGTAGTAGGATTTCATAAACACCTTTATGATTTTATTTATATCCAAATTAAATTTGTTTAATTTTAAATTATATTTTAAATTAAATTTGTTTAATTTTAAATTATATTTTAAATTAAATTTGTTTAATTTTAAATTATATTTTAAATTAAATTTGTTTAATTTTAAATTATATTTTAAATTAAATTTGTTTAATTTTAAATTATATTTTAAATTAAATAGTTAACTTAATTATATCACGATTAAATAACTTTAAACTTTCAAGTCAAGATTAACTTCTACTAAAGTATCAAAACTATCCGAGAGATAAAAAGTATAATCTTCTGAAAGAACTTATTTGTGACCATTGTATACTTATAATAACAATTCTTTCATCTCACTAATATCCCGATTCATCTTAGAGCGTGGTTTAACTGTTAAACCCTAATAAACAAATCATATGGACCATTATACCTTTATTGAACATAGATAATGGATTTATAGAAACTCCCTTCAAGTCATACTACTTTATAAGGATTCATGGTTCAATAAAGTATATAATCAATAGGACCTCATTCAAAATCCTTCTCGCACAACACTTCATACTCAACGGTTCACCTTGTGTTCACCCATAGCTAGGGCTAATAGGAATGATGTCAAAATATGAAATCTAATACTCAAGGAAACCTTGGTGTCTTAGGTCGGAGGGTAAAATAGTAACTAGATAACTCACATTAATAGTTAGTATAATTACCATTGAGAGTTATCTAAATTTCAAGCTCATCACCTTTAGTCTTTACTAAGCGCCTACACAATCATCACAGTGTTTCACCAATCCCACTGGTTGTGAGGTCGCTACCCTAACAATTAGGTGAAAAACTACATGATTGTGTATCCGGATCAATCGATATTCATTCTCGAGATTTTAGCGATCCGAGTGTCTACTAGCATGATATATATCATGGTATCCAAATTACATAATTCAAGATACTGAATTTTATCATAATATACATATATAGAACATATAATATTAATTAAAAAAATCAATAAACATGATAAATAATAAATGAATTTCATTAATGACAAAAAGTAATGTCTTGCTAATATCTACATAAAAATCGTATCATATAAGTTATTTATCTCATCGGGTCAAAATCAAATTTGCTTGATAGGCATACACTTTTAATCTCCCATTTGCATTAAAGCCAAACGTTTCTAAATCTAGTTCTCATCTTCTCAAGATATTGATCGAACTTCTATTGGGAAAGGGCCTTACTGAATGAATCTATTATGTTTTCATCTATGTCTACCCTTTCTATGTTGATGATTCCTCTTCCAATTATCTCTCAAATGAGGTAATAATGTTGCAGCATATGTTTAGATTTCTAATGAGATCTATGTACCTTTGCTTGTGCTATTGCATCATTGTTATCATAGTACACTACTATGAGATAAATGATACTGACAACCACACTAAGTTTAGTTATGAACTTTTTCATCTAAGTTGCCTCCTTTGCTACTTATGAAGCTACAATGTATTCCGCTTTAGTAGTGGAATCCACAGTCGTTTCCTATTTGAAACTCTTCCAACTGACCACTCCACCATTTAATGTGAAGACAAATCTTGAAATTGATTTACTATTATCAGCATTTGGCTAGAAACCAATGTCTTTGACAGCAATCCAATACAATGTCTCTATCTCTAACTAGATCATCCATAAACCAAGAAAATGTCATTAGTTATTCTTAAGTACTTAAGAATGTTATTGACAGCACTTCAATGCTTCTAACCCGAATTGCCTTCAAACCTGCTCGTAACACTTACAACATAGGCAATATCTAGTCTCTTCCATAACATATCATACATGGTGGATCATATTATCGAGACATAAGGGATTCCACTCATTTCATCCCTCTCTGATTAAGTCATGGGAGACATTTTCTTCAAGAGATAGATTCAAGACTTACTGGCAGGAGTTCTCTCTTGAAATCTTTCATGCTAAACTGTTTTAGGACTTTGTCTATGTATGTCAGCTGGGTCAAGCCTGGTAGCCTTTTTTATTTATCTCTATAGATTTTATTCTTAGAATATAAGCTGCATCACCCAAATATTTCATGAAGAATTTCTTTGATAGACATAACTTAATAGATTGTAACATACGTACTGTTGGGGATGGTGCCCTGAAAGCATATAATGAGTATTGTCTTAATAAACTTAATAAAAGTGACATTTTTCTATATATAATCCTTGTGAATGTATTATTATCGAATAATATGAATAAATATCAGAAAATTCTAAATTCATTAATGTGACTATAATATTGTATTAGTACGAAAGGATTAAGATTATATATAATGAATTAAATTATCTCCAACATTTTTAAAGTATAGAATCTTTAATGTAGTGGTTGTTAGTACGGTCCACTAGCATTATGAATGCATGTGATCTAGATCTGAATCACTGATATAGATAGACATCTAAGTTAAAGTACTTTATATAATTGGATTATATAAGACATGACTCGATATGAATTTTTTTTTATCAAAATACTATTTACCATAAAGATTTAAATTCATATCAATCGATGATCATATGTAAATCAATTTGAATCTTGAGTAGTCATGAATTTCTGTTTATGTTAACTAGATTTTTTTATTCACTCATTACGATTTGTTTGTATGTAAAATTTTATACTTTTGTTTTGGAGATTTATTGAGATAACTAGCTGGAAACATGATTTGCAGATATGAAATCTAAACATTCTTCATAGAAGATTGTATATTGGCTCCTTTAAGGGTTAATTCTGAAACTGAATGGTTTTGAGCTCAAATTTATAATCAAATAGTAAATTGACTATTAACTGGAAAATTAATGGTACTTCAGAATTAAAAAATAATTAGAGGGGTAAAACGGTAAATCTAATCAGTTTTAATTATGAATCAATTTTTGGAGGATTGAATAAATGAAATGATTATATCAATGAACTACTAGTTATTGCTCAGTAAATATGTTCTATAATTGTAAGAGCGCAATCTCATATTTTTAGTGAAATAATATTTGAATTAATATATTAAGATTTATTAGATCAAAGAGTTTGATTAATAATCTAATTTATTAGAGCATGGAATTAGAGGTCCATGGTCCTCAAGTCGTTTCTATAAAACACTGTATAGGGTAAGAATGACAAAGGTTGAAAAAGACTTATTTGCAAGAAATTAGTTTTCTGGGACAAATTCGTAATTATGAGATAATTAGTATTGATTAATTAAAAGATCTATTTAAATGATGAAATTCGGAATTATTTAATTAAATAATAATATATTTGATTTTGAATTGAATATATATATAATATTAAATTGATATGAGATATTAATTTAATATTAAGATTAGGTAAGTCAAATTAAAATTAGTTTGATAAACTAATTTAAAACTCAAATAAGATATGTTTTTAATTTAAAATAGATGAGATTCTATTTTAAATAATATTTGAATAGGTTTGACTATATCAAATGTATTATTAAATTTATAATGTGATTTAAAATAGATAAAACTCTATTTTAAATAAAATTTTAAAAGATTTAATTATATCAAATATATCATCTGATGATCATCTTATTATGATCGAATTATCATTTCAATTAATTTAAAAAGTTTAAATTAATCAAAATACTAATGGAGTTCTATAAATACATTTTATACTAATTAATTTAAGTTTTTTTTTTCCAGTAGAGATTTTTCTGAGAGAAAAAGAAAAAGAAAAACCTTGTTATCTCTACGTTCTATTGTATTGAAGATTGACCTGGAAGATTATGGTGTGAGTTTCGGCGATTGATTCGTGCAGGCAAATGTATGACCTCTTCGTATAGATATAAGATTAATTTATATATATATAAAGGATCGCTAAAATATTTTTTAGAAAATTTTTGTTATACACTGGACCGATTGTTCGCTTCCGTTGCGTGGTTTCAAACTTCCTTTTCCAACACATATATCATTCTCAATAAGTAATATGTCATCCACATATAAAATTATAAAAGTGATAGAGCTCCCACTAACTTTCTGGTATACATAGGAATAATTTTCATTTTTAATAAAGTTAAACGATTGATCGTTTCATCGAAATGAATGTTCCAACTTCAAGATGTTTGTGTAAGGCCATATATAGACCTTTGCAGCTTACACAACTTCTTTGTATTTTTCTGGTCCGTGAAACTCTCAGGCTATATCATATACATATCCTCCTCGAGGTACCTGTTCAGGAAGGCAGTTTTCATGTCCATTTGCCAGATCTCATAATAATGGTATACTACAATGATAAGTAATATTCGAATGGATTTAGTCATTGCAGCAGGCGAGAAAGTTTATTCATAATTGATTCATTCTTTTTGTCTATAACCCTTTTCAACCAATCTAATCCTATATGTTTTGACATTTTCATCTGTCCCAATTTTTTTTCTTGAAAACTCATTTACATCCTATAAGAATTATTCATTCAGGTGCATCCACCAAGCCTCATACTTGGTTAGCATACATGAAATTCATCTCGGATCTCATGATATCTAGCCATCTCTCAAAATCCGAGCTACTAATAGCCTAAGAATAAGTCGTAGGGTCATCTTTTATGATTGAACCGTTACTTGAATTTTATATTAGAAATCTATAATGCCCTAGCTCACTAAATGTTTTACTAGATCTACAAATCGTTTATGTACTTAGAAGTATAACAACATTCTCTTTTGGAGGTATTTCAGCAGAAACTAGTGGGGCAACATGATCATCAATCCGAATGTCATTGTGTGCACCTTGAACTTCATCAAGTTCAATCTTACCCTCTTATTCCTTTCATAAATGAATTCATTCTTTAAAAAGACAACATATAACAACAAATATTTTATGCTCAATATGATAATAAAAATAGTATCTCAAATTTTCTTTTATATATCCTTCAAAATAATATGTTTCGGATCTTGCTTCTAATTTTTCTATTTCTTGTTTCTTGATATAAGCAAGACAGCCTCGTATAGAAATATGTTTAAAATTTGAAGAGCATACACGTTCAGGAAAAACAATTATCAGCAAAGGAAGTCGGGCCGGGTGGAAACAAAAGCCCAAACCAAGTCTGGATTTCAGCCTCCTTCTACCGATTGGGCCTCTCGGACTAATTCAGCCCAAACTGGGCCCAACAGCCTTGACCCAGGGGAAAAGAATGATGCTAGCACCAAGCAACCACACGCAGGTGTTCATGGGAGGAATTACAGAGAAAAAGGGTAAGATGGATTTGCTTTTCTTGTGATGAACGGTTCACACCCGGCCACCGATGCAAAATGACGGCGCAAGCTTTCATGGTCGAAGCAGAAATTCTGGCCGATACAGACCCAGAGGACCCACTTGAAACCGCAACAGAAGACTCAGACGCGAACACGAACCAACAGTTAGAATCTCAAGTATCGTTGTACCCCTTGTCGGGATGTACGGGACTGAGAACAATGGGAGTTGTGGCTAGAATCCGAGAAAGACATTAAGAAGTGAAGTGACATTCTTGCTAACCTACACAGACATCCAACTTTGACATGTTGTCTATTTGAATGGTCTTTGTGACAACATAATTAATAATTATTTTCTATATATAAGAGCTCACGTCGCTTATAGAAGCATTTTAAAAAAAGTTTGAAACATATTCTTAAATTCAAACATTTACACATTTTTCTTTAATAAAAAAAGAAAAAATAGGTTTACTTAGTCATTACAGACTATTATTATAACTTCTATTCAATCACAAAGTCGACTTCTTCTTCTTAATCATAACTTGTTTGTTGTTGCTGCTGATCAAATTTCTGAAAAACCTAGCTTCCAACACTTTTCCCATGAAAAACTTTACTAATTTAATCATCCTACACCTTCTCTCTATACTTTTTCATGTCAAAGCTCAAGCTCCCCCTTCACCAGATGGCAACACTAATGTTGCAGCCAATCTTATTGTTGTGGTAGGAGTCATATCAATAATATTCGCCATAGTTTTCATTCTTCTCATCTATGCAAAGGTTTGCTATGTCGGGTCAAGAACAGCTCGTACTTCCCCCCTCACCAATCTACAAAACCGGGTCCGCCAAATCGGACTTGCTAGATCAAGCTCGAGATTTTCCGGGATTGACCAAACTGTAATTGATGCCCTCCCTTTCTTCAAATTCTCTTCCCTCAAAGGCTCCAGAGAAGGCCTAGAATGTGCCATTTGCTTGTCCAAGTTTGAGGATATTGAAATTCTTAGATTGCTTCCTAAATGCAAGCACGCTTTTCATATCAATTGTATTGACCTTTGGCTCGAAAAGCATTCTAGTTGTCCGATTTGTCGGAACAAAATCACACACGAGGATTTGGCATATTTTACTCATTCGAGTAGTATGAGATACTTGTTCAATAATCAATCCGGACGGAAAGAAGACGATTTGAATTCGAACAATATTGAGGTCTTTGTGGAGAGAGAGGAAGATAGGAGCAGTAATTTGTCAAGATCCCGGAAATTATTAACAGACCGTAGCTTGGAAGAGAAAGTGTTGATCACTAAACAAGAAGAAGAAGTAGTAGATGAAGAGAATAATGATAAGGTATTTCACAAGCATTATCATAAAATCATCGTGTCCGACTTCGTTTTCATGAATAGATGGAGTAATTTGACCTCTTCAGATTTAATGTTCTTGAGCACAGAGATGCTTGGAGAAGTGTCAAGCAATAGATTCTCTTCGTCAGAAAATGAGATTGTAAAGATAAAGGAGGAGATGGAAATGAAAAGATCGACTGAGAGAAAAGGTATAAGTCCGATTAATGATTCTACGCTGTTGGATTCTTACAAGACAAGAAGATCCACTTCAGAATTTAGTAGTCTTTCAAGATTTGGCGATATGAGTAAGAACAAAATGGTGAAAGGGATCAATTATTCTTCCTCTGTGGATGTGGCAAATCATGTGGAAGAAGAAAGGGCAAGGCAATTGTGGTTGCCAATTGCTAAAAGAACAGTCCAATGGTTTGCCAATAGAGAAAGAAGGCCTCATCAAGAAGATACCATTAATCACAACTCCCAAGAGCATGAATTAGATGTATAGATATTATTTTTCTTTTTTGTACTTGTATGATTTTATATATATATATATATATCCCGGATTGTACGGAAAATATCAGGGACAGGGAGGTATTAGTATGATTTACGTCCCGAATTGGTTCGATTACTATGTTGGAAATAGTTTCATATTGGTTTACACATGTACATTATAAGTTTAGGTTTTGAAATGTGTTATATACATGATTCCAATTGATTTTTCTACTTGGGAATTTTTTGTGATAAGAAAAGTTTTTGTTTCGGTTTTTTCTTTAATTGCAATTTGAATTCACATGGTATAAAGAAGTAAGCGAGAATTCTAATTATTGACTTGTTCAAGGAGAAAGAAGGATAAGAAGAAGAAGTTGGCAAACAAGAAAAAGCTTATCATCCTTTTCTATGAAGCGATTGTCAATTGTTTAAGACTCCAAGGCAATTCTAGCTGTCTTTAATAATTATTAAAATGAAAAAGTCAAAAGTAATGAAGCTTCGAGCTATTTCATTAACTTTCTTAAGATTATATAAATATATATATATATATATAAGAGAGGACAGGAGAATAGTAGAGAGAATGGATATTTCTTATTTTTTATTATATTTTATTTATAGGCTAAAAGGTTGGAATATCAAAAATTAATAATTAATTTATACAATAATGAATATATAGAATTAAAAAGGAATTAAAAGAAGAAGATGAAAATGTTGGAAATTAAAAAGATAGAAAAGACGTTTAATGGATATTCACGTAATTATTTTTAACACTTTTCCTTAAATGTTTATAATATAAGAAAGCTGACTTATTTACCTTTATTGGAAAAACCCAATAGGGAAAACTATGGTATAAGAAAAATAATATATTATTCTTATTGTGATATGCATTAAAAACTGTCTCATTAAAAATATTATTAAGAAAATCTAATGGGATAAAACCATGGTTAAGGGAAAAAAAGTATAGTGCATATTTACTCCCTCTTATGAAAATATCACTTTAAATCTTTAAATTATTATTTTTGAGCAAACTTGCTGAATATCAATATTATCATATTTATCGACATCATTTATGAAAAAGATAGTAAGAAATGCTTTGTTTAGTCACCTATGCATCCTCCATTCAATTGAGCTATAAATGTAATATTGTTTTCATACAACATTATTAAATCTTCTTGTTTGGAAGGAAAGTTACATATCCTTTAGATATATCAGAAATTGCTTTTAGCTAAACACATTTTTGATTAACTTTATGAATTACTAGAAATTCTACATGGCTTGAGAATGTAGCAACGTTCCATAGAATGTCATGAAATAGTTGTTCCACCATTAATAAATAAATTTATTTGAGATCAAGATTTATGTAGATCGGAATAAATAAATTGCATCAGTATAACCAACTAGCTTTGGATTAGAATTATTTGATTAAAATAAACTCACATCGATTATTTCTCATAGATAACTAAAACTATTTAACTCTATTCAAATACCTTCATATTGAAGTATAACTCTATGTTGCTTATGAATATATTAGTGTACTTCTTGTGGTACTTCTAGATTAAGTATATAATTATTTATTACCTTCTCGAGGTTAAAAAGGTCTATTTTTAAATCAAGTGTGAATAACCAATGAGTTACTTAATGGATTCCTCAATGAATATGTTTTCTCTATATAAAATATGTTAAGATCTTGCATATAAGTTGATTGATTAATATGAATTTCATCGACTACATACTTAATTTCTTGGCCAAGACAAAACTCTGTTTTCTCAAGATCTTTTATCTTGAATTCTTTCTTTAGCAAGTCTATCAACTTGAAAGTTCTTCGAGACTTTCAATAATGTTCAAGTCATTATCATATGTTAAAAATTTAGACTCATATTTTTATGATGACATATAAATAAGATTATTCTTATAACCAAATATTTACAAATATGTTTATATCACTGCTATAAAGTTAGCTTTAGCCATATGAAAATACGAGTATACTAATTGAATAAATTTTCAAATATTGAATTACATGTTTCAGGCATTTTAAATCCTTCATGAATTTCATAAAATATCATTATGGAGCGAGCCATATAAATAAATTGTAATTGCATTCATTAGACACATATTGAATCTTAATGTCTCGCCACATTAATAAGAAAATATTTAAATTTATCACAAGAGACATGTATCTTTATATTCAATAAAAGATATTTGGACCACAAATCATTTATATCCTATGAGTTCAATTTTTACTCATTTCTTTTTCATGAAAACATGCTTTTGCATCTTACTAATCTTTACATATTAAAGTGGTCGGACTACAGGTCTAGAAAAATTTTAGATTTTACAATTGAGTTCAATTATGCTATAATTATTTCTTATGTATTGGCCAATTATTTTTAAGTCGATATTCTTTGACTGATTTTTTTTTTCAAGATCCACACTTTTCTTTTTCAAACAATTAAGAGGTATACTATATATAAAAGAATGTCGATAACTATTATTTTTGTAATTCTGTCTTTTCCTCAGAATGACCTTTGAGATCTCTTTATCTTTATAATTTTCAAGTACCTAAACCTCTTCTGGGTTTTATGATTTGTTATGTATATAGTCTCTTTAAGAGTACCCGCCTCCATAATTTGGCCATTTAATACCTTTGTTTCTTTAAGAAATTTTTCTTTAGAACCGATTGGTATATCACGCTTTAAGCGTATCTTATATTAAATTTATAATATATTGTCTTACTTGGACATTAATTTGAGTTGATATATTTGCAGTTGGATTATTTGACTGAGTTACTATTTTAAGGTCAGTAAATGCATTTGACATTTGATTTACTATGAATCATCTTTTGAACTTCTTGTTCACATTGCTTCCATAGGGATCATCAAGATGAAATTATAATTAATATTATGCAATCTTTTTCTCCAACTCCTTTTTTTTTCTCTCCTAATTTTTGAACAATTGTTTCATTAAAGTAACAACTGATAAATCTCAGTGTCAAAACATTTTCAATCAATAATATAATCATCAAAGAATACTCATATTCCAACATATATTTTCAACCTTGTTTGGAGATCTATTTAAGTGTGTTGTAGTATAACGCACATAAAATCTTCTTATTTGAGAGATAATAGACTCCTAAATTTTTTGCTTGACACGTACAATGTTGCTTAGTATAAAAATAACATAGAATGTTTTGTTCTTATAAGTAATGATCTATATATTAATGGAAGGTTATTCATGAATAATTCTTTTAGATCATTTTATGTAAGGAACATGGGCTATCAATTATTCAATATCTATACCCATAAACATACACTAACAATTAAAAGCTTGGGATATAAATTCATTAGTATTTTCTAAACCAATAGTTTATGTGCTCTTAATAAGATAATTTGAGGAGAAAAGCTCACAAACATCTTGTTGTGAGTTGATAATAAATATGCATGTGACTATTTAGTAGATGCATCTATTCAAATCATAAAATATATAAGCCCATATACGTCACCTTTGTATGTATTATAGAAATATTGTTGGG
Source organism: Coriaria nepalensis (assembly GCA_027186245.1). Classification (NCBI taxonomy): domain Eukaryota; kingdom Viridiplantae; phylum Streptophyta; class Magnoliopsida; order Cucurbitales; family Coriariaceae; genus Coriaria; species Coriaria nepalensis. Next base: position 4,202,166 of record CP114484.1, on the reverse strand, counting down.
TATTCAATTCCAACTTTAACTGTTAATGGTTTAATATCTCATTTTCCTTGAAAATGAGTTATACATGAGAATTCATTAAATTGAAAAATCTTATGGTTTTTCAATTGATGTTCAAGTGAATCCTCAATATTTTTTGCATCATTGATCTGGAATACCTTAACAAACCATGCTAAATTATAAAAAGTACTAAGATAAGTAAGTTTTTGGTTTACAATAATGTGTTTAATTGTACTAACATTCGTGTAGTACTAGCCGGAACAAAAGTGAATAACTTCTCCAATAAATATTTCTTACTTGAGATAATAATTATAATATATAAGGAATATATTTTCCTTTTATTAGTTATCTCGATGTAGTATCCATTTCAACATATATTCTTCAAACTTCATAAATTTATTCGAAACTTAGTTGAGAATAATAAATATTTATTATTTTTTTCCTTAGTGTAATTTTATTTTAGCTCTTTTAGAGCTTATGATAATTTTTGTACTACCGAATATTATATGATCCGTAAGACACATTTTTTCCAGGAAAATTCATATTCATCACTAAGATAAAATATATTATTAAATAAGAAATAAATATAATAAGAATAATATCACCTAATCATACGGTTTAGATTTGCATATTGGCAACAAGGAATATTTTGTCCACGAATAAATATGTAAATCCAAACCGTACCAAAAGTGAATGATTAATTACTACAATAATAAATATACAGAATAAAAAGGGAATTAAAAGAAAAAGATAAAAAAAATTAGAAATTAGAAATTAAAAAGATGGAAAAAAAAGTTTAATAGACATTATTCACAACAATATATAATTTTTTATTTTTCAGAGAGGATTTATTTTTAAAAAAAACAAAGAAAAGGATGAAAGAGTAAGCCACCATATCATTATCACCATTCACCGGTCAGGCCAGAAAGCGATGTCAAATCTGGGGGAATGAAACAAGACACGTTGAATTTTTCTTAGCCAGACACCAAAAATGAATAGATTATAGTCACCCAAAAGAAAAAAGGGAAAAATGGTGAAAATGGTTGAATCCTCTAGAAACTAAAAGTGGCAAATCAGATGATTTGTGTACTTGAAAAAGGTTTTGAATTTGAAGAAAGCCACCATATTCTAGTGCTATTATTCCTCCCTATTTCATAATCAACATCCACTACCTTTCGTACTCTTTCTAGGGGGGTGTAAAAAATAGAAGAAGGAAGTCTCATCATTATATAAGTTTCATGAATTGCTCCATTATAAATTTATAAGGTATAATGGACCCTCATTCATTTACAGTTGGTATATTTACAAGAGCAACATTTAATTTCACAACAACCCAAAAAAACACCGAGTAAAAGAAATTCGCAAGCAAACAAATCTATTCAGCAACCTCTCCGCTTAACCCGGTTAAGCTAGCCAAACGGTGATCGACAAATCCCAAAATATATATGTGCCGTTGGGATCGTGACATATCATCAGATCCCAAATTAAGCAAAGGATCGGAAAGTAGCATAATCTGCTTGTAAACTTCTGCACTTTTGATCTCCATCAGGCCCCACGTTTGAATCGAACAAATGAGCAATGAATCAAAATGCCGGGTATTAAGGAATTATTTTCTTCTTTTGTTTTTTCATTATTTCTACCACTCATCTATCCATTCCGTAATGCTTTCGTCTTCATCTTGAAGAGGGTTAACTAAAGGAACACTACAATCTTCAGAATAACTTTCCAAATGTTGAGAAATCCGAGAAATAATCATATTAGGAACGGGAAAAGTATAGTCTTTGATCCCTTTCCAATCAACACCATCGAACCACAGATGGCTTCGTATGGACCCAAAACCTGTCCCGGACCCCTCGTCGCCGAGTCTTGCATTTTCATTGACTTCAAGTAACTGAACATTGTAATTTTTTACTAAGAAATCAAAATAGGTAATGAATATAAGGAAATGGTTATACCAGTCACCAAATTATGTTGGAACTCTAAAGAAATAAAATAAATGGGAATAGAAAATATAGGAATACCTTGGTGAGAAGATCGATAACTTCAGGACTGAAGATCTGAGGAAGATTTAACTGTCCTTTTGCGATTTTGGCAAATGTGTCAACCTCGCTCTCTCTCCATGATCCGAATGGCAATTCCACTTTCAGCATGAAATAGATTAACACTCCAAGGGCCCACCTACGATTGTTTCCCAATGAATTTAGTGACCTGAGGAAAATCATACTATTTGCTGAAAAGAAGATGAAAAAGTTCTAAGAGAAACAGAATCTCGGAAACCATCCTCACAAAGACATCCTATCTTAATGATAATTTGGCAAGTCCTACACCCCTACATAGCTGAACGATCCTGATCAAATTACATGCCCTCCTATAATATCAAAAAATTTCAAATGCACCCTCAATGTTTGAAAAGACCTACATTTTAGTCCACTTGTTAACAGCAAGAAAAAGTTCACCCTTAACAATTAATGCACGGCTACAGAACAAACCTCAGCCAACCTTTTGTAGAGTCCGATGGCTATATAAAGCCCAGATTTTATTGAATAAGGGTTGAAAGATTTTACAGTCTAATTACAGTGTTGGAGAGAGTCCTTCATATACTTATATCAAAAGAGATTTCTGACAGAGATCCCTCCTGGGATTCAGTGAGAAGCTGAATTAGGGAGGATTTTCATCAAATATTGGGCAACGTTAGGGAAGGAAATGCCCACCCTCCCCTCCCCCCCCCCCCCCCCAAAAACCTCCCCTTCGAGCCGCCCGTACATATGTTTTTCATATGTGATGTATATCTTCCTCCCTTCAATCTGCCTGTACATATATTTTCCATATGTGATGTATACTCTGCTAAAGAACCGAAACAGTGGAGACTACTCAGATGTGGAAATTCATCTCGACTATATGCAACTAGGGTTTTTTTTTTTCCTTTCTTTTTCTTGTCAAAATATATAGGCAATGAGGTAATTATAGAACATGCGAATGCTAAAGAAGATGCTCACCAGTCAGCAGCAAAACCGTGGCCTTTTCCCTGGACTATCTCTGGAGCTAAAAAGTCGGCCATTCCACAAATTGTAAACGTTCGCTCATTCAATAACTTCTTTCCAAACATGAAGTCCACCAACTACAAAGCAAAAAAAAGATATATGAAAATATCAATCAACTCCTTTTACTTCAAACTAAGAGCAAAAAGACATTTCCATAAACTTGGAGTTTATGGAAACTGAATTATGGTTGAATTGTAAGATAAACCTAATTTTGTGTGTCGAAAATGCCAAAAAAAAGGGAAAAAAAATGTATTTGTACTTGGGATAAATGGATTTTTGTGAGGCATGGACTGGATTTTAAATCCAAGCTAATTCAAATATCGAATCACATAACAAAGTTTAGTAAAGCACAAACCTGTATGTGTCCAGTTTGGTCCAACATTAAACCATCCGGAGAGATTCCTCGGTAGAGAATACCATTCTGAAAATTGAATAAAAAGGGAAAATATACAAAGAGAGAGGCTGTAACGTCACCGTAAATCCAGAAATTATAAATTCAACTATAGAGTAAAAAACAAGGCAGAGATATAGACAGTTCACTGGAAGCAGACCTTGTGCAAATCTTCCAAGGCAATAACAAGAGAGGCTGCAATGAAACGCACAGATGACTCATCCAGTGGAGTAAGAAGTATTGAAGACAATGGACAAGCAAGGCATGTATTAAGCAATATCCCAGCATGTGATTGATCCAAACAAGTGCAAAGAAATTGAGGCACAAAAGCCGAAATGCTCAAGCTCTTCAAGAGATTCTTCTCCTTCAACACTTGTGATTCCTTCCCTAGTCTTTTCACCTTCTGCTTTGAAAACCTTTTTAGACTAAGCATATTTTCTGGTAGCAACCAATTTCAATCAGAAAAATATTTCCATCAGTTTATGTAACCCTCAGAGCTCAAGTAAAATAGATAATCAGAATTAAATTAATTTAATGAAAACAAGTAGAATTGAGCTTGACAAGGTCATTTTAGGCTCGAATATGAGATTGGTTTTTTTGGAGAAACACTAACATAGATTCTGATCAAATAAAAAATAAAATAAATAAACCAACTTGAATTCATTAATTGTACAAGCCCGATCTCGCTTAAGTCGTTGGAGTATATACATGTTTTCCATACCTAAAACCAAAACGATTAAAAACTAAATGTTAGAAGTGCCTTTTCCGGCATAAGGTCATATAAACGTGAACAAACAAGATGTTGAAGTTGTTACCAGGTCAGTTAGCTCGACATTAGTAAGACCTGAAATATTGACAGACTTGGAAGATTCCTTGGGGAAGTCCGAAGATTGATCCTTCACCCTACAAGATGTAAGACAACATTATCAGTAATATTGTTTTTCTATAGCTCTGATAAAAACTTGCATGCTACTAGTGTTAAAATGCAAAGAAAGATGATGAGAAGAAAGACAACACAATATACTTTTGATCATCTTGAGAAATCTTCGCTATGGGGCCCACAACCGACTCAAATTTTTCCTTTGTTAAAAAAGCACAGACAACATCACCAACAGAAACTGCACTTAAGGAGTCAACACTTTCTCCAAGAAGTGTCCATTCTCCGAAATAGCTTCCTTCAGTTTTGACCACTGAAATAGTTTCACTGCTTTGTGGATTCTCTTCCTCTTTCTGGTCTTGAAAGTTAAGGCTGATAATGTTTGCACTACTTAAATCTCTGTCAAAAGTAATCCTCACATGTCCCTTTTGGATTATGTACAATGCATTCAAGTGTTCGCTCTGCAAATAAATTTAGTAGTGAAAAAATAAGAAGAATAAAGAGAAAATGTATCATTTCTCAAACTGAAGCAAATTGGCACTAAATGGTTATACAAAGAGCAGTATTACCTTATTAACTATAGGTTGGCCATCTGAGAAAGACAGGTAGGAAAGACCATCTGCAATTCGACTAAGCTGCAAGATTGTCAATCTTGATAGAAGACCTACTGATCTAAGCAACTTCAAGGAGGACAGATTGGTAAATTCTGACATCAGAATTCCACGAAAGTCTTCTCTTTTCAAAGCCCAAAGTGTTCCATGTGTTACAGCTCGGACTGATGCTTGGAGTGGTTTGTTATACCTGTGGTGAGACATATTTGCAGAAGCAATAAATGCAAAATGTTCTGAAAAAACAAAATATAAGGCAAAATTTTATATCACATGGTTCTGAAACTTTATGTGAGGATAACTTCTTTTTTTGGGCCCAACCTGGACTTTTGATCAAATAATGCATATTTCCGGTTAAACCATGCATCTCTAAAGTAATATTAAACCTTTTTTCTCTTTCCAGATTGCATTTCAACTTCTTTCCAGGATAGCATTTTGTCTAATGCAGAGATAAACATTGAATAATTATTCGTTGGAAGAAATTACTTACATTAGTGCAAGTTCTCCGAAGGAAGATAATTTCTCAGCTGTATAACGCTGTAGAACTCGGGGAACCTCTTTGTTATTTTCTTCCTGCTATCACATTTATGCAATTGAACAACCGTCGCAAAGCTATGGTAAATTTCCATTCATATGGAAATAAAAGCTATGAAAAGAGAACCTGATTTGCGAAGACCTCAAATTCTCCACTACCAACCACATAAAAACAGTCACCTTCACCACCCTGTAAAAGAAAGACGATTCTTACACTTTGGAAGTTAAGACTTCTAAGGAACCAAGAATTGAATTTGCTTATAGGTGTTTACAGGCGAGCTCAGGTCTAGTAGGGTTTGGAAACCAGTATTTTGTATCAATTGTGTCAAACTGAATTCAAACCAGTATTTTGGCAAATATTTAGCCAAACTGACCGATATATGCCAGGTATCAAGACTGCTTTGAGAATGAATGAGATCTCCATCCAATTCTATGATTATTAATCAACAATACGTGCAGCAATTAAATAGTTAATATTGGCCTCGAGTTGGTTGCTTATACTGCTATTGGTTTAGTCAGATTAAATAGTTACTCTCAACTTAGTCAGATTCGGTGCTAAACTAGAATAGGTTCATAATATGCAGACAAAAATAATTGGGCATAACAGATGTGGATTTTACTTGGTTGGAATGATGCAAAAATGGAAAATTAAAACTTAACAAACAAAAAATAATTATAGTAATAATTACCTGTTCAACTACAACTTCCCCAGGCTGAACCTCAACCCTTTGCATGCTCTCTAATAAAACATGGCACTGAGAATCAGTGAGTTTCTTAAAGAGGAAATGATCATGCAACGCTTGCTCAATGTGCACCTATACCATTAACAAAAAATATATCTCATCACAACCATCCAGTGTAAGAAGTCTTTATGATACAAGTTTGTATCAAGTTCTTTCAAAATCTATCAAGTTCAGAAGAAAATTGAAAGGCAAAAAATTAAAATTAAAACAGTTTACTTGTTCCTCCCAAGTTTTCCTATGAGCCGGAGATGGAGGGACCCATATCTGTTGCCCATTCTCAAGAGAGCTTTCTATAGCACGGAGACGAGCTCTTGACAAATCATGCCTCACACGAGAATTTCTTGGATTCCATGCTAAGGTTGAAGGGGATTCCGATCCCGTCAGCTCAACAACTTGAGGTATCGGTGATCGTATAACACCACCAAGGCTAACTGATTCACTCACGACACTCTGACAATACACAACCCAACAGCCAACATTAGTGGACCCAAAAATAATTGGGAAAAAAGTATATAGTTTATAGTGAGTTGTTTAAACTATTAGTGTTTTAAATAACAAAGCCTGTACATTAGTGAGCCCATTAATATGCACGATGATGACAGTAATATCATCAGTTCGGGTTTCGTACTGGAGCCAAAGTCTATAAGACTCGGCTACAATTGCAGCACAGGCATCTCGTGGATCTTTAAATTTTGCAACCTGAAAATAAAGGGGTCATGAGTATTATCAGTTACAGAAATATTTAAACAAGTGCTATACTGCAAATTAAGAGTCAAATTTCTCAGCTATAAATTCTATTTTTGATCCTCCATGTATACAACCGTAAAAAAATATTGGATCATTTTTTTCTTTTCTTTTTTTTCTTGTAAGTGTGAAAAAGTAATTACTAACAGAACTAAACCTTCAAATAAATATTTACCATATTCATACTTGAGATGAGGCTTTAAGGCAATATTAGAAAAAGTGAAGAAGAGCAAAGAAGTTATTTTTTTTTACTTTTTTTCCTAAGACTACATAAAGAACCCCATATCTCTCATATAAATTTCTTTCAACAAAATTTGCACCTCTAACAGACCAAGGTCATACTGAGTAGTTGTTTTCACAGTGGCCAGAGTATCTTTTACAAATAAAAACCCACTGTCGAGCAAACTTAAATCACATAACACATGTTCACTAAAACACTTTGACCTTCTACATTTCATTTTGGACATATAAATGATTTAGCACCAGAAAAACCGGTCAACAAAAAAAAAAATGTCAGCATGTTATTATCATAAGCATGGACCAAAACCAATATAGCAATAAAAATCCTATAGATCTCACACCAACTACCTTACCATGTCAACCACATTTTGGCTTGAAAGAAACTCAAACACTCCATCACTAGCAAGCACAAGGAAAGGATGATCGGGTGTAAGCTCCAACACCACAATTTCCGGCGTAGCAACAACACCAATGGATTCTGCTATAGAATCCCCTATACTCCTCGTAAAGGCCGTTCCAGGGTACATCCGATTGGGAACCCAAAGCCGAGGTGGGTCCCCATCATCCCCTTCTTCTGTGCCCCAGCACTGCACTTCAGGGTTCTTCAACCCTTCGATTTGATCCAATGTAAGAACCCGGGCCCCACATAGCTTGACCCGTTCAAGCTCATCGCTCCTAAATGGGGTTTGATCAATGGAAAGGTCCACAGCAATAATATCTTTCCCTCTCTTCTCAGCCAAAACCGCCCTCGAATCACCCGAATTAGCCACGTAAATTGTCGTTCCACGAACTAAGACTGTAATTGCAGTTGTCCCACTCATGGTATCGTCCAAAGTATCCGCATGTAACTGAGAATTTGTGGCTAAAAATGATGAATGACAAGCTTCAACTGGATCTGAATGAAATCTATTATCCCTAAGCAAATTCTCACATAATTTTCGCTTCACAAATTGGGAGCATTGGGCTCCAAATTCTCCGTGCCCATCAAAAACTCCAAAGAAATGATCATCCGGGTTTGTTCCAAATGGGGTGTGAAAGCAAAAACTGTCTTGATTTGCTTTATCAAGAGCATCTGGATAATACCCTCTTTGGGATAAAAAAGAGAACTTAAGCTCATAGTTTCCGGAAGGGATTTTGACGGTTCTAGACCCATCAGCAGGTAAGAACTGAGATGAAACCCTAGAGAGTCTTGTAATTCCTACCTCCGAATCTCTGTTTGCGTTTAACTGATTCAATCTGTCTTCATTTTCGTCATCTTCTTCGCCGAAGGAAGAAGAAGGAGAGAATCCTGTCCTCTTTTCAGCCTCGGCTTTAGCATTTCTGGCTTGAGTTAGCCTCGAATTTCTTGGAGTGGAAACTTGACCAATGCAAACTCGAGAATAAACACAACCCATTACTTAAAATGGAGAAATTAACCGAACACATAAGGCAGATTTTGTCGAGCATTCATCACTGACTTTAATTAGTCTCTCTCTATCATCAGCTGCAAGCTTGACTAACCCAACAACTTGGAATTCATAACTGGAACCATAAACTTGCTAAAAATCTGGATTTCCAAACAGTCAGTCTGAAAATTTCTGAGAGAGAGAAAGACTACCAGAAAAATCTACCAGATTTCAACCACAACCTTATCTCAAGTTGGTACTGCCCAGAAAGTAAGAAGTTACTAATGAAAATAAATTAGTAGTAATTCGGAAGTGAGAGAATTTTTCAGGACACCTTTCTTTTTATGATCCGGAAATGAAGAAGAAAATTGAATTTCGAAATTGACGTTCTCGATCTACTGCTGTTGATAAACCGTTACAGCTAGAAAACAAACAAGAACAATTAAAATGAAATAAAATAAATAGAAAATCATATATATAATTAAATACCATTATATTTTTAGACCTTTTAAGAATTAAAGGAAAAAGAACAGCGCTCTGTAGCAATAGTACTACTAATACTAGCTGCCGAATAAGATTTCGGACCCACCATTAATGGAAAAATCACCAATTAAGAACAGAAAAATAGAAGAAGATGAGAGAGAGAGAGAGAGTGTGTGTGTGTGTGTGTGTGTGTTGCCTACTCTAAGAAAACTTTTATCTGCAACCCATGTGTCATGTGCTTTTGAGCGGGTAGTGGGCAGGACAGGGCAGGTTTGGTATTTGCCTCTGCTTTTGCTTTTTGATATGCATTTAATTTGTTTATTAGGAGAAGGAAGGTGATGAGGGGGAGGGGGGGGCCTATTGTGGTGGTGATACGGCGGAGAGATGCGGAGACTTCTGTTTGGACTTTGAAAACTATTCGGCTTCTTTTGGAATCCTGATCTCAATGTCTCTGCAGTCTTCCTATTAGGAAGTCAATAACTAGTGTGGATTTTGGCCAAAATAAATAAATAAATGGTGTGGCCAAAAAGGTGACGAGTGTTTCTTTTCTTCTTTTTTTTTTCCCCTTTTTTTTCCTTTGAGTTTAAATAATCAGTTTGTATTTTATATAGTCAAATTCTCTTTTAAATATGAACAAAATATAATTTAAACGCAATTCTAAAATTTTGGAAATTAGAAATTTATAATAAATAAATAAAGAGTCAATTTTGACGTAGTTGAAAATTTTCGGACGTAGAATACTTGATCACCCTTATGATCATTTTAAAATTAATTTTAATATATTATGAATAAATTTTCGAACTTCATCAAATATTAAGAAAAATAGATATTTTAATAAATAATGATAATTATATTAAAAAGTGAGAAAATAAATTTTTTTTTCTTTCGATGAAAGAGGATAGACATTTAAAATATGAAATTATAAAATAATTTTAAAATAAATATAAAATTATTAGTTAGTTAAATTTAAAATTTTAAAATATATTTGACGGTGGTAATTAGCAAAAGTGCTTGCAAAATGTTGATGAAATGGTGTAGAGATAAAAAATTGATTTTTAAAAAAATTGCTCAAAAGTATTAAAAATGAAAAATTCGAAATTCGAAACAAAAAAAAAATTAATTTAGAATAAATATTAAATTTTCACATTATTTTATATGGAATTAGAGGATTTATTATAATTTAAGTTTTAAATCAAAGTGTTTATTATAATTGTGAAAGTTTATGAGATTTATTATGATTATCTCAAAAATTTGAAGAGTTAATTCTAATTTCTCTAATAAATAAAAAGTTAATTTTGATTTTAATTGAAAATTTTTAGATAAAATATATTTGATCAACATTATAACATTAATCAATATTATCAAATTAAAAGTGATAAAATGAATCGACTCGACCCAAAGATAATACAGGGATCGTGCCCATATCAAGCTATGATATCTAACTTGGGGGCCGACATTGACGGGCACATCCACTCTTTAATTCAAATCACTCTCCCTTTTATTTATCCCCCCCCCCCCCCCCTCTTCATTTTCAATTTTGTTATCTCCTTTACCCCAAATTGACATGGATTCACGCCCCCTCCCAATTGTTTCCTATAAATACTTGAAACTCTATAGTCTTCGCAACTTACAAACTCTATTTCTCTACAATCTTCCTTATTATCTATTTCTCTAGTAACAATTCTAATTTCCTTACTATTAAATTTCATTCTTAACTCTCAATTCTAAAATTATGAATCCTAAATCCTTAGATTTTTACACAAGATTTATGCTTTCAATCCTAAAGTCTCAATTCTCAAGTCCAAAATCAAGATTTTTTTTTTAAATTTTATTTATTTTAACATTTAACTATAAAAGTTTTAATTTTATGTTTTACACAATTAGTACTTGATTGGCAACAATTTTCATTTTTCAATTTTTTAAAAATATTTTCGTTAGGATTACAAAAAATAATTTTTATAGTTGAGAAAAATGAACTCCATTATAGTACTTTTCTAATATTTATTTTTGCCGTTTAAAAAAATGAATTTAAGAAAATTAGAATTTATTTTTCAAATACGATTGGCTGCTGTAAAAACTTATTTTTGTATTTATTAATAGGTAAAATAGTTTTAACTTTATTATTATTATTATTATTATTATTATTATTATTATTATTATTATTATTATTATTATTATTATATCTTTTATATTCTAACATTTAATTTTATTTATTTTATAATGTAGAAATTTTTAAACTATAAGAACACTCATGATTTCGACAACCACCGAAATTTGCTATATTATTAGACTAGATATGCAGAAGACAATGATTTTTTGAATCTGCCTAAGAAGGTCGATCTCGATGATGATGAAGCACTTGATGGGGCCTATCAAGCAATCGCCAAGTATGGTGGCCTTGGCAAAACGTAAGAAGACAACATCAAATGTTTGGGTTTGTTTTAATAAGTTGTACAAGCTAGATGTCTTCGATAAACATGTAAAATGGGCGGTAAGTAAGGTATGCAAAAAAAAAAAAAAAAATTATTTGATAGAAGGAGCTAGTGGAACTAGCTACTTTAAACATCATAAGGATAAATGCATACCTAATATCGTTCCAAGTACCTCTCAAACTGAACTAAACTTTATGCTTGATGGTACAATGTCTACTTAGTCACATGACCCTATAAAGGGTAAAGAAGGTCTAGCTCGATTTATAGCCATTGTTGATGTAAATCAACAATGGCTATACAATTAGAAATATATTATCCATAATTTACTAATGTTAGTAGAAAGACAATTAAAAGTTATTTAGAAGCATAATTTTGAAAACAACATGATGCATTAAAGAAAGAATTAGATTCATCTCACGTTAGTATTGCATTAACATCTTATATTGGAAGTACAAGATCTAAACAATATTATTTATCTGTAGTTACTTATTATTTAGATTCAGAATGGGCTGTTGAGGCAAAAGTTTGCTCAATAATATGTCACTGACTGATCGAGCCTGTAAGAGAGAAAATACTAAGGAGCATAGGGGTTACCACCTACGAACTCCTTCTGATGCTTAAATTAGTAATTTAATTGAAGCAAATGATATATTAAACCACTAGAGTTATATATTTGAGTCGTATCTCATAAGATGTATGGTATAAGTACGCGTAGGAGCCTTCGAGCTAAAGACTCTCTTGTTGATAAAGCCAAAGAGATTTGATCCTCAATTTTTAGAGAGGAGTATCCAATTTCCTTGGCATGGAAATTAGTCTCTGAAAATATATGTTCGTTAAACCTTTCGGTCTTTATTGTAAACATTACCAACACTTATAAATACTTTGTATTTATCATTTGAATAATTAATATATCTATCAATTGTTTATTATCTTGTTGGTAATAATAAAGTCAAATGAATGTATTCCACATGATAGATTCACAGCTCTTATGTAGTACTTTTGAGATCATGATAGTAATCATACTCGTTGAGAACCAATAAGCTATAAACCTAAGATCCAAATTGTTTGTAGTCATAGAATTATCGTAATGAGATATTAAAAATCCGAGAAGACTATTGCATGTCTTATCATCTTACTGTAAAAATGATATTTTGAGAATCATCAATATCAGTGAATATTAGGATAGACATGCATATGATTAATAGAAGATTGATAACTGAACATGATCACTCGACAAGTCTCAAAGGAAATGATAATAATTATTAAGGAGATTTGTCAGTTGACTATGATATTTGTGATCCTCATACCTGAGATCATAACACTGGTATATAAGATACATGTTTTGATATCACTCCAAGTGGTCTTAACCATAAGCCACTAAAATGGCAAACTATTGAGCATGTATTCGAGTATGTGCAGTCTATATGATGATAAGCTGAGATCCATCATTTTTTTATCAAGATGATAAATCATGTGAATAATGTACCTTATGCAATAAGGAATCTTTATAAAGTAGAATGGTTAGGAAAGAGTTTTCCATAGATCCATTGTCCAAATTGCATAATGAATCACATAACTCACATGGTCAAGTCTATTGAGGTTTAATAATTAAACCATGCCCAAGAAATGATTGGGATTTGGAATAGATGAAAATGATTGGGATTCAAATGGTTCATTTATAAGAATGAATAAAATTCACAAGTTGTTATACGGCTCACCTGTGCTAACGTGATCTATAATAATACACATAAATGATTACTGGATCAAGGCTAAGATCTAAATTTGAAAATTTGACTCGTTCTTAGATAACTTAATTTAAGAGCTAAATTATCAATTCATTTAATTTATTAAGTCTAGATCACACTTATACTATTAGCATATTAAAAGTGTGCTTTATATTTAATTAGAATATATGAAATTGAATAAATATGTGTATTAAATTGAGATTTAATAAATATAAAGAATATATTTTTTTTGTGTAAAAGGAAAAATCTGGTTGATCATTAAAGTGTTAATAGGCTAAACCAAGCAGGTGAGAAATGCCCAAATTAAAGGCCCGAACTTTACCAGATTGAGATGGATCTTAATTTGAAATTATTTATTGATTTTAATTTTTTAAAAACCGATAATTAAAAAGGGACAAAAGGAACCCAAACACTAGTTTAAAAGGATATTAAGCTTTAGGAGTCCACTTCGGCCTAGGGTCCAAAACTAATGTCAGTTATAAAACAAATATTAGAACCCTAGGGTTCATAATGCTAGGTATGCAGCCTAAATAGAGAGAGAGAAAAAAAAGGAAAGTTCATTTTTTTCTCTTTAATTCCATTCCAAAGTTTGATTCTCATGGGTTGAGAATCAAACTAGAAAAAAGTCATGCAATTATTATCCATGTGGATATCAATAGAGATTAGGTATCGGTTCGAATCCAACTAGAAGTGGTGGCGGAACAGTGGCCGGCGGAGGCAAACGGTGGTGGGTACAGCAGCCGAAAAGGAGAAGGGTGGAAAGTCGTCTAGTTTTCGGAAAAGAGTTGGCTTGATATATCATTTCTCTCTTCCCTCTTCTTTACTCAAATTCTAGTTGATGATAGTTTAGAAATTGTAAACCAAAAGTTCAAGATGTGAAAATATTATATATTTCTCGTGACCTTGAGGTAGTCACTTAAATCGGATAACCGAAAGTCATATTTCGAATATGATATTTGGCTCCCGGTAAGTAAAAGTTTATCAACTTACAGTGGTTTTAGAGTGTCATGTTGTATGCTGAAAAACGGTTTTGTCCGATTGGTTGGGTGGATACTAACTTCTAATCATTAAGAAAAACAATCATATATTAATGTGATAAAAAAAGTTTTCCCCGAATAAAAGCAATTGATCTCTGTAATTCTATACATGTTTGTGTCGTTTTAAAAAAATACTAAGTTTTTTTTTTCCTCCAATTTTTTCTTTCCTAAATCCTATACCTATATTCAAAGTGAAAATAAAGTACCAAAGAGAAAATAAAGTGACATACTTTTCGGTATGATATTTATAGCTATTTTTCAATTGAATTCATATTTAATAATAAAATGGCAATTCAGGAGATATAACATTAAATTTTAGGTTTATTTTTTAATTAAATTTGGATTTAATAATAAAGATGACAATTTAGTGGAATATAACAATAAATCCTAGTTATGTTATTTATAAAAGTTTATAATTAAATATAATTTAATAATAAATAAAGCAATTTAGGTGGTGTTATAAATTTATATCCGATATAGGAATTTGAAAAATGATACATAATGAAATTATATACTTAAGGTCAATTTTATATTAAATGCAAAATATATTTATATATATATTAAATTATATGTTGTTATCTTGAATTGTTTTCATTAATTAATTAGAGAATATGATTTTACTTATAGGTTGAAGTCATCTAATTTTTTTATATTTTACAGTAATTTTATTTGTAGAGGTGAGTACATTTTCCAATCCCAACAGGAGCCTATATTTTAAATTTAATACTAGTACAAATTTTTGATACCGAATTAAATACCGATATTAATCTCTGAAATTAAAGATCAAGATCAAGAATATATATATATATATATATATATATGATATACCTATTTTTAAACCCTTATTTTCTTTCATTTTCTCTTTCCTTCAACACCTCACATCGTTGCTTTTTTAATCTTCTTTCTCCATCCTCTTTTGTACTACCCCAACCTTTTTTTTTTTAGAAGATTAGGTCAGGTTTTGGTAAGGTGATTGATTTGACAAAGATCCGATTATTATTATTATTATTATTATTATTATTATTATTATTATTATTATTATTATTATTATTAGTTTAAATGTGTTTTGGTAAATAGTAGTAAAGAAGGTAGATAGAGATAAATATAGAAAGTAATAAAGGTAAAATGAAAAATATAATCTTTTAAATAAAATTAATGGAAAAGTCATTAAGAAAAAATATAAAAAATATATTTTTAGAAAGAAATAATAAAATCCCTTAAAATGAAAAAGAAAAAAAAAATCATTTCTTAATAAATGAGGGAAAATTATACCCAAATTATTAAATTAAGAAAAAAATTCAATTATAATCATATATTTGACCGAATCTAAATGGATCGACCCAGCTTCACATAAGACTTACCTCACCATAAATACCCGACCGAAATCTAAATGGCCCGTTGGATCTTGGGGGATGCATTAAATCACAATGCCTTTGAAGCTGTCCCTAACAATCGTTTAGCCGTAAAGGTTAAAGTACTCTCTTCTATTTTGTTTTGTTTTGTTTTTTTCTTAGGTCTCTATACTTCGTTAATCAACTTTAAAAAAAATATTGCAACATCCAACGGTTAACTAAAATATGTGGAATCATTTAAGAGATGGACATGAACGAAAGGAAAATGAAAGGGAGGCAGCAGCAGCGGGTGGAGAAGGGGGCATCCACGTAACGGAAAAGAGAGCCTTTGAAAATGTTATTGCAACTATCTACTCTACTCCACTCTCCTCTTTATCTTTCATTTGAAAATTTTTTGTATAGATTATATTAATAATAGATTAATTAATTTAAATTATATATATATATGTATTATATTATATTAAATTAATATATAATTAAAATAAATCGTATATAATTTAATTTCTCCGTTTGATATTTCTTTACATTTTTGAACCAAAAGAGGTCGCATCACCTTTTTCTTCTTCTTATTATGAGTAGAAGAGATATCCCACTTAACGTCATGCACTTTATAAACATTACACGTTCCTTTAAGTTGGCAGCTTTCCATTCTATCCGTGTTTTCACCCTGTAGGCCCATCTATCTTTGGGACAAAAGTGGGCCCACTGACCTCCTATCTTTCAATTATTATTTTTATTTTTGTTTTTGTTTTTGTTTTTTTAAGCGCGTAGGCCCATCATTATTAATTAATATTTATTTATTTATATAAATAATTTTTTTACCGTAGGCCTCCATCCATAAAATGCCACTTGGCTGTACAATAAAATAGAGGCGGCGCTAGTCGGTTTTTGATGACAGCAACTGATAGAGCCATTTTTTGGGTTGGGTTGGGTTGGGCTCATTTCATCAGCCCATACTGAGTTCGCTATAATTTCGTTCTTGCCCATGATAGATTGAACTACAAACGTTACTACCTCGTTTACACTAACGGGATTTTCCAGAAAAATTATGCGGGAATACTTTGGATCTTAACCCTTTTTTTTTAATTATAGAACCTTGGTCTTCAACACAGAAAAGGCCCAGTTGGACCTCACTAAACGTTGACAGGCCCAGCTTTCCATTTACCGCAAAAAGAGCAGTCCAAACTGCAAATGTGTCGTTAGCTTTCCATTTACCGCCCGCAAAGGAAAAACCGGTGAAAAGCGGAAGATGATCGGAGACGTCGAGAAAATGGTGGCCGTCGGTCTAATCTGGGGCGCAACAAATGCTCTAATGCGTCGAGGAGCAATCCTCTGGGAACAAGCCATCAAATCGTCAAAATCAAATCGATCCTTTCCTTCCATCTGTAACTGGCTCAAGCTCCTCTCGATCTGGCAGTACTCGATTCCTTTCCTGGTTAACATCTCCGCGTCAGCCACATTCTTCGCTATTCTAAGTAACGCTCCAATTTCGCTCGCGGTCCCTGTGACCAATGCGACGACGTTTGCTGCCACCGCTGTGTTTGGGATCCTTCTCGGAGAGGAGATCCGGGTCGGGTTCGCTTTGTTCGGTACGCTTCTTATTGTTCTTGGTGTTTGGCTTTGTATCACGTGATATAATTACACTATGAATTCTTAATTTTTATTTATGATGATATTCTTAACTTCAATTCGGCGTTTGGATGCTAAGAAAAGATGAAAGAA
The DNA here is from genome assembly GCA_027186245.1 of Coriaria nepalensis. Taxonomy (NCBI): domain Eukaryota; kingdom Viridiplantae; phylum Streptophyta; class Magnoliopsida; order Cucurbitales; family Coriariaceae; genus Coriaria; species Coriaria nepalensis. Next base: position 4,184,835 of record CP114484.1, on the reverse strand, counting down.
CGACAAAATGACAAATCCGTTCTACGATGCAGAAAAACTAAGAAAGAACGACAGGATGTTAGTTGGATGCAGATAGATAAATGTTATCAAAGAATGTACAAATTAAGGGAAAAGAACAATTACAAGTAACACGGTTTTATTCATGTTTGTTTTTCTTTCTTTTTGTACAAAAACCGATGCTAATTATAAATCTGTACAAAAATGAGAAATCTCTTACAGATTCTACATAATAACAATTTCAATACTCGGATTAGATATGTCACGTACCAGTTCCACTAGATAGACATCTTCGGTATGACTCATACTATGTACATCTCTATAAGAACTTAATAATCCCTCAACCAACTACATACCATTAAAGGATCTGGATCCATGCTCCAACACTAGGCACTCCACGATAAACTATAAACAGAAGATAGTATCCCAGTGGGGCAATCACACCAGATGGTGGCGCCACCACATCGGCTCTATAAATCGAACCCCTAACTGGACCCACTTGATTCTTCCCTAAAACAATCAACCTCTGATTCATAGAGTATCCATGAGTAGTGAAAGGTGGTGGATACATAGTAACCATGATATCTTCATTCAACACCACTTTATCAGCTGGATTCAACTTAAACTGGATCGTAAACACTTTTCCATAGTTCCACTTGACAGCAAAGGATCTGTCGATGATAATCTCGGGCCGGTTAATCTGTAATTCTGGGGCCAAGTAAGGCGGTGAGAATTTTTCCACTCTTAACTCTGTTGGGTATTTTGCTTTGTAGTCATATCCCGGGTTTGTATTACTCCCTGAAACAAGGATTTTCCCGTCAGGAAGAACTGCCGATGTTGAGTGATACATTCTTGCAATTTGGGTAGGCGCTAGCTCTTTAAATCTTTTTTCCTCTGCTTCATATGGACTGTATAGAACTGGACTGAAATTCGGCTGTTCAGCGAACTTCCATGCCGAAGTACCTGAGGGATAACATAAAATTGTATAAGATCCTAAACAGTACTAAATTTGTATTATAAATGTATAAGCAAAACATATCTAACAGTTATCGTATTTTGAGCCTCATCCTAAGGACAAAGTCTTAACATACCAGTCTTAGCTCCATTAAGGATTAGAAGATCTCCAGTCGGCAGAATCAACATATCGCCCATTACTCGAGCCGACGGCATGATTTCTTGCTTCCATTCTGAATCAGAATCCGTGATTTTGATTCTTTGACAGTCATGAAGAGCAGGCAAAAAGATCCCTTTTTCGGCGGATTGGTATGCATCAAGCGGTGAGCCGCCACAAACAATGACCTCGGCAGAAATAGTTGACGGGTTCACTGGCTGGAGATTTATAGGGAGGAGAGCAGACATCGCAGATCCCGGATAGTTTCGAGCCGTACCAGCAAGAGGTGGGAAATTTCTAATGATCTTTCCGGCTTTATAGTCTAGCAAGACGGACCATCTATTGGCAAAAACGAAGATATTGCCGTCAGTTGATAAGTGCACGAATGGATATAAACTGTTTTCGTCTACATCAGTTGCATTGAAGAGGAATTGGAACATAGCTTGCGAATTTAAAGGGTTGTTTTGTCCTTCTCTTGGCACAAATTCATAGCTGAAAGATCGTCGGCCGCCAAACAAGATGAAGCTTCCGTCGGGTAAAGTCGCTTGGCTTGCATACCTTAAATAATAAGAAACATATGTCAATCAAATGTTTTCTCCAATGTATGGATAACATAAATTAGTGGTAGAATGTCTCATCCAAATTGATTGTACCTCTGTATACTATTACCATCATTTTTTGTATTTAATTTTTAGCGTCCTATAAGGTACTATGAATATTAGAGATGGGGTTGGGATTTATAAAAAATTTGATTCGTTATGTCAAGTTCTAAAATGTCATATATTTTGTTCAATTATTATAAAAAGTATATAATACACATATATATATAAATATACATACATATATAGTAACAGGGGGTGGAGATGAGGGTGGGAAGGAGAGACATTGCACATCCTTCACTTTTTAAAAATTAAAGTTTTAATTTAAAATTAATAAAGTTTAATAAATAAATTCTTAAAATTTCTATTTAAAATACATTTTTTCCCACCCAAATTTTTATATAACGTATTTCATATCCTATAATTTTTTACTGACCCCTACCCTTTATTTATAGGAATTAACTTACCATCTTGAACTTGCTAACGAATTTTGATATTCCCTAAACTCGCAATCGTCGCAAGGTTTGAAGTATCTGACTGATCTATCTCCGTCAAACCAACCACCGGTACTCACCAAAGTGCCATCCGGCGCAAGCCCTCCAGATGAGCACCATGGGTCCCACGTCAACTATACAAAACGTTGTTGAACTTAATATTATCCATCTATATTTACAAAACGTGCATGCATGAAAATTTATAATATGTTAGCGACTAGGTAGGGCTAGTTAATTACGTACCTTGAGTGGCCTGACTTTTCCCGTGTTAATATCAAACTCAACTGCATGAGCCCAACAATCTATCTTCTCAGTATCGTTCTTTTCCTTATCCTTCCAAGGAACACATTTTTCTCCAACAGGCAATTTAAGCGCCGATATATGAAAAGCCGATGAATCGATCATTATGATCTTGTTATTTGGAAGCAGATTAACATGCATGGCAGAAACACCTGAATCATTTGAAAAAAGTTGCCACGACCCGGTAGATGAAGTCACCAGCTTTTGAGATTTCGAAAATGGGAGCGGCTTCAAAGGTAAGGATCCTTTTGGAAGAGGTGTCATCGGAAATGGCAGCATCGTGTCAGTTGGAGGCAGGACAGCCCCAACCATGGTGTCCTGCCCGCCTGGTAGATATCTTTCTCCCGTATCTTGGAAATGAGGTATGGGGAAAAAATCCTTTTTTTTATGGGCATAGTTATATTGCAATCCGCCAAACCCAAATTTTTCACCTATAGGTCGAAAAGGGGGTAGGAAGAAGAAGTAGGCAAAAGTAGTTGGGAGGAAGAAGAGAGGAAGAAAAAGAATAAACTTTGTGATGGTCGCCATTTTTTTTTTTACAATGGAAGAAACGAACTAGCTAGCTTCTTTCTTCCCCAACAAGAAATCTTAGTTCTTCAATTGAAGAAGTTCCTCATTTAATTGTAATTTTTCTTTTTTCTTTCGTTCCCGCATGTATCTTGCAAATTTAAGGTAAGGTGGGCTTTGCTGATTTACTAGTTTTTGTTTTTTTGTTTTCTTTTGTTGGCCAAGAAAACAGTACTTGGTTGCACCTTGTTTGAAGGCAACTCAATGGAAGGAACATCGCTAAAATAATTATAGGTGCAAAATTAAAAGCCCAAAACTAAAATTTGGGATTTAAAATAATTGTAGGAGCATATAGATTTACTTAATCCAATTGGGTGTTCTTCCATTCTTGTGTATGTATACATATATACATACTTAGATACATATATATATAGATATCTATCTATATCTATATATGTATATCTCCTAAAGATATGTTCTCTAAGCCACACTTTAGTCATTCAATACAGTAAGCAGAGGCGGAGCCAGAAATATATTTTTGGGCAGCAGTTAAAAAAAAAAAAAAAAAAAATATATATATATATATATATATATATGTATATAATATATTTTATAATATGAAATATTGCATGGGTAAAAATTACCAAATACGGATAAACTTCAAAAAAGATAATTGTATAGTAAATACTTAATCAAAGTAATAAACAATCTAAATATTGTTTGTGAAGATAGTGATTGCATAAATATAGACTAGCAAAATAATATATTTTTATTTTTATTTTCTCTTTCTTTCTCGTACTTTCAATCTTAAATCTAGACTGGTAAAATTATATACATCTATATTCGTAATTTTTAAATTTTGGAGATTATAGTTTTTTTTTATTTAGTAAAAGTATAGACGTTGTAATTCTTTTTCGGCAGATTTTTATTAATCAAATTTCAGTCTTTTTTCTAGTTGATTCCAATGATTTTTCACGTCCATTTATGAACAAGATCTTTTATTTTTTATTTTTTTTTTCACATTTTCGTGCTACATACGGTGATATTAGAGCTATTGATGAGGATCATATTCAAGCTTTTGAAGTGAGGTTTCAAGCAATTGAGACTAATCTGAATGAGATGAGCAACAAACTACAAGGTGTGCGCTAGCCTTGAATCTCACAGGCGATTATCCTTCTCGGAAACAATCACCCATCGTCCATGTTCATAATAATGATCAGGTTGATGCCTTTGTGAACCCAACCCCAATTCAGAACCATGCTCATCATGAGGACTATGATGGTTACAAAATCAAGGCAAAAAGTCTACATGTCGAGGATTTTCTTGATTCAATTAATAAAGTAGAGAGATTTTTCGAAATCATAGAGGTTAGTGATCAGGAGCGTAAGGTCGCAATTGTCATGTATTAACTAAATGGACGAGCCGGAGCCTTGTCGCAAAGTATACGTGATGAAAGCTACAGGTTGAAGCAACCACCTATAAAGGACTGGATTATGATGACTGAAATATTGCAACATTGATTTCTCACTAGAGATTGCACGCATGCATTATACATGCAGTTTCTAAATTGTAGATAGGGAAATCATTCAATGTTTGTTTATATTAAGGAGTTTTTGAGGTTACAATATCAAAGAAAAGTAAGGGAGGCCAACAATTATCCGATTACTCGATTTGCAAGGGGTTGAAATATGAAATTTAGGACAAGATGAGGGGTTCAACCAATTTCTTTGTTGACATATGTGAAGGAGATGACATTTTGAGTAGAGGCACTGCTTTCACAACAATCAAGTTGCCCTCTAGGGATTCAGAAATATACATAGAAAACAGCTAGTAAAGCATTAGAAAGGTCATGACAACCTCAGACGTCGAGCCCAACAGTAGAGTAAAAGCAGCTGGTAGTGGAATGAAAAGTGACTAATAGTGCTATTGTGAATAACCCTCTTATGATAAACCCACTGTTGAGAAGTGTTTTAGGTATGGCCAACCAAGATATAGAACCAATAAGTGTCCTGAGTAGAGGCGAGTCCATGTGGTGGGTACAGTTGAAGGAGAAGATTATGCGCAGGAGTATTGTGAGAATCCAATCGAGGGTGAGATTGTTTGTATTTTATAGAGGATTTTGTGCTTTCTTAATGGAGTTCTGTAAATACATCTCATTTTAATTAGTTTAAGTTTTTTTTTTCCGGTAGAGATTTTTTTGAGAGAAAAAGAAAAGAAAAATATTATCATCTCTACGTGCCCACACATGTTCTATCGTGTTGAAGATCGACTTAAAAGATTGTGGTGTGAGTCTTGATAATCGCTTTGTGCAGACAAATGTATGACATCTTCGTATAGATCTAAAATTAATTTATATGTAGATGAAGGATCGCTAAAACGGTTTTTAGAAAATTTTTGTTATATACTGGGAACGATTATTCGCTTCCGCTGCGTGGTTTCAAACCGCCTTTTCCAACATTTTCCACCCTATTCATAGGGTTATTCTGGTAGAGGAGGAGGAGGAGAAGAAGAAGCTTGCTAAGCTCCCAATTTACTTCAAATATGCTACATTACTCCTTTGATCCTTTCGTCAATAGACTGACTCATTTGACCCCACTGATTGATCATGGTCCTTTGCATAGCTTCCACAACTTAAGCCTATCCAACCAGGTCTCCCTCATTTTCCCCTATACTAGTTTCTAGGGTGGTAACTCCCCCTGCAACTTCTTCACCCACACCCCTTAGTGGAACTCTTTATTCTTCTTCCATACACATTTGATAGAAAGGGAAGAGGTTGATCCCCCTGCACATTCCCAATAGCTTGCTCCATCTTTCCCGACTCTTTTTTACGCCAACTCAAAACTTCTAACTAAAAGAACTTTCCATAAATGAGGACCAAAGAGGGGTCCCCACGGTCAGCTACAAACTGTTGATGCTCAAATTTAGTCTAAACAGCAACAATATACCCCTCAGCTAGGCTTCTGCTCCTACACACGAAAAGGAAGGGTAGGCCGGAGTTATATCCAGTACACCCCCTTCGATACTTAAGCTAGTTTTTGAAGAAGAGTTGTTTCCCTTTAGAAAATAAGGAGAGTTTTAGATGATAAATAGTAATTAACTTTTGACATATTTAGGGTTTATATATTTATACTACTTTAAATGGGGGACCGCACCAACTATACCTTTACACATGGCATGACCTAACTGGCATAGATTGTTAGTGGCTTAGTGCTCCTGCAATTTCTTTGATTGTACTTTGACACAGTTAGGGAATTGGTTCCCCACTACCTGTGTCACGAAAGCCTTATCTAATTAGCTTTTCATATTGCTCTCACTTACTTCAATAAATCGGCCACCTTGACAGACTTACTCTTTGACAAGGTGCCTGAGATGGGCTTCTAAGACGTAAATATCTGACCTGGTGCCATTCATCAAGGCCAACCAGACTTGGTTGGCATATCATTGCCCTGGCCCTTCATTCAATAAACGGGACTCATTTTAATTGACCAAAGGACATCAGTTCAGATGGATGCTTCTGGTCTTTCTTTTACTCTTACTCGGAAGAAGGGAGGAATTTCCGCCCAATAGCTACGTACGAACACGCATGAAATTTCATAATTACCCTAATTATGAATAGGGTTGGTTGATTAAGCACGTACCCTGAGTTGCCTGAAAAATCTGGTGTTAAGATCAAACTCAACTGATTGAACCCAGCAATCGATAAACTCACGATTATGCTTGTTGTCCTTCCATGGAACGCATGAGACCCCATTTGGCAATTTGATCCCAGATATATGAAGCGCTGAGGTATCGATCGATGATTATCATCTTGTTATCATTTGGAAGCAAATTACCATGCATGGCTGAAACACCCAAAGAATTCCTAAGGAATTCCCACATCCCTTGTTTGGAGTCGGCAAGTTTTGAGCTACTGGCAACAGTCCAGCTGAACAGATCATCTTGGGCAAAACTCCGGAATTGATCTTGGACACACCACGGTTCTTGGACACATTAACCAATGGGAAAAATTCGGCTTTCGCGCCAATCCCGAGGTTGTCTGCTACTCTATGAAAAGAGTGTTGTAAGGAAAAATCGGCATAAGTTCTAGCTGTGAAGAAGCAGAAGAGAGTCTTATAAGGATTGCCTTTGTACTGGTGTCATTATTAGGAGTTGGTAGATTAGAACTTTGTTGATGGTTGGAAGGTAACTCGAATAGGGGACAGACCACAACTTATATAATGTGCGCATGCGCACTTTTAATTAAGAAGTTAATTTCCAATTAAGGCTTAAGATAAGAAAGTATTACGTGGAATGTACTTCATACGATAAGAAAAATATTACGTGGAATTAAGCTTCGGGGATGTACTTAAGGATTTAAGTGGGATAATTTGATGGAATTAAATTTTGGGATAAAGAAAGTGATGTAAGGTGTTGGTAATTAGCAGCTGTTTGATGTTGACTTTACTAGTATGAAAACATCAAGTTTGAGAATCTAGATTTTGGTTTTTTTTTTTTTTTTTTTTTTTTTTTTTTTTTTTTTCTTGGTAAGCAATTTCTCTTCAAGCATGCTATACAATTAATACGAGCATGATCTTTCTATATAAATGGGCACTAATCCTAAAAACTAAAGGTGATAGGAAATAATTTAATAATTTATATTATGTTTAATAGATAGCTCAAATCAAGCTCTAGTTTCAAGTTTAAATCTAAGTTATGGATCTCTATTAATAAAGATCTCGAGCTCCGAATATAGATTATAGTAAAAAAATAATACAAAAATTAGAGAAAAAGACAATAATTATTTATAAATTTTTGAAACCAAATTATAAAAGAAAAGGAAGGTTTAATTAATATTTTAAATTTTTTAATTACCAGTATGATATTATTAAAAATTTATATTTATAAGTATCATCATATAATTTATACTAAAATATTAAAATATTATTATATTAATATTATTATTTTTGAAAAATGTCATAATAATTAAAAATTTTGATTTTAATAATATAAGAATTAAAAAATTGAGTTTAGATGACGAAGATAAATTTGTAAAATATAAATTATATAAAAATTAGAATATAATTAATAAAAGAAAAACATTAATGAGCGATTAAATTGATAAGAAAATAAGTTGGGCATGTCTTATCAATCAGCAGTAATTTGGCTTTAAGTGGCGAACATGGTTAGAAGTGTGGGGTGTAGTAGTTCTGGATATATATGTATATATATTTTTAAATTAAGATCTTAAAACTATACAAAATTATATATATTTTCTATGAAAATAATAGTCTTATCAAATCTATATTACATATAATTAGTACAGTTCATTTTTTGCAAACTGAGAGAAAAATCCCTAAATTACATTGCAAATATAGTCTCCTTAAAAAATAAAAATAATAAAAAATAATAAAATAAAAAAGTGATTGGTTCGATTTTTTATAAGAATGAGAACGAGAATAAAAGAGATTTTCTTTTCTTATAAAAAAAGAAAAAAAAAAGATAAATAAAAATTGAATTATTAATTTATTTTTGTATTTAGTATTACAAGAAATAAATAATAATTTGAATTATGAAAAATGAGTTTTAAATGTTTGACAAAATAATGTATTTAGTAAAATTTAAATATTATAAAGGTTTAGTGTAAAAAAAAAAAAAGAGTTATTACATTCCACTTCATATTTTAAAATTAATTTGAATTACATTCTTTATATTTGATTTTTTAAATAATAAAAACAATTATTCTATTTTAATATAATTAAATTAAATTAAGTAGAGAAATATTATTTATTTTAATTTCATTCTTTTTAAAAAAAATTGAACCTGAGTGCCTAAATGTGTAAATTCTAATTTTCCTGCTTATAATTGCCGTGAACACAATTATGTATCGATGACTGATGCTGTGGCTATTTGTCAAGAGTTTCTAACGCTTAAATAACACTTCTTGCTTGCTTTTCGGAAAGAAGAAAAGAAAATGGCATTTTGATCAAATCACTAGAAAGTTAAATAGCTACATTATTGATAGTCTGAGCTCCAAATCGGGTTCTTCAATCTGATCACTTGATTCCGAGCTGCGACCCTTTAAACCCATTGAATCACTTCTATTTTTTCTCCTCACCCTACTCGAGCGTTCCTGAAGATTAATTAATCACATAATTAACAAACAAATTAGTAAATTCAATTAATTTATTCGTTTCAGAAATTAAATGATATTTATTGTAAATTCATTATTAATTAATGGAAAAATAAAACATATATAATAGATTACCTGTATGTGTGGATTTTGTTGTGCAAAATGTTGGGTCGTTTCTAGGATCATGTCGCTCGGATACTCCCAGCTGAATTAGAGGAAATTCATTAATGTTGAAATCATCAATGAAGATTTACCTATAAGTGCACTGTGCTGTTATAGTAGACGAAAAATCTATGAACTTCTTCCTTTTCTAAGTCCAATGTTTTCAACGTAATGTTTGCTGTTTTGGAACAAGATTTTAGCTGAAATGGTTTTTGTGTTTGTTGTATGGTCTACTTGTTCATCATCCTTTTCCGGCATCATAAGCAAAGTGTCGGAAAATTCAATCTGATTACCTTGTTGTTGTTGTTGGATGAGAAGTTGATCCATTTCTGGTGTTTGTAGTTTCTTGTCCTTGATCAAGACCCATCTGTGTATATATCCCATGAATTTAGACGATTTAAAGAGCCATTTCATACAGCCGTAACACAAAATATGTCTTTTTAAGAAAAAAAATGTCGTGAGCACATACCATGATGCTGGAGTACTGGAAGCCAAAAGAGGATGATGATGGCATGGAAGGAAATGTTGTTTGCACTCTCATGATCTCTTCCTGCATGCATGTAAATCAATCAACATCTCTTAAAAACTTCATTGATCACAAGAATTCCTTATATTTGGGTTGTGGTATATAATTCGACAATCTTTAGGGTTTTTTTTTTTTTTTTTTTCTCTTAAAGGGTGCAATATGAGGACTTCGGGGGGGGGGGGGGGGTGAGGAAGGTACATAGATACCAGAAGATATGATAAATCAAATCAAGAAGATCAAAATGGCAAAATGTGTACTGCATAAGACCTACATGTATAGTGTGTGTATGTCTGATGAAACTATTTCATAAAAACTCTTTAAAAGGTTACAAGGCAACAAGACACACAAACAAGAAGTTATTAAAAAAGAGAGAGAATTACATTTCTGAGATTAGTGGCAAAGGGAGCTTGAAAAGAGGGATAATGATCATAGTTAGCAGATGATCCCATTTCACCATGTAATCTCAGTTTCTCTAGTTGAGCTACTCCAAGTCCTCTCTGAGGTTGCTTTGGCTTATCTCCATTACTGCCCTTCTTCCCTCTCCTTGAAGAAGAAGAAGAAGACCCAAAATTACTGTTATCCATTTTCTCAAAGCGAGTGAAGAAAATATGATCCAAAACCTATTTTATCATTTGGAGAGATCTCTAATACCCCTTTTAAGCTGTTTTCATGATCCTCCAAATAAACAATTATTGCAGTGCTAGCTGGATCAGACTGTGCAGTAGATTTGAAGGCCCTTTATATTTAGATTTTATGCTCTTTTTCCCTTGCTTCTCTTTTGAGAACTTCCAAGAATTTAAGATTATTATATTCATCATGGTTGTCATTGTTAACAACTTTCCTTCTACTTCAGACAATTCTTTTTAGACTGCTATTTTGACAGTGATTGTCTCTGATTTGATTGTCGCTGATTTCTAGTGTTTTAAAATGACCAATCTACACTGCACTTCGGCGGCAAAATAAGTCGGTACCGCAGGCCACGGATTATGTTATGTTGTGTCCGGTATAGATTGATCTATATCGTATCTATATTTATATCTAAAAATAAGAGTACGATACGGATACATTAATGGGTTATAAATGTATTATACTAGTCTATAAGCCAGTTTCAGCTCATATGCCTATTTTGGTCTGTGAGCTTATTTCGATCTGTGATTTTGAAAGCTTACTTTTTTTAAATAAAAAAAAAATTTTAAAATAATTAGTAAAATACTAATAATGTAATACATATTTTATATATTATTAATAATTCATAATTATTATTTAATAAATTAGAAATTAATATCTTTAATAATTAAAATTATAAATAATATAATAAATATTATTTGGCCAAATAAGATCTTACATTAATCGAAATATTTTTAATATATAAAATGATTTTTGAAGAAAAAACCTTCAAAATTAAGAGACGTTTTTAAATTTGTGCCTTGGATGGACCCAAAAGAGTCATGTCGTGCCAATCTACATACCCGCATAGTTGGACATGACACGGCCCAGCACTCATGCCATACTTTTATCGTGTCATGTTATGTGTGTTCGTGCTGGTCCGACCAATTTTATCATCTCTACACTACACTGGATTTAATAATAGAGAAATCCTTATTTTAATGGTTTTAAAAAAAATATTCTCTCTCTACAATGCTAATTGTTAGAGGATCTTGAGAAAAAATTTCAATGATTTTGGAGAGAGAAATCATAGTTCACTCTTGAAGTATATACTTCAGGTAATTATAATCAATCTATATCAAAATACTTAATCTTGATAGTAAAAATATTGATGTACCGGTTAGAATATTTTATTTTTATTGAGAATTCTATTACGAGTTATTTATCAAATTCTTGACTTTCAATTACTACATTCTTGAGTCAACTCCTAAGGTTAATTAGTGATATATTAATATATATATATATAATTATTTCTCCATCTCCTCTTCTCTGGGGATTCCCTCCATTAGCCTTATGTAACAAACTCTATAAATCTAATGCAACACAAAATCCACTATAAAATTTCCAAAGTAGCAAGCAAGCACTGGATCTTCCGTTGAATGTTATGTCCCCAATTAAATCGTGGGAAATCTTTCTCGGAAGATTATGGGCTAAAAAGGTAAAAACCCAGCTGTATAATTTTACAAGCAAGGTGGGGTTAACTTGATAATGAATGAGAGATTTTGGAAATATTGATTACTTGCAGCTCCCACGTGTGGGGATTTTGCCTTAATGAGGAGAGTTCTAGGAAGTGTAATTTGTCGGAAGATTGAGCAAAAGATAATGGTAAATTGAGGAAGATGTCGTGGTAACTAAAATCGTTTCGAAATCTTATCTGATTGAGGTGTTTCCGGCATGATTTTTGGGGGTTATATTCTATGAGTAATTGTGAGGTGGAAAGTGATCGGAATCCCTCAATTTTTTCAAGCACACACGTGAACTCATGCAATTACCAGGAAGCCCCTCACAAACACTCTATGCATAGAGAATGTCATTAATCATATGTTTCATTCATATTCATATTCTTAAAAAGAAAAACATTGATTTGACAACTATGATTGCATGTGTTTGTCGGGATGAGTCTAAGGTTTTTGGAATGAGATCATCAAACTTTAATATTTGGATACTTTTCTACTATTATTTTTGGTCTTATATGCATTATATTTAGTTTTTATAATCCAAATCTTATGAATTACAGATATTCGATATAAATATTGAATATATGATATATATTAAATACGGAAATATATAAATTTAAAATTTTAAAATATGATATATATGAATATGTATTTTAAATTTTTTTAATTATTTTTTATATCTTTTAAACTTTCAACTTTAAATTTAAATAATATATGATTTAACACCTAATAAAATACATGCATCAGTAAAATTACATATCATATATCATACATCTAAAAAAATATTTAAAATACTACCACGGTTAAACATCATGTGTAACAATTCTAGTTTCCTTAAAAAAAAAACTACGAAAACAAACTAAAATATCATATGAAAAATATCTTAATACGAAATCGAATGAACTTTAGAAGTAAGTAAGATAAATAAAAAATAAAAGAAAAATTGAAGAAAAAGGTTATAAATTAGAACTTAGAAAATAAAGGGATATAGAGAGAAACTTTTTAAAATTTTGAATTATTTATTAAATGGACTAAAATTTGAAAAGAATATATATTTTAATTTTTAAAAATATCGTAAATTATCAAAATATTTAAAATATTATTTATAAAAAATATTCTCAAAAAGTTAAAAATTACCTTATTATTTTGTTATTTATTAAGACGCCATATGACATATTATATACATATCAAATAAGTACAAATATGGGATATGTATATATAAAATCTATTTTGAAATATCGACACTTCATGGTTGTGATCATTGTCACCCTTTTGTGATTTATATCATCACTAATGTTCCAATCATCAACTTTACCGTCACCTCTTTTATAAAGACACTATCACTTCTACCACACGGCTTGTTATGCTATCCATTTTCACCCGATCTGCTTCTCCCCACCATCACGTTCATCACTAAATAATTAATATTCTGACTATCAACATATTCATGAATCATCACCAGTACAACCATTGCCACTGCAATGTCCACTGCCCATGATCACCTCTACCGTGTTTTCGAGCACCACCCAATCGTCAGTGGCGAATCAGGAGCAAATGTAAATATAAATGAATTTTAAATTATAATAATTATAAATAGTACGGAAGTAAATTATATAATAAATTAAATATTAATTGATTACATTATAAAATATTAAATAAATTAAATAAAAAATAATAATTATATTATAAATACTTAAATAAATGATCTAATTAAGATTATTTCCGTTGATCAGAAGAAAATAGAAATAATAATTGCTTAAATCTAGATTGATCATGAAAATTATATACATTTATTTAATTTAGTAAATTATATATATATATATATTGGTAATATTTACAATAGAGACGTGATACGAACAATACCTGGATCATGAGAGTTAGCCATTTACTGTCTCGTCCTGGGTGTGTCTTGGCTTGTATTTGTTATACAACCAACAAAAAAAAAAAAAAAAAAAAACAGAAGAGTGAGATTCTAGTAGCTTGTACAAATCTATAAATATGTAAATAAAATAAAATAAAATAAAACTAAATAATTAAAATAATAACTTTGAAGGTATAAAATATATGAGATACGTCGCCAGCTCATATCAAAATCCATACGAATCAGCCTCAATCCAATATTATATACTAATCTAGTCTCTCCAATCTCCATGATATCATGGAGTACTTAATTAAGATTCCCGTCATAAAGTAGAGCTAGTATTTAGAGCATGTATACCTCCTCTGCCCTAGCATTCTTAATTGACTCATAAAAAAAAAAAAAAAAAAAAAAAAAAAAGGAAAGAATCCTCTTAGATTCTAGAGATATATATGTAGTAATGCACCCTTAAGGCCTTAGGATCATCTCCAATAACAAGATAAATATTTGAAAGAAATGTAGATTTGGTGGAAGAGTTCTTTATTAGTCTTCTATATAGATGCCTTATTAAAAATAAATAAAATTGGAATCAAATCTCCTCCTATACATGTCTGACATTATGAGAATGATAGTCATTTTTCATTAGTTTTCTGTAAATACATATAAGTATTTTATGAGATATTTGTAGGAGACCCGAATGAAATAGCTTCAAGTTACGGCGATGACACTTTTCTTAAAACTTAATTTCCCTGCGTTATGATGTAAAAGATTTGACGAATTATTTAAACTACAATGAAGCGTTTGTTTATTTGGTTTAAATTTTATTTATTAGATTGATCTACCAACACTTTATTTTTTTTTCTTTTGGAAAAACAAAAAAAAAATAATAAATTATTTGAAAATTATTTTCAACAAACCCACTTTATTCACACCATTTTTATTTTTTTGATTACATAGAAAAGAGTTTTTTATTTTTTTTTTATTTTTATAATCCAGGAAAGCTCTAGTATTAATGAAGATGTCTTTCAGACTTGAATCTTCACTTAGTGATAACACATCAATACTAATCATAATATATAATAATACAAACTTTGAACTATAGATCATATATGACTAATCAGACATGTCTCAAACCTAATACTTCTTCACATCTAAGTGTATAAAAATTTTGCTGAAACATTTAATGGCCACGTGTCATGTATCTTAATACATGAATGCTCTAGAGTCAAACCTTTGAACTCAATAGAAGCAGCCACACTTTATATTCATTAGGCATACTTATCAAATATGTCTCCTCACTTACATATCAAAGTATAAACTTTTATAAGTCTATTAAGAGATATATGTTCATCCTCCACCTTGTCATTACGGTAGCCAAGCACTATTCCCTTGGGATATAATTTATGTTTAGTGCTTGCAGTTACTAATTTAATGATGTATTTTGTCGCATTAAACTCAAAACTTATAGTTAGTAAGCGTTGAGTTGAGATTCTACCATTCATGACTTATAGTACATGCTTGATACCCATCTCTTTTGGAATATTCACCACTTGCTCCTTTGCATGTCCTTTTGCCAATGGGCTTGCCAAATTTTCATCAACTCATCTGTATTTTATCTTAAGGCTATGTTTTAAACTAATGTGTCTTGATTTTCCATAGTAAACATTATTATAAGCTATTGACGGTGTTGATTTACTATTATATCAAATAGAAACAAGTGTCATTGACTTTAGTCATACATGTATCACTAATAAGAGATTTCCTAGTCATTCCGCCTCTTTCCCGCATGCAACTAGAGTCATAAATTTTGATGCCATTATAGAATCATCAATTCAAGTTTGTTTCTTAGATCCACATGAAATGGCACCCCTACTAAGAGTGAATATCCAATCACTAGTTGAAGAGTGATTCTCATCTTGGTTTGTTACCTAACCAGCATCAGAATATCCTTCTAAGACATTTAGATACCTTTTGTAACTTATGCCATAATTCATTATCTTTTTTAAATATTTAAAGACTCGATATATTGCACTCTAATGCTCATTATTAGGATTACTACTAAATATATTAAGTTTTCAAACAACAAAAGTTATATATGGCCAAGTATAAGTCATGGCAGGCATATATAAGACATCCCTGCTCTTGCATAATATAATTGGGCAATCGGTCTCCCACAATTTCTACATAGTTTGATAGTATTATTGAATGGATACTCGCTGGTGTGCTTTCCAAGTGATCAAACTTTTTCAACACTTTCTCTATGTAATGAGATTATATTAAAACTATGTCATTATTATTTCTAATGATTTTAATTCATAAAATCACATATGTCACCCTTATTTATCAAAATTTATATCAAAATTTATATCAAAATTTATTTCATATCAAAATTTATCGAAAGAAAATCTTGGTATTTTGCACTTGTTCTAAGTAGTACCAAATATCAATATAGCATCTACCTATAAACATATGATGACCTTTTTCCCATTAATGGATTTAGTGCAAATATATTTATCTAATTCATTAATCTTGAAACCATTCAAAATAATAACTTGGTCAAACTTTTCATGTCATTGTTTTAGTACTTGTTTAAGACCGTATAATGACTTTATTAATTTACACACTTTATGTTCTTATCTATTGATCATGACACCCTTCTGAATGTTTCATATATACCGCTTCTTTTAATTCACCAATTAGGAATGTTATTTTGATATCCATTTGGTGAATGTCTAACTTACAAACATAAGTTATTGCTTTAAGTAACCTTATGGTGGCTCTTCTTGTAACTGGTGCATATGTATCGAAATAATCAACACCTCCTTTTTGGGTAAGACCATTAGCCACCAATCTATCCTTAAGCTTATCTATTGTTCCATCCATTCTCAATTTTTTAAATATCCATTTACATCTAGTGGGTTTAGAACCAAGAGGAAGATTACCCAATATCCAAGTTTGATTTCTCATTAGGGAATCTATTAAATCATTTATTTCTTCTTTTAAATAAAAAAAAACATCTTGAGACTCTTTAAAGGTTTGATAGCCGAACTCGACACTTAAAATAAGTAAAGTTGAGTTACTTATTGTATTTTTTATTCCCTCCACCAAATACATATAGAAATATGTTCCATATGTTTTGGGAGTTTTTATTCATTTACTCCTCATAGATTCTATCCACATACATGAATGACTCACCTCATAGGTTCTTTTACTCCTCATGCATCTAGTTGCACTTGAATCTACCCACCATAACTCATTATCTTCAAGATTGTTAACTTCAGAAATTACGGCCACAAAGTTATTTGTGAAATCCCTTTTCTTTAAGGCATGTCAATCTTTCTTGAAGTGTCTTGATTTCCTATTGTTAAAGCAAAACCTTATAATTTATTCTTGTCTTTTAAGAACTTAGTGGAAGATTACTTTTTCTTATTTTCCTCTTGAGGTTTCTTCTTTGAAGTTTCATCTTCCTCTATGGCATTGATTTTGTGAATATTTTCACTTTTATTTTCTTCTCTAACTTCAATTCTCAAGGCCTCATCAATGTGTAAATGATTTTTTAACTCTTCAAGAGATATGTCTTCCTTTTGAGACTGTTCCTAGAATTTTTCCAAGTAAAGGTCAATTTATCTATGATCATAGTTACTGTAAATGCTTTTTCATAGACAAATTGTGTTGTGAGAATTGATCAATGATAGTTTCAATTTCATTAAATGGATCCATAACATAATGAGAATCAACCACTTCGTAGTCATTAAATTTAGTACTAATGAATCTCTTACTTGTTATTATTTCATGTACCTTGTTTGAAGATTGTCTCATAGTTTCTTTGTTGTTGGTATATTGTGATATGCATTGAACAAAGAGTTAGACATTGCATTCAAGATGTGGCCTTTACATATATGTCATCGTCCTGGTACCATATTTACCTTTCACAAATTTTGGCCCATATATCGGTTTCTTCTTCAGTTGGCTCTTCGGCCCTTAGATTATTGATCATATAAAAAGCCTTGAAAGAATGTCACTGGAAAAAACATCAGCTTTTGCCAACAGTAGAAATCCACACCATCGAACACCCCAACTAGTTGAAAGTAGTCCATTGCCATATCTCTTAGAAATGTTAATGAAGTCATCTTGATAAACCCAAAGAAATAAGCTTTAAGATTGTTGTATGAGATCTTACAACAGAATCAAAGGAAATGGCTTCAAAACATAGCCGCTTTCCTTAAAACTCAATTTGCCCCACTATCGGTGTAAAAGGATGCGATGAATTTTCTTTAAGATAAAATGAAATATTTGCTTGTAATTCTGCACTGGCCAACATAAAAAAACAACCCACTGACTGTAAATAAGTTTTTCTGGATTAACAAAGCTTTGTATTTGAAGTTCGCAACCTACAAATGCAAAGAAAGATTTAGAGAAACAGAAAAGTTAAATGCTGAAAATTATGGTAAAGATTATAAAATACATGAGTATTTATAGACTCAAACATGCATGGGGACATAATTTGAATTAAATGTAAGAAACTTCAAATTCTTTATAAATTCTTTATACAAAATCAACATATTCTTCCTCCACATTAAATTTTATAAGCACACCTTGATTGTGACAAATAAATAAAAACTAAATATTTTATTTTCCCAAGGAGTTATATATAATGTATCAAGATTCGCAAGGATATAAATATTCAAATCATTAAATTACTAATTTAGTTACTGTAATTTCACAATTTTGTATTTTTATATAAGAAATATAAGGATGAATTCTCTAAATTTTGATATAATTATAATGATATCTTTTATTTTTATGATTATAATAAATATCATATATACTACAGGATTATATCATTAAGGGTGTGCACCAAATTCACCCACCCATAAATCCACCCAAAATCTAACTAATAGCATGAAATCTATGAGTTTAGATTGATTTAGGTTGGCCAGACGATCTAGCCGGATGAAGGAGTTGACATCCATCCAAATCATCGTCCACCCATATATATATATATATAAATTAAAATTAAATTAAAGCAATTTATATTTACATACATAGTTTTTTTTTGTATCTATATTATTATTATATTACTTTTCATTTATTCTTTTATCTAATAAAATAACTCATTTTCTTAATATTATTAACATCTTATTGTATTGGGCTGGTAGTAAATACCAAAAAATTAAAGTAATTAGAAACCAAGAAAAGAAAAGAAAAAACAATGACAATAGAAATTCAAAATCTTCACGGTCATTTTGTGTTGTTTTAATATAATTTATGTTATGAATTTAAAAGATAATTATGTTTTATATAAATAAATAATTTATGACATAAAGATATGACTTTAGTGTGAATGAGGTTGGTTGGTGGGAGCATGTGTGCGCTGCACCAACCCCTCTCCTACAGGGCTCAAAACGTGAAGATTCTTTGATCAGTGTGTCTGGGCCCATAATACAAACCCAATCAGTTCAAGCCCATAAAATGACCCGATCCACCACCAGCAAGCCACCCGAAACCAAAGAGAAAGAATCCTCATTTTCCGGTCATAGTTTAGTAGATTGTCTATCTCTATTGCCAACGAGCGAGGAAAACATAATGCACTAGATAAGGAATCTAAGCCTCGCCCGCCCTTCATTCCCCACTCCTTGTCTTCATTGGAACACTCTCTGTTATCGAAATAAAGTTTCTGAAACTAGTAAAATTTTACTTCTTTGTTTCCTTCTTCTTCTCTATATGAAGCTCTGGGTTATTTGAAGGTTTATAGGTACAGAATTATTTCTTTCTACGTTAATGGGTCATTGGTTTTTCTGCTTCTTCCCCTATTTTCATGGCTTCTCTGTACTGGGTTGTTGTTAATTTTATCTGCCTTCTTATTTATATGAAGCTGAGCTTTATATAACTACCTTAAACGAGTTCAATTCTTTGAAAAATGCTTTCTGGAATATTCTTCTCTTTTGAGGTTGGTTTTTTTTTTTTGGTGGGGGGGGGGGGGTATATCTCATAGGTTGGGTGAAATATAGAGTTCAAAATTTGATTTTGAAACAAGTATTGTTCTGAATTTGATGATTTAGGCAAAAAAAAAGTATGCAACATCATCTACCATTGAAACATGAAATATATCTCTTTATCGTTAATATCATATCATACAATGTATATGAATGTAAAAGGTATACGCGAAATATGAAGTTTGACTGAGCTTGCATTTGGGATAATGTTTTTGCAAATTGGAGCATGAATAAACTGTATTTTCGACTTCACTATGTTCTTTCATGTTCACAGTTTCAAATTGGAAGTTGACAGTAATATACTTTAGGCTTGATTGTTTGGTAAATTGGGTTTTTCAATTGGATCATTGTTTGAGACTAAGTTGAGTCTTGTATGCCTATTTCAAACACTTAACTACATGAAACCTTAAAACGAGAGGTAAAAATGGAGTTTAGAGAAAAAGCATCAGCCTAAACTGGAGTTTTAAAGCATCAAAAGCTCTTCCTTTTTTAAGTTTAAGTTCTTCCATTCTGTTGCTAAAAGTATTAGTACTAATTTCAATGCAGGTGAGCAAAAACGATGGGGAACTAATCTTATAATCCTCAAAATTTACCATTTAAGCCAATATGATGCCAGCCATTCAATATTCTATTTCCAATGTTTCAATTCTTCCCGGAACAACCTTCACACGAAAGAAGAACTATACATCAACTAGATTCACCTTCTCAAGAAAACACAACAAAAAGATTTCACTTTCTTCCCAAAAATTTCTCTTACCTCTATCAACTTCCATCCGATTATTCCCCCAATGCAGTAGAATATACTCTTTACATCATGGTTCAAGAATCCCCATCGTGTCAGCTACTGGAACTGATCTGGCAGTAAAAGAGTCTGATCCACCGATCACCACAGGAGATTCTGGAGAAACATCAAAAGTCAATGATGACTCTCCTATCAAATCAGATCCGCAGTCCAAACGATCAAGACCCGTTAGGAAGAGTGAGATGCCACCAGTCAAGAACGAGGAGCTAGTAACAGGTGCAACTTTTACCGGGAAAATAAGATCGATTCAGCCATTTGGCGCCTTCATCGATTTTGGAGCATTTACTGATGGCTTAGTCCATGTATCTCAATTGAGTGACGGCTATGTCAAGGATGTGGCGAGTTTTGTTTTGGTTGGTCAAGAAGTGAAGGTTAGATTACTTGATGCCAATTTCGAGACAGGAAGGATTTCTCTAACTATGCGTGAAAATGATGATACTAGCAAGGGGCAACAAAGGAGAGATTCACCTGCTAGTAGCTCTGCTAAACCCGGGGGATCAGGAAGAAGAAGCGGGCCCCAGAAATTGGGGCCAAGGAAAGATGAGGTGAGAAAGAGCTCAAAGTTTGTAAAGGGTCAAGATTTACAAGGAACGGTGAAGAATTTGGGCCGGGCCGGAGCGTTTATATCTCTACCAGAAGAGGAGGAAGGATTCTTGCCTCATTCAGAGGAAGTGGATGAAGGATTTGCAAATATCATGGGGGGAACATCGCTTGAAGTTGGTCAAGAAGTTAGCGTTCGGGTTTTGAGGATTACTAGGGGACAAGTTACCTTGACGATGAAGAAAGAAGAAGACGTTGAAAAGTTGGATTCTAAGCTTAGTCAAGGCACGGTGCATACTGCAACTAACCCATTTGCGCTTGCTTTTAGACAGAACAAGGATGTAGCTGCTTTTCTTGATGAGAAGGAGCAAGTAGAGAAAGAAGCTAAGAAGACAGTCGTGGAAAAGATTACAGAAATAGTAGAGAGCACAGGTGACCATAGTCAAACCGAATCGGATTTGTCAGAGGCGAAGGATGGGTCAATAGTAAGTGATGATAGTGAAACTCCGACCCTAGAGAAAGAAGCAGATTCAAGTTTGGAAAGCAAGCCTTCTGAGAGCATAGATAGCTCGGAAAAAATTGTGGATGGAATAGCTGACGCCATAGAGAAAAAAGAGCAAGAAACTAAGGTTCAGGAAGAAAATGTTTCTGCTTCAATGCCAATTATTGAGGAGACTGAGAAAACAGATGCAATTGAGGATGATGGAAAACCGGACATATCTGATGGCCCAGAAAGCATAGATAGCTCAGGAACAATATTGGATGGAGTAGCTGAGGCTGTGAAGAAAGAAGAGGAAAGTGAGGTTTGTGGAGATGTTTCTGCCGCAGTGGAGACTATCAAGGAAGGTGAACGAACAGATGCAATTGAGAATGAGGGAAAACTGGACACATCTGATGGCCCAGAAAGCGTAGATAATGCAGGAACAATTGTGCATGGAATAGCTGCAGCTGTAGAGAAAGAAGAGGAAAGTGAGGTTTCTGGAGATGTTTCTGCTGCCACAGGGACTATCAAGGAAGGTGAACAAGCAGATGCAGTTGAGAATGAGGGAAAACTGGACACATCTGATGAAGTAGCTTCTTCGGAAAATTCAGTTGGCCAAGAGCCTGTAATAATTCAAGATGGTGGTGATTTCGATAAGGACAGAATTCAGTCAGAAACACCGGCTGAAGAGAATCAAACTGTTTCTGCTGCTCCAGTTCAAGAAGAAGTGGTGGTACCAGAAACTGATAAGAACGGCAGCATTGTGGGCTCAGGTATATTTATTGATAATTTCTCTGATGCACTCGAAATCATGAGATCATGCTTCTTAGTATCTTGCTTCTCTATCATTTCATCACGAGAAATTTAGATCCAAGTCATTTCAAGGTGGCTGTGTGAAACTTGAAGATCTGGATCTTTGATTGCTTTTATCCAACAAGATATCGTCTTACTTATAAATTCGAATCTGAAAAATCTAAAGGCATTATATTTTTTTTCCCCTTTCTCTTCTTTCCTATATTTGAGATATACGGATTTTTATTAGTTATTAGTAGCACAATAATCATAACATATGGAGACTTCCAATGAACAAATTATATGTCGAGGTGATGTAACTAAGATGATTGTGTATATGATACTTCTAATGTTTATTGTTTTCTATCAAGATCAAGTTATAAAAAAAAAAAAAATAAGAATATTAATAAATAATGTCATCCTATGGTTCATTCAGGTTATAGTTTCAAACTTGAGTTTAGGCTGTAAGAAGATTTTGCAGTAGGACTTACTGAAGTTTTGTCGCCAAAGTAGATTTAAACACAAATTGGGGTATTAGTTTTTTAACATAACCCATAATTGTTTTGAATTATAAGAAATATTGTTTAAATGTTAAGACAAGTATTGCATTTACAGGTGGATTGGAAAGTGAAGGAGATTCTGATCTCTCTAAAGATTCATCCAATGAGCAAACCCCCCTCTCTTCCGAAAATAAGGTTCTTGAAGAAGTAGACAGTCAAGCAGAAAACAATATCAAGGATGAAGTGCAGATAGAGGCACCCACTACAGAGATTGAAGTTCCATCTTCATCAACTATTAATGATGAAAAACCCGAACCTAATCCCAAGAACAATAGTAGCGGCATTTCCCCAAATGAAAATGCTCCTAAAGGTTAACACATGCTTACTTGCTCAATGAAAATACCATAACCTTTTTTCCTCTCCATCTAATTATTTGCACTTCTTTATGAACTGCAGCTTCCATATCACCAGCTTTGGTCAAGCAGCTCCGAGAAGAAACGGGTGCAGGAATGATGGACTGCAAAAAGGCTCTGTCCGAAAGCGGGGGTGACATCGTAAAAGCACAGGAATTTCTCCGGAAAAAAGGCTTAGCTAGTGCTGACAAGAAAGCCAGTAGAGTAACAGCAGAAGGCCGGATCGGTTCTTACATCCATGATGGAAGGATCGGAATCCTCGTGGAGGTCAACTGCGAGACTGATTTTGTCTCACGTGGCGAAATCTTCAAGGAGCTAGTAGATGATATCGCCATGCAAGCAGCAGCCTGCCCTCAGGTGAAGTATCTTGTAACAGAGGATGTTCCGGTAGATATTGTCCTGAAGGAGAAGGAGATTGAGATGCAAAAGGAAGATCTTTTGTCTAAACCCGAGCAGATAAGGGAGACGATTGTTGAAGGGAGGATAAGGAAGAGGCTTGAGGAGTTGGCATTGCTCGAGCAACCATATATAAAGAATGATAAGGTGGTGGTTAAGGATTTGGTGAAACAAACCATTGCGACAATTGGAGAGAATATTAAAGTGAAGAGGTTTATGAGGTTTAATCTTGGAGAAGGGTTGGTGAAGAAGAGTCAGGATTTTGCTGCCGAGGTGGCAGCACAAACTGCAGCTAAATCCAACCTGGAACCGACAAAAGAGCAGCCAGCTGTTCCTGAGGCTAAGGAAACCGTGGAAAAGTAAGCAATTTCACTCCTGTTTTGTTAGTACTTTAGCAAAATATACCCCTAAATTTTATCAGTTATTCACTTGTCCAGATTCTTGTACAATTTTATCAGTGAACACTATTTTTCAGGCCACCCTCCATTGCAATTTCAGCCGCACTAGTCAAACAACTCCGGGAAGAAACCGGAGCCGGGATGATGGATTGTAAGAAAGCCCTCTCAGAAACAGGGGACCTTGAGAAAGCCCAAGAGTATCTCCGGAAGAAAGGCCTATCAGCTGCCGACAAAAAGTCAACACGTATTGCAGCCGAGGGAAGAATTGGGTCCTACATACATGACTCTCGGATCGGAGTCCTGGTAGAAGTCAACTGTGAAACGGACTTTGTCGGAAGAAATGAGAAATTCAAGGAGCTGGTTGATGACCTGGCAATGCAGGTCATGGCTTGCCCTCAGGTCCGGTTTGTTTCGATTGAGGAAGTTCCCGAAACTGTGGTCGCGAAGGAGAAAGAGATTGAGATGCAGAGGGAGGATCTCAAGTTGAAACCGGAGAGTATTAGGGAGAAGATTGTTGATGGGAGGATTTCCAAGAGGCTTGGAGAGCTTGCTCTTTTGGAACAACCTTTTATTAAGAATGATACGATTTTAGTTAAGGATTTGGTTAAGCAAACTGTAGCGGCTCTTGGGGAGAATATTAAAGTTCGTAGGTTTGCCCGGTTTACTCTTGGGGAGACATCGGAGGATGCCAAACCGGAATCTGAAGCATGAAGAAAACGAAAAGATTGGGATTCTGAACAGAAATGAGTGTAAAAACCGTAAGATTACAGACAAAAAATGCTTTTTTGGTGCTGATGAGTTTTTGATTAGTGGCTTCTTCGAGTTATTCCCCTTTTGTACGTTACTGAAGAAATATACACGAAGCATTATTGAGTAATCACATTAATTAATTTTGACATTTAATTTTTTTTTTTTTGTCTCATTGGTTATTGACTTTTATACTGACTTTAAGACTAATTAAATTAACGAATTTTCTGCACCTAGCCGATGTGGGACTAATTCTAGGTGGGAGAGGGAATTAACCCTGCATTCGGGAACCCTCACATTGCTTTTACTCCTCACCGAGTTATCTTTTTAATTATTGTACTACTTATAGATTAATGAGAGTTGCATAAAGGTGCATAAACTCTTTAGCTCCTGCTTTGAGATGCATCTAAAATTCAACAAAAATCATGAAATTTCAACGTTTTGAAGATTCAAACAGAAGTTTGAAGTCCAAACTACGATCCAAACACCATCTGATACATAGACCTTTTTCTAGACCAATTGAAATCATAAATTGGCATCCTTCTATATGAACAAACCATAATAGTAGTAGGAATCCCTATAATTCAAGTGAACCAGTAACATCAGGCCTACTTTTCTAACTCAGATCATGGTTCAAATACCGGTTCGAGTATTTCTAAGCCGAAAAACATGTTTAAACCACATATCTATACGTCACATATCGCCCTGCAGTTTCACTTGGTCGGATGATCTTCACGACTTGTCCACGCTTCAGCCCATAATATCTTGCAATTGGATCTGTCACCTGGATCCGAGGAAGCTGAGCAAGAGGATAAGATAGATAAGGGGAAATATTAGATTCCAACAAAGAAAAGAAGCAAATATCTTAGTCCATGTTATGTTTTAAATGATATCCACAAAAGATATGTGCTGAGAAAGAGGCAATAAAGAATATTTTGACCATAGAGATCAGACATACGCCTAGGTGAGACATCCCTTTTCTGTGCACATTTATTAATCTTAAATAGGAAATTCAAATGCACTAGTTATACGAGTTCCAGCCAGTACTATTGCTGTCTATAATTCAATTAAGATTTATATTTCATCATAAGCTATGAAACATAAGATAGGTACTGATTACCAACTGATATAGTTATATGCAAGATCACAGAGATCAAAACTATGTATTCATGGTTTACCAAAAAAATAAATGTATAAGCCTTTTCATTTAGTACTTCAAAGCATACTTATATCTTAGAGATAACTTACCTGTGTTTCTTTTACAGTATATCTCTCAAGCAATGTCTTCTTCTCCTCATTGTTTAGCAAAACATGCTCAGGAACAAGAACATGCTCTTTAATGTTGACCAATAATTCAGCCTCCTGGAACAATGGAATTACAAGGGAAATCAACAAATGTCCAATTAAGTACAGGAAATAGTTCACATAAAGCAACTGGGTTTGAGAATTGTGGTGCTCCATAAAAAGGTCTAAACAGGGAATCATGTGATTATTGAATCCCAATTGGGAAACCAAGGTACACTGCACTTAATAAGACAGATAAATCTTAAAATCTTCTTATAATTTGCAAGAAACTTGTTCAACGATTTAGTTACAGATTGGAGAAACTCTGCAAGTTCTCTCGCCACACAATCAAATTCAGAAGCTGATTCTTGCCGGACTACTGTGATGTTTCTTATGCCAAATATGCCGTGTTTAACCAATGTAGGAATGATAATGAGTAGATTGACTAAGTACCATATCTTCGAAAGAGCAAACATTACCTGGAAAACCTCCAAGTGAAACTTGGTAGATATCTCACTTATACAAGTACGAGCAAAAGGGGTCAAGTTCTGTTGAACGACCAAGATTGCTCTAAAAACATTCTCCGACTTCATGCGATTGGTATAAGTTTTCATCGTCTTTACCCCAACCTTTGCTTCCTCCGGAAAGAAAACATAAATCTGACATTCAAAAAATAATCATCAATAAGGGAATGACCCAAAGAACCAAAAGAATAAGAGATTTAGGAGCTGTGTTTGGCTCCCTGCAATTCCCTTTGTGACAAATAAAGGCCCGAATTTTCAAGACAGAGGAAATCAACCTTCAAGGTTCCAACAAGGCACCTCATGCCCCAGAAAAGGGATTTGGTTCCAATAGATTAACCCTAACCCTTAACCTATCAGAAGTAAAGATTAATCCAAACCCTGGGAATTCCTTTCCCTTCCCCAGTGTACCACTTTGGCTTAGACTTTAGAGACAATGAAGCTAAATCAGTCCCCTTAACCAAGCAGAAGAAGAATCAAAAAGCAACCCATATGAGTCTCTCTCTCCTTGCCAACCAAAAACAACCATTAAAGAAGGGTAAAAGAGCCAGACAAGTAATTACACAAGGTCCCAAAGTCGCTAAAAAGACTAAACTTGATGTCCCAGAAACCTTTCCAGTGACTATTTATAGCAAATAACGTCTTTCAAGGCCACGTCGTACATAAACATATACTACTAACTACATTTAAGTCTGAAAAAGTGTAGGAGAATCAAAATTTCACTTTGAAGTTCGAACATAAGAGAATTTAAAAAGTGAAAGAAACAAAACTATACCTGATCAGAGTTATCATTTCTCTTGGACTTATTTATATAAAGGTCTTCCCTTTTCATGTTCTCATAATACTGGCCTTTGAACTGCTGCTTTGTCATCTCGATCTCGGAGTCTACAACTAAGTAACCCCGGTCCTTCAGCATTTGCATCACTGTCTTTCGTATCCTGAATAACCTTGTAATTTCTTCCTCTGATAAAACCATGTTTTCTTTATCTGGCAAATTTTCAAGAGAGATTTCTTTAGACTAAGAGCAAACACACTAGGACCATAAGCACCATTAAATTATGCGTTCAACTCAATATCTATCGTCCACAGTCCAAACTACAACCACTCGCGATTACAAAGTTATCAATGATTCTTGGAAACCTAATTCAGAACCACATAACCATGCAAAAATCAAGTATTAATTTGCTTAAGAGCATACAAACAGAGGTAAATACTTATCTCTAAATTATGCATTCAGAATTTTCTCGCCAATAAAAAAACCCTAGCTTTTTCCACCAAACATTTCTTGGAAAACAAAAATAGGACGTTTTCAGGGAAGAAACGGAGAAAAGGGGACAAGGGGGGAAGGGTGGGTTCCGAGAGAAACAGTGAAAGAAAGAACTGAGAAGATAGAGAGGGGGGGGGGGGTTGAGAGAAGAAGAGAAGGCGGTACCTTTCGAGCGGAGGACGGGTTACTTCCGGCGGCGAGAGGGAGAACTGAAAGGAGCTACTTTGTCTAAGGAGCAGAACAGCAGAGAAGAAAGGGCTTCGAAGTCTTATGCGCGCCAAAATATGGGTGGCCCAAATCATTGATTGAGCCTCAATCTCTGTTTTGGGCTTTTATGTGTGCCAATGGATTGTTTAGCTACGTTTTCCCGTTTCGGGGCTCTTCTAAATGACTTTTCACGACCCAAAGAGGCATGTATTTATTTTTCTTCATAATTTGATCAAAGGAGGCATGTCAAGGTCCACTTTTCCCATTTTGATTTAATTTGATGGATGAAAATAGTTTACTGACTAGCTTACTAGATTATATGATTGTCACTGTTAGAGGTGTCAAAATGGGCCGTCCGGCCCGGCCTTTTCAGGGCTTTTTATTATCTATGGCCGGGTTGGGCCCGGCCCGGAAAAAAATAGGCCGGGTTAGGCTTGGCCCGTTTTGAAATATATGTATGGGCCCGACCCGAAAAGCCTTTTGAGTTTATCCCGGGCTCATCCAAACTTAAAATAGGCCGGGTTTCGACAGGGCCTTACCGTGTAAAATAGGTCCGACCATTTTTAAATAAAATATTCATAATAAATTATTATTAAAGTAAGAGAGATTATTTAAAATTAAGGAATAAGAGAGATAACAAGAAATAAGGATAAGAGATTGAGATTAATGATAAGAAAACTATGTATTATAGAAGAATGAAGATTAATTATAAATTTATTAGAAGATTAGATAAGAGATTGAGAGAGTGTGTGTGAGAAAATGTGAGGAAAAATTAGAATGAAAGAGTGAATATTTATAGGAAAAATTCGGGTGGGGAGAAAATTTAAAAATGGATAAGATTAAAATAAAAAATTTAAGAAAAAAAATCTTTTTTTTATTTTTTCAAAGAGGGCCCTGCTGGGCAGGGCCCAACCGAACCAGGCTCAGCCGGGCTTGTATGCTGGGCTGGGCTAGACTGGGCCGGCCCTCCGAGCTTGAAAATTTGTCCAAGCTAGGGCCCGTATATGGGTCAGGCTTAAGACCGGGTTTTTCCTCTGGGCTACGGGTCGGGCCAAAATACCCGGCCCATTTTGACACTTCTAGTCACTGTTTATATGGATTTCACATATTATATCATTTACCATATAATATATAATATCACATATTATATCATTTATCATATATTATATTATATAATATATGATAAAAATTAAGTTTAAATAAATAATTATGTTATATATGAATTTTTAATTTCTTACCAAATGTAATATGAAAAATTTTATAATCGAATTTTTTAAAATATTCTCATTTTATATTTTATAATTACATTTCCTAAAATACTATTATTCCAATATTTTGAATGATAATACATTAATCAAGCTCATACAAAATCTCAACTTATTTTTTAGGATTTTATAGATCACTCATAATTCTCTATTGCTTCCAAATATAATGACTATAAAAAATGGTGTGCTGGACAAATGACCCTTAGTTGGATAATTTTTGGCCCAGTAGCCGCTTTTTAAAAACTTTAATAAAGTGGCCCTCTTTTCATTATATAAAAAAGACAATGAGTCATATGCCCCTCTTTTTAAAGTATGGAACATGTCGGTCCATTGTCAATTATTTTCGGTCATTAAGAACCTATATTCATTTGTTGTTGGTTCTTGTCAATTTATTTGTGTCGATGAATATTCATTCTTCATCTATTCATTATTAGTCTTTATCATAGACAAATCAATAATAAATCATTAAAAAGAAGAAGCATACTATGAAAAAGAAGAAGAAGCATATGAAGAAGTCGAAGGTTGTGAAGAAGAAGAAGATGCTGAAGAAAAAGACAGCAAAGAAGAAGATAACAAAGAAGAAGGTGACGAAGACTACGAAGAAAAAGAAGAAGACGACGACAACAACAAAGAAGATGGCAAAGAGGAAGAAGAGGAGGAAGAAGTGAAGCAGATGATGAAGATGAGGAAGAAGGAGAAGAATCTATATTTAAAATAGGGAAAAAGGTAATTTTTCTATTTTGAAATTTCATTTCTAAAAGAGGACTACCTTCCAAGAAAAATCAAAACGAGGCTACTTCTCAAAACACTCATTGAAAGGGGACTAGATTATCCAATTCCCTCTATAAGAAATGTATAATTTATTATATAAATGATATGTTAATCAACTAGTATATATATATATATAATATTTGGATGAGTTCTTATTTTTTGGGGCCAAAATATAGGGATGAGTTCAACCGATACTTTTTTATACATAATTTTACATACTTTTTAATCTATTGAATTTTTATTAATTTAATGATTAATATTAATCGAGAAGATAAGAGGAATTCTTAAATATGATATTTTTACTAGGTATAATCAATAATAAAAATCCACATCAGTTAAACTATTAAAAAAAAAAATTTTTTTTTTTAGTTTTAACCTCATGTTATATTATAACTATTATTTTTTAATTTAACTCCTAAAAGTTATTTTAAATATAATTTTAGCCTATTTTCATCTATTCACACTTCGGTCACCTGCTTCTCTTTTTCTATGGCTGCCGCTTCTCTTTCTCCACTTCCATGGTCGTCGCTTCTCTTTCTCTACTGCCATAGCCGTTACCTCCTCATATTTGCCTCTTATAAACACATGAAGTAAACTCACATTATTCTCCCCCATGACACTATAATTTTTTCCTATACGCGTATTGATGTCAAATTTCATAATGGACTTCGCAAAATCAATATCGTTCTATCTCGAGAAAAAAAGTGTAATGTGAGATTGCGGACATGGCAAAAGTGTTAAAATACAAGACATTTCATTAATGAATGATAAATTAACGTTGTCATACACAAAATTAAAGAATATTATAAAATAGAATGAATAGTGATTAATAATCAATAAAGAAACAAGACAAAATGCTTAACGTGTTACACTATTCTTGGATACTAAATCTACTAGTGATATTGAAAAAAGAAGTTTGCATTATTGTGGTGAGATAAGAGTTTAACAACAGGAATGATCGGTGAATTAGGCAAGCCAGGTGCCTATGGAGCAGTAAGATAATTTATCGAATGATGCTTTCAAGGCTTTGGGACTGAGAGTGTGGTGATGAATCAGTGAATCAGTGTTTGGTTGCTTTGTGCTTTTTCCCTTCATCGAATCGTTCTATTTATATGCAATTAGAAACCCAAACGACGCTTGAGAGGCAAGTCTTCTTGATTGGTAGACAAGGCGATGAAGCTTATGAAAAACCCTTTCTCAAATTCAGATTTAGCCTTTTAGCCACTGAAAAATGACTATTGTGATGAAAGACTCGTAGAAGAAGTAAATAGATACTTTTTTTAAGAAAATGATCCTTAAATTTGTTTTAAGAAAAAACCCTTCGAATTAGGTAACTAAACTTTTAACTTGCTAAAAAGCCCTTAGAGTTAGTGAAAATATCATACTTCACCGAAAAGTCATCGATATTAGACTAAAAAAGAGGATGAATGACCTTAGGTTGGCCGACCGGTCATTTAGGCTGCATGCCTATGACCGATCGACCACCTATGACTAATTTCGGTTGGGTGGTCGGCCAGGTGTCTGATGAACGATTTTTCAATTACGTAATTTCTAGCATTCGACCAATTGACATCTTTTTTTGGCTGATCTAATCAATTTCTTTTTAGGATTTTTTCACGTCATTCGACATGTTCAAAAGGATAATTTTGGATCAACAAATGCCCCATTTATTATTCTTATTAAAATACTCATGAAAATGTGAGGGATAAAGTATACAGTGCCTCTATATATTTGGCCTATTTCCTTTCTTTTGGTCAAACACTAATTGTCATGGCTGATTTTATTTCCAATGCAAAGAGCAATCCTTCAGAAAAGTATTGAGGTCTCTCCCAGATCAAAATTTAAATGCTCTTAGCCCCTCCTTACCTACTAATTACACTCAATCATCATCTATAATATTCCCTCTTCCCTCGTAGAAGATGATGTTGATGGCTGACTTAGAGGCTAGGCTTTGAGCGCATCTTGAAGTGCTTAATAATCCAAAGGTTCCTCCATCCAAGATTAATCACTTGGAAACTGCTTCGTTTTCCTTCGATGTTCCATTCACTTCTCATCAGACTGTCAGCATTTCTTCTTTAAGGAGTGGTCATCACGCGAATAAACACATTCCTTAAAGACATCCTAACCGAACTTGACAACATTATCTACTTTGACCATGTGACTGATTAAGTGCAAATCAGGTTCAAACGGGTCGCTGATGAAATAAGAAGACTAACTGCCTTGCATAGAGAACATTTAGAAGCTAGATTTGAGGCCTCAAATTACTTGGAAAATTGCAACCTAGAGCTGAGAGAGCTAGAATAGAAGAGGTCAATGATCAAAGATATGCAGAAGCATTACCAACAACTACACAATGAGTTTAAATCATTATCGGTCTAAGTGGCCTATATGGAAGCTTGTCTTGTAAACTTTCAAGAATCACCGATTTGATGTTCGTCTGGTGCTCAACAACTGTAAGGGCATCCATTGGGGTTTGATCAAGAATACCAACAAGCAATAAAGGCCATGGTTCAGGATCGTCCCACTATTCAATAGTACCAAGATATAGTGGTAATGGCAACATACATGCTAGTCGGTTTGGATCATACATTGAATAGCTTTGGAGAAATTCTCTATTCTATATCGATGACCAACCCATAAGCTAAAATAATTCATTCATTATTTGTACTTTTAGCTGATTTGAGTTTGGGTTGACCGTCTAAACTTTTTCTTTAGTGTTCTTCATCATTGGCCAAGTTTGAATCGACCCATCAATAATAAATTGTTACTTTCTTTGCATTTGATTTGGGATTCATCTCATATCGGTCGAACACTTTATTTTTTGGATCCAAGTAATCTAGTAGAGTCACATTTAGTTTTGATTTCGTAAATCGACCACAATTGGTTGAATTGCAACCACAATTGATTCAGTTAAGTTTGAACTCCATCGAAATCTTCTTGGAAAGTTGTTAGACAAACTCCCTAACCATATATTCGGAAAAAAAAAAATCCTAAAAGCTTGGCTAACCAAGAAAAAGGGGCACGGGTAGCCAATTGACCACTTAGCCTCGCACGCGCAGCACGTGTCAACCGGTTGTTAAATGCAACCTTTTGGGCCGATCTCAGCTCCTAGTTTTGCTTTATCATTTAGGGTTACCTATTTTCCCTATAAAAATGCACATTTGGGCTTCATTCTCTCATAATAAAAAACTCCTACTCTCTCTTCCTTTTCTCTTTTTTGAAGAGATACTCGAAGAGGTCAATTTTTGAAGAGTTGCCTACTTTCTCATGGCTAAGTCACCATCATCCAATGTTGATATTCTGTCTAAAAGGAACATAAAATCGCATGCTTACATCCTTGAAGTCCTAGCGAACACCAATCAAGGTAAGGTTATTCCTCCTTGTATTGGTGTTATTTTGCCTGATGTCCCGATCAAGAACTTCTTCCTTTTCATGGTTAGTTCCCCTTTGAAAAATAATCTATAGATTGGACTATTCAATTTGGCCCACTTATGAGGAGTTGGTTGGGTTCCACGACTAAACAATGGTCGGGATGCAACATACGAAAAGTTGAGTGATTAGCGATTCTGTTTTAGTAGCATCTGAAAAAAGTACTAAGTCCCAATTTGCAATAATCGTTCTTAATGCCACTCAATTACATCATTAAATCGAGTGAGCAATAAAATGCTGCAAATATGTCACGACATTGGCGACACACATTCTTATCCTACTAAATTAGTGGTAAAGTATTTTAGTATATATCACTAATATTTTCCATAAAATTAATTAGGAAAGTATTAATGTTATAATAACCTTTTTGGGGGGCATAGTTGCCACTGAATTGTACCACTATTATTCATAAGGAAATAAAGGTAAAATGTCATCGATAGTAATAAACATTTTGTGGTATTATTTAAATGCCATTTGAATTGTACCGGTAAAGTTCATTAAGGAAAAAAGGTAAAACGTCATCGTTATTTAGATGTAATTTTAATTTTATAAATAATATTTTATGATACTTATATGTCACTGAATTGTGCTGCCAACGTACATAATGAAAAAAAATGTAAAACACCCGTCTTTAGGCTTACGTGCGTTCAAGTGCCAGAAACTCTCTTCTTCTTCTTCATCCTTCATACCGATTGAAACAGTTAACAACCTAAAATGGAGACTTTACCTCCATCTGAAATCAAGGCCTTCGCCTCATCGCCGCTGTTAGTTACTTCAAACTTCACTCTCACCGTCTCTCAATCTCTTATAAATTCTCAATTTTGATACAAAATCCAGTGCATTAGCAAAGAACAAACAACATGCACTAGTTCTAGCTTTCAGTGCAAGGCAGGGTTTCTGTTTACAAGCTTGCATCGTATGGTATCCTTCTTCTTCTTTTTTTGTCTTTGTTTTTGTTTTTCTCAATTTAAGCTTCTTTTTAGAGTTTATTGTCTAGAGTTACCATAATAAATACGAGATTAAGAACAATTTGTACCTATCTCTGAAGCTGCAAATTGGGAATAGATTGGTTGTGGAGCTGGAAATACCGTATTTCCTTTAATTGATACATACCCAGATGTATTTGTTCATGCTTGTGATTTCTCACCACGTGTTGTAAGCCTAGTTAAGGTATCATAATCAACTAAATCACATATGTTATGTTCTTTCTCTTGTCTCAATTTCGCTTTCTAATATGGGTTTAATATGTTATATGAATTTGCTTTGGTTACTGTAGAAGCTTAAGGAGTTCAAAGAGTCATGTTAGCGCATTTGTTTGTGATATGACAGTTGGTGACTTAAAGGCGGCGATTCCTCCATTTTTCAGTTGATGTCGTAATCATGGTATATGAGTGAATTTTACAGTTTCTAATGAGTGCTTGAGTATCTTTTTCAATCCATTTTTTTCTAATGTGATTTTTGTGTTTATGAGATGGAGGGGGGAGGGGGGTTGATCATATATGTATTAATTTTATCATTCACTAACGTTTGATTCTCCAAACTTTGTGTCTAATTTGTGATTCTACTGAATTGTACTATGCAAAGAGCAAGAAAAACTAAATTTGGTCATATTTTTGTTTTTTACCTCCATAGGAGTCTAGTAAATCTACTTCAATCTTATGTGTTAGTGTTTGAATATGTAATTGTGTTGTTAAATCTATTGTTTTAAATGGAGAAAATGAAGTTTGTCCAAAAAAAATGTTCCCTGTTTGAATATGAGGTAAAATGTTCTGCATCTAGATCCTCATTTGAGTCAAAAATTGATTTTCTTATCTAATTTTAGTTCATTTGTTTTATTTAGTCCATACTCTTACCATTTTTCATTGTATCATATGTACCTTTCATTCCAAATGTGGACCATCCAAAGGCAGGAAACATTGAATTGAAAAACAAAAGGGTGATGTTACTTTTCAGAAGAAAGATTTTGGCAATTGAGTGTATTCGATCATCAAATGGTTGAGTAATTCAATAGAGCACTCTGTTTCTTTGGACTTAATATGATCACTGCTTACAGCTTTCTCTTGCTAGCTAAAAGTTGCTCAACAATGTTTTTCATCAAATCTTAGTTTAGTCATTTGTTTTTAAGTTGATTAGATAATTCATAATTGTTTAGATTAAATGGTCAAGTTGTAATGAATTCCTTTATTATTTAAATACAAGCTCATGGTAGCAATTTATAGCAAACATATTCTGTCTATTGCATTCTATTCCTTCAATTCTTATATACGTAGCTAGACTTGTAGACTTGAAAAGAGCCGGGAGAGATAATTTGATTAGGATTATAATTGTCTTATTCAAATTCAATCTTAATGGATCGATACACTTAATTTTAAAATTCAATTTTAATGAAGTACATTAATACTATTAACGGATTATATTAAAATTCATTTTTAATGGAGTACATAAAATATAAAAACTTCAATCTGCGCGTATATTTTAGGATTTCTTCTCTTTCTGAAAAAGTGTTCAAAGAGTAAGAGAGTTCAATATTTTAATCACTCTGAAAAACTCTCCTTGTTTCTTTTCTCTACAACGCATATGTTAGGAGAGAGTGGATCAGTCGATTGTTGGTGTCCGACCAATCTTAGGAGGGAGCGGACAAATATGTCGCCTATTTTATATTTTTTTTTGCTGATTTCCTTACTTCCTTTTAGGGATTTTTCCATGTCATTTGACATTTGTCAAAATGATATGACTTGTATAACAAGGCGAAACAAATAGGGTAAAAAGCCTAATAGGTTACATTTGTCTTGGATACTAAATCTACTGAACAACGAATTAAGAATAAAATTGTAATTTTGTATGGTGAGTTGAGGGTTTGGGCCTTAGGAATGCTTGATAAATCATGCAAGTAGGAAGCCTATGGAGTAATAAGAAAATCTATCAGAGGATTACTTTCAAGATTTTGGGCCGAGAGAGATAAACCACTGTTTAGTTTATCGTTGGTGGTTTTGTTATTATTATGTGTCTTTAAAACCCTTTCAGCAAAAGCTATATTTATAGGCATCAAATATTTGAGTGGAAAGTCTCTTTACTTGGTTAGCGAGGCTTCCGATTGCTAAAAAAGCCTTCTTCAAAATTCAGATTTCTTCCCTAAACCTATTGAAAAATAGCTATTTTGATGGAAAGCCTTTAGAATAAGTCATACATTCTCTTCCCTTTGCAAAATGACCCTTTGATTGGCTGAAAATCCCTTTAAATCAATCAAATTTCCTTCCTTCTTTATGGGGAATCCTTCACTTTGGACGAGATGCCCTTAGGCTTAGTAAATATGTCTTCTGAATTTGTTGGAATGTATTTGATTCCTGCAAAATATTTTCCATATTTTCCTAAAACCCTCTAAAAATATTTGAAATGATTGAAAAATAAGGGGAAAACATGGCCGCACGGCTAATTGGGCCATGCGGCTAATTGACGGTCGGCCGTTGGGGTGCCAACCGGTCCAAAAAGGAAGTGGCCAAATATGTGGCCTATTTCATATTTTCTTAGTTGATTTCCTTACTTTCTTTTAGGACTTTTTCCACGTTATTCGACATTTGCCAAAATGATCTGACTTGTATTACAAGGTGAAAAAAGCATGATACAATGCTTAATGGTTTACACTAGTTATGACACTAAATCTACTGAACAATGAATTAAAAATAGGATTATACTTTTGTGTGGGGAGTTGAGGATTTGAGTATCAGGAATACTCGATGAATCATGCAAGCATGAAGAATAAGAAAATCTATTAGAGGATTATTCTTAAGACTTTAGACTGAGAGAGATGAACTAATGTTTAGTTGATGGGTGGTTGTGGTATTGCTCTACGTCTTTTTCCCTTTCAGCGGAGGACTCTATTTATAGCCATCAAATACTTGAGCGGCAAGTCTCATTGCTTAGTCTGTAAGGATTCCAATTGGTAGAAAATCATTTTTCATAATTCAGATTTCTTCACCCATTAAAAAATAGCTATTTTGATGGAAAACCCTTAGAATAAGTCATAAAGCCTCTTCCCCTTGCAAAATGACCAACCTTGGATTGGCTAAAACTCCCCTTGAATTAATCAAACTTCCTTTCTTCTTTGCGAGGAAATCTTTCGCTTTGGACAAGATGCTCTTAGGCTTAGTACAAGTGTCTCTCGAATTTGTTGGAATGCTCTTAAATCCAGCAAAATATCTTCCAACATTGCCTGAGAACCCCTAAAAATATTTTAAATGACTTTAAAATAAGAGGGAAAACATGACCGCACAGCTAATTCCGCCATGCAGCCAATTGACTAGTTGACCGTTGGTGTCCGACCAATCCAAAGAGGGAGTGGACGAATACGTGGCCTATTTCATATTTTCTTAGTTGATTTCCATACTTCCTTTTAGAGCTTTTTCCACGTCATTTGACATTTGTCAAAATGATCTGACTTGTATAACAAGGCGAAAGAAGTAGGGTAAAAAGCTTAATAGGTTACACTTATCTTGGACACTAAGTCTAATGAACAACGAATTAAAAATAAAATTGTAATTTTGTGTGGTGAGTTGAGGGTTTAGGCTTCAAGAATGCTCGATAAATCATACAAGTAGGAAGCTTATAGAGCAATAAGAAAATATATCCGATGATTACTTTCAAGGCTTTGGGCCAAGAGAGATAAACCACTATTTAGTTTATCGTTGGTGGTTTTGTTATTATTCTGTGTCTTTTTCCCTTTCAGCAGATGCTCTATTTATAGGTATCAGATATTTGAGTGGCAAGTCTCTTTACTTGGTTAATGAGGCTTCCAATTGCTAAAAAAGTCTTCTTCAAAATTCAGATTTCTTCCCTTTACCTATTGAAAAATAGTTATTTTGATGGAAAGCCTTTAGAATAAGTCATAAAGTCTATTCCCTTTGCAAAATGACCCTTTGATTGGCTGAAAATCCCCTTAAATCAATCAAACTTCCTTCCTTCTTTATGAGGAATCCTTCACTTTGGACGAGATGCCCTTAAGCTTAGTAAAAATATCTTCCGAATTTGTTGAAATGTCTTTGAATCCTGCAAAATATCTTTCATATTTTCCTAAAATCCCCTAAAAATATTTGAAATGATTGAAAAATAAGGGGAAAACATGGCCGCACGGCTAATTAGGTCATATAGCCAATTGATTGGTCGACCGTTGGGTGGCTAATCGGTCCAAAAAGGGAGTAGTCGAATATATTGCCTATTTCATATTTTCTTAGTTGATTTCGTTACTTTCTTTTAGGGCTTTTTTCACGTTATTCAACATTTGCCAAAATGATCTAACTTGTATTACAAGGTGAAAAAAGCATGATACAAAGCTTAATGGGTTGCACTAGTTATGGACACTAAATCTACTGAACAATGAATGAAAAATAGGATTGCACTTTGGTGTAAGGAGTTGAGGATTTAAGTATCAGGAATACTCGATGAATCATGCAAGCATGAAGAATAAGAAAATCTAGTAGAGGATTATTCTTAAGACTTTAGGCAGAGAGAGATAAACCAATATTTAGTTGATGGGTGGTTGTGGTATTGCTCTGCGTCTTTTTCCCTTTCAGCAGAGGACTCTATTTATAGCCATCAAATACTTGAGCAACAAGTCTCATTGCATAGTCTGTAAGGATTCCAATTGCTAGAAAATCATTCTTTACAATTCAGATTTCTTCCCTTCACCCATTAAAAAATAGTTATTTTGATGGAAAGTCCTTAAAATAAGTCATAAAGCCTCTTCTCTTTGCAAAATGATTCTTAGATTGGCTAAAACGCCCCTTGAATTAATCAAACTTCCTTTCTTCTTTGCGAGGAAATCTTTCGCTTTGGATGAGATGCTCTTAGGCTTAGTATAAGTGTCTCCCAAATTTGTTGGAATGCCCTTAAATCAAATAAAATATCTTTCAACTTTATCTGAAACCCCTTTAAAATATTTAAAATGACAGGGAAAAAACATGGTCACACGGCTAATTCGGCCATGTGGCCAATTGTCCGATCGACCATAGGTTGCCAACCGGTCCAAGGGAAGGAGTGGCTGAATAAGTGGCCTATTTCATATTTTCTTGGCTGATTTTTTTACTTTCTTTTAGATTTTTTTTTCTACGTTATTAGATATTTTTCAAAATGATCTTACTTGTATTACAAGGCGAAAGAAGCTAAATAGAATGATTAACAGGTTACACTAGTCTTGGACACTAAGTTTACTGAACAATGAATTAAAAATAAGATTGCAATTTTGTGTGACGAGTTGTTGAGCATCAACAATGCTCGAAGAATCACGCAAGTAGGAACCCTA
This sequence comes from Coriaria nepalensis, assembly GCA_027186245.1. Classification (NCBI taxonomy): domain Eukaryota; kingdom Viridiplantae; phylum Streptophyta; class Magnoliopsida; order Cucurbitales; family Coriariaceae; genus Coriaria; species Coriaria nepalensis. The sequence continues at coordinate 4,144,945 of CP114484.1, read as the reverse complement.
TAGATTTTCAACGATTTGGGCCGAGAGAGATGAACTACTGTTTTGTTGATCGGTGGTGATTGTGTTATTGTTTTGTGTCTTTTTTTCCTTTCAGCGAAGGACTTTATTTATAGGCATCAGATACTTGAGTGGCAAGTCTTTTTGTTTGGTCGATAAGGCTTCCAATTGCTAGAAATAAATGAAATGGAGTAAAAAGTGTAGAAAATTATATGTATTAAACTCATCCCATATATGTATATACAAAATATTTATATTTATAATAAAAGTTGAACTTAGGCACGAAACTACGCCACATGTGAATTTTTAATTTTTATAGCACATTCTATGGTAGATTTTATAATCAAACTTTCTAAAATATCTTCAATCTCTAATTTACAATAAAACTTCTTAAAATACCTTCATTCCAAAATAAATTCAAAATTAAATACAAATTAATAATTGCACTCACCTTTTCTTTAAAAAAAAATAAAAATAAATACATGTTAGTCCATGACATGTCTATTTAATTTAAATTTCTTATAGCACGTCACATGTCAATTTTATAATAAAATTTCCTAAAATACACTAAATTCATATGATAAATTCTTACATTAAATATGAATTAATAATTTCTCTCATCTTTTCTTTAAAAAATTGTTTGCAAAAAAATAAATAATAATAGCCTTAGTTTCCATCTAAAAGAAACTCTAATTTTGGACAATCTAAAGAAACCCTAAAACATAATCATAAATTGAAAACCCTAAATTAAGCATAAGACCCTAATTCATATCATATATCTATATATGAATTAGGAAGTTTTTTTTTAATATATATATTATATCATTTATTATATATATATAACAAAAGTTGATCATAAGCATGGATTTACGCCGTGTGAATTTTTCCTTTGCTACAACATGCAATGTGACATATTTTATAGCAAAACTTTGTAAAATATCCTCATTACCTAATTTACTATAAAATTTCCTAAATACTCTTGTTCGATAATAAATTCAATATCGAATATAAATTAATGATTATCCTTTAAAAAAAAAAAAAGAACTCTATTTTAAATTTTCAAAAATACATTATGTGTCAAAATTTACAATCAAATTTTCTAAAATATACTCATTTCATAATACATTCAACGTTAAATACATATTCATAATTTCTCTTAACTTTAAAAAAATGAATTAATAATTTCTTAAATTTTAAAAAATAAATAAATAAAACTTAAAAACAAGCTTATTTTTCATCTAAAGAAAAGTCTAAAACATGAAATCATAAATTGAAAAAACATGTTTGCAAAAGAAAAATTGATAATGAAATCCCTTTTTTTTTATTATCTAAAATAAAATTTGATAATGTGAGTCTTTAATGATAGTTAATCTTTATGTTGGGTCGATACAGTCATATTAAATTTATCTAAAAACGTTCTAAATATTATATATATATATATATATATATATATAATACTAAAATATATTATAAGTTGAACTTGGGTAAATTTTAAATTTCTTACACTATGCCACATGTTAATGTTAGATTTTAAACAAAATTTTCAAAAAAATATGTGACGAAGTAAATGTTTATTTTTTATTTTTTATCATCTATTATTTTAACAATATTCAAAGTTTAAAAACCTAAGCTTCAAAAACTGCAATCCCCTCCGTGTTCAGTTCTGTCTTTTCACTCACAATCACATCTCCCAACCAAAAACAAAAACATAGTTACAGAGAAAGAGGTAAAATAAACAAAAATGAAACATGTACATCTTTTCCGTCCCCATGTCATCCAAACCTCACCATATCCTTGTAAGATTTCACCTTCATCATTTTAAAATTTATTTTAAAAATAACATAAAATAAAAATTTAGGCTGTACTCAGACCAACTCAATATTGAGAAATCAATCATATTTAAGAAATAAAAAAATCTAAAGATGGGACTAATTTCTATTGAAAAGATCCACAGTTCTCATGTGCAAATGTCTCAAGAAAGACATATAAAGCAATGAAGCTGATAAAACAGAGCATCCAAACTAGGGAACCTAAATTGATGTAAAGACATTTTTTGTAAACTGCACATACAGGAGTTTTACCCCAAAAATAAAGAAGAGGTGAATAAGGATAAAGAGTTAGGCTTATTATAGCAAACCAACCATTTACATTAAAGAAGCATCGTTGTATATCACATAACAATTAAGGGGTACAACACAAACCAGCAGGGAGAAAGAAGAGGGAGAGGAGAGAAGGCAAACATATTTAGAAACCCGGAATAGTCTAAAAAGACACATATTCGTGCTTACACTACGAAGTTTCCTAGTACATCAACCATTTTTTCCGAACCATACAACATATAACAAGAAACGGTTAGGCCAAATCTTGAGCCTCTTTAAGCTCTTCCATCTTGCCGATAAAAGTCCATTTGCAGATACTTCACTCGCTCAGAAAAATAGAGTAGTTTTTTTTTATCCATCCATTAGCAGCTTCCACTTAGTTACGGTTTTTGCACTTCTCCATGGCCCTTGGAGCTGCAAAACAAAAAAGGTGAGGCTGCGGGTTTGGTCGGTTTTTTTAAATTATTCCGGTTGGATTTGCTAAATCGAATATTTTTTTTTGTTTAAAAAGAGATCAAGTGGGTGATTAATCCACCGTGATGGAGTTACTCACATCCTTCTAATGATGAAAAACCAAAAGCATCAATGATAATAATGGAATTTATGCTTTGAAAAAAAGGAAAAAAGCATCAATGGGGCTATGCTTTATTTATTTTCTTTTGTGGTGGAGATAATAATGATAGTAACTTTGAAGATTGAAGTGGACATGTAACCTTATTCTCTATAGTGATAATCATGAAAAGGAGGTTATGCCACTAGTTCTTGTCTGATTTACAACTTTACTAAGGTAAATAACCTACTACTACAGAATCAGTTTGATACTCCAGATTGAGCCTCCAAAACTTCAGTTTGTCTGAACGCTAATCTAAAAGGAGGAGAATTACAGAAAAATCCATAGTTGAACATACCTAGCCCGACTGCCTCTGAACTCTTCATGATCCTCATTCTCTTGCATGAGTCGATAAACATCCTATTAACAATAAGATTACTATAAGAATAGGAGAAATGAAACTGCAATTTGCATCATTTTCTGTTCAGTAGTTCTTTTTACGAAAGGAATGATCTAAACTCTAGAGGATTGAATATAAAACAACTTTTCTTTTGGTGGCAAAGAAAGTTAAATCGAAATAATTTGTGCAAAGTGAAATATAAAGGATCAAGACTTACTCCCATGGAACATCGCCTACAAGCATCCAATCACTGTCCTTGTCTTCATATGTAAGTACATACTCAGAACCGTGGAGAAGGTCCATTAGCCAGTTTTCATTCAACCCTTCTCGGCTTGAACATTCAGGCGAACCACACTGACCTGAAAACAGTTCATTATATATATTATTAACAGTGCATTCTGGGAAAAAAAATAGAGCACACAATTCAAGAGGGGGAAAAAAAATTATGAGGTTGATATTGATACGGACAAGATCCCAATCAGAATTTTCTGGTTTGCCCATACAACTCCAGTTCATCTCAAAGGGTGGTCCACATGTTTACCTCACAATCTAACTATAAAACAGGGTTTTTCCAAAGCTCCATTTTCAAACTCAACCCTGTGGAAGTGTACATAACACTTAATTCTTCAAATTTCAAAGTTAGTAAAAGAAAATTTACCAATTGTAAAGCAGCTGAACATCTTTTCAAGGGCGGAAGAGAGTTTGACATAGCTACCATAGGTTTTCAGATCGACTTTCCTCAGGTACGGTGCACCATCCATGCTGACCTTAACGTAAAGGCACCCAGGTCCCACCTTATTATCAGCTTCATCGTTGTCCTTTGGAGAATGAGGAGCCATTGAATTCTTCCGGAAGGAACGGATAGGCGGCCATCCCACAACTTGTGCTCTGTTCTCACATGCAAAATTTGACACACGAGCAACTTTGGATTAAGTCTCTCTATGACTATAGTATTGTGATTTTGAATTTCACAGTTGATATGGAAACACAAATAAAACGCCTCTTGAACTGTGGAAATTACATGAGAGGATTGAATTCATGAGAAATTTCAACTCCTTGAAAATAACTAAATAGTAGCAATATTAATGGTAAAATCTTACAGTCCATTTTTTTTCTACATTAATTTATGATTTATCTATATATAATTAAGGAGAACTAACAGTAAAATCTTGTTCTAAACAAGAAGGAAAAAGAGGGGGGGTTGAGTGTACCCAGAAAACTCAGTTTTGTCATAAAGAAAGAAAACCATATCATCTCATGCAGATATGTTCTAAAAAGTAGGTAAGCAAACAACTAGATATACCTCTGTAAAAAATTAGAAACCCAAAGAAAAAACAACTAGTAAATATTACATCCTTTTTTTCTATATTTTCTCACCTACCAAACAAACAAAAACTGGAAAATCAACAACAATAGAGTGAAAACAGAGGGAGAAATTGGATTTTTACTTGGAAGCAGGAGCAGAGTTCTGAGGCTTCTTGTCATGAAGAATTGACTTAGTACTTGGATGCGAAACGCCACCATCTTTCTTAACTTCAGAACCTAATTGTTGCTGAGCAGCAGTCTTACCCTCATTAACACCGCCTCTTTGAGAAAACAACCCACCTCCATTTTTACCCAAATCATGAGCAGACTCAGATCCACCATTTCCAGAGAAACCCCACTTGCTAGAAGCTCCAATAATGGCGTCTGAGAAACCCCTTTTCGCTCCAGAGATTGACGAGCTGATCTTGTGCAAGGAAAGAGTGGCAGCGGTGTCTCCCCTTTCTGGTGACTCGGAGCCGGGTAAACCCAGTCTTAACTCGGTTGCCTTGAGGTTTAGACCTCCATTGTTTGTACTAGACTTGTCAGAGCTTTTTTCCATGGAAGAAACAGTCTGTGATAAGCCTATGTAATCATGTTCTAACCGTGTAGTCATAAAAAAAAAAAAGGATGTCTAACACAAACGTTTTGAAAGCATTAGGAGGATGAAGATAAGCTTAATTCTTTGTGGACACTACTCTCTCTATCTCTCTCTGCTAGACTCTTTTTTTTTCCCCCCTCTCTCTCTCTCTCTACTTTTAAGTATGAGCTCTCTATGTGAGTGAGAAACTGAAAAAGGAAAGTATATTTAAACCAATGATTCATGAAGAGCAAGAGAAATTTTTGAAGGAAATAGTAGAGAAAGAGAATCGTTTGGTTTTCTTTTCCTGTCAATGTTGTTTTGTTAATTACAATTGCACCCATAAAATAATACCTTTTTATTAATTTTGATCCTCAAATCTTTTTCCTCTCATTTTTAAGCAATTTATCACAACAACACACTGTACATCAAAGTTCTAATGGTTTGTTAACTCGATATGAAAATTTTAGTTATTGTAGTAATTGACTTTCTAATATTAATTGTTTTTTATTTCTTACCATAATTCAAAGTCTAATGAATTTTCATCTTTAAGAATTTGAAGGAAAAATAATGAATAAATAAACATAGATATTAATTTATGATGCATGCAAATAAATATAAAGGGTCAAAAGTACAAATTTCATAAAATAGAGAGGTAGAAATTGCAATATAAATTTTTATTTATTTTTAATTAATCATCTGATTCTTTATAGGATTTTTATGTTAGAATAATTAAGTTAAAGGTTGAGTAACTTTTTGTGGGCAACCAATCCGACAAGCCACAGAAAGTCTTCCGGCAAACATTACTTTTTGCCCTTTACTTAATCCCAAAAAAAAATGTTAACGTGCACGGAATTGCTAACATACACAGAGACAGTGTTTGGGGGAGAGAACTGATTCGTGAGGATCGTGGAAAAGGATGGGTCAGAGTTTTATTTTTAGGGTCTATAGGAATTTGCCAAAATTTCTCAGATTTTCAGGGTTCCACTGAAAAAAAAAAAAAAAAAAATTAAGACTTTTAGGCCGATTTGGTGTTTGGATTCTGGGAAAATTGAATTGAAAAAAAGAAAAAAAATTTGTGAGGGGAATTTTGAGAAAAGCTGACATGGAAGAATAAATACAAAATTTTAAATTTTAAAAAATAAAAATAAAATAATTGAAATAGAAATATTTATAGATAATCTTTTTTTTGATTGGATGAAAGAGAAGCGACATTCGTATTTTCGATTTCTTGAACAAGTTTTGATGTTATTTGGGGTTCTGGAATTTTCTTGGATTTTCCCACAAAATGTTTTCCAGTTTTCTTTCCTTTCTTGGGGGCGAGAAAATCCTTCTAGTTATGGGAAAATACAAGGTAGACCCACATTATATTATGTAACTTCAATTTAAGTCCATTTCTTTCGACGTTTGAGAATCGAGTTTAAATCTATAAAAAAATGTTCATTTATTTTCATAATATATAAGTATCATAAGATTTATAATTTGAATTTTTCGATAAATAAATTAATATGACATTTTTTATTTAATGTGACATCATCCCACATCATTTTTTAGTTTCTTTAAATATAATATTATATCATATCATACAAAAAAATATTATTATTGAGATAAATTTGTAAAATTGAATATTATTATTTTTCTCTCTTTTTATTTTTTTATTTTATTTTATTTTTTTTCCTACTCCTGAAAGACAACCTAAAAGCATTACCAATTCCACAAAGCAGAAGGGTGTATATATTATTTACCAAAAAAAGGAAAAAAAAAAAAAAAAAAGTAGCACGGTTGAAAAGAAAGTCCACGGAAGAGGGGTTGGTGGGGAACATAGCGTTTTGTTGTGGGGTGGACCGTGGAATCCACTTGAATCAAATATCAAATGCCTAAACACACATTCTTTATTATCACATTTCATCCTCTCCTTTCTTTTTTCACTTCAGTTTTCTGGTCAGTCAATCATATTTCACACGCATGACGACGTGTCGGCTCGTGAGAAAAATATCAAAGTTCAATTCAATTTTATGACCGATATCCTAATCAGTTTGGGGATGAAATATACTATTTTATTTTTTATTGAGAATTTAATTTCTTATTTTATTATTATTTATTTACTTAAAGATGAGTCGATAATTATATTTATTAAGTTGTAATTCATTTTTTTTTAATATATAAATTGTTCATTTTTTAAAAAATATAATATTATAAATTTTTGTTTTTCTTTTATCTAATTACATGTTACAATTTAAAAATCTACAAGTATAGTATATATTAAACATACTTATATCATATTCTTATAGTTATTAAATACCAAGCTTATATTGAATATTCTTCTTCTTTCCTTTGGTCCAAATTGGAATCTAGATTTTAAAAAATTTAAGGATTTTAAAATAGTTAGGATTAAGGTTTGAAACAATTATAATGTAAAATCATTTTATATTTTACTATATTGTTATTAGTAATATATGATAATGTATGATTATCACCCGTAGTCAAAAGATGTTTGTAATCATATTTTAGACACGAATTATTTTAATTAATCTAGAATTAAATTTATTAATTTTAATATAAAACCACTTATTAAAGAGTTAAATAAAAAAATAGTTTAAAACGTTTAAATATTAATTAAATTATTCTAAATTTGATTAAATTAAAACCCTTTTAAGACTTATAAAATAGAAAATGATATCAATCATCAGAAAAAAAAAAAAAAAAAAAAAAAAAGAGAGCTAAGAAATTAATAATACTAAGAGCCGGGGGGGGGGGGGGGGGAGAGGTGCTGTGGCAAGGGATGAATGGTTGGCAGCTCCAAAGTTTTACCCGGGCCAAACAAGTTCATGAAAAATAAAAATGGAAAAAAAAAAACATAGAATCCCAAACGAGGGCCCACAAAAGCTGACGTCGACCTGTGTTGGTGGGCCCCTCTCGGAAAAACTAGGAGTACTAAAAGTAGTAGTAGTAAGTAAATAGTGTCATCGAGCAGTGTTTCAGAAAAAAAAAAAAGGAAAAACAAGAAGTGTTTATGTGTCAGTGGCAGCAGCCACCCCACTTTCTGCAAAATCATGACTCTTCTCTCTCACTCTCTCTCTCTCACCTTTTTGGTGTTTGGGCAAAAGCTTTAATTATCCCTATTCCAATTCCTATTCTGGTGGGCCCACCCTTGTTCCTACACTTTTTTCTTTAGGTTTTCTGTTTGTTTGAGTAGGATGATAATAAGGATAAGCTAAAAGCAACCCCAATTTGCTGACATGGAATAGAAATCCATTTTTCTGAAGGGAATGGACTTATCTTCTCTTGTCACGCTCATTATAACACATTAATTTAAAATAATCAATCACACTTAAAACCACGATGACCTTTTGTCCAAATTATCAACAAAAAAAGAGGTTAGATCTCACTTGCTATATTATCCTAAACCTGAAAACTATATAATTTTAATTAAATTTCATAGATTTATTAGGAAAAACTCTAGACTCAGATCCTATATAAAATTTAAAATTTCTTATATACATACATATATATATATATATATATTATATTACCACGTAGCGAATTAAATAAATGTATAATTATAAATATTATTTTTATATTATTTATAATATCAAGTAATTTATTATTAAAATTATATTTCTATCATAATTTTATAGTGGATTCTTACACACAAAATATTCCTCCATATATAAGCCTTGTTATTAAACTTCATTTAACGTTTGACTTCGAAAATTGTTCAACGATGGAGTAAAAGTTAAAATATTAGATATAATGTAATCCCAAGTTCCGACAAACATGTGAAATCAAGATTAACAATATAAATTTTCACTAATTAGGAGTCTATAGGACAAACAACCTCAATTATAGATTCTCTAACGGACAAAAACTGACCAGTAACCACACCAGAAGAGACCAAATTTATGTCCCCTCTAATATCTGATCAAACCACAATTATTGTAATAATAGGAGGCTAAAGTTTCTAAAAAGTTGATCCGGTAATAAATAGTGTCAGGAATTGAAGTTTGATTAATATAGTGTCAAAAAACATTGGTTCAGATCTAAACTCCAGTCTTATCCAACTGCAGTTTACCTTTGCATCTTGAGCTCATTCTGTTTCTCCAACTGCAGTTACCCAACATCTTAAGCTCATTCTTTTTCTCCAAATATGATTCTCAAATGCAGTTATTTTCAAGATGATGTGTGAGGGAAGGGAAATGGGAATTAGTGAATGAAAAAGTATTTGATAAGAGACAATGAGAAGCAAGTATTCCATAATTTGTTATACAATCATGTCATGAGTCAATTAATAACAAGATAGTGGTTGGTTTCATTATAATGAAAACTACTAGTATTCAAAGCTTGGCACTCTAGCACAGGTTGAGAGGTAGGTAGTGGGGAATCCAGACCCAAAAATAAATAAATAAGTTAAAAGCCTTCTGCTGGGGTTCTATGCTTCTTCCACTTGCATTCCCATCAATATATGGGTCCCTTAGGATTTTATTAACCATGATTACATGAATTATAAAGACTACTAAAAGAGCTTCATACAGAAACTACCGTTTGGATTTAGACTCTAATAATGGTCTTTTCAAACCACAGTTTCAATCGTTATATTCAACTCAACCAAAGGGTAAACTATAATTATACCAGAATCTATGATTAGTGGCCATAAGCTGCATATATTATGTTGACATATTAATTCGATTCATTTCGGTAACAGTTTAACTAAACATGAGATAGCACAAACACAAGTCTGTAGGAAACAAAAGGAGTTTAGGACAAGTAAATAGTAAAGCTTTCTGATATGCTCAGAATCTTAAACCTTATGCTCAACTATTATCCTTTTACTGCTCTCAGTAACAAAAACTAGCTCTGCTACAGTAATACTATCACTACAGTTTCTAGAGTTATCTCTGTTCAGGTAGAAAAGAAGGTTAAACCTGAACTCGAAAAATAACTAAACACTATTTTGGCATCGAATCTCCATACCAGAATTATAGAGTATCCAAGGCAACAACATCAAAGAGGGCACAACAAAATCAACTGTTCAATTGCAGAAAATTTTGAAAATGACTCGTGGGAAACTCAGATTAACCATTGTCAAAACTGTTCAAGTCATTGAGATGTACATAAAGTTGATGTGAGATTTGTACTCTGTGGTATCAAGTGACATGTGGAAAACCAACTAAGGCCAATATTATCAAATATTTGAAGGAGTTCTCTACAATAAAGTTCCAGTCTAAAGAAGAAGAAGATTCTCTCGATACTAGAGAAGTAGTGCCTGATCAAGTTTATAAAAGTTGGAAGTCCTAATATTCTAAATGAAAGTAATTTAACTCCAATTTTACTTTCAACAACTTTTGTAAAGTACATTCAAGCTGAAGGGGTAAACGATGATCGATCCTAAAGATTATAACAGAACAGAAGTGAGATTTATAAATATCTATATATCACATCAAGGCTTGGTTTTTACCAATAAACCAGCCAACCTTGTGAGTTTAATAGGAAGATGGTTAGGATCTTTCATACTAAAGGTTGTAAAAGGAAAGAAGGGTTGTTGAGGCATAGGAGGTAAAAGGCATATTTTAGTGGGACATTAGTTGGAAATGTGAGTGGCAAATAAGTGACAAGGTGATGTGACAACGGATGCCCCATAAGTTGTACAAATCATCAAGGCATGATAAGAATCAAGATAAGAATTTCATCAGTCAAGCCTTAATAGAGCAACTCTATTTTACTTGGAAGAAGAAGATGGAAAAGCCAAGGCATGCTTTTTTTATTCTTTTTTTTTTTTTTTGGTTCTTTTGAAGTGCTTGGCATGGAAAAGAGTGTAGGGGAGTGGGACTTGACTTTGCACACAATATTTTTTACTTGGAACAATTGTCAACTACACGTTTGCCTATGAGGAAAGTAAGCAATTAAAAGGTTTTGAAACAGAAGAAACTAAATGATGAGGGAATCAGACAAATTTGATCAAAGAAAAGAGATGCTTAGAAGTGGAGTCTAATCCTTCCGATCAAAAGCAGAAAAGCAATAAAATAAAAACGCCAACTTGGCTCCACTATACTTGTCATACTTAATTGGAAAAACAGAAAAGAACTCATGTATAAGCTCTTGAATCTAGCAAAACAAACTACTATCTAACTCAAGTACAAATAAACTCATTTATAATAATATTTTAGAATTTGACTCTTTAACCTTAAAAAACAAGAAGACGTATCTTGTATGAACTACTAAAAATGCATTTCAATATGGAGAGATCTCACTTGACTTACCATGTCTGTCATTTGTGCTGGCTTGTATTCATTTTCTCATCAAATTGTCTCTATGCAATGCACCAAAAATCTTGCATCCATGATAGGGTAATGAGCTGGCCACTGGCATGTGGAAATAGAGTGGCTCTTACTTCAATCCCAGACAAGGACACATTGTCTATTCCAAGTCTGCCAAAAAAATATAGATATATATGATGGCAAAAGGCATAATACAAACACGTCACAATATGAAAAAGAAAAAGGTTATTCCCGTTAATTATTTGTTTCTTATATCTCAGTTTTTACCTTCTCTACATAACTCTTTAACTTCAGGGGAAAGTCAGAAACAAATACAGTTTACTCATTACATTAGTCGCTTGTAAGAGTTTCTCCCATGTGGTCAATTTTTCTCTGGGTTTGTTTTTCAGAGTCCCAAGTCTCCTTTCTTCAGAATCTATCTTCTCCCAAGCACTAATAGCTGGAGGTCAATCAATCTTCTCCCAGGCACAACATTGACATTTCGTTCATCTAATAGCTGGAGGAGACCTTTGCTGCAAGCCTTTGGCAAGCTAGATGAAGAGGCTAATGCTCCTTTCTTAAGATCTTCACATATGCTTGCAACCTGCCATGTAAGAGAAATATAGGACAAGATAGTAGCTGCATCAAAGGGTTCAACTTCAAACACTGATTAAGGGTTCATTGCATTCAGTGTAAAACTACAGTCGGTCTCAAACTTCGTTCCAAATGCAAAGTCCGATTTACTTCATAATTTAACTAAAATACAGTTTTCCCACAAAGTCTAGTTTAAAACTCTAACTCAAATGAATGTTTAAGAAAGCTAACACTACACAAAGCTAATTCAAAATTCTAATCAGTATTTGCAGATCCAGTTCCAACTACAAAAATCAGTCTTTTCGTTAGATACAAGGATGAGAGAAATAAATAAAAATCATAAATAAAAATTACAACCCATAATTTATTTTTACCTTTCTGATGATCGAATAGCAAGCCATTCATCAGTACTGATTTGTAACCAATGCTCTTTACCACCATCCTACATAAGATTGAGAAAATTGTTGCCATTGATTACAAATCTGAATAATTGGATTGCAATAAAGATAGGTATAATCTGACAATGAACAATCACACCTACAGCTTAGAGTAATCTCGTAACCACTGATAATGTCTATTTAGCTTCTAACTTCAACTAGGAATGATTTGATCGTTTTCTCGAAACAAGCCAAATCTAACTTTTGTTGATCATAGATATAGAATATGATATATCAAACAATGTGATGTAAAACAGAGATTACATTTAGAGATGCAAGCAGCCCAATCAGCAGTACTAACAAATGGTTTGACAAAGGGGTAAGCTAAAATAAACTCAGAATTTCGGTTTAATAAAGGAATTACTGGCAGTCAATGTGTTCAAACTCTCCAGAACCAACTGCAATCTGTTTTCCAGGGCCAGCACCTACATAATAATGGCAAATAATCCAATAAGTAACACAGGTGCATATAGCACAGATCTGGGTATCTTTGTACGAGGTTCCTATTCTTTGACAATGCTTTAGAGGGCCATTAGTAATTCTCCAACAAATTACATTTTACCATACACTGACACTATGTTGGTCATTATTACATGATGAATCTACTCAACTGAGTTTACCTCTGTAATAGGTAGAAAATTAAAGGTATTGAAATATTGCAGGAAGAATGAAACATCAATATATATATATATATACAGAGAGAGAGAGACAGAGAGAGGTACCTTTGAGGACTGTCTTCTCAAAGGGCACTCCAATAACATGACCACTTTTGTTTTCTAAACTTGAAAATCTATCTGGTTTCCGGAAGAAAACAAATTGCAGTTCACGTTGACTTGAATTAGGATGGGAAGGAATTGAGGTGGCCGCCTTAGAAAATAACTCATAGACCCTTCTCTGAATACGACTATTCATCAGCTCTTCCTTCCCGTGATAGCAAAAAAAAATAAAAATAAAAATAAAAAATAAACGCAACTTTGATTTTTAAACACGTGCTGGAGAGGAGAAAGGAACAGCCAATAAATTGCTGCCAGTATCTTTATTCATCAAAACTACAGAAAGACCATCTGGCCCCAATCCAAGAATTTTTCATTATGTTGAAATTAGAATAAGCAAGCCAAGTACAAAAATTAAATTGGAACACAAAAATATGTAGATATTGAGTTCTACCTTATCAGCTGGGGTTTTAAGTAGATCACTTTCTTGTATGTGTACGTACAAGTCCTTAGTACATGCATATTATGATGTAAATGACATGAAAGACTAAAAGTGAAATTGAAATAATAAGACAATGGATGTTCCATTACATGACCAAGCATAGAAATACCCCACTAAAAGAATAAAGAAAGAAACAATGTTACGATATTTAGAATTTATCAATCACACTATTTATATAGATAAAAACATGGATGATTAAAGTATTTTAATAAGTTTAATCCACACTAGTTTCCATATAATCACTTCTAATACTATGAATTACCAAGTTTAACGAACAAATACTAATACTATGACTTACCAAGAACTTCACGTAGCTCTTTATCAGTACAAGCTGCTTGAATTGGGCCCCGTCTTCCAACCAAAATCACTTTCCTGCAATTAGATGCACAAGAATAAACAGTAACTTTTATGACTGCAATAGATTTGAAAGGAGGACTATCTTATAGAGCTTTTCTCCAAAGTAGACAAAGCATCGCTAGCAATATCTGTTGTTGACAATTCTGGTGGCAGTCGTAACAGGATATGTGCAACATCAAGAGCTACATTACCCTGCAAGTGAGAGAATCTTTTTAACAAGATGAAATTGATTTCATGTAAAGTGTAGCCTTAACATATGGTCATAATGATTGTTCTATTCAAGATCATCATATTCCATTTCTCTTTGCTTATCATACTTAAAAACCATTTTTCTAAGTTATCACAGCCGAACCAACCATTATGCATTTCTCTACAAAGACAATTTGTGGTCAATTTCCTTTATCATCATATTTACATTTAGTACAGATCAACCATACTGTTACTCCCTGTTACCAGCACGTGGTTTTCCCCTAATTCCAAATACTTTTATCAGTTTGCTTTCATAGGTCAGAAATATGCTACATAGCACTTACATCTATATCACTAAACATAGTTCTTAATATGCTCAGCCGTTAATAAGGATCACATCAACAACCTTAGAATACTCATAACTAATGGGATGAAGATAATGAATTTTCCTCCAAAGAATCCATCAAAAATGAAAATACACCTGACCAAGAATTACAGCTGTATCCGTTCCTTTTAAGTCGGTCAAGATTCCTACAATCTGGATGTCCATTATACCACCAAACAAACTCTCTAGCTGAGTGTATCCCAGCCAAAACCTACAACATAAAATGGCATAATAAAAGCTTGTGATTCTGTTTATAGTATATCAAAACACTAGGAGAGGAAAAAAGTGGACTGTACATAAATTTTCAAAATACAGAGATACATAATGTGTGCAACCAAGCTGTAGTAGTCTATTAAACATACTTCTCCAGGAATTCCAAGACTTCTGTCGCTTTCAGCTCCATAAGCAAGAACAACCTATTAAATTGCACGCATCATATTGGTCAAACAAGTGATATATGTAGATAGTAGGAAGAAAAAAGCTATTTCCATTACTATAACAAAAATAATAAATATTGAAACTCACCACATGATACAACCCACGTAGCTCTGATAAGGAAATGGAGGATCCGACTGTAAAAATGAACACCTTTCATGCTGTGCCACCTAGTAATTTGATTAATCACAATCTGTTGCAAGTTTACTGGTAAAGTTAGCTCAAACAAGACAAATATCTTGCCAAAAAAACAAAAGAAAAAATACTAAACTTGCTTTAGAAAATAGTATAAACATTTGATGTGTAGGTGGAAAGCTAATTGATCTACATTTTTTCTCCCTTTTCATGTATACAATCACAAATGTATATAAATTCATGCATTCATTTAGTAAGAGAAAAAAAAGACATAGAAGTGGGATTCTCCGACCTTTGTTTCAGGTGATCAGGTGCTACACCAGAACGGACCAATCCAAAAGGCGTAGGTAAACGATCAAAATTATATTAACTTCTGCTTCTGGATGCGCCTTCAGCATCTACTAACGCAATTCAAAAAATGACAATGGTCAAGACTTTAGCCATCCATATCTTGATTCAAAACTTCACTCACATTCAAAAGGCTGAATTTGTAAACACGAAACCACAATCTCACCTTCTCGGCTGTGTAAAATCCAGCTGGTCCGCTTCCAACTACACAAACACGAAGCGGATTAGAAGCAATAGTCGTGAAACTTCTCGATAACAATGTCCGAGATTGGAATATCGCCATTTTCTGTAAATTAAAGGTGTTGGCACGACCACAGAGAGGGAGATATGATTTTTTTTTTATATTTGGTTTAGGGATTATGAAATTATAAACTTTTTCATTCAATTTGTATTTTGGAATTTGGATTAAATGCAATATAAACTTTTGTTGTGAATTATAATGTTTAAAAGAACGACATTGTGACTAGATGTTTTTTTTAGTTGTGACTGTTTGGCTAGAGCTCAAAATGTATGACTATCATGGAGCTCGAGACTTCATGGTTGCCATAGAGTTTGGCCATGGAGCTTCGAGCTCTAGCCATGGAGGTTTTTTGTTTTCACAAATAAGATTAATTGCGTCTAGTTCTTCGAGAGGAATATGGATCCATTTTTATTTTATTTTTTAATTGGAGTTTTTTTTATATACTAGTTTTATTAGTTTATGAATAATTCGCAGTAGAATTGTTATATTTGTTTTTAAAAAATTTCGATCAAATCCAAAATTTGATTATTATATATATACATATTATATAACTAAAATCAAGATCATATCATATCACACATTACATATACATATTATATATATTATCGAAAATACAATAATATCCTATAGAAACTTAAAAGTTTTAAAATAAAAAAATTTACATTTCTTGAATGTAGAACCAAATAGAGATCCTCCTATGTCGAATCATAAAGGAGAAGTAGGCACTCACATGTTCATTTTTGAACTGTAATCCACACGGTTCGTTTCAATCGGTTCACTTTATATTTCAAGATTCAACACATGAACCAAGAAGTTTAGGAAAAATGAATAGAAAAAGCTCTCTTTTTTCTCTCTCTTTGATTTCGGCAAAGATGGTGGAAGACCTTAGGGTTTCAGCACATGAAATCCTTAAAACGTAATTTGGTCTATTTTTCCTATTCTTTGAGAAATTTAAATGGAATTATTAAGAATCTTAATATGTGTGACCGATTTAGGTTTTACATTATGCCAACAGGTGGGTTTCATATCATTATATGATTATATGAAATATATATATATATATATATATGTTTAATTTAAAATATATTTTTATTGAAAATTACATTTAAAAATTCACAGCGAAAGTGATTATTGGTCTTAATATATAACAAAAAAAAATTAAAATCTTTTTACGATCCTTTATATATATATATAAATTCATCTTAAACTCTAGATGAATAAATCATACTTTTGTATGTGCAAGTTGCCGTTAAGACTTACACCACGATCTTCCAAGTCGATCATTAACACACTAGGACATGTATGAACACGTAGAGATGACTAGATCTTCTCTTTCCTCTCTATTTTTTGTTTAAAACCCCTCTCTAAAATAATTAAAATATGACATGTATGAGCACATATGAGCACACTAGGACATATATGAACACGTAGAGATGATTAAGTTTTCTCTTTCCTCTCTATTTTTTCTTTAAAAACTCTCTCTAAAATAATTAAAATATGATGTATCTATAGAATTCTACTAGGGTTCTATTCATCATTTTTTTTAATTCGAAAAACTATTTTAAATTAATTTAAATTAATAATTCAAATATAATATTAAATAATAATAAAATAATGAGATAATAGTAAACTTGTAATATAATTACAAGCCACAGCTATTTTTCTATCCCATGGTCGGCCACTATACTATGCAAGCACAATGATAGGCTTATGACACATGTCATAATGTGACCAAGTTATCTTATTTTATTCTGTCAAATCTTCTTAAATATAATTTAAATGTAATTTAAAATTTGAATCTGATCTATTTTAAACTAAATAATATTTTATTTAAATTTAAAATTAATTTTCTCAAACCAATTTAAATTTGACCGATCTAATCTTAATATTAAATTGATATATTATTAAAACTTAATATTAGATAACATATTTAATTCAAAATTAAATATATTATTATTTTATAAAGTCAATTTCGAAATTCACTATAATATTTAAATATATCTTTTAATTAATTAATTCTCTAATTAATATCAATTATCTCATAATTAAATATTTACCTTAGAAAATTATTTTCTTGGCAAAAAAACAATTTCTCTTTCTTTGTTACTCTTACCTTATAGAGTATTTTATAAATGCGACATAAAGACCGTGAACCTATAATTTTAAACTCCAATAAATTAGATTATTAATCTAACTCTTAATATAATAAATCTTATTTATTAATCATAATATTATTGCACTAAAAATATTGGATTGGACTCTTGCAATTATAAAACAAATTACTGAGCAATTTGTAGTAGTTCATTGATATTATCATTACATATAATTTAATCCTTCAATAATGAATTCATAATTAGAGTTGGTCAAAATTACCATTTTACCCCTCAAATTATCTCTTTATTCTTAAGTACTATTAATCCACTAGTGAACAATCAATTTATAACTTAATTATAAATTTGAGCTCAAAACCATTCAATTCCAGAATTAACAATTAAGGGAACCAATATACAATTTTCTATAAAGAATGTTTGGATTTTATATCTGTAAATCATGTTTCTAGCCGTTTATTCCAATGAACCTCCAAAACAAAAGTCTTTAGCCTATTTTATAAACAAACCGTGACGAGTAAATCAAAAGATCTAACTGACATAAATAGGAGTTCATGACTACTCAAATTCATATTAATCTACATATGATCATCTATTGATATGAATAAAAAAATTTATGCCAAACAATATATTGATAAAGAATTAATTCATATCGGATTCAGTCTTATATAATCTAATTATATAAATCACCTCTACTAAGATGTTTATCTACATCAGTGATCCGGTCTAGATCACTTGCATTCATATTATTTTGTAAAAATTCATCTATTTCATAAAAATATAATTTATAGGATTTTACTTTCTAATACATAAGTAATATATTCCATTTTGATCAATCATAATCTTCATATACAACATTCTACATCCAATAATACACCTTTTGTAACCCTTGACTATGATTAGGTAAGATGAAGTCAAAACATAGAACATTATATACAAGATACAATGATGACTTCGGGACTGAGGATTACCTATATTATAGCCACTAGACACTTTTCATTAACAGTTAGCATTTTTATCATTGGAAATTATCTACATGTCACATTCAGTGTATTTAGTCTCTACCAAACACCCACATGATCATTATCCCAATGAACCTCCAAAACGAAAGTCTTTAGCCTATTTTACAAACAAACCGTGATGAGTGAATCAAAAGATCTAACTAACATAAATAGGAGTTCATGACTACTCCAAATTCATACTAATCTACATATGATCATATATTGATATGAATAAAATTATTTATACCAAACGGTATATTGACAAAAATTTAATTCATATCGGATTTAGTTTTATATAATCTAATTATATAAATCACCTCCACTAAGATGTCTATCTACATCAGTGATACGGTCTAGATCACTTGCATTCATATTATTTTGTAAAAATTCATCTATTTCATAAAAATATAATTTATAGGATTTTACTTTCTAATACATAAGTAATAGATTCCATTTTGATCAATCATAATCTTCATATACGACATTCTCCATCCAATAATACACCCTTTGTAACCCTTGACTATGATTAGGTAAGATGAAGTCAAAACATATAACATTACATACAAGATACAATGACGACTTCGGGACTGAGGATTACCTATATTATAGGAACTAGACACTTCTCATTAACAGGTAGTATTTTTATCATTGGAAATTATCTACATGTTACGTTCAGTGCATTTGGTTTCTACCAAGAACCCATATGATCATTATGATATTTCACTAATATCAATAGTCATAAGAATAACCATCTTAAATATTCTATGAAATGAAATATGTGATAGTTTATTTAAATTATCAGTATCTTTCTTGATTATCCTATATTATTAACAATTAGTATTTTAAACTTTAAGCAACTTGCATTCGGCATGATCTCAAATATATAACTTAATATATAAGACTTTATCATAAGATGCATTTAATGGGTATAACTTAGGATTGAACAATTTATGGATAGCGGATAATCCGCTTCGTAAGTTAAAATATCTATATTAATCGTATTCGCTCTGTGGCATTTATCTATTTATTTTATTAATTAATTAACTTAATCATATTATTAAATACCTATAATTATTATATGTAATATTAATAAATTTTTATAAAGATACATTATACCTTCAAATTTTACCTTTGAAATAAGTAAAAGGTTTACTAGATTTCTTATTCTTATTCTTATTATTCTCTTTCTATTAAGATTTCTTATGACAGTTTAATGCCAATTCGGTTTCAATATGACTGTTCAATGGTAGATTGATTGGATGCAACAATTTCATGTTGCTCTGCATTAATGCTACTGACCACTACATGAAAAATAAAGATTTCAAAACCATAAAGCAATTAAAATCAAGAATAACATAAAACAAAATAAGGAATTCAAAAGTAGTGGAAGGAAATGATGTTTGAATGAAAAACAACTGCTTACAATGAAAAAGGTTTGCGCGTGAGTGAAGGCTGAAAATTTAGGGTTTAGTTGAGAAGAGAAGAGAGATTTGTAAGTGAAGAAGCTAGAAAGAAAAAAGAAGCTGAAAAAAAAATGTGAGGTCAACAATTTTGATTTTTTGTTTTTCTTTTTTGTGGATATCCGTATATCTGCAGCTACCTGCTCCGTAAATCTGCATGTATATTATACGGAGTGAATATTCATATTGTATATAATTTTAATAAATTTTGTGTATGGTACTCGCTCCGCATTTGTAGATTTGTGGTATCCACTGATAATGTATTTGAAGTTCAACTATATTATAACTCATCAGTTCCAACATAACTAATGAACATGATAAATTGAAAAAGCTCAACTATATTATAACTCATCAGTTCCAACATAACTAATGAATATGATAAATTGAAAGTGCCTTTAATAATAATAAATGATAACTATTATTGATTTCTAACATTAAAAATACAGTTTCACATATGTCCTATGGGTCAATATATGATTGGCATGAATGTCATACTCTTTTATTTTTATTTAATTTTTCAATAAAAAAATTGGGTTTATATAAATCAATTTGGATATCTCATGAAAAAATCAAATCATTTCGATCTATTTTTCAAGAGAATTCTGATCAAATTCATTTTCTAACCCTAATTTTTTCTCTAAAAAAAAAATAAAAATGAAAGGAGACTTTGAAGTGTAAAAGAAAATTAGAAATTAATAAAAGAAAAAAAGTTAGAAAATGAAAGAATAAAAACGAAATTTAAAAAAAAAAAATTAATGATATAATATGTTTTATCAATATATCATGTCATCCCTTTGGAAAAATAATATAAATAATTAAAAAATTTTGATTTAAACTATAAAAATAAAAATAAAAATTGATTAAAAATTATACATAAAAAAGTGAACTCATTAAAAAGTTATATATCAACTCATTTTTCATTATAAGAAATTTCCATACATGTTGCATATGAATGCACATTTTCTAACGTGTGAACTCATCCATTAGCTTACTATTTTCATAAGATTAGTCTACTTAGACTTTATGACATTCGATTATTAATTTATTTGAAAAAGAAGAATTTGTCTCCTACACGCCTCTCTTAGATTCTCTCGTATGAGAAATTTTATTTCCATTGGAACCCTTTTATATTTTGGAGTAATCGATAAATATCCGTTCTTATATGACGTTAATTTATTGGTGGTCCAAACTAGATTAATTAATCCGAGATATTATACTATATGTTAAGTTGTCATATAGATATTGTTTTATTTGACAACTATTCTGCTATTGGACTTGTTCCAGACACACCATTTTCGTTGGAGAGTTTTTAGCTAGCTAAAATGGCGAGGCCTTTGCATATGAATATGAGTGTAATCATGGCTTTGATTTTATGGGCTATAATCAGCCACAAAGCTTATGGAATAGTTCATAAAAGTGTGTTGAAAAAGATTGATTCAATAAACAGCCAAGGCCCTTTCTTAGGAATTGTTGTTCCAAATGCTTTTGAGATGAGCCCTCTTCTTCAATCTCCGAGCTTTCTGGTTGATCACAAGCTTCCCTACTTGGATTTGTCAGGTAAACTTTTTAGCTGCCTAAAACTTCTTCAATCTCCGAGCTTTCTGCCTAAAAAAAAAAAAAAAAGTCCTAACCCTCGGGATTCAGGCCTCATACCAAATCAAGATAAAAGTTGCACTAGTAATGATATTTTTCTACAAGAAACAGGAAAAAGGAAGATTCTTATCTACACTTTTCTTCAACAGGAAGAAGATTTAGATTTGGAGAAGTGAAGGGTGAAAAGGTCATAGTTGTTATGACAGGATTGAGCATGGTAGGTAGATTTCTTTTTCTTTTTCTTCAATTGCTGCTTCATTTCTTCTGTAAATTGTAAATTCTAATAGGGTTTTTTTCTGTATGAAAAAACATAAAACAAAAAAAGCTTAATGCAGGAATAACAACAGAGTTGCTGTTAACTATGTTTAGGGTGAAAGGTGTGTTGCATTATGGAATAGCTGGAAATGCAAATCCAGAACTCCAGATAGGAGATGTTACTATCCCTCAATATTGGGCTCATACTGGCCTTTGGAGTTGGCAGGTACGTACAATATCTACAAAAGTGTAGTCGAATTCCCGACTTTGAATAACCTAATGTTACCACTTGAATTCTGATAAACAGAGGAACGGAGACGGACCAGATGATGAATTAGCATTGGAATCTAATGGAGATTACACGAGAGATATCGGTTACTTAAAATTTTCTACTTACAATAATGAAACAAAGTATGAGAAGCCTGTGAATAATGTTTTGAACAATGTTTGGTATCAACCAGAAGAAGTCTTTCCTATTTACGGAACACCCGAAATTAGGCAACATGCCTTCTGGGTCCCGGTCGACAAGCACTACTTTTCCGTTGCCAAAAAACTCAAGGTGCTCCTTTTTTCCCTTTCGGTAAATCATCCGTTGAAAATTTTTCATGGGAACAATGCTATAACCAACCTGATATTGAGTTTAGAAACTTCTGTTTGGACGCATCACATAACTTGACAGTTTATAGTGCTAACTTGAATGGATTACTGCAGGGTTTAAAATTCGAGAGGTGTGTGAATTCGACTTGCTTACCACGAGCACCGGTTGCAGTGAGGGTGAAGAAAGGGATAAGTGCAAATGTATTTGTGGACAATGAAGCTTACAGATCGTTCTTGTACTCAAAATTCAACGCTACTCCAATTGACATGGAGAGTGCAGCTGTAGCTCTCGCTTCTCTTCAACATAACATTTCATTTATTGCAATCAGATCCCTGTCTGATTTAGCTGGAGGCGGTTCTGCTTTGTCCAATGAATCTGATCTTTTCTCTTCTTTGGCAGCTCAAAATGCAGTTGATGCTCTCATTGAGTTTATCTCCTTCTTGTTATCTTCATCATGATTTTGTTCTTTTATTTTTGTATCAGCTTTTACTGTTTGAATTCCCTTCTAGAAATCAGCGAAACTCTCATCAATAATGTGAAAGTTTCTCGGTGTTTTTTTGAAATAAACACCAAGAACAAAACTTAATTTACAAAACTTAGTCATTGTTGAGAAAGTTTCTGCACATCTTATTAAGAAAGGGCCTGTCTTAAGGTTAATAAAGAGAGTGAATGTTATATTTTAAGAGCAGATGAAAATCAGAATCCAAGCTCGATTGAAGTTATTTTTATGGCATTTGGCTACTCAATCCTTACCAACCAAACAAAAGGTGGCACAACGAGTTCAACTTAATGAAGAAGATCAAATCTGCCCACTGTGCAATCAGTTTGTCGAATCACTTCCTCATCTATTTCTACAATGTACAATAGCAAGGGCATGTTGGTTGTCTGGTGAGTGGTCATTCCGCTCAGATGTTTTTCGCTCCCTCAGATGGTCTCAAAAATCATCCTCTATCCAGGTAAATAATTAGCCCTTGCACAAGCTGATGAGCAAAAGTTCCAATGTTATGCTATAACAATGAGCAATAAGCAAGTAAAATTGGCTAGAGAATCTACCACTCTGTTGTTTTTTCTATAACAATGAGCAAATGTATGAGAATTAGAAAAAAGTAACTCTTTGATAGCACCGATCATACAAGTAAGTTTAGGAGGAGCTTTGAATGGACCGAAGAGTATTTGAACTAAATAAAGAAAGTCTGTTTCCAACTAAGTTCGGCACAAAATTGCAGACTGTATAGCAGTATCTTAGCTTCAGCATGAATACTTACTTTAGAGGTGACCCCAATGAATAGCAACTGCCTTGATGAAAGAACTTCTATGATTTCTGATAATGATACCTCCCCCCTGCATCCCGCATCATCCACTTTGACTTTTATTCCAGCAACTGGAGGACAAGTCCATTTGATGGATTTACAAAATCATCAGATATGTGTGTAATAGAATATGCAATTGTTGCATAATCAACTCTTCTTGCAAAGATAACTGATGAGCTTCAAGTTTTGGAAATAAGCACTTCTGGATAAAAATAATCTCATTAACACAAAATAAACTTTTTTTTTCTTTTTTTTTTTTTGGCGGAAGGAAGAAAATTTTATTTTAAATGGATAAAACTAATAGAATAGATTAACGATTACAAAAGGAGATTTTGTTAGTCAAAAAAATGAAGATGATGAGCGTATATACCCATTTATTAAAATCATATTCTTTATATATTGAAATTTATTTAAGAAAATAATATAAAATATATTAAATTTAGAGTATAAATTCTTAAGAAAACTATCTAATCTAATAATCCTCTCCTTTAAGGATCAAACAAACTCCCAAAATCTCAAATTAAAATCGAATCTAATACAACCCAAAGTAAAGAATTTAAAAGCAGAACAATCCAAAATATCACGAATGTTTGATTATTCATCTTTCTCATAATATTTCAGAACAAACCATAATAATATTTCAAGATTGAGAAAACTCAATATATTTATGAAATTTGAGATTTCTTTTGATAACAAAAAATCTTCAAATCATTGATTATGTTGGTTAGAGAAAACCAGATGGTCATTATTGAAGACCAAAAACTTACTAAAAAATATTGAAAAACTTAACAAAGAAGAAAGAAATTTCACAATAAAAATAGCATAGGTCTTTTCTTGAGAGTAAAAGAACTTTCAAGCAAGGATCAAGTAAAGGAATGACGGCTAGAATTTTCTAGAGAGAAAAAAAAGAAAAAAAGAGACGAATAAAAGATTGTTGATTTAAAAAGAAAAAAAAAAGAAGTAATTAGATCCATTTTTATTAAATATTATTATCTAAAATTTAGATAATTATGAATTAATTTTTATAGAAAAATAGAAATTTTAGAAGGGATGTATTTGGACCAAACAACAACTAATTGAAATTGCACTAAACTAGAAGATTTCACTTTGTCCTAAACTGAAGATAAAGAGAAAGAACCGTTAAGAGTGTCATGTAACCAAGTTTGCACATCATTTTTATATAAGTTTGGTAAAACTAGAATTTCTTGCAATTTAATATTAGAACAAAACATATCCAACATATTTCTATTCCCAATGGCCATTAAGAATTCGATCTTTAACCAACAAATTAGAAGGAAGGGTAGAGGGTTTGGTTAACATACAAGATATCTTACCAAACATTAATTTTGCAACCATTACCAACTATGCAAAATATATATTTTTTGAGCTATATGCCTAGTTTGTCTAAGCCTTTGCCAAGAATTAGAACCCTTATTTTTTTGTGTGGATATTTTCATTTTCATATTTATTGTGATTTCTTTTTCTTTTTCCGAAGTTTTGTT
This sequence comes from Coriaria nepalensis, assembly GCA_027186245.1. Lineage (NCBI taxonomy): Eukaryota > Viridiplantae > Streptophyta > Magnoliopsida > Cucurbitales > Coriariaceae > Coriaria > Coriaria nepalensis. The sequence goes on along the minus strand of CP114484.1, from coordinate 4,119,600 downwards.
TGTATTTCTACTGAGTTTTAGATCATTAATAATAACATTTTTCATTTCGTTATCCTAGTTATTATAGCTTTTGAAGATAATTCAGTCTCAAATCTTTAGTGAGTTCCGAAACGTTTTGAAAAAAAATAAAAAAACAGATACTTTTGATATTTTTTATGAATTTTTTTCTCTAATTTTATTAGTTCTGATATTTATATTAGATTTTGAGGGAGTTAGTATATGAATTATATGGTATTTTTAAAGATTTATTTTCTAAGTTTAAAGTATGTGGTCCTAATAGATAAGTTCCTTATCACTTTTTGAATTATTTAAAAAGTAATTGATTATAATCTTTTATCTAATCAGGTTTTATCTCTTTTAAAAATAAAATATCTTTTCTTTTAAGTAAAAATAAATAAAAAAAATCCTCATTTTTTCCTTGGAATATAAATCTTTTCCCATCTACATTAATAATGCTTTTAAATACTAAAATAAATTTGATATAATATATTTTAGTCTATTAAAAATAGTTTTGAGAGGTTTAAGACAAGCTAAAATGTACATAAAAGACATTGAAAAACATGCTTAGAGCAAATCTCCCCCTTTTCTTGTTGTTGTATTGGAAAATGGAGAATTTGAGCTCTAATAAAAATAAAATAAAATAATAATAATAATAATAATAATAAAATATATAATCTTAAACTAGGGTTTAAGCATGGCAACACTTTCAAGGGAAATTCAGTAAAAGCTTAATCTGAAACTAAATGAAATGTTAATAAAACGAATAAATATAAAAAAATATATATATCCATTGAACAAGTCAACAAGAAAAATAAATAAAATAAATAAATAAATGACGATAACACCAACGGCAATGGGGCACCAACCATTCACGTCATAGCGGATCTCAAATCCATCAGACAAAACTTATTAAATCCAGTTAAATAAAAGCCCCTAAAATCCGTAATTATTCCCAAGAGCCCCATTTTGTATTTATTATTTATGTACACATTTCATGTGAATCAGACTATACACCGTTCTATTCTTACCGTCTCAATCGAGCATCGTCGTTGGCGTTGTCCAGAAAAGCAGTTGAAGAATATCTATGGCTCCGATCGCCGTTGGAGATGTGATTCCGGATGGTACTTTGGCTCACTTCGATGAGAACGATCAACTACAGGAGGTATCCATACACTCCCTCGCCGCGGGTAAGAAGGTCATCCTCTTCGGAGTGCCCGGTGCCTTCACTCCTACTTGCAGGTAACATTCTTTATTTTCTTAGGTTTTTCTGCAATAGGTTGCGATCTACGACTTCTGATTTTCTCGCGGTTCTGTTTGGATGCTGACAATGTAAGAGAAATGAGTGAAAGCAACTAGCAAGGGATACAGAACTGAATGTATCGGTTTCTTTATTTTCACCTCTTTTATTCTTTGTGAAAATTGACCGGTTTTTTGTGGGTAATTTCGAGATTAACTTCGTCATTTTCGATTACAGTCGAGTCTGATTTTACTTTGATCCAAATTGATGATAATCGAGTATTAATCTGAATTTTGGCGTGGTTTTTTGGGTCAGCTTGAAGCATGTTCCTGGGTTCATTGAAAGAGCAGAGGAGTTCAAGTCAAAGGGTGTTCACGATCTACTCTTGGTCAGCGGTATATCTCCATTTAAGATATTTTCTTTGGTTTGCGGTATATCACTCTTAATTTTTGTTGCAATTGCTGCAAAATTCTGAAACACTTTGGTAATTTGGAAAATTAAGTTTGTTATTTGGGAGTATTCAGCCTATAGCTAGAGGTAATAGAGACCATGCTGATCTATAGCTATGTTTAGTTGTGCGTTTTTGTTGTGAATTAGGGTCCCTAAAAGTTGAAGGAAATTAAAAGGGAATTGAATAGAAATTTTTATGCTTAAATGCCGAAGAACTACTTCTCTGATTTCACTCATTCTTGCATACCAATGGCCTTATTTCTAGTAGGTAAGTTCCTTAATCCAATGGGAAGTTACAGTTGTGATTCTAGAAGGTAGAGAATTGGTGATTCCAGCCTACATTCTTGTTCAATAAGGAAATGCTAATTAGGAGCGGTTGCTTCATTTGGAAGTAACCGCAGATTACATGTATATGCTTCGAGTAATTACATTTTTTGGCAAGTCTTATGGTAATTACATTATTTTGGGTTTGAATTGGTTTTCCATGATAAACAACCTGGGTTTAAAACTTATTAGTCTGCTGCCATGATTATCAGTCCCCATACTTGAAACTCCTATTTGTGTAATCATTTAAATATTGGCGATATGTGGTATGTAATTCTTTCTTTCTTTATGCTAACCTTAACATTTATCAAAAGCATCCATTATAATTCAATTGGTAAATAAGCTTATTGCTTTTTGAATCTTTTTGTTCCCATAACAGCACAATGCAGTAATTAGCCCTTATGCGTACATAGTAGCATGGATGTTTTTATGTTTACATTTTTCCACAATTCCCGGGTAATTCATTTCGGCAGTGAAGCAGAGAAAAGTTAATTGTTTGATTCCTTAGAAGCACAGCAATCTTGCTTGGCGAAGCTGATACTGATACACATATGAAGCAATGTTTAGGTGATATAGTAGATTTGTAGGTTCCCTGCTTAGTATCAAACAACCATTGCCTGCATGAAAGAGTTGGGAGGAGAGGGTTGCTCAATCTCTACCTTGTCACTGGACCCTACTACACTAGCTTGTGCAATTAAGTGATATTGTGATTTAAAATTAAGTGATATCGTGATTTTAATCGATTCGTTGCAATTTTGTCTAGTTCCTAGACACGAAAGAGACTGAATTTCTTATCAAGGCTGTAAAAAGTTAACACAAAAATCTGGATTTTTTTTCTACAGTGAATGACCCTTTTGTGATGAAGGCATGGGCTAAATCTTACCCAGAAAACAAGCATGTCAAGTTCCTTGCAGATGGTGCGGCAAAATACACTCATGCTCTCGGCCTCGAGCTCGACCTTAATGAGAAAGGGCTCGGGACCCGTTCCCGTAGGTTTGCCCTATTGGTCGATGACCTCAAGGTGACAGTTGCAAACATCGAGTCAGGGGGAGAATTTACCGTCTCAAGTGCGGAGGAAATCCTCAAGGCTCTCTGAATAATAATTAAATGATGCCTTTTGCATGTTGGAATGTGCTATGTTTTTCAAGAAGAGCTTTTGTTTCATTGTGATTTGTGGAGCTCTCTCTCTTAGACCTTCTATTTTGGTGGATCTAAATCCGAGTGTTGCTATGGATCTAAATCTAAAAGCAAAGCATGCGAAGAATTTTATCATACAATAAAGATGCCGTTGCTTGCTATTTTGATTTCTTCGTTATAACATGAGTATTCTTCTCTAAAATAATGTTCAAAGCAGTTTGAAAAAGATGAATAAAACTTTGACCAGACGATGTATTGCACACACACTTCAAGTATCATTACACTTCGGTTTGATCAAAAGATGCTGGGGAACAAACATCATTGCTCTATGTTGAAGACTTAAAGTCGTTCTCATTTTACTATGAAAGTGTCCAAGTAAACAAGAACACTTTTATCTGGAAAGTGTGAAAAAGAAAAGAGTAAATAAATACATAAAAGGAATGAAAGTTTATATCGAAGCCCAACCCCCCACTTGAAACTCGCCCCAACAAAATCCCAAACCTGGAAGATCTTGTCCCTTCATTGGATCTCAAGGAAAATTTGGATCAAATTATACTTACCATATCGAGCCAATAGATATACAAATACATATATATATATATATATATGAGATAGGTCATATGACACATATTTTTATATATTATTTTACATTTTTTAGTCCGTTAAATTAAAAATAATTTAATAATAAAAAATTATAAATTAATATTAAATCATTTTAATATTTAATAATTACAAAAAAAATATAAGAAAATATGTTAAAGAATCTCTCTCTCTCTCTGTATATACACTCTTTGACATTAAATGTATGTTTGCACTTGATCACATCACAGAGATTCTTATACCGACATTTTGGAGGCCTACGAGCTATACTGACATTCAAAGAACGACAAGATCTTGACATTCCTTCTATGGATTAGGAGCCATCTGAGCTAAAAATTTAGGGGGTTAGGATTGTATTGTGTTCATACAGCTTATATAATTAGGACCGCACGATGCAATCTACTGTTGTCGGGCAAGTAATGCCGCCGATGGACTAAATTAATTTTAAAAATATGCGTGTCACTGCGTTTAATCTAATGATCCGCATATTTTTAAAATTTATTTATTTTTTCTTCCTCCTCTCTTCTTCCTTCTTTTTTCTTCTCCACCCCCCTCCGTTTTTTTTATTTATTTCATACCCTCTCTCCATTAACGCACATTCGACGCAACGCTGAATTCATATTACTCTCCATCAACGAATCCATCAGACCGACATCAACGAACTCATTTAAGCTCACGAACTCGTTTGAAGTCACGAACCCATTATCTGTAGAAAAAAACCTAGCACATGTTGATTATCAAGAATGGCTCGAACTGGTAGGAATATGAAGAAAGGCCAACAAAAAAGAAAGAATAAAGATGATCTTTCAATCTCACCTCAAGAGGAAACTAAAAAGTTGAAAGCGGCACTAGAATCAATACTGGAAAATCCTCCTCCGAGTAATCTGGTAAGCATCCTAAAACCCTCCAATAACTCTACGAGGTCAAAAATCCTATTAACAGGTCGAAACCCTTCAACCTGTAGAGTTAACCTTAAGGGTTGAAGGGCTTTTCATATATTGAAACCCTTTAACCCGTAGAGTAACTGTAAATGTCGAGGCTCTTCGACCCATAGAGTAACTCTAAGGCCCTTAAAAAGAAAATGTGTTCGACGGCTTGATGGGGCCCTCTTCAACCCATAGAGTAACTTAGAGTTATATGTGAGATGTCGGTCTGATGGGTTCGTTGATGGAGAGTAATATGAAGCATTGTGTCGAAAGTGCATTAATGGAGAGGGGGTACAAAATAAATAAAAGAAAATGCATGGGGGGGGGGGGGGGGAGAAAAGAAGGAAGAAGAGGAGGGGGATAATTTTTTTATTTATTTTTAAACACGCGGGTCATCGGGTTAAATGCGGTGACCCGCGTATTTTTAAGATTCATTTAATCCCTAGGGCAATGACCTGCGTGTTTTTAAGATTGCATCAAATGGTCTAAATTACAATTGCAGTTGCATGTAGGACTTTTGAAGTTATTAAGAACAAGCATCAATATTGTTACTTAAAATAAAGTGAAAGTCATTGATTATTCGCTTATTTCGAATGGAAGTTTTTTTTTAAAATGAGATTCAAATATCTGAATCAAATAATCACTTAAGATCCTGAGTTGTATGTAAGATGAAATATATCCGGATTGTATTAGTTTATAATTCATAAAACTAAAAATTATCTAGGAGTTGACATAAGGAAAGAAGGGTGAAATGCCTTCTACTTAGCCAACATCTCCTTTGAAAACCAAACAGTTTTCAACACAACCTCCTTTCCGCTACCGTCGCTATTCACTGCCACTGCTCCTCTTTGTTTGGATCTAAAACCGTCATCCAGTCTCTAATGATATCTACACGATCAATAATTCAAAGGTTCTTTCTGGATTTGATTGTCTTATGTTAACACTCCTCTCTCCTCTCTTCTTATGGAATGAGAACCCTAGAATTTCTAATATTCCTTTTACATGAGACATTAGTTTATAAGGGCCTAGGCTCAAATGAGCTTCTAAAGCCTTTTACCCTTTTAGCTTGTATTCAGATTCCATAACTCATTTCAATTCCCAATTTTCAGAAAATTAAAACTAAAAATTATTTACAAAATAAATTCTAACTTTACCCGGTAGAGTTTGGATCTTTATTTTGGGCCTTTTCCATGAGTCCAGTTTGGCACATTAACACTTTAATGCTCAACCGAAATTTTTCTTTGACCTGAAAATATTATTTTGCCTTATATTTATTAAATCTCTATTTAATAAATATTTTAGTTAATTTAATATTTTTTAATTATTTATTTAATTTCAAAGTAAATCTAAATCACATTTTGGGTATGCTAGTAGTGCGGGTATGACCTAGACTTAGCAAATTATAGTAATTATTTATTTAACTCTTAAATCAAGTTCTTTAAGAACGAGTCAAATTTTCCAAAATTTGATCTCTAAAATTTAATCATGTCATTCTTTATGTGTTGACTCAATAGATTCTACATTATGTCGGCATGTGAGCCCCACAACAACTTGTGATTTTTTTCATTATTTACGAAGTAATTGTCTAAATTTTAAAACACATTGTAAATCAATCAATTAAATTAATCATTAAACATGATTTATTAACTTTAAATCACTAGACCCACACTAGCCTCTAACAAGGTGTATGAGCCACCTGTATAATGAAAAGTTCATGAAACCTCGCAAAGAACCTATAATGACTATTACCGTACCAGAATGATCCATTTATGCCAAATCTCGATCAGTCTTAGAGTATGGTTTAACTACTAAACCCTCATAGACTTGACCATATGAATCATGTGATCTTTTATACAACTTAGACAATGGATCTATAAAAACTTCATTTCCAACCATTCTACTTTGCAAAGACTCTTTATTGCATAAGGTACATCACTCATAGGACTTATCCTCTTGATAATGAGGTGATGGATCTCATCTTATCACCTTACAGATTTCACATACTCAAACACATATCCAACGGTTCATCTTTTTAGTTACATTTGGTTAAGACCATGTAGAATGATATCAAAACATGATATCTTATATCTAAGTATTGTGGTTATCTCAGATATTAGCATCATAAGTACCATAATCACTTGACAAGTCTTATTAACAGCTGTTATCATTACCATTGAGATTTATCGAGTGATCACATTTAATAATTAATTTTCTATTAATCATTTGTATATCTATCTCGGTATTCACCAATACCATTAATTATGGGAACATCATTCCTATAATAAGAAGATAACACATGCAAAAAGTTTTCCCAAATTATTAATATCCCTTTATGACAATCTTACGATTACGAACAATTTTGAATCATAGGTTTATAACATCTTAGGTCTTCTTGAGCATTATCACTATTATGATCTCAAACATATTACCTAAGAATTGGGAATCTATCATGCCAAATGTATGTATAAACATATATTCATGCGACTTTATTATTTCCAACAATATAATAAACTATTGATAGATATATTAATTGCTTAAATAATAAATACAAAGTATTTATAAGCATTGATAATATTTCTATTAAAGACTGAATCTCATAACTATATGACTCATTCTAACATATTCGAGTGGCTTGACATGTATACATTTTCAATCTCTCACTTACCCTAAAACCAATCAAATCTCAATTGTAACCTCATTTTCGTAAAATGATGGTCGAACTTTTGTTGGGAAAGCGCCTTAGTAAATGAATATGATATGTTGTTATTCATGTCTACTTTATCTATGTTCAACTTTTGACGTCTGACTATCTATCAGATCAGGTGATACCATGGCAGTACATGTTTGGACTTTTGATGAGATCTTTATTCCTTTGTTTATGCAATTGTACTATTGTTGTCACAGTATACTACTATGTGATCAACGATGCTAGGAAGCATACTAAGTTCAGTAATGAACTTCCTCATCCAAATTGCTTCTTTGGTTGCTTTAGAAGTGCTTATGTATTCGGCTTTTGTAGTAGAATATGTGGCAATTTCTTGTTTGGAACTCTTCACTATTTAGCATGAATATGTATCCTGATGTTGATTTGCTGTCATATGGAGTACATGAAACTCTCAATTTTAAAATCATTTACTCCATATATTAAGAAAATGTCCATAGTTATTCTCAAGTACTTAAGACTTCTCTTAACAGCCTTCTAGTGTTGTTCTCCCATATTGCCCTTGGAATATGCTCGTAACACTTAGAGCATAAGCTACATCTGCCCTCCTACATAGCATAACATATATGATAGATCATATATCCGAAGTGTAGGGAACTCTACTCATGTTTTCTCTCTCCTTTTGTGTCTTGGGAAACATCTTCTTAGAGAGTGAGGTTCGATGACATATTAGTAATAGTCCTTTCTTGGAATCCTCCATACTAAACTTCTTTAATACTTTAGTAATATATGTAAATTAGGTAAAGCTAAGAAATATTTTGGATTTATCTTTTCTAGATTTTTATACCTAGTATAAAAGATGCTTCGCTCAAATCTTTTATAGATAAGTTTTTCAACAACCAAATATTTACGGATTGCAACATATTGACATCATTCCCAATGAGTAGTATGTCATCAATGTATAAGATAATAAACGTTAGTTTACTCTTATTGACCTTTTTATACACACATGGATCATCCTCATTTTTGACAAAATCAAACGATTTGATAGTCAAAACGGATGTTCCAACTCTGAGACACCTACTTCAATCCATAGATTGATCTTTGCAACTCCCATAACTTATTTGCATATGTTTGGTCTGCAAAGCTTTCAAGTTGTATCATATACACCTTCTCGTCCAAATCTCTTTTTAGGAAGACAGTTGTTACATCCATTGGCTAGATCTCAAAATGATGGTAAGCTGCTATAGCTAGCAAAATCTAAATGGACTTAGTCCTGGAAATTGGTGAGAATGTTTCTTGATAATCAATTTCTTCTCCACATACCAACCAATCTTTATAAGTCTCGACTCTTACATAAGCCCCAATTTTTTTCTTAAAGATCCATATGCACCCAATTGGAACATTCTTTTAGGTGAATCTTCCAAGGTTCAAACTTGATTGGCATATATGGGGTTCATTTTAGATTTTATGGCTTCAAGCCATTTCTCATAATCTGAGCCTTGCATAGCTTCATCATAACTTGTATGATCATCCTCTATGACTAAACTCTCACTCGAGTTCCCTATGAGGAAATTGTATCGTTCAAATTTAAAGGAGACTCTCTTAGATCTACGAGGTTTCGGTATATCTTGAAGAATCACAGTTCCTTCTTTTGAAGGTTTGTCAGGTGTTGGAAGCGTTGACTCTTGACCCTGAATCTAATTGTTATTTTGTAAGTCTTGAATTTCTTCAAGATTTACTTTACTTCCACTATTTCTTTAGGGAATGAATTCTCTTCCCAGGAAAATGGGATATTAAGCTACAAACACTTTGAGCTCAATGAGGCGATAAAAGTAGTATCACATAGTTTCTTTAGGATATCCTATAAATAGCATTTGTCAAATCTTACCTTTAATTTCTCTACTTCCTACTTCTTAACATAAGTCAAACATCCTCATATCTTGATATGATTGAAAGATGATTTTCTATCTTTCCATATCTCATATGGGGTTATAGAAATAGATTGAGAGGGGATCGATCATGTTCAACACATATGCAACACTTTTCAGGGCATAACTCCGGAGGGACAAAAGTAGCTTAGTCTGGTTCATCATACACTTGACATGGTCTAACAGGGTATGATTCATTCTTTCAGAAATATCATTAAGTTGTGGTGTATTAGGAGGAGTCAACTAAGCGAGAATCCCATTCTTTTAAATAATCAAGAAACTCATGGCTCATTATCCACCTCATCGATCAAATCGAAGGTTTTTAATACTCTTGGTTAATTGTTTCTCAACTTCATCCTATACTCTTGAAGTAGAGAAAACCATCTCTGGAAGGGGTTGACATATGGCCACATACATCTATATGTACGAGTCCTAGTAACTCAATCGATCTTTTTCCAATTCTACTAAAAGAAGACTTGATCATTTTACCAAGTAGGCATGATTCATAATTTGATATTGATTCATAATCAAATGGATCAAGGTATCCATCTTATGGAACTTGTTTATCTTTGTCTCATTGGTATGACCTAATCGACAATGCTACAGATATGTCTGATTTGTATCAGATTTCCGTTTCTTAATCATGTTCATATTCAATAAAGTTTTGTCTTTAAAACCCAAAAGAAACAATCCATCGACTAAGGAACTACTTCCAATGTGAACACCATTTATAGAAATATTACAACTTATGCTTTCAAATGAGAATGTGTAACCATCCTCAACTAATTTAGATACAAAAATAATATTAGTTGGTGCATAGAAATGTTCTTTTAAATCAACTCTAACCTAATTGGTAAACACAAAATATAAGTTCATAGGGCTAACTCTGCAACTCTTGCTTAGTTTCCTACGTACTGGTAAACTACTCCTCTCGTTAGGCTTTTTCTACTTATTAGGTTCTGCAAATCAATACAAACATGAGAACAACAACCAATATCTAATACCTAAGTAGAAATAGTACTAGATGAGACACCAACTTGAATCATGAACACACCTGAAATATTAACATGTTTCGGCAAAAGAGATGTCAAGTAGGCCATACAGATCCGGTTCCAATGCTAGTTTCATCGAAATGAAAATACCTTCCATTCTTACTCCTTTTCACCTTTATCTTTTTTCTCTCACTAGGTTTCTCAAATTTAAGAAGAGTCCCTTCCATGCCTACTTTGCTTCACTTTTAGCCGATTTCATTTAGGTTTCAGCATTCTTAAGCATGTCTAGTAGATCACGCATGGAAGGATCCATCTTGTTCATATGATGTTGAACAATACAAGGTGAATATGACTCATAGAGTGACTAAATGATTATATCATTATATAATTTTGGATTCGTGCCATATCCTAGACAATATAGTTTTTCCAAGGATCCGACCATTTTCAGCATGTATTCTTCAATAAATGTGTTTTCATCAATCCTCATGTGAACCAATGCTTTCAAGGCCTCATATCTCTCACCAAGCACACGACTGCTCCGAATCTCATTTATGTGTTTCATGGTGTTCAGGCGTGCTTTCCATCGTACATGATTTGAAGCTCTTTCAACATAGATGCTAACATAATGGTATACACCAAGTCATCTTTTCCAACCATTTGTTACAAGATTCCCTCTCCTCAGGAGTTTCATTTTCCCAAGAAGGAGCTCTCTTCACTCCAATATCCAATATATGAACAAGTAATTCATTCTTGAGAACAATTCTCAATTACTTATACCAATTCTTGAAGTTAGTTTCTACTAACTTATTCATTTCAAGCATTTATCTGACGAACTCTTCATCATAGTATGCTTTCATTAAAAGAAAAACAAACAAACATATAACATAAGTTTATCATAAATTATCAGCTTCACATTTACCCTTTTGTGAATTAGGAAAAAGTTTTTTCTTCAAGTGGGTATAGGACCCCACACAAAAATCATGGTCTCTCGTATCCGTAGACAACTATAATAATTATGTAAGGTAGCGAAATAACTTTCGTAATTATATCTCATATAACTCGTTGCTTACCTTTACAAAAACATGATCCAATATATTCACAACTAATTATATCTTTTAATTTAGATTAACTCAAATTATTCACGTAACATAATAATTACTCGAACTAATATCTACTATATATACATAACCGAATATAATAACAATATTGCGCTCACTTGCATCTGCATATAATTAACTTAAACCAATGTCAAATTAGTTATAAAGCACTAAATAAAAGGAGTGCTTATTATTTCTTCGACCCCTTATTATTTGTCACATCTTTGACTCATCATTTTCCCCATTATGTATCGTAAGCACATTTTTAGATGACCAGAATCGCGAGAACTAAGAAAAAAGGGGGGAAAAAAAAGGTGTTACAGTACTAAATAACGTGACTGCATAGTGCAAGCGTAGATGGGAGCCAGCAGGCAGTGAGATATCTGCTCTCAAGACTCTCTCCTCTCAGCTCTGCATAGTGGGCCCCCCACTAGAAAAGCATTTTCAGAGAGAGGACCCAATCCCATTATTATAACATAACTTTTATTAAATCATGAAACTTTCTGTTGGATTTGAAATTTGTTGAGGGGATAAAAGGGTGAAGTGAAAGTGAAGTGAGATCTTCTCTTTTGACTACAACCAAGAAGATCCCCGCCCTCCCTCTACACTCTGCACTCTACTCTCTCATTTTCAAACTTCTCTTTTTTGAATTTGTATTTCCTTGAAACTAGAAAATAATTTTGTCTTCTTCTATAATACATCTTCTCGACCTCTTCTAGTTCTTGTTCAAAAGACTCCACTGTTCACCTTTTGTTTCCTCCTCCATCTTCTTTCTTTCTACCTCTTTCTTTGAAACCCTCTTTCTCCTCTTCATTTTTGCGGGGTGTTTCTTCTTCTTTTTTTTTTTTCTGAAGAAGAAGATGAGTGCTTCAAGGTTCATAAAATGTGTGACAGTCGGTGATGGAGCTATTGGGAAGACATGCATGCTCATTTGCTATACTAGCAACAGATTCCCCACTGTGAGTTTCACTCTAGCATAGCCCTAGCCCACTATAAATTCAAAGAAAATCTTTTCTTTTTCTTGGTATTTATTTTTTTTTTCTTTTTTGGGATTTTTTTCTTAGCATGGTTTATAGATTCCAACAAATGGGGTTTTCATCGTTTTCCCCCTTTTTAATTACACGTTCGTGCATAAAGTTCATAAAGTGCATAAAGTAAGGTTCTCTTTCTACCAATCGGGTGCTGACAAAACTCATTTTGATTTGCTTAGCAAAACCCCTACAACTGTAAAAGGAAAAAAAATCCATTCTTTCTTCTGGTTATTTTTCTTCTCTTTCCGGTACATGGCTCTTTTCTTTTTTCCCTTGATAATATCTAATTCTACTTCGAATTTATTTCTGTCAAAAATGGGTATTGATGATTTGGTATCAAATATTGCAGGACTATATACCTACTGTGTTTGATAACTTTAGTGCTAATGTGTCCGTGGATGGCAGTATTGTCAATTTGGGATTATGGGATACTGCAGGTAGTTTGGTTTCCCTTAGCATTCTTAAGGTTTTTTTATTTATTTTATTTAATATATATATATATATTATTAATTTTTTATTAATTTTTTATTAATTTTTTATTATTGGAGTTTCTTTTGTGATGGGGTCTTTTTATTTATTTATTTAATATGATTAATTTTTTGTTTACTTAAATTTTTTAAGGTCAGGAGGATTATAGCAGGCTGAGGCCACTGAGTTACCGAGGTGCTGATATATTCATCCTAGCTTTCTCTTTGATTAGCAGAGCAAGCTATGAAAATGTTCTTAAGAAGGTACAGTACTACTGATCATGACCCTTCTTCAGTTAGCTAAAGTTGGAAAAATATCAGATAAATGAGTTCTCAAGTTTGACATGGAGGTTCCAAATTTTGAATCCCGTGATTAACGAAATTTTAAGACAGCCGGCGTCTTAGTTTTGTACGATTTGATTTTGGCTTGATATTTATATGCTAAACTCATATGAAGCTAATGATTTTTATGTCCCTTCATGTTGTCATAATTTTCAGTGGATGCCAGAACTTCGTAGATTCGCACCCAGTGTTCCGATCGTTCTAGTTGGAACTAAGCTAGGCAAGTAAAATTTGCAGTTTTATATATATTTATATATACTTATTTCTCTTATACTTGATGCTTATAGAGCAAGAATGCAAATAATTAAGCTTAAGTCCATTTCCATTGTATATTTTAGATCTCCGTGATGACCGAGGTTATCTTGCCGATCATATGGGATCCAATGTCATTACAACTGCTCAGGTATAATATCATTCTTCATCCGTTTTCTATGAGACAACCCTCCCATCTTACACTTTACTTGAAAATTGAGATACTGTTCTTTAGAGTATACTATGAGAAGCATGTGCATAGTGTTTTATATATATATATGTATTTGAAACAGGGAGAGGAGCTCAGAAAGCAAATTGGTGCTGCTGCTTACATAGAGTGCAGCTCAAAAACTCAGCAGGTAGATTACTTGTCAAATATTCTTTTTTTTTCTTTCTTCATCATCACATCTTTAAGAGGCCAAGTTCTTTGTACTTAAGAAGTTGTAAATAATTATGTACAGAAAATGAAAAAAATGATCTGATTAATGGTTTCTGTCTGGTACTTTAGAATGTCAAAGCTGTTTTCGATACTGCAATTAAGGTTGCTCTTCAACCTCCAAGAAGGAAGGAGATGGCTAGAAAGAAACAGCACCGTAGATCCGGCTGCTCAGTTGTGTGAGTACACATTTTAATTATCTTCTCACTTCAATTAAATCGTTGTATTAACAGTGGAAGGTGGTACAAGGTTGTTAATTGCTATGAGGTGTGCATAGGTTCAATCGGTTTTTCTGCACTTTTTTACTCGCTCCAAATTTTCAATTAAAACCTCCTGGTTAGAAACCTCGCATACCTATACCAATGTCACTGAACTATATATAACCTGTACATCAGAGGTTGCTTATTTACTGTAAGAAAACCTTTCAGTAAAAATACTTGGTAGAAGTGCATTTTTTCGAAATGTAAGAATGCAATGAATTCCTTTTGTAATTATGAAAAATGTTTTAACTGGATTATGTATATTATTATTTTCATTGTCATTTTCATTTTCATTACATACTTGATAACAGCAGGAGCATAATGTGTGGAGGATGCACCGTATAGGGGCTGGGGATGTAATGAAGTCGGAGTCTGGAGAAGTAGAGATAGTGAAAGGTAGAATTGATGTAAGCTTTTGTTTTACCTCTTATGCCACCGATTGATGTAGCTTTTGCTTTAGAAATAGGTAACTGCAATTTCAAAGCCTGATCAGAGTGTGGAGAGAACTGTTCATTCTCTCGGATTGTTCTAAAACCTGTCTTGTATTGCTCTGTTTTGTAAAATCGTTCCTGTATTGATCATTCTGGCCTTGGATATGAATTTCCATTCTTCCTGAATGGTATGCTCCAAATCTTATTGCTAAATATTAGTATATAATTGACGAAGAATTGTGACATCCGTGTTTTAGATCGACATATTTCGTTCCTAGGAAGTGAACAGGAGGTGTTACCCCTACCACAAGATCGGGTAGGAAACTGTGCGAAGGTAATCAAGTGTCAGGCATTGTACACATTTCACAGTTTAGGGCGATAATCTGGGAATCACATAAGCCGTGGCGGTAAAAGTACTTAAAAGTGGAATGATATAATTATAGGGTTTGGATTGTATGGTGTTGGATTGCATGGTAGCTATGCAGTCTGGGCCATCTGTTATAATCTAGTGTCTTTGGGCAGCCGAGTTAAACGCGGAAAAGAAAATGTGCACCTTTCAGTTGCATGACCTATTATAAATCATACTCTATACTTTTGTTTGTTGAATCATGGAAGTGAATTGGGAGAGTTGTTGAATGTTGGTTATACCGACCGCATTAACTTTCATAGGTGATGGTTTTTATTGATTAATGAACTGTTGAAAATTAGTTGCCATATTTGCTATCAAAGCTCGTTCATCAGCAAGAGTTTTGTCTACTATAACATCTCCGCTATTTGCATCAATCATAGTTATTTTCATTTGTGAAAGATCTTCACAAGTATTGAAGTAGGAGATGCTCATTGATTTGATGATGAGGACAATTGGCACATAACTTTTTGAATTGTTCTTAGTATTCATAGTCTTTCTACTGTATTGTTGAATGTTACATATCTCATTCCGAATGATTGTAGTTTTAGATGTTAGAAAATATTTTTCAAGAAATAATCTATTCATCTCTAAGTATTAATGGTACCAAATGGAAGGTCGTATAACTATTCTTTTGCACTATCTGCTAGAGAAAATGGAAAAGCTCTCATCTTCACTTGTTCCTTGGAGATACCCGTTGGTTTCATGCTTGGACACACTACATGAAATTCTTTGAGATGCTTGTTCAAATCCTCTCCGGCAAAATCATGAAAAGTTGGTAGAAGATGGATTAAGCCTTATTTTAGCTCAAAAGCAATCTCAAGTTGAGCATACTGAATGCACAAAAGTTGTTCTATAATCGATGACATCAATTGCTTAAGTGTAAAATTGAGTGCCGCCATAATTTCTAGCTCTAGTTCAGAATCACTTGATAAATATGAAGACTTAGGTGAAGTGGGGGCCAATGGTGGATGTAAAATGAATCATTTGGATCTCAAGTTGTATTTTAGTGCCTCAAAAGTTTTCAAATATTTCTTATGCATGAAATAGCTATCTTAAAAATTAAAAAGAAAAACTAAGTTAAATACTAAACAAAATAAAATAAAATAAAATAAAATGAAACTAATATATAAGAGAAAATAATCCTCGACAATGGCACCAAAATTGTTATAAGTAAATCTTACTAATTAATTCATTGTTTAAAATTGTGTTTTTGCAAAGTATAGTATGAAGTAAAGATCTTTCTTGCAGAAAAATAATTACTATTTTAAAAGTTATCGACTTAACTAGACTAACTTAATTGAAATTAAATGAAAAAACCTAATTAACCCTAATTAAATAGATACTCAAAAGATGACTCAAAATTTGGAGGATTTGTATTAAACAGATAAGTAAAATAAAGAAAAAAAAAATCAAAACGAATAAAATTTAAAACAAGTAAAAATTAAAAAATTGAAATTAATGAAAAAGACGGTTGACTAAATATAAAATCCAATTAATTTATTAAAATTATATTTCATTCTCTTTTTAAATTAAATAATTCTAAAATAATCAAAAGCTAAATTATCTTGATCTTTCTATACTTGTTCATTAAGGAAGATAAACTCTTTACTTAATTTCTTTATATTAAACAATCTAGGCGAAACTCTCTAAATTTAATTTAATTTAATAGAAGTAATAAAAAAGAAAGATATGTTAAATCAAGAAACAAACTTATAAGAATGGTTTATTTATCTTGAGTTAATATCTTATATATAGTCGAATGAAAATATCTCATAATAATTGAAAATATTATACTACTTATTTTTAAGAATTTTGACAAAACGAATCAAAAATCTAAACTAGAAATCAAAATACTATTCTATTTATTTAGTTGCGCATTCTAAATAAATATGATAATAATTCATAAGCACTATAGATAGTAGGATATAACAAATTCAGAAAAGATAAAAAATAATTATAAATTAATTAATTAAAAATCATGTTTAGGACTTTGAACCATCTTTAACCAAAAAGAAAATTAACTATTTATAATAATTAAAATAATAAACAAAATTGAATCTATAAAAGAAAATCATATTTTCTCTTGGAGTTGTTGCTCTCTCCCCTTTTGTTTCTTCGTTTGTTGCTACGACACCCTCACCCTTTTTCTTTTGCGACTGACCTTTCTTTTTATTATTATTTTTTCTTTTGTTTGTTCTCCTACAACCGAAGAAGCAAGCTTCCTTTTAAAAACCTCTCTTCACTCAAACCCTAGGTTGTATAAATATTTGTTTTTTCTTTTTAGTAACTATTTCATTCCAACTCTTAATTTGGATTTCCATTTCACTTTTAATTGCAACCAAGTCCTCCAATTAGTCATTAACTCCAATTTCATTCATTTTATATCTCTTTTTGTGTCTTTACCTAAAATTCTCTACAAAACATAAAAATAAACTAATAAATTACAATGAAGTTCACAAATTAATAAATCCTGAGTGAAAATAATATAAAAGTATGCAAAATTAACATTTATTAAAAATGAATATGGATCAATTTTTAAAGTATTTCTAGAAAGCTATAGATGAATTGCGTTACAACGAGTTTAAGTCAGATTTTCAAATGATTAACACTCTTACAGCTTAAAAATTGAGAGACCCCATTTCCATGGATGCTTGTATTACGCGCCTAATGTTTATGACGTTTTTAGTTAAAAAGCGAAAATAGCGACTTGGGTTAGGGAAAATGGTCGTTGTGCACTTCATGACATTACCCAATTTTTAGTTCACAAATGCAACAAGGCCACATCGTATGACTATTCGAGGTCGAAGGAATATCATATTACCACGATAAATGGATTTCATCAGTGCACTTGTACAACTTTCAAGTATGTGGGTATTCCATGTGTTCATATGATATGCTTGCTTAGATAAAATGGTCAATTCAGCATCTCAAAAAAATATATTTTAAATAGATGGACGAGGATGGCGAGATGATAGTTTTCAGAGTCAACTATTAGGTCTTCCACATCATCATTACATGATGACCCATAAATGGTGCTTTCCAAAACTCGAATCATGCACATCAATAAGTTCACCTCAACAATATTAAAATACGGGAATCTTCCCCCAATATGACCAACAATCGATGAATATGCTAATCAATTTTATGAAAAAATGGCGGCCCATTTGAACTTGAACATTAATATTGCACATGAATCGAGTGCCCATATTGAACCTATTCATCAAGATGCTAAAGTATGATTTAAGAGTGTACTGCAACTCATCGGGAAAACAAACACTTGAAGAGTGCAGTTGAACTAAGAAAGACAACACGCATTGGACGAAAGGCCGATCATGGGTCATCTACTCAACGAGCGAAGGCTCGTCGTCCCAACTGGTCGCTTGTGAGCTTTAATTAGAAGATGAGGTTGAGGTACTCATTTATTTATTTAAGTAATTAACTTTTTTTTTTCTTCATTTATTTCTTCAAATGAATTCATTATGTCATAATGCCCAACAAGTGGAGAACAGAGTGGCACACTGAATAACTACTATCCAACCACACAGGTGGGACAATATCCAAACTCACAGTTGGAACTGAGTACAAGTATGTATGTTTACTATAGCTACAATCCGTACTCACAGCTGGACAATATAGGAGCCAAAGTAATTATTTTCCAAGGTCATAGATTGGTTAATATGTTTTCATGTAATATTTAAAGGTTTTTTTTTTTTTTTGTAATTTGTTATGTTTTCATATACTGTTTTAATTTATTCTAAACCCTAAGTTTTCTGA
This sequence comes from Coriaria nepalensis, assembly GCA_027186245.1. Taxonomy (NCBI): domain Eukaryota; kingdom Viridiplantae; phylum Streptophyta; class Magnoliopsida; order Cucurbitales; family Coriariaceae; genus Coriaria; species Coriaria nepalensis. The sequence continues at coordinate 4,100,842 of CP114484.1, read as the reverse complement.
ATTTTCTAAAAAGAGGGGAAGAAAAAAAAATCGCAGTCGAATGGCCTCAGACTAACATCTCACATGTAACTCTAAGTTACTATGTGGGTCGAAGGACCTTGACCTATGAAGGGCCCTTCGACCTTTATGACTCGTTTGGTTTTGATTCATTGGTGAAATGAGAATTAGCTGAATGATTAGAATAGAATGGTTGGAATGAGAAATAGAATATGAATGATTAGAATGAAAAATGGAATGGAGGGGTAAGTTTTTTAATTTCGTAATTCAGTGTCAAATCTCTGTATTTTTGTAGAAAAAACAAAAATTTGATTCTCCATTGTTATTTGATTTCGACTCTCCCCCTATTAAATGGATCGTGGAAATAGAATGGATTTTCACTCTTTTGGAGAATCGATTTTGTGGACCCCTTTTAGTCCACCTCATATTCTATGTCTAACCAAACAACAAAATGGAAACCATTTCCATTTCGTGATCTTGGAGAATGCAACCAAACAAACCATTAGAATTAATATATGGGTCAAAAGACCCTTTCACAGGTCGAGGCTTTTCCACCCATTGAGTAAGTCTAAGAGTTGAAGGGTCCTTCACAAGTCATGACCATTCGACCCGTGTAAAGTAACTTAGAGTTACATATGAGATATCGGTTTGAGATGCACAAACCGACATCTCATATATACCGATTCGAGCCATTGGGAGTTATGAAAATACATTGATTTTTTTTTTCAAGAGAAAATGGATTCATAAATTTAAATGAGTTCATGAACTTGAATGACTTCATTGATGGAGAATAAAATGAAATGTCGAAAGTACGTTAATAGAGAGAGGGGAAGAAAAATAAAAGGAAATGTAAGAGGGGAGGAAGGGGGGGGGGGGAGGAAAAAAAAAGAAGAAACACAGGTTATCTGGTTAAATGCAGTGATCCACGTGTTTCTTACCACACATTTCATTCTTGAGCAACTGACTTGCTCAGAGATACTGGATTGCAGCGGAAAACCTAGATTGCCACGAACGGCCCGGATTGCACATAATTATACATATAGAGCATAAGGCACCTGTAGATCATGCATACTGCTTTTGTTATTTATAGGGCAAAATTGCCTAAAACTATATATCGTGATAGCTGAAATTCTATTTAGGCAGAATGTAAATGAGTACTCCACTGATTTCTAGTTCCCTGTATTTAAGTATTCCAATTGGAGATCAAGGGGAATCCAGGAAGGCAAGAAGGCAAAAGGAGAGAGTCCTGCTCCGGAAATTCTTGAGCATTTATTGTTGAGGAAGAAGCGCTATCTCGATTTCTTGGAGTGATTTCCCTTTGGTTTCCACCACATTCCTTTTCACAAAACCTACTGCCATCAGACAAAAAGTAGCAAACAGAGAGTACAGCATCCCCGGGCCCAGACGCTCCAACAGACGCAAGAAAAGCAAGCCCACAAAGAAATTTATGACCTAAAAAGAAAAAATTGTTATCAGAGTTCATCAACATGAGAAATGGCAAAAGAACTATATACATAGTTTCCATTGTCGGACAAAAGCTCCCTATTTAACAAGAGTAATGCATTTCCAACCATCTTGGATAGGAACGATATGATACGTATATATTCACCCTATGTGGGGAAAAGTTATGGAAGTTATGGCACCCACGGTATGAGGCCCACCCACCCTTACTCACATAGGGTTATAATTCACAGGGTGATACAATATTTCCTTTTTTCTTGTAAGATAAAAGATAAGCAATACAGATGCAATTACCCAATGAACTGACATGCAGATCGCCATAGCATTGGCCCTAATCCGGCTGGGGAAAATTTCGGGTAGGAGGAGCCCTGGAACTGGACCAGCTCCAAGAGCAAATGCGAAGACAAACCTGCATGATAGAATAGTGGGTACATGAATAAAGTCCCAGAATCATCAACCAATCAATATCCTTGGCCAGTTGCAGGCTTTCTTATTACAATCCTTGACAGCAGACACATTTGTGCAAGAAACCCATACCAATAAGAATATTAGTCCATGGATCATATCTCATGGCCTATATTTCTATTCTTATTACGAGTACAAAAGAATATCTGCTTTTATAGCCTATAAGTATTGTTATTCATTTTACTTGTTTGTGTGTGTGTGTGTGTGTGAGAGAGAGAGAGAGAGAGAGAGGGAGAGGGGAAGAGAGAGGAGGGGGGGGGGGGTGTTTAAATTTTATCAGGGTAGAAAAGACTACACGATCATCTACTGGTTAAATTTTATACCTATGTTGGTGAAATCTGCACACATAGCTAGATTTACCACGAGGACACGTTTTTCTACACATTGAAATAATATAATCAGAAGTACTTACATCAGCATGCCGCCTACAGAAAGGTACAGAGCCACAGCGCTTGATATATGAAAACTAGTAGCAAGGACTTGAATGGCCATAGACATTGCCTGAGTAGATGGAGAAATGGAAAACGTTTAAGGATAGTTTATAGTCATGAGAGCTTTTTCCCATAACTATAAATCCAGAATGTATTCTCGATTGTTTTTTGATTTGGTAAATGGCATGGTAATGTCATTACTAGAGTCATAACTATAAATCCTACCCAATTGCTAGAAGATTATTTGACCAAGATAAGTCGGTTTCTGAGGAGAATCCAATTTTTTATAGTTCTCTCTTTTTGTACTGATCATTCCCGTCTATGGTTCAAAACTTCAAACCCAAGAGACCAATTTCTCTTTCCTTCTATTACATAACCCAAATAACTTTACATTTTCCAAAGTGAGTTGAATGACCAATAAAAAGTTAATGAGCTGGTGCACGGCATGCAACCACATCCAGAAAAGTGTATGTAATTTGAATTTACCATTCCAAAAAAGCTCCACAAAAGGAGCAGTTTTCTTCCTAGCCGATCCATCAAAACCATTGCAATAATAGACCCTAGGAAAGGAAAGGAAAAAAAGAGTGACAAAATTCAGAGAACGAAAGTAAGAGAAAGGTGTACTAGCACATGCTATATATGAATGCCATATAGGACAGGACCATATCATACCTGTTATATTTGCAATGCCTATGAAGACATTTGCAAGATCTGATGGTACTCCCACACTTCTAAAAATGGTTGAGGAGAAATAAAAGATAGCATTTATACCAGATAGCTGTTGTAAAGCAAATAGGGTTGACCCAATAAAAACAACTGCAAAACAAATGCATGAAAAACGAAGAACTTCTGGAAAACCAAGGCTTTGAAGAAAAATGAAAAAATGGCCTGCATAGCATGGTGGACCTTGTAAAAGATAAATAACTAATCTTCCTTAACAAACTACACCAGAAAACTGTCTTCTATACCTCGAAAATGAGGACCATAAAACAATTCTGAAAGTTTTACTGCATCTGAGTCATCCCCCCTGTCTAATTTTGATAATTCTGCCATGGCAACTCTGGCATGTAGTCCTCCAAGAAGCTTCTCAAATTCAAATTTGGCAGCTTCAATCCTTCCTTGCTGCATCACATAATAAGATACTGTCAACTAAGAGCTTCAGTCTTTCAGAAATAAATCATAATAAATAAACAGATAACAAACCCTTGATACGCCTAAGGCATGCCACTACAAACCTTGTATAACCAATGAGGACTCTCAGCACAAAACACCATAGCAAGAGCAAGAAATGCAGCTGGAATTGTTGACACCCAGAAACAAACACGCCACCTGAACATGAACATAGAAAGAGTAATTCAAAATGATGAACATGTTTGGAAGCATCTAATATGAAGTCGCACCAGCCATATATTTCTTTGACAGGGATTCCAACTAACAGAGCTGCCATCAGTCCAAGACATGTTGCGATCTGGATAAAGCTACCGTAAGTGCCCCTCAGAGGGTACCGTAGGAGAAACCTGCTTGCATTAGGAGGTAGATTCAGTGTAAAAGGCACTTTTGCACATTCAGTAAAAACAGATAGTCAGGTACCATAAAAGATGTGTAGTAGAACACGGGTTTACCTCTGTTACATAGAGTGAAGCAACAGGAGGGCCAATACCCATTCCGATCCCTACAAAGAACCTTCCCAAAAGCATGCCAGCCAGTGTTTTGGCCGTTGCACTGAAATCACATGTTAGCTTTCTATATGGCAATTATAGGTAAGGTAAAAGAAAGTAACAAAATATTAAACGCATGCCTCATGGGCGTTCTGTAAACTGGGAATGGAAGGAAGTGCTTCAAAAGGTGTCAGCAAGGTTACAAAAAACTCGACTTCTGTTAAACAAACGCTAAGGTAGCAATGGGGTGAGGTGGTATTAATCCTGACAAGTTAATTTAGACACTGAGAAAATACCCCTATTGAGATTTCATGGTCAACTAGATTAGGAGGAGAATGACAGTAACATTATTCCACTTCTAGTGAAAATGTGCTTAGCTTAAAGAGAGCATGGTCCTTTTACACAGATCATCCTTAATAATTAGAAGGAGAGAGCTTTCATAGGTGAGAAAATCTGACTTTTGAACAAATTATTCTCAATGAGAGAAACTGAGGAATTCTCTCCTAACCCACCACCAACTCTCATTCCCAACACAAACCTGAAGGAATCCAAATTATGTATTTATTTTTCCAAAGTCTACCCCAAATATCAAGGAAAAACTGAGAAGGAAACCTCACAAAAACTTAATCTGGGAGGTGTTAAAAATATGACTATACAGGAATACGAAAACTGAGTTCGAGAAGTAAGGGAAAATAATAAAGCAGGAGGAGCTAAAATAAACCAAAGACATCCTGATTTATAGAAAATAAACTCTATACTGGCATTTTTTTTGGCCAAACTATACTGGCAAATTAAGAGAATAGCACAATATGCAAAGTAAAAAGTGCTGTTAAACTGCATTACAATTATACAACTTAAATTGCATTACTGATATTAAAATCTCACCTCAAAATAGCACCAAAAGTCATAGGCAATGCACATAGCTGAAAAGCTCTACGGCGCCCTACCCCATCAGCTATCCAACCACTGAATATAGACCCAATAAAGGCCCCAGCTAGACACGTACTCACAACCAGAACTTCATTTGGAATTACATATGATAAAATTAATAAAAATATTTAAAATGATGCAGATTTGGGAGAATTGAATTGGAGCATGTATCCACTGTGTGCCACCTTCTGCCAAGGTATCTCCACTGAAACCAAGGCCAACAGAAATGCTTTCAAGCGGTTCATTTACTACCCTACATAGAGCAACAAATTATGTCACTTTCTCGCTTCTCATTTAAGAGAAAATTAATTTGAAGGATAAAGAAATAGTAGAAAAAGATTGTAATATCAAGATAGAGAACTTACCCGAGATGGTAGCCAAATAGGAAAGAAATTATAGTTGCCACCAACACGTGGGGGAAAGAAAGCTTCCATGAAGGGGAAGAAATTTCGATATCTATGCTATCCTTTTTTGGGCTTGCTAGATCCATGCTATCCTGTAGTAGATCTAAACAATATACCATAATGAAATCAGTTCTCAATATCCTCGGAAACATACCTAGGAAACTGATGTAAAACATTAATTATCAATGAAGAAGCTCAATTTCAGACTAAAATTCAAACTCATTCCCATGGAAAACAAAGGACTGTTTTATACGTCAAACAAGATGGATACTTTAGTCCACTTGTAAAGCTGAGCATCATAGTGAGATCCATAAATAACTTTGTGACACTTCGGATGCAGGGAACAGAACTACCTGGGTTGTCCTCTATATCAATCACAGTCGGGCATACTTTAGAGGACAAGCGCTTGTATATCGAGGAAGCTACACGATGTCCCCACATGCCGAATTTCCACCAGCCTTCTCCAAAAATTACCTGCTTGGGAAAGTTTTAATATGAGATCTTCATTTGTACTGCTTGTTCAAAAATTAAAATTCCAAACTGGCTTTCACCTGAATTGTTAATTTACCAATTTTTGGACTCCACTCTATATTAGGTAGGAAATAAAATATGCAACTATTCTTTGGTTGTCAAGAATTTAACTGAAGGTTAGTGGACTCTGGATTTTCCGGACCTATCTCTCAGGCAATAAGAATTTTAAAATTCAGATCCTTATATAGTTCAGGTTGTCTGTTGACCTTGACCAAGGCCAGTCCAATGCCCAAGATATTTAGAATAAAGAAGGTTCTTGAACTCACATAGAAGCTGAAGAAAAAGTATCATTTCCATAGTCAAAACCCCCCCACCCCACCCCGCCCCCAAAAAAAAACAAAAACAAATCAGAATATCTTGGCAACCATTACAAGTAATAACAGATCGAGATCAAAGTAAACCAGACCATGTGATACTCTCAAAGGTCAATCTTGCGCCTGAAAACACTGAAACCAAATGAATTAATTTTCTGCGAAATTGTTTCACTAGTAAACCATTTAAAAGTCAAAAGATAACTGAATTATCAAAGTGTAATTAACACTTGTCTCTGCACTCTGTTGCTGAAGGCAGGGCACCCGACACACATCCACCTTTGACAAGGGACCATCAGTTCACCATGATCTATTCTTTACATTTCGTTTTAAAGTACAGCTGCTTGTTTTAATGTGGATGGTTTCAGGCATTAATGAAAAGGAAGAACTATTGCGTCACCTACCAAGTCCTGCCAATATTCAGCTATGATTTTTCCGATTAACAAACCAGAAAACTATGCGAGCTGAAAATCCAACCAGTGGTCAGCAATCACCAACATATGAGACACTAAGATCTAACGATAAGCCAGAACAGCCATGGAAGAAGCTCTTGATGTGAAACTTCACAACGAAATAAACCGTAGTAAAATCCTGCAATCATGGCTATGAGGCTATCACATCCAACTATTTACATATAACAAATGCCAAGGCACGCAAAAAATTCAACCTAAACGGAAACCAAAATTTAAAAGCTCCGTACGTTATCATCGAGCTCCGATCATGCAACGATCAGCTAGCAGATCTGACAGCAGCAACGAATTTGGCTCCTCCGGCGTATCTAAATCTCTGTAAACCGACTCCAAAAGAAGAAGAAGCTTCGAGAAATGGCGGGGAGTTGGCTATTCTAGAAAGAGAGAGAGAGAAAGAGAGAGAAAGAGAGGGAAGAGAGGAAACTGTGATGCAGGGTGCGGTGCTAGTAGCTTACAGTACAAGACGGGGAATGAGAAGGAGAAAAAACAGAGCACCTTTTTGTATTGTATAGAGATGTATCGTAGTCGTATTTCTCTTTTAGTGCAAGAACCGACGGGTCAGATTGCATGGCGTCTGAAATCCTAGTGGCCATGCAGTCCGGATAATTTGAGGGATCTGGACATCCTACGTCATTCCGAGAAGAACCCATTCGAGCTTAAAGAAAAAAATTATTTCCCCCCTTCCTTTTTTTTCTTTGTTCATCTGTTTTCTTTTTCTTTCTTTCGTTCTTCTCTATTAAGACACATCAAGACTTTTCATTAACGTCGTCAAGCACCTCTTTAAATCTTAAAATTTTCATTCTTTAACTTTTATCAACAAACTCGTTCTAACTCACTAACCATTTGAAGTTAGAATCTTCGTTCAAAACAAATTTCATATGTTTTAAAATTTTTTGATGACTCAAATTCATGGGAATACGAATAAAGACAAACAAAAAATAACGAAGGAAGATAATTCTTCAACCTCACCTAAACAACAAGCTAAGAGGCTAAAAACGGCGATAGAATCAATGTCGGAAACTCTCATTCGAGTAATTTGGTAAACGTCTTAAAACTCTCTTTAAAAAATGGTCATGTGAAGGGACTTTCGACCCGTAGAGTGAATTTTAAGAGTTGAATGATCTCGACCTGTGAAGAGTTCTTCGACTCGTAGTATTTACTTTACTGGTCAATAGGAGCCCTGTGAAGGGACTTTTCACCCATAGAGTAAACTAACAATTATATTAATGTACTATATAGATTGAAGCCCCTTTCAATTGATTAGCTTAAATATTTATTATGTATATTAACATTCAATTATTGAATTTATTTATTTTTAAGGTGATCAACTTTCAATATGTCCCCACCTTTAACTCGTAATCCACGATGGTCTTTGTTTCAAGTGTTGTACTACTATGATAACAAAGCAAGAAGTTGTGATGACTGACATAAAAGAAAAGATCACTCCACTACAATTGTAATTGTTTAAAGGAACTTGCCTAGACCACTTTGTTGATGTGAAGGCTGATGTTACAAACTCTAGCCAAATTATAAACTTTTTCCTTTTCCGACGAGCTGAGTGCAAGAAAAAGTACGAGTTGTGGTTTAAGCAGCAGAAGAAGCATGTGTGGTTTGGTCTGAGGGAATTTGTAATGGTGATAGGGTTGAAATGTCATGATTACCTTCCTGATCACATTATTAAGCGAATAGAAAAAGATAACCACATGTTGAGAAAGTATCTTGGTGGGAAGAGTGTATAACTTTCAGAGTTTGCACAGAGATTCAGAATAAATGTTGTCTCATGGATGAACGATGATGATAAAATTGTGAAGATGGTTATTGTCTATTTCATTAAGGGAGTCATCTAGCCTCAAGGGAAAAAGAATAAGATCTGAGAATTTATATTAAGCATAGCCAATAATTTTCACTGGTTATCTGGTTACCCTTGAGGTATAGTGAGTTATGAGAAAATCACTCATGCCCTTAAGAATAATATTAATGAAAAAGCCTTTGCACATAGATACCAATAAAAGGCATCAAAGGAGAAGGAAAAAGAGGAAACATATACCTTAGATGTATTTCCTTTAGCTTTACAGGTTAGACTTTCTATTTTAATTTGTTATTTGGCTTTCATTTTATTAAGTTACGTTTACTTATCCATTTATTACTAAGCAGGTATTTACATATGAATCAATTCATTATCTTGGAAAGCAAGTTCCATTACAGAATAAAGAGAATATCATCCCTTGGATTTTTAATATGGTTATTTAGGAACCGCCCGTAACTCATGAAAATATCAAGATGTGAACGAGGAAAAAACATGTAAGTATTTCTTTTATTGAATTAATTGACCTATTTTACTTTATCTTGATTAAGTATTTAATGAATTTTACCTTCATTTAATACAGTTCGCTGTTCGTAGAATCTTAAAACCAATTATGGAAGAAGCAGCTCAAGAGTATTTACGAACTTTGGTACCTTTCGAAGATGGATGAGATGGATAAGAAACTAACAAATATGATGAAACTGCCTTCACCTATCACATCTCCCAATTATTCGCTTTCACCTGCCACGTCTCCATTTGGCTATCACCATGACTCTCCACCACCACCTCTGTCTGTTGTGCTTGCTTACGATGGAGTGAGTAATGCCAAGCTTTGTAGGTGAAAAAGATGCAGAGGATTCATCTAAGTCATATATAACCCTACCCATACTTGAGATGAGATAGGGTGAGAAGATGAGGAGGCTTGGTCCGGTAATCATCTCATTTTATATACATATGCAAAAAATGAAAATATAAGAAAGAAAAAGGGATTGAAGGCGACAACACTCCTTACTCCTAATAAGTCAAACGATATAACAATGCATTTATAACTAGAGGCCAAAACTGAGCCGTAAATATATATTTGAATAATTTACCTCATTTTAAATTATTTTTGTTATATATGGCTATGTCACTAACTTACTCATCTTAATTTTCTCATGAGAGACCATTTTTTTAGGACATACTGAAACCTAAGTCATAGCTACATAGTTTTATAAGTATTTAAAATTAATTGGATTTATCGATGAATTTCTGAACAATTTATTTATTTAACTTATGATTTTCTTTTTCTTTGTAACACGTTGATGAGTAAATGTTCTTACTCCTGACGAGACAATAGAAGTTCAATTAATTACTCAACCATTTTGCCGCTATAAATTATGTGTACCCCTTATTCCTAGAAAATTATTGAAATGTTACTTTCCTTTTTGGAGGAGGGAGATCGACTAACTCATGTATGAAAAGCGGACTTGATGATGATGGACTATGTTGAGTGACATAACTCGGTTGCCGATATCGTATGGAAGCACATGAACAAACTTTACATACCCTTCAATATCAAGAACGAGTATTTGGCGACCTTGGTCGTGGAGTTTCCTGAACATAAGATCAAACTCCTATACAGCTTATCCAAAACTACAATAAGAATATAAATGAATTGCTTAAACCTTTAAACGTTGTACTCCTGTACCTATTGACGAGCGGTGGAACGAAGTGTGGTGTCAAGCCATTTGAGATCGAGATGGTCGCCAACTTGAATGAGGACATAGGCAATGTCAAATAGGACTATGGTGTGTATATGTTGAAGTATGTTGAGTATCACCACGCTGGTTTTGATTTAATGCTTATTTGTGAGGATAAAGTGCGTCTTTTCCACCATCAGATAACATGTAATATTTATCAATGATATATAGATTTGTAAATGTGTAACTTTTTTTAGTATATGAATGAAAATATTAATCCTTATATAATTTTGCAAAGTGATAATTATTGCTTTTTACAAATTACATGCACAAACTAATTTATAAATATAACCATCTTAAATATCTAATAATTTTCTAGTAAATATTTTGAAAAATAGGATTACAGAAAATAATAGTATCCATTTATTCTATCTTCTCTTTCCTAAAATCATAGTCATTGACCTCAAGACTTTACAAGTAAACGGGTTTTGAGAACATTTGTCGATCTATAGAGTTTAGAGGTCAGAAAGTAAAATAGTCTTTGTACTCAAAACTCTATAGGTCGACGGGTCTTGAGAATACCAGTCGACCTGTAGAGTTTGGAGTCAGAATAAAAAATCTCTATACTCAAAATTATAGGGGCCGATGGGTCAAAAAGTAAAAAATTTTGTTATGTTTTTATATACATTTTTAATTTTATTTTTAAAATTTATTATATTATTATTAAGTTATATTTTCCCAATTAATTATATTTTTATTAAGTGTCTATTATTATCTTACATTAGAGGTGGCAGGCAATTAGGGTCTGCACGGCCCAGCCCGGCTTTGGCACGGCACGACACGGAATGGCCCGTGCCATGCCTCGGGACGTGCCCATGCCTAAAAAAATAAGGGCACAACACGACATAGAAACAATAATGGGTCTGGTCCGTGCCGTGCCGGAAAGTCGATAACTATTATATATTTTTCTTATATTCAAATGTTTAGATGTTTTCTTATTTATGTTATATCAAATGGAGAATGTGGATGTCGAACCAGAGAGGAAATCTGAGAGAAACAAGAGGGTTTAGAGTTTGGACACCTCAAGTCTCAAGATAAAATAAGATAGTTCATACATTATTAATAAAGATATTGCATTATAAAGTATTATTTGGCCAAAAAAGATCTTGCATTAATCGAAAAGTTTTAATGTACAAAATGATTTTCAGTAGAAAAAACCCCTTCCGACCATGGTAGGGGAAAAACCGATCATCAACCTACGATATAAGATCTAAAAATGAAAAATAAAAATAATCACAAATTTACAATTATAGATTGAATTCTCTAAATTCTAGAACTATCTCCTACTCCTTAAAAGGCTCATGTAGAAGCATGTTTTATTGGAGCGTGTGCTGGCACGGAAATTCTGTGTTGTGCCGTGCCGATACGCGGACCTCTTATCTTAGCCACGACACGACAAAAGTTGTGCCGTGCTTTTGTCGTGCCGGCCCGACTCATTTTGCCACCTCTATCTTGCATATTATTTCTAAATTTAACATAAAACTCCAAAATTTCCTAAACCCTAATTTTACTATAAATCATAATTTTACCTTAAACCCTAATTTTTTCATAAACCCTAAGTTGTAACCTTAACCTAATATCACTCTAAATCCTAAATTTACCATATACCCTAATTTTATCCAAAATCCCAAAAACTACCATAAAACCTAAATTTACCCAAAATCCTAACCCAAAAAACTACCCAAAATCATATAAAAAGGAGGAAGCAGAGGCCCAAGGGGAGGGGAGTGGGAGGGGAGAGGGAAAAAAAAAAAGGAACAAGCGAAAGCAAAAAGAAAGAATGAGGATGAAAGAAAGAAAAAAAAGCAGGGAAAAAGAAAGAAATAGGGAGGGGAAAAAAATTGAATACGTGAGTATTGGATTTGATCAGGTAAGCATGTTTATTTCCTAAGCGATGTGCCTTATCCTCATCTTCCGAATTTGCATGGGCGGCCCCAATTACCTGAACTATATGGGCATCATACAATTTGAATGCATCCGGCCCCAAATTGACACTGCAAAAATGAGACGGATGCAGACAAATTAATCAATTATTTAATAATTATTTAATTAAAAGAGGAATGTTAGCGCCTTACTGGTGATTTCAAATGCTCGCTCCTATGGTTGCCGCAGTGGATAATTTCCTTTACGACGACGTTTACGTATCTGATAGATAGACCCATTTTCGTAATTTAAGACTCGAAAGTCAGTTGAACTAGATTTTAGGGTTTACGAGTTTCACATATCTTCTTCCTCTCCTTGTAAACGAGCATTGGCGATTAAGAGCAGGAAAGAACGGCAACGATGGGTTCAAGGGACAAGGAGCAGCCTACGTCGCACCACCAGGTTCTGAGCAGCCTCGTTGTTCGTCCGTCTAGTAGCGACGGAGGAGGTGGAGGAGGAGGAGGAGGTGGTGGTGGTGGTGGTGGTGGTGGAGTAAACAGCAGCGGCGGTAGAGGCCGTGGAAATGATTACGAACCTGGCGAGGTTCGTCGGGAGCCTCCGCCTTATTCTCGCTCGGAGCGATATTCTGACGATCCTGGTACTCTATTCTCTTCAATCTCGGTTTCTATTTCCTTGGACTCAAATTGCTTAATTTTTTTTTTGAGGGGTTTGTATGTTTACCTACGGCTTTAAATCTATATTTAGGAAAATTAACAATTCTGATCGGAACTTGGACAACCCAGATTATAATTTATAACCCTTGGTCGAAGTGTTGTATTTTCTGGATTTCGAGGCTTGTTCATATGATTTTCTAAACATATATTTTCTAAGATTGAGCTGAGGCAGTGTGAAATTTGTTTTGTTTGTTTCAAACACTGTCCAAGTTTCCTTCCATTTCTATTTTAGACTTGATTCCCTTCTTCAATGACTTCTCTCCTTTTTTTCATAATTTTGTGCTAGACCAGGAAGCATTTTGTATTTTTTTGCATCTTTGCTTTTCTAAAGAGCAGCTGCATATGATATCGGTAAAATTGGACCTGACCTTAGTGGTTGATTATATGAGGTATAGAGAATTTATGCTGACATTTGAAATTAGTGTTGAATTGGGTGATTGTTTAACAAGTTATGTGAAAATGTAAGGGAAGTCATAATTTCGAGGTTTACATGTCATTGTTGGTCAATTGATAGTGATCTTTATAATCTATATGATATCTATGGAGGAAATTTTCACAATCAATGTATCTTCATAAGTAGTAGTGAGAACTTAAGTTCACGTGCAAATTTTCAGGTTTAGGTGTTATACCATATATTGGTATATATAAGTAAGTATAATAGAAACTAGTAGTTTTTATGGTCAAATAGCTGTAAGATTGGATAGTGGTGTTAAAATAAACAAATTCCATTTACATAGCCAAAATGTATGGTTAAGCTTCTAGGCACTATACCCTAGAATAAGGTTAGAAACAGCATTCAAAGTCCATGGATAACTCGAGCAATGCCATGACTATAGACTTGCATACTTAGTGGAGACTGATACTTGCAGCTCTGGATCAGATGAAAAAAGTGTAGTTTTTACATCAGAACTGTTGAATCAAAATTAATTTGCACACCCTCTCTGGGCTCATCTTAAGTGTTTGTTATTAATTCAGCGTGTCATAGATGTTACTGTCTTAGTAAACAAAAAAAAATGAATTATCCTGAACTTTTCATTTGGGAGTTGCCACATCGTGATTCCTGAGCTGCTGTTACTTATGGGACAAATGGGTCTGAAAATCTGATTTCTGTTCCTTGTGTCAATGTTTTTTTGTGCCGACATATGGATCTACTACCGATTTTGGAGTGCCAAGCTGTAAATAATTTGACTATTGTCTGTTACAGCTTTGAATGTTGCCACCTGCAAGAACTTGGGTCTTGAGGAAGGCACTGGTGTGTGTGCCATTTTGGATCATGGTCTGGGGAAATTGTTTCTTTTTTTGAATACTAAGATTAATTACTTGGGCACTTTTCATAAATGAAAGTTGTACATGGTTCTCATTTGGCTGTCGGCATGGTCTGGGTTTTTGTGGATATAGTAATGGTGTTGATGGTCTTCATATAAGATTTTTTATTGAAAAGCCAGTCATACATGAATTTATGAGGAATTTTCTTTTAAGATACAAAACATGGGGGGTGTCAAATGACAGGGTAAAAGAATTGTCGATAACCTACCAAGTTGCTGTTTGGTTTTAACCAACGAGAAGGGTTGTCTACTTGTATTATCTGCACGAAGATTAAAAGCCAGCTTGGTTGGGGTATTGGATATTTTTTGGTTATTTGGTACGAGGTTTGCACAGTCGGTATTGTTGATCCTTATTACAGGCACTTTCAACTAAAAGATGATGTCAAATTTGTATGCAATTATCATTATCTGTGCTAGGCGCCTCTTATTCATTTGTGAGATACAGATATTGGTGGATGGCCGCTTCATCATTACTAGAACATTGCTGGACTCGGTTATGGTTGCTCCAGATTCGTGATATAATGGGTCAATAATGTGTTCATGAGCATGTAATTGTTCCAAAAATGGTGGTGGTTTGGACATATAATAAACCAAACCTTTTCTTCTTCTGGAGGGCTATACAGTCGCCTTGCATGTTCAAGTAGCTGTCGGTTTTCGAGATCATTGATCCAGCTAGATTGATTGTTATAAGGACCATTAGGTTGACAAGTGCCAACAAAGGCTATTATTGCAAGAACTTTCTTCGTGTCCACCCTTCTCTTTTTTTGTTTTCGTACTAAACATTTACAAGGACATTCTCCAAGTGATGGCTACTGTGCTTGCAAATTTTGTTGAAATGGTCATGTTGCAGTTACAGGGGCAACAACTCCAGATACAACATGATACTTCAAATTTTCTGTCTAACTGCTATTTTTTCATCTTTCAAACCCATTGCCTTCTTCCAGGATATAAAATCCGTGCAGGTTCTGCTTCTCCAGTACGTCGTAGGGATATGGATCGCCGGTATAGCCCTGATTTTGATCACTCAAACGCTCTGCCTCGGGGCCGGGAATTTGGTGGGGGGGAAAGGGATCGTGGTAGATTTCGAGATTCTTCACCCCCATATGGTCGAGGAAGGGGTAATGGCAGGCCATTCGGTAGAGGTCCTGATGGATCTGGGTTTGCTCGTGGACAATTTAGAGGAGAAGGTGGGATTAGAAATAACCCAAATGTGCGTCCAAGGGAAGGGGATTGGTACTGCTCAGATCCAGCGTAAGTACCTTCACTTTGTTCCTGTTCCTGTTCTTTTTTTTTTCCTCACTGTTATATGTTATTTGCCCTATAATGATCCTCATTTACACAAGTACACTTCAATTATGATGATATCTAATGACTTGGGCTTGATTATATATATCTCTTAATAAGTGAAGAATTGTTGTATCACTTGTGCTTTTTGATAATTTGGTAATGCTGGGCTTACCCTTGATTGTTTTCTTTCCTGTGTCGCTGTTATATGAGAACTGATTGCAGTGTTGTAAATAGAAATCAAAATACATGATTTAAGTTTTTGCACATCTTCTAGATTTCTAAGCCAAGAATTTATTGTTCTGGGTTGTTTTTTTTAATTGTGTTTAATCATGCACTTCATTCCTTGTTTTTGATCATGTTTCTATGTGTTCTTTATCTATTTAAATTCAAGGATCTCGTTTATCTTCTTAAACTTACTATAATACCCCTCCCCTCCTCTCTTAATATATTATGACACAGATGCCGCAATCTGAACTTTGCAAGGCGAGAGTATTGCAACAACTGCAACAAGCATCGTTATGCACCTGGTGGAAGTCCACGAAGGGGATATCCTGGCCCACCACCTAGGCGCCTCCCTGGACTTCCTATGGACTGCTCACCGGGAAGGGCCACAGATGGTTATAGGTCCCCTCCTCGTGGTTGGGCCAGGGATGGCCTGAGAGATTTAGGGCCCGGTAGTCTATTGCTTCCAAGGTACGAAGGCAGGTTTTCTGACCATCATCGGAAAGATAGGCCGGACTATCCAGAAGACAACTACAGAGGGAGGGCCAAATTCGAGAGGCCCATTCCAGGGGGCTGGGCCCAAAGGGACCGTGGGAGGGATAACTTCTTCAATGATAGGAGAGGTCCAGAGAGAAGGCCGCCCTCTCCACCACCACCACCACCACCACCGGCAGTCGCTGCACCACGTGACCGATTTACTCGTGATGTGAGAGAGAGGAGTCGTTCCCCAATAAGGGGCGGAGGAGGGGGCCCACCAGCAAAAGACTACCGGCGAGATGTGTATGCGGAAAGGGGGCGGGATCGGATTGGAGCTCCTTTTTAGGCTTGTGATACTGAGTCCTCAACTTTTTTCCATCTAATTTAATTAGAGGATGGCTGTTTGTAAGTTTAGAATGATTTTAGAACACGGCTTTAATAGTAAAGTGAGGCAGTTTGGGTTAAATACTTGCCGCGTATTGTTGATGGTGTTGTTTAAGATTTTTTGATATTGGAAGCCTGGAAGGGTTTAATTTCCAATTTGAAGAGCGCGAGTATGCGTTTGATACTTGGATATTCATAGGGAGTTTGATTTATGTTCTCTTAAAATCAGATCTTTCTAGATCAAATGTCATTCTGAGTTTAAAGTTGAAGTTTAAACTTAAACAGGAGTTTGTTTTAAACCGGTGTTCAAATTTCAAATCCAACCTCAAAAACCTTGTGATTGAAAAGATCATCATAGTTTATAATTTATTTTTTCTGTTACACACCTTTGAACAATACGAACTTTGAACATCGAAGTTTTGAAACCTATTTTAACTTATTTTTCTATTTAAAAAAAAGAGGATTGAAACCTATCAACCAGCCAGGAAATGAGAAAATTAGGACTTTCATTAATTATTGGAAGGCCCCATTCAATTATTTATATAGATTTCCTTACAACTCAAAATAACAAAAAACTAACTAAAGACAAAACAGTCTAAATATAACCAGCCCTTCTAATTGATACATCTAGTTCACCTATGTTTAATACTCCTTATCAAGTTTGAGGGAGAAATATGTTCAGAAATCCTTAACTTAGATAACAAAAAATCATGTTGATTCTTCTTGACTAAGGGTTTTGTTAGAACATCTGTAGGTTGATTTGTAGTGGTTGTAAGAGTTGTTTGTATGATGCCGTGATGAATATGAAAATAACATATAAGCTGTTATTGTCATTGATTATTTATCTAAATTGTCACGACCCGATTTACCGGATCCGTGACCGGTATGAAAATTATGTAACATTTTTTGACGAATTGATTATTTCTCTTTAATTCCGATCAAATCCAGTTGAATAGAGTCTAGGTTCATCCAAACAAACTTCTCTCACTTCCTCTTCCTTTTTATTTTTTTTAAATTTTTTATTCTTTTAATTTAAGATTATTGATTTTCATTTAACTTTTTTTTTTTACATAAATAAAGAATTTTTTCATAATTTATATACTTCAATAGTGTACTTTATCACGCACAATGTGATAATCAATATAGCTTTGTTCTCTCATGAAATATGGGATTAACTACAATTTTCATGGCTGCTGAACTATCACAGAAAATGGGAGCCGAAGTATGTAATTTAATGTGAAGTTTATAAAACAAAGTAAGCAATCAAGTGACCACACAAGTAGTTGATGCCATTTCTCTGTATTATGCCTTAGCTAAAGACTTGGAAATAGTTGGTTGTTTCTTTATTTTTTCAAGAAATTAGTGAATCTCCAAGTTTAACAACATATCCAGTTACTGATTTTCGAGTCATAAGACAAGAACTCAAATCTGAATAACAATAAGCTCTTGAAGTGTTGCATCCAATTTGAGATTATTTGAAGAGCTAAAGAACAAACCAAGGCCTGGATTTTTTCATCACATATCTAAGATCTTGAAGTGTTGCATCATAGTTAGACTATTTTGGCATGTGCATATGTTGCCTTAGCAATTGTACAAAGAAACTTAAGGGTGGATTCACCCCAGCCTAGCCCAGGCAGTCGAGAAAAACAAAATATTTTTAGCAACTAAATATATATCATGTGATCTAAATTTATAAATAAAATGTAATATAGTTTAACGGTTTAATGAGCTTACTTAATTTTTTTTGCCTTATTAGAGGTTACGAGTTCAATTATTTCCACTTTCAATTTTTATTTTTTTTCTTCAATAAAAAATAAATCTCCCACGAATTATATCTTTTCGCCAACAAACTCTCTCACTTATTATTTTTTCTCTCGATAAAAAAGAATAGTTAAATCTTTGTAACAGGCTCTGATACCATGATAAGAATCCTCGTATTTCCTCCACCTCCATGATCAACTCATATGCGAACCAGTGAGTAATATAAATTATAAAGAGAGAGAAAAATATCTTATTATTATTATGATACTTAGCTCGTAAGCCTAAGTTTCACGCATTATATACACTTACGAAGCTGACGTGTATAATTAATGAATCTGGGTAGTCCAAACAATTTCGCACGTGATAGATGCCATGGCACAATACTTAGCTTCTAGTGAAGATCGAGATACCACATACTATTTTTTGGACTTCCATGAAACCAGAGAATTGCCAAGTTTGACGTAAGATCATGTGGTAGATGATCGTGTCATGAGGCATGATGCCCAATTACTATCACAGTAGGCATCTAAAGGCAATGAAGAGGATTATGAGAGCAGAATACCAAGACTAGGATAAGATTTCAAATATCTGAGTATTCTGTGAGCAGTGTGTAGAGGGGAGGTTTTTGGAGAATGCATAAATTGGCTTAATAACTGGACATCGTATGAGATATTATGTCGTTGAAAGTGTGTGTTAGGTAGATTGGGTCAGACTCGATATTTATATATTTTTTAAACTTATTTATAAATATTAATGATATCATTGTTTGTTCAATAATAGTAAAAGCATTCATCCATTTATCATGGTTATTAATTATATTAGAATTAATTTCTTATGTACTATAAATATATATTATGATAAAATTCAATATCTTAAGTTATGTATTAATTGATGAGACCATGCATGTTTCTAATTTCTCATTTGATAAGATTAAGCTAGAATTGGTCATAAAATAATTTTATGGCTTACCTTCCAAACATTATAATATATATAATGCTTATATTAATTATGAGTTGGTTACAGATATGTGAAGCTTATAATTGGTGTAAGTATATGCATTTATTATCATAGCATATGATGTGTGACTGAGTAGTGTTATCATTCTAGACGTGGACGTAGACACATATATGAACTAGTTTAATACATTATGTTTCATAAGAATGTTTGAGTTAAGCTTAATTAAGATAACATAATTAACTACAGACACATGAAATTATGTTTTCCTAGAGGCAAAATAAAAGAATTATATGAGATGTAATTGTAATGACGTTTGCTACTTTTCATGCTTATTATATTGGCTACAGACACATGAGATTATAGTATTCGATGATTTGATCATTTTCCCACTAGGAAAAATTAATTTTTCTCGTTTTATATAAATTGGTAATATAAATTTGTAAGAAAATAGTGGAAGATACTGAAATCGTTAAGATCTTCGATTTTGGTAGTTAATATTATACGCAAATTTACGTATGTTGTTTTTATATTTATATTCATGAAATGTACAATAATGAACCATGTTTTAAAATCCCTTTACAAGTTGAATAAATTGGTTAAACCAAATTTTAAAAAAGAATGACATTAGAAATCTAAGGATCCTTCTTAGAGATGAACATATTATTATTATCCCAAATCGAATACTTAAGACATTTTGGTTACTCATAAAGAGTACTTGGAGGAATAAGAATCACTTGGTTGAAGTGATTAAAGTGAATTGATAAGATGCAATGTATTGTACTTACATTAATGAATAACTACTTCAAAAGTATTATGAAAAGTTACATGTCGTTGAGATTATCAATAATTTTAAGTATACTAATAGTATAAATATTCAAAATGGCACGTATGCAATCTCTAAAGCCCAATTTCATTTCATGATGTTCGAAAGACATATTTGATAGAGAACAAACGCCGAAAAATATTTTGACATTTAAAAGTAAAGTGAAAGGAACAAGTCTTACACTTTTTAAAATTCTAAGTAATGACTTAGTTATTTAACGACTACTTGTTTTCAAAATGATTAAATCTCTAAGTTTTCCTTAATAATCTAATAATTATTTGATTCAATTTCATGATTTGTAAAGTAGTTACAAAACTTAAATTTCCATTAAGATGGAAGGGATAAGGAAATTGAAAAGAAGTTTCCCCCATAGTAGCAATGGAATTAGAGGAGAAAAGGGAATGGATAACCAAGCATCTCTTATGAAGCATAATGATGTTTAATTTTGTTCAAAGTTAAAGAATAATCTTTTTTTTAAATTATTCTTTGAAAGGGTTGTGATATTAGATGTAATATTATATACGTATGATATATGAATGATATATGATTGTTCTCAAAATCAGTACAACTTTAAGAAAGATAAAATGCACCTAAAGACAATAAATAAACAAAGAGTAGTTATATTAGCCTTGTATTTTTGGTTTTATCCTAGCTATTTAGTAGAAATTTAAAAATTAATGAGTTGATGTTTTATATACTTATTTTTACCTAAAATGTTGTTTCTATTTTTTGACAATGAAGCTTTATCTTCAAAGTGAAAGAACAATACTTTTAACATCTCATTAGATGAGATCTGTTATGGTAACAGTTAAGGTGTATATGCTAAATTTTAATAGGATAAAATTTATCTCAATATTGAACAGATTAAAAGAAGAAAAATTTGATGCAATTCAAACAAGTCTTGTCACTATTGATTAAATCTTGCCAATGAAATAAGAGTTCATAAAGTTATTTTTATGGACATATTAAGTCCAATTAACTCTGAATCAAAAACAACTTGTGAGTCATTGTTTATAAGGAATGATAATTAGTTTTCTCTTATTTAAAAGAAGAATTAGATTCTTTCTTAGTGGAAACCTTCTAAAATGTCCAATTGAGGTATCATACATTATTAGATTTAATTCGGTTAATCATATTAATCTTCCATAAAATATTCAAGAGTTATGCTTAAGAATATTATTGCTATATACGAAATAAAATTCCCTCAAATTATTTTTATTTTCTATGTCATATGAGAAATATAATGGTAAAAGAATGTTATTGAACCATATTATGATATAGAGATATGATTGGAGGCAAGGTTTGAAATGTGTTATTTTGTGAGATATCATAAAAGGATTTTAAGATATTGTTTCCACCATACTCAATAAAAAAAGATGTTTGTTATATGAACTACTACCTTCTCATAGAGAGATTCTCTTTTTGAAAGAACTATTAGGAGTATGATAGAACTTGAAGAAATTTAAGAACCATAAAATGATTATAAACCAAGAATTTTACATTCACTGAACCGACATCTGAGATGCCTTCGAAAGAGGCAACTATGAAATCTCATAATGCACAATAGATTCATAGATCTAGTATTTTATAGTGGGCCTAAATGACATGGATTTCTTGTAGAAAATCTTAGTATGGGTATGGTCACAGACTATGATCATATGATACATTATGAGCCTATTAGTAATTTGGATTCCAAAAAATAAATGCACCAAAATGAATAGTTCCTAAAGGATGCACATATGTTGTTTATGCTTGCAACCGGCCGTAATTACAAAATATGACAAAAGGATGTTAAAAACCGTTATTCTAAATAGTAACCTCGATTTAAAAGTATAGATACAACCCGATGTTTTCACATAGAATTATACAAAGAAGTTATGTAAGTTGTAAGGATCCATTCATAGATTGAAATAAGCATTTCGGAAATGGGACAGCTGTTATGATGAAACAATCAAATCACTTGATTTCATTGAAAATGAAGATGATCTTTGTGTGCATACTAAGGTTAGTGGGAGTACAAAAATATTCATAAATTTCTTACGTCGATGACATGCTATTCATTAGAGAATGAGGTAGCTATGATGAAATATGTTAAATTGTAATTATCGAATGTGTATGTTAAACTATGATGCAATTATGAAACGATTGGCTTTAGTGCAAGTGGAGATTGAAATTGTATGTCCATCAAGCTAATTGAGTTAGACCTAATGGGTATATATTTTATGAGATACAATTTTTTTTTATAAATATTAACGATATTATTGTTTGTTCAATAACAGTAAAGACATTTATCCATTTATCATGTTTATTAATTATGTTATAATTAATATATTATATTCTATAAATACATATCATGATAAATTCAAGTATCTTAAGTTAAGCACTTTGAAGATTATGATGGAGATCACACTTATTGAGACTCGAGTTGCTTAAAGCTTAAAGACACAAATTATTCATTGTCCTTTAATCTCAATGGACATTGATGATTCAGATAGACAATCATATAATTCATCACCTAAAGTTTTTTAGGGTGGCCGATCTCATGACCAGCGGTGCTAGTGGAATATCATGATGATTATTTGGGTGCTTAATAGAGACTAAAGGTACCGAATGTGACATTTAGATAATTCTTAATGGTAATTAATACTGATTATTAATGAGAATTATCTAGTGACTATATTACATGTAGTCTTTAAACTTGAGATTGGCATGATATCTTATGTGATGAGTTTCATACTTTAACATCATTCCAATTAGCCTTAACCAAGGATGTTGGGTACGAAATATTGTACATAAAAGTTATTAGTGGTCAAGATAGACTTCATCACTCTCGTATTTGGAAGTAAGTCATATGAGTTGAAAATAGTATGGTATGAAAACAGTTTCAGTAAATCAATTGTCTATGTTCATTAAAGATATAACAATTTATATGATTTGTCTATTAGGATTTAATATTTAAACCATGCCCTAGAATGAATCAAGACATTGCCTAAATGGAAAGATCAATATTGTACAGTTGTTAGTCACAATAAGTTCTTTTGGAAGATGCTTACTTTTCATCTCTCGGGTAGCATTGACACTTTACTAGAAATTAATCTTGGCTTAGAGATTTAAGTTAATTAATCATGAGATAATTGACTTAACTGTTTAGCTTTAAAATACCTTAGTTTAAAAAGTATTTTAAAGCTAAAAAAAATATAATTATGAATTAAATAAAATCATAAAGTGTATGAGAACCTCCTAGCGGCATGATGTAGAATCTAATTGGTCACACACATTAAAGTTCAGACGTAACTTAATTAAATTTTTTTTTACAAGAATAAGGAAAATAAAAAGTTTTGATTTTAGAAGTAAAATCGTAATTTGTCTTATAGTATAACTATAAGGGCAAAATGGTCAATTATTAATTTATTAAATCTAATGTCATAGAACATTACTTCTATGATATTAATTTAATTTAAAATTAATAATTTACATTGGACTATTTTGTTTAGTTAAAAAAGTGTCCTGAAAGTTCATAATTAACAATTAGACATTAAATGATTAATAGACTGATTTGTTAATTAGTTTCATTGCCTAGTTTAATCAAAGTGCTGATTAAAATCCATGGGCTAAAGACCCATGACAAGGCGACCATACATTAAGTGGGTTTGACCCATTGTTTCCTTAATTGGTTTAAGAAAACCTAATGTTATAAAGAAACCTAATGATATAAGGAAATCTAATGATGTTAGGAAACCTAAGACCTAATGGAGTATGATAAATACCTCATTAAGGTGTTCACAAATCAAAAGCACTTACTTGCCCCTTGGCCGAAATCTCGAGTGTGAGAAAGTGAGACTTTTCCTTTCTTTTCCACGAGCCCTTTGAATCATGTGATTAATCTTAAAGTAGAAAATCAACCGAGCTAACTGAACTGCATAGATTAGGATTAGAAGGTGAATACTTTGGCACCTAATCTTCCTATTGAACTCAGCCATGATGAAGGAGTAAAGAGATTCATTCTATTATATATTAAGATCAGTAAATTTTCTTAGATCTTAATCTATTAGTTTCCTGAAACTTTTATATGCTTTTGTTAAATATATATATATATATATATATATATACATATATATATATATATTTGATATATATTTGTATGATCGATCTTGATACGTCTATGAGGACATATATATATATATATTTGATATATATTTGTATGATCGATCTTGATACGTCTATGAGTTTAATTCATGTTTAGGATTAAATCCAAAAAATTTTAAACTACTGCTTCCGCTTACGAATTATTCAAGACTAACAAATTTGTCATGGTAAGATAAATCAAACACCCTATAAGCCTTTGATAAGCTCAAGGATCACTGAGAGGGATATCATCAGGAGCATCAACAGTTAATTTGTCAAATTCTGAGGTGGTAAGCTTAACATGTTGCTCCATGGGAGTAGAGACAGGTTTGCAACCTTTGAGACCAGCCTCAATAAGGAGATCAAGGACATATTTTCACATAGTTAAACAAATGCCCTTAGAGGATGGAGCAACCTCAATATCAAGAAAGTATCATAGAGCCCTTAGATCCTTTATATGAAACTTTTGATTAAAGAAAAATTTTCAAATCATCAATCATGGTCGGACTAAAACATGTGATTAAAATGTTATCAACGTAGATAAGAAGTATTGTTGTATGACAACCTTCATGCTTTGTGAAGAGACCATAGTCATGTCGATCGGTATTATGTATTTTTCTGTAAGGATCTGGGCTGGTACATGAGGGCTTGAAAGAGTGACGAGTGAATTAGGGGCTTGCGAAGCCTTGAGTTGGTAGATCGAGGAATTTGACGTGTCAGATGAGAAGTTGTCTTCATCTAAGTCAGGGAGGGCGAAGATGGTGTCAGCATCTATCTGAGATTGTTCAGAAAACAAAGACTCTTAAGTCTGCAAGAATCCAAAGATGGCTATATAAATTGAATTTGGCTAATCATCTTTGGAAATTGCTTAGTTTTGTTGGGATACTGTTTTGCATAGTGGCCCTTCTTTTCATCTTTTTACAAATAATACTTGTGTGACATTTTCTTGAAGTGGAGGTTCAGATCTTTTCGTTTGATACTGTGTAGTTACTGTTTTGACAGTTTCTGCTCATTTTGTGTATACCTAATGATATAAGGCTATAGTTCCAATTGCAATGCTTGGGACTAAGATTATGTGCTACAACACTCCTACCTTAAGATTTGGCTTCTTGTTGCAGCGTAACATTCATTTAGTCCCATAAAAGTTTGAATCAATTTTTGTTGCTGATCTACTTGTGAATACACACACTATTGCATATGCACATTCACAATCATATATAGTAACCATGTTGATACTCATCCTAGAGGACCTTAAATTTTGTATAATAGTTGGCAACATTATTATTTCCCTGATTTCGAGGTATAATCTCTTTTCTAATAATATAAATCTATGATCCATTCGCTTTATCAAATCTTTCTTACAATTCATCCACAAGCAGTTTAGCATTTGAAGCAAATACATTACTGTTAGATAATTCCTTAAAAACTGAGTTTAGTATCCATGAGCAAATCATTGTGTTAAATCTTTGCCACTCTAGAATTTACATACGGTGATTTCCATCTAGTTTAGCAAATCATCTAGTTATAAACGAGAGCTTTTTCTTAGAAAGCAAGATTAACTTCATAAAATGATTCCAAATACCATAATTCTCGTTGTCTAAAAGAATTTGAGATATCAAGGTAATTATAAGCGTATATACATGTTGGATGTATATAGACATGATTGTTTTGTTTATATATGAAGGATGAGACTAAGGTAGGGATATGTGGAAGTTGATTCCACAACAGTATATGTGGTTTTTTCTTGGAGCAGTTGCCATGGACGAACTACTAAAGAAGTCGAAGTGCAAAATGTACTTGAATATTTTAACATAATAGATTGAATGACTCGAATCAGATCAATTTCATAATCGTCCCTAGAAATTAACTTAATTAAATTATATTTTTAGCTAATATTTTAGGATTTGAAGTAATTATCTTGACAGGTAATCCTACTTTGCCATTTTAATTAAGTAAAAATTAGAATAACACACATTATAATAAATATAAAAAATAATTTTTAGTAATTATAATAAAGACTTAATTTTAAGTTTAAATTATAATGAATTCGATAAAAATAGATAAAATAATTATGTGCATGTTACATGATCATTAAGTGATTATTAAATTTTTAAATTTGATCAAAATTAATATTTTTATTTATTAAATTTAAATTTAATAATTTTTAATCCACTCTTTTATTTAATTTTATTTTTTCTCTATTTTCATTCTATAGGCCGCCACCATCACCTTTCTCCGCTATCGACAATTCCCACCGTCGATATAAAAATATTAAAATCTTACTTATTTTCTCTATCTCTAAAATATAATATATTAACTTTTTAAATTTTTATATTAGTAATCCGCTATTGCTGATATAAAAATATTAAAAATATAAATAATCTTTCTCTCTTAAATATTAAAAATATAAGTATTTTATTTCTCTATCGTAAATATTAAAAATTTCATACAAAATATTAAATATTTCAATTTTTATGTTTTCAAGTGAGGTTGGTGATGTCGTGGCGGAAGAGGGTTCTGATGGCCGTTGTGGTAGAAATGGAAAAGAAATTTAAAAAAAATATGAGTTAATAAATATTAAATTTAAATTAGATTTAAAAATATAAATATAAAATATAAATTAAATCAAATTTAAAATTTTAATAATTATTTAACGATCATATAATATATATATATATATATATAATTATTTCATCATTCTTTTAATAAAATTAAATATTTATTATAATTATAAAAAAAATTAAATATTTAATATAAATTATACTAAATTTTAAAAATTTATCATAATTTCCTCTTCGATTAACATTTAAACAACTCTTATCTTTTCTCCCTCGCAATAAATTCCACCTAAAATATTAAAGAAGATGTTCTGGGTCGTTTTTCAAATCCTAACTGTCAATTTCGAATTTCCTACGTACTATAAATTCTTCTTTCAATATCAAACGTTGCTCACTTTACCTCCTGAAAATAAAGATATGAAATAAATAAATAAAAATAAATAAAATCAACTTCTTCTCTTTTAGCGCCAAATTCTATTATTTATTTATTATTATTTTTTCACTTTTAACGGAGCGGAATCTTAAACTAGTTCCCTCGTTTTCCCACCCCGTAATCTCTCTCCACATGTACGATCCTTGGAGTCAACGATGGCTTTGCCTCTGTGGCATTCTCTTATTGGACAAAAATGTTTTACTGTTTTTCCGATGCCACCTCATCATTCAGGAGTTTCCTTTTCACACAGATTTTTTACTCTATTTCAATTTTCAAGTCTAAACTGTAATTTAGTTCTAAGTTTCCACTTAGAACTTCAATTTATTAAACTGCAGTTTTCAAACGCATTTTTCAAAAGCGTGATGCTCAAGATTATAGTAGTTCACTACGATTCTTTGTGTTCCCTCAATCTGACGGTCAACTACTGGATGATACTTGTTTCTATGAATTATCACCGTCAGATTAAAGATTTTAATCTATGCCGTATATTAATACCTCAAAAGTAATCGGAGCCGTCCAATATTTGCAAAATTGAAATTTCAAAAACTCGGAAGAGAGAGGGAGGAAAGACGGGGAAAGAACAAAAAGAAGAGAAAAAAATAGCCCTTTGCTCCTTCTTCTTCATCTCTTGTTCTCCTTCTTCTTGAATTCGTTCCTTTCTGCTACTCACTCTGCTAAAACCCTAATCGCTCTCGATCACTCTCTCTCTCTCTCTTTGAATCCTGCAAATACTCTTTTTCTGCGCGCGGTTTTCGCTCTGCATGTATCGAAGTTATTGCAATTTTTCGGCTGCTAGTGGCGGGCGGAGCTGCGGCGTAAATCGTAAGCTTCGAAATCGAAATAACTTTGGTACAGTGATTTGTATTTCGCTTATTGGTAGGGTATAGGATCCAAAAGCTGGTGAATTCTAGATGCTTTTGTTGGAGTTTCGCTTATGTATGGGGGGGAATAAGCTTCGGACTGGTTAAAAACTCGTAAAATTTTGGACAGGTGGAGTAAAAGTAGTGAAATTTTTCGAATTTTATGGGGGAAGGAGAGGGAGGAGGGGATTTGCCTCCGAAGAATGTTCAATCTGATGGTGCGCCGCCTAGCAACGCTGTGTCGTCGGATATTCCTGCTAAGAGGCTTGCAAGGCAGCTGGATTTTACGGGATTTGGCGGAGGAGAAGTAGTTTCAGGAAGCTCGGTTTTTCCAGAGCATCCTCAGCCTCAATTATCGTCACAGTCTCAGTCGCAACCTGTCAAGGGATCACGGAGTACTTCCTTGCAGTTGCCGTCGCAATCTCAGCCACAGATGGTCGCCATGCCTATGGGCCCCCAGGTGCAACATTCTTCAACTAGGCCCATGTAAGTTTCTTCCATTTGTTTCCATCTTTCTTTCTTTTCTATTGATTGAATTATCCTTCTTCTATTTGTGTAAAATAATTGTTTTTGTGATTTTGCGGCTTGTTTTATAAAGAAGGTAATTATTTTGTATATTGGTGCCATTTTGTATATTGCTGTTGAGATAATATTTGTGCAATTCGTTTTTTAGTTCATTAAAAGCTTGGGATTTTGGGTGATTATGGGTGTTTTTGTGCGTGGAAAGTTCCCTTTATTGTTGGAGAGAAATGGCCTTGGGAAGGTAAAATTTGTTATATTTCTGGAAAATTAAGAGATTGCATAAATTTTATTTTCCATAACCGTTCTTAATCTTCTCGTACCTCAACTTTCTTCAACTGAAGTTCTAGCCTTCCCTTTTCTTTTCTGTTACAATTGGCTCCTATTTTGAGACATTTTCCACTCCTGGGAATCTTCGTTGTGGTATGTACATTCTCGCTTGTTTTTCTTGAAAGAAACCCAGAATCAGTGCTGCCCTCTTGTTCCTTGCTGAGGAGTTTTGGCCAAGTGATAATAGTAACACATCTATATTCTTATACATATTGAATTCTCGATGTCTTATAGGTAGAGTATGTGTTCTGGGGCATATAGAACTTTACAGGAAATAAATTTTGATTCCATATATATAGAAGCAGTCTGAATTGATTCTTGTGTCACTCTATCTTTTTTATTACCAGAAAACCAGAGTCCCCAAAGTCAAGACCAAGATCCAATGTTGAAGCAAAAGAAGGCACTCCAAAAAAGCAGAAGCAGTGCAACTGTAAACATTCACGCTGCTTAAAGTTGTAAGTGCATATCTAACATTATATGGCCGTTGATATTTTATGGTTAAATGAAAATACAAAAATACATATCGTTTTACATTCTTCAAACCATATGAGGGTGAATTGCTGTAATTAATACAACAGGTGCTATTATTACATATAGCTTAGTTACATGTATTATTCTTATAGTTTCCTAGTTTAGTTTACTTTGTCATTACTGTTATTTATACCAAACTAATGCGCATGAAAACAGTCATCTAGATGACCTTTTCTACTCTATAGTTTTTACTCTGGTTGAAATGAATGCCAATTCTATTGTCTCTCGAACTGTATTTTATCTGGTTTCCAATTCCGAATGTTTTTATCTTCCTAAACTCTCTCAAGGAAAAAATAGATTTACCCTTTCTGGGTTTCATTGGCAGTGTGAATTTGTTTCTTAGCATTTCAATTTTCTAATATCATACTCCTAATTTCTCGTTTGGAGTTGCCTCGTATTGTCTTATTATGAAGATATGAAAGGATAAAAATTGAAGCACGAATTAAGGCATTTCATGACATTGCGTCTGATATACCTTACTATGATAATCGGCAATTTAAATGTCAGAATATCCTTTTTCTTTTTTTTTTAATATTTCATTATGAATATCACACATCTTGAGCAGGTATTGTGAATGTTTTGCATCGGGAATATACTGTGATGGGTGTAATTGCAATAATTGTTATAACAATGTTGAAAATGAAGCTGCTAGACGAGAGGCAGTAGAAGCCACTCTAGAGCGCAATCCGAATGCATTCCGACCAAAAATTGCAAGTAGTCCACATGGAACACAAGATAACCGGGTATGTAGGTGTAACCTTAATGGACTATGTTACATATCATATTGAATTTGGGTTACATCAATCTATTCACATGCTGTTCTATTTTTAGCTAATCATTCGACAAACAGGAGGCTCTTCATTTCTTACCTCTTTAAATGTGATCAACTCCTTACTAGTTAGACACATTTTATCCTCCACCCTGTCCTCCCTCCAACCTCCCTCTCCCCTGTATTAATTTTAGATAGAAAGAATGCTATTTATTCGAAAACTATGATAGAAAAGTGGGAAGGGGAAGAGTATTTTGACTATATCAATCAATAACACATTGTCATCTACAAATAAATTATGTGCATTTTTTGCTAGGATATGGATTTAACATTTTCTCACCACAATTATTTGCATCTTTTGCTATAGGATATGTATTTAACATTTTCTCACTAATATTAGTATTCTTCTACTGATTCATTTGTTTAATAGTGTTGCGGACAAACAATTGGACTAATTTGAAATTTGAATACATGTAGGAGGAAGCTGGAGATGTTTTACTATTGGGAAAACACAACAAAGGATGCCATTGTAAGAAATCAGGGTGTCTGAAAAAGTATTGTGAGTGCTTCCAAGCAAACATTCTTTGCTCTGATAATTGTAAATGCATGGATTGTAAAAACTTCGAGGGAAGTGAGGAGAGACTGGCTCTATTCCATGGTGACCACGGAAACAACATTGCATATATTCAGCAGGCAGCCAATGCAGCAATAACCGGAGCTATTGGATCCTCTGGCTATGCATCATCTCCTCCTGTTTCCAAGAAAAGAAAAAGTCACGAGCTCTTCTATGGACCAAATGCAAAGGATCCATCCGTTCATAAGCTTGCACAATATCAACAGGTATGTCCCATTCAACTTTTTGGCAAACAAGATATTGATTTTAATAAAGATACCTTACCCTTGGCTATTCTTTGTTATATGGCAAACTCAATGAAAAAATGTCATATCATTACTTTCATAGTGACTTCATGAGCTATCTATAAAACGGCTGATGTATTAGGTTTTATGTGGCTTTCTCTCAATGTTGTTTTACCTTGACATGACTATTAAATTGAATTTGGGTTAGCATTTTACAAAATTATGTTAAAATAATTTTTAGAACTGCTCTATTATCTCAGATTTGTAGTCTGGATTAGCTTTTGCCAAACTGGACTTTTGATATTATACAAATACCTGAAAAGAAATTAGGGCCTCATGACTTTCTAAGTTGTGTTTCTCCTTTTATCAGGCGAACAATGTTCGGGTGGCCCCGTCTTTGCTTCCTGCTGTCCCAGGTGCTCGTGTTGGTGGTCCTGCGACACTAGGCCCTTCAAAGTTCACATACAGGTATAATTGGTTATTCTCACAGAAAGACGAACAATTGCTTGCTTTCAGAGCTAACGTGTGTATAACTGTTTAGGTCTTTGTTAGCAGACATCATTCAACCTCAAGACTTGAAGGAGCTTTGCTCCATTTTGGTGGTCTTATCAAGTGAAGCAGCTAAGACCCTCGCAGGTAATTATAAAGTTTCAATTTTTTTCTTGCGTTGTGCATTGTTGAGAAGTAAGAATGTATGACTGATTTCGTATGTGTTTATTTGCAACTCATATCAAGCTATTGACTTAGTATTGAGTTTAGTTGCATTATGAGCCATAATGGTCAAACGGATTCATCATAAATTATATTTCTTCGTATACAGAACAAAAAAATGCCACAGAAAAGCGAGCAGAGGATCAGGCACAAACTTCTGTTGCTTCTTCAACTCAAAATGGGTTGCAGAGCCAGAAGGAACTGGGTGTGAAAGCAGTGGCTGATCGCTCAAGTGCAAACCAAGACAGTAAAGCTGATGCAGATGATTCAAGTTCAGACGGTTCAGATGTGCCTAAAACAAGGCCAATGTCCCCTGGAACCTTAGCTTTGATGTGTGATGAACAAGACACAATGTTCATGGCAGCAGCTTCTCCTACAGGGTTTGTGGGCCATAGCTGCAGTACATCATCACAGTTGCCTTACGGACAAGACATGACAGAAGTCTACGCTGAGCAGGAGCGAATTGTCATGACAAAGTTTCGAGACTGTCTTAACCGGCTCATCACTCTAGGGGAGATTAAAGGCAAGTTAATTACCCTTAAAGACTGGTTTGCTCCTTTCAGAAAGTTTTGATTAAATTCTATTTTGGGCCCTCAAAATTCTGTTTCGGCCCATTGAGTCTAATAAAAATGCACACAGTTTAGAGTCTTTAGACCCATAAAATCTAACTAAAGTAATTTTTGATACCATAGTATTGCATTTTTTACTTGCTTAAATAATGGGAACTGATTATGCTCTTCGGTGTCACAATACAGAAACAAATCGGTCGTCTTTTGCTAGAAATGAAGTAGGGAGCGAGAAAGACCAGCATAGCAATGGCAACGCAAATATGAGAAGCGAAACTGGAAGTCAACCAAGACCGCCCACTAGTAATGGGGTCTTGAAATCTGTTGTTCCTTCTACATCCAAGACATCACAAATAATTACAGAATTGACTTCGGAGCAAGATTCAATTCCGACTTTCCCATCAATGTCCGAAAATGGGAATACCAAGCCATGGATTGAGAAAAAGATGTAGAAGAAAAAGCGGTAAGTTATAACAGAAAGATTGGCTGAGAAACAACAAGGTACTTTCTCTCCAAGTCTTCTAGATCATTGCTCATTCTAGATTGTTATGAACAGTGCTCTTTCTATAAGTTAGTAACTAATAGAGATTGCTAGAATGATGTGGGTGTGTTTTTTCTTCATCTATAATCAGTAACCTTGTAGTTTGCTCATCATGGTTGTATCAAGTACTTTTCTTTTTTTTTTTTTTTGGTCCATTCATATTTTCAAGGAAACAAAAAGCAATATTATATTGCTTCTTAAATTAATTTTCTTAGAGTCCTCTTTGACTTGACTTGTAACTGTTTTTTCCTCTCTACTATAGAAAGCATAACTGGCTTCCGATGATGTTGCCATATGATGTATTATATTATACATATAAAATTGAGCTCTGACATGTGATTTCCTCTTCTACGTTTCTACATCAGTCCATGTGTCACCTAACTTTTCATATCATGTCTAGAAATTTGCGACATTCAACCTTAACTGTTTTTTTTAATTATTAAACTAGTTTTTAATCTCATGCATCCATTCAAATATGATTTTACTAACAATCAAGTTACTTTTCCTCGAGAATATATTTTTACAATGATTATGCTATTATTTTCTTAGAATAAACGCACACATATATGCAATAAATTTATTAACTGAGTTACCTATTTAAAAAAAAAATATATATATATATATATATATATAATAGGGTAAATTTATTTTTTAACCTCTATGTAATTTGATTTGTACAAAGTTATTCGTATATAGTCTCATAGTCTCTTAGGAATTTTTTAATCTAATATGTAGTTTAAATAAGATTTTTTAGCTTTTTGAATAATTTGTTTATTTTTTTTATTTTTAATCTTTTATTAATTCTATTTTTATCGCATATTAATTTAATATTATATTTTATAATCTAAGTTTTTATTTTTTATTTTGGAAGAATAAAAAAATTAATATTAAAAAAATAAAAATCCAATCCGATTTCTTGAAAAAAAATCCGATCAAAATGATGCGTCTTTTTTACGATAAATCAATCCAAATTATCTTTTTTCTTCGTGAGATATCCAAATCGAATCGATCTGATTTTTTGTGAGAAAACAGATCTAATTGATCTAATCCTTCAAAGAATAAGATCTAATCGTTTGATTTTTCCTCACGAAAAGTTGGATCTAATTTAATAAATCGGACCTCCATTAATGAATCCAATTGATGTATTATATTGTTAAATGAACTATTAAACGGGAGTGCAAAATTGGAAAAAGAAAATTATAATAAATTCTTAAAACTTTACGTATATAAAAATAAATAATAAATATATTTTATAATTAACACTTAAAAATTAAATTTATATTATAATAAATATTCAAAATCTATAATAAAATTATAATGAACTTCAAATTTTTAACAGATCGATTTTTAACTAGTAACTAAACTATTTCGATTTGTTCCGATTCATAAATTTTTTAAAAAAATGAATTTTTATTTTTAAAATACTCTTTTAACTTATTTAAATTAATTTCATTTTTTAACCCTAATTACTTTATATTTCCGAATTTTTCCCCAATAAATTTCCGCCGACTACCGCCATTTAGGACCATCACGAAAAAATATAAGAAAAAAATAAATATATCGGATGACATTGCATGCCAAACAAATAAGCATGCCAATTGCCATGTCATTGGTTTATTGGTCAACACACCATATTGACTAAATAGAAGACTCAAGCCTACTTTATAAAATCTAATTAAAAAGTTTTATGTACAATTTCCTAAATATAAAGGTATAAATCTAGTTGTAGCACAGATTAATGGATGTGAAGCTAATGTACTCAACTTAAATTCGTTGATTATTTAGAAAAAGAAAAACTCGTTATAAACTGATCATATTATATCTCACAGGAAAGATGTATCTAATAAACTTGAAATAAGATACGTGAGCAAACGAAGTTAATGATATCTTATTATATCTCAATGTTAACTTAGTATAGGATGAGTTGCAGACATACAAACTGCTTGAGCCTTGAGATATAACTTATCAAGCAGACATAACAAGCATGTGATGTAAAACAAAGGATAATATGTACTGCATGAGCTTGGCTCTTATTATTATTTATATATAATGCTAGTAGGCTAGCTACTAATCTTCCCTTCTTAAGGTAATGTCCCATCGGGAGCGGACGTAGTTACGGGCAACGTCCTGGGGTACAGAATTGATTCGAACATAGCCTCGAGTAAAACGGAATCGTCCGGTTCCTGATACAACTGCGATCTCATCGATGGGATTAGCTTGGACAACGATACCTTGAAATTCAAGAGTACTACCTTTGTAAAGCCCGTCTGTAAAAATAAGTGCAAATGAATCATATAGATTACGACCGTTAATATTAGCAACCGCGAAAAGGCCCTGGAGTCGTCCAATTTCAGGCAAGTTGATATTCGGTCCTTCAGTTACTTTGTCATCTATCACGTATATGGTTCCAAACTGTGTTTTGGTAAACTCTTTTCCTTGAATGCCGGCAACTGCAATCTGTGTGGCATTTGAAACATTTGTTAGTGCTTGAATATAAACGGTAAGCTTGATTTCTCTACGAGCTGGATCTTCAGGGCGGGGAACTTCAGGGCGTGGATCTATAGGAACTGGAACTCTAGGAACTGGATCTTCAGGGCGTGGATCTTTAGGAACTGGAACTTTAGGTAGTGGATCAGGTTCGTTCCCAGCAGGATCATTGGATTGGACCATAACAATGGACATGCCAAGAAGGCATAGCAGGATGAATTTAGCTCGGTAACTTGCTGCGAAGCGAATTAGCTCCATTAATGGACGAATTAGCTAGTAATGATAATGACTTAGGAAAACGTTTTGTGTGTTTTGTGGTGGTGTTCTGGTCTCTATATATAGTGCTAAAGCCTAAATCGACCTAATTTGGTATTGATTATCTTGCTAAGAGATGGAATCTAGGTGGCTACGATGTGGAATCTAACAAGAGTTGGAGTGGTACAGGAGGAGTAGGAGCTAGAAAATTTATCTAGGGTAGATAATAATAGTATAGACGGGACTATTAGGTAAATACCACTTTCTTTTATATTTATTTTTCTCATTTTCTTTAATTAATGTTTTTATCGTTTATTTATTATAAAAAATATTAAAATTACCATTTGAGTCTTTCTTTTTCTTTCTTTTATCTTTCTTCTTTTTCGACAACAAACGCACATGTTTTCATTTTTTCTCGAACGACAGACGCACATTTAAGTTCGCATTCGCTACTAAAACTGCTTAAAACACAGTAATTGAAACTTAATCACTTGCTTGAAACATGAAACCTAACGGCATTTGTTCGTTACTCCGAGGTATGTATCAAGTTTTGTTTTTATTTTTCTTAATATTTTCTTAAAAATGATATTGATGTAATGAAAATTGGACCGACGTCAACATGTCGATCTAATGAAAATTGGACCGATATCTCTTTTTTTTTCTTTTTCAAATATTGATCTCAAATATATGTTTGTTTGTTCATTTTGGAGGGATAGATTCATCTATTCTAATTTTTTCGGTTAATAAAGATTGATAATGTGAACGCTGATACATTTAAAGTGACACAAGATGATATTAAAGTCTTTATATATTATACTCTACTGAATATTGGATGGCCACATATGTAGAATCAATTTATCTTGTACCATCATCTAGTGAGAGAGATATTTTGGAAAAGATTCGATCAATAGTGGTTCTACGTCCCATAGTGCGTAAACAGAATGGAAGATCGAAAAATAAATGTATACGGTCAGTTGGTAAACAAACACGGCAAAGAAGGAAATGTGGTAATTGCGGATGTTTACAACACAATATGAAACTTGTCGGAATCTGATTCTATCGGCATCCGTTGAAAACACTTCATAATATTATACTTGTTATTTTCTTTTGTAAGAATATTTAGCATCTTTATTTTTATTTTGTATGAATATTTGGGATGTTTCTCTAAGAAGACAAATCGATATACACTAGTCCAGACCAAAATATTTGGATCGAAATCTTGAATTGAATTGTTAATATAAATTTGGCTTTTAATAGTAATTTTGAATTAAATCCTGAATTTTTATTTTTTATTTCACTTTATGTTTATTTTTTTAATCGTTGAATGAATTGTGTGATTTGATTACACCTACAATGATTTAAATCAACAATAACATAACTAATAATTAGGTCGAACATACATCATAATGAACATAAGAGATACATTAATGGGGTCGATGGGGCCTTCTACTCTATAGGTCGATGGCGTCGATAGGGCATTCGACCCGTAGAATAAACTAGTAGTTATGCTAGTATATGGGTTGACGGGGTTGAAGGCCCATCGTTTGTCAATAAGGTTGATGGGGTCGTAGAGTAATTTGATTATAGGAGTCGATGAGTCGATGGAGACTTTGACCCGTAAAGTAAACTATCAATTATGAGTATACTAGCATAACTGCTATGTTTCATACGTGTCGATGGGGTCAATGGGTCGATTGTTGGGCATGGTATCCTGAAAACATGTAATAAGAATTATTTTAATGAAATTAATAAAAGTGACATTTTTATATATAATTGTTGTGAATGTATTATTATCGAGTAATATGAATAAATATCAGAAAATTCCAAATTCATTAATGTGACTATAATCTTGTATTAGTATTAGAGGATTAAGATTATAGATAATTAATTAAATTATCCGCAACATATTAAAGGATTAAATCTTTAATATAGTGGTTGTTAGTACGGTCCACTAGCATTATGAATGTGTGTGATCTAGATTCAGATCACTGATGTAGATAGACATCTTAGTGAATGTGCTTTATATAATTGGATTATATAAGACATGACTTGATATGAATTAATTTTTTATTAAAATACTGTTTACCATAAGGAATTAAATTCATATAAATCGATCATCATATGTAGATCAATCTGAATCCTGAGTAGTTATGAAATCATGCTTATGTCAACTAAATCTTTTGATTCACTCGTCACGGTTTATTTGAAAATTAGGCTAAAGATTTTTGTTTTAGAGATTCATTAAGATAAGTGGCTGAGAACATGATTTACAAATATGAAATCCAAACTTTTTTCATAGAAGATTATATATTGGTTCCTTTAAGGATTAATTCTGGAACTGAATGGTTTTAAGCTCAAATTTATAATCAAGTTATAAATTGACCATTCACTAGTGAATTAATAGTGCTTAAGGATAAAAGAGATAATTAGAAGGGTAAAACAATAATTTTGACCAGTTCTAATTATGAATTAATTTTTGGAGGATTGAATACATGAAATGATTATATCAATGGACTATTAGAGATTGCTCAGTAAATATATTCTATAATTGAAAGAGTGCAATCCCATATTTTTGGTGCAATAATATTTGTATTAATAAATTAGATTTATTATATTAAAGAGTTTGATTAATAATCTAATTTATTGAAATTTGAAATTATAAGTCCATGGTGCCCATGTCGCTTCTATGAAATATTATATAGGATAAGAATGATAAAAGTTGAAAATGACTTATTTGTAAGAAAATAGTTTTCTTGGGCAAATTCATAATTATGAGTTACTTAATTAAAAGATGTATTTAAATATAAAATTCGGAATTAATTAAGTAAATAATAATATATTTGATTTTGAGTTGAATATCTTATATATAATGTTAAATTAATGTAAGATATTAATTTAATATTAAAATTAGGTAAGTCAAATTAAGATTAATTTGACAAATTAATTTAAAATTCAAATAGGATATATTTTTTATTTAAAATAAATGAAATTCTATTTTAAATAATATTTCAATAGTTTTTACTAAATCAAATGTATCATCAAAAAGATAATATAATTTAAAATAAATAAAAG
The DNA here is from genome assembly GCA_027186245.1 of Coriaria nepalensis. NCBI lineage: Eukaryota > Viridiplantae > Streptophyta > Magnoliopsida > Cucurbitales > Coriariaceae > Coriaria > Coriaria nepalensis. The sequence goes on along the minus strand of CP114484.1, from coordinate 4,062,190 downwards.
TTTATTTTAAATAAGATTTGATCTTATCAAATATATCATTAAAGTGATGATGTGATTTAAAATAGATAAAACTGTATTTTAAATATGATTTGAAAAGATTTAATCATATAAAAAATATTATTTGATAGTCATCTTTGAATTACTAATTCAATTAATTTAAAGAGTTTAAATTAATCAAAATACCTAATGGAGTTCTATAATATATCTTATTCTAATTAATTAAGAGACTTATTTCAAAGGATTTTTCGGTAGAGATTTTTCTAAGAGAAAAATAGAAAGAAAATATTATCATTTTTACGTGCTCACAAACGTCCTATTGTATTGAGAATCGACTTGGAAGATCATGGTGTGAGCCTCGACGATCGATTCACATAAGGAAAATGTATGACCTCTTTGTATAGATGTAGGATTAATTTATATGTATATGAAGGATCGCTGAAACATTTTTTTTTAAATTTTTGTTAACACATTGAGACCATTTATTCACTTTTGCTGCGTGGTTTCGAATCGTCGATTTCGAACATCGATAAGGTTGATGGGATAAGGTGTGAATGAAAGAGATGACTATTATGAAATTATGTTTATGTTGGTTAATTTTATTTGTATTAATTTATGTTGAACATTTCTATCATATTATGTTAAATACATCGTTCTGCTTAGAGTTGAACTTTTCTATTATAACATAATGTTTAAACTTTAGATTTAAAATTATAAAAGTTGATATTTTCATCATTTCACTTAAATGTCGAATCTTTTTATCATAACATAATATTTAAATATTAGACTTCAAATCTTAAAAGTTGAATATTTTATCATTCGACCTAAAAGTTAAATCTTTCTATCATAACATAATGTTTAAATATTAAATATCGAACCCTAAAAGTTAAATATTTTATCATTTAATCTAAATGTATAATCTTTCTATTATAATCCAATGATTAAACATTAGATTTTGAACATCAAAAGTTAAAACTTTTATCATTCAATTTAAAGATCGAATATTTTTATCATGATTTAATATTTAAATATTAAATTTCGAATAAGATTCAGTTAAAATCAGTGAGAATATATTACGGAAGAGAGAAGAGCAATTAAAAATGCTTTCATATCATATTAAGATCGAGGCAAAGAATTGTAGAAGAAGTTTGGAGAGAGAAAATTTTTTCTAATTCATTCGTATTTCAATACAATATAGTTGCATGTATTTTATACATGTTTACACCCTTAACCAACTATACTAACATAAAGCTAATTAACCTAACTATTTAACTAATCAGCAGTTAAGTAATTTAGCATGCTGAGCTGGCATATATGCTATTAGTTTCAAATCCAAGTATATATATGTATAGTAACGGTAAAAAATCAGAAGCAAAAGGGCACATATGTAAACGTCTCCTGACCGCCTTTCCAAATTTTTTTTTTCCCTTCATCTATTAAACAATTATCAGAAACCAAAAAGCTCTTCCAACGGCCACAAATGGCCTCCTCCTCTCCCACCTCCATTACTGTACAGCAGAACCTCCTTTCCTCCTCGGTCACTTTCTGTAAGTACCCATCATGACCTCTCCCTACTTTTTCTAATTTTCATTTCTTATCCTTTTCTCCTATTTTCTCACGTCCCAAACACACACTTCAATTAAAATTGTCTAAACTTCTTGTTGTCAAAGCACAAGTTAGTAGTCATACAGCACACAAGCCTTCTTCTTCCTTAAACAAAACATCAATTTTAGAACCTGTTCAAGAAAATACAACTGGTTTTGCTTCTTTAAGCTCTCGAAATGAAAGAGTAGTGAAAAATTCAATAAAAAACCTTAATATTTCAGTAATGGAGGAGAGGGATACTAGGAAGAATCCAGGTTTTAGGAAAAGGAGGAGAATTGTTTCTGGAAATTCTTCTGTTAAGTCTAGAGAGAAGAAATCCGTATCGGATAAGATTTCACAGAGTGTTTGTAATAGTTCAATGGGAAAAGATGATGAAAATCATGTGAAAGAATTCAAGACTAGTGATCAAGTTCCGTTGAGATTGAAATTGGATATGTGCTCGAAATCAGGAGATGTTATGGGTGCCATTAGAATATACGATTGGGCCCAAAAACAAGGTGTTAAAATAGAACAATACCATTATAGTGTCATTCTCTATCTTTGCTCTTCTGCAGCTCTTGGTGCAATCCAACCGGCTAAAAGTGGAACCGGGAATCGGACTTTGAACCCATTCGAATCTCAGAAGAATCAAACAAGTGCCAAGAGGAGATATTTGAACTCAAAACAGTCACAGTTTAGAGGAAGAGAAATTTTTAGTAAGTGAGGATTTTAAGAAGTATGCACTTCAAAGTGGATTTGAAATCTATGAAAAGATGTGCTTGCATAAGATTCCTATGAATGAATCAACCTTAACTTCTCTAGCTCGAATGGCAATGTCAATCGGAAACGGGGCAATGGCATTTGACATGGTAAAGAAAATGAAGCCATAGGGATAAATCCCAAGTTAAGATCCTACGGGCGTGCTTTAATGGTTTTTGCAATGATGGAGATGTGAATAGGCTTTTTCGGTTGAAAAGCACATGTTAGAACACGGGGTCTACCCAGAAGAGCCGGAATTAGAAGCATTGTTGAAAGTAAGTATAAAAGCTGGTAAACCTGAAAAGGTTTATTACTTGTTGCATGAACTAAGAACAAGTGTGAGGCAAGTCTCACAATCTACGGCCAATTTGATTGTTACTTGCCTTACAAGCAAGGCGACTTCTATGATTGGGAAAGAGAAATGGGATCAAGGGCGAGTAAAGGATGCTATGGAGAGTGGAGGTGGAGGTTGGCATGGGCTTGGATGGTTGGGAAAAGGGAAATGGACTGTTTCATTTATCAAATGTAGGAGAAGATGGTTTGTGTAAATGTTGTAGGGAAAAATTGGTTAAAATCGATCTTGATCCTATTGAAACCGAGAATTTTGCAAAATCCATTGCTAGTATAGCCGCAAAAAGGGAGCAAAGCTCGAGCTTTCAGAAATTTCAAGTACGATTTTTATTGTTGCCATTCATGATTTTCATCTTAAAAGAACATGCATTAATTATTTCAAACTACAGAAATGGCTTGGTTACTATTGGACCTTTCGAAGCGGTGATTGATGCAGCTAATGTTGGTCTTTACAGCCAGAGGAAATTCATACCCGCCAAGGAAAGTTCTTGTTTTTGTAAGGAAAAATTATGAGGTAGACTTGGTCTACCTTAGACTGACATTTACGGTTATGATTAATCAATCTGAACTGACATTTACGGTTATGATTAATCGGTTTATGATAGACCGAGTCGACTAAAAATTTCCTTTTTTAGTATGATTATTGCAATGTTTATTAACTCTTGCTTGCTTGCTGTGTTTTATTTTCTGGGGTGGAATTGAAATTAGGTCAATTTCAAGGAAAAAGCTACCTTCAAGGAAGTGACCCCTAATCGTGCTGCATAACAGGCGAATAACCGGGCGAAAAATGGAGGCGCCCATAAATATGGCCTTTATCGAGAAATGGAAAAATGCTGATGCACTCTATGCAACACCTACTGGATCAAATGACGATTGGTGAGTATTATTCTAACCTAGATTTCTTAAGTTACATATAGAAAAAAAAAAAAAATCTAGGTATGGCCAGGCCAAGAAATGTGATTCAGGTACTGGTTATATGCAGCCATTATGTTCAAGTGCTTGATTGTATAACAAACAATGAGATGAGAGACCATACGTTTCAACTTCTCGGGAACGATTTCTTCCCCAAATGGAAAGAAAGGCACCAAGTGAGTAAAAAAGGGTTGACGATAGAAGACAAAAATATCTTGTTGCAAATGTTTTCAACTAATTAATGTTTATGTTTTTTTGTCATTTTGAAGGTTAGGTTCAGTTTCTCTGATTCCGGTCCGGTTTTTCACATGCCGCCTCCGTGTTCGGTTGTCATTCAGGTCGAATTCATTATGTATTATATAACAATGCTCTATGCTTTCTTTCTCCTGCTTATACTTTTTTGCGACAAAAAATTGTATAGGAATCGGAAAAAGGGCATTGCCATATTCCCATTTTTTCGGAGAATAGTTGTGAATCTGAAAGAGAATGGTTATATGCATAACACGGCCTAGCTCGAAAATAGCAAGGCCTGAAGGTGACCGAGATTCTTTCTCTCAATCATTTTTGAAAAAGATCTTGATACTTACTGATGTTTATGAGTTTCCGTTTGTATTTGAACAGATCGGAAATCTCTTCACCTTAAAGAAGGAAATGATTCAGCTAACAAACATAGACACAGGACATTATTGAATCATCCTAAAAGTTAAACTACTACTACGAATTCTCCTCAGAAAAACTACAGGAATCTTAAGAAGATTCTTTTGGAATCCGTGTTCTCAAACGATTATTGCACATTGCTTTCGGGGATTGAGGAGGCAGAGGAGCTTGGAGGATGTACTGTTGACTTTCAAATATAAAATTTTGTTGAAGACCCCATTTGGAAGAAAGTATCCATGGCATCAAATTTTCTCTCTTTTTGGCTATGGTTGCTGCTTAGAGTACTGAATAATAATTATAATCTATCTAAGTCCCATATGATTTTTCTTCTTCTTTTACCTTTTTTTTTTTTTTTCTTTTTCCTTCATTACCCAGTAGATTAGAGATCTCTGTGTTTTGCTGTTAGTACGTAGTGAGTGCTATGGGAAGAGTGTTAGAAAAAGTCACATGCATTCCATTCAACAAATTGACCTGTTTGGAAGTAAGCTTACGTGCCAAAAACAAAAGAACAGTGTGACCCATTCTTTGTCAAGATTGCTGTCAAATGCTTAATTGTTAATTAATATCCGGTGACAGGTGATGTGAGATTTAGGATTCAATTTATCTTAGTTCTTTTTTTTTTTTTTGTACAATGTAGATTAATCTTAATAATTGATATAAATATACATGAAAACTTCGTTAAATATGATTGAAATTTTTTTATATATTAAGAGTTGGGGTTTTTATGTCAGAATCGAGAATTGGTATTCTCAGTTCCGGTCTTGTGATTGCGATACCTATTTAGAATTAGGAATAAAATCTTTATTCTCATTTCATTCCCAATATTTTTAGTATTGGGATCAAAATGAGTATGAGATTGGGATTCCCAAGTAATTAACTAATTAATATAATAATAAAATTTAAATTTATAATTCATATAATAATCATAATTTTAAAATATTTATAATTAAAAAATATATTTATTAATTTTTATTTTCAAATTTATTTAGGAGTGGGGCCAAGATCAATTTTGATCTCCTGTTTTTGGTCCCGATATTAAGACATGATTCTTATTTTTATTCATATTAAATATCAAGATGAAAATGAAAATGAGGATAAAATTAGAATTCTTATCGGGACTTGGGAAAACCCCACTCCTATTAAATATATGAGAAAAAAGAAAAATAAATGATAAGGAATTTTAATACAAAGAATTTTCAAGTATTAGAAAAAAAAAATTGATGGAAAAAAATAGAAAGTATGTACAAAGTAAATGAAGTTTGTCCTTATTCCCTTTCAAAAAGATTTTGATCACGTTCAAAAAAGCGAGCAGCAGAAACTCACGGACGCACCATTTTTTTTTGTCATCATCTTTCTCTGTTGCAGATCCTCTCTCTCTCTCTCCCCCCTCTGTAATGGGGGCTTTTTTGTTGCTCCATTGCTATCTAAGAACGTACCCATTCCTCCATTTATTAGGAGCTCGTAAGGAGAGAGAGAGAGAGAGAGAGAGAGAGAGAGAGAGAGAGAGAGGGTTTAGTTAACTAGTTTTAGCACTATTACTGACCATGGTTTCTTCATCCATTCAGATTCATTCAGAAACAGAGTGCAAAATGCAGTACAACAACGAGAAGAACAACAACTCTTCGTCATCTCCAAATCATGAAAAGGACTCAGAAGCAGATAAGTTTGAGAGCAATACCACCAGCTTTGACAAATCTCTGCAGGTATGATTGCTTGTTTGTTCATACATCTATGCACTATGACACTTGTTTTTGGTCGTTCGTTTATTTAGTTTCTGGATGTGTTTAGGAACTTAGAGATCTGCGCAGTCAGCTTCATTATGCTGCTGATTATTGTGAATCCGCATTCTTGACTGGCAAAGAGAAGAAAGCGTGAGAACTCTCTATCTATCTAACCCCCACATCATGATCTATTTTCACATGTTACACAGCAGGATACTCATGTTACACATCATGATCTAGGTTACAACTTATGAGCAATGTGACAACTTGACTTGAATACATATATATATACATATATTATATATCATTTGACAGCGTCTCGTGTTATATATACCACGCGACACGGTCGGTATATACTATCATGTAGTATTTTAGCCATTGTGAACTTGTTACACCAAATTTGCAACTAAGAACTTGTGCTTAATCTCGAATTAATTTTGACCAAAAAAGAAAACACTCAAATTAATCAACAGTGTGATGGAGAACACAAAAGAGTATCTATGCCGGGCAGTGGTGACTGTTGTCGATCACCTCGGAACCGTATCTTCTAGTTTTAATTCCTCTCTTTCTCAAACTCATTCCTTCTCTCAACTCCACCTTCGAATTGATTCACTTAACCAGGTCCGTATATATTTCAACGTGCTATCTTGTTCATTTGCATTGATCTTATTCATTTTAACTTCATATCATTCTGGAAACATACCTGTGATCTGAATTTTCTCATTAGTTTGTTTTTTTCTTCTTGTTGGCAGAGACTCGTTTTATGCCAGGAATATGCTCACAATCTTGCTCTGAACAGATTTCGCCGGACCGAGCATTTGCCGAGATATCACTCTCGCTATGTGTCTACAAGTGATGAACTATTTATACCATATAGATCTTATTCTAATTACCATTGTCTTCTTCGGTGTATTTTACACTAATGTTTTCATATCCTTTTATATATTCCAACAGCAGCTAAAGCTAAAAATAGTGAAAGATTAAATGGGGCATCAAGGTAACCATCTCTTATATCGAAGAAACTCATTCTAAAAATGTAGCTACAAGCATCGATTCTTGTAATATATATTGTCAATCCGTAATGCGATATTGTGATCGCATGGTATTATCGAAAGACAAACACATAAGAAGTCACCTTATATGTAGGCATTCGAAAGACGGAAGTTTAGAAACGGAGGAGGAGCTGCCATTTTTCTTGTACACAGAAAGTACTCTCAAGTCATCTGCTGTAGCTTATAACAAGAAGTTAATTCCTGCCGGAATTGCTGAGAATTATAAAGAAGGGGATTATTCAAACAAAACATTAGGTAACATATTTAATTGTTTTTCTCCTCTATACTAGTTTATAGATAGTTCATTAGCCAATATTTTGAGGGGGGAAAAAAGGTGTAAACTGAAGTTTGAAAAATACCCAAACGGGTGATTGATTACTTACAACAACGCACACTTTCCTTTTTGGTTTGAAGTGTTGCCAACGCCAGTTCTATCTGGTTTCCTTGCATCACTATCAAAAGCTCCAGATCCAAATTTCCAGTTTCAGGTGAGTGCTAAACAATACTATTATACCATATGCAATTAATTAATCAATAATATACAAAATAATCTTATATAACAGCTGCATATATAGATCAGCGACGATTGTCTTTATTATTTTTGTCAGTTAACGATACGATATTTTGGGTTTATTTTTCAGGTAACAAAGAAGAATGGCCGGTATCGGAAATCAATCCATGGAAGCGACATTTTATCGATCATTTGGCGAGCAAAAAGAACTATAGCTAATTAATCAAAAAATAACATTACTTTGCTAAGTAAATATTGGATTGAAGAACAAAATTTATGGTTGTTATCTTTTATTTTTCATGTGTTTTCTTGTGTAGATCAGAACTCAGTTTATAAGGGGAAAAAAAAGTATCTAATAACCCTTTGTTGTTAGTGTGGCAAGATCATCTTACATAAAGTATCCTATGTCGGTCCTTATTGATCTTATCCTTAATATCAAAAATTATTAATGCCCTTAAATTCTTCTTATATTGCTGGAATATTTTATAAGATATTAGTATGATTAGTGGCATTAAATACACCCTCCTATAAATGAATCATGTTTCACAAGAATCCATACCCTCAAAATTGTTCTTTCCAATCTTCATATTATTTCTGTCATGGATTTCTAAGTTCCTTATTATTTCATACACGATAAAGAATCATGACTACTGCCTACTTGTTTCTGGGATCTCCACAGTGGAAAATTTTTAAAATGTGATAATATGGCTCGATCTTGGCAGTAGGGAAAAATCAACCTCTAATTCAATTGAATGTTTGATATTTAATGCTTAGAGATATGTGAATATTGTTATGCTAAGACAAAATAAATTTTATTTTCCTTTTTATTCAAAATTGAATAAATGTCAATGATGTTAAATTCTTCTTAATACTGTTGGACTATTTCCTTACCCACAACTTTCATTAGTAAGGTTAATGGTATTGTGTTTCACATAATCCATACACCCTGTAAATATAATTGTGTTTCACATAATCCATACCTCAAAATTTTCCATTCCAAGCTTCATATATGTTCTGACATTGTAAAGAATTATTGTAGAATGATGTTTCTGCTCCCAATTATGATAGAAAAAATGTTTACAAGTTTCCTCATATTCGTACTTGGTGAAGAATCTTGATTATTACATAATCCATTCCATGATCTCCAATATGGAGAATTCTTAAAATCATAATGTGGTAGATACTCTCTATGACACAATTATTAACAACATAACTAAAATACACAATCACAAACAACATCAAAAATTTACCATAGTTTCTCAATCGAGTACATTCACATTAAGCTCAGGCTAAAATCAAATCTCACACCGCTGTGAACAATATTCAATAGTACAACCATAATTTTACAACAATCTAAAATCTCATATCTTAACCTTCCTATCAGACTTCAAACCAAGAATCATACAACATAAAGAAACTTGGCTTATGCATATACCATGATTACTAAGAAATCGGAAGAAGAATATAGAGAGATTACATATCGAAAAACCAAATCCTAGAAATCGCCTTCGAGAGAGAGAGTACCAAGAACACTGATGTATCGAGTATCATCTAAAAAGGAGTAATATAAGTATCATGGGTTATGTGATTTAACCGGGTCATAGAGCGGGTTAGGTCTAAATGGACTAATGGCAAATATAGAGCTCAATTTTGCCTCATAAGATTTGGGCCTTAACTATCGGGCTTCACACTTCCGCCCAACAAACTCCACCTTGTGAAGACCTTACCAATAAACCCTATCACTGCTTAGATTGCTACTCAAGATGTAGTAAGTTCAAACAATCACGATAGAGTAACATGGTAACCTTGTGTAGCTATCTTCAGATATACCCCAAAAAAGATCATGTGCAATTGTTTCTACTTTGCATGCCTTTCAATAAGTAATATTTACCTTCATATTATTTTAGGCTAAACGCTTAATTATTTCTAGATTAGGACTTTGTTGCTACCACTAAAACTATTCATCACATATCACCTAATTACCAATGTCGATGCTTGTGAAGTGAGGATTCCAAATTATATGTATGTTGGTCATTATATGTGCGAATTTGAAAAAGTGAACAATCTTTCTTACACGTAGCACAGAGCATCTACTTGCAATTTAAATCTACACAACCAACAACATATGTAGTTTTATCTGACTTATTTACATTGAATTCAAAATTTTGTTGGATTGCATGCGTCTGTAGACGCATCTTAGGTCACTTTTTGAATCAAAGAACTTAGTGCAATAAAACTCATCTCCGCTCACTTAGGAAGAAGTAATCGAGAGTACATTACTTTTAATGTCGTCAGAAAAACCAATACTAGGAAAAAAAAAAGTAACATAATCATTATTATTGCCCTCGACTTCATTTTTCAACTTCATTTTTCGGTTGTTGAATAACAGATGGGGAAAAATTAGGAGCAGCCATATTATCGGGAGCAGTCGTATTATCTGGAGAAGATAAAATATTAAGTATAAATACTACTTCATTAAAGAAATCACTCTCGTACAAATAAAAATTAGAATTCATTTCATTATTATGACCATTATCACATTCTTCATCAATTCTTCTAAACAAGTCATCTCATTGTGCACAAATTCATCATACTCTCATTATTATGACCATCCTCGAAGTTTATAACCTACAAATGTGCACAAACTTAATTATGTCAAACATATACATTGTGTACTATGATAAAGTATCTATGCATATATAATCTATGTCAAAGAGCCGAGAATAAATAAAATAATAGTTGGATTAATTTATCTTAATTATTTATTTTAATAATAAATATTAATATATTTTATTTAAAAATAGTAACAAAAATATTAATATAAAAATAAAAATAAATAAATAAAACACATAATGGTCTCTTCGGTCAACAAAAAGGTCGTTTATATTGAGTACAAAAATATAACTAGTTGATGATTCGTAGTTATGGATAATATTACAACTTCTGAAAAAAGAACAGAGAGTGAAATTCCGAAATTCAAAATCTAGTAGAAAGCGACAAACGGTAGTGGAGGAAATTTCAAAGTCGTTGACGTCGCTGTTCTTCTTCTAGGAAATACCTTCATCTTCTGCTTCTTCTTCGTTTGCAATTCGCCGTTGCAAGAGAGTTCGTTTGTGGTAAAAGGAAAACGAAACGGCATTGTTTTCTCTTTTGCCGGAATGGAGGATGTGAAATCGGTGATCGGAATTTCCTGCAGAGAAAGAGACCGAGACCAAGGGCGAGATCGGGAGCTTCTTCTTCCGGTAGCTAACTCAGGCGACGACAATGCCTCTTCCAAACCGTCGTCGTCGTCTTTGTCGCCGCATCATCACCCTGGGCGCGAGGTAAGCTTTAATTGGTTTTCACTTTGTCTTTGGTCTGTTTCTTTTTCGTGGATGGCCATTAAAATCTCTTCTGGATATTTAGTTTTTTTTATACTTTTTTTTTTTGGTTGCTGGATTTGAAAGTTACTTTGGTACCGTTTTCTAGGCGAATCGGAGATAAAAATATATATATGTATATTGTTAAGATTCTGTTGCAATTGATAATTAAACTTGTTCAGATAAAGCTCCCCTTGATATATGAATATGGTGGGAATAGAGTATTTCACAAGTTTCATTTCTTTTCTGTAAACGTTATGTAATATTGGAAGTCCTAAGGATGTTCTTAGCCGTCAGTGGGGTATGGAATTTAATCATACTCACTCAGCATGGCTATGAGGATCTTCTTGTTTGATATGTGGAAAACATTTTCACAATTCTTTGAATTCCTGTCCATGGAATTTGATTGAACTTCTTTCTTTCTGGAGGTTTCTCTGGCTGTATCAACCTAACATTAGCTATCCCTTGTATTTTCATTGTGCAGACTTTTTACAAAGTTGTTAGGAGCTGGGCCTCAAAAAAGTTTATGACCGGATGGTGCACAATTCTCTCTTCTTTTCCATATTTTCTTTTACGAATACTTGACTTATATATTCCTGCTTTTTGCTCATCATGAAAGATCAACCAAATGCAAATGCCACTCTAAAAAGCAATTCCTTCATATGTTGTTATTGCTACAGTTGTTCTTCTAACAAAGCGGCTTATTCACACCGAATATGTTTTTTTGCACTGGGTTACAGTATTTCATACTGAATTTGTTATGTTGTTTCTTGCTCGTTGTTATTTTGCAGTGTCATCTTGTTTCCAATAGCAGTAACATTCTATATTACATGGTGGTTTATTCACTTTGTTGATGGATTCTTCTCCCCAATTTATGTTGGACTTGGAATTGATATCTTTGGTAAGCAGTCTTTACTTCACTTACATATAATTGTCTAAATTCAAAATGCACTATAAAGTTAAGTCGGATGAAAATGAGAAACCATAAAGGACACTATTATTTCGGTGCCTAACTGATTTACAAGTTCATTTAGTTTTGTATATGTTTTTAAAAGATATCTTGCAATATAGGGAGTTCTTGGAATTGTTTTTTTCGCTTCAAGTCAGAGTTTCTGCCAATATGTTTCTCTTCTTCTTGATTAAGAATGTCTGATAAGATCTTGATTATAAATTTGACAATCTTTCTAATGGACAGGTCTTGGATTTGTTACTTCTGTTTTATTCATCTTCCTGGTTGGGGTATTCATGTCATCATGGTTGGGTGCTTCTGTACTGGGCCTTGGGGAGTGGTTCATCAAACGTATGCCTTTTGTTAGACATCTGTACACTGCTTCTAAGCAAATTAGTGCTGCCATTTCACCAGGTGGGCTTTTTACCCATTCTATCTCATTCAAATCCATTAAATTTCATTCAATAGGGGCAACGTGTAATAGTTCTCTCTTTAATATGACATCAGATCAAAATACTCATGCCTTCAAGGAAGTGGCCATCATAAGGCACCCCCGTATTGGCGAATATGCCTTGGGATTCATTACTTCATATGTTGTCCTCCAGGTATCATTTTGAATATTCTAAGAACTAGAGCAACGTATTTTTTTTCCCCCTGTATCCATAACTGAATGTATGATGTGTTATCATAAATTCTGATTAGAATGACAAACCTCCTTTGGTTGCAGAGCTATACAGGAGCGGAGACACTATGTTCTGTATATGTCCCCACAAACCATCTTTACATCGGTGATATTTTCCTAGCTAATACCAAGGATGTTATCAGACCAAATTTGTCTGTTCGGGAAGGAATTGGTGAGCCACTCTTTTTGAATCAAGACTCTACTATATCCTTCAATTTCAAGGTCAATCCAACAAGAAATTTTTTCCTCTCCTGTAAGAAGAATCTATCCGTACAAGTTAAACGACCAAATTACTGTTTATTAGTCGTTACCTGAAAGTTTGGAGCTGGGTTTGAGATTAAAATTTTGTAGCATTATTAAAAGACCAAATATTTGTGTGCTGTCAAGTTATACCGATCATATATGATGTCCTGTTTCTTCTCCTTAATTTAATTTTTTAATTTTTATTTTTTTGCAGAAATTGTGGTTTCTGGAGGGATGTCAATGCCCCAAGTTTTATCGACAGTGGATTCATCACAGATCGTGCCTGTAAATAGAAACAGAGTGTGAATAATACTTTAATAACGAAACATACGTGCTGCTAATTGCGACCCTGTTTCATTCGTGCCTAGCAAAATGCAAGCGGCCCGCTCGGCATATGCAAGCAACAACATGGGTTGCTGTGTAAGATGGACTGATGGAGAAGATGGTGATACTAACCCTGATCTTGACTTATGCAGTCGGTTTCCCTTTTTGATCGTTAATCATCATTGATTAGTAACGTACAAGGCCAGATGAGTGCTTCATTTATGCAGTCATTTTCATTGTTTTCTGGCTTAAGAAACTAAGCTTGTAGATGTGTACAAGTCAGGTCCATCTGGCATCAAATATTTAAAATCATTGGGCTCGGAATTTAGTTTATGTTCACAGTACTCTTTGAAATATACCTGTTTAGGTCATTAATAATTTCAGTTTTGTAAATTTCAATGGATCCTTAAAAATTTATTGGCAACAATTTTTGTACTATATATCAGTAGGGTTGAGCAATGTATTAGTATTTGATCCTATCCACTCCGATTCAGTATAGAGTGAGATACGGATTGAATAACTTTTTACGGGTATCTGACATGTCAGATGATGGGTACTTATCATCTGACATATTAGATATCATTATAGACCTTTAAAAAAAAGTTTTGAATTTGCGCTCGCAAAGGTAGACCCGCGTCTCTGCCGAGGAAGACCAGAGCCCGCCGCCACCATCCAATGCTTCATCCTCTACTCTTTGCTCGATGCCGACACCGTTCTTTGCGATCTTTGCCCTATGCTCTCCTCCCATTATCCCTCTTCCTCCCTCTTCGATCCGTTGTTGTCTCCTCCTCAGTTGACGCAACGCAATGCCTCTTTCATCCTCGATAGTCGATTTGATTATGGGTTCGTTGGGGATATGCATGGACGAGCATTCTGGTGTTGTGGTTGAGGCACTTATCTATGTGCAAAACTACCTTTCATGTGTGAAGTTCATCGTAACTGGTGTCGTAGATGCAATAGAGATTTGATTTTTTTTTTTGGTGAACTTCTTAATGAATTGCATACTTATTGTAATTGTGATATTATAAAATATAAATATATGATAGTTTGCATTTGTACTATGTAGATAATTTGTGAATTGTAGTTACTAGTTACACATAAATAAAATTAGAGCATTTCACATGTCGGTTTGTGGTTGAAGAGTCGAAGTACATTTTGCATAAATTAGAGTTGAAGGGTCGAAAGATCAAAGGTCTGGAGACCCTAAGATGTACAGACTGACGTCTTAGATGCCGATTTTTGGTCAAAGAGTCTTAGAGTCGAAAGGTTGAAAGGCATCTTAGATGGACGTCTCACATAATTTGAGTACTTTCGAAGAGTTGAAGAGTCGAAAGACATCTTAGACTGAAGAGTTTTAGAGTCGAATAGTTGAAAGACATCTTTAAAAACAAACCTAATATTTGATCCGATCAAAATTAGCGTAATGAATTAGATCGGGTCAAATTTGACCCGTTGCACATCCCTAATATTACGAATTTGTTTCGGAAGTCCATATATGAAAATGACGACCATCCAACCGTTGATTCCTGATTTATTGGACGGCTGATTCAATACCCTCATATCTATCGCATGTTCCCTCATAAATCAGAAAAACCCTAGAACCTCCTTCACGCCTCTTTATAAGTAGCAAAATCTCAGTTTGGATAGTCATACAACCACCATTCTCCCTCTATCGTCTAGGGTTCTTGCAGCTCGTGATCACCATTTCTAGGGTTTTCTATTTACCAGTATTCCCCTTCCTTTATATATTTTTTATATATGTTACCTGAATATCTTCGATTCTCCTTTTTTAATTATTATTATGCGATGGGAATGAAGGACAGTGACGATTATATCTGTAAGGTCTCGTTCGTCGTAACTGGCTTTCTTTTAGGCCTTGACGACCATCCTGATATATTACCACCCATATTCTGAGTCCTAATTTTATTTTCATTTTAGCTGATTTGATTACGCTGATTTTTCTCATCCTGTTCGCGATCCTTTGATCTTGATTTTTTTTTCTTCCCGAAAAAAATTTGGCCGACGATTAAATTTTTATATAAAGACAAGCATATGTCTGAACGATTACTATGTAGATCAACCTAATTTCTCTATGAGGCCGAGAAAAGTTATCAATCTTCGTGTTATGACTGTTTTCATTCTGTGCTAGTGTTTGGATAACGGGAAAATAAGAAGTCTGTGATGAAGTAAGAGCGATTTTGTATTGTATGAGAATTCATGATTGTAGCTATTCTCTACTGCCTTCCTTCTGAGGCTTTTAACTTAAATTTTTTTTTCTCCTTATTTTTTTCTCGTATGTATATCTGGATATTTTTCTGGGATTTGCAGTTTATTTGAATAGGTCAAGGGATGATTAAAAATACGCATAGTTCAGCTGATTATACCATGATTAGTAACTTTTGCATAGTCTTTCGCTCCTATCTGATGACCCAATTTTATCTGCTTCCACTCCTTGACCAAGTCTGATTGAGAAAAGCTTTTGTTTATGTTGTGAAATTTTAGGTTATGATTAATTTTTGAAAGAAGCAGGCGATTTTTTAAAGTGTTTTGTACTCTTTAACTAACCTGTTCATTTTCAGCACGCATCAGACAACAAACTGCAAGTAATGTATTGGATTTGAGTACATTCTGAGTTGTCCAATCTGAACAAGCTACAACTAATGAAGTTTCTAGGTTCCAGGCCTTGGGAAATGACTATAGTCTGATTTTTGATTTGAGTGAAGCCGGCTTCAAGGATGGTCGTCATTAGGGCTGTGCAAATTCTGCAGCGAATGATTCAAAGTATTCTGCCAGCTGCAAAGATGGCACACCTTTGCCCTTTAGCTTACTTATACTATCCAAACTAGCAGGATATGTAGCTGCATTTAACATACATTTGGTGAATCAGTTACAAAATGGATTTACCAATACAGTCGAGATTAAATTTCAAAAAGGATGAATCAGTACTCGTTAGTCACAAAGGATGAATCAATACTCATTAGCATTAAATACATTCCATATTCAATTTCTGAAACTGGTTTTTAATATCATTTTCTTTTTCAAATATAAAATGGATGAATCAATACAAACCAGATTCAATTTCAAAAAGGATGAATCAGTACTCATTAGCACTCAATACATATTCAATTTTCTAAAAGGACGAATCAATAGTCATTTCTCGGTTCTGGATTTCAAAAAGGATGTATCAGTACTCATTACAAGATTTCTAGAATGCTCTTTCTTTTTTTTTTCAAATTTATTTTCTTGTAGCACCGAATCAAAAAGGGTGAGAATCACTTCAAAATAGGATACACCTTCGCAAAACAGATTGTTGGAAGACTATTCCACGAAGAATATGGCTACTGGGTACAGTTTTCACAAAACATCTAAAATCGAATTTTCGCAGGGTGTCAAAGTTTCAGGTCCAAAATCAAATAAAATTTTCACAAATCTCAGAAAACCAACATTCTCAGCAAAATTAAATTAATCCTACTTCCCAATTCAAATTTTCACAAAGCAATCTAAGACGACCCAACAATCTCATATCCATATATCACAAGGTAGTGGGGTTATATGATTACCGTAATAATTTGGCGTCTGGAGATTCAAGCGTAGCGGAAGAAACAAGCCTTCAATACAATTAAAAACGAGGAAAACAGCGTCAGAGGAAAATGGAGATTCACATCTGGAGATTCATCGATGGAGATTGACCGCAGCCTTCGTTCCGCGTCTGGAGAAACTACACTTTGTTGCGCTTCGAAACGAAGAAAACGAAGGAAAAAGGGGGCAAGGAGAGGTTTAGATCTCAAAGAATGAAAAGGGTTTTATTTTTTTTATGGCTGGGAACGAGAGGCTGCAATCGACTTCATCGCATCTGGGAAAGGGGTGAAGGTAGGCTGAGAGGGAGGTTGGAGACGATGCCGAACACTGTTCCAATGTAATTAAAATGACGTTTTCTGCATGGCAAAACACGAACTTGAACCGGTGGTTTCCATAAAACGTGAAAAAGCAAAAAACGTGACTTAGATTTTAGACATTGTAATTACACTGACACCAACTATTATTACCAAATAACTTGGTCCTGCTAAAACTGGTTTTCGACATTAAAATATTAAAAAAAGTTTTTTAAGCATATTACCAAAAAGCATACACTATGAGTTTGATGTTTTTTTTTATATATATATTTTTTCAAATATGAGTTTTATGTATGGGTCAGCTAAAAAGCAGCCATAAAGATCACGTGTAATACTCCCTTTCGACAGTTACAACGATGAGTTCGCACTTGACAACACTGTTTGTTACTTTCAGTTACTCTCTATTACAGCTACAGACCTGGTACGTTGCAACTCCGTCAAGAGTCAAACAAGCGGAAATTAAGAAGGCAAATGACAAACTACAAACGTGGGCCCCATCCATACCTTGGCCCGAGCCTAATAAACACACCGAACCTGCTTCCGCTACTACTGCTACAAGTCTACAACACATTGCATAGCCTTTCGCCTCTCCTACGTTAACAGTTCCCGCTCCTTTGCTACTTTCCAATCCAATTTTCTCCATTTCGGAAACCTGCAAACGCGCAAACGACGACGACCATAATGATGATGACGCACGCGAAGTCGGATTCGGACGCAACGAGCTCGAGCCCATCTATATCCTCGTCGCCAAAGCGGCTGCCACTTTATTACGTGCAGAGCCCTTCGAGAGATTCAAACGACGGCAGCGATTATAACAACAAGACGCCGGATACTAACAGCCCTGGGGACAGCCCTTTCCATTCTTCCTCATCTTTCCCTCGCCATTCCAGAGAATCTTCGGCGAGTAGATTCTCCGGCGTTTTCAGAGGCCACCGGAAACGGGGGTATGGTAATTATAAGGGTTGGCGATCGGACTGTGATGTCATTGAGGAAGAAGGTGGTGGTGGTGGTGATGAAGGGTTGATGAGGAGGTGTCAGGTTATGATTGCTCTGTTTGTTTTTCTTGGAGTTTCCTCTGTTTTTTGTTTCATTATTTGGGGTGCTAGCAGGCCTTTTAAACCCCAGATTAGTCTCCAGGTAATTACATAACACTTTCTCTCTATCTCTCTTTCTTTCTCTTTCTTTTTATATTTATTTTTAATTTATTTTAATATTTATAAATTATGCGCCTGAATTAGATATTACGCATCCTAACGTTTTTAAGTAATTTTTTGGGGTTAATTTCAGAGCTTGAGTGTGCATAATATTTATAGTGGGGAAGGAACAGACTTCACCGGAGTTCCAACCAAACTCCTATCCATAAACTGTTCGGTGAGAATGGCTGTCTACAATCCGGCCTCATTCTTTGGCATCCACGTCAGCTCCACATCCTTCACTCTCATGTATTCACGGATCGCTATCGCCAACGGTCATGTAAATATTGATTCCCCAACCCTTAGTCTTCTTGATCCTAAACATTATTACAGAACCTTCTAATCTCATTTCAAAATTCAAACTTGTAACAATGCAGTTGAAGAAATACTACCAACCCAGAAAGAGCATTCGACAGGTGACCGTAAATCTTCAAGGCCATAGGGTTCCTTTATATGGAGCAGGGGCAAGCTTTATATCCTCAAACCACAATGGAGAGATTCCAATGAAGATACTTTTTGAGTTCCGGTCACAAGGTGATGTGGTCTGGAAGTTGGTCAGGTCTAAGCATAGAACAGTGATCGCTTGCTCTTTCGATATAGTTGACTCTAGTACTAGTAAAGCTATCAAGTTCAAACACCATTCTTGTACGTATGATTGAGAGATAGGTTCTTTTTAATGGAACTTCATTTGTGTTTTTGAGCTAAAATCTTGACAAATTATCGGTAAGCTTGTTAATTTTTACATTATAAAGTGAAATCAATACTTGCCAAAAAGATAAACTCACCCACTAATGAAATGTCTTTTTGCCTATTTGAATCAATGAATGCAAATTATACTGTCTACAAATCCAATGACCCATGTACTGCCTCATTTTTTATTGGGGATGAATTCTGTGTAGCAGCATCAGCAGGAGTAGCAGTAGCAGTGGCCTGGTCCTTGTTTATGGCACAACCTGACTCGAGAACTGTGCTTCCAATTCTATTTGGAGGCCAATATCGAAATAATGATCTTCCTAGGATATTTTTGGCAGGCAGGGGACCCCTGAATAAAACCCGAAAGGCCTATCAATGAAGAAACATGTGATTAAGAAGTTAACTAAAAGGCCATGACAATAGAGTATTTTTACCAAACGTGGGAGTCGTAGCTATTGTTTCTGTTGTCGCCCATTACAAAGACTGAATTTTCTGGTACCTTCTGCATCAGACATAGACAGTGAAGATGTTATATGTTAAAACCGGGCTCAAACTTTGGTACAAAAATAGTAAGTAAATGAAAGGAAAGGTGTACTTACTATTGGAGTCATGTCATAAGATGGTGACTCTAGGATGAATTTTTCATTTCTCTCAACCCCATTGACAATGAGCTTCCCTTTCTGAACCTGCACTAAGTGACATTAATATTATAGATTATATTCTAGCTAATGATATTCTGTAAAACAATATTTACAAAGAAGAACATTTATTTGACCAAGAAAATATGAATTATGAATAAAAGGACATAAACCAGAAAATGATACAGGAAAAGTGTGGTGACTAAAAAAATATCACCTCTACGATATCACCTTCCCTAGCTACTATGCGTTTGATGAACACATCATCATCAGTATATCCAACTTCCTGTAGCACTGGTGGGCTTTTGAATATGACTATATCATTAGCACAGGGCTTTCTGAAATAGTATGTCACCTGCAATATCCCAAGAGATACTCTGATTAAATCTATACAGAACAAATCAAGATGTATCCAACAAGGAAACCTTGTGGAGATTTCTAAAGGTTTTTTAAGGAATTTTTGTTCAACACTCCCATCTTTTCCCATGCTACGTCAGCTATAAATTCTTGTACCAAAATTTTTAAGTACCAAACTTTTTCATGCGACAAAAGTCGGGTTGAAAATTTCTTGAACAATTTTCCTTTGCAGATCAATTGAGCATTTTGAGTTTTTTATCAACAATTTTCACAAGCTTCTTTTCTTTGTATCATGTCATTTGAACATTTATATAATATATACGTATCTAGAAGATCAACATCAAGGAATTTCCTCATTGTCAATGAAGTATTGTTCAGTCGGGAGCAAACTCCAGCTTGAACCCCCAAAGTTCCAACTTTTTTGAACCATCTCTGTCAGTATTGCTCCGAACATAAAATGCAATGCAACTCAGACTAAATTTTCCCAAACTCTACTTTATCCATACCAACCCTTGATTCCAGTTTGGGTCCAAACCCCAAGTCTGGTAGGTTTACCACAAAATCTAACCAGACCCTAGGGTGAATCTCTATTCAGATTCAAACTGGAATCTAAAGCGAGATTCTCCACTTGTATCTTCAGTTAGACTCTGTGGGCACTAAACTGGATTTTGTTGTCCCACCTGAATATTAAGCCTAATTGGCATTTAATAAGTCTGCTTAAATGGACTTGAAACTACCCAATCTGGAATCTAAATTTCAAGCTCGTCGCAACCCTACAAGCAAAATCCAAACCTCCTCTACTGTGATTCCTTAAAGAAAAATCTACATTTCAAGTTTCAACAGATAGACAGAGAGAGAGAGAGAACCTTTTCTGCAACAATTCGATCTCCAACATCAAATGTGGGATACATTGACAAGGATGGAATGTAGCGAGGCTCTGCAATAAAACTGCGGAAAGCAAGCGATATAGCTATGGCGGCAAACACCGTTTTGGCATCGTCAGAAGTCAAATTCAACCACTCCGGCAATAACCCACTAGACTCAATGTTCTCCTCCGGCTTCTTCTCATCATCTCCGCCGTCTCCTCCGCCACCGCCGCCACTGTTTACAAATGTCTTGGCTTCTTCGCCCGATTCATTAAAAGCACTGCAACGAAGCTTGTAGGAGCGGATTCCATTGTCTGGCTTAAAGGGTAGGAAATTATGGGTTTTGGAATGAGAAGTGAAATGGTTATATGGAAAAGAAGGGATTTGAGCAGCTAGGTGGAGATTATTAGTAAGGGTCATGAAATTATTAGGGTTTTTGTTGGGTCTGAAGATAAGGTGAGGGGTTTGAAAAGAAGAAGATGATGAAGAAAGCATTTTCTTCTTTTAAACAGAACAGAACACAATTGCTTATTTCAACTCTTCTTATCGAGAGGAAGTCGTACACTTGCAATGCCCAATTCGATTGCTCAAGAAGGGCCCACACTTGCTGTTTTTCAAGGACCTGCTGTTTTTTGACTGTTTGGGGGTTAAATTTATATTAATCCTAAAATTTAGAGAGAATTGTAAAAGTGCCCTCATCTCAATAATCATTTTATAAAATGACTCTCATTTATAATTTTTTAGCACACGACTTTTAAAAGTATATAAATAAAATTAAATGAAATGAAAAAAGAAAAAGAAAAGACATAAACAGACTAATGTATTATAATTTTTATGGTACAAATTTAAATCTAAATTATCTATTTCTTTTTTTTTTCTTCATCTTCACATAGATTTATACCCACTTAATCTTTTCACATCTATATTTTGGCCAATCATCTCTCTCTCCTTTCTCACTCTGATATCACCTACATTGCTTTTTTGAATTTCGACCGTCTCTCCCTCTCCCCATTCTCACCCACAAAATAATCTATAACGTCGTTCTAAAATCAACTTCAAATTTAAAATATCATTAATTGTAAACTCTAGGAATTTTTAATAATATGTCATGATATGTAAATAAATTCTAATTAATTAACTATAAAGTAGTATAGTTTTTATTAAATAATTTAAAGTCATAAAATATATAATAAAGATTAAAAGAAATATGTGTATACATATACACGCACAGTAAAATCCACGAGAATTCAAAGTATGATTATATATATATACATGTAAGTATGTTTATATATATATATATACAGATAATTATGTACAAATATGTATAAAACATTAGTGGACAGTGTAATTTTCACCACCTCACTAGCACATGTGATAACTCAATACTCCTCTCAGTAATTGAATTCCACCTGCATATGACAACTAAGAAAAAAAAATGATTAGCCATTATAGTTTTAAGAATCATTCCATATCATGGTTTCCTCTCTTTCAATTATGCTGAGAGTGTAACTAAGAATACTTCTGCAAATCCTCTTTTTCTTGCGTTACCTTTTCTATTAAACCTAACACATTCTTTGAATTTTAGAGATGGCGTCATGTGATAGCCAATACATCTTATTAATCTTCGTTTGTCTCCAATTTGGATTTGCTGAAACTTAAAGTAAGGGTTATAGTTTCAAAATTATGGGTTTTATGTGTCTAAGTTGCAATCTAAAAAAAAAAAAATGAAATAAAACAAAACACCCAAACAGATTTGTAATCCCTAGGATCCAATGTTTGGAAGTTAAGTGTGAAGTATGTAAGAAACTAAGGTTAGAATAGAGACATGTAGGTACTATTATACACTTTTCGCCATAATAATGTTCATAATAAATTTTTAAGTTTTTCAGAATGAAAGTAGATGTCATAATTGATACAAGACTCGAAATTTTAAGACATTGGAACGGCTTGATGTACTTAATGCCTTCAATATGTGAAGGGCTCGATGTACTCAATGCCTCGACATACTCAACGTACTCGATGCCTTCAATATACGAATGGCTCGACATACTCGACGCTTTCAATATGCGAATGGCTTGACATACTCGACGCCTTCCATATGCAAATGGCTTGACATAATCGACGTATTTGATGGATTTAATATGTGAATGGCTCGACGTACTCGATGCCTCGACGTCTGCTATATCAGACAGCCTTAAGATAAATGAGTTTTGAAGGAGAAAATATATGAATCTTGATATGCATTTTTATAATATCTTAATAAGATGTTGGTAGGGAATATCTTCAAATTTTCATAATTTTATAGGATACCAAGTGCTAGAAATAGGGCTTAAACATGGACAATTGAAAACATAAAATCAAATAAAAGGAAACTAAAATTGTGCAACTGGGATGAACAAAGTAAAAGATGTGATAAATGATTGAATTTTGAGTTAAGAATGTTATGGACCTCATATATGAGGCATATATAAATGTGAAAAAAATTTCAGATCAATTGAAGTTATGGTTTATGAGATACAAAGATCTAATTCTCTATTATGTACTTAAGAAATGATTGACCTAGATATTATGTTTTCAAGAGTTAACTAGAATGACTTGAATCATATGGAAAAAATGATAATCTAGAAGGAAACACTTTAGAAAAAGTTATTCATTTAATCAAGTAAGTTATAATAAGAAAAGATTTGGAACTAGATTCCTAAAAATAAATGAGAAATGCATAGTGAGATAAGTTAACTAAATAGAAAAGCTTATGAAAAGTTAAGTTTTTATTAAACTAAGTTAAATTCTTAATTGTATAGGTGAACAATTGATGTAGTGACTGGAGAATACCCATAAACCTTTCCAGTAAAATCGAGTGTCAGGTAAGTACAAACCTTACCTACAACATGGAAACTGTTTTTGAAACTTGATGAGTTGTTTCTAATGATTACATGATAGTGCACATTATTAATTAATTTATAGTTATAAAATGAATAACTGTTAGGAGTGTTATGATCATTATAGTTGTTGCTTATATAAAATTCTTGAGCAACATATGTGAGCATTATGCAAAGTTTACCTCATATTTCATGTTAAGAAATTAAGAGGTATATAAAGATAGAAAGAAATGAGATAGAATAGTTATAAAAGTGCCGAGGTCTAATGAAGAGGGGATCATGATAAGTTATGTTAACACATGCCGAGGCATGCAAGGATTATGGTTAAGTTCGAATCGGGTCACTCTCCCGTCTTTCCATTGGTTGAGAGCTCAATTGGTACGGACACAAGGCCCAATAAAAGAAAAGTAACAAAGTGTAAGAAAGAGTAAGATAAAAGCATTTAACACCTTTACGAAGAATATAGGTTTTAAGATTATTGTATATTACATGTTTTATACATCATATACATTTATCAATGTTTATGAGTTATGTTTGTACTTGCTGAGCGAAAGCTCACGTCTTACGTTTCATATTGTAGGTACTAAGGGTAAGCAACTAATTAAGTTACCCATAAACTTGCCGAGAGAGTGTGATGATTGCGGAGGAGATAGTGGTACTAGGACTATAGCTATGCTGTAAACTTCTGATTTAATATTGTAAATAGTAATAATTATAAATGTTTTGGTGCATCATGAAGATAACCAATAATTTGGAAACCTTCTTATATGTTAGGGTAACTAAATTATTTACTTACAATACCTACAACATGGGATGTAAGATGTGAGCTTTCATTCAGCAAGTACAAATATATCTCACAAAACAGTTGTGAATCCATGTGTTGTATGAGGCATGTAACATATGATAATCTTAGACTCATACTCTTCATAAAGATTATTACATGTATATTTCTTACTCTTTCTTATACTTTCTTACTTTTTCTTTTATTGAGCCATGCATACGTACTAATTGAACGCCCGATCAATGGAAAGCTAAGAGAGTGACCCGATCCGAACTTAACCATGGTCCTTTCATGTCTCGACATGCTTTAACATAACTTATCATAATCCCCTCTTCATTGGGCCTCGACCCCTTTCTTCAAGAGTCGGTACGACACATTTTAGTTTATCTCATTTCTTTCTGTCTTCATCTACCTCTAAATTTCTCAACATGAAATATGAGGTAACCTTACATGATGCTCATGAGTGCATATGTTGTTCAAAAACTTTTTATCACAATAACAATTTTAGCACTCATCACAATCAATCATTTCATGACTACAATTCAATTCATATATGAGTAACCATGCAATCAAAACGACTCATCACGTTTCAAAGCACTTTCCATATTGTAGGTGAGATTTGTGCTTACCTAAATTTCATGTTTTCCCTTAAGGGTTGGGTACTTTACGAACACTAGGTCCGTTGTTCGCTTACATAATCAAGAATTTAACTCAACTTAATAAAAGCTTAACTTTTTATGAGCTTTTCTATTTAGTTAGCTTATCTCACTAAGCATTTCTCATTTATTTTTATACATCTAATTCCAACTCCTTTCTTATTATCCCTTAATTGGTTAATTAGTTAATTGGAAAACCTTTGTTCCCCCTTATTTATATCTCTTATGTGAAGCTTATTACCTTATTTTGGCTCATGCTTACCATTTTTCACATTCTAAAGCATTCGGGAAATTTGAATATTCACTATTCATTATTTTAGTTTTTTCAGCCTCCTCTATACTCTCAGGCTAATACATACATAATGTTTCTCAGTCCGAGTTCCTGATCCAGACTGAGACTTTTGTTCCTTTCCATACCAATACCTCTTATAATGTCTCTCGGTCTGAGTTTCCGGTCCAGACTGACGACTCTTTCCTCCTTCCTAGACCAAAACCTAAGATAACACTTCTCGATCTAAGTTCCCGATCAAAATTGAGACCTAATATAATGTTTCTTGGTTTAAGTTCCCGATCCAAACCGATGACCTTTTCTTCATTCCCAGATTGAGACCTAAGATAATGTTTCTAGGTCTAATTTCCCGATCCAGACTGAGATTTTATATAACATCTCTCGGTCTAAGTTCCTGATCTAGGCCAATAACTCTTTCTTCCTTTTTGGGATTTACTATTTTGTTTAGTTTCCTTTACTTTTTTTTTTCTATTTTCAATTATCTAGGTTTTAACCTTGTTTCCTACACTGGGTGTGCTATAACATTCTGAAATCTTGAAAGTATTCTCTACCAATATCTTATTAAGATGTTGTATAAATTGCAACTCAAAATTTGTATGTTTGCCCCTTCAAAATTGATTTGTCTTAAGACTGTCTATTAAAGCAAACGTCAACCCATCGACCCGTCAAGCAATTCAAGCTCTTTAAATATTGAGAGCATCGATCCTATCGACCCGTAGACCTGTCGACCCCATTTATGTTAACTTATGAAATTTCATAATTCTTCATTCTAATATCTTAAAATTTCAATTCTCATATCAATTTAAAGGGTATGACATCTAGTTTTCTTCCATAAAGTTTCAGAGTTCATCGGGAACCTTATCATGGCCAAGAGTGTATATCTACGAGAACCTACAAGCCTCTGTTCTAACTTCATTTCCATAATTGGCTTCGGTGAGTATTGTTCAGTTTGGGTGTTGTTTTGTTTTTTTTTTTTTTTTCAGATTGCAACTTAACCTAGAAATTATTTCTTCATCTTGATCAACCTAAGTAGTCTACTTTAGCTTCATATTTTATTAATCCTATCAATCTGCTTAGTATGCGCCATATCCAAAACTTAGGAAGGTAAAGGTTGGCAATTTACTTTCTCTTAATAGCTTATTATGCCTGACCCTTGATTGAAATCTAATTTCTTGTTTGACATCTTTCTAGATGAGTGCAGGAAATCAAAAGCATCTATGTTTTCTATTGAAGAAGATGATCTACAATGATGGTCCTTTTTACCCAGACCGGATCTAAAATAATTATTCATCTTATCTTTGAACAGGGCATCCTTATCTTGCCCGACTGCTTATCCAAAGTAGGAGGTGGACTTAATCATCAGCCTATGATGACATCTCTTGCTTACTGCTTTCATTGATCCCTACTTTAATTAATTAACTGTTATTTTATTTTATTTCTTAGTCCGACCTAGGAGGTGAACTGTGATTTTTTTTCTTACCTATTATGGAGTACAACCTGCGTAGAGTACTCACTTGCTTAATGAGGCGATAGCCATATTGTTACGACCCTTTTTATATGCATATATGTATATTTATTAATACTTTTTTTAGATTTTTACTATATATATATATATATATGTAAGTATATACATTTTACTTTTTCAATAGGAAGGTACTGTTTTTATAATTTATTTACCCATCAACTATTGATTATTCGTATTTGAGGGGGTTTACAGGAACAATCTAATAAACTACTACAAATCTAATCGACATATAAGCGTGTTTTCCTATGAGCAAAAATAATGGCATGTAACTCAAATTTGAGATAGTAAACCTAAAAGTGAAGTTCTTTAAGTGATAAGTGCCCTAATTAAAATAGTGATTTATTTTGAATATTTGTTAATATATTAAGTTTATTGGGATACTTTTATCATTAGATTAAATAAATAGCATTTTTAGAAACTGTCTTGTTTTTTATATTTTCAGGTTAAATAAATTAATTCAAATAAAAAAGCACAAATCAAAGAAAATTTAAGACCTTTGAAGCATAAAAAGATAAAAGTTTTGGAGATAAATTGTAAGAAGAAAGAAGTTTAGTGGCAAAAAGAAAATAAAGAAGGAAAGTCTTGGTTCATTAAGATGGGCTACTGAAGTTGAAGTCAAAGCCCAAGAGAGAAAACAAAAATAAATGTTCAAAGCCCAATCCAACGAGATAGTGGGCTGTACACGAAATCAGTCCATTTGATCACGTGAAATAAAAGCCCAATTAAAGAGAACGTCGAAGAAAATTCAAATACTGATGTGTGGGTTTGTGAAGGAAAGTAGTGGCAATTTAACAACTTAACTTATTCAGTCACGCTTTCCAAGGCGGCAATCACGGAGTTTGTTTTTGTTTTGACCCACGAAGAAAGGGTTTAGAAAAAGGGGAAGAGAAGCGGCGGCATTGGGGTATCCTCTTTATATACGTTCTTCTCTTCTACACTCTTCTCTTCACAGAATCAAATCAATGGAGAGAAGTTATAAATCAGGTTTTAAGTCAGGGTTAGAAATGATTTTTTAAGTTTACTTTCTTTTTTTTTTTTTTTTATCTCGAAATTTTGATTATTTTATGCTTTTATAAATTTTGAATTTATTTAGAATTAAATTTTTTATTAATTATTAAATATTTTTAATTTAAAAATTATATTTTTCTTAATTCATATAAATTCAATCATACATTATTTATTTGAATGATTTTAATTTGTAATTGTTATTGGTAATTTTAAGTAATATGATAAGTTAAATTATAATTATAAATCGAAATAAGAAATAAAAATTCTTAATATTTGATCATTAATTTATATTACAATTATTCTATGTATATTTTGAGCCCGTGATGGCATCCACAGATACAAAAAATATAAATAGAAAAGAATACTGGGAATTTTATGCCCTTTGAAAAATTCAGTAACACAAATAATAGTACAAAAGAAGAACAAACAAGGGTTCAAATAAGAAGGTTTACAACTACTGTTTCTATTGTAACAACTCACATGATGAAGGATCTCCCAATTACATCTGAATTCTATTACGAGCATATATAATTGATTTTGATTTGTTGGGTCTTCGACCAAAACCTGATTACCCCTTCGACAAATCTGCAACCAATAGATCAACAGTTCAATGAAAATCGAGCAAAAAAAATAAAGAAAAGGAAACGACTACCAGAGATTCCTACTGCTGGTCTACTACAGTCCTAACGTCATACATATCATCTTTGGAGAAATCCAAAAGCGGCCTCACAAGGAGAATAGCATAATTTTTTGAAGCTTCATCATAGAAATGTGTATGTATGGAAAATTTTTGAGAAGTAAGACGCATGCCAGGCAAGTCCAAGCACGCCACTGCCACGAGATAGTCTCAGAGTGAACAATTCAGCCTGGTCATCTGCATGATGTCCAATCAGCAACACATCAATCTGCTGCTTAACACAAACTTTCTGAAAGATTTGGTACCTGAAAGTACATCAGAGCTAACTTATAGGAAAGACAAGTATAAATCATATTAAGCCTTTAACTAGATAATTTTTTTTAAAAAAAATTACAAAATCACTCACTAAGATAAGGCCACTGCTACGAAGAAAATCACCTCATATCACGAGCGGCTTCTTGTAAGTGACCTTGCTTTGGTCGACCTTCCAACCAATCACAGCAGGAAATCTCACATCTGATGCCTACATTATTCATGTCACCAAACAAATTGCAATCAATCAAAGAATGTCTTTAAACTCAATCGAACTCTTCCCTGATTTTCAATTGAATTCTTTCATTTTGTTCCAAACAAAGCGTAGAAGTATTAAATGAGGAACCAAAAACAAGTATTACCCATCTGAGCAACACGATGAGAAACCACTTCCGCCTCCTCTTTGCTCTCTGAACGAAGTCCATGATCGTCTATTATCGCCAAAAGACCGTCGATAAAATGACCATTATCAACAGCATTTAAGCTATTGGTTTTCCAGTTTTCCGTTAAGACACAAAGAGCCATACTATCACGTCCTCCACTCACTCCCATAGCTAAAGACAGTATTAAGGAAAGCAAACATCAGTAACTCAAATTTTTTCTTTTCTTTTTTCTTTTGCAGTCAGAATGGAGAGGAAATAACGAGGAAAAACACCTATACGGTGATGAGGCTTGAGTCCAGCCATAGCCATTCGCCTGTAGAAAGCTTCCGTGTACTTCGAAATGTCAATGATTGGTTCTTGAGCAGAAGAACAATTGCAGAGCAAGCGACAGAGAGGTAGAAGACGATTGTGAGTTGAAATGTGTGGTAGTCTACTGAATTTTTCTGAGATGGAGGTTGAGAAGAAACCGTGGCCGCTGATTTGCGTCTGCGTCCAGAGGATGAGGCCGCGCGCCATCGTCTCTACGGACACCGACTCTCGTCCCTCCGACTGCCACCCGGCCTTGTATTAAAAAATCCAGTCTTTACGACATCGTTTCATCCCAGAGCCGACATGTCGTTCTCTCAAAGGCTGATAAAGTGATACTAATCGATTTTTCCTTTCGAAATGAAAAATTAATTATAAGTCCATGAAAACAGAAAGGTTAATAAGTCTAAAGAATGAAGGGAAGTTGAAATGGTGTCGTATAGGGCAAACAATACATACAATACAATTACAGGAGCCGATCGTTTTCAATTTCCAGCGAAAAAATATAAATAAATTTATATGTTAACTCGAGAAAAACATCAATTTGGAACGGTTAGAAATATGCAGGCAGGAATTTTGTTATGTGGAGGTTCTTCTGCTAAGGCCGTTATTTACTTTCTCTCTTCCGCATCGTCCCAAGCTCCATTTCCTGCGTGGTCTGAACCTCACTGCTCGAGCCGGAGGGGTTCAAACCGTACTCACTGGTCGTGGGTGCACTATACTCACTGCTTGCACCGTACTCCTGGCTCCCCAAAGCCATCTTCCGGAATTTCTTCAAGTCCTCATTGTATTGGCTTGCGTCATAGTCCGAGCTTCCACTGTAAATTGAGCTATGCCCGGGTCTGATCCCATCGTTTAGATCCGAGAGTGATGCATCCCCTTCCAAAGTACGGACCACCTAAAACAACACTCTCGATTTTAGAAGAAAGGTTTGAAACTAGATAAGATAGAGCTTAAATTAATTAAATGTGAATCTAGACAAAGTATGTGTACCCTCCTCCTAACTCGATATATTTACTCGAGTATAAACTGGATTTTACGAGGCCAAACTGGTGCTTAGTCCCAAAGTGGCATTTAAATGTGAAGTGCCCTCCCAAAAAATGGAGAGTGGGACCTGCCGTTCAAATTTGACGGTTTTTTAAAGATGTGAATGAAAATGAAAGTGGGTTCTTACCTGACTCATCTTTGGCCGGCGCCTACCAGAATGGCGAACACAAGCAGCAGCGCAAGCAATGACTCGAGCCATTTCATCCTTATTATAATTATTTTGCAGCCTTGGATCAGCCAAAGCATCAAAGTTTCCGTCATCCAGAGCTCGGTTCAGTAAAGGCCTCGCCTGTAATAGTCGAAAATTAAAAATTAGTTAGTCCATTCATTCCATGGAATTTTCTACAATAGGGAAACGGGGACTTACCCAGTCTACCAAGCTATCCTCCATGAAAGTCTGAGTCGTATCGACAGGTTTACGTCCTGTGATCAACTCTAAAAGCATGACCCCAAAAGAGAAAACATCGGATTTCTCAGTGAGTTTCCCACTGGAAGCATATTCTGGAGCCATGTACCTGAAAAGGAAGAAAATGTAACGAGTTATTAAAAGCCGGCACTTTAAAGAAAAGGCAGCAATGTCTTGATAAAAAAACTGAATTATTCTTACCCAAAGGTTCCCATTACTCGGGTGGATACATGAGTATTAAGCTCAGAAAAAAACTTAGCCAGTCCAAAATCAGCAACCTGACCAAAATAAATACACTTTCAGAAAACAAGACCATAAACCCTTTGTTCTCTAATTACTACTTTTCCGACGCGAAAATAAAAATTACCATTGCTTCAAACTTGAAATCCAAAAGTATATTAGCCGCTTTGATGTCCCGATGAATGATTTTTGGTTGACCTGCAAAACATACATACACAGAAAGTCATTACATCGTAAACTTTCATAGTACTAATCTTGTTTTGTTCCCGAATCAGAAAATTCAAAACACGTACAATCTTCGTGAAGGTATGCAAGCCCTTTTGCAGATCCTAATGCGATCTTCAATCTAGTCGACCATTCCATGGTAGGCCGCCCTTTTCCTACAAAACAAGAGCCAAATTCAACAAATTCCCTTGCTTTCTTTCTCCAAAAATTATCCCAAGTGCAAATTTTCAGACATTGAGTGTACCATGTAAATGGAACTCCAAGGTATTGTTTGGGACAAATTCGTACACCAACAACCTCTCGGAGCCAGTCGAACAATACCCGACCAAGGAAACAAGATGTTTATGATGGACCCGGCTAATAATCTCCACTTCGGCTTGAAACTCCCTCTCGCCTTGACCACTTCCAGCCTTTAACTGCTTGATTGCTACCTCTTTCCCCCCTGCTAAAATCCCTCTATGCACGTACCCAAACCCGCCTTGTCCGAGCAGATTAGCATCCGAGAAACCATCCGTTGCCAGAGCCAGGTCCTCGTAAGTGAAAGTGCTCTTTGAAAAGCCCATGCCACCCATGCCAGGTGGCGGTGTCTGGGGGTTTTCGGGCCCGGAGTTGTTGGAACCGGAATTTCCACTCATGCTTAAGTATTGTGGGTTTATGGGTGAGTATGGAGGTCTTAGTGCAGAACCTGGAGGTGGAGGGGGCTTAGCTACTCCGGTGAATGGGTCTATTGGTGGCGGAGCGTTTTGCCGCCAGTTTTGTGGGGGCCCGCCGCCGTAAGGATCATCTGCAATTAAGATAGATGAATTTTAAGATCCAGAAAAATAATAATTTGAATAATAATTTATAAATGGGCATGATTTTGACCTTTCGGGTTTCTAGGTGGGGGCGGGGGGTAGTAACCGGCTTCGTCGTCGGTTCTTCTCTTCTTTCTGCAGAACAAAATGAACAGAATGGCTAACACTGCTAAGACTGCTACGCCCCCGATCACCATTCCGATCACGGCTCCGGAAGATATTCCGGACGACGATGAAGAAGAAGACGAGGACGAATTAGTTGCTGGAGGTGGTGGCGGAGGACTTTTCGACGGAGTGGAGGGAGTTCCAGAAGTTGACGGGGGAGGTGGACTTAGAAGCACTGCGGAAGAAGGAGGAGGCGATGTGGTAGAAGACGGCGGCGGCGGAGATACAGAGGAGTTCGTCGGAGGTGAGGTTGAAGGAGTAGGAGGAGGAGGAGGAGGAGGAGTAGAGGATGTTGAGGGAGCGGGAGTAGTTCCTGACGGAGGCGGTGGGGAAGAAGTGGTAGCTGGCGGAGGGGCTGTTGAAACAGGTGGAGGAGGAGAGGGAGTGGTGGAAGGTGGTGGTCCAGTCGAAGCTGGCGGGGGCGGAGACGAGGGAGTAGAAGGCGGCGGAGCTGAAGTAGGTGGTGGAGATGGCGTGGCTGGAGTAGAAGGTGGTGGTGCCGAAGAAGGTGGAGGTGTAGAGGGAGTCGATGGCGGCGGTGCATTAGGCGCAGGAGGCGAGGTAGTATTAGTGGCAGGCGGAGACGTCGGAGCCGGAGAGGCTCCGGGAGTTGGGGTTGACATTTACGTCGGAAAAGAGATGGAAACAGTAAACAGAATGAAAAACTGAAAAACCTTTTTCAAGGGAATTGAATACAACGATCCCAACTGATGGACCTCGTGTCCCGTATCTTCACTCTAACCAGACAGAGTCAGAGAGAGAGAGAGAGAGAGAGAGAGAGTTTGTTGTGCTTTACGCGTTTAGTTCTTTTAGTTGACAAGACGCTAAACGAGCGGTGCTATTCCTTTTTGGCGTTTGTTAACGTATTGAATTTGAAGGAATTTTTATTTTATTATTTTATTTTTATTTATTTATGAAATTTCCTATTAAGAATTGAATTGATTGATTCATGGGAAAACAGAAGAGGAAGAATAATCAGGGCACTATAAATTGTGAGCTGTCGTTTTGGACCAAACAGAAAGCCGGTTCGGTGGTGCCCACACGGCCCGCAATCATCTCCGCTGCATACTCGGTACCAAATCTCTCCCATCAGCTATCTAATTAATTTTGTATTCTTCTTTCCATGTATTTAATAGTTACGTTCTTTTTTATATTTTAAATATGGAGAAACGAGGATATATTTTTAAATTTTTAAGTATAAATTATAATTAACATTTTAATTTAAATTTAAATTAAAATATTTATTATATTAAAAATAAATTATATAATTATATAAATTAGATATAAAAAAGAAAAAATAATTAATATTTTAATATTTTATATTAAAAAAAAAGATATTGATATCAAATTTTATATTAAATAAATAAAGAGAGCGTATATAATTTATACTCGATACAATATAAAGTGAATATGCAGAAATTGGTGCATTGTGTTTAGCCAAATGTGTCGTAGGTAGAATGCAACGCTGTGGGTACATGGGATTTTGTATTTGTAGTTCGTACATAAGGAAAGGAGGCATCTAGACATCTCACTATTTGCTCAAATTGAAACACGCCTCTTACCTGTTTTGATTGCTGATTATATATACCCTTATTTTCTCATCCCTATATTAAAATTGATTATTTAATTTTATTAATAATTATTAAATAATCTACTTTAATATATATTTTTATTATTTATATATATTTTTAACTTTAAATTAAATTAGATAATTTAATTATCATTAAAGATATCAAACAGTCAAATTTGATATACGGATGGAAAAGTGGGACCACAATGGAGTAGTGTCCTTCGATCATCTTTGTGGATAAAGTTAGTTTATTTTTTTTCTCTCTTTTTTTTTTATTTTTTATTTTTACTTTAAAAAATAGATAAATTTTTAAATAAATTATATTTATAATAAATTTATTTATTTTAATTTTAAATATTATTTTTATATTATTATATTAAATTTATATATAATTAAAATAACTTAATTTATCATAAAGTAACTATAACTTTCAAGATAATTAACCGTTAATTATTAAACTATTATCCAAGAAGTTATGAATATTAATATATCTTCTTCTCTTTTCTCATTTCTTTATTTTATTTTCCAAGTTGTTGAACGGTCATAAAAGGAATGACTTGACAACTTGTTACGGAATTCAATTCAATATTCCAAAAGGAAAAAAAAAAAAATCTTAAAACTCAAGTAAAAATTATAATTCATATTTAAAATTCTTAGTTATCAGTAAAGACCGGCAAGCAATCCATCCTATTGATAAGAAAGGTGTGGAAGTGTATTGAGTTGAGTAATAAGGATTATAATATGGAAGTGTATTGAGTAATAAGGATTATAATAAATATTTAATTTTAAATTTAAATTATAATAATTTTTAATTTTATTAAAAATTGATAAAATGATTATTTGTATGTTATATATTTATTAAGTGATTAGGATTTAGGGTTTACATTATATTTAATTTTTTTATATTTCATATCAGTGTTTCATCGGGAGTCCTTCAATGAAAACCTTTTGAGGCATGCAACCCTACCCTTCGGGACTTATGGCGGCGCTCTAGGTTATAGCAACAAGGGACCATAAATCCAGGACAAATTTTCGTTCTTTCTAATGTACATGATCCTCACTTAGAGGCAAGCACATATGATGTTTGAATTAGCCATACATATCTTTAACTAGAAGTAGGATAAGACTAATTCCTAACCATTTTTCTTAACATTAACTCAGAGCTTCAGGAAGAGATAAATTAGCCACACAATAACTTCATATTCTTTTATTGATTTTTCGATGCCCTCCCAAGGCAACCAACTAGGGCTTTTATAAGCTAGAGGGACAACAATAACAAAAATAAACAAACAGCTATCAAAAGCAGCAAACAGATAAAGAAGGCCCAGCTGGCCGACAAGGAACAATTATTACAAAGGTGGAGAAAGAAAAAAGCACGCGAAACAGGAACAATAATTATACAAAAGAAAGCATGAAGAATAATTACAGACCACTAATTCAAGAATTGTGCTTGAATAGAGGCTTTTGCTTTATCTCGAATTATGGGAAGGAGACAGATTAAAGTTGTGGTAGTCATCGTCTCCTGAGTCGATATCATCTTTTCTATAAAAACCTTTATACTTGGGTTGGAAAGAGCCCTCATCACAATTCATGTCGTCTTGTGGCTCTGTGAAGTCAATTGTGGGGTCTTGTGGTTTTGGAAAATCTGTGGGGAACTCTTCAAAGGAAGGTGAAGGAAGCAAGATTATCTCTTGTAGAGGAACCAAGGGGAGATTGTTTACTTTTTCCAGAAAGATCCTCAAAGAAGTTCGTAAGGCTAGCCATTGTGCATCCAAGTCATAAGTAACCTAGTACTCATAGGTCGTGTTGAGAGACCATAGTAAATTGGTCTACAAGTTAAACATATAGATACAAACTATCTTCCGGCTTTCAACATCATTCATCCTCCATATGTTGTGATTTTCCATTGTCTTAAAAAGCTCTTTTCTCCACCAAAAGGGGTGGAACCATTGGAGGAAAGACAATAAAAGTGATCATTGGTTATCAGGGTCGAAGAGGTGGTTGTGGGTTAGAACTAGAGATATAGCCACAAGATGAACATAGAGAACCAATAAACACCATAAGTGCCACAAAGCTTTTTCTGAAAATGCTCTAGGCATGTTAGGATAGACATAGAAAATGTCAAGTATAAAGGGGGAGAGTTGGGAGCTTTATATAGTGTAGAAATATTGACCAACTAAATCGACATGGTGTCTCTTAAGGTTTCTCTTAGCATAATCCTCAACATGAGACTTTTGCAAGACTTAGACTAGGTAACAGGAGTGGAGATCTAGAGGAAAATGAGGGTTGTGGAAAGCAGGGAGAGAATATATAGGAAAGGGTGTTAAAGGAAAAATTATAGGAATGGCGAGAGCTTCCTGGAAGATTAAAACTTATTGAGGTTGAGATAATGTATCATGAATAACATTATCAGAACCTTTAATATTTGAAACCTAAAAATCATATCTTTTAAACCATAATTTCAATCTTAAGAGAAGGGAGAAGGAGGAACCTCATTTTTACCAAAAAAATGAAGCTTATGAGATAAAAATCGAACTTCTAGATGCCATACTTTACCATGAGAATCTCTTTGTAGACTATATGGTAGTGTTGATGTGTAGGCTTGAAAGATCCATTGGCATGGGCATAATAATATTTATTTCCTTCCTTTTCTTCAAGAAGGAGGGCTCCCGAGTGAGGGCTCCCGAGTAAGGATCTGAGTCATATGTCTGGAGAATGCGAATTCCATCTATGGTTATGTGCAAAGGAGAGGGTTGATGTGCTATCTTCTTGAGCTAGAGGACGGCTTCTGTTTGGGCAGGGCCCTAAGCTGGGGGATTCTTTGAAAGGAGGACAGATAGCTAGGAAGTGAACTTGGCTGTATGGGGAATAAAGTGTTGGTAAACAGGTTCAAAATTTCACAGTGGAAGCTACTATTTGATCCCATTGTATAACACAAATTTTTTGAAAAACTTTTAGCGATCCTTTATATGTATATAAATTAATCTTAAATCTATACCTTGTAGACTTGCCCCAATGTCTCATCATTGAGGCCATTCAGCATGTATACCTTGTAGACATTCTTTTAAAATGCAAGTTAAGATCTTTACTTTTTAAGGAACAACATTTCATCTCAAAGAATTCCTGCCTTCCTTCCTTGTCTATCAGTTGAAAGTCACCTATGAACTTCTTAAATATAACTCCTAACACATGAGCTGCGTTAGGGCTTCTGACGAACTGTAATTGTCTGTATAACTCCTAATGGTCTAGTCGACCTCATCATTTGGAGATCTAGCTAGGCCCCGAATTCATGTACCTTGTTTCTTTAGTCTTGGGGTTCAACATTGTCGAAGGAGAACCACGAACTGCTAAAGGGACTTTCCTAAACAGGGTCTCTTCTAACATCAGGATTTTCTAGAGGCTCATCTATATAAGGTTCCTCAGAAAGATCAGATGTCTCAACACGTTCTAGTTTAACCATGAACATGCATCGGGAACTCTCGGAAGAATATCTGGAGAATCTCTGTGAAGAGTTCTAGGAAACTTTAGAGAGGCTCGAGGATGATTTAGAGGACTTAACAGTGGTGGAAAGGCTCACATCTTCATGGTAAAGAGGTTATTTGAGCTTTTGCCTTTGCATATTAGATTCTTTTATAGGGTGTTTTCTATAAACTTCTAAAGTCATTTTGAAAGCACTAGAGTCGGCTTCTGTTGGAGAGGCCTTATACTCTAGATAGAGGAAGAGAGTGGGGCTATAAGGTGAAATTGTGGAAGCAGGGACAAAACTCTTTTGTTTATCTATATCCTCATAGATCCTACTAATTTATGCCTTTAATACACATATTTCCTTTTCTTTTTCTGTGAAGTTCGGGTTGCCATAAGGCAACCTCAGCTGGCGGCGAAGGTATGAATCGAGGTCATCTATCTGTTTTCGAAGATCAAGATAAACTTGTTGCAAACTCGAGTCCATTCTAAGGAGGCATCTTTCTAGGATACTAGACTTCTGCATTCCTAGTTTGCTAATTTAGGACCTCTTTAGCCTGAGAGGGAGGCTTGTTTCTCTCGTTGGGGAGGACTTTTGAAGGCTGGACAAAGGGTCTAGCTATATAAGAATTTCTATCTTCAGATGTAGAGGGGGGAAATCCTCATCATAAGAGGATGTTATGTAACATGGGATTGTGGCAGAACAATCTTCTTAAGGTTCTAAAAGAGCGTTTGTGAAAGGAGCCAATTCAGGAGAGAAGATGCCTTCTTCTTCTAGAATGTAGAGGGCTTTTTTATAGAAGTCTAGGGGTTCCTTGGGCTTTTCTATCCCTATCCAATGGCATTTCCTATTAGCAGGAGGATCAAAAGTCTTCTTGGGAGGAGGGGAACAACCCTGGTGCTTAGATTTTGTTCTTCTACATGAACATGCTTCATCACATATATTGGGATCAGTATCCCAAATAAAGTGTCCTCTGACCTTGTCAGTAAAGACATAGGTACCATTAGAGAAGAAGGAGTGTATAGGGATATCATTTTCAAAGATGATGGGGGTAATCATCATAGAGTGAAAAATAAGAGGGGCTGAACTTTGATAGCATCTTAGGGTTGGAAAATGGTCTTGATAAAACCATCTAGTAATTTAGTAAACTCTGCATCTTGGATTTGGAAATGGTCGATATCCTGGAAGAGTTTCTCCTAGTTGGAAACCCATTCAAGGGACATAAGCTTGGCTAGCTGCTCTCGAGCCAGCTGACGAGGGATCTGGGTGATAGTTGGGATTTCATCTTCCCTTTCTACCATCAGTAGGGTACCTGAGGATGTTCTTGGAAGGGGGAGACCGATGGCATGATCTTGTAAGTGATATGCTAGCAGGTGATGGAGCGTAGCCATGTAAGATGAGTTTACCATAGAGATGCCGGTTATTTAAACTTGGATCTTTAAAAACTTGGCTAGATTAGGATCTAGCAAGGGGATGTTGAAATTTGGATAAAAGTTAAGGTAAACACTTCTTGCATGGAGTATGGTGATGGAAGTTCTGATAACGGCTTAGTCATATTTAGTATAAAAGGGAATTTAAGAGAGCTAAGCGTACCGTTACTGGAAGACCCTTTCTTCCATGGAGCGTAAAGACTATTCTAATGGATCCGAGGTGGAGGTGAGAATAACCTTCATCGATCTACTGTTGGATCATGGCAGGATTAAGAGCGAGATCAACGTATTGCTCTACTAGGGAGGCATGAATAAGACAATTTTCTGAACCGGTAGATTGGATGTATTCCTTGATTGGAGGTCGGGGAGTAGAAATGAGTTGGCAGAAGGTTTTCTTGATAGATGGTGGCATTTAAATAGATTATAGGGGCTAAAGACATGTAGGATAGTTTCTATAATTTGGAAACTTTCGGGAATATAGGTGTATTCGACCAAATTAATAATTTTGGACGAATTTGTTCTTTTAACAGCAGGTGGGGGAAGAGAAACAAAAGAAGTGAGTTTTCCTGGACAAGAGGTGGAAGGAACCATTTGAATATTGACAGTAGAAAACATAGTGAGGATGAACTTCTCTATTTTCACTCTAACTACTAACACCGAACTCCTCCATCGCTGCTACCACCACCCTCCTCCATCATCATTATTGTCAACCTCTACCTTTTAACATGAAAATGTTAAAATTTTAATTATTTTATTTCTTTCTCTCTTTATCTCTTTTTAATATTAAATTTTCAACCTTTTCAATTTCTATTTTAGTGGTCCGCCATGACTATTGCAAATCTACCCCGCCGACAAAAAAGTCATAAAATTATAATTATTTTCTCTCTTTAATATTATACTGTTAATATTAGTTTTTAATATTTTTATATTGGCGGTCCGCTAATGCTAATGTTACCGCCAACTTATACTGCCAACATAAAAATATTAAAATTTTAATTATTACAATGGAATGTTAGCGCTGAATGTTGGTGGTAACGATGGTGGGGAGGGTGGTAGCGGTAGCAAACGAGAGTGGCGACAGGTGGTATGGTGGAAATGGATAGAAAATTGAAAAAATATGGGTTAAAAAATATTAAATTGAAATTAAAGGAGATAAAAATATAAATAAAAATTTTAAATTTGGTTAAATTTAAAATTTTAATAATCACTTAACGGACATGTGATATGCACATGACTATTTCATTTATTTTTAATAAAATTAGGATGTTATTATAATTTAAACTTAAAATTGAATATTCATTATAATTACTAAAATTTTTGAGTATTTATTATAATTTAAACTATGTTTTAGAGATTTATCCTAATTTTTTGAAAGAAATACTATAAAAATTTAAAAACTCCTTACATTTTGTGAGGGGTTAACAATTCCATTGTATCTTGTAAGAGGAGCTAAAGACTCCATATGTTTTAACAGTGGTAGATCCAAAAAATTGATATTATTAAATTATACAGTGGACTGGGTGCGAGATATAGAAAATATATATTATCAAAAAAAATTCATAATAAATTAAAAAAAAATGAAAATAATATATAATAGAGATGTTAATTTTTTTTATAGTTATAAATAAAAAAGAAAGTAGATATTAGAATTAAGAAATTAAATATATCGTATAATCCAATGATATTACATATATATATATATATATATAAATAAACATTTTTCTTTAAAAAAAATTATTTAAATTATAATATTTTGAAAAATATTAACTCAGTAAATTAAAATTCATATCTAAGATAATTCATATTTTATTATTTTTAAATTTTATATCTATAAAATTTGTCGGGGTAAGTTTACATATATATTTTTTTTTTATCAAATTTAGTTTTATGGGGTAAAAACCAAAATATTAGAATGCTTGTGGGGGATAACTACCCACTAGCCCCAACCTGCATCCGCCCCTGTGTTTTAACAAGGGGAAAAATAATTATAATTTTATTTTTTATTCATTTTTGTATTTTTTTCATTTCACCGACAACTATCGGCAAATCGATCACGACTGCCGCAGCAACCACCTCTCCGTAAAACCATCGTCAACCATCTCCATTCTCTCTCTGGATTGAGCAAACCTAAATTCAGTTTGGGTGGATAAGAGAAAGAGAGGATGGAGAGGGCCGATTGTGGTCATATGGAAAGATGATTGCCTTTGGCCGCGGTAATGGGTGAATTTAAAGATAAAAATTAAAATTAAAAAAATTAATTAGTGAAGAAAAAAAATTAAAGGGCGAAAAAAAAAAAGATTTAAAATACTATTTATTTGGATTTTTTTTTTAAAGGATAACTAACTTGAAATATATATTTCAAGATGCTACATTATTAGCATTCATATAGTGAGAAACTCTGCATATTAGATGAGTTGGAATTTTTAGTGCATAATAGAAAATTTAAGGAGTTTTTTTTTTTTTTTTTCACTTATTTTTAAATATTTGAAACTTCTAAGTCTGTAAAAGGAATTTTAACCTTTTAAAAAAAATTGAATAATAATAATAAGAAAGATTCCTCCTTAATTTTGGGCATAATAAGTAGCAATATGAAAACAAATTAAACACGAAGAGCCTTGATCAAGCGAGTACCTTGTTGTTTAATAATCCAATTTGGGTGCTTATAGAGATCAAAATAATAATTAAATAACATCCGGAGAATTAAAGCAGTTAAAATGAGTTGGATCAGACTAAATTTATGGGGATGGCTTATGGATCCGTCCATTTTTTAAATAAAAAATAAAATAAATAATTTTTCAATTAAATACAAAATTTATTATATATTAATAAAAAATATATAAATAATTAAATTTGAGTGGAAATATAAAAATTATTATATAAAATGAAGTAAAATAGAAAAAAGAAAAATTATTCTTTTTTAAATGCTCTAGTAATTCATTATGCCCACATGAAAGAGGAAAAAAAAAATTTGAAATTTAGAGAGTTTAAACGAATCATACTTGGTCAAGCCTAATTAGATAAAAAATGCAAGGTCGGGCCGGTAAGCTTAAAAGTGTGTACAAGCTTGATTCATCTAAAATAAATCTAATAGATTTTAAGTAGGACTTTTTTACTGGATCATAAATTAAGTTAAAAATTTTGACTCATTTTAATAGCTCTAAAAGGAATTAAACTACATGTTGATTGCTTTATTTATGAACGAGTTAATGTTAAAAATTGAGAAACTTTTATATGAATATATTCTAAGATAATATTAATTTGATACATTATTCGGATTCTACTTAGAATTGAAACATTTTAATTTGTCACGTTCTGTAGCTTGAAGTACAAGCCAAATCGCAAGACAAAGTAGCTTGATCCCAAAAGCTCAACAAGAACGAGAGAGTAACAATTAATAATTAAATAAATAACCATTAATATAAGTTGGGGTCGGTGATTAATTATAGACTTATTATATGGTTTAGATGGTCAACAATACATTAAGACTAAGCATATAGTTTATTATTCATTGCATTAGAATTTTAGCTTTGACCCATTGCATTAGAATTTGACATCATCACCTTGTAATATTTTGCAGTTTTTCTTCTGTCTTGAGAAAGCTCATACAATATAACATCAGCAAAGTTCAGTTCACTGTTGTAAACCTAAAGTATTTAACTCTTAATTACGGATATATATATATATATATAATAATATTATTTACATTTTATTTCCACATTATTTCCATATAGAGAAGAACTCTCCAATTTAGAAGTCCTGAACTACTATATGACTACAACTATGGTGTAAAAATGGACAAAAGTCACAGGCTTCACATGCAAGAAAACAAACGAAAGAAATCATTAACTTAAAAGAAAACTCAGGGAAGAAAATATTTCCTCCATTTTGTCCAGAGACTCGAAAGAATTCCAAAACCCACTTCCCCTTTTCAATTTCAACTCATTTTCCTTCAAATTCCCAAAATTTCTCGCATTTTCCCTAACTTTTTCTTTCAACTCCTCTCCCTCCTTGCATCGGAATGACCCGCACCGTTTCACACTCGTCCTTACCCGAGGCGGTGGAATCCCCATGTAAAGGAAGCTCCTGCGGTGAAACAACTGTTCTTAGAGCTTAAGTAGCAGAAGCTGTGTAGGTTTTATGTGATGAAAGTTGGTGAATGTAGGCATTGATAGAAGAGGGGAGCTGGAAAAGGTAATAACTGCGGTTTTGTACTTGTTCGTTTTGGTGGGTAATTAGGTGAGATCATGTTTGTTTAAACCGAGTCCTTATTACACGAAATAATTACATTGAACCAAACAAGCCGTTAGTTATTACTGTGGATCGAGATTTTTTAGAACTTAACCTCATTGATCAATGAGTATGAAACGTGGCGTGATGGGTCGACCTCTACTCATCATACATTTGATTTTTTCTATGAAGCTTGTATTCCGGGTTAAGGCATTTACAAGTTGAGGGTTGGAGAGAAATGAAACATATTTTTTGACAAGAGACCTTTAAACGTGTTTGGCAGGGTTTTTTTTAACATGTTTTCAACGTCTATTACGGGCCTGTTTGGTAAGAGGTCTTTAAGCGTGTATTATGGTCTTATTTGGTAAGGGGTCTTTAAACGTATTTTTAAATGTATTTTAATTTTTATTTTTAACGATATAATTTGATATATGTCAGAATATATCTCACCTTCTTTAATTACAAAAATTACCTCTAAACTTTTTATATTTTCATTTTCAATCTTCTTTCCCACCTCAAAAAAAGAAAAAAAAAAGCTAGACGCTCTAGAAGAATGAAAATATTATTAAAAATTACTTAAAGATATTTTTGTAATTTTTAAAGGACAACTAAAAGACAAAAACTAATTTTTAAAATTATTTATCAAGTCTGGACTACATCAATAAAAAATATGTTTTAAAATATAAAAATATATTCTTAAAAACTTATCCAAATTATCCCAAAATTTCACCAAATTCATTTTAATTATAGCCACATTCGTTGAGTGACCTAATTTCTAACTACAAGGTCCAAATTATCGGACACGTAGCCCATTTCATAACTCAGTTATTCGAAATGATTAATATTTGAACTTCTCTAAAGTTAGTATGGTCATTGGATGGAACCTAAAATACCCAAAATTTTTGGATATCCATACAAATATATCCAAACAATATCCTAATTTGATCGGATATTCGACATTCTGATGTGTTTGGATCGTATATTCGATTCTTGTAGATATCCACTTAAAATAAAATTAATTGCATTGAATTAAAAATTAATTCTTCCTTTTTTAGGAATGGAATTCGGTCCTTAATTTTAGGGCTTTGACTCTTGAAGTTAATATGCTTCGATTTGGGGGATTTACTCAATGGACAAATTTAGGACAAACTTTTAAGAATTATCCAAAATCTATGTTTATTTGCTAAGTGTCATTTTTTATTTACATATGTATTAAGAAAATAAAATAAAATATTGAAATTACAATTCTAACCTTCATCCTAACTTTAACTTTCTTCTTCTCCTTTTTTTCATTTTCCCGTTCAAACGAACCAAAATTCTCCTTCTTCATTTCTTTTTCTCATTTTTGATTCTTCATCGTTTTTCTTCATATCCTTCTTTAGACCATTCATCTACGAACGTTCAATTCATCGGATCCTTCAACAAAAATATTAAATCATTTGTATCGGTACTTCACTTGCAACTTATTTTTTGCGAAACTTTTCATACCATTTCTGCAAAATCATTTGATGTATTCGAGATCCATTGATTCTTTATGTGATTTCGTTATTTTCCATGCTCTCTCATTTTGTTTCTTCTTTATAGTAGCTTAACAAGGTTGAATTTCTAGATCTATTGAGCTCACTGGGACAAAAAATTTCCAAATCCGTTGAGCTTAATGGGAAAGGAAATTTCCTAGACCCGTTGAGCTTAACGGTCCAGAAAACACCTACCTATTGAGTTCTCAACGGGTAGGAATAAACTACCCATTCATCT
Source organism: Coriaria nepalensis (assembly GCA_027186245.1). Classification (NCBI taxonomy): domain Eukaryota; kingdom Viridiplantae; phylum Streptophyta; class Magnoliopsida; order Cucurbitales; family Coriariaceae; genus Coriaria; species Coriaria nepalensis. The sequence continues at coordinate 4,017,351 of CP114484.1, read as the reverse complement.
CAATGGGTAACAAACAACTACCCATTGATATATAAATAGGTCAGAAGTAACTGACCCTTTAAACTATCAAGGAGTCAAACAAATTAACTGTTGAATTCAAAAGGTCATCTACTTTTGACTCGTTGAATATTTATGACCTACTGATAATAACGGGTGAGAAATAATTGGCTCGTTGAACTCAAATGGTCTAATTGTTAATAACTCGTTCAGATCAATGAGTAAGTTATGAAAACACATGTTATTATCAACTGGTAAAAAATAATTGATTTGTTTATCTCAACGGGTTAAGTGTTTTTTACCATTTGATATAAATAGGTCAGAAACAAGTAACCCTTTAAAATCAACGGTTCATAAACTACTAACACGTTGAGATCGATGGGTCATTTTTTAAATGATCCGCTTATATCAACTAGTCTATTTGTTTTAACCCGTTGAGATTAAAGAAACCATTTTTTGACCCATTGAGATCAATATAACCAATCTTTGACCCATTAAGATCAATGAGTCATTTATTTATGACCCATAGAGATCAACTAGTTTGTTTATTCCGACTTTTGAAATCAATATAACTGTTTTTAGACTCGTTGTGGTCAATGGGTCAGTTTTTATTAGTATAATTAAGATATTGATTTAAAATTATTTATCTTTTTCAAGAATTGACTTGTCATATGTGTTTATAGGAATATACTATAATGGGGACTGGAAAAAGGATGAGACCACATTAAAATATTGGTGGTGTCTAAAGGTTAGAGGTAAATGATAGATGCTACAGTTGAAACTAACATAAGTAATAATGAACTGTTGAAGGTCGTTTATGAAGCTACCAAAGTTGATGAAAATAAATTTGGTTTGGAACTATCATACAAGCTATCATCCATCCCCTTTATATGGGTGTCCCATCTTTATAAAGAATGACTTTAACATGAAGCTATTCTTAGTCCACATGCGTTTCGATCTAAGTAGATCTCTATTATATGTGAGGTTGATTCATAAGAGGACAAATGATACGTATGTTCAAGAGTCCACTGAAGCTTGTGATATTGGTAATATTTATGCGATTTTTACCCACTAAAGTACATAATTTTGGTGATGTTTATGAGAATCTTAGACCCACTAGAGTACTTGATTTTAGTAATGATACAAATTTGAATTTTAGAAATTATGATGATGTTAGTCACGAATATAAAAATGACAATCTAGATGTGGGTGTGGATGAAGATGAGGATGAATATGAATATGATGATAAAATAGTAGAAAAACGTGGTAATAGTCAAAACAACAATGTCGATCATGGCTTACTTATGATTATGGACGACTACTTTGTAGGTGTGCTACTTACCTTCCATATACCTGATGCTCTCTCTACTCTTGATAAACCAGATTCTATACCCCTCTCCCCCTTAATTTAGGAGTTGCCAGAACCTGAAACTGAAATTGAAGACGAGAGTGATGGTGATTATGCCAATGTTTTTTCCATTTGATACTCTACCTGCTATATCAAGTACCGAGCATTCTGGTATTGGAAGCAATTCAGTCTTAATTGATTCATTTGAATCAAGTAAAAGGGAGTTTTATCGTAATCAGTTATTTCTCTTGAAAAACGACCTAAAGGTAAAAGTATATATGTATGCGATCCGACATAATAAAGAGTTCAAGGTGAAGAAGTCGAATAAGATTATATATGTTGTCGTTTTGTTGACCCAACATATGATTATATTCAACAGTGCAACCACAACATATACGGTTGAAAAATTCAACATATACTTTCACGAGATCAGAACTCAGTATCACGATATAGCAAGTTACTTAGAGAGAGGGCTAGTGTTGAAAATTAGTCAATATCTCATTTCAAGGGTCATAGATTTGGCATTATGACAAATAACATTTTTGAGTCACAAAATGTCACATTAAAGGATGCACGTGAATATCCAAATATTGTTTTGCCCGATAATATTAGGAAGATGATGACTTGGTTCAATACTCGAAGAGAGGCATCTAATCAGCATCATAAGCAATGTACTCCTGAGGTCGAGAAAGGGTTAAGATTAAGACATAATGAATCCTCTAATATGCAGGTCGAGAGAGTGAATAATGACACCTTCGAAGTGACTGGTAATAACTGAAACTGTAAATTAGAAAACCTTTCCATTTTTAAAAACTTTCTTATTTTAGAAAGAGTTCAAAACTAGGAAAATTTCCTAAGATAATGCCTTTCATTTTTGTGAAACTTTCCAAATTTGGAATGTTAACATTATTGGAAACTTTCCTCAAAGAGTTAAGGAAAATCTTAAATTGTTTGTTGTACTTTTCATTAATTAAAACATACTCGATGAATGTAATTAGATTAGATAACTACAAATCTAAACTAATTAAATCTACAACTTGTTTGGATTTACATGAACATTATATTGTCACGCATTAAAAGATAAGACAATATAATTTATGAAAGCTAAATTGTTTAACATGTTCATGCATTACATGTTTGTAATTTAAGTTGTTAAATGTACGTGCATCATGTTTCACATAAATACCATGTTTAAAAACTATGAGATAATACATGCATAACATAGATATATATATTGATTGATGAACCATGCTTGTTTCAAATCCCTCTGATAAGCTTAAGCTAAAATTGGCTATAAAATTATTTTATAGTTTTCCTTTTAAACATTATAATATATGTCATGCTTATAGTAATTATGAGTTGACTACAGACCTGTGTGACTTCTTATAATTGGTGTAAGTATATACATTTATTATCATAGCATATCATGCATGATTGAATAGTGTTATCATCCTAGAAATAGATATGGACACATGCATGGGCTAAGTTAATACATTATGTTTAGCAAAAATATTTAGGTTAAGCTTAACTAAGATAATATTATTGATTATGCACACGTAGGATTATATTTTCTTACAGGCAAGATAAGTGAATTATATAAGATATCATTGTAAATGTGTTTGCTATCTTTCATGCTTATTATAATTGGCTACATATATATGAGACTATAATATTCAATGATTGGGTCATTTTTCCACTAAGAAAATTTAATCTTTCTCGTTTTGTATAATAAGGTAATATAAATTCGTAAGAAAATACTGAAAAATACTAAAATCATTAAGACTTTTGATTTCAATAGTTAATATAATATGCAAATTTGCGTATGTTATTTTTATATTTATAATCATATAATGTCCAATAACAAAACATGTTTTAAAGTCCATTCATAAGTTGAATAAATTGATTAGACCAAATCTCAAAAGGAATGACATTAGAAATCTAAGAATTGTTCTTAGAGATGAATATATTGTTGTTATCCCGAATGAACACTTAAGACATTTTAGTTACTCCTAAAGAGTATTTGGTAGGAGAATGATCACTTGGTTGAACATAAATTGATGAGATGCAATATAATGTATTTGCATTAATGAATAATTAGCTTCAAAAGTATTATAAGAAGTTACATGTCATTAAAATTATCGATAACCTTAAATCTATTAACGATATAAATATTCAAAATGACATGCATGAAATCTCTAAAGCCTTATTTCATTTAATGATGTCCAAAAGGCATTCTTGTTAAAGAACAAGTGCCAAAAAATGTGTTGACATTTAGAAGTGAAGTGAAATGAATAAGTTTTACAATTATTAAAATTCTAAGTAGTGACTTAGTTAATTAAAATTACTTGTTTTCAAAATTATTAAATCTCTAAGTTTGACTTAGTAATCTAATACTTATTCAATTCTATTTCATAATTTGTAAAGTAGTTTCAAAACTTGAAATTTCCATTAAGATGGAAGGGATAAAGAAATTGGAAAAGAGTTTTCACCATAGTAGCAAAAGAAATTGGAAGACAAAAATGAAAGGCTAATTAAGTCTCTCTTATGATGCAATTTGAAGTTTCATTATTGGTCAAAGTGTGAGAATAATCTTTCTTTTAAATTATTCTACGGTAAGGTATGAGATGCTGGATGTGATTTTATATATGTATGATATATGATTAATTTAAAAAATAGTACAATTTTAATAATGATGAAATGCACCTAAAGGAAATATATGAATAAAGAGTTGTTACATTAACCTTGGTAATTTCAGTTTCATCCTAACCGTTTGGCATAAATTTATAAATCAATGAGTTGATATTTTATCTACTTGCTTTTACCTAAAGTGTTGTTTCTATTTTTGATAATAAATATTTATCTTCAAAGTTAAAGAACAATACTTTTAGTATCTCATTAGATGAGATCTTTATAGTAATAGTTAAAGTATATATTCTAAACTTTAATATTATAAAACTTATCTCAATTGAACATATTAAGAGAAGAAAATTTTGATGTGATTCAAACAAGTCTTTCCACGATCGATTAAATCATGCCAACGAAACAAAAATTCATAAAGTTGCATTTATGAATATATTAGGTCCAATTGATTCTGAATCAATAATAAATTGTGAACTATTGTTTATTAGACATGATAATCAATTTTCTCTTAGTTAAAAGAATTTGATTCTCTTTTAATGGACAACACCACCTAAAATGTCTAATAGAGATATTGTACCTTATTTTAGATTTGGTTTTATTAGTCAGACTAATCTTCCATAAAATATTCAAGGGTTATTTCTAAGAATATTATTGCTACGTATGAAAAATAATTTTCTCAAATTACTTTTCTTTTCTACTTTATATGAGATATAAAGTGGTAGAATAATACCATTAAACCATATTATGATATGAAGATATGATTAGAGACAAAATTTGAAATGTTTCATTTTTTGGGATATCCTAAATGGATGTTAGGATATAGTTTTCATCATACTCTATAACAAAAGATGGTTATTATGTGAGTAACTACCTTCTCATAAAGAGATTTTCTTTTTGATAAAACTAGTGGGAATATGATAGAATTTGAAAAAACTATAAGAACCATAAAATAATTACAAATTGAGAATTTTATTCTCACTGAACGATACATATGAGTCGTCCTTGAAATAGATGACTATGAAATCTCAAAGTGCACAATAGATTTGTAGATTCAATATTTTTTTGGTGGACCAAATGATATTGATTTTTAGTAGAAAATCTTAGTAAGACTTTGGTCATAGATGATGATCCTACGATACATTCCGAGCTATGAGTAGCTCAGATTCCAATAAATAGATGCACCTAAATGAATAGTTCTCAAATGATGCATAAATATTGCTTATGCTTGTAACCAACATCATTGATTACTAAATATGGCAAGAGAATGTGAAAAAAATGTCGTTCTAAACGACAATCTCGATTTAAAAATATATATGATACAATCCAAAGTTTTCACATAGAATTATACAAAAAAGTTGTGTAAGTTGCAAGGATCTATATATGGATTGAAATAAGCATCTCGAAATTTAGACATCTGATTCGGTGAAACGAACAAATTGTCTGATTTCTTTAAAAATGAAGATGGTCCTATGTGTACACAAAAATTAGTAGGAGTACAAAACATTCATAAATTCCTTACGCATATGACACACTATTCATTGGAGAATGAAATAGCTATATTGCAATCCATTAAACTGTAATCATTGAAAATACTCCTCCATAAAAATTTGGATAAATAATATTTTGTTGAGATCTATTGAAATAAATACAAAAAATTAATTGACTTGACCTAATTAACATACATAATTAAAATAGCTAAAGATGCTTACCTGATAAACAATACCCATGGTCGGGTTATAATCACTCCAAGTTAAGCATGAGATTTTATGGTCCTTTTCCTATCTTAAAGAAGATTGGTGTGGTGGTTTATAAAATAGATCTTCCTGATTATTTCAAGATTCATCATATTTTTAACGCTGAAATTATGTTCAAATCCAACTCATAGTACTTCACTGACTCTTCGGCCTACTACTACGTCCACTTGTTATTACTCCTATGGCTATTTAGGACTCCGGACACACTAAATAGCAGGGTAATTGGGTGGCTCAAGTCCTTGTGTAATGGCCTTGTCTTCCTCTGGAAGAAACTTCATGGGAGAGTGCTTGAAACTTCAAGGCAAATTTTTCTGCTTTCAACCTTGAAGACAATGTACCGTGGATAATGATGCATGTCCAGCCCAAATAACTGATGTGAATATGGGCTCAGTCGCCCACCAGGTTGATGGATTATGTGTTGGATGTTTGAGCTCGTTACGTACGACATGTCGTTTACTCCTAACCGTTAGAATCTCTTACAAATCTATTTTGTTTTTTTTTCTTTCCTACGTACCATTCTCTAAGCGAGAAATTTCCCCATTACCCAAGAGAAACAAAAAAGAAATAGAGGGGAGCAAGATTATGAATTAATAAAACCTAAGATGCAGCTAATTGCATGTGAAAACGTAGAGGGTACTCCAGCTTGGAAAATTGGCTTGTTGCAAGCTGCCATGAAGGCAACAGCTGGTTCCGCTTCACTGTTTGAGCGCCATTCCGTATACAATATATTAGGAAAGAGATGTCCTCTTCATACTGTATAACAAAGTGTGTAAATCTAGCATATGTTAAAGTCTCCGCCAAAAAAGAAAAAAAAAAGGGAAGTATATATGAAGTGAAGTACAAGATTGACCAAGAAGAAGTTGATCCTTTGAGCAAGATATCAAGTAACGATCACAACCACAGTATTTTTATTCTCTTTTTTTTTTTTTTTTGGGTATTTTTCGAGACACAAGGATTAGAAGAAAAAAAGAAAATATGAAATCTTCTTTTTAAAACACAAGGATTATAAATCGATGTTTGCATTTCCAAAGAATAACATCGTTTATAATAAAAAAAAAAAATTACTTGATTCCCATTACTATGGTCAGAATGATGATGAAGATGACAGTGAATCAATGACATAAATGTCTGTAGACATGATTGTTGCAGAAGTAGTAGACATGTTGATGGTTATAGTTTGGACTATGATGAGAACAATTACATAGACTATAGTGATATCGGTGATGGTGATGAGGATGATCGATGAAATGGAACATTCTAACTATCATATAATGGTTAGTAAAATGAGATGATTATCTTGATCTCTGGAAGAGTTGAATAAGATTGGTGCATGTAAAATTGTAGGTCTCTAAGTTTATTTACGAGTTTATTTATGAATTTGGAACTGTTATTTAATTTTGTTTTGAGAGAAATAAGAATAAAAAAGAATAAAATTACTAATTATTTTATTATTTGTCCAAATTCATGTTTGGAATTATAGATCTAGTTCCAACTTCAAACATTAATTCCAAACTGATCTCCCACAACCAGAGGACAATAGCTATAGGAGATGTAATCCATTAAAACCAGAGGACGATTTACCCTCAAATCCTTACATAATCCAATTTATGTAGGGCAATACAGTCTTTAGGGAAACAGAATATACGTAGAGAGAGAGAGAGAGAGTTACGATCATCCCTCCCCCACGCTGACCGACAGCCACAGTGTCCACACGCACTCCATTCCAACACGGAAGTTTCTCAGAAAAACAGAAATCATAATTTTTTCCAAACACCTACAAATCTCTTTCCTCTTCGATTCTAATTCTTCAGTAGTTAGTACAATCTTATTTTCTCACGCAATCATCTTCTTTGCCTTTTTTCTTAGAGAGAGAGATCAGGCCCATAATTCCTCTCCCTCCATTTCGCGGAATCAAAGGGAAAATGCAAAGGTCCAACGATCACCGATCAAGATCTGCCAAACAAAATACCATCCACGGCTGCGCCCAGTCCGGCGACCTCCTCGGCTTCCAGAGGCTTCTTAAAGAAAACCCATCTCTTCTCAACGAAGGAAACCCCCTTGTACGTTCTCATTTCCCCTCTGCGTTTCATTCTTTTCACCTCCATTGTATGTTTTATGGTGTTTATTTGAAATCTTGATATATATATATAGCTATCCCATTCATGAATTTTACATTTTTTTAGTGCTATTGAGTGTAAATTATTGATCTTTTTTTTTTTTGCTTGTTTTTTCTTTTTCCAAATTAATGTTTTGATGTAGTTAAGTTGATTTTAGACTGAGCATGCTGAAGAAAATTAGAATATACACAACCTGTCTTAAGTTAGTTGTGATTGTTTTTTATTTGAAATCTTATATTCCAAAAAAGAAAAAAAGAGAAGAAGAAAGTAGTGAAGATGTCATGTTCTTTACCTAGATCTAGCCATTAATGAATAAGTATCTTTTCCCCAAAAAATTCCAGATGAAAGAAACCCCCCTCCATGTTGCTGCGGGTTATAACAGGGCGGAAGTAGTTAAATTTCTTCTTGATTATCAAGGCTCAGATAAGGTCAAGTTGGAAGCCCAAAACACGGTAGGTATAAAAGAAATGTAAAATCATTCAAATTTTGATATTTTATATAGTGGATCTTATTTTTCTTTGACTCGGTATGATCTCATTTTATTTTTACTGGATCCGGGTCCTTGCAGTATGGCGAAACTCCATTGCATAGGGCAGCTAAGAATGGGTGTAATGAGACGGCTCAATTGCTTCTTGCTGGTGGTGCTTTTGTCGAAGCTAAAGCACAAGTAATAATTTACTTCTTTTTCACATAATCAAATCAATTGGATCTGATTATTTTAACATTCTTTTTTGTGTTGCAGAATGGGATGACACCATTACACCTTGCTGTTTGGTATTCACTCCGAGCTGAAGACTACTCTACGGTTGAGACCTTGCTAAAGTTTAATGCTGATTGTAGTGCTAAAGACAATGTAATGCTATATCTCATTGTACTCTATTTGGAGTTTTGCAGGCCAAACTGAAGTTTCAACATGTCAAACGGCAATACTTACTGATGTTTTGTTTGAACTGCAGGAGGACATGACTCCAATAGACCATCTCTCACAAGGACCAGGGAGTGAGAAATTGAGGTTAATGTTAAATCAGCATCTTGAAAAGCAAAGAAGGCGAAGAGCAATTGAAGCCTGCAGTGAAACTGAAGCTAAGATGACAGCGCTCAGTAATGAGCTATCAAGGATTGTGGGTTTGAATGAGCTTAAGGGACAACTCCAGAAATGGGCTAAGGGGATGCTTATGGATGAGAGACGTCAGGCCATTGGGCTCAAAGTTGGCACCAGAAGACCGCCTCATATGGCATTTCTTGGCAATCCCGGAACAGGTAATTGTATATTCCAGGCATTGCTTTGTCTAGTTTATTTTATTTTATCTTTTTGCTTAGCTAACAAATTTAAAAATTACTATTACTATTATTGTTCTAAAGGAAAGACAATGGTAGCTAGAATTCTCGGGAAATTACTTCACATGGTAGGAATCCTACCTACGGATCGGGTTACGGAAGTACAGAGGACTGATCTGGTTGGAGAATTCGTGGGCCATACCGGTCCAAAAACTAGGAAAAAGGTACTTCCATCAGCTTTTTCTTTATCTTTTTTTTTTCCAACTAAAATTTTTCTTAACTAATGTGAAACTTGACCAAAAGAAAAAAAAAAAAAAAAAAAAACTAATGTATAGCCTATTTTTGCATTTTAGATCAAAGAAGCAGAAGGTGGGATTCTTTTTGTAGATGAAGCTTACCGGCTAATACCAATGCAAAAATCGGACGATAAGGACTATGGCCTAGAAGCCTTAGAAGAGATCATGTCTGTTATGGATAGTGGGAAGATTGTAGTAATCTTTGCAGGCTATAACGAGCCCATGAAGCGGGTGATTGGTTCGAACGAAGGGTTTTGCCGTCGAGTGACCAAGTTTTTCTATTTTGACGATTTCAGTCCGAAAGAGCTGGCTAAGATCTTACACATAAAGATGAATAACCAATCAGAGGATAGCTTGCTGTATGGCTTCAAGTTGCATTCGGCTTGTAGTGAGGAAGCCATTGCGGAAATGATAGAGAGGTTAACGACCGAGAAACAAAGGAAAGAAATGAATGGAGGGATTGTTGATCCTATGCTAGTAAATGCTAGGGAGAATCTGGACATGAGGTTGAGTTTTGAGTGCATAAGTACGGAAGTGCTTTGTACTATCCAGCTAGAGGATCTAGAAGCAGGGCTTGCTTTGTTAGTAAAATGAGTGAGATGAGATGGGTTTTGATTCTTTGAAGGGGGAGAAAATAAAAGAGGAAATGCCCTTTTCGTCGAATTTGGCTTGATTTTTTTAACTCTTCTTGATTAGGAGATGGTATGAGTACTCGGTATTCATCGTAATTTGCGCGACATCTAAGGATGCTATTAGCTATACGACCAGTTTCTCTTCTAATTCTTTCTTGTTTTTTCCCCTTAGATGCATGTTTTGAGGATCTGTATTGTAACTTACAACAGTATTAGATCTATTCTTTCTTTTTTCAGGGTGTCCTATCTGAATGTAACAACTTATCTAGTTGCTAGCACCTGATTGTAATCTATTTTTCACAAGCTATACGTATGTCTTTTTAAAAAGTTTTTTTTTTAATTTTTATTTAATAATTTAATTTAATTTATAAAAGATTTTTTTTGCGAAAAAAAGAAAAAAAAATCATATTTTTTACAACTCGAGATATTTTGGTGATGAGACAACACGAGATTGCATTTTCGGAAATAGCAGGGCTGGAGAGGAAGACAAACCCATAATCCGGTTATCCAGAACTTCCTCTCTCTCTCTCTCTCTCTCTCTCTCTCCTCTCTAGTTTGTGCGGAGAGAAGATCATGTTCTCAAGCTCAATCTCACTTCTCTCACCTACCTCTTCATTTCCTTCAAATTCCAACACCGATTATTCACCTTCTTCTAATCCCACCAAATTCAGACCCTTCTTCCCCTCCACCAAACAAAGAAACCTAAGATTCTTCAAACCTGCAGGATGTTCTTCTTCCAAAACGGTATTTGTTTCTTCTTCTTCATTCGCCGACGATGGGTCGCCGGAGAGATTCTTACAGAGCAAATCGATTGCGGATTTCATGAGGTATAGGAGGGGTGTTGATGGTAACTGTGGAGAGCTTCAGACTGCTGTTGTTAGCTATAGAAAGAAGTTTCCATGGTCTCTTCTTCAACCTTTTCTTCAGGTCCCAAATTTTATCTTATTTTTTCAAACCTTTTTTTAATGTACGTTTTTGTCCTTTAAATTTTTTTTTTTCTCTCTTTAATTTCAGGTTGATTTGGTCTCAACGATTCACATAGCAGATAAAGAGTACGTTCTACTTTCTGGGATTTCTCTAGATATCTGTATGATTCCATATTCTTCTTCTGTTTAAAATTCTGATTGATGTATTCTGGGGTAATATATGATAAACATGCCAAACTAGATATGATGAGATGAAAGAAAACTGGGTTTTCTTTCATCTCATACACCCATCTCTTTGTTTGTCATTTGATTTATAAAGAAAATATTATGATTCAAGTGATGATTTGTTTTGTTCTCGTACACAATTCTGAGTGTGGGGTTTTTATTCATATGCAATATGATGAGTAGTATAATTCTTTTCTATTATAGTGCTGAAAATGATTAATTTTACCCTCCCTTAGAAATTATTTTGTAAATATATTATTCTTCCCTATGGACAGCTACTTTACGACCCTCCAGAAGGAACTCGAGTCCTACGATTGCGTCCTTTACGAGATGGTAGCTAGCCGGGAGAGTCTTGAAAACAGAAGGAAGATTCCAGAAGCTACCAGAAGACTCAGAGGTTCCCGTTCTCGGGGGTTCAACCTTCTAGGTTGCATCCAACGACAAATGGCTCTAGTCCTTAGGCTCGACTTCCAACTAGATTGTCTCGACTATCAGGCCTCAAATTGGTACCATGCCGATCTTGACTTTGAGACATTTAAGTTACTCCAGCTGCAAAAAGGTGAAAGCTTTTTCTCATTTGCAAGAGACATGACTCTTAAATCGACAAAAGCTATGGTGCAACCTCCTTCATTTTCGGAAGACCTTGGACCTTGGAAGTCAAAGCTTCTATGGGCATCCCGTGTTTTCCCTATGCCGCTTGTGGGCCTTCTTATAATTGGAAGTCTTTGCTCTGATGTGGAAAGTCAAGCATCTGATTTTCCCGAGTTTGAAGCGCTGTCTAGTCTCGATTTGGGTGCTGCCATGAAGGTCTTCCTTGCTAAGCGCCTAACTTCCGAGTAAGTAATTCTTTCAGATCTTTTAATAGTAGGGATGTTCTCATGCTATAGTGTTTGGTTCCATTTTGAACTCTTTTTTGGGCCCTACGGAGTTTTGCTTTCTGAAATACCAATCAAAATGTGGAATTCGGTTGATCTCACATTCTTTTTTGGTGAGGATGCAAGGTATAGGTATGAGATTAAAATCAATTTGTGCACCAAAACCCGTGTCTAGGCCACATAGGTCAAACAGGGGTTAGTTTGCCTTATCGGTTTTGGAACTGGATTTCTGAAATTGTATTTGAGAGTTTCTGGAATAAATTAAATGAAATCCAAACACGGTTTACCCTTTGTCAAAATCGGCCTAAATTATAGGATCTATGAGGTCTTACTTGTTTCAATATTCCCAAATGCACTCTACCCACTTAGAATTTATATCGCATACATGGTACTCAAATCTTCATTTGTATATGAATTTAGGTTCACACAAGCTACGGCTGAAGTAGAGGAAAGCTCGGTTATCATCGGTGAGAGGAACAGAGCGGCAACAGAGGCACTACAAAGAGCAATTGATGAGGGACAAAACAAGATCGCTATACTATATGGCGGGGGCCACATGCCGGATTTAGGGAGGCGGTTACGAGAAGAGTTTGATCTTGTTCCTTCCGATGTGCAGTGGATAACAGCATGGTCAATTCAGAATCGGAAACTGAATTTGGATTCATTTCCATTTCTGAAGACCTTAGCTGAGGTCTCGGGTTGGCCGTTAAACCGTTATCAGACCCTAGCGTTGCTCATCTTCTCCTCAGTCTTGGCATTGGATTTGTGGTTTTGGGAGCTCTTTTTCGGCACGGCTGTCGACTGGGTTTTTCATTTTGCTTCTGATGTTTATCAGTATGTTTATAGTATGCTATGATGTGAATTGTGCAGGTAGAAAGCTTTAAATGAGCGTAAAAAGAGAAAAAAAGAAGAAGATTCGATTCTATCATGTATGTGTAAATATTGCAAGTGGGCATTCAGATTTATATTTGTTTCGGTGAACTTTGGTCAGATCAATTTGGGATTTTCTTTGAATTGTGTATTTTTTTTAGATGTTTTCACTTTTCATTCTTCAACATGGATCCCACTGTACATTTATTATTATTATTATATATATATATATAATTCTTTTTTTTTTAATTAAAAAATTTCTGTTAGTTATATAAACTTTCTTCAATTGAGTCAACATGAAAAAAAATGTGATCGAATTTCATTTGATCCAAAATTATATCCAAAGGACGAGGAAATCACATTCTAGCTTCACGCTTCAGAATGTAGAATTGAAAAAAAAAAAAAAAAAAAAAAAAGAAAAAAAAAGAGAAAGGGCCTAATAATCAAGCGGGGGCAAATGCCAAATATCATAGTTAACTCAACGAAACGTGCTCTTCATTCATGCACTTTAGCTTGCTCACAAAACCAAACAAACAGACACTAAACCTTCCTTTAAAATTCCCCCTCACCTACCTCTCTCTCTCTCCCTGCATTCTGCAAATCTCAAAAGTAACAGGCCAGAAAGGGCTCACAAGCTCCAAATGGAAATCACTCCGGGTAAGCGAAGAACGAGAGACTTACAGTGGTATCATTAGTCTTGAGCTGTGTGCCAAAATGTTTCGGGATTGTTTGATGATTTTTCCTTGGTTGGATTGTGTTCGAAATGTGTTTTTCATGTATTTTTGGTGAAAATAAGTTTTCTAGAATTTTTCTAAAAAGTAGTCCGGAATATGTCTGAGAGATGAGATCTCAGAAATCATGACCAAGAAAAAGATTTCCTGCTCTTAGGAACAATCAGGTGTCGAAAGACCACCGTTGCCGGCCACCGCACGTGCTACCCCTTGTTGGTGTGCGCGTGGCAGCCGCTAGCGGCCTCAAGCCGACAGCAGTGTTGAGGTGGCTACCATGACATCAATTGGATGGGTGTGGGTCCCCTTTTACAATGGTATTAATGTTGTGTGGGCCCACTTGATTCAGTTAGATTGAAATTGGGTCTAATGTGTTGACATTTGGGGTAATTTGGGCCATATGAATCAAGAGATTATTAAATTATGAAAAATTCATATTATCTAGAATATTAAAGTTTATGGAATTTAATTTTTTTGGTTTACTTGAAGGAAAACATATAAATTGAAATAATAATTGATTGAATATTCCATGAGATACAATATGAATCTTTGTAATCTTGAATGTGACTTAAAATTTTGACTTCATTTTGGATATGTTTTAGTCTCTTGATTTGGAAGGAGTTCTAGATTGAGAGAAGTTTTTCCATCAATAAAAAATTTTAATTCTTGATGGAAATAACACAACCACATAAATAACATAATTTAAAGTTGGATGAATTTAGTGACAATAAGTATGTATATATGTGAAATTGATTAATTGATTGAACATGTATATATGGTAGACACGATGCATACTAGGAAATACAATATTGAATCTCATAATATTGATTAAGCATCTGTAGAGTCATGATGAGATCAAATAAATTAAAATCCATTCATGATAATATTAAGCTTGAAAGCCATATAAAAAAGTCTTACACTTTTTAAATTGTTATAATTAATTCAATATTTAATCAATTATTTAATCGGCTATAAATATATAGGAGTTAATGACTAATTAATATGTGAGTTGATTTGCTAATTATATACATAAGATCCAAGTAATTGCAATAATCCAACTATATCCGGATATGAACACATAAGGGATATAAATTTGAGTAGCTGCCATATCACATGAACGGTTTGGGCTAAGCTAAATTAGAAGATATGATTGGCTACGGACACGTAGGACCATGTTCTTTTAGAAAGAAAAAGGGAGTTATATAAGATATAACTATGAAAGTTGTTTCATTATCTTGCATGATTATTATAGTTGGCTACTGATATGTGAGACCATATTTTCATTTAAGGGTCCTTTACCCACTTGGAGAAAATAGTTCCTCCCGATTCATATAAAAGGGGTAAATATGAATTGTAGAAAAATAATAAGAGTCAAACTAAAATTAAAGAGGCTCTTAAATTTAGTAAAGATAATTTTATGATGTACATATGTTGTGTTTGTTTCTCTTTTTTATGAAAGCAGGCTATGACAAAGAGTTCATCAGGATCAATGCTTCAAATGAATAAGTTAGTGGGGACTAACTTCAAGGACTGAAATAAGAAATTGAGAATTGCTCTCAAGAATGAATGACTTGGTCACATATTAGATATGGGAGTGATGAAAGCTCCTTCTTGGGAAAATGCAATATCTAAGGAGAGGGAATCTTGGAATAAATGGTTGGAGCAAAGTGACTAGGTGTATAACATTATGTTAGCATATATGTCAAAGGAGCTTCAAATTATTTACGACTGAATGCATGTCACAGACATCATGAAAAAGCTAAATGAGATTTAGGGTAGTTATGTGCTCTATGGGAGGTATGAATCTTCGAAATCATTAGTCCTAATAAAAATACATGAAAACACGCATGTTGAAAAACATGTGTTGAAAATGATGAGATGTCTTAAAAGACTACATTGTCTAAGATATAGCACAGATCCTAAATTATATACTGATATAATCATCCAATCACTCCTAGATTCTTTTTCACCATTTATTCTTCAATATCACATGAATAAGTTGGATGCTTCCATGGGTGGTCTGCTAGACATACTTAAGAATGCTAAAACCTAAATGAAAGGGGCCAAAAATGAAACAAAGTATGCATGGAAGGACTTCTTGAGTTAGAGAAACTCAATGAAAGGAAGAAGATAAAGGTGGAAAAGGAGCAAGGATGGAGAGTGTTTTCATTACGGTGAAACTGGACATTAGAAGTAGAACTGTGTGGCCTACTTGGCATCTCTTCTATCGAAATATGTTGATATTTAAGGTATGTTTATAATTCAAGCTGGTATCTCATTTAGTGTTATTTCTACTTATGTATTAGATATCAATTGTTGTTCTCATGTTTGTATTGATGTGCAGAACCTAAAAAATAGAAGAAGCCTAAGAAGAGGAGAAGTCTACTTGCGCGTGGGAAACTAAGCAAGAGTAGCATCATTAGTTGTAGGGACTTACATTTTATCTTTACCGACTGGCTGGAGTTGGTTTTAAAAGAATATTTCTATGCACAAAAAAAAATTAGTAGTATTATTTATGTATCAAAATTAGTCGAGAATGGTTTCACATTCTCTTTTGAGGACAAAACTTGTAATATTTCTATGAATGATGTTCACTTTAGATGAAGTTCCTTAGTTAATGGATTATATCTTTTAAGCTTTAAAGATAAAATTTGGTTAAACACGAACATGACTAAAAAACCAAAGTTTGATACAAATTAGACCTATCTATGATCTTATCGATTATGACACGCAACTGAAATAATGATAAATAATTTGAATAAAGATGGATATCTTAATCCATTTGGTTATGTATCAATGTCAATTTGATTATGAATGGTGTTTCAGAAAGGATTAATCAACCACTGTTAGACAGTGTCAAGTCTTGATGACCCATAATGAGTTGCCTTTGTTCTTCTGGGGTTATACCTTGGAAAATGTTGCATATGTGTTGAACATGATCCCTGCTAAATTCGTTTCTACAGCTCTATATGAAATATGAAAAAAATAGAAGGGCATCCATTAAACATATGAAGATATGTGAATGTCCTGCTTATGTTAAGAAGTAGGAAGCAGAGAAATTAGAGGCAATATATGACATATATTATTTTGTGGGATATTCTAAAGAGACTTTAGGATACTACTTTTATCATCCCATTGTGGTCAAAGTGTTTGTAACTAAACGTGTTATTTTTTTGTAAAGAGAATTCCTTTTGAAAGAAAATAATAGGAGCAAAGGAATTCTTGAAGAAATTCAAGACTCACAAAATAGCATTCAAATTCAAGGTAAAAAATCAACGATTCCCACACCTAAAGAACTTTCTAAAGAAGAAATTGTGATTCCTCAAGATACACTAAAACCTCGTAGATTTGAGAGAGTCTTAGTTGAACTTGAACAAAATGGTTTCCTCATTGGAATCTCAAGTGATAGTTTGGTCATATATAATGGCCCTACAAGTTATGATGAAGCTACACAAGGCTCGGATTCTTAGAAATGGCTTGAATCCATGAAATCTGAAATGGACTTCGTGTATGCTAACCAAGTTTATACCTGAAGGAATAGTTCTGATAGAATGTGAGTGTGCTGAAGCTTGCTCAAGGATTTGGTGAAGATATCAGCTGACTGATCAGAAGTGTGAATAGTAATTGTCTTGATCATTCCGTTTTGCATTTTCTCTCTTAACAATATAACTACCGATTTTGAAGTGTTTGTTTCTTTCATGAAACATCTGATTTGCAACAATTTGTTTGATAGCATTACTATCACAATAAAGAGAAACATGTAGTGAAAATTGAATAGAAAGATCACTGAGAAGATTGAGAAGTCAAGTAATTTCACATGTTGTAGCTACCATTTCACAATATTAAGCTTTAGCTGAAGATTTAAATATTATTGTTTGCTTCTTCGTCGTCTATGAAATCAAAGCACCACCAAGAAAGACATAGTAACCTGTGACAAATTTCCTCATTATGGAACATGAAGCTTAGTCTTAGTCGTAGTAGGCTGAAAGATCAAAATTCTATGAAGTATTCAAGAACAAACCTAAAACTAAACTTTTCTTAACATATCGAAGATTCTTTAATGCAACAACTAAATGTGATTATTTAGGTTGATGCATGTGTCGATAAAGCCACTGAACATAGATCCATATACCGGTCTTATCATTATCAAATAGAACAAACCTAGCTACCAATCATTCTTTGAAATTAACTAGTTTGACCAAACATACAATTCTTGTTTAATCCAGTCAACTTATCATGGTCAATAGAAGTTAATTTGAGAATATGATCTATAGGAATTGAGGAAGGTTTGGAAGCGCTAAAACTTGCTTCATGAATGGACTCTAGTGGATACTTGCTTTGTGTAAGACAAATACCATTTGAGTTGCGCATGACTTAGAACTCATAAATTGTTTGGCTTAAGAAAGGATATTTTGATTATTGCCAGTAATTAAAAATATCATCAACATAAGAGAATAACACAATGAAAGAGGCATTAGTGTTTTTGATGAAAAGTGAATGATCATGTTGGGACTATGTGAAACCTCCCTCCAAAAGAGCATACGTAAGCTTAAAGTTCCATCGTCTAGATTTTTGTTTTAATCCATAAGGAGATTTTAACAATCGACAAACCTTTTTCTCTCCTTTTTTACCATAACCTTAAGGGATGTAATATAACTTCTTTCTCTAAATCATAATTCAAGAAGACATTATAGACATCAAGCTAATAAAAAGGCCATTTGATTTTTGTAGCAAGATCAATGATGGATCTAACTTTTATCCTTTTTTGCAACGAGACTAAAGGTTTAATTGAAATTAATCATCTTTTTGTGAATCATGTGATGAGTCTTATAATAGAAAATCAACTGAGCAAATTAAACTATGTGGTTTATGATTAGAGAGTGAATACTTAGGTATCTAATTCTTCCTACTGAATTTGTCCATGATGAAGGAATGAGGTTCATTTGGTTATGTATTAAGATTAGTAAGTTTTCTTACATCTTAATCCTTTCAGTTTCCTAGAACATTTCTATGCTTTCCGTTAAATATATATTTGGTATATATTTTTTTATGATCGATCTTGGTGTATGTCAATAAGTTTAATCTATATTTCATATTGAAGGTTGAAAAACTTGATGTGAAAACTATTTTTCTTCATGGTGAGTTGGAAGAAGAAACTTTTATGGAGCAACCCAAGGGATTCAAAGTTAAGGGAAAGAACATCTTGTGTGTAACCTGAACAAAAGCTTATTTAGGCTTAACAAGCATCAATGCAATGACACAAGAAGTACGGTTCATTGATGGAAATTCATGGGTATAATAAAACAACATATAATCATCTAGTGTTTACAAAGTATTACTCTAGTGATGAAATTGTTACTCCTACTTTATATTGATGATATGTTGATTGTTGGTCATTGTACTAGTAAGATTAAGAAGTTGAAGAAATAACTTAGCAAGTCTTTTGCCATGAAAGACTTGGGATCAGAAAAGTAGATTCTTGGCATGAAGATTTCTCGAGATAGAAAGAATGGGAAGCTGTGTTTATTCAAGAAGAAGAATGCTAGACAGTTTCATCTCTACTTGGTGGTCATTTCAAGCTCACTTCCAAGCAATGTCTTACGAGTGAGAAAAAGAGCAGAAATGAGTAAAGTTTCATATTCTTCTATAATTGGTAGTTGATGTACACTAGGGTATGTATAAGGCCATATATTGCTCATGCAGTTAGTGTTGTCAGCCAATTTCTTTGTCATCCTAGTAAAGAACATTGGGAAGCAGTGAAATGCATACTTAGGTATCTCATAGGTACTTCCATGGTGTGATTATACTTCCATGACATGTGATGTCGACACAATGAAGTCTACATCACGTTTCTTGATGACATTTGCGAGGGGAGTCATTTCTTAGCAATCTAAAGTACAAAAATATGTTGCTATATCGACCACATAAATTGAATATATTACAGTGACAAAGGCTAGTAAGGAAGCTTTGTGGATAAAGAAGTTCCTTTAAAAACTGGGCTTGCAACAAGAAACATGTATTGTCTATTGTGATAGTCAGAGTGTCATTCATCTCTCTAAAAATTCAACATTTCATTCAAAATTCAAGCATATTGATATTTGTTACCACTAGATTCGAGATATGTTTGCGACTAAAGATCTACACTTTGAGAAAGTTTATACTAGTGAGAATGCCTCATATATGTTTATGAACACTTTGTCTAAAGATAAGTTAGAAACTTGTAAGCAAAGAGCAGGCTTAGTAGAGCTCTCCACATAAGGTGAAGTGGGAGATTTGTTGGGCTTCAGTCCACCTCATGTGTGCTAATACTTTCTTAAGCAAAAAGAAGGTTAGGTCATGCAAGCAGTGTGTGTCGTTGGATGCAAGAGAAAATAAAGAGAGAGAGAGAGAGAAAATGAGAAAAGAAAGGGGTAAGTATAAGTAAGAAGAAGTAGGAAAATTATGTATGTTTGTGTTCAAATTACAGGTAGTAAATTCTTTTAACAAGTTCTACATGTTTACCGGATTTCATTTTTGAATCGCTCCTTTTTCAACTGTCCTTTGGGATATCCACTTTTTATATATTTATGTTGTTAATACCATCCCATATCAAACACGAAAGTCTTGAAAATTCAGTACATCAAATACTCCTACGTTCTATTCGAAATATCAATTTAATAAGGATTAGCCTAAATGGATTCTACGTGAACTTGTTCCTAGGAAATAGTAACGATTTTGGTTATGTTATTGAATTACTTATCTAATGTTCTTTGATTTCTTGTAACCAAACGTTTTTATTTCATCATTACAAGTAGTCTTCAACTTATGGTTATGTTGGTAGATTTCCAAAACGTTTATAAGAGAAAATATTTACCTCTTTGACATTTAGTAATGTAGTTGGTCCTACAGAAGAATATCAGAAATTAAGAATTTCCCTATCGGACGGAAGGTTTGTATATTAAATTTTTGGACCACGTGCAATTAAAAGTGGTTAAGAAAAAACCTTCCAGTTGGATGGTCCAAATTCACGACGTACATGTGCTCCATGTGTACCTATACCTTGTTCTAGGGTTTTGACATGTATTATGCACGTGCCTTCTGGTCCATACCAATATTTTCCAAGGGGAATTTTGGGACCTTAAGCTCTTGAATGCCCCTTTAATTTATGACGAATTTTTGTATGAAAATAATTTAATTAGACATTATCTTATGTTAAAGTCAAGTGTTTACGTGGTTTTTGGTCTCTGTATATATATATATATATGCTACATCGATTAAATTTCATGTAGTTCTCTTTCATGTTAACTTGATTTGATTTATTATTGTTTGAATTTACGGATTTTTTGTTTTTTCAAACTAACTGAGGAAAGAACGTGGAGCACAAGCATTGTAAAAAAAAAAATTGATCATATCATATCACGAAAGCAGAGTCATGGAATCATATTATGAAGTTTTAAGGACGTAGAAGTGATGCCTATCGCACAATAAATTTTAGACTATTACGTAAGGATAAAAAGTCCAGGATGAAACCTCATAAGAGTTTGTATGTCCATCCTGATCATCGGGGTGGATCGAGTGGGAGTATGTGGGAGCTATCATCGCATATTTTTACAAAATTTGGAGTAAATTGTATTTATTTATTTATTTTTTTTTTTTTTTGTGAACTTTGGTTTCAGAAATTTTGCTTTCATGCTTGTTTCGATATATATATATATATTTTTTTTTTCTTACGATATTTACTTTAGATGATAGCCCCATACTGAAAAAAAATCATAAATCCAACATTGCCGATCACTAAAGATGGATAAGATCGGCGAGAGCTGTCGTGCCCGTCCTAAGTAAATTTTCAACCTCCGCATCAGGCATTTGAGGCCATTTTGAAACAAGTTTCGGAAAGCTTTACACATTCTTTATTTTTCTGTAACGCGAATTAGAATATATTAGTTGACCATTTGTTTCTATGTGAAGATATTAGTTTCAATGGGGACATGTTGCTCGCTTTCACTCTGGTCGCATTATCCATCAAATCAACAATTATTTTTATGGGGTATTTGATCCGATTCAGAATGAAAATAAGTAATGAAAAATAGTAAAAAAAATCAAAATTATGTAAAATTTGGTGGTATATCAATAATTTACATCACCACTTCCTACTAATTAATCAAAATTTAAATACTAAGTAAAAGTTCAAAAAATAATTTTATTTACCCAATAAAATTTAAGTATCATATAAAATACCTTTTTTAAATGAATAAATAATTTTATTCCATGTAAAAGATATGTATTTTTTTTTAAAAATAATAATCATTTTTTATATTATAAGCTAAATAAATGAAAATAATTTTTCAATTTTGATAAAAACAAACCGAACAAGAAAATGATAATTACATTTCCTCATAAAAAAATCGAACCAAACGTCTCTAATCAATTATTTTCTATATATGTATTTTGATGCTTTCACATATATTATAAGGAACTAGTGCTTGTTATAGAGAAATATACTTCCCAAAATGATTTTCATGTTTTGATGAATTTCTTCTGGGTCTGTCATTATTGAGAGAGAATTTTAAGAATGTTAATATTCAAGGGAGATGTGGGGAAGGCAATTATTAGTATATATCATGATGATACCGAGTTTGAATTTAGTTCGAATTTGATACCCCTTTGATGTTGATTCTCTATCACTCTCTACGGTAGTCACTGCATTTATTGTGAAGCCAAAGATTTTATTCTTATATGCCTAACATCTCCAAATCGGTCGGAATCAAGCCCACCAACCGTAAATATTTTCCCTAGCACACATTCCACTAGGACACAGAACAATTATATAGTGTCGCTGTCAAATTTCTGTAAGACAATATATTGGTTAAAGGTTAAAAGTTCGGGATTCAATTTGAGATTCAAGTTAGTCCGGCAGTTAGAAATGAATCACACCTCGCAAGGTTAAAGGTTTGAGATTCAAATTGAGAAGTTTTTATTCGACGATATAACTAGTGATCAAAATCGTATACGTTAGTTTCACGTTTTTTCATCATATATCATATTAATATTATATTTGATTAAAATGAAATCGATTTACTATAAATATAATTTAGTATTTATCCAAAAATTATATATACAAATTTTGTTGCAATCATGTCATTATACAAATTTTCTAGAGTAGACAGATATTATTAACTATAATAGAATATTGATAAATTAATAATCTGCTTTAAATGATATTTTGGATCAGTTTTAACTTGAGAATAACATGTTAAATAGACAATTTGTTTAATTTAGAAAAA
Organism: Coriaria nepalensis; assembly: GCA_027186245.1. Lineage (NCBI taxonomy): Eukaryota > Viridiplantae > Streptophyta > Magnoliopsida > Cucurbitales > Coriariaceae > Coriaria > Coriaria nepalensis. Next base: position 3,994,402 of record CP114484.1, on the reverse strand, counting down.
TAATACATAGTACATGCTTAAGATTCATCTCGGAGGCATTAATCAAGTGTGACTCAGTTATAAATTGCTTCTTCTTGAAATTGACATCATCTTAGATCTTATTTCTAACTTTTCTTTATATAATAACAAATTTTTATGTAATTTTCTCATACTGTAATAAAAAACTAATTAATGTCATGATTGTTTTAAGAGTTTCTTTTCGCGGTGTATACTAAAATATTGTTTCCTAAAGAAGTTTTTTCAACCTTTTACTTACAGCATAATTTCATCTACTAGAATGATATTTTTTGTTGAAAAGTTGTCGGCATAATACTTATATAAGTTTTTCTCCTATCTTTCTCTTTCTAGGGTTACTAATATTTAGATATTTCTAGCAAAAGTTATTTTTAATTTACTAAAATCAGTTTTTGATAATTAATATGAAAAAAGCAGCTCCATGAGAAAGTTTTAATTATTTATTTAAATTTAAAATGTGTATTACTAAAATTAAAATATAACGGACTTTCATCTAACTCACCAATATAAAAATTCATATTTAACTAGCTTCTAAATGAACTTATTTATTTAATAAAAAATATTGTGAAAAATTAATATATTATTAATTTATCAATTATTTAATAATTCATTAAATTGTTATATAAAACAATTATCATAAAATTATTAATTTATCAAAATTTTAGCGTATATTTTATGGATTCACATACTAGATAGATTAATCGAATTAATGTATCCGCATATTGCCATGAACATGTTCTTACAATATTGATTTGAATAAGATAGTGTATACCTAATTTTAGTATAATGTAAAAATTCAATAGTATTTACTTAATTGAATTCCTTAGACTTCTGCTCTATGTGTGACGATATTCTATGCTCTATCTAAAATTGAGTTCCAATCTCAAATTTCACTGGGATCGAAATTGGTAGAGAGAGAGAGAGCAACGGTGGTGGTGTACGGATAGTATAGATGGTGCGGTGGTGATTGTGCAATTAGTGGGGTTCGTTGAAAATAAAACAAAGAAGAAAATGATGTAATTCAGTAACATTATTAATTATTAAAACAACTTTTGTTACGTGCTCTAACCAATAATTTAAGTGTAAGCAAGCGGGTGAAATAAACTTTTTGTTTTTTTTTTGGGTTAAAAGAAAGAATATTTTATTTAATAAAAATAAAATTTTAGATTAAATAAATATTTATAAATAAATTTTAAAAAAAATAAAAAATTTATATATCACTCGTTAAGATTATATTATATAATATTTTAAATTTGAAGAATAAATCTCTTTAAAATAAAATTATATAATTTAATTATTATTTTTTTAAAAATATTAAATCCCAATATTTAAAATTAAAACCGAATCTAATCATACGGAAAAAGATTTAGTAAGAATATAAACGGGCACAATGAAGAAAGGATATGACACCCCACTTCCTAAAGAAATTTTTCTTTTTTTTATTTTTTTATTTTTTTTTTTAACAATAACTTGTCTTTTCCCAAAATGAGGATGGATGAGATGGGCATCCATGCATGCCTCTCTAAATCTGATTAGTTCTTCATAATTAATAGCTTTACAATTCACAAAAACATCATTAGCTTTCTATGTATATGTAAATAACATATATATATATATATATATATATATATATATATTATTTCTAAAGTTCGTATCAAATAAAAAGAGAAAGATACATTCCATATATTTTATTTACTACACAGAGCTCAAAACCCTAAATCCAATCATGAAGTTTAATAATAATATCATATATGTATTCCAGCCACCACCTATGCATACATATACATATATATATCTATATACATTACCTATTTCTAGTATATATAATGGAAGTGTTATTACATACATATTACAGCATATAACCCCAAATCTCCTAGCACGTACGTACTTTTCAATCTTTTGTGTAATAGAAATGGATCATTAGGATCCTTAATATGACATCCCAAAAGACACTTAAGTGATAAAAGTGTCTTGTGAAACGATTTTATAAGTAGACCGTACTAATTAACCTGCCAATTATGACATCAAACGACAGATGTTACGTGATATAAACTATTTTCTGAATAGTTCTCAAAACCTTTTTTTTTTTTTCCGGGTCACTATGAGAAAGGGCAGGTTGGCACCGGGGAAAGTATGAGTTTATTGTTTGTTATTTTGTTTTCATGATTGTGGAGTATGGGTGATAGAAGGGTTGAGATGGGTGGCTTTATCAGCTTTACAGTGAAGCTTATCAATGTCTTGTGCTATCCTTCTTGCATCTAAAGAAGCACCGAGGAGGCCATGTTTCGTGAAACCAACAGCATATAACCCATTTTCACCTTTCCATCCATTGGGAAATGCCTCTCTTGCCAACCCATCTCTCTCCGAAAACAAAGTGTTCTCCTGTAAAGTTTACAACTTGTTCTTATACAATCAAAAAGAAATGATATAATATATTATTTATAACAACTTAGACATTATTAGTATCAAATGAAAAAAAAAAAAAAAAAACGTAGACGATACCTTTAGCCAGGATGGTACATTACTTTTGTAACCAGTAGCTAAAATGACAGCATCAAAATTCATAACGCTGCCATCATCAAACTCAGCAACACTGCACGTTAATCTCTTTACTCCTCCGCAAACCTAAACGGATAAAATAAATAAATAAATAAATTAAAATAAAATAATAATTCCTTGTGAATACACATTACAAAATTTAATGAAAGAAAAAATAATCATTTTAAATGAAATAGATAAATCAGTGAATCATATCTATAACCTTAATATTGCCACTTTTGATTTTTGATAATGTACCAACATCAAGAACAGGTGTCTTGCCGGAGACACTCTTGAGCTGAAGAGGGCCAAGTTTAGGGCGGTTAAGTCCCAATTTGGACGTGTCTCCGATCGTCAAACGTGACACTAGAAGGAGGATTTGATCAGCAACGCGAATGGGAAGCCATTTTAGTAAGCACATAGACAATCCAAAAGTTGATCTTCCTAGCATTTCTTGAGGCAGAATGTGCACCTGCACGCAACCGACAGTATGGTAAAATTGGTTTAAGATAAAATAGAAATTTTTTTTTTTTTTTTCTGTAAGAGAGAAAACTATCATATACTCTCTATCATGATATGCATTAATACTATTATTCTGCCGCGCGCTCTAAATTAGAGTGGTCCTTTTTCAGAGTATAGTTGCGCATGCAAATGGACTCGCAAGGGGGTGAGAGAGAGAGATAGAAAATGATATATACATTAATTACTATAATATGAAACCATCAATATTTTTGACCCATGATCTGATCTGAAAAAAGTTAGACTATAATTAGTGTGAATTCAATAATATGTGTGTACTAAATTTTAGCCCATACGTTTGCACCGGTAAATTCATAAACTTATTTAGTAAAATTTGAAGTGTTAATATTTTAGTTTATAGAAAAAAAAAATCAAATTAAGGAAAATGTGATCGAATATATAGATCAAATGGGAGTATTTATTTTTACTGAGATGAAATCAAAAGAAATTATAAAAATAATAATATATAGATATAAATAGTTTCATATAAGAGTTTAGACTTTTAACAACATTAACCATTAATTTCAGCTTTTCCATATATATATTAAAAAAAAATAAAGATTAAATAAATTTTTTAATGATATTGTATTATTGATTTCGGATTTTCATAAATACATAATTTAAGATTACCGAATATGTTATTTTGAGGTTTCTATACACCAAAATCCTATTGTGTTATATGTGTTTATAGGGTATTTTTAAAGGTGTAAAGAGGGTATAAAGATAAATAGGGTATTTTTAGGTATTAAGAGGGTTTAAGGATAAAGATGGTATTTTTAAGGTATCAAAGAGGGTTTAAGGATACAGAAGGTATTTTAAAGAGGGTTTAAGGATGCATAATAACTAGGTAGCTAACTGTTTGCTTGACTTAGTAAAGAGGGTTTAAGTTTGCTTACTGTATCTCTAACTACGAGGAAAGGGCATGCATTAAAATTGCAAAGATCCAAGCAAACCTCCATGCCAGAATTTCCACATCCAATTACCAACACTTTTTTCCCACTAAAAACTTCACCACTTTTGTAATTGCTTGTATGAAAAATAGGCCCTTCAAACTCATCCATTCCTTCAATTTGTGGTGTCACTTCTTCAGCATTTTCGCCCGTTGCTACGATTAGCCATTGACAAACATACTCAGTGATCTCTTCGTTTTTCAATCCAACACTTTTAACCCTCCAAAACCTGCTCCCAACATCGAATTCGGCACTTGTCACCATTTTGTTGAATTCTGGCTTGATACCAAAATGATCGGCATAAGAAACTAAGTAGGTTAGGAATTGTTCTTTTGTCGGATAAGTTGGAAAACTTGACGGGAATGGCATTAATGGTAGCTTGCAGTATTGCTTTGGTAGATGAAGGCGTAAACGATCATAAGTCTTAAGCTGCCACAATGAAGCTATGCAATTTTCCCTTTCAAGGATTAAGCTTGGAATGCCTCTTTGTTTAAGACATGCCGCCGTAGCTAACCCTGATGGTCCGGCACCGACTATAATTGGTCCCGAAACGAAGATTTGTTTTGTAGTGAGGTGATGATTGCGATCATGAATGCTTTTGCATTCCACTTCTTTCAAGTAGTCCATGAAGGGAAATAATAAGGAAAAAAGAGTAAGGGGGAAAGTATTAGAGATGCGGTCATTCACAGTTAACTTAATATGAGGTGGGTTTGAGGCTACCTACTTCAATACATACATATATTTATACTACGCTGCTCCACAATTATTAGCAATAACTGACAACCACCTTCTCCACCCAAATAACAATAAAAAAATCTATTAGAAAATTGAGAGGAAAAACATACATATGTTTTAGTGATCATGCACCACGGACACACTAGCTCGAGATAGCAGTACACAAAATATAAGATGATGGATGGTGAGGATATAAAATGAAATAGTAAACCTATGAATTGAAGGAAGTATGATTGTAGTAGGAATCGCCCATTTCTTTATTTTCAGTTCCCAATCGTTTGATTTGAAAGGTTGTCTAGACAATTGTCATCACGATGCTTCCATGGGCCTACACCCATGATCATTGTAGGAAATGATCTGTTTCTCTTTCATTTGTTGAAAGAAATATTTTTAGAAGAAAAAAAAGAGGGTAAATTTTACTAAAATAAACTTTATAGATTATTGTTTAGAAAAAAAATATCAAATATATGAGAGTATGTATTATCAAATCAAAAGTATTTGATTGAAATAATAGGGGTTACAATGTATAATTAAGAAAATTTAATTTTAATTATCAGAGTAAATTTATAACATTAAATGAGAGAGAGATAGGAAATACCCTCTTGATCACCTTCTAATTCATTTGTTTTATAAATATCAAAATAAGGGTGGGAAAATTTAAAAAATTGATTAAAATATATAATTTTTATAACATAAACATAAATGTAGGAAGGGAAGTTAGAGTGAGTATCGCCCACCCTCGACCCCCTTCCCTTCCCACATAGTCGGCAATACTCATATGTATTAGTTAGGGATATACTCATAGAGATGTGTCTTGACCATGTCTCGGATTTCTAATATTTTCGTAGCCAATCTAAATACAGTCGGGTTTTGAATATCTTACCTATGGCCAATCCAAATAGCTCATAAACCAGACTAAAACTTTGGTTCGAGTTTGGTATAAACTGTCGATGACCATTTTTTTAACTAAAAAATATAATAAATTTGTCTCAATAATATTATTAGTATCAATAATAAAAAATTAATAATTAATATCAAATCCTTAAGTGACATGTCTGCAACCCAAGGCTTAGATATTTTCTTTCTATTTGAATGTTTCAAGAGCATCACAAGATACTGAACAAAAGGAAAGGGAGAAAAATGAAAGGAAAAGTGTAAAATGGGAGTCATGCAACAACAATTACACCAGTAAAGTTTAAAGGAAAAGGAAAAGAAATAGATCTCAAAGAGAACTCGTCAACAATAAATTATATATGAGACAAGATTTTATATTATACATATTAAACATATATTGTAAATATATATATATTAAACTGTATATATATATACAAATCGATGTCAACTAACGACTTCTTACATGGGGCCTTAACCGAAGATGTTTAAAGAAACAACATCCCAACTTTGCTAATCCAGTGACTCCTCAGCTTATAAGTAAACTAAAGCGGAGCATCTATGTCCTTAAATAGACACCCTAAGCCCGGTATTCTGCCCTCGCACAATCTCTATTTAATTGACTTTGGGTTTGTGAATTTCAAGTCTGATCACTCTTTATTTATCTACTTGAAGGACAAAGTTATCTCTTATTTTTTTGTGAATGTTGATGACTTAGTAGTGACTGAAATTGTAATAAATTTATCTCTCATGATGTTGCTAATCTTGGCTGAAGGTTTTTTCTCAAAGATATGGGCTTCCTTAGTTTCTCTCTTAGCATTGATATAATTCCTACTGCTCATGGTTTACTTATGTCCCAACATAGTTACATTAGGGATCTACTTGCCAAGACTAATATGACACGTGCTAAGGATGTCTCAATTCCGCTATCTACTTCCGCTCCAAAGTTGCATGATGGTTCAACCTAGAGGTGTCAAAACGGGCTACCCGGCCCAGCCTGGCCCATCCTTTTCAAGACTTTTCACTATTCAGGGCCAGGCTGGGCTTGGCCCGTTTTGAAAATGTATGTTTGAGCCCGGCCCGAAAAGCCCTTTGAGTTTATCCCGGACCCATCCGGCCTTAAAATGGGCCGGGTTCGACCGGGCCTAAAATTGGTTCGGCCCGGAAAGTCCTTTAAGTTTATCTCGAGCCCATCCGGCCTTAAAATAGGCCGGGTTCGACCGAGCCTTACCGGGCCTAAAATAGGCCCGACTCTTTTTAAATAAAATATTCGTAATAAATTATTATTAAAGTAAGAGAGATTATTTAAGATTAAGGAATAAAGATAAGAGAGATAACAAGGAATAAGGATAAGAGATTGAGATTGATGATAAGAAAACTATAGATTATAGAAGAATGAAGATTAATTATAAATTAGACTATTAGAAGATTAGATAAGAGATTGAGATTAATGATAAGAAAACGATGGATTATAGAAGAATGAAGATTAATTATAAATTAGACTATTAGAAGATTATATAAGAGATTGAAAGAGAGAGAGTGTGTGAGAAAATGTGAGGAAAAATTATAATGAAAGAGTGAATATTTATAGGAAAAATTCGGGTGGAATGAAAATTTAAAAATTATTTTTATGAGGGAGGTAAAAGAAAAAAAAATTAAAGAAATTTTGTTTTTTAATTTCTTCAGGCAAGGGCCCAACCAGGCCAGGCCCAGCAAGGCCTACCTAGCTCAGCAGGGCCCAGCCCGGGCTTGTATGTCGGGCTAGGCTGGGCCGGCCCTTCGGGCTTGGAAATTTGTCAAAGTTCGGGCCCGTATCTAGGCCAGGCTTAGGGCCGGGTATTTCTCCCGGGCTACGGGCCGGGCCAAAAAACCCGGCCTATTTTGACACATCTAGTTCAACTAGTGTAGACAACACAAAGTATCAAAGTATAATTGGGGTCCTTCAATTCTTAGTCTTAACTCATATGAATGTTTCTTTTGCCATAAATAAAGTGAGCCAGTTTGTAAGGTGATAAATATCTAACTAGTAATAAATACTAATAACTAAATAAATAAGTGAAATAAATGAGTGAATGTATCATAAATTTAAAGTGGATTTCACACTATCAATATTAAAATAAAATAAATGTAATTAAATGCACTGCCGATTGCTAATGAAATAATCTAATTGCTATGAAGAATAAGCAAAGGATTTGAGACTAATCTAGGTCGTACTTTTTTTTCGACGTATCTATTAACGCAATAGTTCAATTAAATACTATTAAATAAAATGAAAATAAACAACGATAATGGAAATAAAGGTTTGAAAATATGAATTAATTAAGAACGCTAAGCAAAGTAAAATCTGAATAGCACATTTACACTACATCAAAGAATTAAATCTAAAATATCTCAACTCCTACGAAACAATAAATGAAAGAACTTTAAAGAACAATGTAAGAGATATAAGCGTCTTATGCATGAATGAAAGATTATGACTATCACTCGTTTGAGGACCCGTACTCTAATCATTATTCCTAAGAACTGATTTTAATAAAATAAAGACAGTTCCCAGATGAAAAAGAAATAAAACAAGTGTTGATCGAACGAACCGATATAGGAACTTCGTCGAAGTGTTGTGTTTTTGCTGTGTGTTTTGATCGAGTGTTGGTTGCTCCCATTTGCCTTCCATAAAACCTACTTTTTATAACAAATTTCAGGATGACACTCTTACAGTAAAATCAAATTTGGAACCCACTTCCCTTTTTACAGGCAAAAAATCCACCTTTGTGGACCACGTCCACCTTTTCTAGGCGAAGTCTTGGCTTCTGATTTATACCAAACTTGGTCACTATTGAGTCTAGGTTTGTCTTAACTTCTCTCTCTCATTTCTCACTAAATACGGCATAAATCCCTCTTTTCTCTATGAATTTTGACGGAAGCTATTAGTTTTTCAGAGTAAGGACAAATGGGTTATTTTTTCCATCTTTTGGGGAAAAGGTGGTTCAGCTTTTGACTAACCAACCAAGTTTGGCCAAAATTCTTCCTTTTCTTATGCATTTTTGCCGAAGTTTGTTACATAAAACCTTCATTTTCGGCCCATTAATGCTCAAGACTAACAATTGGGTTGAATGGGTCATCCGTGCCACTTTTTAAGGAAAAGTTATTTCTCCATTAAGCTAGTTTTATCTCTAATCGATTCTTCCAACATGTTCCACCAGATCCCATTGCTTAGGCTATTTTCGGCCGAAATATAATCCCTCTTCATGTGGGGGTTTAGTTTGTCTTATTCTCAAACAGTTGAGATTGATCACCAAGTGAGCAATCTATGGTCATTTTTCATGCTACCTCACCGATCCTTATGACATTTTAATTTTGTTGAAGGGAAACTACCCTTGGATGAATTTTGAGCAAATCAAATGCTCCGTGTTGGCTGAACTTCATTGTTACTTGACTAAAACTCATATTTAATCGTTCATTTAATTAGTTGGTTTAATCGGTCAATTTAATCACATTAACCGATTTATTTCAATTAATGACCACAACACTCTATAAATAAAACATGGGGTCTCCTCGTCTATGCCATCACATCTCCTGAAATGAAAGAATACCCCGAAGAGATAAAATTAGCGACTAGCTGAAACCTTGGTCATCCTATCCAAATCTCAGCTAGCCCCTCTCATCTCGGTTCATCTTTTGATGCGATGATAAACCATTAACATATTCAGATCTTACACCGCCTTCATCCCCTCTGACCCAACCGACCTGATTGAAGAATTTTGTCCTCTTAAGCTTGGACTTCGCTCATTTCGAGCACAAGGTGTCTCATCGGCTGAGAAAGATCCCTCGCTTGTTGGGTTTTTGCTGATTTGTAAGAGCTAGTGTATTATGGTTGGGCTAGTGGCCAAATCCAAATCCACTTCAAGAAGATATTGGATGAAATCAGGTGGCTCGCTTCTCTTTATCATCAGTCAAAACCCGATATCGAGCCCTCAACTTCTTGGTTCAACACAATCTAAAGCTAAATCACTTGGATCAAAAGAGAATAAGGGTCTAGGAAATACAAACCCAGATCCAAGAGCTTCACTCAAAGTGTAGCATTTTTAACTCGTATAAAATTGACCTTGAAGCTCGATTGGATAGTTTGAGGTCGACACAGTTTGATACCCATGAGGCCTTGTTATATCTCAAGGTAGCCTACCAACGAGAGATTTGAGAGAAAAAACCATTTGGCCTTCATGATGTCCCGAAATAGAGCCTCTATATAGATCCATCAGCATGTGATGATGACTATGATAGAAATCCTAAGTGGCTTCGATCCCTTATGCCATCACTTGTTATCTATTGTAGACTCACTCGTTTGAATGAGTTTATAATTAGTTTTAGTTTTTCTTTTCCTGACCTTAGGGCCTAAATAAAATTTTATATTTATTTCAGTCATTCTAGTTAGTCAGAACACTATGAATTAAAATTTAATTTCTTTTGAAAGATTTTGATGAGTCGGTTAAGATAATTGATATTCACCGATCTTCTGACCATAAGAGAATCTTGCTTGAAATCACAATAATCTAAGATAATTAGACATCATCTAATAGTCCAAATAATCAAAGATAATCCTTTTTGAGGATTTTCCCCTTCGAAAATATCTTTAAAAGATTATTTGATCTTTGGATAGGTTTTAACATACATTGTTTGAAAGTTTGTTTTTTCCATCAAAGTTTCCTATCAAGACTTTTCCCAACATTGATAAAAACACTTTTTATTAGCCGCAAAAGTAAGTTCCTTCAATTTCGGTCAAAATTCCCCACTATAGGAATCTTGTCAACTTTTCCAAATATTTCAAAAACTCCATTTCCTCATTCTCTCTCTCCATCTAAAACCCATTTTCTTCTTCCCATATTTTCTCCATTGTTACCCTCTCCAAGCTCCAATTCTTTTTTTCCAGACTCCAATCTGATAGTTGGAAATTTGATTTGAGCGAGGCATCCTCTTTCCTCGATTTTGGTCTTCGATTCAGTATACACATCGGCTTATGGAAGTTTGTTTTTGTAAATTAGGAGCTACCCATTCCATCATTTTTTCTCCTAAGAAAGCTTCAAGAAAAAAATGAGAAACTCCTCCTTTCTCATCCCTAAGGTAATATTAAGTCATATTTAGTCTCTTTATGCAATTTTTACACTTTTTTTACTCCAAAATCTACCGATTCTTGTGTTTTTCGTCTTGGTCAAAATTTTATGGCATCTTCCTCTTTGAAGGATTTCCTTGAGTCAAAATGGTCGACCCGAGAGATAGGCTTAACGGTTTGATGCATTCTCCGAGTTGACCCATTTCAACTCAAGAAAATAGATAGGCTTGACGGTTTGACACATTCTTGGTCAGTAACCAAATTTTTGGGATGGTTTTATGACCGGGAGCTCCCATCCCAGATTGGAAAAGGTTCCTTTTGAGGACCGCTTTGCCTTTCAAAGCAATCAGATTACTTGGATCCATTGGGATCCCACTCAATCAAAGATTTGGTCGGATCCGGTTGATGATAATTGGGTTGCGTGAATCAATCGCCTAATTTCACAATTTTGTACCCGATGGGAGTTTGTCGGCATTTATGTGGTAATTTAGATGACCTGTTTTACTTTCTTTATGATTAGGGTATTTTATTAGTTGTAATGAGTTTCTAGCCTAAGACATATAACTACTTTGCTTTCTCAATGGAACCTATGACTATAACCTTATTCAATATTGCTTCTTTAGCCGAGCTTCCCCTTAATGGTGATAAGGTTATGGCCAGCCTTTTTTACTGCAAGGTTCTTGCCTTTAGTTTCAGTGGGAAGAGTCAGTCTTATGGGAAGTTCATGTCTTTCTATAGGAATATCGGGAATGCGGCTCCGATCGAGAACGAGCATATTACCTTCATTTTGATGCTTGTTTGCAAATTCTTAATTTGTGCACCTAGTTATGCTCCTACCAAGGCGTACCTCCCATTAGCAATGGCTTTAGTGAAGGTTCATTGCTTCCAATTGGATGAGTTTGTCTTAGGTCACCTATACCGAGGTTGTAGTGATATATTGGCAAGAGGGGTGTTCTAGATCATGCTCCTCTACGTGCATTCTAATTTTTTTGACTTTTATCTAAACGGTTTACCATTGGTACCTTACTAAATGACTTATGGGTTTGACTTCCTTGGCTATCAAGGTCATGGGTCATGGGTCAAGACATGGGTCAAGACATGTTTTTAATCCAAGGTCATGGGTCAAGACATGTTTTGAATCCAAGGTCATGGGTCAAGACATGTTTCGGGCTCCAGATCCGATAGATGATATGTGGACTTGGTCAAGACATCTTGTGATCTGTTGGTTGGCCTCATATGCTCTCAAGTGATCAACTATCGGTGTAAGTTTGAGCTTTATTTTCCTACGGTAGCGGCCCAACAATTGGGTTTATGTTAGCACATCTCGTTACCTCTACCTTTTTGGTTAATGAAGATCTCCATAATAGGCATTTATTTACTAAGTTAAAGGATGTCGAAGCGGCCACTCTTGCTTCTTTAGCCAATGTTTTAGATCTTTGGAATTGTGATTCTATACGGCCGATAAGGTTTCTACTTCAGTCGCCTTTTAGGAGTGTTGGACTAGATTATTTAACCTTTATTTCATCCAGTTCTCTTCAGCCGATCTGATTCTACGCATGGGAAGTCTTGCTGGTACTTAGTCTACCTGGACTGAGAGAGGGAAAGGTGTTGATTTTTCATTATCTTCTCTTTGTTGAGCTTTTCTAAGGATGAAGAAGATGAAGTAGCTTTACCTCGGGCGCTGCTTAATTCGTTAGCGACCCCTCCCATTCACTCAACCATATTCTCGATATGTATCTGTTTAATTAACACATCCTTTATTCATAATCGTTTACTAATATGGGAAAATCAACTTATAACAGGATTTTGTTCTACTAGATGAGTGTTTCAAGAAATAGAGGTTGGATCAGGCCTCTAAGGTTCCCCAACTTCAGCTAATACTTCATCTACATTTCAGTAATATATTCCTACTACAGAATCTACTCTTTCACCCGGCCCCAACATTTGATGTCTTTGGCCGATCTGATTCTACGCATGGGAAGTCTTGCTGGTACTTAGTCTACCCGGACTAAGAGAGGGAAAGGTGTTCATTTTTCATTATCTTCTCTTCGTTGAGCTTTTTTCTAAGGATGAAGAAGATGAAGTAGCTTTACCTTGGGCGCTGCTTAATTCGTTAACGACCCCTCCCATTCACTCAACCACATTCTTGATATGTATCTGTTTAATTAACACATCCTTTATTCATAATCGTTTACTAATATGGGAAAATCAACTTATAACAGGATTTTGTTCTACTAGATGAGTGTTTCAAGAAATAGAAGTTGGATCAAGCCTCTAAGGTTCCCCAACTTCAGCTAATAATACTTCATCTACATTTCGATAATATGTTCCTACTACAGAATCTACTCTTTCACCCGGCCCCAACATCTGATGTCGGCCTTCATGGCACTCCAGCCTCATCGAGTACTAGTGATTAAATTGATGCCTTGCACGGATTATCTTTCTAGTAATCGAGGACGTAGTTTTGAAATTTCACTTCCACATTGTTTGTTTCTTCATATTGACTTTTGACTTTTGTAGGGGACTGAATCAACGAATGAGATACGTACCCTAGAAGTTTGGGTAGAAGCGACTAAGACCCTTTTTCTCATTCTTCGACGTGATCCCTTTGTCCCTAAAGTGAGACCTTTTATCTAAACTTCTATTGCATCATCAGTATGTCGTGAAGTTGTTTGGCATGCCTAGCAGAGACAATAGTTCACCCGAGTAACCAAGCAATACTGGATGTTGCATGACTCGCGCCTTCCGATTATAATTCCGAGGAAACTTAATGTCTCTAAAATTCGAGATTTAGGAGTTTTTCCATTTATACCATAAGAGTTCAACCAAGCTAGAGAAGTTTTCCTGGTCGATTAAAGCTCTCTTGTGGCGGAGGTAAATGTTTGATGATATGATCACGTCGTGGGTTATAATTCTGAGATGTGTGCAATCAATGCATGCGTGCTTCAGTTGGAGACGAATTTGAGTGCCATAAATGAGAACAAGGAGTTTGTGAGGGCCACCCGGTCGGTTATTATAGAGCAGCTAAGGGTGTATTTGACTAAGGTGGTAAATGATGGGCCCAGCACTCCGAGTGGATATTGACCATGGAGACAGCTCGTAGGAGGATAGCTTCGCTTTCAGCCAAGTGGGATGCAGTAAAGAACCACTCTATTCACTACTTCATATTTCACCTTTTTATCAAATTTTATGGCTTTGACTTGTTTCAGCGTGACTGAAGGGCCGTCCATTGAGGGATGATTTTTTTCCTACTTTTGATTGGTCGAGAGATCATCCTTATTGCTTTTTTCTATCTATTGCTTCAGCTCGCTATTATTTAGCAGCTAAATTCGTGAAAAATTTCACCCAATACACATATTGAAAAGGTATTTAGCTGACTTGCAATCTCAATTCGAGTCAACCGTGATTGACTTCACAAGGTTTTATTGATCAGAAACTTGACCGACTTCGAACAAGGTCGTTCAATATGGCTTCAACTAGATTTCATTAATTGGTTTTTTATGCAATATGTCTGCTAGACTTTCTAAACAATATTCATTGTTGCTAAAGACACCTCCGAATTGGAAAATGTTATTTCTAATTGGGCGACCATTTCTCATAAATTTAAGCCAACCGATTTTGACCAATCGGGAGGATCACCTTCGACACTGAATCACCGGTAGCGAACAATTTGGCTTTTATCTTCTAATAATAAGACCTGGTGACTCGGTTTTAATGGACCATCATATTGTTGATCGCTTATAAGCGGTCGACCTCTAAATCTTCTAGATCAATTTGCATCCTCTGTGTATTATGAGGATAGCAGATCATTCTGCAAAGTGGTTCTAAGGGATTGATTTTGCAAATATCCATATAATCATCAAGACGTTTCATTAATACAAATGGCCACGAGATCGGCCATCTTAAACACTTTAGATAATGAACTATGTGATTGTCTATCTGGATCATCAATTTTCATTCTTGAAATCCTATTACAATGAATAGTTTATGTCTTAAGCTTAGGCACTTGAGTCTTAATTAGCATTATCTCTATCGTCTCGGGTGGGCCGATCGAGTGTAATAAGTTTTGGTTAAGTTCTGTCGATAGCCAAAAAAGAGCTTCCTCTAGCAATGCTAGCAATAGTTTGATTCGGGGATAATCGGAGGCGACTTCACAATTACTAAGCGGCTGAAATGTCTCAGATCAGCAATCAGAGTACTCCAATAATTGATCCTAGGATAATCTTATCTATCTTTGTACGACATTTCCCTTCGCTGATTCAGAAGTGGTTGAATATCTACGACTGCCACATTAACTGTGGTTGGGAAAGGGTTCGAGCCAACTCCCATCGAAGGGGGCAACTTGCAGATCAACTGGCCTTTTCGATTTAATCCTAAATGCATTGTCTGAAATTGAGACAATCATTTATCCAATGGCGGTATAAGTTGTGGAACTTGTAATAATCCTTCCTCGCACTTCATCGGCCGAAGGTAGCTTATGGTCGGGAGAGATTTTCAACTTCTTGCTTTTGAGCAAGATATAGAAAATTTTGTTTGCTTTCGAAAGATCAAGCAAAGAAGCCTCATCTTTCTCGTGAGGGTACCATTTTTTGGTATCTCGATCGATTGACTTACTTTGGACCTGAAAAACTGTCGATTTATCTCCGCCAATTATTTCAACTATCCCAACTTCAAAATTGGATTCTTGGTAGTAGGTGCCTATATCACTCTTTCGTTGGGCCTTTTCTTTTAATAACTCTTTATATTGCGATGTTTTTATTAATAGCTTGAACAAATCCTAAAATTTCATCCCTTTGAACTTCTTGTGAACCTCGATATCAAGTTTATTAACAGCTAACTTTATGAACTCGGGTTCAAGAAGAGTGAAATGGAATTAAATGTGTTGTTTCTTAAACCGAGCTAGAGTAGGCATGGTCGATTCTCTGGCCCTTTGATATAGGGGAGACAAATAAGCTATTGTCACCTCTGATTGGACCCAATAAAACTAGGTATAAAAATAGTATTCCATTTCTTGCCAAGTCTAGATAGAGTTCGGCGACAATCATATATACCATGCAAAAGCTTACCCCATGAGATAATTTACAAATAGTCATAGCTAGAACCATTTGTTAGCACTGACCTCTTTGCATTGGACTATGAACCGACTGATATGTTTAATCGTCAACTGCATTGGGTCTTCGATTGAGAATAGACTAAAGTTGAGGACCTGATAACCACGAGGGAATGACTCTTGGTCGACTTCATCCTAGTATAGCTTATGATAGGCCGTCTACTATGGTTATCGGGCGATCAAGCTGTACATTTCTTGAACGATATTATAGATCATATCCCTATAGATCGCTCGCTGGTAGAGCGGCGACCCTCGGCTACACAAATAGAGCCAAGGGTTGTTGAGGGAACCGTAGCTCATCGCCTAAGGGACGATTTCCTTAGCGGTATGCCAACATAAGGAGCTAGTTGCGGCCTATAGACTAGTTGAAAATGTGGTGGTGGATACCTCGGTTGTGTTGAAAAGGCATATCTTCTCGACAGAGGAAGCGGTGCTCGCCTTTGTTGGTGGGATAGTCCAATTTTGAAATAAAAATTGATACTTAAGTCAAAATTTAATTACTTTTTCACTCATCAATATTTAAATTTTTTATTTTACCCACAATAAATTTTGGTCATGTTTATTTACACCTAACTCACTATCTCATCTGCTACAACTATCACCCTCACCGCCACTACTGCTTCTACCACTAATGCTTAAGAAAATACTAAAACTTTGTAAGAACAATTTTTTTTTCGAATTATTGAATTTTTTAAAGAATTTTAAGAATTTTTTTTTCAGAGAGGTGGCGACGATAACACCAATAGAAGTGGCGACGATAATGCCAGTAGAAGTGGTGGTGGTGGCAGATGAAATAGTGAGTTGAGCAAAAGATAAATTTATTAAAATTTATTACGGGTAAAAATGAAAAAAAAATACATATTAAAAGTGAAAAGTAATTAAATTTTGAAGTAATGATCAATTTATATTTTAAATTGAGTTATAAGAGAGTTATGGGCTAAAAGGTAATAGGATAGCAAAATATGAGTTTTCATAATACCTGATAGTATTTGGCTAATGCTTAATAGTATATGATAGTAAATGATCATTTACTTTAGACTAATTATATAAACTATTATATATTTAATGAACGGAGAAATTATATAACTCATATGATTAATATCTTGAAATATTAAAGTGATGGATCTCATATTAATCACTTATAATTTTCATATATCACATATTATACCCAATGGTTCATACTTTGTAACCCTTAACTATGACTTTTTATAATGATATCAAAGCATAAATACCATATACATAAGATGTTATCATTAGTATTAAGAATATATACCGACTACATTTAGTGTACTTTACCAAACACCTGCATAATGTTATTCTAACATTATTAACCATGAGACCCATCATTCTAAACCTTAACGAATAAGAAGAATAGGGTAGGGCAATAAAATAACTATAAAAGAAGAAAGAGAGAGCGTCGAGGTAAGAAAGTGAAGCGAATTAAGCCCAATTGTAGAGAGGACCGACCATGTTTGAAATTACAAAGAAATGAAAAATAATAATAATAATATTATTAAAGGAATTAAAGAGGAAGAAGCCCAAAGAGAAGTAGTGGGTTGGGTTAGCAAAAAATAAAAATAAAAATAAAAATAAAAATAAAAAACGGATAGCGTGAGAACTTGGAAATGGTGTAGAGAGGCATGAGCGCAAAATAGAGATTAAAACGTATCTGCTTCCTTTACCATTTTGTAACCAATTTATTACCTCAATGCGTAGCTGCTTCCTTCACGATGCTGAATCTCTCTTTTCCGCTGATAGCTTAAACTATTTGTCTTACCTTGGCCTATGTTTGGATGGAGGAGAGAGAGAGAATGAATATATTATTTAGAATGGAAGGAAATGAATTTTAAAATTTATTTTTAGTATTTAGATATTATTTTAATAAATAAAAAATTAATTAATTTCCTTTTAACTTGTTAATTATTAATTATTAATAATTTTCATATAATTTATTAGTTAATTATCACAATTATTTATACAAATAATATAATTAATCAAACTCAATATTTCATGCGGCCCTACACGGGCTTATTTTTATACCTCCACATGTTACATGGGTAAATTAGGAATTGTAAAACTTGTGTAAATATATATATATATATTCTAGCATTTTAAAAATTGTTAAAAACATATAATTATTTGGACCTTAAAGTCCCCAAAAAAAAAAGAAAAAAAAAAGAGAATTTTCTGAAGGTCTGTCTTATTTGGGCCTAACTCATGATGGACATATAAGGTAAACCAATGGGCCTATTATTATCAAATCAAAAATATTTTAGAAATCCTTATTCGGTATGTTCATTGCAGCCCATAGACGGCCCACCTAATTTTATTTTCAGTTGTAATAACCTTCTGATTCGTAGTTCAATTACCGACCCTTTCTATTTTATTATTTATTTATAGAGGAGTTACTCAATGCAGTTAATAACGTGACGTGGGTCAACAGCGTTTTTTAAATGAATCCCACTTTTTTCATGTAATGATGTTTAATAAAGTAAAAAGTATATTGATTTGCTAATGTTGAAGACATTGACTTTTAAGTATTTGGATTCGGTAACCTGACAATGACTGTCCTCACAACATCCCCTCCTCTTACCAATAAAGAAAAACCTAGAAAAGATGAAGTCAGGCCCCTCTACATAAATATTTTGGGAGAAAAATAATAATAATAATAATAATTCATAGAAACAGTATTATAAAATATTTAGGTTTGTTTGGTACAAATTTTGAAATATATTTTATTGATATTTTATGTTTTAAGAAAGAAAATAAGTATATTGAATTATGTTAGATTTTTATTTTTATTATTATTTTTTAATAATTATTAAAATATATATACTTAAATATTAAAAAATTACATTTTCACTTTATTTTCAAAATCCCTTCTATCGCCTCCGTCGTTTGAGCCGCCACGGGAAAAAAATAGATCTAATGGAGTTTCGAGCTTTAGATCTTTTTTTTTTTTTTAATTCTGGCAGCAGATCAGTGGTAGAGGTGGCAGAAGAGATTTGGGAAAAAAAAGTAAAAATATAATTTTTCAATGTTTAAAAATTAACAATTTATCATATTCTAAATTGAAAATTTTTTTGGTAAATCATATTTGTAATAGATCGATTTATCTTAAATATGAAGTAGATATTTTATATGATATGATAATATGAAATTGTCATGTATAATTAAAATAAATCGATATACCGTAGAGTCTATCCAATAATTTCTCTTTGAAATTTAAGATTAAGAGTTGATGAATGATAACTTTATGATTTAAATAAAGAACGTGCTAATTTCATTTTTATTTCCTTTAAATATATATCATTTTTAAATTTTTTTAAGTTTTGAGAAATAAAAAATAGAATAAAAAAATACACCATCATTTATATATTTATTTAATTCTCGAGACTATTAATTTCTTGAAATTTTATTGTATATATATTACATAATTTCTATGATAAATATTATTAAAATTTCTTACATAACAAAATAAGAGATAAATAGATTAATAATAGTTTGGTAGTATATATTAACATGAAAGTATATGAAAGTTGAAAGAGTATATAACGAAAATATTTCAAGACGGTCTTAAAATATGAATAATCACAAATATCAAACTTACGTATTTAGATAATTTATTTAAATATTTATAATATTATTATTATTCTAAAATATTTTTAATATTTTATGATGTAATATTCTCAAATTTAATTTATAATAAAATATTTATTTTATTGAATATTATTTATAATTATTATAAATTAAAATTAACTTATATTTGATATTTATCTCGGTTCCACCATTGATCTGTGTGGTTCGCAAATCATTTAATTCAATTAATAACGTTCTTATAATGTTTTGTAGTTTATTATTTTGTTTAAATTATGTATTGAAATTTCATGCCGACTCTTATTTAGCAATCGACGATTTTGTAATGGAGTAAGACATTCCGTGCTCAACCAATGATATCGCCGCTCACTTGCTTAGTGAGCTGTAGATATAGTTACACGTGGGTGGGCCAGCATTGGTTCGTAGGGAGCTTAAAAATGGATATTGGCTCTTAGTGAGTGAGGAGGCAGCAGATACTGGCCCTTACTCTGCGCTCTCTCTAATCATTGGTCCCCACAAAAGGAAGAAACTTTGTAAAAGATGCCACTTTTTGTCGCACACACGAGGGCCATGGAGCCCACAGTGAGGATATCTAACCAATCAATGGGTGAGTCCCAAGTGAGCGGTGATGCACTCAGTGACCGAAACGTGTATTTGTATTGTCACGGGCTTGGGTAGCTGTCAGTCATATCCATCTGTAACAGGATTTAACATAATTAAGCTAAATTATTATTATTATTTTTATATTTGATCCAGGCTCTTCTATTAAATTTACTAATCCTTAACTCATTCAACTTTGTTTCTCCATCTCTTCCTCCATTCTCCTGATCTAAACTATAGGATATATACATATAGTAATTTTAATACTCTATAAAAAATAATAATAATAATATAATAATATAGAAAAATAAAATACAGTAATATTGAAAATGATAATTAAAATCTATAATATCAAAATATAAAATAATATATATAAATAGTTTATGTATCTAATATGTAATTACAAAATATAATATTAAATAATATAAAAATCATAATATTTAAATATAAATCGAATTAAAAATGAAATTACGAATGTTGTAAAACATAACTAAAATATAGGGAAAATAGATTTGTAAATCAAATTGATGAAATGAGAAATTCTGAGGCGTGTGAATTTTCACAATATCTATAAAAATAGATTCTCCCTTCTTGCCAAAAATTGAATGGTGTATGTCTCCCAAAATATAATAAAGATCAATAACAATGGAGTATCATCGATACGATATCAACAAATTCACAGGCATTCTGAATTCTATCATACTGGAAGTTTAAGACTCTAGAGAGGGAATAAAACTGAGAGAGATGATTGTTCTTTGATATGTTTCCAAATAGAAGAAGACTATCAATTTTATAAGTTCATAAAAAGACAAAAAGTTAATGAGAATTGATCTGGACAGTTTTCGAAATTAATTCATGGTTTCATTCAGACTTAAATATGATCAAATCGAAAATTAAACTCTGGTCTTTAATCTTCATACATTTTACAAGAAAAAAAAATATTCAAGAGGGAAAGAAAACAATAAGTAGATCAAGATAAACTGAGTTATTTTTTGACAGACATTCGGCGCGTCCAAGTGTAAGCGCATGCGAACCAAACCCGGTCTAAATTTGCACTCCTTTGTATGCGAGTACAAGAGAATATTATAATTTATATTTTATTACACATTAATAAGTATATAATTTTACACATAAATAATCATGCT
Source organism: Coriaria nepalensis (assembly GCA_027186245.1). Taxonomy (NCBI): domain Eukaryota; kingdom Viridiplantae; phylum Streptophyta; class Magnoliopsida; order Cucurbitales; family Coriariaceae; genus Coriaria; species Coriaria nepalensis. Next base: position 3,973,198 of record CP114484.1, on the reverse strand, counting down.
TAACTGATTGATTATTCATTAGTCTGCATTATGGTTAAGTAAACCAGAACTCCATCACTGGAAGTGATACATGTAATCTTTGAGACTCGTAATCAATATTTGGCCTTTTCTCTTATTAATATTGGAGCTGGTTTCAAGTTTTTCAACTTATTGAAAGAGTAAATCTAATATAATTTCCAAAACTTCGATTAATCTATAGCATTTATGACAAACGCTGTCATTTACAGATCAGTTTCACCTCACCAGAAGAACTAGGGAAAAAAAAAAACACTATGTTGCTAATAATTCCAATCTCAAACATAACACATATAATAGATTTTATAATTTAAACAAACTATCATGTGCATAATCAACACCTAGAATATAAACTATCTCGACATAAACACTGAACAAACTTGTACTGAGTAATGAATTTTCCTAATCCATCAAATCCCGTCCTATAGAAACCCTTAGGACAGTTTGCCTCATTGTCCATCCTGCTTCTCTTCAGTTTTTTTAGTCGAAGCTGCACTATTAAGAAAATTATGAAGCTGTGGTAAATTCTGAACAATTTCGAAAATTTGCAACTTTTCAATATAAAAAAGTTGTGGTGGGTCTCAGTATGATCTAATTATGAAGTCACTGATCACGTTGTTAGTCACTAGATTTTCTACCTGAAAGAGAGAGAGAGCGAGGTATGCAATTATAATATATATATATATATATATATATATTAGTGAATAGGGTTTGACTTAATCATGTACTTAATCACTAAATTATGTTCTTAATATCAATATTATTACCCAAAGCACATGAACTAGCCAGCTGTCGGCCTATTCCTTCCATATAGAGTAAGTGGGAGTAAAGAATTTTCTTTATCTGTTTCTTTTTTTTTTTTTTTTAAATAAATGTTACTGCTCATTTTATTTATGACATAATTATCAATAAAGAAAACAACATAAAACTAAATATTACCAAAAACATCATAAGATATTGTATATAATTAAATTATATCTTATCACAATTATAAAAATTATTACAATTTATTATATGATCATAACCTATACCCATTTAAAAATATCTCCCATGAAAAAGATTTTGAGAGCTTCAATCAGTAGTGGTGATCATAAGATTGTATCTGACCAATCACATATGCTAAATTCATTTTTGACATTTGTGAAGAGGCTTTCCTGATTCAATTAATGATAAATTGATTGTTTTCTCGTGTTCTTACCTTATTGTAGTGATATCATTGTTCCTAGCTGTTGGCTTTATCCTTAAACAGCTTGTCTTCTTCATATATTAATTTGAAAGGCCGTAAATTCTACACTTTATTAAAGTGTAAATTGTGCTTTGGAAAGTAATTTTATTCACATGTGTTTTCAATTTGTGGATCTAAAGTTGGATGCGTGAGTGTAGCTACCTGGAAAGAAAACCATGGTTGGCCAGGTTGCCCGAATGGTTGAGCAGGGTGGCTGTTTGGTTCAAATTTTAGTAGTCTTTACGTCATGATTACATTTTTTGTGTGGTTTTGGTAAACAATTTTTTGTTCTTACAAAAATTTAGCTTTATTATAATTACTAACTGAGGACGTCTCATGATAGAATTCCATAATAACAATAAACTAGGGTTCTTGTTTATTTAGTTGAAGTGTATTTACTTGTTTTAGGTAAATTAAGAGACTTTATGTATTTAATTTTATGTATAAGTAATTTCGTAAGCTTAGAAGGCTTGCTTGTAAATATAGATTACAAATTGTAACAATATGATAGCAATTGTTTAGGGTAGACGCCATATGAATCGAACCTTAAATTTACATTAACAGTAATTAAACGTTTTAATATTCCCGACTATAATGATATGAAGGCTTTCTAATGAGACATTTAATAAGAGAGACTTTGTTCAATAGTTATTTGAATGAGAAAAACACTATTATCATATTAACATTCGGGAAGAGAGAAAAGTAGAAATTCGGTGTAGCAAACTCGAAGACGAAATAGCCTAATGGTGGGATGATTTATATGGTGGAGCGTTTGATTCAATTCTTTAAGCAGTAATAAAATGGATTAAAGAATGTGATTGAAAATAAATTAAATTAGTGATTTTAAATATATTTGTTTAGTTATATATAGTAATAAAGAATTATTTTGATTCCATATTTTACCGATTTATTCATTTAGTAGTGAATTATAATACATTTCAACTTGCTTATTATACTTAAACAAATTATGAAGAAAACAAAATTGAAAATTACTTCATATACCTAATATAATTTCAATATCGTGTAAATACCTATGTAAATAAATGAGACATTCATTATGCTCGAAATATATACGTTTTGAAAAGAATGGACCATTCCTAGTATTAGATGCTATACGAATGAAACGACTATTTAATTTTGATTGAAACGAACAAAGTAGAGGAATGTTATTTATTTGATTCCAGTCGACTTTAGTAAATCAAACCAAACACCTCCTTAAAGTTAGTAAATAGAGAAAACGTTCAATTCATTCATAGAGAAAGAATAGTTTCAATGTTATCCATGAAATTATTTCCTATCAGTATAAAAATCATATTAAATTATTGATATTAGAATTCTTACGGATATGTGGAGGATGATGATTGGTTAAGAATTCAAAATGAATTCAAATCTGCTAACGAGAGGCGACCGAATATGTTGATTGACCGATCAAATGTGAATTTCGGCTATCATGGTAAATTTGGCTCTAGTAAATTCAGCCAAGAGGAATTTTCCATCAATTTTGGCAAATAATTGGCTATAGATTGCTTATACAAGAATCACTCGTGATTTGATCTCAACCATCTACAGAAAAGACAAATGAAGATTACATTTAATAAGATATTTGATTTTGTCTCTTAGTTCATTAAAGCTAGCAGAAAATGGTCATAAGGAAGTGAATTTTCGGCCAACGAGAAGATAAAATCGGCCAGTATGTAAGGATAAAAAATAAGATCAAACTTTTCTAAAAAAGAGGCAAAAAATTCTTCTTTAACTATCATTTTCTGCAAAACAAATGTAGAAGAGTTGGCCAAAAATGGACGTGGTTGGCCGAAAATTAGGAGGAAAAAAAGTGAAAAAAAATTGGAAGAAATAAAGACCACATACGATAAAAAATATGATTGTTAAAGATTAGATTTCCCTCTAAAAAATTAGGAATATGGCCTATTATTAGGTTGGCCATTTTTATGTATGGGAATCACGAATTGGCCAAATTTTTGTAACTATTTTACTCTTCTAATTGCCTAATTCTTAAGGTTTATGTAGGGAATCAATCAATCGATCCATCAATCAATACACAAATTTCTTAGTTGTTTGATGTTTATATTTTCATATTGGATTCTTCTAGCAACAAATGTCTATCTTTTCTCCTTAAATCCATTTTTCAGAGTAATATTAGTACTGAGTTCTCACGGTCTTGATTTGTCATTCATCAACAATATATTTTTTTTTTCTTTTACTTTAATCTTTAAAGTTCTTTAATTTCATCTTGTTTATTTTTGTCGTAGTGTTAGATCTAGTTTAAATTTAATTTCTTGCCCTATAATAGATTTATCATTCAAGTTTCTTTACTTTAACATGTGTTCTTCGTTCATATGTTAAATCTCTAATTCCATCTTTGTTAATTTCCATTAGATTAGTATAGCCGATAGTTAAATTCTCTCATCAGTAGGCATGTTCAAAAGAATAAAACTTAAATTAGCTTCGATCATTTTGCCTATCTTTATATAAGTTAGATTAAGTTTCTTAGCAATTTGGCAACGTATTTATCTCGTTCATTTGAAAAAATATTTATATTGTGAAATCCATTTCAAATTTCTAACACACCTCCATTTTAATTAAATTTTACATCACGATTATTGAGGCCATTAATTTTCATCGGTAAATTTTCCTGACATCAACAAATTGGCACGCCCAGTGAGACATTTTATATGCGAATTGCTAAACAATCTACTAAAACATAATGGTGCAACGATTACGGAGTCATAGTCAAGATCCCTTGTCGAGGTAGTCTCCACCGCCTCATCAGGCCGATAATCCGAATATCAGTTAGAATCAAGAAGATCTAGCAGATACACCTCCGATGCTACCTCCGGAGAAATCTAGAGGCAGCCGAAGGAAGAAGTTGCCTCAACCCTCATGCTACATTTAAGGACTGGTTGAACTCCTATTCGGGTAAAGGTGCAATAGTTGGCCCATCCGACTTACGGCTGTAAGTAGTCGAAAGACGATTATAGAATATTGATACCTACTTTCTTGGCCATAAAGACGGTTAGAGAATACAATAACCTACTTTCTTGGCCATTTAGAACAGCTCGGCCAATTTTTACTATTGATCAAGCCACTTTACCCATCACTATAATGGGATTGTCATGGGATGTAGATGGAAAGCCAAATCCGTCACTCGTATTTAAGGTGGGGTGTAGATGGCGGTCCTTTATGAACACAAGCCGATGATCTAAAGATTATGGCGGCTATCCCACAAAGGCAACCCGATCTTCCGTCATATAATAACCAACACCAAAGATGTCTGATCATTCCTTATCGAAGTCATATGGTTCATTCAATTAAATAGAAAAAAATCATACATTGTTTCGGAACCCATCTATCAGGAAAATGTAGAACCTATTAGATTAGACACATAAAGAACGATCAGATCATTAGTTAGAGATCTACTCTTGGAGAAATTGACTCGTTCTTAAAGAACTTGATTTAAAAGTTAAATTGTTAATTTTTTTTAATTTATTAAGTGAATATCACACTTGCAGTGTTATCATATCCAAGGTGTGATTTAGATTTAATTTGAAATTAAATAAATAATTTTAAAATATTAAATTGATTAAAATTTTTATGAAATAAGGATTTAAAAATTATAAAGTCAAAAGATCATATTTTGGGTAAAATGGAAAGCTTGGTTACAAATTAAAGTGTTAATAGACCAAACCGACCCACGATCCAAAATAATAGTGAAAGCTTTACTAGGTAAAGTTAAAATTTTGTTTTGGAATCATTTATTTGTTTCAATTTTCCATGAAATCAGAAGATCAAACATAGAATAAAACCCAAGCGCCTTTAAAACGGGTTTGGGCCCAAGTCACATGTCCTTATATAAGGACCATGTTGAAACCCTAGGGTTCTCACCCTTGATCGCCATGCCATAGAGAGAGAAAAGAGAGAGAGAGAGAGTTTTTTTTCTTTGTTCATCTTTTCTCTCTCAAAACACTTCCCTCCTCTTAGATAATTGATTGTACATGAGATGATGAATCGATTAAGAAATTACCCATGAATTGATGTTCGTGTGAATACCAATAGAGATTGGGTGACAATTTTGAAACCAACTGAAGACATTAGTTACGGTGGCCTACGACAGTTTAGGTGGAAGTCTGTCCATATTTTGACGGAAAGAAAAGCTAGTTATATTCCTTTTTTATCTCTTCTTGTTGGTTATGAAGCATGGATAGTGGATTTAGGTTTTTGAATCGAAAAATTTTGAATGTAAGTTATGCATTGCACACCACACTTGATTTTGGGTAACCGTTTTCTTCGAATATTCGGAATCCATTTTTAAAAGTGGATTTCCGCTCCAGGTAAGTGAAGAACGTGGACTTACAGTACCTATAGGCAATGTTAGACTACTCTTGATATATGTTTCGACCATGGAAGATTCCATTGGAGGATTACATGCTCAAGAAAATGATGCAAGATAGGAATACACAATAAACTATTTAAGTCAGATTTTACAGCTGATTGAAATTAAATATTCTCCAATTGAGAAGTTGTTCTTAGTATTGTTCTTCGCAGTGCCTAGATTATGACACTGTTAAACACTCAAGTGTTTGTAATTTTCCGCACAAACCTCATAAAGTACCTTTTATCTCTGCCTATTTTGAAAATTCAATTGGATAAGTAGGCGATCATCCAACTTTATAGCTGTCAAATGACAAGTGCTAGCCAACTTTCTAGTTAATCATATGTTGACAAATCATGTGTTGATGGAGTCTGATGATACTTTCGAGGCGCTTTCAATCGAAAATCATCCATGGGAATAGTATTTTGATGGATCTAGCATTGAGATAATGGTTGGTGCTGGTATAGTTATCAAAATGCCTTAGGGAACGAGTAGTATAGGGTATTTACAACTGGAATTTCTATGTACTAATAATCAAGCCGAGTATGAAGCGTTAATTATCGGATTAGAACTCCTTGCTGAAATAGGAGCCACCAATATTGTGGTATTCGACGACTTTCTTCTAGTTGTCAAACAGCTTTCTATTAAGTATAAATGCACAAATCTAAGTATGACTTAGTATTTCGTCACTGCTACCTAATTATTAGATGAATTCGAGACTTTGAGCCTCACTCATATTTCTCGGTCTCATAACACTGAGGCAAATAGCCTAGACCAACTAGCCTCAAGATTATTGTTAGTCTGTGAGTAATCTACAAGCGGAAACGATAATTTAAATTTTTTTAGATCTAATCCTAAACATAGATTAAACTCATAAACATATATCAAGATCGATCATACAAACATATATCAACTATATATTTAATGGAAAGAACAGGAAAGATTCAGAAAACTAAAAGATTAAGTTCTAAGAAAACTTATTGATCTTAATACATAACCAAATGAATCTCTTTACTCCTTCATCATTGCCGAATTCAATAGAAAGGTTAAAGTTCCCAAGTGTTCACCCTCTAATCATAATTCATGCAATTCAGTTCATTCGGTTGATTTTCTATTTTAAGATTCATCATATGATTTAAAGAACTCCTGAAAAGAAAATGGAAAGTCTCATTTTTTCACACTAGGGATTTCAACCAAGAGTGCAAACACCTTTTGATTTTCGGCTATTCTAATGAGCTATTTGATACTCAATTAGGTCTCAAATTTCTTAACAGTATTAGGTTTTCTTAAACCAATTAAGGAAACAATGCGCCAAACTCACCTAATGTATGATTGACCACATTCTACTCCTCCTTACTCTCTTTCCTCTCCTTCCTCCCCACCCATTCAGTCCCTTCTGTAGGCTCAAGCATTTAAATGTGGCACCCAAGTTCTACTCCCTTCGCCCCTAGGAATCCAAAATACGGTAAGTATTGAAACTTCCACATCAATAACCAATCTAGTCCCATTAAAAACATCTCAAACCTTGAACTCTTCCCCCATACTATCATTTTCAATAAATGTTCCTATCTTCCTGGCTTTTTTTTTTTGCACTTTTTATCATTTATCATCTGCAAAAGTAAAATGTGAATCTGAACCCCTATAGAAACTCTTGTGAAGTTTAACTCAGATATAGAGCTAAAATAGGAGTCCACATTTGCAGGTTGAAACAATATCCCATTACAGACCAAAACTCTTGATCTAAGGCATTCTCCATCTCTCTAGGAAACTTGAAGGTAATCATACATATTCTGGCCAGAAAAGTTTTATGTCAGAAATCTGCTCCGAGGACCCCATACCATTCAGAATGGAGATAAATCTCGTACGATTCAGAACTTTGTCTGTGATAATCTTACCTACTAAAATAGACTTCTCCTCTATCACATCATTAGCTACATCACTGAAATCAATTTCTAGATCATCCATATCTGATTAAAACCTCTTCCCAAACACCCACCCAAATCTTAAGTCAACACAGTACAATACAAGTAACACTAAATAGTAGTATTGCAATACTGGTTCGAAAACCTCAGTCCAGATTTAATTGGAGTTGATAATTATGGATTAAGCTCTAATATGATAATTAGATTACTGATCTACGAAAAACTAAAGAGAAATTATTTTACAAGATTACATTTAATCCTTAAATATCGTTAAATGCTTTATATATCTTTTTATTTGATGCATTCATAGTTTTTTTTTTTTTCTCTAAAATCTTTTAGGAAGGGGTGGATAAATCTTGTATAACACCTCGCTAATGTTCTGAAAGCTACCATTCAGGGACGACTCTACCATAAGATATATAAAGAATTCACCTAAGAAGGCCTCTCTATAAAAAAGATTAACAATTTTTAATTTAACAATAAAAATTAATTAAATAATTCAAGATTTATTTAATTATATTTTAAATAATAGGGTCTATTTTGGCATTTTAATTGGAAAGGCCCCCCCATTTTAGATTTAAAAATAAAAATTTAAAAGCCTAATTTTATATCTTTGACTTAGACTCCAAAATGTATTGAACTGGCTCTGCCTCCGTCGAAAAGAGACAATGGATAAGGTGGTAGTGGACTACTAATTTCCCCAATCTCTGTCAAACACTTTATTTGGCCACCAATAATATTATCGTTAACAAAACCACCACTACCACCACCACTCTCCGGCAGTGGCACAGCGGCATAGCCACTAAAACCCTCCACTGTGACCGCCAAGCTCGAAGATACCCCAAACCCATGATTCCCCACATCCCCCTTCACAATATTAATTTTAGGCCAAGGCCTCTGAATCCACATAGACTGTTGACTGGCTGACTTCATCGCAGGCGATAGCGATGTTGACGACTGAAATAAACGACCAATCTCGAAACCCGTATCGGGAGATGAATAGGCATGTAGATTCCCCTCCCCGTTCATCTCCTCCTCCTTTATAAGAGCTTCACCTGCCATGTAGGAGGAGCTAGTCGTGACCGCGTCTATATTGGAAGATCTTATAAGCCGTGGCTTCTTCTCGCTAAGTTGCCGTGTTCGGCGTTTTTTGAGCATCATACAGGAAAGAATTTCTGGGTCCTCCACGACTTGATTAAGGAATGAAATCATTTGTTGAGGTCGTCGTTCGGTTGCTTCAAGACGCTTGTTCATCCCTTGAAGCTCTTCCTCCATGGCCTTTTGCTCTTGCTTTAGCTGTTCGATCTCCATCAATATTTCTTCATCATATAGATCAAGATCGTTCTTGTAGAAGTTGTTAATGTTTCGACTGTGCTTCCGTCGAGTTATGTTCTTCAATAAATGCTTTTGCCCTCGTAGAAACCACTCGTTCGCAAATTCCCATTTATCTGGATCTACCTTCCTAAATCCCTGTAAGGAAATAAAAAATAACCCAAAATATTTCTCAAAACAATTTACATATCAAGGAGACGTTCTTCTTACACATACAGATAATAAGAACCATAGAGAGATGTAAATATTGAAAGTATAAACCAATAGACAAATGAACTCATGTTTCGTGTCAATTAGCTCATTAAACTAGGTTATCACAATCAAGCAATAATAATACAATATTTTTCTCAGCCTTAATTTATTGGAATGCTAAAATTCATCACAAAAATTAGAGTTTAATTCTTCTCAAAATGAAATATAAAAAATGCTACCTTTCTAATTTCAGACAAATAACATGAGCAGATATATTATAATTAGCAAATGAATACAAATCAGTAACAATATATATATATATATATATATATATATATATATATATATAGACAGACACATACGTAGGTATTGAGCTGGCGAACAAAACTGGAGAAATTGTTGTGCTTGAAATAACCAGGCAAGATTCTGTTTGAGAAATCTAAAGGGTCGATGACGATGAAGCTATTGTTAGCTTTTCCCCAGCTGATTAAGCGGTCAGTTGTCGGATCGTCGACAATCTGATAGGTCTTCAAAACGAACGGTGCGATGATGTTCTTGTTCTTGCTATTGTCGACAATCCCCTCCATACCATAAACTCTCTCTCTAGAACCCTTATGACTGAAATCTAAGACCTTCTACTCTCTCTCTCTCCAACTCTATTTTCGGAAGGTCTTCCCCTTTTTGGAATGAGATAAGGCGGCAGAAGAGAGATTTTATAATCGAAGATGAGAAGGTACTGTTAGGGGGAGGGAGGTTACGTGGCGAAATCCGGACGGTAATTACTTCTTATGCCTATTTTTTCTTTTTTAATTCACGAGATGGGACCCACTTTGGGTCCGTTTTCTCTCAAACGTCCAGGTCAAAAAAGGAAAGAGAGAGAAATTTAGATATTTTTGGACAGGAGAGAATGAGAGATGGACTGACATTTCACGCGCCGCGATGGGAGCGTTTTCGTTATTTTGAATTTCTATGCTGGCCCGAGTTCTTTCTTACGTTCAAGTAGTTCTCTACCCCAGTAATCTGCAGTTAAATGCGAAATTATAAATTAATAATTATAAATTTAATTTAATTAATTTTAAAATGATTTAATATATTATAATTATTTTTAATAAATTATTAATTAATTAATTCATAAATTTAATATGATTGTATCATGCATGTAATAAAGATTATATATGCTGGATACTAAATTGTCAGTCACCAAAATTTCAAGTATTTAATTAAATAAGCACTGCAATACTTAGTATACTTTGTTATATGTAGAAAACACTGATCATATAAGTTCATTTTTTCCACAGGATAAATGTTAATACATATAAAGAGGAGTCTTAAAATACTCATGGAGAGTATATATATATATATATATACTCCGAATGGTTATAATGACTGTCATGCCATGTCAACACAATTGCTGATGTGACATACTCTCCACCGTTGGGAGTATATTCACTATTTGCAACGTATTCATAAAGTAATCTAAATTATCCAAACTACTCAACAGTGAAACATGTCATGTACTTCAAATTATAATTATCATTTTCTTAGTAGCGCCACGCGTACATTGAATGAATTACTACTATTCGTATAAATTAAGAAACTATATAGAATTTATGTATGTCGAAATATTATAATAAGATTAGTATGTAATTAGTTAGTTAGATTTCAAAGGCTACGATATACTTAACATATAGTTGAATTAATTTAGTCTCTAAATTAAGACGTATTTCTACTTAATTTTTGATCTTGAATAATTATATTTTTATTTTTTTCTACTTAATTAACTTTTTAGAGATTTTTTTTTAATTTCGAAAGCAAGCTACGATTTTAATAATGTTTTAAGTTTTCTCGAGACATATCGATAATATGTTCCTGAGTATCATAAGGAAGATAAAGAATGAAATACTAGCAGTAATTTTGATTACAATGTTTTAAGAATTTTTAGAAGTTTATTTCCGGAGTCTCAAGATCTAAGGATATGATCTTAATATGTGAATATTTTCATTAATTTTTATTTTAATTTATTTACAAAAGTGTATATCACCTATTAACTATAAGTGCATAATTTAATTAGCCACTTCATATTATTTTGTAAATGAGATTAGGAGTCCGAGCCCTACCAAATTTTTCCAATTCATCTATTTTATCTTTTATAAATAAAATTTAATTAAATAATAATAATAACTAAAATTAAAATTAAGACGCATATATGGTGATAGTAAAATCTCTCTTTTTTTTTTTTCTTTTCAGGAACTCATTCAAAGTTAGTTGGATGTTGTAATTCCAACAAATATATGTATATATATATATATATATATATATTATGATCTAAATTGGAATTCACTTGTCTAAATCTAAATTCTACTTATTTTATTATTATGATAAATCATATACTACGATCACAAGAAAATAGAGATTGGAATTCACATCTATATATATCTATAGATATATTTTTAAGATTTATTATTGAAATTCACGGATAATTATTAAATTTGAAGAGATTTATTTTTAATATTAATAAATTTTATAAAATCGTAATTCTAATAAATTTTAAAGGATATATTTAAAATAATATTTTTTTCTTAATAAATTATTAAAATGCCTAATAATCTTTTCAATAATAAAAAGTCATTAACTTTTTTAATTTTAATATTAACTGTTGATAAATAAAATTATTAATAACTCATGATAAATTTTAAAAAATCTATTTATAATTTATAAAATTTCAAAAAAAAAATATTTTTATAATATTATTAAATCTTAAAAAATAATGTATAATTTACCTTAAATTTTAACATAAAATTTAAAACACCAACCAAATTGACTAGCTAGCTATACGCTATACATAATCATAAATCAATTCATTAGCTAGCTATACGCTATGCATAATCATATATCAATTCAAAATGTCTTTATCATGCACCCTAGACCAATAGCAGTCCATATCCTTTCCTTTATTTGAGGAAATCTTGCAAGAAAATCTAATGGGTTCGATCATAAGAGAACAACAGGGGGAAAAAAATTTGATTTTTGTTTTTAGTCCGTATAGACTCTTTAGTAGTCATGGCTCCCGGAGGAGGAGACATGAACGGTGAGGGCCGACTTGTATGGCTTCACTTTACTTCAATTAAAATTTTACTTTAAGATCATGAAAATTTTATAAATAAATTTTTATATTTTCATTCTTAATCTTATTTAATTTAAATTAAATTTTCATTTTAAAATTATTAAAATTTTACTAAAAATCTATCCGTGTCCACCATAATTTTTATATAATATTTATTTTATACCATTCCAAAAAAAAAATCTCTTATCTTTGAATCATTGACTGTTAAATTCATAATTCAGGCTTTTCTCTTCTTTTTTTTCCCTCCAAAATCCGGAGCCTTCTTCTGTCTTTAACTTCTCTTATGAACTATCTGCTAACAGTGTTGAAATTGTTGATTGGTTAATTAAAGGAAATCGAAAATGAAACGATAATAAACGTGATGGTGATAATTTGCTTAAGGTCGGTCTAAGTTTGATTAACAACTCTGATTCACCCACCACCGCCCCTGGGATTTGACAGTCAACCAATGAAATGATCTAACTCATTAGTACACAATTATCAACGCCAGCCTATAAGAAACGGAGATGCCGACTTAATCAACAAACTAATAACTAAGGCAATTGGGATATGTAAAGATTTGATTTTAACTGGTGGGGCATGCCGCATGCCGCATGCGTGTACAGACTAACAGTTCAGTAAGAGTGACTGCTTGGGAAAGGGACCAATCTAAAGAGATGTGAAATTTTTAAAAGGAGATTTGAGGAAAGCTCTAAAAGGGCCTAAAAGGTTCCAGATTATCGAGATTTGAGGAAGAAAAAGGGCATTACATAAATAAGGTAAATAACTGCGTATAGTTTGAGTGATCCAATTGTACGGCATAGCATCTATGCAGTCTTTTATAATTTGGACGCAATTCAGTATTTTTTAATAAGTTATATCGATTAAAAATGAATTGTATTTTAAAAAATACGAGAGTCATCGCATTTAATTTAATGACCCGTGTGTTTTTTAAATTCCCTCCCCCTCCCATTCTTTCTTATGTTTTCTTTTGTATCCCCCTCGCCATTAACTTATCTTTGAAGCTTTATTTAACCTCCATCAATGAATTCATTCGAGCTTACGAATTCGTTAGAAGTTACGAACCCATTCTCTCTCGAAAACAAACTCAATGCGTTTTAAAAACTCCCGATGACTCAAACTAGTAAGAAATATGAAATTATCAACATATAAGATGTTAATTTGAAAATCTCTGATGGTCCGAACTGATAGGAAATAAAAAATTACCGACATGTGAGATGTCGGTCTGAAATAAAAAATTACCAACATGTGAGATGTCGGTTTAAAATAAGAAATTATTGACATATAAGATGTCGGTCTGATATATATAGACCCACATGTGAAGAGCTCTTAGATCCTTTGACTTTTTGACTTTTCGACTTACATGTAATCTAAGTTACTCTAAAAGTCGAAGGACATTTCACAGGTCAAAGCCTTTCGACCCGTAAAATAACTCTAAGGGTCGAAGGGCCCTTCACAAGTCAAAACCCTTCAACCTTTAGAGTTAGTTACATGTGAGATGACAGATCAAAAAGTCGAAAAGCCCTTCACATGTTGGTCTGTGCATCTCAGACTGACATTTCACATGTTGAAGGACCTTTCTACTCTTAGACTCACTCTACAGATCGAAAAGCCCTTCAACCCTTAGTCACTACACGGGTCTAAGGGTCTCAACCTATGAATGACCATTTCGACCCTTCGACGCCTACCGACATCTCACATATCGATAATTTCATATTTTCTACTAGTTTGAGCAATTAAGAGTTTTCAAAATATATTGGTTTTGTTTTCAAGATAGAATGGGTTCATTGATGGAGGAGGGTAAAATGAAGTTTTGAATGTATGTTAATGGAGAGGAGGGTACGAAAGAAAGAAAAGAAATGAAAAATTTTAAAATACATGAGTCGCTAGGTTAAATGCAATGACCCGCATATTTTTTAAAATGCAATTTGTCTATATACGACATGTCTTGTCTAAGGATGTCGGATCTGCATGGATGGGTAGGATTGCACGGACGGTATGAACACTATCCAATCAAGATTCCATACAATCTGACCCCGTAGTTTGATATCAACCACATAAAGGTCTAATCAAGAAAAGATATTAATAGATAAAGTTTTAAATACCTGCTCTTGTTACTTGTAAATATTTTGGCTAAGATTTTGAAAATGAACTGAAATTCATATTAAGACTGTAGGTCCTAAATACATTTTAGTAAAGACTACGCGGCATAATGATTTGTAAAATAACCATCATGGACCATTTAACCGTAAATCGATTGAAAAAAGTTTGATCGTCTAAGCAAACCCTTAGCTACACCATCTAACAATTGAAACTCATTTATGTGTATCAACTCAACCAAAAACTAAATTAATTATCCATAATTTATGAGTTTTAATCAATTAAAATTTATCGTAAGTCTCATTTTTTTCAAATTCAGAAGATTTGCTCGGGGTGATAGGTTTTAACTCCTATCCTCCCCCACGATCTAACAATTTTATTTATTTATTTATAAATAAAAAATATCATGCTCTTTATTCCTTCATCTGCTATTTTTTATATATGTCATTTTACACTTTTATTTTATTTAAATACTTCCCTCTTTAGCTCGATAGTTCTTACTTCGAATGTTAGGTTGTTACATAATAGACTTAAAAAATAATATGAATTTAAAAGATGCAACCCATTCATCTAGTGGGTTCAATCAAATTTTATCCAGCAAATTGATCAGATTTTTGCCAGGGTACAAGCCACATTTAGTTCTCAATTCATATAGTTCTCACATTTGAATATTTTGAGTAAAAGTTATACTCGATTTATTAAGATAAGTCTTAATAATTAACAAGGGAAAATTGAAATAAATTGTAATGATTTTACTTAAATTTTAAATTTGCTTTGATTAGGATTAAGTTATAATAAATTCTTTCAAAACTCACCGAGATTAGTAGTTTCCATATTTAATTGATATTTCGATGAACGTAATAAATTAAAAATATTAATGAATATTTTATTAAATTAATAAATTTTTTTAATCCAGAAGGTTATTCATTTACCAAAGATTTTTCCGTAAAGTCCACCGTTTCAAACGCCGGTTTGATAGATTGGAGACAATAGCTTTAAACAAGTAAGGATTATGAATTAATATTTTATTTTATTAATTGAGCAAATTTATATCATTTAAAATCGTTCGATGTTATATAAAGAGATCCAAGAGTTCTGATTGAAGTGAGATGAATAAATAAATCTTAATTAAATAATAATAAAATAACTTTTCACTACTTCAACCAAAACATTTGCATCTTTTTATTTAATATCCAATAATTTTAAATAAAACAAATTATCTCGTTTGAAAAAAATGTAAACTTAACCTCCAAACCCTAAAAGTGTTGGTCTGTAAAAACAGAAAGATGAAAAATTTAACAAAATAAAATATCAAGGCGGACAGGCAAAAGATAAGAGGTGATTAAAGAGAGAGGGAGGGGAGTGTACTTGTGAATGTTACTACAAGTATTGGAGATTTTTGTACCTTAAAAATCAAAGGTGATCATATAAACAACTCAGATAAAGATGGTGTTTAGGGCAGAAGAAACAAACTAGGAGTAGGGACTCTTGGAATATTCCCTTTGCATCTGATATGAGGAAATAAACCACCCATCATGAGCCAAACTGCAACTCCAAAATTCTCCAACGAGGAAAACATTACCCAATTCATGAAAACACACTATAGATATCATTTAACTCCCCTTAGCACGATGTTGCAGGATTAAATTAGCTTCCGAAGGAATCCACGAGAACATTGTACTCAGTCAGATGCCTCTGAAATTGTGCTAACTGAGTCTGAAGCTGAAGAATTCCAGCAGCTTTCTGAGAAAGAATGGTGTTTAATTTGGACATATAATCATCTAATTGATTTCCGGGTTGGTCAGCCTCGACCAGCAGACTCATCTCCTATAATATGCATGTAAAATCATATATTTGAGAATGTAAACATAAATGGAAGTAAAAAAGGGGGGGAAATGAGGTCAAAAGGAAAATGTCATTGACCTCTCTGACAAGGTCTATTGTCTCCTCTACTTGTCTCCTATGAGCATTTACCAAATCTTCCTCTTCCTAATACGATTCCAAATAAGAAGTCAGTTAGAGTTGAGAAATTGTGGTTAAACAATCCAGCATTTGGTCTACCGCTATACCTTCAAAAGAGCATTAAGTTCATCCTCGGTCTGAAAGTCGGGTAAATAATCACTCTGTTTTCTCTCGGTATTCTTCCTCTTGTCCACTGAGGTTGACACTTGATAACTTTCGCTCTTTTTATTGCTCATCCATGAATATGAGCTTGCTTGTTCATATGACAGCTCAGCATAATCAGTATCATCTTCAGTGATGTCATTTTGAGTACCTTTCTGACTTTTGTAGTCATCTAAATTTGGATAAAATGGTGGAGAAGCTTCCCTTTCAATCTGTTTGGACCAACTGGCTCTGTTCTTTTCATTGGGTAAATTAGCTATGTTGTCCTCAAAGGCAAGTTCAGTTATCAGAGTGGAAGACAATGGTAATGCAGTTGACTCTCGAAGATTTGAAGATGATGAAAGATCTCTCCTGGAACTGTTCCCTTTTGAAAGACCCTTTACCCTGGAATGAGGACATCATAAATAAGGATTTAACTCAAACACACTTTAAATTACCTAAATCTTTGTTAAAAGGAAAAAAATATGCACTTACCTGTCAGTATATCTAAGCGTATTGAGAGTGTGCTCGCATGATCCTGAGCTTGGTGAAATGCATGATATCATAACAGTGCGAGAATCACCAACAAATGAATCTCTAAGAACTTCAGTCAACTTACTCCCTCTGAAAGGAATGTGACCCTGATCGTTATCAAGAGCTCTAATGCATTCTTTAAGAGCTAGTAAACTTTTATTAATTTCAGCACCTTCCATCCTGCAATCAAACATTTCAAAATCAACCTAATATAGTTGAATATTAAAATTCAATGAATGGAACTTTCTCCAAGGACCATATTATAAGAAAGATAGATTGTGGAGGAATAACAAATCTCAACCTTGTCTGTTTATCATTGTCAGTAGTGTCTGCACCACGCTCACTTCCAGCGAGATCAATGAAAGATAGCTTTCCTACAAGCCTGGCAGGTTTTGTTTCAGCACCTTCAGGTGATCTCTTAACACAAAGCTGAAGTATAGCATGTGATCTGGAGGATTCCTCATTTGCACCTGTTGTGCCAGTGCTTCTCGTGGCATTGCCCTTTTCAATGAACTCTTTAATTGTATCGACGTCAGAAACCCGGAACTCTTGTAATCCCACAATGCATACTTGCTGTTTCCCATCCTCTCTCATGAAAAGTTTTCTGCAAAATCAAAAACCGTTCAGGGACATGAAAAGATCTTGTATGTTTCTTGACCCATTGGTTAACATAACTTACTTCCGCTCGTTGAGTAGATCAAAAAGTTTCCCTCCATATATCTCAAAAAAGCTGACATACAACTGAAAACCTTGGTTCCGGTACAAATGGTGCATTAATCTTAGAACGTCCTGAGAGGCTTTTATGGGTAGTGGTTGCATAGTAAAAGTTTTTCCACTACCTGAAAACAAATTCAGAAAAAATCAAGCTTCTAAAGAGCAATAAGAGAGAAGAAAAAGGACAAAACATCTGGAATAATTTACCCTACTATACCAACCCCAAATAGTGCATGTTTTTAGAACATTAAAAGATATCATGATATAGGTTCAAAATGTCTTTAAATAGAAGCCAATAGAATTAGAAGTACTTGCCTGTTTGCCCATATGCAAAACAAGTTGCTTTTGTTCTGTTAAAAATAAGAGGAACTATGGGCTCCACAGTCTCCATGTACACCTGTAGTAACAAAAGGAAACATATAATAAAATCATCTTGCTGACCCTCATATAATCAATCAATTCTTGATCAATACTTACTTTATCATTTGAAACGCCTTCACTCAACACTGCATCAAAGACAAATTCATGTCTCTCAATGTACTCTGTTAGGTCAACCTGCATAAGATGGTGAAGCTGACATTAGAAAAAATACAGCACCTCAGTCCAATATTTATAAAGAATTCAAAGATCTGCAGAAAGTACATTAACTTCGTCCATTTAAAGCAAAACTGACATGCAAAAGTTGAAATAGTAAATTTTCAATTCAATGTTATGATGAAAGTTGTCCACTATTTAGTCCAGGTACTAAGAAACAGATTCTGCAACCTCTCTCTCTCAGCATTTATGTGGTTTGATATTAGATGAAGATACTTATGTTCAGACAATGATCATCAAACTAATAAACTGCTCACCTTGAGTTTTGTTTCATGGACTGTAAGGGCATTTGAATTTGCCTCTATGGTAATAATGTCTTCTTCTTTCTTGGCAATTTCCTTTTTATTTAGAGGTCTCTTGCGCACCTGCATGGAAACAATCATTTGAATGGCAAAGAGAACGTATAGTGATTCAATTACAACGGCTTTCACTTCTAAGTTTTTCTTTTTCTGTGTGTTGAGGGAGGGAGGACACATTACAGGCTAGGGACTTCGGGAGCATACATATTTGGTATTGTAATTGAAGTGTCAAGATTCAAATGCAGGGCAAGCATGCTGGAATAATCAAGTAGAAATCAACTCAGTAACAAACGTCTAGAGATGATCAACAAGCATACCACAACTCTGATCTTAGCAACATTGTTAGCTCTTTCCTTGTCTGCCGAGAAACTTCTCAGAAGATTGTTCTCTGGCACACCGCTGGATCTGATACTAGGCTTATTTTTCGAAGGAAATGGCTCAGATTCATCAAAACTTTTACCATGAGCAGGTTGCTGAACTCTATATCCATCAGGTATACTGGAGAATAGAATCTACAGATAGAGTTCAAATTTCATTCATGAATTGCCTGTTGTAAAATTAGTCCCAGAAAGATTGTAGTTAACTCACTCATAGAGAAATAAGTGATGTAACTTCCTGAATCAGAGTCCGTACAAAATTTCAGGAAGAAAAAAAAAACCTTTGCTGTCCAACTAATCTACCTGTGACTCAGGATATGGATTTGGAAGCTCTAGAATTTATTTTTAAAGCAAAAATACAAATTTTTAAATATTTGGGGATAAACAAAATTGTAGAAAGAGTATTGACCAGCCAGAGGAAGACCATAGACATCTAGGTAGTTTAAAACATTTAAAAGCTAAGAGAACTAAGAATTTTCATTCTACAAAGGAAAGTAACCAATTGTTCATTTGTAAGTGGTTTATGCACATGCTTACTTGCTACTTTCTGATCCGGAAAGTAGAAGAAGCTGAGCTGTGCTTCACATACTCAAAACAAAAGCGATGCTGATATAAATTTGAAGGAATTTTATTTTATTTTCATTTCCCCTTTTCAATTAAGATCTCACAGAGTTGAACTATGAGAAACACGTAATCACAGAAACAATTTTCAATGTGACATTAAAGAAGCATTCAAACATGACCTACAAAAAAAGAGCCAGAAATGTATTAATTTCTAATATAAATGTGCCAAAAGATATAAAAAAATCATTATCATCGTTGTCACTGAAGAATTAAAATTGAAATCAGCAATGAAAACATTTATATTGCATGACATGCCTATATAAGCACACATTCAATCTATCAAGCAAATCTAACCACAGCCAAGAAATACGAGAACTAAATCAATAATTGATGAAACAGACCAAACCTCTGGTAATAACTCAGTATCAAAGGAATGAAGATCGAGCAGGCCGGGACTATACTGACTTGCCAAGACTTGATCATCACCAATCTTCCTCATGCTCGAGGATCTTGAGCTGGCCAGATGCGTCGAAGGATCCGCAGAGGCATCATTGAAGCTCCTCTGTCCACTCCTACTCGTTCTTGAGCCAAAATCCTTCACATTCGAGAGATGGAATCGTTTCTTTGATCAATATCATTAAACAGTCCATACTCCATATTACAGCTGATTATCGATTTATCAGTACTCAATCGTACCTCAGAGTGATTGGACGGTTGCAGCCATCTCCCACCGGAAGCGAGAGCGTCGATAAAGTTATCGGAGTGCTGTCTTTGGTGATGTACTGCCGAATTAGATCTCGACATTTGTCTTCCTACCACGTTCATCGCCGATCTCCGATTTTCTTACCGGACTTTAACAGAAGAGAGAGTAGGAGAGATGGAGAGATGGAGAGATGGAGAGATGGAGCTTGTCGATGTAGGTGATGGTTGAGCGGAAGATATTGATGAAAAGAAATGTGATCGTTTCTCTCTAATTTCTTGTCACTTTCTCGTCAAACAAACAGTCAGCTAGAGAGAGAGTGAAATATTTCAACAAGCATTTGAAAATGGGTGATGCGTATGAAATTTAAATTTAGACAAAATTGAATGAATTAGTCATTCACACTTATTTAAAATAATTATTAATTTATCTAATTTTATCCAAAAATTTATCTCTGCTCACGCAACACTTTCGTGAACGAGAATCGAGGTCTTTGCGAACGAGCACAACGGAATGAAGGGATCAACAGTACAGTACAGTACAGTACAGCAGCACGCTCAAATACTTGAGAAGTTCTTACATATTAACTTTTTATCCCCAAAATATTTGAAACACTTATTTTAACCCCAAAGGTTTATTAAAACTATAGAAAAAATTAGGATAAACCCTCCAAATTTTCTAATAATTATAATAGATACTTAAAACTCTAAGTAACTATAATAAATACTCAATTATAAATTTTAATTATAATAAATACCTAAAATATGTTAACCTGCACATATTGTTGAGATAGCAATTAAAACATTTTTGCCATATCATAAAAAGATCATTAAAAAATGAAATCAAATAAATTTTGAATTTTGTGATCTAATTTATATATGTTCATGTCTACCATCCATCTACTGTTTGATGAGGACAAGGCTAGCACATGAATTTATGTATATTCAGATCGAATTCAAGTTTTCGATGGTCCAGTTATAAGAGCTTATGTGAGGAAATTCAAAGAAGCACTTAATGAGATGATTCAAGTAACATGAGTTCACGCCAAAGCATGGAGGCCCATTAAAAGTATTGAATGTGATTCTCACGGATTGCATTCAGTAGTTCAAGCTTTATAGAAGCCTATAATGAAAGAATGAGCTTATTGAAGAGTTTCAAACTAATTTGGCCAATATCATCAAAATAAACCCAAATGATGGATAAAGACTTTTAACTAATTTTCAAGCATTTATTTAAGTTTAATAACTCCAAATCATGTGGGAGATAGCTTATTTTTGGGTTTTTTGAGCTATTTTGATCAGATTGGGCTAATTGAGCTTTATTTAATAGTCATTTCAGTTTTTTTGGATTTTATTTAGTTGTCTGTTTAGTTTTCTAGAGTCCCACATTGCTTAGTTTGTGTTTTTATTTCTAGAACATCCTTTGTATAAAGAGTGTTGATTTCATTTATAGAGGCATAACAGTTATAAAATATATGAGAGAAAATTCTCTTTAGTTATTCTAAAATTTTTTGAACTTATCAGATTTATCTATGTATGCATCCCGACTTATCAATCCGTTCTTCCATCTGGGATTGTGACATCTTTTACACCTCATTTAGATCTGAGTAGAACAATCTTGGATCATTGAATCATGAGTTCATCATCTTTAGGTGTGATTCGTATCATTTAGTATCAGAGCTTTAGTCCTAGTCTCAGGTTTATCTATCTTTTTTCAAAATTTCCATCCCAATTCCATTCTTTGTTATTAGAGTCATTTTCATCCAAAAAAAAAAATTTGAAATTTCCGTTTAAGCTCTTTTATCCATGCTCTTAATGTTCTTTATACAAAATTTCCTAAAACAAAGGACACATTGTTTATGAAGTCTTGTTAGATTGAGATCTAATTCTTACTTATTTCAATTGCAAAAGTTTGTGCTAAAATCTTAAGTCAGCCTTGTTTCATTATAAATCCAAATTAGAACATTGGTGAGTCTTGGTGGATTGTTGCTGAGATTTGGTAATGGTTTGTTTAGTTCTAAGAAGGACTGCAAGAGGATTTTACGAGTGGGAAAAAGGCAAGAGAGTGTAAGAATATTATAGGGTAAAAATCTGGATATGTTGAGTGAAACATGAGTAAAATTGAGTAAATCATTCTTTGAGTGAAGCACATGAGAGAGTGTTGCAAGGTCCTTTCATTTTTTTTGTTTCTAACTTTATTTTGCAAAAAACAAAAGATGTCACACAATAGTCATGAAGGTGATATAGAAGTGGCTGACTCGACGTTGTTTACTAAGACTATAGTGAGAGAGATTATGCATATTTTGCGGAGGGAGTTGGAGCATATACATAAATGGTTGGGTCGAATCGAGAATGCACATAGGGAGCTGTGACAAGCGGCTCATAATGAACATAGGAGGGAAAGAGTTTCTACCTAGGGAAGTGGGGGATAAAGGTGAGGAATATAATGGGGTTAGATTCAAGGAGGAAGATGATTGAAATTCAATGGGAAGTCTTAAGAGATATGGGAGATTTAGAGAAGCTAGGAATTGAGAGATAATAATATAGGTAGCATTAAGACGAAGATTCCTTCTTTCTAATGGAAAACTAATTCTGAAGCTTATCTTGAATGGGAAAAGAAGGTGGAGTTGGTGTTTAATTGTCATTATTATTCCGAGCTTAGAAAGGTGAGGCTTGATGTTGTTGAATTCACTGATTATGTTATTGTTTAGTGGGATCAATTAATGTCAAATATTAGGAGAAATAGAGAATGTCTCATAGAGACATTGGCTAATCGTAAAAACCGTGATGAGGAGATGGTTTGTGTCAAGCCATTATTATCGAGATTTATATCAAAAGCTGCAAGGTCTCCCTTAAGGAAACCAGAGTGTTGAAGATTATTTTAAGGAGATGGAGGTTGCTATGATAAGGGAAAATATAGAAGAAGACCGAGAAGCCATTATGGCTAGGTTTTTGCATGGATTGAACCGAGAAATTCATAATAAGGTAGAGATGCAACATTATTTGGAGTTGGAAGATATGGTGCATATGACCATCAAAGTTGAACAACGAATAAAGATAAAGGGTGGTACATGTATAACCCTTGTTTCAAATTCTTCTCCTTAGAAGCTGAGCTATGCAAAGAAGAAGGAGAAGATGGCTACAAAAAGACCTAAAAGTGAACAAAAATCAAAGGCGACCAACCATGGAAAACAAGGTAAAACAGATTCTTTTACTAGTCGAAATCGTGATATTAAGTGTTTTAAATGCTAAGGTAGGGGTCATATAGCAAGCCAATGTTCAAACAAAAGAGTTATGATGTTGCACGAGAATTATGAGATTAAAACTGATGATGAAGATGACAATGAATTTATGTCATCATTAGAGGATATGGAAGATGAGGAGTTTGTTATACAATGAGAATTGTTGGTGGCAATGAGAGCTCTAAGTGTGCAAGCAAAAGAAGATGACTCGGTACAACGAGAAAACATCTTTCATACTAGGTGTCACGTTCAAAGTAAAGTGTGTAGTGTGATTATTGATGGTGGAGTTGTACTAATGTTATTAGCACCACCTTGGTGGAAAAATTAGGGCTTCCAACACTCAAGCATCCGCGATCATACAAGTTATGATGGTTGAATGATAGTGGCGAGGTAAAGGTAGAAAAGCAAGTGTTAGTTTCATTTCGGATTAGTAAATATGAAGATGAGGTGTTGTGCGATGTAGTACTGATACAAGCTGGACACTTATTATTAGCGCGATCATGGCAATTGGATATGCGAGTGTAACATGATGGGTACTCTAACAAGTACTCTTTTGAACACAATCAAAGACATGTTACTCTTATTCCAATGACACCAAATCAGGTTTACAAAGATCAAGTGAGTTTGCAAAAGGAGAGTGATTAAAAGAAAGAGTGAATAAAAGAAAAAGAGTGAAAAAGAGAATGAAAATCATAGGGAGGTCGAGGAAAAGAGAGGAAAATAAAATAGAGATTCAACCATTGAGAGAAAAACAAAGAGGCAACAAAATAATTTATATGCAAGAGCAAGTGAAATAAAAAACACTTTGTTTTCAAGACAACCAATAATTGTACTTTTATACAAAAAGGCTCTTTTAGACACTAACGAACTTGACCAAGTTTCTTTTATGTCTCTTTTGTAGGATTATGAGGATATCTTTCCTGAAGAAACATCTCATAGTCTACCTCCAATCCGAGAAATTGAACATCAGATTGGCTTTATGCCTCGTGCGATCATTCCTAACCAACCAGCTTATAGAAGTAATTTGGAGGAGACAAAGAAATTTCAAAGACAAGTTGGAGAGTTGATGAAAAAGGGGTATGTTAGAGAAAGCATGAGCTTTTGTGCTGTTCCTGTTTTGTTGGTTCCTAAAAATGATAGGACTTAGAGGATGTGCATTGATTGTCGAGCTATCAATAACATTGTTGTAAAGTATCGTTATGTAATTCCTAGATAAGATGATATACTTGATGAGTTGCACCAATCTAGTGTGTTTTTTAAGATTGATTTGAAAAGTGGATATCATCAAATTAGAATAAAAGCAAAGGGATAAATGGAAAACAATCTTTAAAATAAAATATGGTTTACATGAATGGTTGGTTATGCCTTTTAATTTGACTAATGCACCTAGCACTTTTATGAGACTTATTAATCATGTTTTGCATGCATTTATAGGCAAGTTTATTGTTGTCTATTTTGATGATATACTCATTTATAGCAAAAAATTGGATGATTGTGCAGTGTATTTGAAATCTGTTTTTGGATATACTTAGGAAGGAAAAGTTATTTTCTAACACTAAGAAGTGTACTTTTTGCACATATATGCTTGTATTTTTGGGATTCGTTGCTAATGCTCAAGATATACAGGTTGACGAGGAAAATGTATTTGTTATCCAAGATTGATCGAGTCTAAGAAGTGTAGGTAATGTCTGAAGTTTTCGTAGACTTACTAGCTTTTACCGGCGGTTTGTAAAAGATTTCACTACTTTAGTTGCGCCACTTACCAAAGTGATCCAGAAGAATGTTGGATTTAGATAGAGAGAAGAACAAGAGAAGATGTTTCAACTGATCAAAGTGAAGCTAACAAATGCTCCTTTATTGTCTTTACCTAACTTTTCTAAGACTTTTAAAATTGAATGTGATGCTTCTGGAATTGGTATAGGTACAGATCTTATGCAGGAAGAGAGACTAATTGCATATTTTAGTGAAAAATTAAGCAGGGCAACTTTAAACTATCAAACTTATGACAAGGAGCTATATGCTTTGGTTTGAGCTTTGGAGTCATAGCACACTACCTATGGCCTAAGGAGTTTGTAGTTAACACCAATCATGAGTCCTTGAAACATTTAAAGGGCCAACACAAGATCAACAAACTACATACTCGTTGGGTGGAGTTTATTGAGATATTTCCATATGTCATTTGTTATAAATAAGGTAATGAAAATGTCGTTGTAGATGTGCTTTCCCGAAAGTACAACCTTATCTCAACTCTTGATGCTAAATTGCTTGGATTTGAACATATCAACGAGTTATATGCTAATGACCATAATTTTAGTGTTGAGTATCATTCTTGTATGAAATATACTAGTGGTAAGTATTTTAGGCATGATGGGTTTCTGTTTCGAGATAATAAGTTATGCGTGTCTAATTACTCTTTAAGAGATCTATTAGTAAAGGAATCCCATGGTGGAGGGTTAATGGGGCATTTTGGAGTTATTAAGACTTTAGTAATTTTACAAGAACACTTTTATTAGCCACATATGAAACGACATGTTGAAAGACTTTGTGGTAGGTGTGTCACGTGTAGACAAGCTAAATCAAGAGTGAATCCCCATGGTTTATACATCACATTGTTAATTTCTAGTGAGCCTTGGACTGATATTTTGATGTATTTTATTTTAGGTTTTCTTAGGTTTAAGAGAGGAAGAAATTCAGTATTTGTGGTAGTGAATAGATTTTTTAAGATGAAACACTTCCATGTCATAAAACTGATGATGCTTCTAATATTGCTGATTTGTTCTTTAGAGAGATTGTGAGGCTTCATGGTATGCCTATGACCATTATTTCTTATCGAGATGCTAAGTTCTTGAAATACTTTTGGAAGACCTTATGGGGAAAGTTAAGAACTAAATTATTATTTTCTACAACTTGTCATCCACAAACTGATGATTAAACTAAGGTTATGAATATAACTTTATCTACTTTGTTGAGAGTTATAATTAAAAAGAATATCAAAACTTGGGAAGATTGTTTATCGCATATAGAGTTTACTTATAATCGTTTTATTCATTCTGCTACTAAGTATTCACTATTTGAGATTATTTACAAATTTAGTCCTTTACCTCTATTGGATTTATCTCCATTACTTATTTATGAGCATGTTAACTTAGATGGAAATATGAAGGCTGATTTTGTTAAGCAAATACATGAGAAGGCAAAGTTCAACATAGAGAGGAGAATTGAGCAATAGGCAAACAAGCCAACAAAGGGCGTCATAAAATGATTTTTGAATTCGGAGATTGAGTTTGGTTACACATGAGGAAGAAACGGTTTCTGCAGAAAAGGAATTCTAAGCTACTTTTAAGAGGGGATGGTATATTTCAAGTTCTTAAAAGGATCAATGACAATATTTACAAGCTAGATTTGCCTGATGAGTATGGTGTAAATGTTTCTTTTAATATTGATGATTTAAGTCTCTTTAATGTAGGTGATGATTTTATGACAAATCCTTTTCAAGAGAAGGGGAATAATGAGGACATGGTTAGTACATAGATTGATGCATATTTAAACCCAACTCAAGTCCTTATTAGTCCGGTTACAAGAGCTTGTGTGTGAAAATTTAAAGAAGCGCTTAACGAGCTGATTCAAGTAACATTGGCTTACACCAATGCATAAAGGCTCATTGAAGATGTTGAATGTGATTCTCAAAGATGGTATTCAATAATTCAAGCTTTGGAAAAGCCCATAATGAAGGAATGATCTTATTAAAGAGTTTGAGGCCGATTTAGGCAAATATCATCAAAATAAGCTCACATGATGGATAAAGCATTTTAACTAATTTTCAAGTATTCATTTGAGTTTAATAACTCCAAATCACATGGAGGATAGCTTATTTTTGGGTTTTTGGATTGTTTTGATAAGATTGGGAAAATTGGGCTTTATTGAATTGTCTTTTATTTTTTTTGGGCTTTATTTTGTTGTTTGTTTAGTTTTCTTAGAGTCCCACATTGTTTAGGTTATGTTTTCTTAGGTTGTGTTTAGAGTCCCACATTGTTTAGGTTGTGTTTTTGTTATAAAGACAGATTAATTATAATATATTTGAGAGAAAAATTCTCTTTAGTTTTTTTAGAACTTTTCGAACTTATCATATTTATCTATGACGTTCGTCTCTACTTATCAATATGTTCTTACATCCTAAATTGTGCCATCTTTTACACTCTATTCAAATTTGAATAGAATGATCTTGGATCTTTGAATCACGGGTTCATCATCTCTAAGCATGATTCGTATCACTGCCTCCCACCACTTCTCCCTCTTGTCTGCCCTGGCTGCCACTGCCCCATTACTCCCCTCATAATAAATCTCGGTTCTAACTCTGAATTTGAACTGAAGCTCGTGAACATATATTTCAATCGAGGTTAGAGACCTCTAGATTTGGAGTCGGCGGACTACGATCTCAGACCAAAGTTAGTGAATCCTAGATCTAGATTTCGTGAATTTCAATTCAAAATCTTTGTTCTCAAGCTCCAATTCAATTCCCATGTTTAGAAATTGAGGTTCTTTGTGAGGTAGAGTAATGGGTCAATGATATCCATGGCAATCGAGAGGCACATCAAGCAACGACAAATGGGGGTAAAGATGGATATAGAAATTGGATGATAAAATTTTAAAATAAAATTTTAGGATAGTAAAAATATAAATAAATACTAAATATGAATTTAGTTTTTAAATTTAAAACTTTTTTAATGAGAGCAAAATATTTTAACTTTCGTCTCAACTGTTTAATTAATAAAATTTATTGTTTATTATAATTAAAATTTAAAATTAAATACTTATTATAATGGTAAAATTTTTAGATATTTATTATAATTAGTATATAATTTTGAAAATTTTTCACAGAATTATATTACAAACACATCGAGCATAATTTTCATGAAATTCAGGGTCACAAGGAACTAAAATCATAAAGCGCGTGTACGGGCATACTGCACAGCTTTGTTCCCCGTTTTTTTTTTACTTTTTTGGTTTGTTCGTCCATCTCTGAGATATACTTTTTGAATTTATTAGTAATTAGCATTAGGCCTCTTTTTAGTTTAATATACTTCTTGACTTCAAAAAAGAAAAAAAAAAAAAAGTTTGGGCGGGGTCCAGCGTCTCGTTTCAAATGGTTCAATTCAAATAAATGCAATCAATGAACCATGTCGGGCTCTTCCGTATACGTCACGCGCTCTCGTCCTCTCGTCCTCTCGTCCTCTCGTCCTCTCGTCCTCTCGTCTACAGTTGCCATTGATAAGTGCTGAAGCAGTCAAAGCTTGCGCCTTGTTTTTATTTTATGGTGTAGTGTCACGATTATAGCAGTCAGCAGGAGATGATGGCCCTCACGTTGTTTCTTGTGTGGCCCACATCAAGTGGTTGTTGGGTTGGCCATCGCACATCAGGCGTTCTTGGCCGTGGATCTCGATTATGATGCTGATCCGTTGACTGTTAGACACTCTCTTCTGGGGCCTACCGCAATATAAACTTTTTTTTTTTTTTTTGGTTTTATGGGTTTTGGGATTGGTAGGTAGCATTTTGGCGAACGATGCGTGATTATTTGTTTGTTTGTTTAGCCAAATGAGGGAATAAAATAGATTTTGAATGAAGGAGCATAAATCATACATTCTAGTATAATGAATGTAATTCGCTAAAAAAAAAATATATATATATATATAAACTAGATTTTAATCCAATTTAGAGATTTTGTTTTCCTTTTTCGCATCGTAGGATTTTAGGGGCTTCTTTGTAACATATTATCATTTGAGTAAAAATATTTATTTTTAGATCTTAAATTTTTTATCAGACAGTCCAAAAGTAATTAAAAATAAAAATCTCAAAAACATTATTGACGTAGATTTCTGTCTATTATAGAGAGTTCTGTCGTCCACAGATGCTCCTAAATCGATACTTGTATGCAAGAACAAACTACTGCTGGGGAGGCTGTTGACCAGCTCTACTTTGATGCTCTAGTTAGTTTTCTAGAGAGATTTAGGGAGGCATGAGTGTTTTTGAGATGTTTTTTTTTTTCTAGTCCAAAATAGCATTACCTCTTACCCTTTTATCAGAGGATATTTATACCTGTTGGAGGCGGTGGGGTCCGGCTGAGGGGACTAGATTAGGGGACAAGGATGGGATAGCGGACTAGTCAAACACATATGTGTCAAGTTCTCATTGCTCAACATACCTCCTGCCCCTTGTAGGGTGTAAGGATCTTCTCCCATCACATTTATGACTGACAGCGGCGCCGCTCCAGTCTGACACACTAGGGGTCCGTCATCCACTCGAGTATTAGTAAGAGTAAGTAAATTGCCGACCTTTACCTTCCTAAGTTCTGGATGCAGCGCATACCCAAGTTAAGCAAGATGAGGGAATAATTTCTGGGTTAAGTTGCAATATGTAAAAAAAAAAGAAATGAAACCAAACATAACACCTAATCTGAATAATAATCACCGCATCCAATTCTGGAAATGAAGCTAGAATAGAGGCATGTAGGTTCTCTTAGATAATACACTTTTGGCCATTATAAGGTTCTTGATGAACCTGAAAACTTTACGGAAGAAAACTAGATGTCATACCCTTTAAATTGATATAAGAATTGAAATTTTAAGACATTAGAACATGAAATTATGAAAATTCAGACGTTAACATGAAGGGGGTCGATGGCTCAATAACTCGATGGGTTTACGGGTCAATAGGGTCGATGCCCTTAGTATGCAAAGAGCTCGAAGTATTCGATGGGTCGACGAGGTTGACGGGGTTACGAGTCAACAGGTTGACATCTGGTATAACAGATAGTCTTAAGACAAATGAATTTTGATGGGGAAAACATACAAATCTTGAGCTGTAATTTATACAACATCTTAATAAGATATTGATAGAGAATACCTTCAAGATTTCAGAATGTTATAGCACACCCAGTGCTGGAAACAAGGTTTATACCTAGATAATTGAAAATAGAAAAGAAAATCGAAGGAAACTAAACAAAGAAGAAAATCCAAAAAAGGAAGAAAGAGTCCTTGGTCTGATTCGAAACTCATACCGAGAGACGTTATACAAGATCTTAGTATGGATCAGAAACTCAGACTAAGAAATGTTATCTTAGGTCTCGGTCTGAGAAGGAAGAAAGGGTCCTCGATCTGGATCGGGAACTTAGACCGAGAAGCATTATCTTATGTCTCGATCTGGGAAGGAGGAAAGAGTCCTCGGTCTGGATCGAAAACTTAGATCGAGAGACATTATAAGAGATCTCGATCTAGGAAGAAAAAAAGTTTCGGTCTAGATCAAGAACTCAGACCGAGAGACGTTATGTAGGTCTGGGTCTGGGAATGTAGAAGAGACTGAAATAATGAAAACTGAACATTCAAATTTTCAGAATACTTTAAAATATGGAAAATGGTAAGCATGAGCTAAAATAATGTGATAAACCTCACATAAGAGACATAAATAAAGGGGAACAAAGCTTTCCCAATTAACCATGTAAGGGATAATAAGAAAAGAGTTGGAATTTAGATGTCTAAAATTAAATGAGAAATTCTTAGTGAGATAAACTAACTAAATGGAAAAGCTCATGAAAAGTTAAATTCTTAATTGTGTAGATGAATAATGAAAACCCAGTGTTCGTAAAGTACTCAACCCTTAAGGGATAGCATGAGATCCAGGTAAGTACAAATCTCACATACGACATGAAAGTTACTTTTGAAACGCGATGAGTTGTGTCTAACTAATTGCATGGTTGCTCATGTATGAGTTGATTAATAGTCTTGGAATGATTTATTTTGATGAGTGCGAAAATTTTTATAGAAATTTTTGAACAACATATGTACTCATAAGTACTATACCAATTTACCTCACATTTCATATTAAGAAATTAAGAGGTGTATGAGATAGAAAAAAATGAGATGAAGTAAGATGCGTCATACCGACCCTCAAAGGAAGGGTGCAAGGCTTAATGAAGATGGGATTATGATGATACGTGTGCGAGGCATGAAAATGAAAATGACCATGGTTAGGTTTGGATTTGGGTCACTCCCCCGACATTCTATTGGTCGAGTGCTCAACTGGTACGTACACAGAGTCCAATAAAAGAAAAAGTAAGAAAGTATAATAAAGAGCAAGAAAGATGCATGTAGTAATCTTTATGAAGAGTATGAGTCAAAGATTATCATATGTTACATGCCTCATACATCAAATGCATTCACAATTATTTTGTGAGATATATTTGTACTTGCTGAGTGAAAGCTCACGTCTTATGGACCGGGGTTGTAGGTACTAAGGGTAAGTAAATAATACATCGCATACATTCAGCAACTTGACATGGTTACTGAAGAAGTGCGATGGGAGGCGGTAGTGGTACCAGGATTATAGCAATGTTGTAAACTTCCACTTTGAAATAATAATCTTAAATATTTTGTGCATTGTGAAGACTTGAGTAACATTTTGAGAACCATTTTAAAAATATTTTAAAGCACAATAGATAATATAGTATGTTAGCACTATTTTCCTTTATATGTTAGCACCTATAAAAGGCATCAATGAGACATTGTCAAAATAATAATACATAAAAAATAAATAATTTTATATAAATTATTTAGTTTAATGACATTAATCATTAATTCAGTTTTTCCTGAATAAATAGCTTAAAAGCTTCTAATGACAGAATTGTTGATTTCCATTTTTATTTATTTATAATAAATAACCTATTTTTCATATGAAGAAGGATAGATATTAAACATGTAGAAAAATCATTTAGAAAAATTAGCTTGACATATGAGTAATTCGTACCTAGATTCAACTTTTCTATTTTATATATAATATGTATATTCGTAATATACGAATGCGAAAAGCCATCCTTTTTCAACCGACATGTCGGGAAAGATCTGCTCTCTCTGAGAAACGACATGAAGAAGACGCTGTACTAAAATTAATATGTGGGCTACGATACAAAAGCCCATAAACAGAAGAAGCAGAAGTCCGAAAAGTTAACGTAGTTGGATGAAAGTTGTATATTTCTACCTAACTGATAAATATAAATATATAAATTGAGGAAAATAAAGAGGCGGTTGAGCATTGTCAATCTCGCGTAGTAGCCGCCACTGGTTTTTTTTTTTTTTTTTTGTGTGGGTTCAGAGACTGAGGAGGAGACCCGACCCGTCGAACAGGAAAGACGAGCCAGTAGATATAGACTTGTGGTCTTGTAGAAGTGCCATTCGTCCCCGAAAGGGAAAAATATGACGTCGTTTTGCCTTGCAACCTCGAAAATCCTACTTGTGCCGTCTCCGTCGGCGGCTTATGTTTCGAGATCTTCATCGTCGTCTTCTTCTTCATCGGTTTTATCATCGACGGGTCACAGTTTTGGCTTCACGTATTGCAGATGTTCGTTTACCCTCGGGCCAGTTTCAGGTGCAAGAATAAGTAGCAGGAGGAAGGCAGCGGTGGTGTGTATGGCTCCCGACGAAGAGAAGCTTACTCGCCGCAATCCTCTTGATTTTCCTATCGTATGTCTCTTTCTCCTTCCTTTCTTTCTTCTACGAATTGCTCTTTATAATAAGTTATAGGTTCTTGAATTCACGCTTCTACGTCCTACTGACTAACATTAAGCTGCTGAAGTTAATTTGTATTAGTAGGTAGTCTAGTATTGACACTCTTGGATCCAAAATTGGGTGTTCTTTTCTGGAATTTCGTGAAAATGTATAATGGTGACTCTGTATATGCTACGATTCTTCTCCACTTATGCTGGCCATTTTAGTGTGTTATTTTTAGCAGTTCAGGATATTGAGATATAAACTACACATGTTTGGGCCACTGCCTTTGGATTGAACACTGAAACTGCATTGTTCAGTTCACTGCCTGCACATGAACAATCCTTTTGATAGTTCTTTAATTCTTTTGGAATCAGATGAGCTTTGGGTGTTCCGAGTTTTAAATCCCTGGAAATGTCTAATTATGGTGCAGTTTTAGTTATTCATACTTTTTCAATCTCTTAGGTTTCAAACTGGAAAGCTGAGTTTATGGTTCTTTATTATGTGTTGAATATCAGTATGAGTTGATGTGCATTACCATTAAAACAAACTATTTGCACGCTTTCATGTACATGGGATGATTATGAGGTGTGTGTTGTATTCAGTGTTTTTTGGGTTGGATGTTTATTTTCTATTTTGACTACATATGCAAGGAATGGGAGAGACCAAAACCTGGACGTAGACCAGATATATTCCCCAAGTTTAGTCCAATGAAAACACCACTACCTCTACCACTACCATGTGATCCCCCTGACGAGGACGAGGAGGAGGACGAAGAGAATAAAGAAGAAGAGGAGGAAGATCCTGAAAGGGAAGAACCAGATGAGCCCCAAAAGTAGTAGAATTCCTTCTGTGAGGAGTCCCCTAAATTTTTTCAGTTTTTCCTTCATCCCTTATACGTTAGAAGGTGGTAGCTCTACTTTTAGAAAGTGGGTAGTCAAATATCTTGGGTGGTGTTTCTGATTTTGAGTGTTGGATCTTTGACCAACCTTGGTTCTTGGAAGTTCTTTAGTTCGTGGTAGATGATTTAGTTTTGGTTGTTGTTGAGCTTTCTCACTGTTAGCGAATGTATGCTTCGAATTACATCTATGAAAAGTACTTAGCGCATGTCTTCTCTTTCATACTTGTCTGATTCTTGTACGTTAATTGTAGAATGTTTGGGAAGAGCTCAACTCTTATTCTTATAGTGCTTTTACGGAGTAGGAACTGCGGTTACATAGTTTAGCTGGTGACAGTAGTTTGAGCAAATGATCAAAGCACATACCGTGTGAGAGTTGAAATCATACACATAGTGCCAAAATTTCGTGGTTTTGACTCATTTTACGAAGAATCTAGATATTGCAACCATGAATCAGCTTCTAAATATGCTAGTTTGCTAAACTCCTTGATACAGGAAAGTTTTTCCAATATATCCCTAAAATTTGACAGTGCCATTATTCAGTTACACGATTTACACGTAGAGAAGAGCTTTTCCATTTCGATGAAATAAATATGATATGACACCGACACATGTAAACAAGTCCTGAACACAATCCTCTCTTTCTTCCCCCATTGTTATAGATGTATGATTTACATAACAATGATCTAACTGTCAAGCGGGTAATTCAACTTTAATGTCAGCCGTTACATTGAGAGTATGCAGGTTGTTTTGGATCAGGCAGGAGCACACTGCACACCCTTGAAGACTGAGCAGGCCAAGGTTAATAGATCTACTTCATCCTTTGGACAATCTAGAGTTGAATTCATTAGCTCATGGATGCAAACTTGTTTCCACAAATCCAATGTCTGCAAGTTGTTCTCATTTTTCATACAAACGAAGTTCTAGTTCATACACAAACCTGACATTCTTTACCTCTAGTTGAACTTAATGAAACGAATCAATTATTTCGAATATTTATATCTTCAACAGGGCTTTGATTGCAGAATGAAGAAAAAACAGAGCTGTTCTTACCAGTCGATATCTCTAGCATGATGACTTATTCTCAGCTACTATACCAGAAAAACTGGAGCACTTCTCATATTCGTTAGAAACAAAAGCTAAACTAATATAGCTGTGGTCAAACTTGTTACTTTTTGAAAGCTCTTTTTCTTTGGCCTAGTAGTCTAGTCCAGTAAACATCTTAGCTGAGGGGTTCTTTCGGTATTTGCCACCCGCACAACCTCTGGATTGTTTTTGTAGCTTGATGTACCATATGCCCAAGGAAGGGCACCTTGACGGCCAAGTTTGCTTGAAGAACCTGGGTTAAAGAAGCCTAATTGAAGATGCCCAGTTTCAGAAAGTAGGTAGTCAAAATCCCTGATCTTTTGTCCTTGATTAAGCGTATATGATTAGTCTACACAATAGAAGATGTCAAAAAATATATGGAGCTTTATAAGCGAAACAAAAGCACTAGGTTTCTAAGTTTAACCTCTCAGAAAATTCTCTTTAGTGCTAAGTCTTTGCTTAAGAATGTACGGCATATTCATGCAATTAGTCAATTTCATGTCTGATGTCCTCATGTTATTTTATTTCCAAGCTGAATGAGCGTGATCTCAAAAAATTTCGAGAATTCTGAAGATGAATAGAGGTCCTAATGACTTTGAATAAGCATTGAGTTTGTCACTCTCTCCAATATCGCATGAGGCCAATTCTACAACTGTGAATAATATATTTAATTTTTAACAGTTGGTTGCTTTGTCCTGAGTTCGCGGTTTCATAACTAGAGTTCCACTATCAAAGATTCATGATGCTGAATGGTAGGTCTGAATGTCAGCTTAAAAAAATTCAGCTACTATACTGCACTCTTTCTCTGTGTATTATCTCTCTCTCTTCAAAGACCCATTTGCAGGTTCTCTCTTGCTATTTGTCTCATCTCCTGAAAAGCCATGGTTTGTATGCATGGATATTCCACAAGCCCATCTTCAAAAAGCAGTTGCTTAATTTCTTTTGTTTATGTGGGAAGATTGACTAATTGATTTTATATGTTTAATGTGTTGATGAATTTGTCTGTTGTTAATAATGCAGCCTCTTGCAACATTAATGTTAAGATCGATGGTGAGGCTTCTCTCATCGCTGATCAGCGAGCCTGCAAATGCAGTCTCAACTCTCCTCTTCTACAGTAACCTTCTGCCCCAGAATGTCGTGTTGCAAAGATTGGTTCGTCGTGATTTGCTTCATCACTCTGATAGTCATTTCTTCCATTTCCTCATTACCTTCTTAAGCTGTTTCTGGTAGATCCTTATTTTATTAATTTTTATTCATATTTTTTGTGGAGAGAGTTGGGGTGTCCAACTGTCAAGTTGCGAGGATTTACTTAATCTTCTTCTCCGCCAATTCAAGTTATAACACTATGTAAAAGGGTGACGAGGACTGGTAGGTGATCTATATATAATTTTATAAATTATATATAGATATCTTAATATAATTAATTAATTTTTAATTTTGAGCGGACAAAGTTTTTGACAATTTTGTTACTCTGCAAATTTTCTAATTTATATAGAGGCCAAGTTAGGGTGGATTTGTATGCATGTACATGTATGTTTTATATGTATGCATGATGTGGTGGGATTTGACGAAAATCAACGATGGTTTAGGTGAATAAAAAAAAAAAGGAAATAAAATAATAAATAAATAAATTTATGAGTAAAAATAATAATTAAAAATTAATTAATTTTTATTATTAATAAATAATGATTAATGTTTCTTTATTTAATTATTTTTATTTACCTATTGAAGAAATATATTGACATCAATTCTCAACTTATTATTTATATATTTATATATAAAATAGCTTCTCAATCTTAAAAGTTATGTCCTTTAGCAATAAATTAAAGTGTAAAGGTTGGCGATTTAAAACTAGGAACTTTATTTATTAAACATATATTAAAAAGTCAACATCCTAAGATTCTATTTAGATTTTAAGAAGATTTTTTAAATAATTTATATAATATATTATAATAAAATTTTAATAAATTAATATTTAATTTTAAGTTTATTAATTTATTTAAAATTTTAATATATATAATTAAATCACATATTTTCATAATAACATCAAATCTGTGAATATATGAAACAAATTTATTCTCATTAAGATGTTTGGATAGATTCTCTTTAAGGAGATTTAATCACTTGAAAAATCATTTGATTCCATATTTTACCAAAATCATTTTTTGTCCAAAAATGTTTATATTATAATCTTAATTAATTCTTTTTTTAATAAAATGGTCCACAAATATTCTTAAGTAAGAATTTCTCTCTAAATAAATAAATATTCATTCATTAACTCACATTTTCATTTAATACCACGTCAATACAACAAACCAAAATTCACATTGTAGTAAAGTAAAGTAAAATAAAATAAAATAAAATAAAATAAAATAAAATAAAATAAAATAAAATAAAGTAAAATAAAATAAAATAAAATAAAATAAAGGATTCTGACTTTAAACAAGTGAGTAGATGACATGACTTGGTACATGCTCCCACTTTCCACGTCCTCACTAGGAAAGACAAAAGTCAAAGTTAGCTCACATGTTATGTTATATATATTTCGTCTTTTAGGAAAAAAAATTTTATTATCTTAAATTATAAAATAATTAAAAATTTTGTTATATTCATATAAAATTTATATAAAAAATAAAATTCATATAATAATAATATTCCAATGAAACAAAGAAGCGTATGTTCCTATACAAATTTTTGAAATTTAATCCTAATACCTCTTTTCTGGACTTATATGGGACCACTGAATACCGTTATAACGGTCGTTACGTGTTTCATTTGCCACTGAGTCAACGGCTCTGTTCCTGCCGTTTGTTCTTTATCGCCAAGACAAGTATATATATACTTATAATTAATAAATAAAAAGAAAATAAATGATCAGCTGAGTTCCACAACCAAAAGTGGTTGATGGTCTTCACCATCTACGGTCAAGCTCAGCATATACTTTCCCTCCAGCAGCCCCACAAAAGAATCATCGCATCTAACGGCCACGATCCCGCTACTTTATCCCCCACTCGCGATGTCTTCGCATCACCCGAAAAGGATACTTTGAATTCCCAAAATACCCCTCCCAACGTTACATTTCTGCGTCCTAAAAGGGTATTATAGTAAAACGAGTGTAGTGTATCTCTCAGTCCAGAAGCTGTGAGACTGAAAGCGGTTTTTTGAAAAAGCGTCCGGCGCACTTAAGCTGCGCCTCTGAAACTAGAGAGCCGTTTTTAGCTGCTGCATCTAAAGCCGTCTTCATCAATCTCTCTCTCTCTCTCGATATCATTTTCCTGCGTGTGAGCTTCTATTAATGGCGGATCTTCTGCATTAAGTCTCCGAGAGGCATAGCTATAAGGTTGAAGGAAGGAGGAGATCGAAGATGTTGGACGGTATCCTTGGTCGAGGCTTTACAGCCAAATGGTTGGAAATTCGATCGTCTTTTCTATTTTAATTTACTTTTTAAATTTGTTTGGATACTTTTTATGTGGATGTATCTGTTATTAATGATATTTTTTTGTTCGGTTTTGATAGTAAATCGCTGATAAAGTTGACGAAAAGTCGGATCGATGTGATTCGGAGGAGGAGGAACGCGACACAGAAGTTTCTGGAGAAAGACATTGCCGATCTGCTCGCTAATGGCCTCGATGTTAATGCTTATGGAAGGGTATACTTTTTTTTTTCTTGCACGAACAATTTCCTTACTTCCGACCCAATTTCTTAACCTAATTTTATCTTATTTGTCATACTTTTTGTGATTCTCTGATATTTTATTGATTATACTTACGTATAGTCATTAATCAGCGGTTTATCTACCACTTACTAATAAGAAGTCTTAATTTAATTGCGAGGTGGGAAAACAGGCTGAAGGGCTACTTGTTGAATTGACAATATCAGCTTGTTATGATTTCATAGAGCAGTCCTGTGATTTTGTGTACAAGCACCTTTCAGTAATGCAGAAGTTGAGGTCAGAGTTTCAGAATTCGTTGTGCTTCAAATATAATTTTTTGGAAACATTATTTATGCCTTGATGTTGAGGCAAAACCCAGATACAGCCTCCCTAGGATTTCGAATTTCCTCCGTCCTATTACTATCCATTCATTCAAAGATATCTAAGAGGATCATACAAAATATTATTTCCACTTCTATAATTGTGAATTGTGTTCCAATTTCTATGATTTTCCAGCATTTGCCTCATTTTGCGGCAACGGTTGGATTTTTGCTTTATGTTTTATGTTATATTAATTATTTATGCCCTTCCGTTTTGAGCAATCCATACCCTCTTGACTGTAAAGGATTTTTTTCGAAATTCTGGTCTGAAAAACTGAGCTGCTATATTTGTGTGAGATATATATATGCGTACATATAATATATGTGCTTAGAAATATTGCTGATATAGAGCAGAAAACACTAGATATAAATATCTATACTGATTTTTGAAGAAAATTTGGATGACTTAGGTATTGGTTGGTCAATGTGTGGAATATCAGCATTAAATCTGTGTTTCTATAGCTATCTATAAATACCAAAGTGGCATTACGTATGTGTGTAAGCATTACGTATGAGTGTGGCATTACGTATGTGTTTCATAATAAGCAGATGTGTGTAATATACTCACGAGATGCATATACATAATATGCATGGTTTAGTACAATCTGCATCAGGCTCTGGACCTCTGGTATAGTACATCTGCCTTGAGCATGTTAAAGGTTTAAACTTTAAATCATCACGTCATGGGTCAATTACCTTCCACTTGTATACTTGTTTTAATATTTTTTATCCCAATAAAAGTCATTTCCTGTGGATGGTTTTTCCATGATTGTAATATGGACTCTTTCTATGAGTCATTCATTTCTGCTATAGTACTGTTCACAAACATTCCCTATCATCAATGTGTCGGTCATGCTCTCTTTTTCCGGTCTTTTTCCTCAGGTAGAATGAAGTACGCATTTGGATATAGGACATGATGCATATTTTAAATAGAAATATGCAATACTGATTTATTGTTAAGGAGATGATAAGATCGATTGCCAAAATCTACTTCGGTTAAAAGGTGTTAACAATTTAACATGGTAGTTTAGAATCTTGACTTTGAAAACTTGGAAATTTAACGTTTTATCAATATTCTCTTGGCATCTTGTTGCAGGGAATGTCCTGAGGATTGTCGAGAATCTATAGCATCTCTGAGGTTTGCTGCTGCAAGATTTTCTGATTTGCCAGAGTTACGTGATTTAAGGCAAATGTTTCAGGAGAGATATGGGAATTCCATTGAACATTATGAGAATCAGGAGGTAATGATTTAT
This sequence comes from Coriaria nepalensis, assembly GCA_027186245.1. Lineage (NCBI taxonomy): Eukaryota > Viridiplantae > Streptophyta > Magnoliopsida > Cucurbitales > Coriariaceae > Coriaria > Coriaria nepalensis. The sequence continues at coordinate 3,932,973 of CP114484.1, read as the reverse complement.
GAATAAACTCTTAAAAAATTCTATAAAACCAATTTTAGTGCAAAACTTATGGGAAACTTCTCATTTTATAGTTTCTGGAGAAATTAGCTTCAAAGCCTTTTACATTGGAGAAGAAAGTTCAGTTAATGCAACACATAGCAGTGAAGTTTTCAATAAAGTGGGACTCCGATGCTTTTGAAAAGAGGATGTCCAAACCCCCTGTCAGTTCACAGGTGTGCTTCATGATACTCGTTATCATTTTCTTACCAACGTTCATCTCTGGTAGAATGAGAAATTTTAAATGCAGATACATACGATGTGAATTTTCCATATTTGGAACTTTTGCAGGACCAATATAAAACTTACGGACCTTTGGACAGTAAAACTAAATTGTCTAGCTGCAAGGAAACTGATCCAAGGGGTGATAAAAGTGGCACTTCTCATAAAGAAAGGTTGGAACCAGGTAATGGTAAGAATCAGTTGTTCCAAAATGTGAAGAATGACACCGTCCCAAAAAGAACGGATCAAAACTTCCAGTCTAGGCAAGAACTTGCCAGAAATGGGTATGACCAAAAAATCCATGGAAAAGAAGATGAGTTATCCCATGGGAGGCAAGATGTTTCTGTTGATAAGCACAATGCTTCATATAAAGAAAGGATTGAACTAGCCAATGTTGGTCCCCAAGTTCCCAAAGTCGTGAATGATACCATCTCAAAGAGAACTGAGTTCAACTATCAGTCTATCCATGGCAAAGAAGAAAAATCATCAAGAGGGAAACAAGATATTGCCATTGATAATCATGAAGCTGGAAACGTTAACAAGGATGCTTACTCGAAAACAGTTGGAACAGAGAGTTCCTCTGTAGGCAAAAGACGGGAACATATGGGTAGTGGTGGGTCCACCCCACGTAATGATAGGGAAGACTCCTTTGTCCCAGATAGAGACTACCAGAAGTTTCTTCCTTATGGAAAGAATGGGGTTAAAGAACCATCATATGGTAATGGCCATCAAAATAAAATCCTATCTATAAAGGCCAAGGATGATGAACAACCCAAACTAAAGCCCCCCTATAGTATTGCCCTCCCTCCTCCTTACATTAAGTCCAATTCCAGACAAAAAAATGCCAAGTCCGTAGCCGATTCTGAGTCATCATGTGTCAATGATGAAATTTGTTCCATCTCGAAAGATCCTCCGCCTTTGACTCTTATGAAAACCAACACAAGTTTGGAGAAGAGTCCAATAGAATCTAGCCACTCAGATGATCAAATGCAGGTTATTGGGCTTACAAGAACTTATTATAGTAACGATAAGGAAGGTATTTTCAATGTGAGATTACCAGGCACCCCTCTACCTAGACCAAGATCTGTGCGAAGAAAACATTCAAAGTCGAGGTCCGAAGATACCATTGAAGAAAGTCAAGGTGTGAGGAGTAGATCAAGAAGCAGGAGAAGAGAGGAGAAACAAGGTTTACAGATCTTAGTGGATGTTGAGGAGCATCATAGGGATGAAGAGGAAAGGATAATAGATAAACTGTTGATACACTACAGTAAGAAACCATCGAATTTTGAACCTGGAAACTTGAGAAGGAAGTCAAAAAACAGCGAGGTGAAATCAGATAAAGCTCCACCTGAAGTGGTTTCTCCCCCTCCAAGATCAATTTCCCTTCCTCGTGAACACGGAAGTTCTTCCGAGGCACCTCAGAAAGTGTTTACCCGGGCAGCTTCGTTTCAGCAGGATGGGTCAAATGTGGCTAGGCATGTTCATCCTAAGCTGCCCGACTACGATGATTTTGCTGCCCGTTTTGCCGCACTAAGAGGAAGTTGATTGGGTCAGAGTGATTCAGTTACTATCTTTTCGAGGGATTTAACGGGAATTTCCTCCAACACGTTTATATGTTGTATTTCCTCGTTGTTGTACAGTACTGCCCTTTCGTTTACGGCTATTTTAGATTTGCACACAACTTTCCAAACTTTAATAGCAAAAATGTTGGTGTGAGAAATGATGAGAGAGATGATTTTGACCGATTCATTTTCGTTTCTATGTCGTTTGGTTTTTATGAATTTGTTCTTATAATAGCATTAATGAACTTTTTAGTTCATGCATTGCCGAAATCGATTTTTTAAATTTTTATGGTCACTTTTTTCCAGCAAAAGGTGGATGTATCAATTTTGCATGTCATATTATTTAAAAAAAATAGTTTTAAATATTTTATATTTCATACTTATACTTTTTATTTTCACTAATTTCTTTTATTAATTTATTATTTTATTTTATATTCTAAATTAATTTTTTTTTCTAGAAAATGAAAAAATTAGGATAAATAACTAAACCTAATCCGATTTCTCACGAAAAAGCTGGATCATTCTTCGTTTCCTTATTTGGAGGGTCGTGCCTGGGTACTGCCTTGGGCTCGCACATTTAGGCTCTCTTCCTTTTTTTTTTAATACATATTTTTCACCTCTGAATTTAAATTTCCATTTCCCCCCCTTCCATTACCGAATTCGACAATCCACCCCTTCCAATTTTTCTTATAAATAACCTCCTTCATCCTAACTGAGCCTCACACATTTCTCCTACAACTTTCTCACTCACTCTATTATAATCTCTATATTCATTCTTTCAATTTTCTCAAATCCCTATATTATAATTAATAAATATCTCTTCTTTTCCCACTTATTTTCCCTAATATTGTCATTATTTTTATTAAATGTTTTAACTTTTCTAATTACTAACTTGTTAATATCTAATTTGTTAATTGCTAAATTATTCGAATAGTCAAATATTAAAGATTATTTAAAACACTTAAATCATTACAAAATACAAAATAAATAAATAATAATAATAAATAATAATTAATACAAAATACAAAATACAAAATACAAAATACAAAATACAAAATACAAAATACAAAATACAAAATACAAAATACAAAATACAAAATACAAAATACAAAATACAAAATACAAAATAAAAAGGAAGAAAGAAGGGTTGTGAGATTTGGGATTTTGCTTCATATTGTACGTGGTTTCTGAAAACATGTATTATCTGCCTCATGGGCTAGTGATAAAGGTGAAATTGGATCCGGACTTGACGTGGTAATTGAAACAAAGGCTCGAACTTCATGCATTAATGTTCATCCTAGGGTTACGGACTGCTCTTTTTCCGGCCGAAGAAGCCATAAATGTTAACGACACCGATAGTGGGTCCCAATTGTTGCCATGGGACCTATCTACTCTCTCCTCATTTTTCACAAGTCATGAATGTATAAAAAGCCTCTAGCACTGAAATTCCGCAGACGTCAAAAATCCCCTTCCTTCCTTGTCAAAGGGTAAAACCGTAAAAATCAATTGACACACTATTTCCCGCCAAAAAAAAAAAAAAAAACCCTACTCGCCCTCTTAACCAGAGACCGAATCCAAACTCCTCCACTCCTAACTGGATAGAGAAAAGAAAAAACAAGAGAGAGATGCAGAGCACATCAAAGGTGATAATGGGGGCCACACTAGTAATGGTGGTAAGCCTCACCATTATCTTAGGCCTTGTTCTAGTTCTTCTAGCAGAACTCTACTGTTCACTCTTACTCCGCCGCCGCAGCCGCCTCCAACTCCAAATACCTCCACCACTAACCGCCGCCACCTCCGCCGAGGGAACCTCAACCGTCACAAACACCACTACTTCCCCCTCCAACCAACACAAATCCCCTCTCGCTAGCTTCTACTTACATGGAGTACTTCTTCATGCCCCAAGAAACATCCTTTTCCCTATGATATCACCCCAGCCTTCAGAAAACTACGGAGACTTCTCCAAAATTCATCAATCTACAGACATTGAATCTCAAGAACGTTCCACCATTAATGATAAGTTAGCTTGCTCCGAAGATCATTATCATGATGAGCAGATCAACTTTGTTTACATTTCAAATCCCATTTATGATAACAACACGAGCAGGCCGATTAACGATGGAGAGGACAGTGCTGCTACAACCCCCTTTCAGACTCCAAATTCGTCGCCGTCAGGACTGCTAGAAGGTGGGTCCCACTGTTCTTCTTCTTCTCCTTCTTGTTCATGTGAAGATGTAGAGGGATCGTATTCGTCTCCTTCGCTGAGTCCGATGAAGAAACTGCCGGCCGAGGCTTGTTCTGTTTCGTTAGGTATTTCAGCAGGAACAAGTGACTCTAATAGTGCTAATAATGATGCCACTCTTTCTTCTTCTTCTTCTTCTTCTACCTCTCCTTGTACTTCACCTTCATGGTGATCATCATTAATTAATTAGTTAATTAATTTTCATGTCAAAATTCTATTTTTAATTCGGATTTTTTATTTTAATCTTTCCCATTCACTTCTTGAGATGGATTTTTTTGTGTGTGTGAGTATTATAAGTATTGTCGTTCTTCCATACTGTACGTGATCATTATTTGCTCCCTTCAAATTGATTTTAATTTTGGGATCAACTTTAAAATTGATCGAGTTTTTAAAATAAAGTAGATGATGGTTACGTGCGTGACATATGAAGGGAGCAATGCAGCATGGAATAATCTATATATGATTTATAAATATTACAAAAATGTATATATACATAATTTTGTAAAGTTTGAGAGGAAAGGGTTAGTACAGTTTATTCACATGAGAAATTACAAGAAAACAAGAGGGGAGGAAAATAAATAAATAAATAAAAATATAAAATAAAAAAATAAAAAATAAAAAAATAAAAAATAAAAGGGACTTGCCTCTTTTTTTACAAGCGTGAGTTCTTCTTCAAGTTCACCCAAGCCATGCATGCTTACTGGCCAAAAGGACTAGCTTTTTCCTGCTCCATGTTTTTTGCAGGTTGCTTTATTGTCATGATTTATTTGTTTTGGTGTTTATGGAAAAAAAATAAAAAAAGTTATTAACTTTTTATTTTTCCTTCTTTCTGGGTAGGAAGCAGAAAACAAAGGCTGAATTTTTACATGTTTTTGGGGCTGTAATTATGAGAATGGATGCGATTTGTAAAGAAGTGTGTTGATGAAAGAAGCCAAATTGCATTAAAAAAATTAAAAGTGGAAGAAAAAAAAGAAAAATCTCACTGATTTTGTTTATGGAATTAGCTCCAATGCTTATTTCAATGCAGCATTCAAAGGCCCAAAAAGAAAAAGAAAACAGAAAAGGAACAAATTTTTGTGGTTTGCGAGGCTTTTTTCTTGGCCACTTTGATAAGGACGTAGCCCTGTTTAGTTTCTTCTACCACTCCCTTCTCGAGAAGCTTCACTCTTTCTCTCTCCTTAAATTTACTGTCAGGTGGTGTTACAGCTTAGATTTAGCATGTGTTTCCAACTGTAGTTCAGATAAATTAGCATTTGGGTTAGCTGTATTAACGGATCAATTTTTATCTTATGCTAAAAAACTTTTGAACCAAGTGATGAAATCCTTACATTCACAACTTACTTTCGAAACGGTGAGAAAATGTCATGTAAGATTGAATTTGTCCCTTACGGCCTTACCAAAATGGTGTCGGGAAAAATGTCATCTTGATAATAACTTTTAGGACTGTCCATAACTTTAGTTAAAATTAAATCAATAATTTTTGGTTTAAATCTCTACTTTTTCCTTTCTACTAATCACTGTCAAATTTTATTTTTACTGCTCGAGGCATTTGTTCGGGAATGTTACTGGTCTCAAACCTCGAAAGGAAACTGATGATTGGTTTTATAATAACAAAAAAGGCTAATCACAGATGGATATTTATTCAAGTTTGAGCTATAATCGGGAACACAAATGAACATATGTTTTATAAAATATTATCAAGTTTCACACAGTTGACGGTATTCTCTGTAATAAGAACACAATGTACATAGAAAGTCATTTCATTCAGAATAGCAAAAGAAAAATAAGAAAGATGAAAGCTCCCCAGCTTTGCAGCCTGGTCGCTCTTCACCTTTCATCTCTTTACTTTCCATCCTGTCCGATGATCAGCAGTCATTGGAACATGATCCCAGATAACCTAATCATAATACACGACATGGATTAGCAGATAATTTGGTACATGTTTCAACTCATTTTTGGGCCCACAGACTTCAAATTTAATTAGCAATATCAACTTACAATTTCAATGCTGTGAAATGCCTGGTATTATCCAGAGCAGCAGAATAGGCTTCTTCCACTTTGTTGTGTTCGGCTGTGCAATTTCATTCCACCTGGACGAGACGGAGCAGCTTTTGCCAATCTCTTTGCTGCATAAGTTTCGCTTAATATTATCAATTTAGTAGTAGTACATCCTCATTGATCGTAGAACACTAATTTTATTGACTTTAACAGTTAATGTTTTCAGTTCAATGTAACTCAACAAAAACCTGAGTTTTTCGTAATTTTACCTATATCATAGAATAGCTCGTTGATATTCTGTGCAGACTTTGCTGATGTTTCGTAGAAAACCAACCCGTTTTCTTTAGCATATTGCTCACCTTCCTGCATGCCAAACATTTTACAAGGATTAAGAATTTAATTCTCATATGAAGAAGCATCACAAAATTTTTCAGATGGATATTAGATTCAGAAATGACCTCATTGCTAACTTTTCTCTTCTCTTCCAAGTCAGCTTTGTTGGCAGCTAGGAACATAATTAAATTTGGGTTTCCTGAAATGAAATTACTTTAAAATTCATTCAAGGATAAGAACTCAAGATTTTTCTTTTTCCCCTTAATTGAAGATATTAGTTAGATTTTTGGAACTTAAGATAACTTAGAAGTTTAATATCAAAATCACACAATATTGATTTTAATCATATAGACTCATGGAGTGGTGGAACCTGTGGGGGGGGGGGGGGGGGGGGGGGTAGGGCCTTAATTGAAGATATCAAAATCACACAATATTGATTTTAATCGTATAGACTCATGGAGTGGTGGAACCCGGGGGGGGTTATTTTTATTACATACCTTGTCTTTGCAATTCTTGAACCCATTTTTTCGCACGTTGGAATGAATCCTGAAAGAACAACATATTAATGCACTTTCTGTCAATGAAATCCCAGTACACATATATTCCGTTATTTTCCAGCTCAAAAAAGAACAATCCATGCTTTCTCTGTCTTAACAAGTTCAATTCCTGTAAGGATATCTATAACAAACCTCTCCCGGAAAGAGAAACGTCTTTCTATACCTCCCTTTTGGCAGGAATTTTTAACCAACATTGTGAAAATTGAATTGGAGAAATAACTCAACAAACAGCAAATAGAATTAGTAAACAAAAAAAGACTTGGAAGAAATTGGGCTACCATGCTAGTAATGTCATAGACGACAACAGCGGCGGCAGCCCCACGATAATACATCGGAGCCAAGCTATGGTACCGCTCCTGTCCAGCCGTATCCCATATATCAAATTTTATAATAGCTTCATTTAGTGATAAAACTTGAGTGAAAAAGGCAGCTCCTATTGTTGATTCCTGTTTGTTATGAAAATAGACTCATGATCGGGAAGAGTTATACAGAGAATGACAAGTTTCTGATCGGGAAGAAGGAAAAATGTTGCAAGAGAAGAGAAAAAAAGTTGGACCTGGTATTCTAAGAATTGGCCCTTGACAAATCTTAACACCAAGCTCGTTTTCCCTGTTCCCATGTCTCCTAGAAGCACCTGTTAAAAAATAAATTAATAAAAAACTTAGTAATTTTTGAAATGAATCTAAACACTTTTCTATCCAGTTTGAACCCAATTACTAAATTACATACAACAATTTATCCAGTTTGAATTTACCAAAGTCCAGTTTGAAATCTAAGTCAGACAGAAGAATTTTTTAAACTAAGAATCCAAGAAACAGAAAACTGGGTCAGAGACTCAGAATCCTTCCTCCTAAGATTATAAACAGAAATACCCAGCTACGTATAAGATTATCAACAGAAGATATTTAATTGCTATAATTCGTAATAACCCACCTAGATCTTGCTTGAGCATTTCTAATCAACTTAAATAAAATTTTCTCTTTTTTCACTCTTAACCCTAAAATTCAAAGGAAAAAAAGAAGGGAAAACATACCCACCAGCTTGGCTTGTATATTCTTGTTGCCTGACCGCGCCATAAAGGAAATAGACCCAACTGTATAATTTTCTTTGAAGATTTTCGCAGATTAAACGAGAAGAAGAAGAAGAAGAAGAAGAAGAAGAAGAAGAAGATCGAGGCAGAAGAGAGTTTATTTTTTGTCAGTATGGGAGCGAGAAAATTGACTAATTGAGAGCAAAGAAGCAGAAATGAAAAAGGTTTTGTGATTTAAGGGAATAAATTGTTATTTCCAGACCCTGCTTTTGATATTGCCATGGTGATTTGAATAGTGTTTTAAGTGTTGAATGAGGATTTTACAAGGAAGGAGGAGTGGAAATAGAAAAACGTGGGAGTGGAAAAAATAATTTTTTTGAATGGTAGTTTTGTCGATTTGACTGGTAAGTTAGATTGCTTATCGCTTAAGTTGCTACATCATCTCTTTGTTGTCGTTGTTTTTTGTTTATTTGTTCATTTTGTCTAGATTCCAACCATTGTTCTTTCTTTGAACAACACTTTAATTTCTCCTCCTATTTTAAAATGTATTGTAAATTAAGCAATTATTCTTTTTAATTTTTTTAATCGGTTTTTATAAAATAGCAATAATCGTATAGGACTATCTTATCTACTTTTTTATGCTTGAGCTTCAATTGTTTTTTGGGAGAACAATTTGAATGCTACTAACTCAATAAATGTCTTAAATAATTTAAGTGAATATTAAACTAATATTTAGAAAATTAATTTTTTTTAATTCATACATATTAGTTTTTTTTATGATAGAGATTTAAAAAATATATATATTTATAAATTGAATTTGGATCTCAACTCAATAATTTTACTTAAGAAAATGTCATTAACTTGTTTTCATTAAGAACTATTCAAAACTCTATTTATTTAAAGTTTCTCACACAAGGATTTATTTTAACATCGGTTAGAACTTATTTTAAACTAAATATTATTTTAATAAGAAATTTTAAAATAGTTAGTACATTTTTATGATTGGCTTAGATAATGATGTTCGACTATATGTTCCCTAACCACTTAATAATACATCTATTTTAATATTACTTTATCATACGTTCGATTATAAGTGTTGTCTTTCGATATACATGAGCTTCGTTTTATTCTTGAGGTTGAGTTTTAAGTTAATTTCAAGTTTGTTTTTTTGTTCTTTCATTTTGCTCACGAACGGGCAACGACTTTTCAGACCTTTATATCGTTAGAATCTTGAAACTCCATAATTGCAATTCAATTTTGCCAAGAAAAGTGGTCCAAAATATAATTCCAGACTACAATATCATTTCCAAACTAAACCGAAAAAAAGTTTGAACCTAGATTTCGGTTATAAATCTAGTCCAAAATAAAGTTCGAACCAGTCTTTAACCAAAATCTTGTCCAAACTTTATTTGGTTTAGAATTGGATTTTTTTTTCATACTTTCTTCATAATTTATTCAAGAATAATGTTATCTCTATTTATAGCCGTATGCTTCGATGGAGAATGAAAGTAGGAGGATAACTCAAAACCATCGAAATATTGAGTTCGAAAAAACTCAAAATGATGGATGGGTATTGCAGTTGAAAAAAGTCACTTTTAATGAGCTATTAGAGGTCGTCTATAAAACTATTTGCATTGATTCGAATGAATTTAATATTAAAAAAATATCGTATAAACCGATATTCGCATTGATTGTTCATTTAATATTTATAGAACATGATGCAGATGTGTAGCCTTTTTAGTCCCTGTCTATTCGAGAAATCCAACTCCACTGCATGTGACATTGATTCTTAAGGGGAGAAGTAGTATGCATGTTCAAGAGTGATGTAAAGTACCTGATCGTGATAATGATGAAAAAAGAATCTTGTAAATAATGATAGTAGTAGTGATAGATATCGAAATGATGGTCTGAATATGGATATGCCGAAATATGTGGAAATATGTGGTTGAGGCCTATCTTGAACTTGAGGATGACGAAGAGATTGAGGATGAAGGTGAGGTTGAGGATTTGAATGAGAATGATGGGGGAAGAACATAGTAAGAATCTTGGTAATCGTACGAACAATAAAATGAATCTTAATTTTTTTTTTATTCAAGAAGAAGTAGTACTTACCTCTCATATACATGATACTTTATTAGCTCAAGGGAATCTGGATCCAATACCTTTCACGACTTGTCAGCACTATTTTTACCACATTCATAAAATGAAATCCCGAACATGGTTGGCGATATGATTATGCCAATATTTTTCCTATTTCTAATCAGCACAGGGTATATTGATTTTTTTGTTGTTGAAAGTAATTTACTCTCGATTGTTTTTTTCCAATCAAGCGGAGATGAGTTTTATCACACTTAATTCTTTCCGCCGAAGAATGACCTTAAGATGAGTCTACAAATGAATGCAATCTGACAGAATTTTGAATTCAAGATAAGTCGAATAAAGGTACATATGTTGTCGGTAGTATAAATACAAATTGCAAGTGGATGCTCTGTGCTATGAAAAAGAAAGATGGCTCATTTTTTCAAATTTGAACTTATAAAGATCAACACACTTGTAACTTGGACTTCCTGCATAACAGACATCGGCAAACATCCATTTTGGTAATTGGATGACATGTGATGAATAGTTACAGTAAGTGTAAAAAGAGTCCTAACATAGAAAAAATTATAACTATAGTTTATAATGATCTGAAGGTAAATATTATTTACTTGAAAGCATGGAAAGCAAAGTCTATTGCACGTGACCTTGTTCAGGGTACGACCGAGGAGAGCTATGCAATGTTGCCACGTTACTCTGCCGTGATGAAGGTGGTAAATCCGAAAACAGTAACAACACTTTTGATGGAAGGGAATGAATGTTTCTTTATTATTTCATGATATTTATGGCATCCATTAAGGAATTTCAGTTTGTGTGAAAGATTATTTATATCGATGAAACCTTTTTAAAGTATAAATACAAGGGCACGCTTCTAATCATAACCGCATATGATGGTAACAAGCAACTCTATCCGATTGCATGAGCTATAGTCGACTCGGAGAATAAAGCATCCGAGACTTAGTTGTTGACTAAGCTTTAAGAAAAGATACTTGATGCCCTCAACTTGGTGTTCATTTCAAATTGATCACATAGTATTTAAAATGTTGTACAAAGTGTTTATTTGAATTCCAAATATGATGTTTGCATTTGGCACATCAGGCAAAATATCAAGTTGAGATTTATGAGTGGTGGAATGGTCGCTCTATTTGAGATTGCTGGCAAAATATATATCTATAAGAATTCAACATATACTTTAATGAGATTAATGCATCACATCCCGATGTAGCAACATACTTTAATGATATTAGTTTTGAACACTAGTTAATAATTTATTTCTAAGGTTTTAGATACAACTTCACGATAAAGAATGAGTCACATAAAACTTTGGTGCACATTTATTTACATAAGGATAACTGTGTCTTGAAAAAGTTGGTGGCTTAAGTCATATGCAATGGAATTCCTATTGTCACATTAAGAACAATAGTATTATAGGTGTCAAAATGGGCAGTGAAGAAGCCACGAAAGGAGAAGAAACGAAGGAATCAAAAATAGGGGTTGAGATAGTACCTGGAGAAGACAAAAATTGTAGGGTCCCTTGCACCAACGACGTCGACTGTGGAAGTGGTGGGGCGAGTAATAGATGCCCATGAGCAACTAGAAGAGTTGATGGCATTTTGACTTTCTCAGGAGAAGATGATATTGAAGAAAGAGGATAAGTGTCTTCATAAAGTACTACATGTCGGGAAAGGTAATAGGATTTGGTTTTGAGGTCTTCACATAAGTAGGCATTTTGGGAGGAAGAATAGATTAAAAAATGACTGAGTCGGGCTTTGGGTTGAAGTTTATGAGTGTTAAAAGTCCTAGTATATGGATAACATAGACACCTAAACTTCTTTAATTTTAAGTAATTCGGGGTTCGGCCAAAATGGACTTTAAAGGGACTTTTGTTTTGAAGTAATGGGGTTGGCATCCCATTAGCGAGATAGGTGGTGGTTTGAGACAAATGGCCAGTAGGAGAAAAGAAGTGATGCATTGGTGAATAGAGTGAGCCCAATTTCAACTAAGTAATGATGTTTACATTCAAAAACACCATTATGTTGAGGAGTGTGTAAGGCCGTGGTATAGTGACTTATGCCATGAAGTGAAAAATATAGGTTTCAATGCAACAAATACTCCACCATTATCAGAATAAATGGATTTAATTTTATGAATGAATCTATTTTCAACGAGGTACTTGAATTGTGGAAAAATTGGATGAACACATGATTTATTGGGAATGAGATAAAACCACGTGTATTCGATGAAGTGTTTGACGGATAATAAATAATATTTCGAACCATCACATCTATGAATTTAGGTTGGGCCCTAGATATCAGTATAAATTAAATCTTGTGGATGTGCACTTGTAAGACTTGTAGTCTGAAAAGGAAGCTTATGAGCTTTATTCAACAAGCAAGAGGTACATAAATTGCATTTGGATGTCAGAAAGCGGTAAATTAAAAGAATTATTGAGATGCGTAGCAGTTTTGTGGGAAGGGTGACCCAGCCGACGATGCCATCCATCAATTGAAGTACGCTCATACTACATTTGATGGTTGAATGAAAGTGAGTGATGCTGGTAAGGGATACACATCATTTTCACATTCTCCTCGAAGTAAAATTGCTCCCATGTTCCGATCCTTCACATTATTTTGGAAGTAAAGTGATGGACATATATTAATTTTTTTTTTAATGTTAGGTGCAAATAATGTGTCATCTAGATGAAAAGTTTTATAAGATATTTTAACTCTAAGAGACCTAATATGAGAGATAGGAAAATATAAACCGTCACTGATGACCACTTTATATGTACTAATCAACCTATGAATTTGGATCCACGAGGTACATAAACAAGCTCCCATGTATGATTTTCCATAAACTCATATTTGTTGTTTTTGACATTTTCATTTTGTTTATAACTTTTTATTTATACTTGACTCTATAAGAGATAATTTTAATGATGAACCTTATTTCAATTCTTTTTTTGGTAGATAAATTAAGTTTCATAAATTTTGTCAACTAATCCTATTTTTAAATGAAAAAGTTTAAATCCCAAAATACCTTTATTCATTTTCTTCTCATTTGAATCCGTGAATCGCAATTCATCTTTCTCTCTATTTCTTCTTCTCCTCTATGATCCCTCTCATTCTTCTCATTTTCCTCTCTCTCTCTCTCTCCTCCACAATCGAGCCGTGATCCACCATCAGTTGCTCTTCTCGGTTGCTCCATTAGATCTCGGATCTCAGTTGCAGTTACTGCCATCAAACCACCTTTTTCATGCCTCCTACTCGAATTGCGATCTCAATTGATCATCTTTCCTTTCTTTTCTCTTATTTATTTTTTTTTTCATGCCAAATTGTGGATTTCGGTCCAGGACTCGACCAAAATCTTGATTCATAGCCTAGATCAAAATTTCGGTCAAAGCTTAGACTAAAATCCTCCATCTTAAATGGATCGGACTGAGATCTCTCTTCTAAATAAATTAGTAATTTTATCTATTCAAATTTAAAAATAAAATAATTAACAAAAAAATTCAAATTTAGTCTACTTTATTAATATTTATTTGTATTAAGTCTACTAAACAGGAAGCTAGATGTGGCAAAATGAGTCGGGCTGTGCCGTGCCCACCTATGTGGGCACGTGGGCCGGCACAACATGACATAAATTTTCCGTGCCGGCTTAGAGCACGACACGACCTTTTTGGGTCCGTCCGAGGCAAGGGCTCAAAAGCGCCTCCTATTTTAAGAGTTTTTTTCTCCAGAAATCATTTTGTATGTTAAGAATATTTCAATTAATGCAAAATCTTATTTGGCCAAATAATATTTATTACAATATTTATAATTTTAATTATTAATAGTACTAATTTTTAATTTACTAAATAATAACTATTAGAAATGATTAATAATATATAAAATATGTATTACATTATTAATATTTTGCTAATTATTTTAAAACTATTCTTTTATTTAAAGTTAATTTTTTTTAAAGTAAGTCTTCGATCTCATGTGTTGAAATGAGCTCACATGCCAAAATAGGTATATGAGCTGAAAAAGGCCTCTGAGCCGACACGATACGTTTATGGTCTGTTACTATGTAGATACCATACCGTGCAATACTCTTATTTTTAGGCACGAGCACGAACACGGGTACAACACTGGTCTATCCGTACCAAGCACGATATGATATAATCTGCATCGTACCAAAACTATGCCGTACCGGCCCATTTTGCTACCTTTGCCAAAACCTCACACTTTTTAAAAACTTCTCTTTCCTTTGCGCCTCTTTTAACACGTCCTTTATGATTTCAGATTATATCGTGCAAAAGTTATGCCGTATGGCCCATTTTAACACTTTTGTTTTAGTAGCTTCTCCTTCCTTTGCGCTTTATGATTCAAAAATATACTCTTGCCAGCCACCTAATTCCCCCCTTCATACTTCAATTTACCATCGCTTCCAAATAACTCTGCAACTCAACGCTAGATTGTACAACGCCGCCATATGGGCCTCAGGGCCCAATTGACTTGGTAAATGGCCCATACCCGCCGAACCCGGTGATTAAAAACGCCGAACCCGGTGATTATTTTTAATCACCGTATAAAAACAGAACAGTCCAATCATTCCAATTCCTCGGCCAGGCTGAAACGATAAAGAACATGACCTCTAAGAACGACTATGTCGTCTACTCTCCTCTACCTCCAAATCCCACTGGCCAAAACGTCGTCGTACTTACCCGCTACCGGCCCCCTCCCGGCTACCTCATAAGCTGTCGTTTACGCTTCTGCCTCCTCTGCACTGCCGCTCTGCTCCTTGTCTCCGCCTCCGTCTTCTTCCTCTACCCTTCCGATCCAGCTCTCCAGCTCGTTAGAATCAGACTTAATCACATCCACGTCCACTCTGCCTCGAAACTCGTCCTCGATGCCTCGTTCTCTCTCACCGTCAAGGTTCGAAACACCGACTTCTTCTCCCTCGATTACGATTCTCTCGTCGTTTGGATTGGCTACCGTGGGAGCAAGCTCGGCTTCGTGAGGTCGGATGGCGGGCACGTTAGGGCTCGAGGTTCGTCTTACGTCAACGCCACGCTCGATCTCAGTGGATGGGAGGTGCTGCATGATGTGATTTACTTCATTGAGGATCTTTCGAGAGGTGTTATCCCTTTCGATACGGAGACGGACTTGGACGGGAAGCTAGGGCTTTTCTCCTTCAATGTCCCTTTGAAGGTATACATTTTGATATTTAGATCAAATTTCAGCATAATTTTTTATTGGTTTTGCTATTGATTGTCGTATTGCGTTTGGATTGTTGTCCAGTTTCATTAGAATAATACTGATTAGTCGGGAAAATTGTCAATCATGTGATCCTTGATTCAATTTTCTAGCTATATTTGGTTCCAAGGTCACTGGAATTTCTGGACAAAGGAAAAAAAAAAGGGTTTCCTATTTTCCTTTGCAATACCAGAAAGAAACAGAAAAACTAAGTTTTAAATGCTGTAAATCTGTTATAAGAGTGTGATTAATTGTGCTCTGAATACAAATTTCAACTGTACTGTATGAATCATTATAAAGCAGTTCTACTTTAAACAATTGATTGCCAATTGTGTGTTTTTTTTCTCTCCAATCTGCGTTCTCGTTGTGAAAATGATTCCTTTTGTTCAAGAAGAATTATATCAACTTTTCTTAGATTTAGACTATTGCATTGTAAGGAAGATTTCCTAAGTTCGTGCCATTTTTATATGTGCATATACGTGAAATTAGCCCTCAAATGGTAAAACCAATCCAGAAGCTTTTGATTATGAAACAAATTGGCGTAGCAACCTCAAACAGCATAAAACATTTTCGTTTGACAATGGACAGAGCTCTCTATGACTTTTTACTTTCACTGGACAATTATTGTAGGCTTGGTGTAGTAACTATTATCCATGTCTCTTAGGTTAATTGATCTCAATGGAGTTATTAAACCATGGTAGGTTTCTGTCTGTGGTAGTTGTGTATAAACTAAGATGAAGATTGCTTCTGTTATGCTAATTTCTACTGCCTTATTATGCATACCTTACTTCGAAGACAAATAGACAATTTTCTGATGTTGATTATTCTTTCATTATTGTCCATCAGGCAAGAGTATCGTGTGAGGTATATGTACATACAAACGACCAAACAATTGTACGTCAAGACTGCTTCCCTCAGGTGAGGATTCTCCTTGCTTTACTTACAATGCAGATTAGCAACTATCTTCACTTTTTGAGGTATATCTAATGGGATGGATATATCTAATCTACCATCTATTTCTTGCTGGTACAGTAATGGGATGGAGGGTTATATATTGACTCAACTACAAGTGCCTTGACAGTGCGAAACAGAACATGAAGTCCATGCTGCATGTAAAATGGCATCTAGAGTCATAGTTGGTCCATGTGGATAAACATGTACAGGTTAACATTAGAATGTTACTCGTCGAAATTGAGACTGGTATTGTTTCATCCATACTGTAACAGATCCATGATTATAAAAGTAAGACTTATTTTTAGATAGAATTATTATAGGGTAAAAAAAATATGTTACTTGTATATTCCTAGAGAAATCATTGCAATTTGGAAAAGAGTTGAGAGGGGGGTGGCAAAATAGGCCCGGGTCAGCACGAGTATGCATGACACGACAAAAGTACAGCACGTGTACGGGCCTAAAAGGACCTTATCTTCCTAGGGTTTTTTTTCTTCGGAAATTATTTTATATGTTTCAGCATTTTGATCAATGTAAATTTTATTTGGCTAAATAATATTTTTTATAATTTATTTATATTTTTAATTATTAATATTATTAAATTTTAATTTATTAAATAGTAATTATTAAGAATGATTAACAATATATAAACATGTGTTGTAATATTAATATTTGATTAATTATTTTAAAATTCTTTTCTTATTTAAAATTAATGTTTTTTAAAGTAAGTTTTCGAACTTACGAGCGTAAACGGGTTCACAAACTAGTACGATATGTTTATAGCTTCTTATTATGTTTATATCGTGTCGTGTTCTAATTTTTAGATACATGTACAAATGCGGTACAGGCCAATCCATGTCGGAAATAGCACAACATAATATGTGTCGTGTCGGTACAAATCGTGAATTGGGAAAAAAGAAGCAAGTGCAGTTCATTATGTGAATATAAAAGCTTGTACCGACACGTGGATAAATAACTCGGCAAGTAACTCTACTTCTCAATTATTTTTTTTTATTTTAACCATTTGGGTAAATGAATCATCAAATATATAGAATGAACGCCAAAAGCTTTAGATATATTTTGATGATATTAGCAACTCTAGACTGAATTATGTGAACAGCATTAAAAGTAGATGTCATGTTAATATTTATATATTATAGATAGATATGTGTATATATATATTTTTAATTAAAATCTACTGATATTTACAGAATATAGGCCATGAAGTTTCCATGAGAAAGATGACTAACCTCCACACCCAAATCATTCATGAGGAAAAAACTAAAACACAAGTTGATTTTAATCCAATATAGAATCTGATCGACTACTAGTTTCACTCTTCAATTCTCGTCCATGACCGCAAGCATACTCACCGCGATGTAGCCTACACCGAAACGATCCCGGATGCCCAGTCGGAGAGCACAAGCACCACCTCACCGAGCCACTACCGGTGCCATCTCCTCCCACCATGGAGGGTGGCCCGGTAGCCACCAAAGGCTGCTCAATATAATACCATCTATGATGAAGCAAAGGAATACTTGGATGACACATTTTTCTTCCTCTCTTTTTCTTTCTTTCTTTCTTCTCTTTGTTGAATTAATGCTCTAGTTTTTGAGGAGACAAGAGGGGAAAAGAAAAGAATATGAGGGGATTGAAAAAGAAAGAGGTTTATAAAGCGATTTTTGGATTGATTCCCATAACAAAAAGGGTTTTGCTTTTCCGCTTAATAAAGAGAGAATAAAAGTGTTTGTTTTGCGAATCTTTTCGTTGTAGTGAGAATGGTTTATTAGTTCTGCTCTCTCTAATATTGTTTTATGGGTTAATTCTCTTTTTCCTAAAATTTATCAGAAAATAAGTTATATATATCAGCTATTTCTCACTTTATGTAATGAGTTTTATGTGGAATTAGGGAAGGAAAAATTCAATCTCTAATTCTCTCTTAATTTCAAGAATTGGGTACCTCGAAGTTTTACTTATATTTAAAGGAGAGTTCTATGGTCTTCTATTTTCAAGATAAATCTTATAAGGTTAATGATGGTTCTTTCACACGACACAAGGTTGGTTGTGACTTTAAAGTTTGATAAGAAATGGGATCTTTATCTTGCAATTGAATTTTATCTCTCTAATGTTATAAATATAAAAGCCAGGTTTAGAGGTTTAGAAGAAACGATCAAATGGTGCATAGACAAACATGCTCATTATAGTATCTTCGAGGTGGATGCGAAAGTTCTTATGCATTTTATCATAGGTGATATTTCACTTCATTATTTGAAGTGGATAACTCTTCGGTTAAAGACTAGTATAGAGAAACTTCATGACAAGGTTGAGCATGTTTACGAAGAGGCAAATTTTTTTGTCGAATGTTTTGGTTCTACTGCTTCTCTTTTGGACATATCTTATTCACGTGATTCTTTAGTGACTTGTCCGAAACATAAGTGGACTTATTCTTTAGTGATTCTTTAACCTATATAATTTCGCATGTACTCAATACTCATTATCATTTCGTACCTGAACTTTCATTGTTTTTATTTATTTATATTCATATATGAAATTTTAAATAGTTCATTTTCATCTTTTAAATTTTCCAAATATTATATTTTTCCTTAAAATTAAATTTATAAATGTAGAATAAAATATTGACATCGAAAATTTGTATATATTAAAATTAAAATATATTATATCATTAATAACGTTAGTATCCTTAAAAGCTAATAGTTTTTAATATTTTAATTGACAAATTTCAATTAAGTTACATTTTTTTATATATGCTTCATTTCCCTTCTTTACCACCTTAAATCTCACTAAGAACCACTTCAACAACCATTTTAAGGGTATTAATGATATTTTTAATGTGTCATATATGTTCATACTAGTATTAATAACCTTTATTAAGGAAGAAAATGGAATATTTTGAAAATTTTAAGGACAAAAATAAACTATTGAAAATTTATGAAAATGAAAATTTAAGGATGAAAGTGATATTTACCGAAAATGATATATATGCTATAATTTTCTTAATTATGTTTAACATTAATTTATTATTTTAAATTTTATAAAAATGAGCTATATGGTTGTGTTGGAAATATGCTTAAGATCTTAATATAGTTGTGTGATTGTATTTGATTATGACTTTACCTCATCTTGCATTTTACTAGACGTGATTGACGACAATATAAGCTATTTCATTTAGTATCTTTCCTCTGTTTGATACCAAAGCCACTCGAAGTCATACTTCACCGCACCAACTCCCTCCAATATAAGGGAGCGAGCACTGCTTTTAGTATGTAAGCCTGAATGTAGTGGTAATCCATAATAAGAGGACACACTTAATACTTATATATATGCTAGGTTCTCTCTCTACTAGTAACTCTAATATATCATCCCATTGAGAGCTTTCATCTGAGTTTTGTTAAGAAAGAGAGGAAGCCTAGCCTCTAGTATTCATGTATGAGTAATCTAAAGAAATTTCGTTGCTTAAGGATGATTGTCATGCATGCAAATTCTTTTCATCTTTGATATGTTACGGTGTTCTAATTCTGAAACAATATAAATCAATTGAATTGTAAAAAATCTAACAAGTAGTATCAAAGCTAGGTTATATTTAGATTCAAGATTGAAGTGAATTCATAATATTTAATCCCATAGAGTCTTTTGTTTATTTCACTTTTTACCCACTCAAATTAAATTTCACTTTTTTTTATTCAAGATTTATCCCAATTTTTTAATCCATAGAGCTTTATGGTTTCAGCTACTGCCGCCCCCGATTGCTCTCTCTTTACAAAAATGAGAGGCTGGGAGTATGTTTAGGACGCTAGCAGTAGGTGAAACAAGAAAGCTCTATGGGATGAAAAATTAGGGTGAAAATTAAATAAATAAAAAAATTTAATTTGAGTGGATAAAAATATAATAAGATAAATGAGAAAAATAACAAATTATATCATATGTGATAACAGGACACAATGATTAGGCATGTCACGTCAAATATAGTCAACATTTTCAAAGGTGAGGCTTTATCCTAATTTTTTTTAAAAAGTTTTAGAGGGCTTACACTTCTTTTTTTTTTTTTTTTTTTTAATTCTAGAGGTTTAATTCTAGTTTTATATTATTTGAGAGGCTAAATGCTAGTTTACCCTTTAAGGGATTACAAGTACATTCTTTCATATTTGCTTTAAATTATAAGTAGATCCTTAGGTTTCAGAATTATACATGGATCATTTCATATTTTTCATAAATTATAAATATATCCCTTTATATTTATCATAAATGATATATTTGTCTAATTATTAATGATCAATATTAAGTCTGATAGTTAGAGCTGTCAAAATAGGTCCGTCCCGGCCTCGCCCACATACACTGCAGGCTAGCCTGGGGTGTAGTCTAGCATGTGCGACATCTTAAAGCCCTCTCAAAATCTAATTCAAATTTTAAATATTTTATTTTCTTTTTCTTTTCATTTGGCTGGAAGAAATATTTTAAAATTTTTTCTAGTCCTTATATTTGATTTTTCTTTTATTTTATCCGTCTCATATAATAATTTTTAAATCTTCCTTCACCCGAATTTTTCCTATAAATATCTCTCTCACTCTAATTCTTGCTCACATTTTCTCACACTTTCCATTCTTTAATTTTCTAATTCATAATACTCTAAATTATAATTAATCTTTATTCTTCTATAATCTCTAATTTTCTTATCAATAACCTCAATCTCTTATCCTTAATCTCAATTCCTAATCAACTATTTCCATAAATTAGACTAAGGTCAATGTATTTAATTGTTAATGCCAACAATATTATTGTTTATTATTATACTTAATGTTAATGTCTTACTTTTGTACTAAAGTTTTATTTATTTATACTTCTTATGATTAATTAGTTACTCTTAAATTCTAATATAGAAAATGGATCGGCATCAATATGATTTCAACTCTCTAAATGAGTATGAGTAAAATCTTTATGCAAAATCAGTTCAAATTCACCGTCGATACCATCAATTCTAACACAATTTAATATACCACCAGGTTTACCACCACTACCACCATCATCATCTAATACCAATACTGCTACCGTCACAAATACAATGCCTACAAAGAAACATAATAAGTGAATATATGAGATTTGGGATACATTCGATATAATTCCATAGAAAAATAAGAAAGGTGAGGACATTGATGGTACAATGTGTAAGTATTGCAAAAACTAATAACTTGAAACATCACAAAGAAAATTATATAGCTAAAGCTAGTGTAGGTATAAAGCAAACTCAGCTGAATTTTAATATTGATGGTACAATTGATACGTGGATTTATGATCCAATAGTTACTAGAAAATCTCTAGTTAGACTTAGTATTGCTACTAATTTACTTATTAATTTTAGTGATAGTGTTTATTATGAGGAATACATTAGAAGAGCATATAACCCTAATATAATAGTATAAGTAGAAATACTACTAGATCTGACATACTTGCATATTACAAAAGAAAAAAAATGTGATGAATTAAAAATAAAATATGGTGATTTAAATCTTAACTTCTGATATTTGAAATGCACATTCTAAAGATGAATATTTATGTGTTGATATTCATTTCTTAGATTTGGAATGGATCTTAAATAAAAAATTAATATGATTTAAAGATATAGATGAAGCAAATACTGGTGAAATATATGTGATTTAATAATGAAAGCTTTAGGTGAGTGTGATATCAAAAGCTGTATATTAATCCATAACTTTGGATAATGTTGCGGAAAACACAAGAACATCTCTTTATTTAAATAACAGTTAACCAATATAATGGTAACATTTTCCTACATCAACGTTGTGCATGTCACATAATAAATCTCATTGTAAAATCAGGTATGAAAGAGCAATATGTAAACTGTTATGCTGATAAAATTTGATTGATATTATCTTAGATTAGTAGTTAAATTCTAAGTTGGCTAAATTTATGAGATATTATAGGGCATTCAATAGAAAGTCACAAAAGCTTGGAACTAATATGCCAGTAAAGTGGAATTCTACATATTTGATGTTGAAAAGTGTCCTCCCAGATAAAGAAATAATTAATGATTTTTTTAATTCTTATGATCCTCCTATTCTATTAAGTAGTTCTGATTAAGATATATTTGAAAATTTTGCATGCTTTTTAGAAATATTTTATGATTTTACAGTTCGACTTTAGGTATGTATTCTTACATTTCCTCCTGTTTTTCATTAACTTGTTGAAATGACTAGCTTATTTTAGATCTATGAGAATAATGAAGTGTTGGAGCCCATTGTTCATAAAATGGTTTCAAAAATTTAAAAATATTGAAAGGAAATTCCCCTTTTATACTTTTATTTTTATATTAGATCCTAGGGTTAAGTAAAATGTCTAACAAATAATCTTATAATTATGACTCAACATATAAATGTTGACTATTCTTCTACTATCGCTAACGCTACTAACAAGTTATATGAAGTGTTCAGTTTTTATGATAATAAGTACAGCTACTTGCGGCAACAGATATAAGAACAAGAGATTCGACCCAAAAGAAAGATCCGAAACTTTATTAACGGTTTCGGTTCCAGTTCCAATTACAATTCTAGCTTCACTAGGATGGAACTCCAGAAATACCTCAAAACCAATTTCTCATTTCTTGATTCTTGTGCAAATGATTCAAAATCCTTATGTCTTTTGGATTGGTGGAAGAAAAACTCTACATGATTTCCTATACTAATATGACTTGCACGAGATGTCTTAACTGCTTTCATCTCAAAGGTTTCTTCCAAATAAGCATTCAACATAAGTGAGAGTGTTATTGAAGACAGGACTTCGTTACAGCCGAAATTGGTTGAAGCATTATTATGCACAAGAGATTGAGAGCATGTAGCTCATCAAGATCAACATACAGCTCATAATAAACACGTGGTTCAATATTTTCAAAATATATTCTTAGATGATGAAACTTTTGAAATGGGAAGCAGTTATACGGTTCACCAATGACCAACCACCATTAATAAATAATTTTTTATTTATTTATAACTTTATTATAAGGTCCATTTTTTTCCTCCTTAAGGTTGAGAGTTTTTTTTTTTAATAGAATCATGATGGTTGAACCATAATAGTTTAATTATCTATATATTATTTACTAATACGCAATAAATTATTTATTTGGTCAAAAAAATTATTTAACAAAGGGCTGGCGAATAAGCCTAGCCTGACCTTGAACAATGAAAAGCTCGGCATGGGGTAGGCCAGCCCGACTTGGTCGTCCGTTTCGACAGCTCTACTAACAGTCAACCAATTACTATAAGCTAAAAGACATGATATTGATGTTTTGATATAGTTTTCATTACAAGAGACAACAAAAGAGAATATTTTAATTTTAATTTTTATTATTTTAAATTTTTTGGGTAATTTAATTAAAAAATTCGAAAGATCGATGTTAATGAAAGGAAATGAGTACATATTAAGTAATTATGTATTTGATTCATGATTATTTTTTAAATATAGTTTTACGAGCATCTAAAAGGTATAATTGATTCAATATTGTGGTAAATTATAAATGTAGGGTTATAATATTATATTAGTTATATCTTTTTTAGAAGCTTTTTAGAGCTAACATCTAAAGTATTTTAATTGTTAAAAATTATTTGACTATTAAATTTAATATTGACCATTAATAATGAGATAAAATTTTAAATTCATGACAAAATTAAGAAAATCTACGTATAATTTAAAATAAATATAAAATAATTAACTTAAAATTTTAAAACCTTAAGAGATATGCTTATAATTAAGGGCATACCTAACAACATCCATTTATAATTTTTAAAATATGAGAGCATCTACTTAAATATCAATAAGACTGAAGAAATTTACGTGTAATTTGCCATGAAAATTGATGGGATGAGATTATGAGTATTATAATGTATAAGAAAAGCAAAAGCAAATAAGGAGACGCTTGATCCACGTAATGTTAAATGGATAATGTTAAAAAATATTTCTGAGTTTGATCCACGTAAAAAGGTTGAATTTCTGGGAAGGTGGGAAAGAGTTGGGCTAAATTTGATGTGGTGATCAATTAAGCTGATGCATTTCCAACTCAGCTTCTCTAGCAAAAGTTTCAGAATCTTCTGCATTCTAACATCTTTTGTGTCACATAAATGATAAAAAAAATAAAAATAAAAATAATGTACATATAACATGACTTAATCTCAAAATTCTTCCTTATTTTTTTGTTCTCAAGTAGACCAAACACAAACATATATAATCTCATTTTGCACCAACGATTATAAATTGTTGTCTTTTTGGACGAATAATAAAAACTTTTTATGAGATTTTTGTAATCTTATAGTTGAATTATGGGATGAGTTCAGCAACACTATTCTGATACTACATTCCTTTTTGTTTAACTGAACATGAATATGGTTTTAACTTTTAAGTATTACTTAAGTAAATGATCACTAGCTCTATACTAGCTGGACTTTTAAAAAGTACTGTTACTGCTGACTTAAAGTTCTAACTCTCCACCACAAAATACAGTCAGCCACATGAGACTGAATCAATTAGGCATCATCAGCTCATGTGGAATTTGACCAAAAGGAACAAGTCAGAAAGGAAGAGGCCATGTGGATCTCATGCAATAATGGGATCCACAAATACCGGTAATGAAAAACATGTGTTGTATTGTTAGTAGTTATCTGAATTTTATTTAGAATTATATATATTCAAATTTATTTAATTTTGATTTAATTATTTATATAATATTATATTATTAAATAAATATTTTTTATATTATTTTATAAATTATTAGATTAATATTTAATTTAATTTATATTTATAAATTTAAATAAATTTAAATATATATTCGAACCTAATCTAATATAGTATTACCATCGAAAAAGAAGACAATGATGGATTATGTATTATGTATTATGTATTTTGCTTTTGTAATTACAACCTAACTTTAGTATTATTTGAATACGTTATTAATTTTTATATATTTTAAATGCGGATAATTATTCCTATTAATGGGTAAAGAAATTGTAAAGAAAATACATAAACATATACAAGAATGATGCGCTTAGTCAACCTTATCATGACGTTATTATTTAATAAAACTAGCCCACTCGGAAAACAACTTGGTCTGCCAACTTAATTAGACCACTTTAATCAATAATGATGTTCCATTGCTTTTTCTTCTTCTATATATATATATATATATATACACATCTTTCAGAATCACTTCTCTCTCAAAATCAGCTTAACTTCATTCAACACGATAAAAAACTTGAAATCAATGGAGATGGGAAGATGGTGCAGTATTAATAATATTTCAGGCAGAAGATCAAATAGCATTACATTAGGTCGTGCGTCGTCCTATTGCAATCACAAGGATGTGGAGGAGTTTGTGAAGATGAAGAAGGCACAAGGCAGCAAGAAGTACTTGGTAGGATGGAAAATTTTGTGGATGAAGTTGAAGAGAAAAGATAAGAAGAGGGTTTTTGAGAGATATTCAAAAGTTATGGGGTATGGGTTATATGATCCCTGCACTTATGCTCAGAATTTTGATGAAGGTCATGATGCATCGTGGAATGATGACCCGGATAATCTATCCCGTTCTTTCTCTGCTCGTTTTGCTAATCCCTCCAGATCGATCTTTCTTAGTAGAGATCTTTTACTTTGAGGGAAAAAGAATAAAGAATAGGAAAGAAATTGTAAGTAGTTATTCTTGTATGTATGTTTATTGTTTAGGAGAAAGTTAATACTTCTTATTATAGAAATTCAGTAATCATTTATCAATTCTTTTGCTCAATTAACTTCTTAATTTAGTTGTATTATTAGAGTACATAGGGATATTATTTTATTATGATAATATGATCTTCATTCGACCGACATGAATTCCACGAGAAGAGATTAGTAATTGGAAAGTTGTTCAATTGATTGAACATATTGCTGAAACATTCGAGTTAAATAGGTTCTTGCTTTTGATGTATTAATTGCCCTATACAGAAATTGCCTTACCAATTTGAAAATTGATTGGGAATATAGATATTCTAGTATTGTCATTTGAAAGTATTTGGAAAAATCGTTCATGACAATTATCCGCTACAATAAGTATCCAAACGAATTCGTACTCTTTGTGGATAATAATATCATAGATTCACATAAGCAAACATGTATTACTAAGTTGAAAAATTCATGTACACAGGAACGTAGTTAGCACGAGATGATGACTCACGCTTACTAGGAATTTCTCGTTGAAGACCAACAATTGCAATGATCTATCCCCATCACAATGAAACTTCAAAGATTACCTAGGATAAAAACATCGGACTTGAATCCTCTGTGTCTCGTTCAATTCCTTACGCTAGTGAGTCGACGTGAGAAAAAGACAACACGCCGAACTAAAGCGGTGCCATGATCTCTCGAATGCAGTACGCGATGTGGACGGCGGGTGTCATCTGCCTCCGTGCATCCTATTTGAGCATCTATGCCCGATAAGACTGATGTTCCGGTCCAACAATTGCAATGATCTATCCCCATCACAATGAAACTTCAAGGATTATCCGAGCATGTCGGCTAAGGCTATAGACTCATTGAATACATTAGTGTAGAGCGTGCGGCGGGCGGCCGTCGCAATCCGCATTGGTCCGCGCCCAGAGTCGATCGGCAGACCGGGTCATCACCGTTCCACATCGCTGGCCCAACTTATCAATTCTAGATTCGAGTGTCCCCTTGCCGACCGTCTCTAACAAAACGTCTTATTTATTATACATTTTTCTCGCTTACTAGAGTTATATATGTCATGATAACCGTTCATTGGACCATATCAGGTACATATAACATAATTCATGTCATACTAAATCTTATCATAATTATAAATATCACTTATGCGATGGGTGATGTGACTTATAAAAATCACATGTATAGTTATAATGATATTTATCACATGATTATATATTATATACACGTTACTATACAAGAATGTCACTACTAAGTTACGGTATGAAGTAATAAGAACATAACAATCGATCTTTATCTAGCCGAACATATGAAGTAGTATAACTATTGGCATCCAAATAGTCGAAACTAACTTTCATTTTGAGAATAAATTCAATTAAGGGACGTAAAATCTAAATCTACATTCTTAGTTTAGATAACTTCACTATAAACTTTATGCATGCAATGGATATTCTGCACTCTTATGAAGAGAGAAAGCCGAGGCAGAGAACAAAGGCTTATGGCCCAAGAGCACAAGTTGGGCCCTAAAGCCATGTATATAGTAAATTTGCAATTTGGGGGGGGGGGGGGGGAGAGAAATCATAAAACCTCTTATATATCTCGGCCTTTTATGTATAGCTCGAAAGCTCGTACATTAGGACTTTGCTAATCGAGTACAGTTGGTTTCGCAGCCCATATGGATTCTACATATGTACATGCATAATATAGATTGTTATGTACTTTCTTAACTATTTAAGGTTGTAAGAAATTTAAACCTTGAAAAGTAATAATCTTCACATTGTCCTCTCTTTAATTGTTAATTGAATATTATGTGAGATCTATCCTTAAGTGGGTCTAATTTACTTGTTCGTGAAAAGATTAGGAGAAAAAAAAAAAGATTATGACTTGTATGAGTTTGCTATAAAAATGACGAAAAAAAGTTTCAATTTAGGAGTATTAGCGAGATTCCACATTTGATATATATTATTTGATTATTTTCTAACGACATAAGATTTTTAAGATGATTAATAACAACATAATAAATCTTAAGGGGTTACCTAGATTGTGAAGACTGGGTTTGAGGGGACTGATGAGATTTCAGCTCGGCATCTCCATCTCCATTAGTCATTGGATCTTTAATGGGAGTCTAAAATATCTTAAAAGGGTGTGATGTAAGCCAATATGATCGGGAGTAATAGTGACATGTGCATGGCTGTGTGCGTATGGGAACAACATTGCAAGTTTTCTTCTCCAGTTTAAAACTAAATATAGTAATAAATCTCATTTATTTGTTTTATTTTTCCAGTTCAGTATTTTATTTAGCTTGATTGTTGTAATCTTTCTTTTTTATTCTTTCCTTGATTGTTGTTAGTTTTGAATTAGTTATTTTCCTTTACCAACTGGTTAGCTATACTAAGCGAGGATTTTGAAAATAACATTATTATCATGGAGTTTTAAGAATTTTGAGTATTCTTTGGAGATAGTCCAATTCGTTGGGACAGATTTTCAACACCTCTCTAGTCTCAACGAGAGGTTGAGATCGAGAGGATTGAAATCAGGGTGCAAATCCAATAGCTAGTGAGGGTGTAGATCTGAGATCATTGATCAGCTCTCCTAATTCCATCAAGACTCAACGTGCTAAGTAAGATTTATCTCGAGATTTCAATTCGACACTACACACCATAATTCTATTAGCATGGATACCAGTTGGTGTGATAAAAAAAGAAAAATAAAAAGTTGTCAACCAACCTTTTAGTTTACACTCAATTTGATACTTAATTAATTAAATACTTGCTCCTTCCCAGATGCATGCACGCAAATATGTGATCATTACATGTGGTTCTAATGATTTATTGGGAATCTCTTCTTAATTAATTTGGTTTAGGGACCCAATATCATCTGCTATTGATCTACATTTTTGTGTACATGATCTGTCTTATGGAACCTAATTTGATTAGAGCTACAATTAAGTCATACAGATGATCTGTCGTACTTGTCATGCCTATGATTAGGTTCGGTTTGTTTCACCTTTCAAGTTTGTTTCAAATATAAGAAAATATTTTTTTTTTTAAATCGGTTTGTAAACAGAGTCTTGCTATTTGATAACAACAATAAACGTGCTTTAACTTGGGTATAGGAAATTTAATTGATCATTTATAGAAAGAGTAGAGCATGTAAATAATATTTAAATATGTAATTATATTTTTATTTTAGTAAAATATAACGGATATATATATATATATAAAAGAACTACTAATATTATAATAAGGTAATTAATACTATAAGATAGTTGGGGTTACAATAAGATAAATAATATTAGTAAAAGATTATAGTATTTTTTTATTCCCCTCAAGCAAAACATAAGTACCCATAGTGAGTTTTGACCGTACAGATTAAAATTGGGTACGAGAAATACTCTTAATAAGAGCATCCGTAATTCTATCCGCAACTTGATATGCAATAAGGTAACTAGGGTTATATATATAGACGTATTCACAATTTCGTCGATGTCTCTTGGTATGATTGTTGTAGTAGTTATTTTTGTTTTAGTGTTTGTCGCTGCCATGTTGTTTGTAGTGTTCAAATATTATGTGAAGAATCGAAATA
Organism: Coriaria nepalensis; assembly: GCA_027186245.1. Taxonomy (NCBI): domain Eukaryota; kingdom Viridiplantae; phylum Streptophyta; class Magnoliopsida; order Cucurbitales; family Coriariaceae; genus Coriaria; species Coriaria nepalensis. Next base: position 3,903,394 of record CP114484.1, on the reverse strand, counting down.
AAAAATGTTTGGTTGTGAAAAATCTCAAAAAGAATGAGAAGGAAAATATAGGAGTAAAATCATAGTAGTATTGTAAAAGGCAATGAAGGGGTTCCATATGAGTTACATAGTCAAACCAGTAGATAGGTGGCGAACAACGAGTTGATCAATAGTAGGTTGTTAGAGATTCGTGATCTATGGCACATGTAGGGAACTATCCACGTGTTGTATTGTATCGATGGTAATGATGATGGACTCCACATGAAATTTTCAGGTAAGGTAATTTATTTCATCGAGACGAGTGGATATAAAACTAGTTGGATTGAGAGTTATGTTAAAGGTGAGACTATGTTGTGTTGGTAGGAGTTGAATCAATCATAGTGGAGGTAATGATGGTGAGTGATGATATGGTTGGAATTTGTAGTTCTTGAGAAGTCATTATTCAAGTGAGAGGAAGTATAGCAAAAAAGAAAGGGCGTTGGCCTGTGATGCCCTAATATCATAAAAGAGTAGAGACTATAGAGAATATTTAAATATATAATTATATTTTTATAAAATAAATCATATATATTTATATATATAAACCACCAAAATTACAATAAATTAATTAATATTATAAAATAATTAGAATTAAAATAAGATAACTAATACTAGACAATATCCTTTCATTTATCAACTTATCATCGCATCAGAGAGGGCTATTACTTTCAAATTTGAAAGCTTCAGAGAGGGCTTGAGATGGTCCTTTATCTTTGCCCTAATGTGAGCCAGAGTCTCTATCAGTCTACCATCTATGGACTAATCCACCATTTGTGTATGCTCTGTTATGCTCTGTTATGCTCCTCTCCATCCTCTCAAAGAGGCAAATAATGTCTGTTCCATCACTACCACCGCCCACTGGGAGGGAGGTTACCTCTCTCAAGGGCAGATTACGCCCTAGCGGCGAGGCACCTTCTTGGCGGCAACGACGGATTGGCTTCCCCGTGCCCTTGCCTCCGATCGCCACATCCTCCACATTGTCTCCCATTATATCTATATACCCAATTACATTTATGGCCTTACGAAGTGAGAGATCCAACCCATTGAAGTTTTGATAATTGAGATCAATCATCCCTATGGTATGTGCCAAACTATTGATGTGGATTTCCATTCAAATGAAGTAATATGCGATCACCAGTGTGCTTCAAGATCGGACTAACCTGCAAGGAATAAACAAAGGAACGCTGCTAGGGTGACGGCCGACATATTCCCCTTTAATGATCAAGTTAGTTAGGGTTTTCTTTAGGATTCTTGAGAGGTAATTATATGGTAGAGAATTATGTACCTCTTCTTGTGATTCACTCTTCCCCATAACTCTTGGACAAGGTGGGGTCCACTCCTAGGCAACATGTGGCCTATCTTTGAGGGCTTCAAGACTTCCATCATAGAAATCTATGGCCGTCGGCGCCCATTGCCAAGATTCTGATCGGATTCATGTTATCTTTCTCCCTGGGTCAACTAACATATCGCGCTATCAGCTCTAGTCTTCGTAACTAGCAGAGTAACATGTTATCTTCATCCGGTTGATGATTCATCAACCTCGACTTTCAGTCGAGGTAGGTTATCTCCCCAATTAAGCGTCACCTTAGCTGAGCTCCTTGAGTGATTCATCCTCAGCCTTGGCCAATAAGTCCCCTCGCTCATACTTTTCCTTAGCCATCATCCTTTGGTAAGCTGTCTGTAAGGTCCTCTTAGACGAACCTCGGTTCACCTGAGGCCGAGGGTAATGCCTTCGTTTCCCCAACATAAAGGTAATGAAGATAAATTATATAACGTGAGAGTGTTAATATAGAATATATACTTAATATGTTTGCCGAGTAGGTGTCGAAGCAAATAGCTAGATGCTAATACCTAGTGTTAAAATGATATTGATGTTAATAGAATTGTCAAAACGGCTGTCTGGCCCAGCCCGGACCTGCACACGCTAGGATTTTCACAATTCATAATTAAGCTAGGTTGACCCCTTGCAAAAAAAAGGGACGGGCTCGACCTAGCCCGTTTGATTAATATATGCCCAGGCAGGGCGCAGGTAGCCTTTTGAGCTTATCTCGGGTCGAGCTTATCTCGGGCCGAGCTTATAGGACGGGCCCAAAACGGGTCAGCATGTTTGCTTGACCCTTTTTAAATTATAAAATTATAAATTATAATAAACAAAATAAATAAATCAATAAACTCTTAGCCAAATAAATATTTCATTGTGTATTAGTAAATGATATATAGATGGTTAAACCATTATGGTTCCATATAAAAAAACCTCCTAGCCATAAGGTGGAAAAATGCACCTTACAATGAAGCCATAAATAAAGAAAAATAAATAAATAATAAGAGTTTGTTATTAAACTATAATCTATTATCTATTTATTAATGGTGGTTGGTCATTGGTAGGTCCCAAAACTACTTTCTGCTTCAAAAGTTTCATCCTCTAAGAACATATTATGAAAATATTGTATCAACTCTTCATTATGAGTTGTGTGTTAATCTCGATGAGTTTCATACTTTCAATCTTTTATGCATAATAATGTTTCAACCAATTTCGACTTTAATGAAGTTCTCCTAACTTCAATAACTCTCCCACTTATGCAGAATGTTGATTCGAAAGAAACCGTTGAGACATGAATAGTTAAGACATGTCGTGTAAGTCGTGCTAGAGTAGAAAATCATGTAGATCTTTTCTTTCACCAATCCAAAAGGCATAAGGATTCTAAATCATTTGCACATGGATCAAAAAATGAGATATCGGTTTCGAGGTATTTCTAAAGTTTCATCCCAATGGAACTAAAACTGAAAATGGAATTTAAATTAAAATCAGAATCGTTAATAAAATTTCAAATTTTCCTCTTGGGTTGAATCTATTGTTCTTACATCTATTTCCGTAAATAGTTGTATTTATTATCATAAATACTAAACACTTCATATAACTTGTAAGTAGCGTTAATAATAGTGGAAGAATAATCAACATTTATATGCTGACTGATAATTGTAAGAGTATTTGTTTGACCTTCTACTTAACCCTAAGATCTAATATAAAAGTAAAAGTATAGAAGGGGAATTCCTTTGCAATAGTTTTAAATTTTAAAACCATATTCTGAATAATGGGCTCCAATGTTTCATCATTCTCATAGATCTAAAACAAGCTAATTATTTCAACAAGTGAATGCAAAACAAGAAGAGATGTAGGATAATAAACACTTGAAAATCAAACTGTAGAATCATAAAATATTTCTAAAAAGTATGCAAAATTTTCAAGTATATCCAAATAAGAACTACTCAATAAAACATGAGGATCATAAGAATTAAAAACACCACTAATTTTTTTTTTTTATATGGAAGGATACTTTTTAATATCAAATATGTGGACTCTCATCTTACCAATATATTAGTTCAAAACTGTTGAGGTTTCACATCGAATCCCACCTATTATGAATGTTGATTCGAAAGAAACCATTAAGACAGTAATAGTTAAGACATGTCGTGCAAGTACAGGAAATCGTGTAGAGCTTTTCTTTCATCAATCCAAAAAGGATAAGATTTCTGAATTATTTGCACATAAACCAAAAAATGAGAAATCGATTTCGAGGTATTTCTAGAGTTCCTTCCCAATGAAACTAAAACTGGAAATGGAATTTGAATTAAAATTGGATTCACTAATAAAATTCCAACTCTTCCTCTTGGGTTAAATTTGTTGTTCTTATGCATGTTCCATAAGTAGCTGTACTTATTATCATAAGGATCAAACACTTAATATAACTTGTTAGTAATGTTAGTAATAGTGGAAGAATAATCAACATTTATATGCTGACTCATAATTGTAATAGTATTTGTTAGACCTTGTACTTAACCTTAAGATCTAATATAAAAGTAAGAGTATAAAAGGGGAATTTCTTTGTAATATTTTTAAAATTGTAAAACCATTTTCTGAACAACGAGCTCCAACACTTCATTATTCTCATAGATTTGAAACAAGCTAGTCATTTCAACAAGTAAATGCAAAACAATAGGAGATGTAAGATAATAAACACATAAAAGTCGAACCGTAGAATTATAAATATTTTTAAAAAACATGCAAAATTTTCAAGTATATCCTAATCAGAACTACTTAATAGAATATGAGAATCATAAAAATTAAAAACACCACTAATTATTTCTTTATATAGGAGAGCATTTTTCAACATCAAATATGTGGAATCTCATATTACCATCATATCAGTTCCAAACTGTCAAGACTTCACATTGAATGCCCTATATTATCTTTTAAACTTAGCTAACCTAGAATTCAAATTATTAATCCAAGATAATACCAATCAAATTTTATAAACATAAAAATTTACATGTTGTTCTTTCAAACATGATTTTACAATGAAATTTATGATGTGACATGTACAACATTGATGTAGGATCGCATTATGCTGGCTGAACTGTGATTCAAATAAAGAGACGATCATTGTGTTTGTCGCAGCATTATCCAAAGTTATAGATATTATATGGTTTTTGATGTCAAACTCACCCAAAACTTTTATTATTAAATCACATATATTTTCACCGGTATGTACTTCATCTATAACTCTAAATCATATTAACTTTTTATTTAAGGTTTATTCCAAATCTAAGTAATGAATATCAACACATGAATAGTTCTTAGAACATGCATTCCAAATATCAAAATTTCAGATAAAAGTAAGATTTAAATCACCACATTTTATTTTTAATTGATTACGTTTTTTTTCTAAAATATACAAATATGTCAGATTTAATAATATTTCTACTTGTTCTTTTATATTGTGAGTTCTATATTCTTCTAATGTGTTTCTCATAATAAACATTATCACCAAAATTAATAGGTAAATCAATATCATTAATAAGTCTAACTAGAGATTCTCTAGCAACTATTGGATCATAAGTCCACATACTAATTATACCATCAGTGTTAAAATTTAGTTTAGTTTAATTCATACTTGTGCTAACTTTAGCCATGCATTTTTCTTTGCGGTGTTTCAATTAATTAGTTCCATCATTTGGACTTGCGACCAAAATAATTTTGCAATACTTGTACATTGCACCATTAATGTCCTCACTTATCATATTTTTATGTGGAACTATGTCGAACGTATCCCAAATCTCAAATTTTCGCTGATTACGTCTCTTTTTAGACATTATATTTGCAATGGTAGCGATATAAGTATTAGATAGTGGTGGTGGTGGTGGTATATTAATTTGTGTTAGACCTGTAGGTATCACCAGTAAATTTAAACTGATTTCGACATAAAGATTTTGCTCATATTCATTTAAAGAGTTAAAGTCAACTTAATGATGATCTATTTCTTATATGAGAATTTAAGAATAAATGATTTATCATAAAAAAATATAAATAAATAAAATTTTAAGTAAAAAAAGTAAAACATTAATATTAACTATAATAATAAATAATAACATTATTAACATATAAAAAATTAAATACCTTGATTTAATATCCCAACATATTTTAACATCTTTTGATATTAATATCGTATACTAATTTGTATCGAAACTTGTTCACAAATCAAATTAAAATTCAACTTAGAATGATGTGTTATTTAGCAATCATTCATATTAATTATTTACGAACGTAATAATTAAATAATTGATATATATAAATATTAAATCAACCTGCTCTATCTGAATTTAATTTCCGTTCCTCCTACCATTTCCCAAATTGGTTTGTATTTCAGTCTTAATTTTCTACTCTTCGTGCGATTAGTGAAATAATTTTTAAGTTGATGAGATTTAATTCATGTTTTAAATTTATTTTAATTGAAAACTTAAAATTGAAATTATCAATTAAAAATTGATAGGTTGTAATTTTTTAGATTAGTTTCCTTTTAATTTTGAATTAAAAGTGAAAGTAACGATCTTCTTATGAGTTTATAAATTAACTCTCATTCTCTTAAAAATTTCACACCGAAAATTCACATCTCCTCTTATTAGATTTTGATTTCCCCCTCTTGAGTTTTTAGGATTCACTATAATATTGTTCGGATATAAAAACTTTTTATCTGAATTAATGGTACTACATTCATAATTCATTGCATCCTTAGAAGCAAACGTCGTAGAACCTTTGCAACCAATAAGGAGTGAATATATTTGAAAGAAATTATGAACTTCTATAAATCTCAGATAATTTCTCCTCAAATCATTTTGATTTACGAATCTCTTCCCTCTATATTCTGATTCCATTTCTAGCATTACAAAATCTATCTTCTATATTATTTATGTTTATAGTATGATATTATTATGTTATTTTAATACATTATTTATGATTACATATTCAGATTCATACACTACACTATTAATAGTTTCTATCTGTATACTATTTACAGTTTGCATTATATACTGTTTTATTGTACTACACCACTCTTTTGATGTTTTGTATATTGTTTTACAGATTTTCCATACATACTATTTTTTTTTTTCTGCATGTTTCTGTAAATTATATTTATTGTTTCTATTTTTATTTATTATCTTTTAATTTTACTATTTTTTTAATAGTTTATTACAAATTTTGTTTACTTACTATATTCCTACGAGTTATTTGCTTCTAATTAAATCGTTTTGAAGGTAACTACAACTAATCACATCTGTAGAAGGAAGATCCTACGAGAGATTATTCGGTAACATCTTTCAAAGTTCAGCGATAAATTATATAATGTAGAATATATTTAATTTTTTCCATTATGATTTATAAGGATTTTTTTTTTTATGTGTTTTCGTTTTATGTTAAATATATGATATTTATTGTAAAAATAAAATTGTGGAATAAATAAAATATAAAGAGAAATTATTGTGATTGTACTTGATATACAAAGTGGGTCGTAGCCATACACATAATGCATGAAAAATTATTACGTAAACGTTATAGAAGATAATGCTTGAATATTAACTTATGCAAGAATTTTTCACAGTGCACATAAGAATATCTCCGATATAAATGCTTTGAAGGGTTGTTTCTATTTCTGCGTATTAGTTTGTCACTTGTCAATACTAATTATCAATTATAAGTTATAAATAAAATTCATCATTAACTCTATACATGAAATAATGACCTTGATTTATATATATATTGAGTAATGGCCATAACTCAACTATTGGCGTGTAGTGGAGAGAAGACTTTGTTCTATAGTGAGCGAATATAACAACAACATATACATCAAGATATGAGAAGACAATGAGCCACGAATTCTATGTATATATTATGATTTGATTTGATTTGATTTTCTTTAATTTAAAAAAAAAATATATATCATTCAACAAGAGAGAAGATTTAAGAATAGGACATGATCACAGATTTAACTTCTTTATAATTATAAACAAAACTCATATGACCTTGACACAACAAATCTCCATATAAATAATATCCAAATTTTATGATATTTATAATCCAAATTCATATTTGTTTGGAAGCTAATGGATTTTAGCTCGGTAACATAACCCCCTGCAAAAGTCAGAAATGTTCATTGTTATTATCTATAAGCCAATTATATTCGGTCCTCTCTCTATATATATTATTACATGGGGTAATAAAATAATGTTTATGTATATAATTGGACCGAGGAGTCTGGTATTATATTTATTCACAAGCATATATATTTAGGGTCCTTATTGTCGGCCAAAAGAACAAGAAAAGTGTCGGCCAAAAAGAAAAGGTATATATTTTATTTTATTTTATTTTAAAATTTTTTAAAGGAGTAAACAAGTTTTTTTATTTTTTTCTAATGAAAAGATTAGGTTCACCAAAATTTTTTTATCTTAGGACTAGGTTTTAAACAAAACTCAAAATAAGATTAATATTATAAATATTTTTTATGTTTAAATATTATATTTAAAATCATAAATATATGATTTATTAATAATTGACTCAAGCATTTAATTTTGATGTATTCATATTATATATACTAACATAGATGTTCGATTCACAATTTTTCAATGACTAAATAACATTGACTATATTAAGAAATCGGAAAAGTTAGATAGTTCTATTTTAATTTTTAATATAGTCCACGTTATAAAGACATTGAAAAATTGGGAATCAAAACAAATTTGTCTAATTTTCCCTAATTTTTCAATGTAGTCTGCATTATTAAGATATTCTGAAATTGGGAATCGAAAATTTATTCTAGTATATTCATAACTGCTAATTTACTCTATAAGTTGAAAACTTCACCGACCTGTAGAGTAAACAACTATAGTTATGCTAGTATGCTCATAACTGCTAATTTACTTTATAAGTTGAAAACTTCATCGACCTATAGAGTAAACAACTATAGTTATGCTAGTATGCTCATAACTTATAGTTTACTCTATGGGTCGATGACCTCATCGACCCGTAAAGTAAACTACATTTATGTTAGTATACTCATAACTTTTAGTTTACTCTACGGTTGGAAGAACCTATCGAACTGTAGAGTAAACTAGTAGTTATGCTAACATACTCATAACTGATAGTTTACTTTATGGGTCGAAGACCCCATCGACCCCGTAGACCCCGTAAAGTAAATTACAGTTATGCTAGTATACTCATAACTGCTAGTTTACTCTACCGGTTGAAAGCTCATCGACCTATAAAGTAAACAACAGTTAATACTCATAACTTCTAGTTTATTCTAAGGGTTGAAGACCTCATCGACCCGTAGAGTAAACTAGCAGTCATGCTAGCATATTCATAACTGCTAGTTTAATCTACAGGTCAAAAGCCTCATTGATCCATAGAGTAAACTGTAGTTATACTAGTATACTCATAACTGTTAATTTACTTTGCAAGTCGAAAGCCCCGTCGACCCATAGAGTTAATTAACAGTTATGCTAGCATATTCATAAGTCATAAGAAATTAGAAAATTGGGAAATTATGAATCAAAATAGAATCGTTTAACTTCCCCAATTTCCCAATATAGATCAAGAAATTAGGAAATTGGAAATAAAAAAACTACAGGAGTTTACCTATATACATAACAAACCATGACAAATACAATACATGTAAACAAAACTATTTAGATCAACTAATTCAAACATCACTATTAATAGTTAACAAACCAATACAATGTTCACAAACACAAAGTAACCCAAATATTATAATAAACATATTATCTATGGTCACACATATCGATTTGAGAGCCGTCCTGAACTTACGACTCTAACTCTTGTTGCATGATATACTATGATAGACATATATCAATTGTGCCTTTATATCGACAACCAATGCACCTCAATACACTCTTGAGTAGTTGTATGGTATGTACAGCCGCTCAACTATGGTCTATCTACGGCCTCCTATAGGATACTCCTCGACAATATACATGTACATTGCAGTTTCTACATCTATAATAAAAGCTCCTCTCTCTTTGACGTTCAATTTCTTGAATGTATTATCCCCACTGCTTCAGGATCGCTTCAGTCCCTTTTTGTTGGGTATGGTGTCTTGAAAACATGTGATGAGTATTGTTTTAATGAAATTAGTAAAAGTGACATTTTTCTATATAATTGTTTTGAATGTATTATTATTGAATAATATATATAAATATCATAAAATTCTAAATTTATTCATGTAACTATAATCTTGTATTGATACGAGAGAATTAAGATTATAGAGAATGAATTAAATTGTCCACAACATATTAAAATATGAAATCTTTAATTAATGGTTGATAGTACGATCCGCTAGCATTATGAATCGAGTGATCTAGATCCAGATCATTGATATAGATCCAGATCATTGATATAGATAGACATCTTAGTACAAGTGCTTTATATAAATAGATTATATACGACAAGACTTGATATGAATTAATTCTTTAAAATGTCGTTTGCGATAAAGAATTTCATGTATATCAATAGATGATCATATGAAGATCAGTCTCAATCTTGAGTATTCATGAACTCTTGTTTATGTCAATTGGATCTTTTGATTCATTTGTCACGGTTTGTTTGTAAAACAGGCTAAAGACTTTTGTTTTGGAGATTTATTGGGATAAGTGGTTGGGAACGTGATTTACAAGGAATCCAAATATTTTTCATAGAAGATTGTATATTGGTTCCCTTGAGGGTTAATTTTGGAAATAAATGGTTTTGAGCTCAAATTTTTAATTAAGTTATAAATTGACCGTTCACTAGTAAATTAATGGTACTTAAGGATAAAGAGATAATAAGAGGAGTAAAATGGTAATTTTGACAAGTTCAAATTATGAATCAATTATTGAAGGATTAGATTGCATGTAATGATAATATCAATAGACTACTAGATATTGCTCAATAATATGTTCTATAATTGTAAGAGTGCAATCTCATATTTTCAGTAAAATAATATTGAGATTAATAAAATACATTTATTAGATTAAAAAGTTTAATTAATAATTTAATTTATTAGAGCTTAGAATTATAGGTTCATGGTCTTCAAGTCGCCTCTACAACACTGTATATAGAAAAAATGACAAAGGTTGAAAAAAGATTTATTTGCAAGAAAATAGTTTTATGGGACAAATTTATAATTATGAGATAATTAATATTCATTAATTAATTAAAGAATTAATTAATTAAAGAATTAATTAATTAAAAGATGTATTAAATCATGAATTTCAAAATTTATTTATTAAATAATAATATATTTGATTTTGAATTAGATATGTTATACATAATATTAAATTGATATGAGATATTGATTTAATATTAAGATTAGGTAACTCAAATTTAAATTAGTTTGAAAAAGTAATTTAAAATTTAAATATGATATTATCTAATTTAAAATAGATGAAATTTTATTTTTAATTAAGATTTGAAAATAATTGATCAAATCAAATAAATCATTAAAATATGATAAGATTTAAAATAGATAAAACTTTATTTTAAATCAGATTCGAAAAAATTTGATCATATCAAAAATATCATCTAATGATTATCCTATCATTTGAAATTATGATTGAATCATCAATTCAATTAATTTAAAGAGTTTAAATTAAAAATAATATTAAATAAAAATCTTAATAAAGTCCTATGAATACAACTCATTCTAATAATTCAAGAAGTTTTTTCTGAAGAGATTTTTCTAAGAGAAAAGAAAAAAAAATGTTGTTATCTCTACGTACTCACACACGTCCTATTGTGTTGAGGATTGAACTGGAAAATCGTGGTGTGAATCTTGACGATCAATTTGTAGAGGTTAAGATATGATCTCTTCGTATAGATATACAATTAATTTATATATATATAAATGATCGCTAAAAGCTTTTCTGAAAATTTTTGTTATACACTAGGATTAATATAATTGCTTTCGCTGCGAAATTTTGAACCCGTTTACCAACACTTTTCGATTCCTCCTTCGCGTGCTCCTCTAACCTCCTCTGCTTCTCCCTTCTCTTCATGCCCGAAATCTTCCTAACCATCTTTCAGCTCACTATTATTGGCATTCAATCTTTTAAAACATTCTCTCATGCAGTTAAAATGAAAAGAGGGAAAATATTCAAGAAGAAAATCATAACAATAAATACTTGCGTCTTTCTGTGTCGAAAAAATAAAGAAGAAAAAGTGTCGAGGTCATAAATACTTATTTTATTTTTTTTAAAAAAAATTTAAGGAGAAAATAAGTTCTTTCATTTTTTTTTCTTATTTTTTTTAATTTCTGAAATTCTAAAAAGGTTAGGTTGATCGAGATATTTTGACTTAATGCTGGGTTTTTAAACAAAACTCAAAATGAGTCTTGTATCACAAATACTCTCTCTCTATATATATAGACAGTGAGTTACCATAAACCATAGCAATGGAAAATCACAAAAATGGCAGCTCTGATGAGTCTCTTTCCAAGACCCCCACCATCAAGTTTACCAAGCTTTTCATCAATGGAGAGTTTGTTGACTCTCTTTCAGGTCTCTCTCTCTCCTAATTTTTTTTTTTTTTTTTTTTTTAGAATTCTTGTATTTGTATGCATGATTTTCCTGCTAATTTGGCAGCTTAATATTGGTTTGACATTAATGAAGATTCTGATGAAATGAGAACATGAAAAAAAAAATGGTTAGGAAAAACATTTGAGACGGTAGATCCAAGAACAGAGGAGGTGACAGCAAGGATAGCTGAAGGAGACAAAGAAGATGTTGATTTAGCCGTCAAAGCTGCTCGTCATGCCTTCGATCATGGTCCTTGGCCTCGTCTTCCTGGTTTTGTACGCCCTCTTCCATTTTCTTTCATCTAATTCTGCGTCTATAGCTAGTCCGTCTGCTTCTAACAATATTCTTCTTAATTAATTGATTTGCCTTATTATTTTTTCCCATACTTCAATGCTACCGAAGTCAACGGTTATATTTAATTTAAAAATAGATAAACAAATATGTACATTACTAGTTATATCTTACGTTGACGCTATCACGTTACTATCTCTTACATGTCAGAACTAATAATACATACTCTAGTGATGAGCAGTTTGATCCGATATCTCTGATATCCGATCAACCGGGTCGGATACAGGTCAGATCATCTGCTGAAAATTTTATTTGCATCGGATATTCGTCCTAAACAAATTTTCGGATAATTTCATTTGGATATTCGACTTCTAGTGAGTAATTAATATTATGGATTTGGATATCAAAGCCAAGCCACCTTGACTCGGTGGTATAAGGCATGGGGCTTTTAACCAAGCATGTGGTACGAGTACGAGCTGGGCAGATATCCGGTGTCCGCCCCACTGTTCATGCCTAATACACAAAGTTTCATTTTAAAAATTTTTTAGGTGTAAATTTTGATTTACAGCATAGTTAGTTGGATAATTCATTTTTCACCCTTTCAAGTTTATTATTATTGTTCTCTCTTTTTGGTCTGATTTACGTGATGTTGATCAGGAGAGAGGAAGGATCATGATGAAATTTGCAGACTTGATAGACGAACATGCAGAAGAATTAGCAGCACTAGACACCATTGATGCCGGAAAGCTATTTAGTGGAGGGAAATCAGTGGACATTCCGCAAGCTGCAAACACGCTACGATACTACGCTGGTGCAGCAGATAAAATCCACGGGGAGGTGTTGAAACTATCACGTGACCTGCATGGGTATACATTGCTAGAGCCGATCGGTGTTGTGGGCCACATCATCCCCTGGAACTTCCCGTCCACCATGTTCCTTGCCAAGATTAGCCCGGCCTTAGCTGCGGGTTGCACCATGATTGTCAAGCCGGCAGAGCAGACCCCTCTTTCAGCTCTCTTTAATGCCCATCTTGCCAAGTTGGTAAAATACATGCTGTTTTATCTTATTTGTAGTTGCTATCTTTTTCATGTCCTTTTTTTTTTCCTTAAGAAATAAAAAAATCAGTTGGATAGGGTTGATGAAACTGGAGTTTTACAGGCTGGAATTCCTGATGGAGTTGTCAACGTCATAACTGGATTTGGATCAACAGCTGGAGCTGCCATTAGCTCTCATATGGACGTTGACAAGGTAAGATTTTGCATGATTGAAGATACTAAATTACGAATACATAATCAATTCTTGTAATTTGGGGTTCAATTACTGGTTTGGGTTTTAGGTGAGTTTCACAGGATCTACGGAAGTTGGACGTGAAATAATGCATGCTGCAGGAAATAGCAATTTGAAGGCAATCTCCCTAGAATTAGGAGGCAAATCTCCACTCCTTATCTTTGATGATGCTGATGTAGATAAAGCTGCTCAACTTGCTCTTATCGGCGTTCTTTATAACAAGGTCTTGTATCAATCTTAATTTTGATTCAATAAGTTCAATGTATGAATCTTACATAAACGAAACCCCACTATGCATAATTTTTTTCAGGGAGAAATTTGTGTGGCAAGTTCTAGGGTACTTGTGCAAGAAGGAATTTATGATGAATTTGTAGCAAAAATAGTGAAATTGGCAAAGGGTTGGCCTGTTGGGGACCCATTTGACCCTAAAGTTCAGCAAGGACCCCAAGTAAGAAGAACCTACCCTACTCTAACCTTCTATCTTCTTCACTATGGTCGGGAGTTCATTCGGACCCAGTTATGACTCAGTTGCCCTCCTATGGCTCAGGTGGACAAGAAGCAGTTCGAGAAAATCCTTTTATATATAGAAATTGGAAAGAAGGAGGGAGCTACTCTCTTAACAGGAGGCAAGCCTATTGGCAATAAGGGATACTACATTGAGCCCACAATATTTACTGATGTTAAGGTACTTTTGTTTTAAGAAAAATGGACGTTGCCCAAGTCCAAAAGATTTTGATTTTGCTCCTGTTTGTTGTTTACAGGAAGACATGGTGATAGCACAAGATGAAATCTTCGGACCCGTCATGTCACTCATGAAATTCAAGTAAGTTCTACCCTAACTCCAGTCTAACCCAATATCTAGTTTTATGCAACTAATGTCAGAGGGGAACTAATATGCAGGAGTATTGAGGACGGAATAAAGAAAGCAAACAATACAAGATATGGATTAGCAGCAGGCATTGTGACCAAGAACATAGACACTGCAAACACGGTCTCAAGGTCAATCAGAGCTGGAATAATTTGGATCAACTGCTATTTTGCTTTCGATAGAGGGTGCCCTTATGGAGGGTATAAGATGAGTGGGTTCGGAAGAGACTTTGGAATGGAAGCACTCCACAAGTATCTCCAAGTTAAATCTGTTGTCACCCCTTTATACAATTCCCCTTGGCTTTGAGACCATCTTTTAAACTTTAGGGCAATGGCCCAAAAAAGATTAATAATAATCTAAAATTGTAAGAGAACTCTTCTAGCTATTTAGCTAACTGCAAGATCATTCAACAAATAAAGTAGAAATGTGGGTGTCTTTTTCCATTCTTGTTTATGCATGGCAATGTCAGAGGGGCCTACCTCACTGAGTCAACGCACAAAGTTATGACCCAATACTTTTTCATGTGAATAACCGTGGGTTGTTCGACAACAATTTTTTTTCTTTTTTTGTATTTTAAAAATTAATTTTCATAATCATGATAAAAAAATCAATATTAAAAGACAAAAAATCGGTCTTTGAGTATTAAACCCGTTTGATTCATATTGGTAAAAAACTAAATTTTCAATAGCACAAAAACACAATTCATTTTTTGAAATATAAAAAATTACACTTCATGATTTTTACACTTCATTTTTTTCAGTTTTTTTCCAATTTTTTAAAAACATTTTTTAGACAAATTGACACAAAAATAGTTACTAAGCAATCTTGTCCCCTCCCAAAACTGGTTTTCATGTTTCAAAATGCAAAAAACATCATTAAAAAACGTTACCAAGCATACCCTGTGTATTTTTGATAGCAGGGAGATGTAAGAACTAGTGAGGAAAGTCGACAGAAAGAGAGGCATTATCTTATTGCATTTTGTATTGGCCAGAATGTCTCACTTTTCAATACAAGGCATTCATGACATTCATTACAAGAGTTTTGGTTGAAAACTTACAAAATGAAATTGCGTGGAGAACAACTGTGCAGACAGTGACCCTCTTCTTTCTCGGGTGCTTGTAAAATGAGATGCCGACTTCCTTTCCAGGAATAAACCTAATTTTGGAGACAAGTAAAACCTAGAGACCAAAAACATGTCTTAGAATAACTGGGAACAGCCTAAGATACAGAATGATGGAAAATGGCAGCAATTTCTTCAATTTATAACCATCTTTGAAAACATTTATCAGTCAACAACATAATACTAGTTATCGGTAGGCAGAAAGAATCCAAGTTACCTCATATCTACCTTAATTACAATTTGCACAAACTCCAATACATCTAACCTACAGTTTCAGATGATAAACCAAATTCACCATAAAATGGTAGTGATCCAAACATATTATACTTCTTCCTATGTATTCTGAATAAGCACAATGTGGATAAATATGTCAGAAAAATCAATACACAATATCAATGAACAGAACACAGAGAAACCTTATTGCACAGAGCAATTCCAATAATGGAATTATTAATCACCTTGCAATGTCGACATTAAGGAGTCACTACCCTTCATACAAGGAAAATCACATATGTATAGAATCCCAGCCCCAATCTCAGAGTTGATATAATTGTACATAGCATAATCAAACAATGCAACTTTCAAAAACAAGATTAAGAAGAAACCTCATACGCAGTTACAATATGCACCTTAATAAGCTCACTTATCCAACCAAATTATTCATCATCACTGCAGTTAGAATATGCACCTTAATAAGCTCACTTAATCTAACCAAATTATTCATCATTACCAAAATCACCCGCTAAGATCCTCCATAGAAGCATCAATATCTTCTCCACCATTACCACCACCACCACCAGAATCATCATCATCATCATCATTACCATCCTCTTGCTCCTGCAATTTCACAATCTCAGCCTTAGCTCTCTCTAGAATCTGCTCCTTCTGCAACTCCAACTCTTTATTGAAATCAATCCTCATCTTCTCCAACACCATCATTTGTTGCCTCTTGCTACTCTCCATCTTCTCATAAATATCTCCGAACTTCTGAATAGAATCAGCCAACACTCTTAACGAAGAACTCTCCTCCTCACCTCCTCCATAATCAGTCCTTCCTGGCAGAAGCCCATCCGAATCATTTTCTTCCTCAGAATTTTCCGACTCTCCGGGACTATCTCCCATCTCATCAAACCCATTTGATCTTTCCAAATAAACTCTAGTATTCATAAACATATACTCGCCTGAATCAAACCCACAGGCAAGCCCACATTCTTGCCTATTTGACAGAGCCATTAACTTATCCATCTTCTTAAAATAAGTCCAACTGCTATTAACTCTCATATTCTCTATTTTTGCCTTCTCTTTAGTATACCTTCTCTTTAGTGTATCTAACCTAGTCCTACATTGCACTTCTGTTTTCTCTAAGCCCAAGCCTTCAGAAACCCTCTCTGCAACTTCGTGCCATTCTTCAGACCTCAAACTCCTCCTTCCAAGCTGAAGAAACTTCTCTCCCCAAGCATCGAGTAGAAGAACCGTCTCGGAATCAGTCCATTCCAGTACCGAATTACGAGACTGGTATGATGATTGTTGTGCTGTGCGAGGTACAAATTCATAAGCTGAAGCCAAATTCCTCAACTTCCTCTTCTTCGGATGCCTCTGGAAATCACCAGCACCATCATCATCAACATCCTCATCATCATCATCAGCGACGTTATTGAGGAAATCATTTTGGCCTTGATCATCATCATCATGGTCGAAGTCATCCAGATCGTCATCTTCTTCTTCCTCCTCATGGTGAACAGAGATTGCGCGAGAGTAGGAGCTATTTCTATCTACCATCTTCTGCCGATGAGATGGAAAAGAGTGGTTCAAAAAGTAGGGTTTTGAGCCGTACCTTCCATTGCCTTCAACATCATCCATATTTTTTGCTTCAGAACAGTGGTGGCGTTATGATTAGGGAAAAATACAAAACCCAATTTCCAAGTGCGTCGTCGAAGATTGAAATAAACGAAACACAATTCGAGACCCGAACAACATCAAAGTTATGAATTTTTGTTTTCTGAGAGCTGCTGATAGTCAAACCCTAAAAGCGGATTGGGGGAAAATTTTTAACGATACATCTATGATTTTAGGCCCCACCCAAATGAAATGGGCTATATCTCACTCTGAGCCCAGTCATCAGCTTCCTCATGGGCCGTAAGCTAAAAACTGACCTGCTCCTCCGTTCTTTACAATTAGCCCAAATTAATTTTTTTTAAATTGGAATATTAAAGCTAAAAAGTGCTGTACCAATAAGTCATAATTATTTTAATGTCCAAATTAAGAACATTGATTATTAATGTTCATACCAGGAATGCGGTTATAAAACCGTTGGATAGCATATCTGTTGAATACCCAACGGGTATTCAAATGATGTTCGAAACTTCTATTTCGAATCGAATATCCGATTTAGAACGGACCTGTTTTTTTTTTCAATCTTAATTCCTAAAAAAAAAAAGTTACGGTAGTTGACCGGTGATTCTTTCCTCCTTTTGGCAAAACTGGTGAAAAGCATGTTCTCCTAGCAATCTCTTTTTAAAACTCCATCTTCATGTAGAATATTGACGGTTACTCATTTTAGTCCACATTAGTTGCATATAATCGAAGTAACTATAATCAAAGGAAATAGTAAATTATCAATATTATATAAATTTGTTTGTTCTCACATCCAGTCGAAGTATGCACCCTTTTGCACAAGATTCGTGATGTCTCAGATCTGAGAATCATAAATATAATAATTACGAGATTAATCTCATTAATAATTAATATTATTATCATTAAGATTCATTTGATTGACCATATTTAACACATTAATCTCTACTAATCATCTAGATTGTTATCTAAATATTTTTCTCATACCGATAATTATAAAAACAATCATTCTACACAATTAAGAAGTAAACATATATAATAGTCTTACTGTATATCAATATACATTCTTAATAATCCTATAATTATAAATAATTTAGATCTCACATGTTTAATCACTTAAATCTCATTAAGTATGATTACTATCACCATTTCAACCGTATAACTTAAGTCCCTAAACTTTATCATGTGATGCAATAAATTAATAATACATCAATCGTTATTTTCAACATAAATAATAGTTATATGAAATAAAATGTTAAGTTATTTAATTGTTGATATCCTAACAATAAAATTATATCATATAAAATGACATCATATCAAGTCTAACCCGATTAACCGGATAACATTCTACTTTCAAACACTACCAACAGGATGGATGCGCGTTCTATGCAAAAAGTACATATATATGTATATATATTATAAAATGAGGATAACTCCTTTACAAAGTTATTCTATTAAAAACATGAGGATTCTCCTTAAGAAAAATAACTAAACCGAGACCGGCTACTTGAATAGTTAGATCTAAAAATGAAAACGAAATGCTTTAAAATTGTTACATCTTAATCGGATCAAATTCGATACATAGATCAATCATTCATACATAAGTCAAGATCAAATCATACAACATATTTTATACATACATAAATTACAAAAAGCACATCTTTTCACAGGATATATTAAGGAATCAATATCTGCAATGATCATGATAAACAACTACTCCTATAGTTCCATGTGTTGCAGATGATAGGTGTCCTCATGTATTCACACTCTAATAGTAATTCACACAGTTTGACTTCACTCCATTAATTTCTACTTCAAGATTCAATGCATAAATCAAGAAGCTGAAGTAAGAGGAAAAGGGAAAAGACTATTTTATTCCAATATCAATTTTGGTCGAGAGGAGATGTATTAGGGAATTCGGCCCACTACTATAGGTTATTATTCTCCTAAAGGTGTTAAGGTCATATAAAATTACCTCATAAATATTGACTAAGTCAATATTTTACTTAATTAATTAAGTGATTAAGTTGGCTTAAACAACTCTATATGGTCGACCATCCTATGTGGATCATACCCAACTTTAATTAGGCCTTTATTATATAGTTAACAAATTGGTTCATTAAATCTTCAATGTACAGTTGTTAATGATGGACTTTACTGACACTTTATTATATAAATAAAACATCATATGTAATTTATTAATTCTAACTAATCAATATTCATACTTAGTTATGCTAATAGAGCTGTACAACATTATTTTTAATGAACTAATAAATTACTATTTTACTCTTATAATGAAACTATAAGACAAGTAATGATTTAACCCGTAAAGTCGAAACTGCACAGTTTCCTTATCCTAAAAAATAACTTAACCCAATTACCCTCAAACTTAATGTGTGACTAATTAGGTTATAACACACTATAATTTTATCTAATTCATAACTAGGTTTAGTTAACTTTAAAACTAATTTTTAAATACATAGTTAATCATCTTTGATTATTTACCTTAAACATTCAAGTGAATACTGACTTCTTGTAAAGTATCAATGCTACCCATGAGATAAGAAGAGATCATCTTCCAAAAAACCTGCAATAACTACACAAATGTACAAGTATTGATATTTCTATCTTGCAAAATCATGATTCGTCCTAAACATGATTTTACTGCTAAACTCTAATAGATAAATATGATATCCCTTTTTTACTATCTTCCCTAGCTATACTAATTTAGTGCTTTGAATTCTATAAGAGATACATTTAAGCTATTATAAAGGTAATATTTTCACATTATAAAAGTTAAGATATAAATCAAAATATTGCAGGGTCAGTAGTAATTTCCGAGTAAGTTTTCTTAGGTGATTAGAGTATAAACTTATTAATAATTAGTGGGCAAAATTATGCTTTATTAACATTATTAACAACAATATTACAAAAACATGAAAATTTGGCCAAATTATCTCTTAGCCGGCCACTCTCTTGTAATGCGATAAAAATCAATTTTGATAAGGACAAAAAGTGATAAGGATGAAAGAATATGAATAAGAAAAATATCTAAGTCAAAAACAAAAATGACCATTTGACTATTTAGAAAGGGTTTATAAATAACATACAGGCATCTTCTCGTCAACCTCTTATGCCCGAAATTAACCTTTCTAAGAGCTTCCTGTCTTCTTATTCACTCCCCTTTGAACCATTGACAAAGCTCATTCAAAGCTAAGAAGTCTTAACCTCTTGGTGAATAAGCAAGATTAAGAAAAGTCCACCTTAAATCATCCATAGAGGTAATAATGTATCTCATTTTCATTCAATTTTCCTACTTAAGTTGTAGATCAATATCATTGTCAGTTTGTAAGTACAATATCCAATCGAAAAGCTACGATCAAGATCATAAAAACTTACAACCAGTATAATAGTGGACACCAATCTCTGCAAGCATTGCGTAATACTCGACCTCAGATTTGCTCAAAGGTGGGCAGTTGTTTGAAATTATAATAAGCTTTCCTGCCACGAATCACAAGTCAAGAAATTCAGTCATTAATAAATCTTGGTTAACCAAGTTCCCGAACAAAGTGAAGTTGCTGATCCAAAGAGAGGTGCAGTAATTGTTTTGTCTCATCTTCTTCTACATGAATGATAAGACATACTTATGATTGGAGTTCGAAGCTGTTGCTGCTACAAGATGGGGTGATTATTAATTATCAGACCACATGTTACCCAGCTTTTTTGTATCTATGCATTTTACTTTCCTTCGATCTCTTGTCAAGAATGTCTATGATTCTATCATATAGAAGATGAGCTGGATAAGTAAATATATATTTTTCTTCTTAGTGACATTTCATCAAACACATGGAAGGCAATAATTAACCGCAAGCAGTGTCAGTAACTACAAAGTTGAAAATAGTGAATTTCATAAAGTACCTATAAACGACCTTCTTTGTGCCTCTTGGAGATTTCCTTTGCTATGTCACGAGATACCACATACCCAGGACCATGGGCCCAAATCGGATAAGTATTTCCAGGTCATTCCTTCATAGTTCAAGGTTGAATGGATAAATGGATTGGAAAATAAACCATAATTTATAGGAGCACACAAGAGTCTAAAGTGCCTTATTGGATTGACCTGTAAGCAATAAGCAAGAAAGACTACGAGAGAAGAAAAAAAACATGTATAAACCATACAATCTAATGGTCATATTGGTAACTTCTAAAATTGTTTGTCACAAGCGTACACATAAATTTCTGAATGAAGTTACTTATGATAAAGAAATTACTGTTGGAGAATTACCTGTTGGCTAATGAACCACTTGCTATCTGGATTACAATGAGGTTGGGAATCTGAATTAATGAGTCCATAGAGCAATCCCCTAGGTGAATTGATCCTCTTTAAAGAAGCTAATACCTCATCCATACGAACAAATGCATCATCATCAGTCTTCATCACACATTTTGCTGAAGCAACCTCTGACTGTTTAGGAAATATGTCAATTAATGTAAGAGAAGGATATCTCCAGTATAAAGAGGACAAATTTTACCCCGGATACGCGGATGGCTAACGTTTTCCAGGTGATAAGGTCGCAATAATCGACAAAATTAAAAGCTAGAAGCACCTAGATCTGGAAATCGTGATTCTCAGTAGTTTTCAATCATTTCGTGAAATCACAAAAAACCAGTCACAAACCAGATTCATCTAATCAAACAAGATCCAAAACACAACAACCATGATCGAAAGGAAGAAAGTTGCAGAAACTTACTTAGTATCCATCTTTCTGGTATCCTTCGATTTATCTCCCTTTAATGGCGGCAACCTGTATAAAACGCTAAAAATCGGTGAGAGCGGGAAGAAATGGCGGTGACCCGGTCGGAATCGGTGCTGAAAGGGGCTCTGTAGTTTACCCAGTAGCACTAGAGTTTCCCCCGTAGAAGATAAGCGGTATAGAGAGAAAGAGAGTGCGTTGGCTTTTGTGTGGGCTTAAAACTTGAATTCAGCCTGTTTTACGCGGTAAAAAAGAAAAAAAAAAAAAAAAGAGACTAAAGGGCTTAAAATTAATTAGGGCTCTATATTATAATGTTTTTTTTTTTTTTAATTATTTAAGTTGTATCGCTTAGTGACAGAGGTGGCGATCTATACTGAAAAGACATGAGTTGGACTGGTCATACGAGTATGAAAAATCCGTATCGTACCGTATCATTATAAATGAGCATGACACGACCTGATATTTATATTATGTTTTTGTCACGTCGATCCGATTCATTTTATTATTTTTATTTAATTAAACAAAAGTAACACAAATTATTATTTTTATTTTAAAATTTTCATAATTAACTCAACGTTCATTTCTAGTGGGATAAATATTCTATCGCTAATTCTATAAAATAATAGCGGCATTTTATTATTCAGACGATATACTAATGTAATTTAACGATATAATGAAAAAATGCCACTAAATTGAATCAATTAGCGGAATCTTTTATAGTTACGTGTGCACCACTAATGAGCGTGGTTTTATAGTGTTTGTAAAATTTCATAATTTTCTATTCCCAAGTCCATTTAGGTTGGGTTAGGCTCGAGGGCTCGGGCTAGATCGGATTTAAAAGAATAAAAAATGAAACTTATAATAAAATTTTTAAAATAAGATAAAAAGTACATTATTAAAATTATATTATAATTTATAATTCTAATGAGGGTTGAACTACTTCCTACCCCCATAATTAGGAGTTTTGTATTCATATTCGAGATATAAATTATCAAATACTTCATACATTCCTTCTTAATCCGTCATTTGATATTGGTTTTGCTGATTTGCACATTCTCAATCTCTGATGCATGATAGTATCTCAACCATTTCAAGCATTAATTTAGTTCTTCTATTAGAAATTATTCTCTCATCAATGTTAAAGGCTGATTCTGAAAACATTATTAAGATGGGGACGGTCAAGACGTCATGTACAAGTCGAGCTAATATAGGAGACCTTTTTTAATTATATTTCTACCATTGTAAGATATTAAAGTCATCTCCATCCTCATCATCTGAGGATTCAAAGTACTTCTGAAACTCTTCGTATTCTGAAATATCACTACTTGAAGAACTCTTCTTCTTGTTGTAAATATTTCATATCACCTTCTTTGGTCATTCATTTTGTTGATTAGATTGTCGAGATCGCAAATCGTTATACTTATTTTCATAAACAATATAAACTTCATGAAATTTTATATTTGCATTAGTGATTAGTTCATCATAAAAAATATATAATTCTCTTCATATAAAAGAAACAATCTTACTAAAACCTTCATATTTAAGTTTAGGATCCAATAAAACTCCAAAGCAATACAAAAATGGAATTGCTTTCCACTATTTTAAGTATTTTATTTTTATTCTTTCTATAATCGGTTTAAAAACAACATCATCATCATAAGTAGTAAATATCTTAACAATATCAATAAATTATGTAATAACTAATGGTGAAGTATGATAATAAATACTAGATAAAATCATAGTAGACTTGTAAAAAAAATTTAGAAATTTTTAAAATTTTCAATAATATCTCAATCATTGTCATGCAATATAATAGATGTACCTTATTTTAGATGTAAAGACATTATAATCTCATCTTTATATGGAATAGTTTGTTGTAACATTATAAAACTCGAATTTCATTTTATGTCCATATCAAGTATAAACTTCTGAGGTTTCTTACCTCCATTCTTGCATAATTATCTAAATGTAGCTATATGAGGATTATAGCTAACTATAAAAGCTAATGCATCTCAAATATTTGTGATTTCATTCGTTACCAATGTCATACTTGCTTTGACAATAAGGTTTATTATGTAAGAAACACATCGTTGATGTAGAAATCATA
The DNA here is from genome assembly GCA_027186245.1 of Coriaria nepalensis. NCBI lineage: Eukaryota > Viridiplantae > Streptophyta > Magnoliopsida > Cucurbitales > Coriariaceae > Coriaria > Coriaria nepalensis. The sequence continues at coordinate 3,879,197 of CP114484.1, read as the reverse complement.
TTCGAAAGAAGAATGATCTTCTCGTGATTATCGATATTAGAGAATATCAGGATTGACATGTAGGTGATTAGTATATATTTAATATTGAACGTGATCATTTAACAAATCTCATTGATAATTATATTTACTGTTAATGAGATTTGTTTGGTCACTATGATACTTATGATACTTATGATTTCTATATCTGAGATAACCACAATATTAACACATGAGAAATCATGTTTTGAATATCATTCAATGTGACTATAATCAAGATTCACTAAAATGATGAACCATTGAGTATGTATTTAAGTACATATAGTTTATAGAATAATAAGATAAGATCTATCACATTTATATCAAGGAGAAGTAATATGATATGCAAAAAAAAAAAAATATAAATTTATTATCTAATTACATAAAAATTTATATAATTTATAAAAATAATTTAATATGATTAACAGTAAAATCAACCTTACTATTTGGGACCATGACAGTTTGCCAGGTATCGACCTTGGTTTGAAAAGATAGTAATCATGAAGTGTCAAAATCTTTCTTTCTGTCAAACCATAGATACGAAAGAACTTAATATAGCTCAAGGACGATTTCTTAAATAAAGAAAATAAAGCATAGTTATATTAATAATTTGATTATTAATATAAGATGAATAAATTGATTGTTAATTCCGAATAAAAATTTTAGATAATATTTCCGGAGTTGGATCTTATAATAACTAACAATAAATATACAACATAAATTGAAACTTACTTCGAACTACAAAAAAATAATCTATTAAACTAACATTCTGAATACAAATTAGAGTACATGTGCGACCATCTCTGTGCTGCCGCCGACTTTCTTCACACCCACGAGGACTTTATCTATTTGGTCAACTCTACTTTTTCCCAATCAAATTATATATATGTGGTACCTCAACGATGAGGTTCCTGATTTCTTCCTGCTCTTATAAGACATAATTTGCTCACAATGGATATGCACTTGGTCGTCTCTGAATTTTCATCTTTCATGTAATGAACCATACCACACTCCTTAATGGGCCTTTTCTTCGCAGTACTCGTTATTTCCAGGTGTATTTGGTCCGAGTCTGCCGTATGCTTTTTTATTTATTTATAGCTTTTTTGTTGCTTTGCCTCTTGTGACCTGGATCGTTGTGGCCGGAATTGCTGGATCATTTCCCGGACACTCATCGAAGAGGGTTTCTATTGAATATGACGGTGATTCAGTACTGCTATCACTGTCCATGTCCTATAAATAAATAATTGAGACAAATTAATAATAACACAAACTCAAATAAAAAAAACTCTTTCAGGCTTTCAATCAAACATTTTGCAAGCATGATCTTAAACTTATTTTAATATACTCAAACACTAAGCAATTCAATTCCGGATGACAGGCAAATCAATCGTGAAATTTACAAACACATATGGCAATCCCATTGACAGTAAATCAAATAATCAACTATTCAAGACACTGTTTTTGAAAAAAAAAAAAAAAAAAAAACAATTTGGTTCGCTTCAAGCATTTCATCGGACAGTTTGCAAGCACAATTTCTGAATTTCATGCCAAATACATTTCGAAGGACAACAAATCAAATTAACAAGCCAAGCTTATCTAATAATTATTTAAAACTCAATTCTAGACATTTGGGTTGCCAATCTGTACGTGATTATGTTATGTCAACTTTATTTTAATTTTTGAGCTTTTGCATTGAGATTATCATGTTGGTAGGTGCTCTGCAGAATGCATAAATTAATTGTAAATTGCGTACTCCCACTCCGATAAGAAATGATGGAATAGGCAAAAAGCTAGCGGTGGTAATGAATGAAAGGAAAAAATAAAGCCAATCACGTAGATGAACATGCAGTCTTGCTGGAGAAATACAGATCGCAAAGCAAGCTAGGTAGCTAGTTACCTAGCGGTGGGGAATTAATTTTAATGTCCCAACTTCCAACAATATTCTAAATTCTCTATCATATTGTTATTGGAAACAACGCTTTATAACTTTCCGACGATCTTCTATATACATGTGTATATATACAGAGCTATAGTTACGAAGTAGAGCTCATCTCTTAGTTCCTATGTGCATGTCTATAGAATTAATAAGGGATGAGTTTGATGGTGGAGAGGAAGTTTCTTTGGGTTGTTTTGTGGGTTGCCTTGGTTGTGGGATGGAAATGCCAGTGTTTGGAAGGAAAGAAAGTTGAAGAGGTGAAGAAGAACGAGGGAGAAATTGAGAAGGTGGAATGGTTATTTGATGGAAACCCTAAATGGTGGATGCGTGGGAGTGGTAAGAGTAAGGGTGAGACTAGTCTTGGTAGTAGTGGAAAGCGGTCGAGTATTGGTGGTGCTTTTAGTTTTGGTAAGGGATATGGTTTTAGTTTTGGTTATGATGGCCCGAGTGTCCATGTTGGGAAGCCAGACTGTGTTGGGAAGGGTGGGGATGGAAATGGAGATGAAGGAGGAAGATATGGAAGTTCTGGCAAGCACCACAAGAAAAAGGAAAAAAACTTCCATCATGGTGGTGGAATCGGACGAGGTAATGGAGGTGGTGTTGGAAAAGGGATTGGTGGAGGAGGTGGCATGGGAGGAAGAGGGAAAGGGATTGGTGGAGGTGGTGTTGGAAAAGGTGGAGGAATGGGGAAAGGGATTGGTGGAGGTGGAGGAGTAGGGAAAGGGATTGGTGGTGGAGGCAGTGGCAGTGGCATTGGGGAAGGGATCGGAGGAGGAGGTGGTGCTGGTGGAGGCATTGGAAAAGGAGTTGGTGGAGGAGAAGGAGGTGGTGCTGGTGGAGGCATTGGAAAAGGAGTTGGTGGAGGAAGTGGTGGTGCAGGTAGAGGTTTTGGTGGTGGGGGAGGCATGGGGAAAGGGGTTGGGGGAGGAGTTGGTGGAGGAGGAGGAGGAGGGGGCATTGGGAAAGGAACTGGAGGAGGTGGAGGTGTTGGTGGAGGAGGTGGTTTTGGTGGTGGTGGGGGTGTAGGTGGTGGTGCTGGTGCTGGTGGGGGCATTGGAAAAGGGATTGGGGGAGGAATTGGAGGTGGTGGTGGCAGTGATGAGGGAGGCATTGGTGGAGGAGGAGGTAGTGGTCCTGGTGGTGGATTTGGAGGAGGAATTGGAAAAGGAATAGGTGGTGGTGGTGGAGCAGGGTTTGGTGGAGGAGGAGGTGGTGGATTTGGAGGAGGCATTGGCAAAGGAATAGGTGGTGGTGGTGGAAAAGGATTTGGTGGAGGAGCAGGTGGGGGTTTTGGGAATGGTATACATGGTGGGGGGGGAGGAGGTTGTGGAGGAGGTTTTGGAGGAGGTGGGGGAGGTTTTGGAAAGGGAATAGGTGATGGTGCAGGAGGAGGATTTGGAGGTGGAATTGGTGGAGGGGTTGGCGATGGATCAGAAGGAGGAATAGGCGATGGTGATGGCATTGGAGGAGGCTTTGGTGGTGGAGGTCCTTAGATTGGAAACTTAATTCGTGATATTGATATAATAAAATCTTTAAGATGAATATGGACTAAACATGTAGGGTTTTCTATTCCAACTATTCACTTATATTTGTAATTTTCATCCTTGACATGTTTGCAGTGTAATAACTATTGTAATAAATACTGCTTGGCAATCTCCAATCATATATGAACGCTTTCTAAATTAAGAAGTTATGGGATTTCAATTCATGATAGTATTATATACGAATAGGGGTAGGTAAGGAGAGCAAGTGGAGGACTTGTCGGAAAACTTCGTAGAGCAAGTAAGGCCCCAACCCATTGGATGGATTTACGTCCATTATTGAAAAGGCCCAAGTCCAGGTGCTACAGTCTTCATCTAGCTCCAGAAGCTAACAGAATACCTGTCAAGAAGAGAAGCTGTTGATCAGTTAGGAAGTTATAAAAATTAATTGAATCAAACAGAATTGTGAGTGTAATTAATGAAAAATCTGAAGTCGTTCTTTCTCTTGAATTTCTCTGAACAGAATCATCCCCAATTCTTAGGAGTTTAACGATTTGACTCGAACAAAACTGTGTCAAGGCTCTCGTTCTTAATATGCTACAAACCTTCAACCTGCATTAATAGCGAAAACTCATAGCAAGGCAAAATTAGCTACCGATTCAAGCTCAATTTGACACTCAAAAGTAAAAGATTCGAACATCTTGAAGCAATGATGACAAAGATGAAGGCAAAAATAGAAAACACAGAGACCGCGACGGAGGAATTAGCTGCCTCACAACCAGAGTGTGGTTCACGCATACAAGCTGAAATTTGCCCAACTTTAATGGCGATGCCCCGTTGGATGGGATGTTTAAGACCGATCAATTCTTCCACTTTAACCAAACGCTCGATTCTCAAAAGCTGCAGCTCGTTTCTTTTCATATGGAAGGACCGGCATTACGCTGGTATAAATGGATGCAACGTAGCAACCTTATCACATCAGACCGTCCGACTATGAAGATCTTGTAGGTAACTTGGCAAAATTGACTCAAACATATACTGTAGTGGATTACCAAAACAGGTTTGAAGACTTGTTGACAAAGGTAAATGGATTCTCTAAGGGGTTCTTATACGTCATCTCTAGCCTAAAGTTAGAAATTAAAAGGGAAGTGCATCTTGCCAAACCTCATTCATTATATGACGCTGTTGCCATAGCTAAGACGATGGAGGATAAAATCAAAAGATACTCTAATAACCCGTTCCTCTTATTTCCATAACCCTAAGCCATATAATCCAACTCCAAACAAGCCACCACTCTCACCTACCCCTATTAAAATAGCACATAATTAAGCTCTAATTTTCTTTTCATGTATAGTTGTATTAATTTAATTCTCATTATTTTCTTATCTTTTTCTTATATGATACACTTTTTATATTATAAAATAGAGATTTTAGATTAATGAAAATATATACGAATTTTATATATTCTAAATTTTACATAGTATCAGAGTTTAAATAATTTTAAGTCTATCTTGAATCTCCTCCCCCATCTTAAAATGTCTACCGAGCCTCCCAAACCTCATATAGCTCTTTACTATCTCCACCATTCTGATTCCCCAAACTTAATGCTAGTTTCCAAACAGCTTAATGGTGACAATTTAAACCAATGATTACGAATAATCACTCGAGCTTTGAATGCAAAAAAATAAATTGTGTTTTGTGGATGGATCCCCCTCTCCCTCAGATAAGAGTCACCCCAGCTACAAGCAATGAGACCAGACCAAGAATATGATGTTCACTTGGCTCCTAAACGTCATAGAACCCAACCTAGCTGGTACCTTAGATTTTCACAATATCCCCTTTGCTCTATAGAGCGACCTAACATCTCGATTTGACCATGGAAACTGAGCATGTATTTTTCCTATTAAATGTAATCTAGCATCTCTCAACCAATTTCACATAATCATTCCTGACTACTATAAACACCTAAAATAGCTATGGCAGGAACTTGCATCCCTCCAATCTGTCACGGATCTCGCCACCTACTAATAATAAAAATCCAACGAACAAGTCTATTAATTTCTCTTAGGTTTGAACGACTCTTATTCTGCCTTAAGGAGCTAAATCTTAGCCACTGAACCCCTTCCCACAATCAATAAAATTTTCTCCATTCTCTATGAAGAAGAAAAACAACAACTCCTCTACCTTTCCCTTCTTACGGATGTCACAACCATGGTTGTTCACAAGCCCCCATCACATATAAACAGTTTCAAATGTAACAAGTGTAGAAAAGAAGTCTATACCCATGACCGGTGCTGGTGACTCATCAGATAGCCACCTGGCCAAGAACCACGACAACACTCCTCCATTCTCAGCAATCCTCTAGCCATTGCAGCCGTTGTCACCATGCCTCATCCTAGTTCAGCTCTCGCTGGAAGTCCTCAAACAGCTATCAGATCTACTCCGCCACACCTCGCACACACCGTCGGCTCTACCTCCATTCCAGATATGCTCCGCCATGAATCGCCCACTGCCGATTCGAACCCCACCATCAACTTTATGGGTAATGTCTTCCCCTCCTCTGAATCTCTTCTGCCGGCCTCCTGGATCATTGATTCTAGTGCGTCACATCACGTTTGATGCCACTGCACTTCCTTCTCCTACTTGTGGTGCCTCCCTCAGCCCCTCTCTCTCTCTCTTCCCACGAGTTCTATCTTACCTGTGCAAGAGATGGGGGAAATTTCCCTTTCCCCACTTTAATTCTATAAAATGTCCTTTTCACCCCCTATTTTAATTTTAATTTATTATCTACTTTAACAACTTTCTTGTTTTGTTTTTTTCTCCCCCACTCAATGTTTTATTCAGGACCCGACATCGAAGAATCTGATTGGAGTGGGTGAAATGCACAATGGGCTCCATGTCTTCGAACCTGGTCTACCAAAACTTTCTACTGCTTTGTTGGTCCGCTCCTCTAACAATTCAAACTCATGGCATCTTCGTTTAGGTGACCCTTCTCAAATTTCAATTCCTAAGGTTATTGGTATATCTAAACAATTATCTGATTATGTTATTTGTGCTCGTTCAAAGTAGACTCATCTTCTTTTTTAAATATTCGTAATAAAAGCATGTTTCCTTTTCATAGAATTTTTTGTGATATCTGGGGTGGATATAAATCTGCTTCATTGATCGATGAACATTATTTTCTTACTATTGTTGATGACTTTTTTCAATGTATTTGGGTTTAGTTGTTACATTTTAAATCTAAAGCCATACGTTATCAGATGAATTTTATTGCACTCATCCGCACTCAATTTTCTACTACCATCAAAACTATTTGGATTGATAATGGGTATGAATTTCTATCTCTTCCACTTCAAACTTTTTTCTCTGAGAACAGTGTTTTACATGAGCGTACTTGCATTGAAACCCCTCAACAAAATGGAATTGCTGAACAAAAACATCATCTATCTCTTAAATGTTGCACGATACTTTTGTTTTCAAGCTAATCTCCCTATTCAATTTTAGGGTGATTGCATTTTAACTGCTACTTATTTAATTAATTGCATCACTAGTATTTTAGTTAATCATAAATCTCCTTTTAAACAGCTTTTTAACAAACCTCTCTCTTACTCTTATCTTCGCATTTTTGGTTGCTTATCTTATGCTCACCATGATAAGTTTTCCGCTCGCTCATCCAAAGGTATTTCATAGGATATCCGAGTAATCGAAAAGCTTACAAACTCTATAATCTTGACACTCAATCTACCTACTTTTCTTGTGATGTCACTTTATTTGAGAATCAATTTCCCTTTCCCTCCCACACTATTCCTTCCTCCATACCCATCCTTCCCCTTCGTGTCTCTGATATCCCCTCCCTTCCTTTACCTCTTGCAACACCTCCTCCGACTCCCCTCGCGCTCCATTACCTCCAGCTCCTCCACCACCCATTTCGGATCGCCCTTGTTGCACCACTCATGCCCCTCGTCATTTCTCCGACTACATTTTTCCCACTTTACAAGATACTCTCATTGCATCCTCGCCGCTCCCACAGTCTCAGGTACGCATGACTATTATTGTACCACATTGACCTTTCATCTTTCTGTGTTTCTGGAAAGTCCTAGGGCACGATTTAACTGTTAAGCTCTTTTAGACTGTCTTTATGAATGTCATGAACGCGTATGCAGTTAGACCATGGATTTATAGAAAGCTCTTTCTCAAACCATACTACTTTGTGCAAAGATTTTCTTTATGCATAAGTTTATATGACTCATAAAAACATACCCTCTAATATAGTGGTGATAGATTTCATATTATCATCTTACAGACTGCACATACTTAAATACATGTCCAATGGTTTACCCTTTTAATATCCTTTGGTTAATACCACGTAGAGTGATATCAAAGCATGATATCTCATATATTAGTACTGTGGTGATCTCAGGTATTTGCATCACAAGTACAATTGTAACCAACCAAATTTATTAATAGTTAATATCACTATAATTGAGTTTTTGTCAAGTGATCACGTTCAAAAATTAAAGTCTCTACTAATCATTTACATGCCTATTACGGTATTCCCCAACACTGATGAGTAGATCATCACTCTTTTTTTTGAAGAGGATAGCACATGTAATAGTCTCTCTAGATTGTCATTATGCCTATCATAATAATCCTATAACTATGAACAATTTTGGATCTTAGACTTAACCAACTTTGATCTCATCCTTCTATGATCTCCATCATGAATCCAATTGTATATTTGAAAATTAAGAATATGTCAAGTATATAAGTAATTTATATATGCAAGCAAGTTATTATTTCCAAACTAATAATAACATTGCTGATTATATATGTGTGCTCTAATTGAATGCTATGCAATCAATTATGTTGAAGATTTATATATTTTAAGATTGATTCTTATAAGTGTCCGATCCAATCGAGTCATACCCGATCGGCTTGATAGACATACACTTTCATTATCGTGTGGTATTTTTTTTTACACGGCCTCTCTTAGGCTTCCAAGATCTCCTCTATATGTTGAATCAATTTTTTTTCTTCCAACTACATCTTAGCTGCTTAGCAATGATAGGATACATGGTGTCAAGTATTACAATAACCTTAACTGCATCCACTGTAAACTCCGACTACATGGAATCAAACAGACCAATATTGACACAAATATAAGAAATTTGAAACAAAACTATTAAGAGATAAAACTTAAACAACTCGCCGTAATAACATAGAAAAAGTGTTTCTTCCTGTTATATTCTCCCCATTCCTTCCACCTTTTCTCAGGAAATGAAGGTTGACACTCGACGTGCATTCGAGCCTTCATAAGCATCTTGTAAGATTTAATCTCGCTTGCCCTGTCATCTTTTAGAGAACACTATCCTAGTATGATTGAACTGGAGTCCTACCACTCGAGTAAAGTCCTCGTACTCTATAAAGGTACTATGAGTAGCGGGATCACGTTGCCGACGCAATGTTGCCTCTGCATATGCCAAACAAATAATAATAGAATTTAGAACACATGGAACCAAAAAAAAAAAACTCGAATTAGCCACCTGCAGTCAACCAACTAAATATCCTTAAATTTATCGATTTCCTTCTTACTTAGTGTTAACATTCTGGATTGCAGAAGTACTACCAGCCAGAGGCAATGCTTCTTCCTCTCTATTTGGCACAGTATCTTGGTCCTCCTCATGCCTTTCATCTTCATCTTCTTCATGGTTCGATGCATCAGTCTCCTCGTCTTCTTCATAGGCACCTGCTTGCCTGCCTTGAAGATTATCTTCATGGTTTTTCGTCCTCGAGGAACCGACTTCATTCATGAAATCATTAACTTCACCAGCATCAACTTCTCCATCGCTATCCGCTTTTTGCCTTTTCTTTGTAATAGGAGCTGAGACCCCAATATATGTTCACGTCGACTTCAATGGTGGAGTGATAGGTTTCTTCTTTCCCGTTTTCTTTAGTCACTAGCCTACATATACAAATTAATAATTTGATTCAAAAAAAAATTCAAGGCAACAAATAATTAATATAGTAAAGCGACAATAGTTAAACCAGATGGCTTCTGTTTCACTAGGCTTTTGACTTGAGCATTAGCTGCTTCTCTCTTTGTGGACGTTAAGGGTGAGGCCGTCATATGTTTCCCACTGCGAAGAGACCTCTCGGATGTAATGCCTAGATATCATTAAAAAGATGTTATTAGACGCATAAATGATGCGCAAGGGGACGTTATGAAATTGTAACTAAATTCAAAGTAAATAAATTATTTTATTAAGGGAAGAGAACATAACCTGAAACACTTTGTTGGTCTGCCTCTTTGGACCCGGTGATGCATAAATCCTAGGTCTCCTAATCATCGATATCGTTATCTATTTTTGGGTATGTTTTAGGAAGTTGAGGTTGCTTTCCTCCTCTTGAGGCTGATGTTTCCTTAGTTATACTCCTATCACGTCCTCGAGGAGCCATTTTTTTTTTTCTTCTTTTTTAACTTCCCGGTTGGTGGACTTAATTAGTAATTAACGAAGCTGCTATATAACATAAGAAACAGAAACATGTCAACATTATAAACCATGTTATCATAAAGAGTGTTAAACCTAGTAGGTATTAGATAACTTCAACAAAAAGAGAAGGTACAAGATGGCCAGCAATTAACAAAACTAAATAACTTTAAACAACTAAGATAGAATAGCAATTCAAAAAACAAAGATTGAAACTATCATATAATTATGAATCAACAAAATATTAAAAAGTAGCTAAAGTTTATGAATGCAATCACTACATTTATCAAATTTCACCACAATAGAAATAATACTAATTAACCATCAATTTCCATCAAACCCAACTCATAATAACAGTAATACTAAAGCATCAAATGTCAACAACAGAAATAGCAGAAATCATGAATTAAAAAAAATTCTCAATTCACAAATCACACAAGGAAATGAAACAACAAAGTACTTGAAGATGCATGCAGCCGTTGCTTTTACAAAAAAAATTTATAATTTGGATACACAACCTACTTCACATAATCAGAACATATATAAACTCGAAATGAAATTTAAGAGCTACCTCTTTCCAAATCTAAAGCTCGAAGACTTTAAGGGTGAAATGAATCCGCAATGATTAGGGAAGATATATTAGGGATGAAATTAGGGTTTTCATTTTGTTGGAATGATATTTTTTATTTTATTGGAATGGGTTGAAATTAGGGATCAAACAACTTTGCAAAAGGGTTTTTGATTTTGTTGGAATTCAGATAGTTGGGGATGAATTTCAATTTGGGGGAAAAGGGGATGCAATATTTTTTTCTTCAATCAATTTGGGGGAAAAGGAAAATAGTTAAGTTGTAATTAGAGGTCAATTCTTTTTTAAGTAAAGGGGATGGATGAAACACGTATTTTGCTCTTTTTGCTTTGTTGCAATAATGATGATGAAACGCTCATTTTTGCTTCCAAAAATATACAGCTTTGCCACGTAGGATGCCACGTGTAGATGAATAATTTCAAATGACAAAATTTTTAATATTGACCCTTATAACAGACGCAAATGCCTTAGGTTACAATGGTGTAGGAGCATAAAATGAAATGTCATACCGATAAAGTTAATAACAAGTTCATATAAGTAGATTCAAAAAATACAATATTATTTAACCTACAATTTTATCAGAGATTGTGTAAAAAAAAACTGTACCAATCGAAATCGACACATTTTAGTCGATAGTAATATCTAAAAATCAATTTCAGTCGATGTATCGATCGGTGTTGCAAACTTTGGTCAGTTATTGAAAAATTACATTTTTTTTTATTATTATACTAAGTTATTATTAATGTTATGTTGTTGGATCTTTGAAATTTAGATGTTGTTGGATATAAAATTGTATTGTTAGATTTGGGATATTTGAAATTTAAATATTATAGATTTGTAGCGTTGTTGTGATTTTGGATTCTAAATTTAATTTAAATTTGAATGTTTTGATTTTAATATTCAAGTAAAATTATATTTTTAAATTATTATAATGGAGAATTTTTCTTCAAATAATAGTATTATTATTATGTGAATGTAATAATTCTACAAAATAAAGGAAAATTTACATACATTAGAATATATAAAATAAACTAAAAACTACAAAAATAAATAACATTAAAATGACTTAGACTAAGTCAACAATCGTACTTACAGTCTATAGTAGTTACTAGATACTTGTGTTTTCCATAGTTACACCAAAGGTTTTGTATATAGATCGTAAATTAGGTAACCAAAAGGAAAGGAAATTATAGAAATGAAGGGAAAAAGGAGAATACAAGAATTCGGTCATACGAACACTGACCAATACCGACTTATATTGACCGGAATCAATCAGTTCATGATCGGTATGTTTTTGATCGGTGACCAACGTCGGTCGGTTTAATTTTCAATGATATGGAATTTTCCTCAACTATAATTTTATCTCTAAATTTTTTTTATTGAACATTGGGATTGATTTTTATAATAGTGATATTTTACTTCGGTTACAAGATTAATTGCATGGTATATGTAACTCAATTTTCGAACAAAAGAAATCAATATGGATTATATTTAGCCCATTGGGCAGTCCAGTATTCTGTTTGATTATCCTATTAACCATTACATCCCAAATCTAATAAACATATCTTGTACAGTCCCATCTCCAAATTTTTGATGGGTCAATCAGTTATGTCCCGTTTAATTGTAGGACAAAAGCCTGTCCCGCAACTCACTGGGACAAATTAAATGGGATAGGGTTTGTCCCAACCTCTGCCTGTTGGACGTCTCTACTTTACGTACGAAAGGACTAGGTTCTTACCATGAGGATATATATGCAATTCACATTAATAGTAATTGAATTCTTGCTGAAATAGGGATGAAATCGAAGAGTTATGATTAATATATATTGTTATTATATAATAATATCGTATGCTATTGACAATGATCCCATTAATAATAGACAAGGTTTTGAAAATACAAAAAAGGTATAACTAAACCAATTAAAAAAGTATGAGTAATTTTATTATCCAGCAATATCCTCAAATTCAATATTTCCTTGCCACCAAAGGTATGAACATTTTCTTACCTTTTCTTTTATACGGTTTACCAGTGAATAAATATAGAGATGATTAGGATTGTGCACTTACACAAGAAATATGCATTATTCCATAGGCAATATGCATTCCTAAGAAATCAACTTCTTTTTTGACGATCTTACTCTTTTGTTTTGATAGCATTATTCTATGGGTATCGACAATTTCCAAGAACTAGCCCCTAAGGATGTTACCCCTAAAATTTTAACAGTTCATTTTTCTTATCCTGAATAAAAACTTAACTAAATTACTTTATAACTTTAATGTGTGCGAATAATTAGGTTCTATATCATATGAAAAGAATGATCTCATAAAACTTTATAATTTTATCTAATTCATAATTAAAATCGTTTTAACTTAAAAATACCGTTTAAATGAAACAATTAATTATGTTATCTCATGATTAATTAACTTCAACCTTAAAACCAATATTAATTTCTAACAAAGTATCAAAGTTACTCGAGAGATAAGAAGTAAACATTTTTCATAGGAACCCATTGTGATTAACCGCCATACAATAACAATTCTTTCATCTTGTCAATATTTTGATCATCTTAGAATATGATTTAATTGTTAAACATAATAGATAAATAATATAAATTTTTGTACCTTTAATGAACATAAACAATGCATTTATTGAAACTCTTTTCATATCATTCTACCTTGCGTGGGGATTTATTGTTCAATAAAATATATAACTTATAGGATTTATATCCTAAAATACAGGAGTGATGGATCTTATTTTGGTTACTCACAACCTTCATGTATTGTTACCTTATACCCAACAATTCACCATTTGTAACCATTGGCTTCTTTCTTTTAGAGTGATGTCAAACTATAAGATCCGACAAGATATTATTATGATATCTGATATGAGAATTACATGTACTATAGACAATATATAATTCTCATCAACAATTCATAATTTTGTCATTGAGAATTATCTAAATGTCACGTCCAGTATATTTAGTTCTTACTCAACACTTACATACTTATCATAATTTTTCACTAACGTCAATAACTATGAAAACAATTATCCTAGCCATTATGGAAATAAGCTGGAGATAATTTATCTAGATTATCAATGTAGCACTTGACGATTAAATCTTATGACTACGAATAATATGTATCTTAGGTGTTAAGCAAGTTGCATTTAAACTATCATGGTCTATATCATGGCCTCAAGTGTAATCTAAGATACTATACTTTATCATATTATGTAATAAATATATATATATATATATATAATTAATTCTAAAATAATTAATCTACATGATATACAAATGTATTTATTATTATTGAATGTTTAATAAATACTAAATAGTAATATTTGTAATATTTATAAATAAGATTATATCACATAAAATATATACTTATCGGGTCAAACTTGATTAGCTTGATGAATATATATTTTTTAGTGGAATAATTTATCTTAAATATATCAATTTAATATAATTATATCATACATCATATCAATATTACATATAATTAAAATAAATTAATCCATCATAAATATAATACTCTAAAATTTTTCTGAGTGAACCCAAATTATGAAGCAAGTAAATGAATCGATATCTTTCAAATATGTTTCAAAACCAACCGTTCCAATATTCGGGAGGAGCTAGATGGATTGAAATGTGGGTTCAAACCCAAATGTATTTAGAGTGATGTCAAACTATAAGATCCGACAAGGTATTATTATGATATCTGATATGAGAATTACATGTGCTATAGACAATATATAATTCTCATCAACAATTAATAATTTTGTCATTTAGAATAATCTAAGTATCACATCCAATGTATTTAGTCTTTACTCAATACTTACATACTTATCATAATTTTTCACTAATATCAATGACTATGAAAACACTTATCCTAGACATTAAAAAAATAAGTTGAAAATAATTTATCCAGATTATCAATATAGCACTTGACGATTAAATCCTATGACTACGAATAATATGTAACTTAGGTGTCAAGCAAGTTGCATTTAAACTATTATGATCTATATCATGAGCTCAAGTGTAATCTAAGATACTATACTTTATTATAATATGTAATAAATAAATAAATAAAATTAATTCTAAAATAATTAATCTACATGATATATAAATGTATTTATTATTATTGAATGTTTAATAAACACCAAACAATAATATTTGTAATATTTATAAATAAGATTGTATCGTATAAAATATATATTTATTGGGTCAAACTCGATTATCTTAACGAATATGTATTTTTCAATGAAATGATTTATCTTAAATATATCGATTTAATATAATTACATAATACCTCACATCAATATTATAAATAATTAAGATGAATTAATCGACTAGAAATATAATACTCCAAAATTTCTCCGGACGAACCCAAATTATGAAGCAAGTAAATGAATTGATGTCTTTCAAATATGGTTCAAAACCAACCGTTCCAATATTCGGGAGGAGCTAGATGGATTGAAATGTGGGTTCGGGTTCAAACCCAAATGCTTCAAAATCTATGTTCGAAGTAGAAGACAAAAATAAGGTGGATCTGAAAATAAGGTGGACAAAAATAAAGTAGATAGAAAAGAAATTAATAAAATAATTGTGTCAAACTATAATAATAATTGAATAAATTTTTAGTATTTTAAATATTGTATACGGAGGGGACAATACCCAATCAATCTAGTATACCCCATCATCATAAGTTTATATTAAAATATGGAGTACTATTCAAGTTTAATAGAAGTTAGATCTGAAAGGACAATATTTTATTATAAAATTTTGAAGGGGTAAATATTAGTATTTCTGAAGTTTGAGGTGGTAATTGAATGACCAGATAGGCCAGTGGTAGATGAATCCGGCACATGGCTACAGCACGTTGAGAGACTCCGTGTTTAGGAGTTAGGACCACTTGGTCTTAAATTGTAATCATATCCTTCTTTAGACTTCTGCTGATTTGTTCAGGCCTCATAATAAATAAGGACTTCTTAGCTCTCCCTCTCTTGCTTGTTTACACCCAATAATTAATTGAATACCTTTTTTCGTTACATAGACACAATCTTGACTATACAGTCAAAAACATAATCTCAAGTGTCACATTTCTTTTCTTCCTTCTCTTTTGGATTTTCATTCTAGAACCTCCTCCCCTTAAAATATAAAGGCAAAGAAAAGTCACAAATATAGTTATTTTTGTTTGACCTAGTCCACGAGTCTTATTTGTCAATTGGTCATTGTTTTAAAAATTAAATAATATATATATTATTTATTTATTTATTCTAACTCCTTAAGAGTATCCTGTTACATGTTTTATAGCCAAACTCAAACTTAAATCGTCGGTGCACTACCTGTTTACATGTTTGAACGAGAACTCATCCAAATTCGAAAAATCCCAAACAACTGATCAAGGCTTGACCCGACTGGGCAACACAATTTGCAAAAGTACGTTTGAGTGGGATTAGCTGACTCGGACAGCCACAAAAACGTGGGAGTCTGGGACCTACCCCAATTTGGCGCCGACAATCTAGCTGGACTGGACATGACACGAGGGACCTTTCCAGTGGGGGCAGTGATGGGCAATGTCTTAGCTGACGCATACATACGGCTGTAGTGCTCCATTACCATGAGCCATGATGTAGATGGGTAACATCTTCTGTCTTTTTCTACTTGGACCATCCCCATCGAATTCATCAATAGTTTCCAACTGAATTTTTTTTTTTTTTTTTTTGGACTTAGTTTAATGGAGGACAATGCTATAACAAGATCTTATGTGGTTGAAACTCAAACGTAAAATCTGGTTTTAATCCAAATATTTAGGTATGGTATTGAGGAGTAGTATTATCTTTCTCCATTTAAATCTAAATTCGGAATATAAATTAAAATGAGTTCATTATAAATCAGTTTTCTATTAACTCTGAATGCTGAATAGATTGAACAAATTTCCTCAATCGGGTTATTTAATAACATGCTCAGTCCGTAATCACTTAAGTTGTGATGAAAGAATAAAAACTGTAAATAATATTTAGATTTGTAATTATATTAATATATTCTTTTAATAAGTAATAATAAATACATTTATATATAAATCAGTAAAGTTATAATAATATAGTAATAAGATAATTTTAATAATAAAGTAATATGTAATTAATATTAATAAAATACTATAATATATTTTCATACAAAGGATAAAGTATATTTTCCTCAATTTTGGTCTAACCAGATGGATAAAGAGTGCAAATTACTATGAAGGGTTATGTTTAAAATTAACATAAATTATAAGTGAATATTTTAAGATTTATTAATATGTATTATAAATATATTTTTTAATATTTTAAAAATTATAAATAAATTAATTTAAATTTAATTCATATTATAAATGGATCTCTCGAAGTAAAATTATAGAAAGATCTCTGCATATTATCTTAAGCTATATAAGTAAATTCCTCATGTTTAATTTATATTACATTTTGAATTTTTAACAGTAAATATTAAATCTACGCCCAACCACTTTTTATTATTTACCACAGTATTACATTAATGAATTTTTACAAAATCTTTATAACTACATTTAAAAAATATAAAATCTAATTATTTAAGATAAATCTATTTTATTTTATTTTATTTTATTAAAAAAATTAGAACTTTTGAATCATATTCTCCAAAAAAAAAAATGAATCTCTTTTATAATATTTTATAATATTAGCCATTATTTATAATTAAATTTATAATTTATGATAAATATAAATAAATTTATTTATAATTTAAAATATATACAAAGGATATTATTATAATTTTAAAACATCATATGTAAAATAAATTTAACAAAATATTCTTATAATTTAAGTTAAAATTAATATTTATAATTATTAAAATATAAAATATTCTACTATAATATCAATAAAACTAAAATCCACGTGTGATTTACTGTTAAAATTATCCGTGACAATTTTAGACACATTTTTGGTAGTAATATTATCACAGGAGTTGGGAATAGAATTAACTTGTAACCCTTTATGTCTCACGCGCAAATTGTCGGTTGAATAGAAACAGGAATAAAGAAAGACAGTGAAACAGTACTCAGCCCGTGAGGGTTATTAATAAATGAAAAAAAATAAATAAAAAAAATATCAAATTCGGGATAAAACTTGCTCAATTTATTTATGGAGGGGGTAAAACTTTAAAATAAAAAAAAATTAGAGGAAGAAAATATAATTTGTGTAAATCATAAATATTTAAAAATATCAAATTCGCGATAAATAAAAAATTTAAGAAAAATAGTTTAAATATAAAGATTAATAATTTATGGTGATTAGATCTAATATAATGATATTTTAAGGAGATTATATATTATATTTCTAAAAAATTAAACATGATAATTTAAGAAGATCATACATCATTCATCTAAATTTTCCAGCTATTATATCATATATCTATCGTATCGATCTTCGGTGTAATTGAGATGAACAGTAATATATGTTTCCAATAAGCGTGGGTTTATTACAAAAACTACTTTTATAATTTAATTACAAAACGAAGAAAAGGAAATATATGGACGGAAAATATGGGTTTATGCTTTATTCCAAACTTTAACCAACAGAGTTGTAAAGAGTATATATTATATGATTCATGAAGTATAAATTAGTGCTTGTGAAAATGAAAGATGTAAAGAACGTACTACTAAGTCTGTTTGAGCTGTGCCCATTGCTCATGCTCGAATATACTTACATCGTTTTCAAACACTCAAAACTTTATTCTATATCTCGAATATAGTTCTTAAGATATTTTTCATGTTCAATCTCTTATTTCATTTGTATATATATATATGTTATTATGTGCCCTTTTTAACGTAAGCCACATACATGCATGCCCTCGGTTTGAATTTCATAATTATTTATTATTATTATTATTATTCGTGGACAGAAATTAAAATAAATAAAAAAGAGAGAAAAAATTAAGGCATGACGGTGAAGGTGAACTGCAGAACCTGATGCTCCATTCTCTTTCATCAATAATTTTCCTTCTCAGATATGAAAGAGAGATGGGAACACTTTCTGCAACACCCCCATTAGCCATTAACAATTTCAGTTCCGGAGAAAACTCATCCATTCTAGAGAGATACTGAGAGAAAGTGTGTGTGTGTGTGACAGAGAGAAGAGCAGAAGCAAGTGATAGAACTTTTTACCAGATTCTTTTGATGTCTGGTATTGTGAGGTGAGATGAAGAAGACTCACTGCGACATCAGCTTTGGCCTCTCGCTACTTCTCATTGCTTTCTTCTTCACAGCTCTACTTCATGCTTCTGCTTCTGAGAAGCTTTTCTCTCTGTCGAACAATGGCGGCGGCCTCACTGACACTGAAGCTTTCTACATCAAGCAACGCCAGCTTCTCTACTACAGAGACGAGTTCGGTGACAGAGGTGAGAACGTCACCGTCGATCCTTCTTTAATCTTCGAAAACGGAAGGATTCGAAATGCTTACATCGCTTTACAAGCTTGGAAACAAGCTATTCTTTCTGATCCACTAAACTTCACTGTCGACTGGACCGGATCTGATGTCTGTAACTACACTGGAGTTTTCTGTGCTCCGGCGCCGGATAATCACCGGATCCGAACCGTCGCCGGCATTGATCTAAACCACGGTGACATTGCCGGTTACTTACCGGAAGAGCTAGGTTTACTTGTAGATCTTGCTCTGTTTCACATTAACTCGAACAGGTTCTGTGGCACAGTGCCTCATAAGTTCAGGAATATGAAGCGGCTTTTCGAACTGGATCTGAGCAACAATCGATTCGCCGGAAAGTTTCCTGAAGTTGTTCTTAAGCTTCCGTCGCTTAAATTCTTGGATCTGAGATTTAACGAGTTTGAAGGCGCTGTTCCGAAGCAGCTCTTCGACAAGGATCTGGACGCCATTTTCATAAACCACAATCGATTCAGGTTCGAGCTGCCGGAAAATTTCGGTAACTCTCCGGTCTCCGTGATAGTGCTGGCGGACAACAAGTTTCATGGCTGCGTGCCGGCGAGCTTAGGCAACATGACGAGGCTGAACGAGATTATACTGATGAACAATGGCTTCCGCTCATGCTTACCGCCTGAGATAGGGTTTCTGAAAAACTTAACGGTGTTCGATGTGAGCTATAACGAACTCCTCGGTCCACTGCCAGACACGATCGGAGGAATGGTGAGCTTAGAGCAACTGAACGTAGCGCATAATTTGCTCTCGGGGAATATTCCGGCGAGCATTTGTCAGTTGCCGAATCTACAGAACTTCACGTTTTCGTACAATTTCTTCACGGGCGAACCGCCGGTTTGTTTGAGATTAGCAGATTTTGATGACCGGAGAAACTGCTTGCCTGGAAGGTCGTTACAGAGATCTAGTGCGCAATGTAATTCCTTCTTGTCTAAGCCTGTGGATTGTAACTCGTTTGGATGTGCTTCTTTTGGACCTTCTCCGCCTGTTCATCCCACTCCCCATTCGCCGCCACATTCAACACCTGGTGGGGCGCACTCGCCCGCCTTTCCTCCGCAGGTTTCTTCGCCTTCACCTGTTCACCAATCTCCCCATTTGCCGCCACATTCAACACCTGGTGTGGCGCACTCGCCCACCCTCTCTCCTCCAGTTTCTCCGCCTTCTCCTCCTGTTCATCGCTCTCCCCAGTCGCCGCCACATTCATCATCTGGTGGGGCACACTCGCCCTCCCATTCGCCCCAATCACAACCCACGCCCGGTTCGCCCCCTCTTACATCACCACTGTCTCCACCTTCACCCTCCCCATCAACACCACCAATCTACTCTCCTGCCCCTTCGACATCTTCTGCACCTCCAGTTTACTCTCCTCCCGCCCCACATCTGCCATCAATTTCACCAACCCCTTCATATCCGCAAAAACCGCCAATAAGTTCTCCAGGACCATCATCTCCAACCCCATCTCCATCTCCATCTCCATCTCCATCTCCAGGCCTACCTCCACCGTATTCTTCGCCACCACTGCCATCAACCTCGCCACAACCATCATCTCCATCACCATCTCCGCCCCCATCCCCGTCCCTACCTCCATTATATTCTTCACCACCAACGCCATCGATTTCTCCACAGCCATCATCATCTCCATATTGTTCACCACTATTGCCTCCACTATATTCTCCGCCGCCATTACCCACTCCCCCACATTTACCTCCACCGCTAGTTTATCCCTATCCACCACCACCACCATCTCCTCCATCAGCTTCACAGCCACCTCCATCTCCACCTCCATCACCATCGTCTTCACCTCCTCCACCCATTCACTATGTATCTCCCGCTTCACCATCACCTCCTTCACCCCATCCCTATACATATTACTCACCACCCCCACCATCTCCATCACCTCCTCCACCCACTCATTATCTACCTCCCGCTTCACCATCACCTCCTTCACCTCCTCCCTCTACATATTACTCACCTCCCCAACCATCTCCATCACCTCCTCCCTATACATATTATTCACATCCACCTCCACCTCCGCCTCCATCACCATCACCTCCACCACCCTATGTGTATCACTCACCTCCTCCACCACCTCCAATACAATACCATTCACATCCTCCACCAACTCTCTCACCACCATTGCCTTCTCCTCCTCATCCATATAATTCCCCACCACCACCGCCAATTCAGTACCATTCTCCTCCCCCTCCATCACCCCCTCCAGTCTCACATGAGTGTCCTCCGCCCTCTGCACCACCACCACCACCACCAATTGTTATCTACCAAAGCCCCCCACCTCCTATGCCCGTGTATGAGGGGCCTTTGCCGCCAATCCATGGAGTTTCGTATGCTTCCCCCCCTCCACCACCCTTCTATTGATTCTTTTGAGAATTTTCCTCATTTGCAAACAAAAAACTTTTTAGAACTCTATTCACTGTCAAAGTTCCCATCAATTCTTTCTGATCTGGATCGAGATGTTTTAGTGATGCTAATATTCATCGTTGGCAAGCCCAGAAGAGTTTTCAAGACAAATCAAAGAGAGGTACGAGAGGGAAACGAGTTTCTTCATATTATTTATTTGACTTGTTATAAATAGATGAGTATTGCAATAAAAATGGCTCAGGAAACGATTAGGTTGGAGAGGTAATCAATCTATGTATAGCTAGGGATGAATTGGGGAGACCGTAATTATAAATTATTCATGGCTTACTACAATCAAGTAAGTAGCATATTCTTGTGCTATTGCTGCTTGTAATTATTGATTTCTGGGTATAATCATCACAAATCTCATTCATGTCACACTTGTCACATTTCTGGGTATTAGCTTATACGGATCACGGATCATTTGAATTTTCTCTTGCCGTTTTCCTGCAATCCTAAGCTGGATTTTGAATTCATCTCAGATGGCCAACATCAAAAAAGGAAATAACCCGTTAAAGTAGTTGAACGTAACCCAGTAAACTGGTCCAATCCAACCTGTCACGCGACTCACGCCACGTAAATTAACTTTGGACCCCCAGATGCAAATATGTCTCAAGAGGTCGGACGAACTACTAACTATTTGAATATTACATAATCAAAATTAATGATATTGATTGTATAAGTAATTGAAAATTAGCACACGTAAAATATAAATATGTTCCAAAGGGATAGAGGAAATGTACGCACTCATAATCGTTTTAAGTTTCCAAAAAAGATTAACTCTCTCCTATTATAACTTGATTGTTGGAATAGTATCGCCGAAAATAACCCATGGCGGTAATTTTCTATTTTGCTTGTTGTGGCTGGATTGACATACTCTTAAGGATCATATGCTGAATTTGGTTTCAATAGTTTGGCACCGTTTATAGGAAAAGACAAAAAGCCATATTCAATCAATCAAAAAAGGTAGAGAGGTTATATGTAAAACCACGAGGATATCACTACCAGTCAACTTCAGCAAATAACCAAGGCAGAGAAGATGAAGCCTAAGAGGTACCTCAAATCTCCAGCATTGTCGAGAGGGACAAGGCCATCTAGAATCACCTTGGAAATTTCCTAAACCAAATACGAGTAGAGTTCTGAGTGGTTCCGACCCCAAACTCCAGAATGCCATGAATAAATGAGCGAAGAGAGAAAGGAGTCAGCTCAGCTATGAACACAAATTTTGACCTCACTCATGAAGAAAGACTGAAAGAGAAGCTAAAGAGGTCAAAGGTTAAAAAAGCTGAGCTTGGAGTTGACTTCGGCAGCAGGTGGAGATGTTATACCCTTTTTCGGAGATACAAATAACTCTTTCACTAAAAGGATCCTAGAGGTTCAGATCTTAAAGAAATTTATAGCTCTCTAAATCTCATAGTATGACGAGTAAAAAGACAATTGAGACCACATCAAAGCTTACATTGCCTCAATGTGCCTGAGTGGGATGTTTGAAGTTATAGTCTACCAAGCCTTCCAGATCACCCTTGTATGATCAATAATTGACTGGTACATAGGTTAACCCTAGGATTGGTAGATTCATTTTCTAAGTTAGAGTCATTATTTATAGCTAACTTTTCAGGAGCCACAAAAAGTAAAGTTGCCTCTCATTAGCCTAAATGTTGTTAAACAAAGGTCGGGCGAAAATCTAATGGACTTCATTGAAATGTTTAACCGAGTTGGCCAGAAGGTGGATAGACCAATTCAATAAGGAGTCATACACGCATTTCTTAGAAGCACCATCAACAAGAAGTCCATCCCAACCACCAGAAATAAGTACCCGACGACATATGCTGAAGCGGTAAAGATTCCTCATAAGATTTGGGGGGGGGGGGGGAGGGGCATACAAAGTGTATGAGACTCAGTTGACGACTATAGGGGGCATCGCTCAAACCTTAGACCCTAATCTTTAGAAGCCAAAGAAAGAGGACAAGTAGAAAGATGAATGAAAAGAGGAGAAAAAGAGGAAGAGCCCTGAGAAAGAGCCAAAATAGCTCCTACAAATGCTAGCCCCTCTGACGAGGGATGTAAAGGTATGTACTTGAAATACGAGATATAAAACATGTTTAAGAGGCCGACCCTCTATGAGGAAACTAAAATACTAGCTGAAGAACATAATCGAGGAATGAATATAGAACGTGGAGCTGCAGGATTTCATAGACGGAGGCAAATCAGCTAAAAAAAGGTCCGGGCAAATTTAGGGCGATAAAATGATGAAAGGGGCTTGGCCATACCAAAGAAATCGACTTCATCATCGAAGGGCAGGAGGGAGATGATTTAAAAGATCAAAGGAAAAGCTAGGTCCGAATTTCTCAATCCGAGGTGTTCACCATCGACTCGACCTCGGCATCATCAAATGAGAGGGAATCATTTTCCCCCATAACGACGCGCTGGTCATCACAGCCAATATTGCCATGCTGAAAGTACACCAAATACTGGTAGATATGGGAAGCTTGGTGGATGTAATTACCACCTCAGCCTTTATGAGAATATGGATCCAGTATGCTTCATTAAAATCTGCTCATATTTATTTAACCGGCTTTTCTAAAGTGGAAGTCATACCTGAAGGAGCCATCACACTGCCCATGATCGTGAGCGAAGAGCCTTATCAAAAAACAGTTATGGTAAATTTTCTAATTGTCAATATTTCCATTAGCTTATAATTTTATTCTTGGTCAACTTGCAGTAAACGACATGGAAGCATGGTATCAACCAGACACCCCTCTATGAAGTTCTCAACACCCGCTGGCATTTGCATCGTGAGATGATGTTAGAAGAAAGTAAGGGAGTGCTATGTGATGTCTCTAAAATGGAAGTTCTCAACTGTGCACATGATATAAGGAAATTATGTGGCTAGACCCTCCTTCGCCGAGTTTCTGAAGGAGATCCTAGTGGGAGATAGGAAGAAGCAGATTGTTGGAAATAGCCTGCATGGAGCATATATGGGTATTATAATCCTAACGCTAAGATAAAACCTCGGCGTGTTTGCTTGGAAAACTTTAGATCTTCAAGGGATTCACGAGCAGGTTATTGTTCAAAGTTAGGACTCCAATCCCCAGTAGAAATTGGATTACTTTTTTTTTTTTATAAGAGATTACTGTTCAAAGGCACATATAATGATTATACCATGTCTAAGGCGCTTGACTTCATTGAAGAAACCAGAGATGATGCCCACCTTTACGAGGTAGTGCTAAAACAAAGAATGCAGAGATACTAGAACTCATAAGTGAAAGCAAAGGCAGTGAAGGTAAGCAATCTGGTATTGAAGAAGATCCGAAAACTAAACAAAGGGGCATTCGATGAAAACTAAGAAATACCCTACATAGTCACCACAGAAGTCTAACAAGGAACATATATACTAAAGGACAGGGATGGAAAAGCCTTCCTCATCCATGGAACATGGATTATCTGAAGTCCTATTATTGAAGTCACAAATCTTGTATTGTGGGTCGAGGCCGGTTTTGCCCTTACTTTGGCTAGGATGGGCTTTTTCACCGGTACCTCAGATGTAATCCTTCTAAGCCTTTCGATTAATGAAAAATCTATAGTTTTGGTGTAATTTATATGTTTTGAAAATACATTTGAGGGTTTTAACTTTGAAACAAGTGACTTACTAAGTTCGAACTGAGGCCATCACCGAGGTCGAGGACTCAGTTAAGACCAACAACTCTTAGGACCGGGGGCTATACCCCCAAAGTCCGACCTGAGGCCATCGCAGAGCTCGATGACTCAGTTAAGACCAAAAAGTCTTAGGGCCTAGGGCTATACCCCCAAGGTCTGACCTGAGGCTATCACCGAGCTGGAAGAATTAGTACTAGATAATAAGTCTTAAGACTAGGGGCCACATCCTAAGAAAAGCCTGACCAGAAATCTTCGCCAATCCTAATGATTCGATTAAGAAAAAGTCTTAACTGGGGGGCCACGTCTCTAAAGTGCATGTTGAGACCATTGCTAAAACTTAATGACTCTGCTCTGAGGAACACATATCTTCAAACATACAACCAGAGTTTCTTAGTTCAGCTCCTAAAGTCTGACTTGAGCCCATCACCAAATGTGATAACTCAGTCTCAGATAAAAGATCTTGAGATCAGCATAAAAGATTATCTACCTAGCATCTTAACCGCTCACAGGCCTTAAGAACCAAGGAGAGGCCCAAGTGATACAAAGATCTGAATGAGAAAAAAATAAAAAGACATAGGTTGAAGCATACTATATGAAAAAAAAATAAATTCAAGGACTATGACATTTAGAAAGGTCAAAATCCATAGCCTTACAAAAAGTAAAAAAAACTAAGAAGCCATTTCTTCATCTTGCTTGTTTTAAGGGCTCATCATAGGCTGGTGAGCATCACCAGTACCATCCCCACCATCCTCATCATCTCCATCATCACTCTCTTCGTTGGAACTGATCTCGGCCAAAGAACACTTGAGTTTAAAAGTCGACATCAGTATACACTTGTTTAAAGTGGCTCTAGTAAGGAGAAAGCCATCCTTCTGGAGCTCATACTCCTTATCCTTACACTACTCAGACTGCAAGTAATCCTCCTTCCATTGAATCTGCAGAGGACACATACCATTTTTTAGAAACTCATCGTTCCACTTACCGTAAAGCTCAGATTGGTGGTCTCTTAAGAACTCAGCCTTCCATTAATTCTAAAGATCAGAGAGATGAGTTTGCATAAACTCCTCCTCCCATTTCTTTTTTAGCATCGAGAGATCCTCATCATGTTTTTTTAGCTGAGCCTAGGAGGAACGAAATAATTGAGTGACCGCTTCTTATTCCTCTTTACATATATGAAGCTTTGCTTCAACTTTCTCCCTATTTTCCTTATTAGAATAAAAAGCCATGGATAGATGGTCCACTGCCTTCCTCTAATGGTCAAGCTTCACTTTCAAGTTCTTAACCTCCTTTGAATTTGATCAGAAGAGTAACATTCAGAATAGCTTGATCGAGCACCACTTGTACGAAATAAAAAGTGGTCAGACAAGAAGTCTCAAAATAGATAAAGTACTATAGATGAGGAGGTATACCCTTGAAGCTCTGAGCATGGATTTCTTTATGAAGTTTTGAAAGTTTAGGGATTGAAGATCAGTGGGGACCTTTGACTTAATGAGTCGAGGAAGCTCATCCATAAAAACTTTTAACGGTTCTAGCCTAAACTAAGGTTCATTTTCTCCAGAGCCTAAACTCTGAGTTAAGAAAAAGTCCACTGAATCAAATCAAGGCTTTATCTCCTCTAAATCTACAATGGGAGCCTTCGTCAAGACAGGGTCATATCGAATTACATCAGGATCAGACTATAGAACCTTATCCTTGGTAACTTAGCCTCAAGAAAAACAATTCTGAGGCATGAGGTTAGATTGAAAAAAAAAATATTCCTAGGAGTGAGCCTTCATCATTTTCAAGCTTGAAGTTGGAAGGTCATTAGAATACTCAGGGAATGGGGAATGGGTCAACTTCTAATGCTTCTGATCCCCAATAGGTATCTTCATTTATTACTTGGCCCTTTTGGCGGTCTTCTTACTTGTCTCTTTTTCTTTCTCCCTAGCAAGAGGAGCTCTAGCCTCAACATCCATATCTAAATGTGGAAAATGACAAGGTCAGTAATGTTACAAGTTCTTTTATAAAGTTGTTAACGTTTTGGTCAGGTTTGTCCAAAAAAAGTGTTCGGCACGGCTCAACATCTAAGGGGATAACTGAATGGATGAGACCACTCTTTATTAAATTCTCATGTAAGTGAAGAAACTCCTAACGCCTTTATGGCTCAGGAACACCTTTCATTTTTGCTATCACTTCAGCCTCTAGAAGTTCAAAGACAAGCCTCTTAAACTTGACACCTAGAAGGGGGACACCAAAAAATCAAACTTACTAAATGTAAGTGTGATGATTGAGAAAAGTTTTAAAGGGTGTAAAGGGGTTTGGACATACTATTTTCCTTGAAGCGAAAAGATCGGCTCCATCTCTTAGATGAGAAGTACTATGTTATGCTATTTTCCGCTGACGATAAACCAATCCTCTACTTAGTCTTTGTTTGAAGATGGACACTCCATAACTATCCTCCCATAGTTTGGGGAAAGATCAAACCACTTATAATCATTGTTATAACTGAGACCGTAGATCTTGGTAAAAAAAAAAGGTGGGGCCGCTAGCTTCAAATTGCTTCCACAATACGTATACCCCCATTATAACCCTCAAGGCATTAGGAGCCAGTTGACTCGAGGCGATATTTAAATGACCTAGCACTTCTTAGACATAAGGATGGAGAGGAAGCCTTAAACCTAGGTTGAAGGCTGTAGCATAGAGGACACCCTCATCAGAACCTTATATATTGGAAAGGTTCTCTTAGAAATTAGGGAGCCTAAGGGTAATTCCCCTTGGAATGTCAAAGTTAGTCTAAAGATGCCACAGGTCAAGCTCGGTCATGTCCGAAGTGATCTTCTCTAAGCATTAAATCATCTTGACCTTAGTTTTTAAATTCTTTTTGGGAGGGGTTGAGGTAGTTGCCTCGTTTGTTTTGATCCTAGGGTCATCTAACATAGAATCTATCTGTTCTTCACCTTCACCCCTAAAAAGGTCAGTGGTATCCCCACTATTGGATTCTTGGTCATCAAGTGCTAAGACTAGGGCTAGTTTGTTATTTGGGTTTCCATTTGATGAGACTATTATTATTAGGATATTTTCCTAAGAAGAATTAAGGTCGGAAAACACCCCAAACAGAGAAAGCAAGAAAAATATGAATAGAAAAGATTGTTGCCAAAAAAAAAAGGATCGAAAAAAAGGATCAAACCCATAAAATTTAAATGAAGATGCACATGCGAGAAAATCTGGAAAATGGTGTTGCCAAAACACTCTTTGAAGTAAAAAGATAAGCAAAAAAGGGAAAAAAGAGCACCTTAAGTAGAGGCGAGTGAAGAAAACTTCGAATTAGTGGTTAGTTTTACAAGTAAGAGAGAGAGATTTCTGAAAGCAGGGGATTTTTTAGAGAGTAATGATAGAGTTTTCATAGTGAAAAGTTAAATGGTGATCGCGGACTAGAAGAAGAAGGAGAAATTGAGGACGAAAAAGTAAAAACACCTTTTTGAATAAATGTGAAAATTAGTGTTGGACCCTATTTCATGCACTGACTTTCTAAGGTCGGATAAAGTTCGAACTTTGGGGGTCAAAGGCCCTCATCTTAAAATGTGATGAATGATCGACAAAGTATAAGGTCCGACTTGGCAGAGCGTGCTAATCTCTTATGGTCATATGCCAAGATGCCTCAAGAGGTCGGACGAACTATTACCTGTTTGAACATTACACAATTAATGATATGAATAAATGACATTGATTGTATAAGTGACCGATGATCAGCGCATGTAAAAAAGCATTAATGATCATTAATAGACTTAATTATCTATCATTAATATTATCAGTATAAATATATTACAAAGGGATAAGGGAAAACTACACTCATAATCTTTTTAAGTTCCCAAAAAAGATTTGCTCTCTTCCATTCTAACTTGATCGTTAAAGTGATATCGCTAGAAACAACTCCCCAACCGTAATTTTATGTTTTGTATGTTGTGGCTAGATCGGCATACTGTTAAGGATTATATGCAGAATTTGGCTTCAACAAAATCAAAACTCAATTTCCTTCTTAGTCAATTATAAATTTACTTATTACTCATCCTGGCCCTAATTTTAATTTTTTCCTCTCTTTATATACCCCTTATCAAAGACTTCACTGTGTTGACTCCCCTTGAAGTTGACTATAAGAAGCTCTCAATGGTACACTTTCAAATTCACAACTTGATTTAGGGGATTTAGGAGTAAGGAGGGGGAAAAAATAAAATTAGGGTGGGTGAGAAATAAAATTAGTAATAATTAAAGAGGAAAAATAGTGATTATTTTGAGTGAGTTGAAATTTTGGTAATGGAGGAGCATCAACAGAGGAGTAAGAAATGAAGAAAAGAGGAGGAGGAAGAAGCGGAAAGAGGAGTCAGGTATGCATGAGTTACTGAGTTTATGTTTTTTTTTTTTTTTTAATGACAAATGGGTGGACGTGTGATCTATGTATTATGGAATACGGGTCATGGAACATACACTAAAATAGAAACCTTAGATTTTGGCTTTAAACTAGTAATTTAAGCTAAAGTTTAGACTATATTACTAGAATCAACATTCTATTTTGTTAATTATAACTAGAAGTAAATATAATTTAGACCCCTCAAACTACTAAAAACTAGTTTTCCAAAATTTAGATTGTTTATCCTTATTTAATGAAAGTTTGAGTTATTTATACTTAGTTTTCCTTTAATAATTACATGAAATATATCTCACCCAAGAAAAATTGTACCTTACCAATTAAATGCTGGACCAAAAATGGAGTTGAGTCCATCTTATTTTCCTTAAATATAACAAAAACAAACTCGATCCCATCCATATGTCCAATCCAAACCTTTGGGTCGTTCTAAAAGATTCCACCTCAGCTCAGCATATAGTGAGTCAACATAGATTAGCCTTGAAATGTTCTAATTTTATAACACATTAATTTAGTCTCATGGTAAGTGAAAGAGTCAAACATTGCTATAAATTTCATATAAATATATGGTAATGTTTCTACATGTCAAGTAATTAACAATAATTCAAAATAGATGAGTTGTCTAGGAAATAAATATTGGATATATGGTAATGTTTGTACCAATCTAATCACCAACACCTCCACTGCTCCCCTTTATGTGCTTTTAAAATATTACCGGCACCTTGAAATGCTCGGAAGTTTCCTCTGACAGTGACACAAACTCCATACCAACTCTCACCTTCACCCATTGGATCCGACAGGATAAACTCATCATATCTAGCATTTTTTTCATTTGTCTCTGCTGAGATCGCTCCACATATCGGCAACTCTGTCACTTCTCAATAGGCATGGGATAAACTCAAGTCCCTTTATGGAAGCAAATCTTGCATACGAGTAGTCCTCCAGCTTAAGGACGAATTAACTTTGCTTTAAAGAGGATCACGCTCGGTCACTGTATATATGCATTCCATCAAGCGCTTAGCAAATGAACTCGCCATTATTGACCGGCAACTCACTAATGATATGCTGCAGGGACTCGGAGCCATGTACCGTGAAACAGTTACGCCTATTCATACATGGGAGAACTCTCTCACCTTTAAAGAATTGCACAACCTTCTTACTGGCCATGAAAAGTACCTGTTGCCAACTTCTCCCGGGTTGCTACAAAAAACTTTTAGGAAGAAGAAAAATTTCATAGGCTCAAGCTCCTCTTCTAATGCCCCCACATACTGCACTGGCCAAAATCACAGGGACCAAAATCGTGTGGCCCTCACTCAACTCTTCCCATAATACTCCAGCAAATAATGGGTCTTGGAGAAATCAACAAAGTAATGTAAGACACCAACCGACTAATGGGTTCACCTCTAAATGCCAATATTGTGACCAAATGGGCCACACGGCTAAAAAATGTCCTCTGTTGGTCCAGCTACTATAATGGAAAATTGCGTGTCCTCTAGCTCGACTTACGATTGTAAATGACTTGTCGAGTCTGGTGCCTCCCATAACATCACATTGGATCTGTTGAATCTCAATATCAATGCTATATATGATGGTACTAATGAGGTTGTCCTTGGTGATGGCTCAAGTTTGCCCGTATCACATGTTGGCCCTTAAATTTTCAATTTGATTCCTGGATTCTTCAACGTAAAAAAAAAATACCCTTTACGTGCCTTCAATAAAAAAAAAAAAAAAAATTTTTTCATCAATTTACCAAAAGTAATGATGTCTCGATTGATTTTCACCCTGATTTTTTCTTGTGAAGGATCGGAACTCGGGGCAGTTATCATATGCGGAAAGCGTGAAATGGAGTTTATCCCTTGTTGGCACCTATTCAACCAATTTAACAACATGTCGCCTACGTCCAACCCCAGTTGAAGGCTAGCACAAAAGACTTGGTCACCCCTCTTCCTGTATTGTCGCCTACGTATTTAATCAAGACCTTTAATTTACTCATTTCTAAATCAAACAAAAATACTACGTGTACCACTTGCTCTATGAATAAAGCACATAAACTTTGCTTTGGCTAAGCCAGTTTCTCTAGTTCCACTCCCCTTGAATTAATTTACAATGATGTATGGAGGCCTTCACGAATTGTGGGTGAAGATGGGTTAAATACATGTAAAACCCGCGAGTTTCGACTAATCAATCAATTTTCAACTGGTGAATCGAGTGACTAGTTTTCTATACACCCCTAATTATCAGGGGGGAGGGGGTAGATATATTACCCTCAAATCATCTCTCCCTCCATGGAATCTACAAATATATCACTACCCTTCATACATCCCAACAAAATGATGTATCCGAAAAACAACCCCATCATATCATTAAAACTGATCTCACATTTCTCCATGATGCAAAATTGTCATACATATATTGGCCATATGTGTTACAAACTGCCACTTAATAAATCAAATGCCCACCCCGATCCTAAAAATAATCTTCTTTTCAAGTTATATTTTCCAAAAATTCAAAGTATCTAAAACTCCAGAAATTTGGTTGTCTTTGTTTCCTTTACACCCGTCCCTACAACAATCACAAGTTAGATCCTAACTCCACCCCAACCATATTTTTGGGTTACTCCACATCCCAAGTAGCATGTGTTTGCAAGCCCGTTAACTCTGTTTGACCCTTTCTTAGTTGACGTAGAGTTTTTCATAAGCTTTTCTTCCCTTTTGAAACCGACCCAGCCCAAGCCTCCAAGGCCGTGTCTTCATCAAAGTTTTGCACGACACTATTCTAAGGATGCATTTTATAGCCCAACATCCAACATAAAGTAGGAAAGCGTTTCTCAATATGCTTTCAATGCAGAGCTTATTTTCAGGCTGTATTTATGTCCATATTTATTGTAATTAATTTTATGTTTGTTGTATATATATTAAGATCAGATAGATGAATATAACTAGACCAAGTTTTCCATATATTATGTGCTTGTTTAGATATACGTTCAAAGAATCCTTATATTGTTTTATGTGATCGAAGAAGAGGAGTGAAAAGAAAATCTTCAAACCATGGACCTTCAGTGCAATAGAATGCTAGAAATCAAAGGTGATTGAATGGTGACTGATGGGAATGCTAGAAATCCTTATTTTTGAAATCACTTTCATTAATCATTACAAAAAAAGCGATATTAAGCTTAAAAAACAAAAGAGATGCTATAATTTTGATAGAGTTGGAGCAAAGTTTCTACCGTGCGGAAAAGTATATTATCAATTATTTTTCATAAAATATAAATAAAATACATAAATATCGAATATTTAATAGATAATATATATATATATATATATATATTAATTTTAAATATATCTTATAAATCTAAAATATTTATATATTTAGAATTAGATATTTTTATTTAAGAATAAATATCATTTAAATTCTAATACTTTAAAGAAATTTTAATTAAATTAATTATATTTTATATTTATAAAAACATCAATTTTAACTTACATAGCTATACAAATTTATAGAGGTCAGTCAGATTATATAAAATTATTATAAAATGTTAATTAGATAGAGATAAAAACAAAAATTCTATGGAGCCAAGTTCTACCCCACTCCCTTAGTGCATACTTTTTTTTTTTTTTTATAGATTAAATTCATAATAATCTTAAAAGTACTAATCATATAATATGAGATTAAATACTTACACATACTCTAAAAACTCATACTATTTTTGTAAGCTCACATACTTGTTTTTTTAAGACTAAATTTATAATTAATATCAAAATATACGACCTTTTGAAATTCAAAATATATATACTTTAGTGACTTTGGAAAAAGAAAAAAAAAAAAAAGTTTAATCTTAATTTAAGAAGACAATGGGTCCTTGATTGACGTAAATGGAAGAAATTGAGATAACTCTATCAACCTATCAATAGTAAAAGGTAAATGGGATGTTGCTTAATTTCACTACAACATTTATGTACATTATTATTATTAGGTAGCATCATGTGGAAGCACCTGACTAAAAATATTGGCTAGATTCCACCTTTTGAAAAACAGTTTTTTTCACTTTTCAGCGCATAAGATGTAGTTGACAGGATACAAGAGGGTGGTGGCATGCATTGCTCATTAGTCATTGCCCATTATATATATATATATATATCAAATGCACAAAAAAATATTCTTTTTTTTTTTCCGCCGCTAAGAGTAAGATCAGTAATGTTTTATAAAAAATATTTTTTTTTTCATTTTAAAATTTGAAAACCAATTTTGAGAGGGAATAAGATTATTTAGCAATAAATTTTATATTAGATTTTGTTTTAAAAAATATTTTCTAAAAAATCGAAAAATAATTATCAAAAAAATAAAATTCAAAAATTATAATTTATGATTTTTTTTTTTTTTTTTTTTTTAGATTTATAAAAAAATCGACTATACCATTTCGATCCCTTTCTCTTTCTATAATGTTAGAGCAACAAACGGCAATCTTATTATTAACAACACGATTTTTATTTAGAGCTTGAATTTTTGTCCTACATCCTTCTAGTTGAATCCAAACTCAACCTTCCCATATCTTCCAAAATCTTACTGTTCTTGTTTCTATTATCTGAGCATCATCTCGATTTATTTTGTTTATTACAGAAATATTAGAAATCGATTTCTTATGCCTGTAATATTTTAAATGTGGGCTTGTAATACCAAATAGATTTTGTATCTTAAAAAATATTTTTATATTTTTGATATAATTTTTTATAATCATTAAAAAATCGATTTTATAAATATAAAATACAAAAAATATTGTCAAACTACATCTTTATGGTCTCTTTCTCTTTTTCCAACCACGTCTGAATGAAACTAATGAAAAGAAGAAAAAGGGAAACATGGAGAAAATATAATATGCATCTTAAAATTTCTTAATAATTAGTTTTAACCATTCATCTTTTAATTAATTTAATTTAATTTATTTTATTTTATTTTATTTTAATTAATAAGAAGTTATAATGACATGTTATTTGGAAGTCATGAAAGAGTGGTTTTTATTAATTTCTTTTGTCATACCAGCATTTGTTATTAAAATCTGAGTAAATAAATGACAAGTAGTTAAAGTCTTAAGTTTTACAAAGTGGTACTATATAATATCTAAGAATTCTAGAGTTCTTAGATTTTAGTTTAAGATTTAAGATATATAGTAAATGAATAATTCTTATCAAGATCATGATTCGTAAATTATTTTATTATTAAATCATAATTATTAAATATTAGAAATTAATTAATATATAATGAATGACCTAACACATGTGTTTTGTTTTAAACTGATCTACTTTGTTGTGTAACGAGATGAAGTATGAGAAGAAAGTCTTCACGTTGAAGTCGAGCAGGCAAAGAAAAATCAGAGCTACTGTTTACAAGTTTAGCAGATATTGACCTAATTAATTAGTAACACGTTTTCTTAATTAATTACATGATTAACAAATTCTCTAATTCTATCACCCACCACAATCATGAGGAATCTTTTTTTGTTAACATTTTTTGTTCCATCTGGAAGAGAGGGAAAATAGCTAATTGGTCTAGGTGTGTATCACATGCATCAAATCCTATAATTCATTCGTTAAGCATCCTAATGGTCTAGAAACACCTGCGACTCACATTACTTCTATGTCACCAGGGGTGGTAATTGAGACATTGTCACCAGTTGCTTTTCTCAAGCACTAGACTTTCAAATGGGCAGTTACCAACTGCTCTTGTTATAAAACTCATCGATGTTAGACTAGTCTTAACATAAACTAATTGACTTTATGCATATTGAAAACCTACATTTGTTTACAATTCTAGTTAATCAAGATTGAACAATTAATAAGTGTGTAAAGCTAGGTTGGCTGCATGTTTGTTGCAATTCTCCATCGCATCAGAGCTAATTATGCTCCAATAATGCACAATTTTGATTATTTTGAAGAAAAACTTGGCCGGCCAGTAGACTTTTATGTTATTTTTCAAATGGTAATATTATATTTGAGGTTTATATGTAGCTGACTTTCTTCCCAAATAATAGTTGCTGTTGCTTGACTATTTAGAGTATGGCTGGGGAAGACTTCTTTTTTTCTTAGCATATATCAATTATCGTATCCACATATTTTCAAATTTGTAAAGAGTAAAATTACAAATATTTAAGAAAATAATTTCATTTCTATCTCTGTCCGAGTATTTTTCATTGATCAGAAAGTAGATATGATATCTATATATACTCTCAATCAATACAAGAATTTCTTCTTGGTAGAGTATATATGTTATACTGTCAATTAGCAGTTAGAGTTGATTGGTAATCTTAGAGAACTAACCTAATATGGCTTACCTGTAATATCTTAGGTGTTATAGAATCAGTTTTAAAAATTTACGGTGTACTCAATAATTTTATTAAAGTTATGGGTATACTTAATTTTAAGTCTTTTAAGAATTAACCTATCTTATTTAGGATTGAGTATGAGTTTCTTATTTAACTGGATCATACATATTACGGTCGGATATTAATCCCAAACTTCAAATTTAGTTGGATATCTGATCGACAAACGATAATACTTATCAGAAAAAGAAGAATGTGCATTGATAATATTTTGTATATGGTAAATGTGCAAGATGTCTTGATGTGAATTAATCAAGAAATTCATCTTAAGTTATAAATTTCATTTATTGCGGTTTTTAATATTTTGTATCACTTTAAAATCTTAAATCCTAAAAATCTCTTTACTCCTAATCTTAAAACTCTTTATTAATTAAAAATAGTTATAATAATCACATACGAATATTCAACTGACTCCATCAGGACCGGTCAAATATGGTTGTTGAAAATATTAGATCATTTTACTGTCAACTTCTCTCATTACTAATTGGTCTTGAAAGAAGTTAATCAATATTTCTTATATACTAGTTTCTCTAGTGTTTTTTTTTAGATATGAGATATAATATTCTCAA
Source organism: Coriaria nepalensis (assembly GCA_027186245.1). NCBI lineage: Eukaryota > Viridiplantae > Streptophyta > Magnoliopsida > Cucurbitales > Coriariaceae > Coriaria > Coriaria nepalensis. The sequence continues at coordinate 3,842,809 of CP114484.1, read as the reverse complement.
TAGATCTAAGTTTCTATATCAAAATCAATTGATAATGAAAAAAGTTGATATATCTTTTTTATATATTAATTTTCCTAGTATCCTTTTCATATATGAGATATAATAATCTCAATACATCCTCCACACATATAGTATTATTTTGAGCCTATATAGAGATTTTTTTTATATGAATGACATGGAGTACGTGTGACAGTTAGTCCAATCACATGTTGACCTAACTCTGATATCATGTAGAAATTTGAGTTCACATTTCAAAATCAATTGATAATAAAAAGAATTAATTTATCTTTTTTATATACTAATTTTTCTAATAATTCCTTTCAAATATATGATATCATATTTTCAACAATGACATAAAAGTCGATTTGATTACCTATTCCGATTGGCTCCGATGCCAAAGTCAGATCAGTCCCTTATCTTAATGAGTTTCTCTTTTTATTCAATGAGCATACCTCCGTTCATCGTTGTGTTATATTCTATGTAAGTTTAAAATCTAGGTTCACCGTGCTAAAGGGAAATTGAAGGAAATAAGGTACCAAAAAAAAGGGACTTGCTAAATTATTTAAATGTATGGTTTGTATAAATGAAAAAGCGAGTTAGATGATTAGCATTATAGTAGTATACAAGTACATTAAGCTTACGAGCTTACGGCGGGAAAAGGGAAGAGAGTAGAACCAGAAATAAACACGCAAAGAGAAATCTCCCTCCTCTTCCTCTTCCTCTTCCTCATCCTCTTCTCTCTCTTTCTTTCACTCAACGATTTTCAAACACAGCCGAAAAGAGCAAAGTGAAAACACAGCAACATGTTCGTCTCTCTCTGCTTTTCTATCTCTCCAAATTAGAAACACAGAGAGAGAGAGAGGGGGAGAGAAAGCTTAATCTTCTGCTGTGAAGCATTCGGATCTGTTCATTTTTCACCCAGATCTCAAGCTTAGCTAGCTAATAGCTCTTCAACAGGTATTCTAATTTCTATTCTTCCTTTTTTACTCTTTTCGTTTTTGTTTTGCAAAAAAAAAAAAAAAAAAAAAAAAAAAAAAAGAATTAGAGGATTTATAGAACAAGCTTAGCTGCTTAGGCAGTCTCGCATTTTCTCATAATAATGATTAACTAGATCCTTGAATGCTTCTCTATTAGTATGTTGGCTTAAATGCCCGGATTCTTGAGTATTGTCTGTTTGGCTGCTAAGAAATTGAATTAGATAATATGGCATGATTTTTCCCAGAACTAAAAGTGTTTTTTTTTATAATTACTTTCTGTAAAAGAGGGGAAAAAGATCATTTTGTTTAAAGGTAAAAGGTGAAAAGGCAAAATTCTGACCCTGATTAATCCATATCACTTGAAAACTACTGTTTCCTAAATCCTACTTGTTGAATCTTGGTGAGAAGAACTCATAATAGTTTCATAATGGAAAAAAATTAAATATCAGTAAATAAAAAGAGCGGGGCATGATAGTTATTACGATTGCCTCGGGGAACTCATTGCGTTTGATACAAGATTATTCCACCTGGGACTTGTTTTCAAAGTAACAATCACAGCCTCTTTTTTTTTTTTTTTTTCTTTTCCAATTAGGGGCAAACAAAACCTGATTGATACTGAGAAATTGAGAGTACACTAGGACTGGATCGAGCGATCCTTAACGCGAATCCCATGATCTTGTCTTTGCCTGTTGCCCTGTTTCTAGTCAGGCTCTTGTGTGTGTGGGTCCCATCTCCCAACGAAAGATTCTCATAATCGCAACCAATACATCTGAGACTCTGACAGGCCCAAACCCGGACATTGGGTTCATCCTCGGCCGACCGTATCATGGCCCAACTTGATCATTTTAAGAACTGATCGACTTGCTGTCTGCTGATGTGGAATTTTGTAGTTGACCTTTTTGTACCACCTAAACATATATATCGTTACACTAATATATACCTATATATATATATATATTTTCCAACTTCTTATCTGGTTGCACTAGCAGATCAGGAAGAGTGATCATATAAGACTTGGTGATTGATGAACAATCTGAGGCATGGGTGACGTAGAAATGCAAGGTTGTGGTGGTCCTTGTGGAGGAGGCAGAGCCCGTGAGGCCCCCACAATTTTCAAGGATGACTCATGGATTAACCAGTTTCGCAACGGTTCGAATCCTTGGATGGCTCGATATGTCTACGGCTTCATGTTCTTAGTAGCCACCTTATTGGCATGGTCTGTCCGGGATTATGGCCATAGCGCCTTGACCGAGATGCAAAGTAAGACCTCTTTCTTGTTTAAAGGCTTAATTTCACACCCCCTTGGACTATAAATTACAACATTGATTGGAGTTCTATACACATCAATATATGATAGAATCTTGATGCATAGGGGAGACTTAGGGTAAGTTTACCTTAGAGATTTCAGAACTAGATATTTTTGAAACAAACCTTCTAATATAAGATTGATTTAAGTAGATGTGACGTATTTATTTGAGAGTCTAGTATTTTATCAAATTATATCTGAACATGTACGCATGTTCACACATGTTGGTTTTTTATATAGGATTAAAAGGATGCCGAGGCGGAAGATATTGTCAAGGAGCTGAAGGAGTTCTTCGAGTCAGCTTTGGATGCTTTGTATCCTTCTAATAATAAATAATATGACCTTGTCAATAGCTTATATATACGTATTTTTATATATACATTATTCATATAAAGCAAGGTTATATTATCATTTTTATATGGCTCAAAATTTGAGCCCTTAACAAAATATAAAATTTCAGACATTTTATTTCACAATGTTTCTATCAACAACCGGTACGTCGAAATTGCACACGGTCCGAGATTCTTGGCATTCCGGATGGTGGTCAGCCAAAATCATCCTATGGATTGCTTTCACAATCATTCCTTTTTTGCTTCCTTCTGTAGTTATTCAGATATATGGTGAGTCCATCTTCAATAATAATCCACAATGCTACTTATATTTATCTATTCACAAAGAACTTGAAAAGCAGCTAATGTCGTACTGATACTTACAATGCAATATCTTTCCACAGGAGATATCGCTCACTTTGGTGCCGGGTACTATATTTTTCTCTTAATGTAGATATATACATTTCTAATTTATTAAAGTACCATTAATCTAATAATGTACACTACTTTTTTTCAGGGTTTTTCTCCTAATTCAGCTCATAAGTGTAATCAGCTTCATTGCATGGTTGAACGATTGTTGCGAGTCTGAAAACAATGCGGAGAGATGGTAAGTAAGAGGACTTCACTTGGATAATTAGCATACAATAATAATAATTATTATTATTCTTAACTCGAAAAAAGTAATCGCTACTCAAACATGAGGTTTAATTTTGAATGCAGCCGGACACATGTGATGTTAATTTCAACTACGGCTTATGTGATATGCTTAGTAGGGATCATTTTAATGTACATATGGTATGCACCACAGCCTTCTTGCCTACTCAATATCTTCTTCATTACATGGACATTAGTACTTCTCCAACTCATGACAAGCGTCTCTCTCCACCCGAATGTAAGCTTTTCAACTCTTCATCCACGAATCGGGTTGTTTAGTTCATACTCGTTATAACCTTATGAAATGATGACTAATTTATCTTTGGAGCAGGTTAATGCCGGCATCTTGAGTCCAGGGCTTATGGGACTTTATGTGGTCTTTATATGCTGGTGTGCCATTAGAAGGTATATATTTATATATATACACCTATATTATCGAGTCCCCTAATTACTAACAGATTAAACTTCTAAAGACTACTGAAAACATTTAATAGCAGAATTTTTCACAATTTTTTCTAATACAGTGAACCCGGTGAAGGAAAATGCGTCCGAAATGCTGAAACTTCAGCAAAAACAGACTGGCTTACCATAATAGTACGAACATATTGCGCTCTTTTTTTTTTTCTCCATTTTGATAGTATATTCTTTTAGATTCATTAGGTCTCCAATTTCTCATTACAACAATTTGACAGAGCTTTGTTGTTGCCATTCTTGCGATGGTTATTGCGACGTTTTCGACCGGTATAGATTCTCAATGCTTTCAGGTGTGTTCTTTGTTTTCTTCTCTTTTATTATTTATTTATTACTATTGTTTAGCATTTTTTCCGACAGTTAATTTAGACCAGCTGCAGTTCAGGAAGGAGTTAAAACCGGATGAAGATGATGTTCCTTATGGTTACGGTTTCTTCCATTTTGTTTTTGCAACGGGGGCCATGTACTTTGCGATGCTGTTGATCGGTTGGAATACTCATCATTCCATGCAGAAGTATGTCTTACATTCTCAACAGACTCATCGAATAAGTAATTTAGTCCATCTTCGTAGAAGTTAGAAAAGAGGATACACACCTAAGAATTTGACCCCTCAAGAAATTGAGCTAAGAAAGTTACCGATCGAATTGCCTATTTTTCATTCGTACTCATCGAATTGAAGAATGAGTTTGCAGAATATAACTTAGTCTATAGGACAAGAAGCATAGAGCTGATGCATTCCCCCCCCTTATATTGTGCAGGTGGACAATTGATGTAGGGTGGACAAGTGCTTGGGTTAGGATTGTAAATGAATGGCTAGCAGTCTCTATCTACTGTAAGTGCCTCAAACATGAGACCCAATTTATACAACAATTAGCCCTCAAAAGAATACTTTTTACAAGTTGTGAATGTTTGCTCTCTCTCTATATATATATATGTATAAATATATGATTGAAGATGCTGAATTGATGGAAAGGAGGATGGAATCTCTGATTTTTGCAGTATGGATGCTGGTGGCTCCAATTATATGGAAGTGCAGATCACAAACAGCTTCATCTGATCCATGAAAAAGAAAACAGTCCTCAAGATTATTCAATCATGACTCTATTCAAATTTGATGGCATGCTCAATCTTCCGGGCGATAATGTGATTTGCTGCGGCTTATTATATTCATTCAAAATCCGAGCTTATTGGCAAGCCATCTCAGGAATCCTCAGGATAATTCATTCAATTCATTACAAGCTTAATTGGGTAATATATATATATATATATATATAATATACATACATAAACATCCAAAAACATGAACTTGAAAAAAGTATAATGCACCTTGTCATGTGTAAATACATTACTTGGGAAACAATTAGAAGAAAAAAGAAAAAAAGCAAAAAAAAATCCAGGGGTTGAAATTAGAATGTTTAGAGAAAATGGTTTGGGGAGTGATATGAATCAAAATTAAACTAACTGTTATAGGCTATATAAGCCATGTTGGCCAATAGTTTACAACATTCTTAACGTCTCTAGCTCATTTGTTAATCACATAAGAAGTTTTATGCGCTTTTTTTCCCAATAAATATTTACACGTAGATAAACAAGTACGAGAGAGAGAGCCCGGTAAAAAATCTCTAGACTAAGGTAGGAGAAAAATTGAGCCTAGATCCACGTTATATGACCTGTTGGTTTTGTCATGATCACCCGAGCGAAACACAAGAAATCACACAATTGTTTTTACAATGATAAGAGAATGAAAGTGGTTTCCAACTAATTGCGCACATTTCCTTTCTAAATTGAAAAGTAATTCAATCCGTGGCACAATTTGCTAATCTCTTCACTCAAGGGAAGCGTACATCATCAAAGAAGCTTCTCTACAGTTTAATCTCTTCAATTACCATGTTAACCTCCAATCAAACTCAGCAAGTCACTGTTCAAGCAGTCAATTAACTCCTTAGAGTCTCCTTAGGATAAAAAACCTTATGAAAGTGGTTGACGACTATCAGATGACTTATGGGCAACTGGTTAGTATCCAAAAAAGTAATTTTTTTATTCATGCAAACTGTCCTATCCAAAGGAAAAGTCTTACTAATCACATAACAAATTTCCAAATTGGTTTGCTGCTTGCGCTTATATGGGGGTTCCTCTTGCTTATGGTCACGTTAAAGCTAGTGCCTATGCTACTTGATTGGCTAAAGTCGCTAAAAAGGTTGAAGGATGGAAATCTCATTTCCTTTTTAGCGGGGGTAAGAACTTAATTTAGTTGAGATGTCCTTTCTTCCTTTCCTCTTCATCTTTTGGCTTCGAGTTGCATTCATAATAGCATTCTGGATGAGTTGGAGTCTTTAATGGCTAAATTTTTGTGAAGCTCTATTGACACAGGTAACAAAAGGTATTGGATTTCTTGATCCACCATTTGCTCCCATGTGAAGGCGGGGTGGTCTTGGTGTTAGAAAAATGAGGGATGTGATGCTTGCTTTCTCTTTAAAGAGAATATGGCACTTGTTAGAATTTTGAAGTTGAGAGCAAAAAATAGAATACACTTTGTTTTCTGATAAAATTTACTTACTTGCCAAAATGCAAGTTTTTCATTTCATTAATACTTAATAAAGAGATGATTACAAATCAGAACAATTACTAAAGTTAAAGTAAACTAAGACATCTCTAATCAACTAGGATTAGAAGTTACAATACTAGATTGGACATTACAAAAGTGCTAAGTACAATCAAGCACACAAAAACAGCAAAAAAGCTGTTCTGTAAAAACAGCAAAGGCAAAAAGCTGTTACTGTAAAAACAGCTTTTGGCTTTGTGCTAAAACACCAAAAGTGAGATGATGGACTTTGGCATGCTTGATCTCGAAGCTTGAGGTCCAACTAACTTAAAAAAACTTGCTTGAGGTCAGAGCAGCTCCATTTGAGGTCAAAATTGCACTAAAACAGAAACTTCACAAGGCCAAAATCAATAAAACAGTAAAAGCAAGATTAGGCCTCAAGTTGAGTTTTAATGATCCGATCACCTTCAAACCAATTGCAACAAGTCATAAATGATGAGAGGAAGCTAATGGAATTGGAGTCAATGCATTTGGATTAGGGAGTCAAAAAGTCAACGTTTTTGGCTAATTTCCAATTGTGAAGTCACTAACCAAACAAGCAATCTTCAAACACTCCTCCTTGAATGTTTTGTGAGTGACTCCCAATTTGGATCACCTTTGGCCTCTTCATAGCAGCTAGGTTCTGAGATGGCCAAGTTGCATCTTTGATACACATCATCAATGCTTCTGAACCTTGGATTTTCAGGTTCATCCTCTTCATCAAACAAAGGTTCAGATTGCACAGGTTGCTCCTCCATCAATAATTCTGAGCTTTCTTCATCTTCATTGTCCCATTTGAGGCTTGCTAACTCATCAAATGTTACATCCCTACTGACCATAACCTTGTTGGACTTTGGGTTGAAAACTCTATATCCCTTGCTTTCAGCACTATAACCAACCAGCACACACTTTTCTGATTTTTCAGAGAGTTTATCCCTCTTGGCATCAGGGACATGGATGAAGCAAATTGAACCGAATACTTTGAGATGAGAGGCAGAAGGTTTGAGGTTGAACCATGCCTCATATGGAGTTTTTCCCTCCACAGCTTTGGTAGGAAGTCTGTTCAGCAGATGCACAGAGGTGAAGGCTGCCTCAGCCCAAAACCTTTTGGGGATCTTCTTCTCAAACATCATGCTTCTAGACATCTCCATTACTGTTCGGTTTCTTCTTTCAGCAACCCCATTTTGCTGAGGTGAATAAGGCACTGTAAATTGGTGGACAATGCCTTGAGTTTCACAAAAATATTTGAACTCAGTTGAGTTGTATTCCCCTTCATTATCAGTCCTTAAGACTTTGATTTTCTTTTCTGACTGAGCTTCAACCAAGGCTTTGAACTTCTTGAACAGCCCGAACACTTCTGATTTATTCTTGAGAAAGTAAATCCAACAATACCTTGTTTGATCATCTATAAACAGTAGGAAGAATTTGTTGTTGTTCAATGAGGGAACCTTCATAGGTCCACATACATCAGAGTGAACAATTTGAAGCTTCTTAGATGCTCTATTAGCTTGGTTGATAGGAAAAGGCTTCCTCTTCATTTTTCCAAGTTGACAGCATTCACAAATTTCAGTTTGAACTTGCAACTTTGGAATGTCTTCAACCAGCCCTTTTGAGCTCAGAATGCTAAGTTTCCTCAGGTCACAATGGCCATATCTTTTGTGCCAAAGCCATGATTCATCAGCTTTGCTCATCATAGCCTTATGATCACCATTTTCCCAATTTAGAGAGAAGCTGTTGTTGTTGATCTTGGCCTGAGCAATCAGCTTCATGTTGGAATCTAGGATTCTGCAGTATTCTTCTTGGAAGGTAAGACAGTAGCCACTCTTCATGATTTGCCCCACACTGAGAAGATTTTGATCCAGATTCGGAACATAAAGAACATCTTTGATTGTCCTTGCTCCATTGCTTGTCTTGACAGAAACAGTCCCTCTTCCTTCTGCCTTCAGAGTTTCACCATTGCCTACAATGACATTTGTCTTGCTTGACATGTCTAGGCTGAGAAACAAGTCTTTGTTGAAGGTCATGTGACTTGTGCATCCACTATCGATCAACCATTCATGCCTTTGTCTTGGTCTTTTGGCTTGTGTGACCATGAAAGCATTTTCTTCATCTTCAGCATGATTTGCTTGCTGAGATTTGTGATTTTCTGTTTCATACTTCCTTTTTCTGCACTCCTTCTCCACATGACCAAATCTTTTGCAATAGGAGCATTGAGGTTTGCCCTTGTTCCAACAAGTCTTTTCAAAGTGCCCCTTTCTCTTGCAAATGGTACAAGTGTGTTCCTTCTTCTTGCTTGCAGGATTTGAAGGTTTGGAGCTGCTGCCTTGGTTGTCTCTTTTCCAAGGTTTTTTCTGATTTGCAAAGAAAGCACCTTCTGTAGTTGCATCTGTCCTATTTGAATGTCTCTTCTCATTTGCTTGAAGTGAGCCTACGAGTTCATTCATGGTCAGTTTGGACAGATCTTTGCTTTCCTCTATAGCATCCACTTTTGAGTCAAATTTGGAAGGCAAGCTCACCAACACTTTGTTCACGATGGAGCTCTCAGTAATGTCACTTCCTAGCATTCTCATTTGACTCACAATCTCATTTAGCTTATCCACATAAGCCTTGATAGGTTCATCATCTTTCATTCTTAGAGCTTCAAAGTCTCTTCTTGCAGTGAGCAAGTTGACAGCTCTAACCCTTTTGGTTCCATGGAATTCTGCTTGAAGAGTATCCCACACTGATTTGGCATTTTTGAGGCCAAGAATTCTTGTGTGAATCTCATTCGAAATGGCAGATTGGATGACTGTAAGGGCTCTATAGTTCTTCAATCTCTTTTCCTTGTCTGCCTTCAGTTGGTTGACTGTGAAGTGCTCATCTTCAGCAGGAGGTTCGTAGCCTTCTTCCACTGCTTCCCATAGATCAAATGCAATAAGGTAATTTTGCATCTTGTCATTCCATATGTGATAGTCTTTTCCACTGAAAACAGGTGGAGAGGGAAGATTCACACTGTTGGAAGACATTTCTGATTTTCTGGTTTTTTGAGCAGGTAAGAATCTGTTTTTTTTTTTATCGATTGAAGTTGGAGAGAAAGAATGGATGATGATCAGGCCCCTTAAGAATTAAGCTCTGATACCATATTAGAATTTTGAAGTTGAGAGCAAAAAATAGAATACACTTTGTTTTCTGATAAAATTTACTTACTTGCCAAAATGCAAGTTTTTCATTTCATTAATACTTAATAAAGAGATGATTACAAATCAGAACAATTACTAAAGTTAAAGTAAACTAAGACATCTCTAATCAACTAGGATTAGAAGTTACAATACTAGATTGGACATTACAAAAGTGCTAAGTACAATCAAGCACACAAAAACAGCAAAAAAGCTGTTCTGTAAAAACAGCAAAGGCAAAAAGCTGTTACTGTAAAAACAGCTTTTGGCTTTGTGCTAAAACACCAAAAGTGAGATGATGGACTTTGGCATGCTTGATCTCGAAGCTTGAGGTCCAACTAACTTAAAAAAACTTGCTTGAGGTCAGAGCAGCTCCATTTGAGGTCAAAATTGCACTAAAACAGAAACTTCACAAGGCCAAAATCAATAAAACAGTAAAAGCAAGATTAGGCCTCAAGTTGAGTTTTAATGATCCGATCACCTTCAAACCAATTGCAACAAGTCATGAATGATGAGAGGAAGCTAATGGAATTGGAGTCAATGCATTTGGATTAGGGAGTCAAAAAGTCAACGTTTTTGGCTAATTTCCAATTGTGAAGTCACTAACCAAACAAGCAATCTTCAAACAGCACTTAGCGACTGGTTATTCTCTTTGGTGTATTTTCATGCAACGCAAATACTCTATAGGCTCCCGAGCCTTTGGAAAGATTGTTGTGGGGGCTCGAAAATCTGGAAAGATATTATTAATGAAAGATATTATTAATGCTAGAGATGTTTTTCTTCAGTTTAGTAGGGGGCAAATTGGTGATGGGAGTACTAGAAATTTTTGGTATGATGAAGGGGTATTTTGTCTGATTCGTTGGTTGAAGTTGATTCTCTTAGCTTCGTTAGATATTGTTTATCTTCGTCTGAGTGGTTAGGCTTAAATTTCGACGATGAGGAGATATTCAGTATTGAGCAAAATTTACCTTCTTTAAATTCTGAACTTGATAGGCTTGTCTGAATACCTAGTAAAGATGAAATATTTTCTGTTAAATCTGCTGGGAAAGCTATTGCAGGAGAGCAGGAGTTTCTATCCCATTTTGAGGTTCTTTGGTCCTTTTCTATCCCCTTGAAAATTAAATTGTTCTTGTGGAGATTGTTGAATGGTTCTCTTGCAGTTGATATCTCTATTCAGATGGTGGGAGCTCTGTCTCCCTTCCACTTGTAGGCGCCCTTTCAGATTGACGGATGATATCTATCATTTTGTAAAATTTTGATGCTCGGTTGAAGTTTGTAATGAGAATGAGTGTATGAAGGAAACAGTGAGCTGTTCTTGTTTTGTAAAATTAGAAATGCGGAAGTGTCTTATTTCATTCAATTTCTTACAACTTAAAAGAAAAATAAAAGAGATAATTACAAGGTACACTCATAACCGTATTTAGATCTTACAAAACATACTGAAAATGTTGAACATCAATCACTAATTCGGTTAATTAAAATTTAGACAAAAACAAGAAAGAAATACATAAAAAAGAAAAAGAAAAGACTTGCTTTAGATATACTTTTATAGATTATTGCTGTTAAGGGGCAAATCTGTCCAAAATGCATTCCAAATATTTTCAAGACTTGAAACCAGCTTCCACATGTTTAGAATCACGAACCAAACTTGTTGGCATGATCAAATCTATTGTAGAATTCAAATTTGGCTTCTGACTTGTTCTGCAAGTAATTAGACAAACTTAAATTGCAGCCGTCGACTCATCGACACATCGACCCCATCGACCTCATCGACCTATCAACCTCATCAATCCATTGACCTATCGACCCCGTCGACCCATCGACCTATCAACCCCGTTGATCCATCGAGGCATCGAGTTGCAAGCAAACGAGAAGCTTAAGAAAAAGTTGAGATTGAATTAATCATAACTTGAGCTAGGATGAACCAAATTCAGTGCTTCGAATTGCTATAGCTTGGTATTGGAGAGATCTAACTGATGGTATAGGAGTACTTGAGTAAGAATAACAAAAGTCAACCTTGAACTTAGATTTCTAAAAACAAGAAAATTCTAATACTCCCTCCTTGATTAATTTAGGAATCACACACGACCTTCCTCTGAACATTTTCTCAATCATGGCCAACTCCTCCTTCATTTCATTTTCCCAATGATCATCTTCTATTGCTTCAGTAAATGTCATTGGTTCAGAAACAGCAACATTGCACCTTTGATACATATCATCAAGTGACCTGAATCTCTAAACAGTTGGTTCTTCATCATAATTAGAACCAGCTTCTTTTAGTATTGAAACATTCTGATTTTCAATTGTGAAATCAGAATAATCAATGTTCCTATCTTCTGAATTCCATTTGAACTTTGATTGTTCATTAAATGAAACATCTCAAGCATTTACAACTCTGTTGCTTACTGGAATGAACACCTTGTACCATTTGGAGTCATGATAATAGCCAACCATGAAGCATTTTTCAATATTTTCAGCCAATTTGTCTCTTCTTTTATATGGAATATGCACGAAGGAAGTCGATCCAAATACTCTTATGTGAGAAACAAAGGGTTTGGTCTTGTATCAAGCTTCATAAGGAGTTATATCCTTGACAAATTTTGTTGGCAATCTATTCAGTATGTTAATAGTTGTGATGGATGCTTCTGCCTAGAACTTCCTTGGCATTTGTTTCTCAATCAATATGCTCATTTTCATCTCCATGATGGTTCGGTTTTTTCTCTTAGATACGCATTTGTTTCTCAATCAACATGCTCATTTTCATCTCCATGATGGTTCGGTTTTTTCTCTTAGATACCCTATTTTGCTGAGGGTTATAGGGAACTATAAACTGGTGTTTTATTCCATTTGCTTCACAGAAGTTCTTGAACTCAATGGAAACATATTCTCCTCCATTATCAAATCTCAATGCTTTGATCTTCTTCTCACCTTCAATTTCAACCAAATTCTTTAACTTCTTGAACATAGTCAGAACTTATGATTTTTCTTTGAGAAAATTGATCAAGCAGTACCTTGACTTATCATCAATGAATTTTAGGAAATACATGCTTCTATTTAAATATGATACCTTAAGAGGTCCACATATATCAAAGTGTATAAACTCAAGCTTCTCTTTTACTCTACTAGCTTGATTCTTAGGAAATGGTTTCTTCTTCATTTTTCCTAGCAGACATCCTACACAGATTTCAATTTGAAGCTAAATTTGAGGCATGTCTTCAGCAAGCCCTTTTGAGTTCAGCTTCTGAATTAATCTAAGATCAAAATGGCCAAATTTTTTATGCCATGTCCATGCATCCTCTTCTCTTAATACTAGAGCTTGATGCTCCCAAATAACAGTGAAACATGTGTTGTTTAATGGCATCTTCACAACTTCATTCATGTTTGAGTTACTGATCAGACAGTGTGACCCTTTGAACACTAAAGAATAGCCATGCTTCATCATTTGCCCAACACTCGGCAAGTTTTGACCGAGGCTTGGAACATATAGCACATTTGCTATGTATCTAATTTCATGCTTGGTTTAAACAACCATTGTCCCCTTTCTTTTAGTCTCGATGGTTTCTTCATTTCCAATTATGATAATAGTGGAAAAGCTTCTGTCAATTTTGTTGAATAGACTGTGATCATATGACATGTGATTTGAGCAACCACTATCTATGAGTCAATCCCTTTTTGGCTTAAAACTCGGTTGAGCTATGAACATGTGGACTTCTTCTTTTACCACATTTTCTTGCTGATATAGATTCTATGTAGCATCAGATTCCTTCTTCCTACAATCTTTCTCCAAGTGTCTTAACTTCTTGCAGTATGAGAATACTGGTATGTATTTATTGAAGCAATTTCTTTAAATTTGCCCCTTTCTTTTGTAATGGTTGAATATAATTTGTTTTCTCTTGGCAGATTTTGATGAACTATTTAGATGACTATCCTTCCTCCAAGTTTTCTTATGGTTTGCCAATAGAGCATCCTTATAAGTCTCTTGAGTTCTGTTTGAGTGACTTTTTTCATTAGCTTGCAATGATCTCATGAGTTCACTCAAGGTGAGAGTGTTGAGATCCTTACTTTCTTCAATAGCATCCACTTTGGAATCAAATTTTGCAGGTAAGGAGACAAGTACCTTGTTGACAATGGTACTCAGTGACTTTCATCTCTTAGTATGAGAATACTGGTATGTATTTATTGAAGCAATTTCTTTAAATCTGCCCCTTTCTTTTGTAATGGTTTAATATAATATGTTTTCTCTTGGCAGATTTGGATGAACTACTTGGATGACTATCCTTCCTCCAAGTTTTCTTGTGGTTTGCCAACAGAGCATCCTTAGAAGTCTCTTGAGTTCTGTTTGAGTGACTTTTTTCATTAGCTTGCGACGATCTCATGAGTTCACTCAAGGTGAGAGTATTGAGATCCCTGCTTTCTTCAATAACATCCACTTTGGAATCAAATTTTGCAGGTAAGGAGACAAGTACTTTGTTGACAATGGTACTCTCAGTGACTTCATCTCTTAATGTCCTCATTTGACTTACCATAGCATTTAGTTTTTCAATGTAAGACTGAATTTTCTCACCTTCCTTCATTCTTAAAACTTTGAACTCTCTCCTTGCAACCACTAAATTTACTGCTCGAACCCTTTTAATGCTATGGAACTCAAACTGAATTGGGTCCTAGACTTTCTTGGCATTTTTAGTGCCCAAAACTCTAGTATAAATCTCATCAGTGATGGTTGATTGAATGACAGTTATATCCTTATAATTTTTTTTACTTATTCTCCTTATCATCCTGGTGGCTAATCTATATTTGATTTCCATTGTTGATAATATAGCTACTAGTTGTAGTTGTACCTTCCAACTCACTATTCATCCGAACAAAGTGAAGATATAACTGGTCAAGGACTTGTATTTGTCCAAGTCCTTTACATTTACATCAACAAATCTCATAAGTTTAGCTCCATCACCCTCTATCCATTTATAAAGCAAACCAACATCTGAATGCATTTAACATACCTAAATACCTACTTCACTGCTTCTCAATGCTCCTTACCTGAATTAGACATAAACCGACCGATAAGACTAGTTAGATAAGCTAGGTCCAGCCTTATGCAAACTATTGCATACATGAGGGTTTGCACAAACTAGCATAAAGTATCCTCTCCAAGCTTTTCTTTTCGAACTCGATCTTCAGAGATAACGGTATGGATACTCGAAATAATTGGCAAATTTTGTTTGAACATATTTTACTCGGACATGTCAAATATTCCCAAAATGTTTCGGAGATAACCAGATTGAGACACAAACAAAATGCCTTACCTCTCATCTCAAATAATCTCCATCCCTAAAATTTTCTTAGATGCCCTAAGTCTTTCATTTCAAATTCACTTCCTAGTTACCGCTTTAGCTTTGAGATTTCTTCCATATCTTTCAATGCTATAAGCATATTATACAAAAGTAGAAACACCCTAAGGCTTCTTTAACCCACTTGACATAAACACAACTATCATATTCGCTCTACACAAACTTATTTCTCAGCACGAATTCATCAAATCGAAGGTACCATTACTCTAAACTGTAAAGAGACTTTCTAAGAAAACATTCATTTCTCTCATCCCATATTTTGATTCACCCCTTTGGTTAAGCCATTAGGAGTCTCTCCTCAAGATTTCTATGAAAGAATGCCACCTTTACATCCATTTGCTCTAGTTTTAAGTCAAATTGAGTAACTAGAGGTAGCAACACCTTAATGGAATTGTGCTTCACCACTGACGAGTAAATCTCATTGAAATCCATGCCTTCCCATTGTGATAAAGCCCTTAGCAACTAGCCTTACTTTATACCTCGACTTCTCTAACTCCCCAATGCCTTCTTTCTGCTTGAAAATCCATTGGCACCTACGATCTTTTGACATTTAGACTTCTCAATAAGTACCCATGTATTATTCTTATTAAGCGAGTCCACCTTATCTTTCATAACTTACATTCATAGTACATTATCCTTACTACTAATTGTTTCCATATAATTTATAGGTTCTAATCCATCTAAGTCTTCCGTTGTGACCAGTGCATAGGATACTAAATCTGCATATCCATATCTCTCTGGTACTTTCTAAGTTTTCTTTGCTTGGTCCCTTGTTAATTGGCATAGGATACCCATCTAAGTCTTCCGTTGTCACCCTCACTAGCATGTCTTTGAACCATACCATCTTCACTGGTCTCTGATTGATTAATTGTTGCTATGTAGTACTCGGTCTTTCTAAAGAGCACATCCTAACTAATACAACATTTAGATGAACTCATCTTTATACCAAAGATTGAACCCCTTTACACCTTTTGTATCCAACAAGCATATGTTTTCAAGCTCCAGCATCATGTTTCCCTTATTTTTTATGTGCATAGGAAACTCAACCAAACACCTTCAAATTTTTAAGATTTGGTGGATGGCCAGTCCATACCTCTTCTAGTATCTTGAAGTTTAGTGCCATTGAAGGATACCTACTTACAAAGTAGGTTGTCGTATTAATAACTTGTCCCCAAAATCTCTTAGAAATTCCTCCTTCAATCAACATACATCTAACCATCTTCAAAAGAGTTCGGTTAATCCTTTCCGCTAGACCATTTTGTTTCGCAGTAGAGAAATAGTTTTGTGCCTTACGACATCTTCATTCCTACATAATTGATTAAACTCCTTGCTAACCCATTATCGGTTCTCAATTTCTTTAGCTTTTTTCTGTTTTAAACCTCTACCATTTTCTTGTATTCCTTAAACTTTTCAAAAGAATAACTTTTTTTTTTTTCAAAATAGAGACCCAAACCTTCCGAGAATAATAATCTATGAACAAGATAAAATAACTTCCACCTCTCATCAACTCTATTTGCTATGGTCCCCTTAAGTCAGTGAACATAGGTCCATGTCTCCTTGATGATATTTGGCGACCTGCTAAACTTCACTTGAGTACTGTCGCCATATACACAATTCTCAAACAACTCTAGGTCACCTAGCTTCTCTCCACTAAATAGCCCTTGCTCTTCCAATTATTGCAAACCTCTTTCGGATGCTTTTTCTCCGATGAAGGATAAACCAAAAATCACGAGTTTCAAAATCAAGTTTTGAATATTTCAATTTTTGGTCATTTTCTTTTGATGGAACGGTAGGGATAATGCCGAGGGTAGGAAACTAATATTCTATATCATTTTATTTTGTATTAAATAAAATAAAAATAAAGGATAATATACATGCTTTTCCAAAAAGAGTATATTGCAAAAACATTTCCTACTTCAACGGGTATAGAATCTAATATTTGTTTATATATAAGGAGTTATATTCAGCCTATTTTTTGAAATAAGAGATTTCAATAGTCAACACCGATGGAAAAGTGAAATTTTTAGATGGACTCTGGAGAATTAAATAATTTTAATAGTATATATTAATTTTATATTATTATATTATATATTATATCATAAGTATTTTATATAATTAAGATAAATTAAATATACCGTAAATCAAGTTCGCCCAAAAAATTCTAATTGAAAAGTCCAGCTAGAGTGACACTGTCCTTTGCCTACTTTATTGCATGCAGTTGGTCGGTGACCATACTTCCTAGAACATTCTTATTAAATAGGAACATGCATGTCATCTTGGGTAAGTATCACTTAACCATTCATCAAGTTACCAGGTGGTAGTCTATTCAATAAGAAAATTCGACGTAGGAAACATCTTACTCCTCATGCTGACTGGACCGAGCCCTCACGATCTGCTTCTTGAAGGAATTTTCGGAAAATAAAACCCAAATCCTTCTGAAAGAAAGAGTAGCGCTTCTCATCTCAGTTCTCCGTGCAAATCGAGATGTTGTGGAGGAAAATCCGACTCGAAACCAAGTGATTCTGGAATTCAATCTTCCGGTTGAAGATGCTGAGAAAATCTTGACAGAAGATCGATCAAAATTTGAAAAATAATGGAAATCTGATTGAGGGAGAGCGAACTCGGGATAAGAAGAAGAAGAGGAGACATGAGGTAGCAGATGATGCTATGACTATGAAGAATGATATTGATTCTGTGAAGGTTTGGAGTTAATTGAGGTGAAGCTGAAGATAATCTGGCACGAAGTGAAGGTAAGAACATCAATAGAAAAGTGAGGTAGAGGATAATGTAGTTTGGAAAATAAGAAAGAGGACAGGAAGAAGAAGAAGAGTAAGAATGAGTTGGGGGAAAAAGTGGAGATTGAAGAGGAAAAAGGGAAAAATAAAAATGGTAGTTATGAGAGTGACGAAAATAAGAAAGATTTGAATAGGGAAGAAGAGAAAAGAGGTTGAAGATGGTTTAGACTTTAGAGGAAAAGAGGAGTAAGAAAAGGAGAAAATGAAAACTATAAAAGTGAAAGGATGATATTTCTTCATAGTTGAGTCTACTATTTCATCGTTGCTGTATCAATTTGATGTTGATTAAATTAATCGAAAGCATGACAAAGAAGCTTGAAAATGACTAAATGCAGTTTGAAGTTTTGTTTTATGGGTGGAAGGCAGAGATTTAAAATCATGAGAATATAATAATATATTTTTATCTTGTTTCAACTCTTCTGTATAAGTTCATCAAATTTTTGATATAATTATTAATTTCTTGGATTGTATACTTCTTCAATTCATATCAATTTCGAGTTTTCATGCTTTTTGATCTTCAAATATGTTAGTGAGCCCTCAAATTGTTCTTGCAATTTCAGATATTTTTTCCTTTTCCGAGCCAATTGGTTTGGCTTGAATTTGAGCTAAAAATTAAATCATAAAACAAAATACAATATTGTTGCCGATCAAAAAACAATATAGCAGAATGTATCACTACTCATTTCTCAGGAGAAGCAAAAGGTGAAGAAGAGACTAACAACAGTTAGCAACTAAATCTATTCACCATCTCTATCTTCTCTCTCTCTCTCTCTCACGGATTCTCCATCTGCAATATAGCAGCTTACTTTCCAACCGCTGTGAAGTTGGCAAAAGACTCGAGAGGGGAAGAAAACCAGTAAACGCAGAAACCCAGAAAACCTAAAAAGATTTAAAGAAAAGGAAGAAAAATCGAACTAAAACGCGGGATTCAGAAATCGTTGAGAGGACGATAATGGAGCTACCGATTTATACTAAGAAAGCGTTGTTCTTTCTTCATATTTGAGGATTTGGGTTTTATTTTTCTCAAACCCCTCCCTCAATCCAGTCAGCATGAGGTGTAAGTTGTTTCCAACGTGGCATTTTCTGATTGAATAACCTACCACCTGGCAACTTGATGAATGGTAAGCGTTAGTTACCCAAGAATTTCCCTCTTTTGGATGCTTGCTTTGATAACTTGGACATGTTTCCAACAACAAAAGGCCCCAAACCACGTGAATTATGACCTCATTGGAGCCTCAGATGGCAAAGAATAATGTAAGCAATTTGTAAGGGTTGGATGTATAATTAGCTTATCCCATCTTGGCACCACATGTGCATTATTCTAATAACCTTATCTTATAGGTGTAACAATTGTTACGTCAAATACCTAATTAAGACCATGCCAAATTATTTAGTTGAGAAATTCTTGCTTAAGATCAAATTTTTAAAATGTCATTCTTAGGTTTTTTATATCATAGTTAGAAATGAGTTGAATATTGAAAAAATATATTATTTACCGTTTTTCCCTATCTTACACAATATCGTGACTTTCTAATTTTTCGAGGAAACATATATTATTATAAGTCAGAGTTCTCTATTTGATGAACTCTAATCTTTTAGACTAATTAAGAAAATAGTATATTTTAAATTATATAATCGAAATATAAACATATATTTTACATTAAAGGGTATTTAGTGTCACAGGCTGCACAGAGACATCAAACTTAATTGATATGCGGGAGAAATGAGTGGAATTCTAGAAATTAAGTATATATAATTTTTAAAAAATTTTGGGATCCCTTTAAAATTCTCTATCATTTTTTAGATACTTATAAAATTCTTTAAAATTTTGTTAATTCTTGTTAATTTAATTTCAAATGCATTTTTATTTTTTGTCGAAACATTGTTCTACGATCTAATTTGAACCTAAACCATCAGTTTTAGCTAAATTTCACTCTAAATAGCAAAGTCAAATAAAACCTGAAGTAATTTCTTCAACTACAATAGCATGAGGTTCCTGCATAAACTCATAGCTTTCTTTCCATATGTTGCTTATAATGATTAAGAGGCAAACCTCATGTGACTTAGACGTGCATAACATGACTAGCTAGCTATATACAACAACTCTACAAGCTTTTTTTTTTTTTTTTTAATACTTATTGTTGTTTTAATTTTTCTGAGTTTTGTCTCTCTTAAACGTCCTTTCGTTTTTTCAATAACTCTCATCATATCACATGGACCAACCTGTTGGAAGAAAGACCAATTAGTGAGCTTCAAAGAATGGTTCAATCATTCAATTATTTTGCTCAGTAGTGAGCTCATATGGGAACCAATCATGCAACGCCCCGACGGTCGAAGACAAAGACAAACACTTGACACTCTGCACCATAGCCTCATGCAAATTATCTGAGAATCTAGACACATTATCAATTATTCATTCGTGTCTACATCAGTTATCAATACTTTAATCATTGGTAGCTAGCTACTAGTAGCATTAGTTATCTCATGATTTCTAACATTTGGTTACCAAATATACTTTATCTTAAGATATTGTATAGATTTTCTAATCACAGGCTTCAGCATTTGATCTACTTCATACTAAAACTTTGGCACCATAGAAAAATATGTCAGAGTGTTAGGTCACAAATTTCAAACATCGTTTTGAATCTGCTATTTTTTCTTGTTCACTTGTGTATGTTTTTCTTTAATGTTGCTTTGTAATTTGCTTGCAGTAAGATGACATTGTACGAAATGAAAATAAATAAATAAATAAATCCATAATTATGGAAACAATAATCTTTAATACACTCATCGAACATTTATGGATGAAATTATATAAATATAAATATTGAAATATTTTGATTATAATTATTAAAAATAGATATAAGAGTGCGTTAAATGGACATCAATCTCTAAAATTAATGGAAAGTAAATATAAGAGTTACCATTAGCTTTGTGCTTGATATATTATTGAACTCATTTATTGACAATATATATATAATCTTGATAAATTAATAGTTTTAAGATTAAATAAATTATTAATTAAATAAAATATTAAATTATCAAAAAAAATTAATATATTATCTTTAAATTGAAATTAAAAAAAATTATTATTTAAAAAAATTTATTAATATATTAATATTCTACTATATATTTCATTTGTGAAGATGCTTCTCAGATACAATCATATTCTTTTCCTCTAGCTTAAGACATTAGTCATCGAGATATTCATAGATTCAATAAGAAGGTTATGCTCTTTCTTATTAGTTTCTTTAATGGGTTTCTTCTATCTTTAAAAGTGGTCACATGAATGAAATTTCTTTTATTACATTTCTTGGGGTTGTCCAAATATTATTGTAATATTTTGGATGCTGCCTGTCTATCTAATACCCCTTTGTCTACTCTATTTTCTTGACCATGTACTAGATATATGCGTGTAAATCTTTAACTTTATTTATTGATCATGTTCTGTTCTTCAAAGTCTTCATTGGGTTTTGTTGAGCTTTTTGCTTCCCCCAATGCAATTTTGACCTTTAGTCCCTCTCTCTCTCTCCAACATATTTGGATTGGATTGAAATTTACTTCAACAGAAAAGTAGTTGTTTGCGGGTGAGAAATTTGTTGAAGTAGAAATGGGGAAGTTGATGAGTTTTGGGAGGGTGTTAGAGTGTTTTAATTTCTCTTCTGGGTCATGTACTTCTTGTATGAGCTTCAACTCTTCCATGGAAGATCTCCAAGACTATGATGAGTGTGATACAAAATCACTAATCACAAGTGAGGATAAAAGTGGTCAGTTACTAAGATCGAAGGATGTTGTTGCTGAAAATCACACCTTGGCCTCCCAACTAAAACCCAAGGTACTATTTACTTTTATCTTCTTTATTTATGCTCTTAGTAATTTGTGCTATATGTGCAAGGTTACTACTAGTTAATATCGTAACATGATATCAAAACCGATAAGATTCACATAGTTGCTTGATATATAATTATAGATAGTAATGCTCCGAGTGTCCATGCACTGCAACGGATGTGCAAGAAAAGTTGAGAAACAAATTTCTAAGATTGACGGTACGTTTTTTCATTCTAATTAAGTTTAGAATTCGGACCATCTATATTTTTGTTGGATTATGCAGTAAATTTTTTAATCAATGTTTGAGATAAATTGAGTTTTATAGATTGAAACTGGATCAATTTCATGCTTATGATAAAATAGTTAGTTTTTTTTTTTCCATAAAATACAGGAGTAACTTCGTATAGAGTAGACTTGGAAAACAAACAGGTTGTTGTCATTGGGGACATTCTTCCCTTTGAAGTGCTTCGAAGTGTCTCCAAAGTTAAAAATGCACAACTTTGGGAATCAAAAGAACCAGAAACTAGTGAAGTACCTGCCAACATACCTTGATTTGCACTACTCTACATTGCCAATTTATTATCCATGTCACACTAGGGAAAAAAAAAAAAGAAGACTCGTATTGCTATTAATATAAGTATTTTAGTACAATGTACGTATGATGTGTATGTATAGATCTATGTGTGTTTGTTTATACACGCATACGAGAATTCGGTATTAAAACACATGATTATTAAATGATAATATCATCAGTTGTTACAAAATTCTCTTTTGTTTCAGAATGATTTGAATTCATATTTTAAAAAGCCAGAAAAATGAATGGAATAGGAACTTTAGTAGAACAAGATTTGGCCTTTAGGAAAAGGTCTAGGGTTTCTAAGTGTAATTAGATGAACTCGTTCATGCGTACTAGATTATTTGTGCCACAACAAACATATCGATAATATCAATATATATGCATTGTTGGCTCAAGGCAAATAATATATCACGTGGCCTATGGGCCAAACAATATCTATCACCTCAAGACACTACAAAAACAGCAACATGGGAATTCTGGAAGGATTTAGTTGCTGGCCAACAAGTATGTTAGAATCATAGATGAGTTTCCTGTCCTGAATTTGTCCGAGTTATATTATAACATAATAATTAGGAAATTGACTACAAATTACCTGCAATAAATTCTGATCCCAAAGATTTTTATACTTAGATTAAACTTTGTACCTTTTGATTACGAATATTTGTTTACGATCATAGATATTTATTAGTTAAATCAACTTCTAAAATGAATACTTATGATAATTAATCACCAGACCCGCAAGCCTGCACAACCCACCTACCACCCCAACTTAATATGTGAGCCTTTGAAGTCAAAACCGCTTGAACGAATTCTTACTTTTCTTACTTCTTTCAACTTAAGCCCATCAACTATAGAGACAGAGTGTGAAAGATCAGTGGAGATATAAGGATAGAATAAATTATTAGGAGCCATAAGAGACTGATTTTCACCCATGTATTTGAAAATAAACAAGTAATTATGTAAGCTTAAGTTTAAACTATTTAAGTCAGAAGATAGTAGAAATATTGTTGAACCAGATTAAGGAAAAAAGTAGGTTATAATCTTCCCTTATCAATGGAAGATTCTATGAGACTGAAAATCAATGCAAATACTTAACAGGGAAAATATTCTATAATCAAATAAAGAAAATATCCAAGTGGATAATCACAAGAAAATAGGAAAATCATTTTCCCATACTCTTCCCAGAGATCGGCTTGGGTGCCTGCGCATCAGCTGTGCACTCCCTATTTATGCACGTCTATATCCGATTAAAATGTTTTTTTATAATTTTTATTTATTTAATATTAAATATAAATTATGAATTAAATTAAATTTATGTTTTTTTTATTTTAATTTAATTTAATTTTATAATTATTAAATGAATTGCTTAATTTTATTAAACATATTCATATCAACATTATAATAAATTTAAATTTGTTGCATAATATGATATTATTAATATAAATTTTTGAGTAAAACATATTCAAACCGATAATTAATATAAATTTGATTTTTATAAATCCTAAATTTATTTATTTATTATTTTTTTTTAAATTACTGAATAAATTACGTAATATAATTAATTATATCTAAAATTATTTAAATTAATATAACTTAATTAATAAATGAGGCTGAACATATATTATAATAAACTTAAAACATGATATATAATCAACTCGCAGAGTCGAAAGTTTCATCGACCCAATCGACCTATTCATCTGTATAATTAAATTTCTCTATAGGTCTTATCGACCTGTAGGGTCGAAGGTCTCATCGACTCCATCGACCTGTAGAGTAATTTGATTATAGGGTCGATGGGTCGAAGGTGTTTATGAAGTCAATAAGGCTTTCGACTCTATGAGTTGATTATAAATCATATTTTAAGTTTATTATGATGTATATTCAGTTAAATTATTAGTCAAATTATATTGATTTAAATTACTTTAGATATAATCAAATTACATAATTTATTCAATAATTAAAAAATAAAATTTATAAAATAAAAAATTTATAAAAATTAAATTTATATTAATAATTTCAATATATTTTACTCAATAATTTATATTAATAATATTAAAATTACATAATAAATTTAAATTCATTATAGTATCAATATATTTTAATAAAATAAATCAACTCATTTAATAATTATAAAATAAAATAAAATAAAATAAATATAAACTTAATTTATTTTAAATTTTAAAATTTATATTAAAAGTTAAATTTATATTAAACAACACCATAAATTTATATCCCTTCTCCCACTAACGATAAGATGATACCTTTTTTTCTTCCTTAAAGAAAAAAAATCCTTTTATCCTCATCTCGTCGTTCTCAAATAACCACGAACTAAAGACCCACAAACCTTCATCTCACCATGACTCCTCTATCCCAAAATGCCAGTACTTTCTTAAACCTCAAATTGGAAGATGAGACATATCCACACTGGCGTGAACAAGCTCTTGCTCTTGTCGAAAGTCAAGACATTGCCGGACATCTCGACGGTGGAAACCCTAACTCCAGAACGTTACCTGCCATCATCAGCTGCATCCGAAAAATCAAGTTCCAAAACCTCTCAATAGAACGCAGAGTTCATCAAATGGAAAAAAACTGATCGCATGCTTCCCGATTGGCTGATCGGGACTCTGTCTAAGGAAGCTCTCGGTATCGTTCTTGGCCTTGAAATATCTCAACAGGTATGGACTGCTCTCCAAGACTATTATGCTCAAGCATCTCAAGAACGAGAGTACTCTCTTCGTCAACAGCTCACTTACTTGCGGAAGGTAGACGACACATCCATTCCAGACCATCTTCCCACATTCAAGAGTCTCTGTGACTCTCTTGCAGCCATTGGAAGCCCGATCGCAAACAAACATAAGGTTTTCTCGCTACTTACTAGTTTGGGTCCAGTTTATGAGGAATTTTCCGCCACAGTGTTTCCCATCAAAGCTACATATACATACGCTGATGTAGTTTCTCAACTTCAAAGCAAGGTACATCGTCAAAACTGGTTCGACAGTCATTCTAGTTCAAAGAACCATAATCTTGTTAACTATGGCCAAAAGGGTCAAAATACTAATGCTTTCATTTCTATGGGCCGAGGCTTTCAAGCCCATCAGAACCTAAGCCTCGGCCTCGTCCCAGCTCCGCGAAGAGGACTCCTACCCATTCCCACAAGACAATAGTTTGCACGTCCAAACTCTCACCAAAGGCCCGGTTCTCTCCACACTGTCTCTTCAGCTTCGGCTCAGTATCACAAAGGAACTCACGCCGCCCACCACCACCTGGAAAACGACGAATGACTCCTCTGGAATGTGAATTATACACAAATGAAATATGTAAGTTGTTGACGTTAATTTCCATTCACTAGTAATGGTTTAAACGATTACAGTGTGCTCCATGATTAATGTCTGCATTCACTACCAAACTACGGCTGAGGTGGTGGTGGCCAATCTTGCTCCGACGCTCTAATCAATTTTTAAAAAGATATATATGGAGAGGAGATATTAAGACTTGATATCCTCTTAAGAAAAATGCATCCTCTGGTATAATTATCTAATTTAGCTTTTATATATGGATGAGGGTGGGAAACTCTAGACAACTTTATACGCATCTTGCTTCCATTGCTCGGTGTCCTAATCATTCTTTGTCTCATGATAGGTGTCAACGCATCTTCTGTCTGATATAATAAAGATATGTTCCTCACTCAGAACCGTCTTAGAGTGCAACGACACTACCCCAATCTAACATGCCATGGGCACATCCTCCACTCATACGTTAGTTGTTTTTCACATGTCTACCCCCCTCGACATATTTGTGCTCAAGTCTTAGCTAAGCGAGGAAATATCTAGCTCAACTTCAGCGTCGTTTGACGTCCTGTTACTCTGCTCAACTATTGTCATGTCGACTGATGCACTCTTCCGCCCTATCGAACCTTAGTCTCGGCCATCATCTTCCCTTCGTACTCAATTACATTGACATCTGCTAACCCTGCCTCAGCCTCAATTTTCTTTACTCAGAATGAGGTTGCAAATTTTAGGCTATCCTGCCATTGTGCACAACATAAGTCATGCTCTCGTCCCCATTAAATTGCTGAAATTTATTAGTAGTTGGAGCTGATGCTTCCTCATAAGCTTACTTCTCTCACGTTGGACAACTCACTTACCTCCACAGAATGTATGACAGATAGTGGTGCTTCTCATCACATGATAGGTAATGAAGGTATATTTCACTTATCTTTGTGCTTTCTCTGTAGGTGATTCTGTGTTCATACGTGATGGATCTCCTCTTCCCATTAAAGGCATTGGAAATACTATTGTAGCCAATAAATTACCTCTTGATAATGTTTTATGTGTGCCTTCATTAACAAAAAAATTGTTATCTATTAGGTAGCTCATTGGCCAATATCTCTTAACTTGTGAGTTCTCAAATGTTAGTTTTTGTGCTAAAGATTAGGAAACATGTCAAACTCTCATCATAGGGAGGCGCAAGGGTGATCTCTACATCATTCCCAACCCATCGGAGCTACACTTCTCGAACCGCTTCAAAACTAGAACTATGGAAGTACAGCACCAGCGCCTAGGACACCCTCAACTGTCTTCATTAGATTTATCGTGAAAGTTCGGCTTTTTAAAATCATAGGCACCAATAAAATGTGGTCCTTATGTGACAACTGTCAGTTTGGAAAATTGAGTAAATTTCCTTTTTTTTAATTCTGAACACTCAAGCTCAACGAGTTTTGATATATTGCATTGTGATTTATAGGGCACTACTCCTCTTCCTTCTCTTGCTCAGTATTGTTATTATGCTTGTTTTGTTGATGATTTCTCATGCTTTACATGGATCATACCTTTGAAGCATAAGTTTGATTTTTTTTATATACATATATTGCATTTGAACGATATGTTGACAGACAGTTCAAGAAAAAAAATCAAGGTTTTACATTCTGATGGTGGGGTTGAATTTCTCAATCGCAAACTCGCCAATCACTTTCAAACCCATAGAATTATCCACCAAGCTTCATGTCCTTACACCCCTGAGCAAATAGGTATGGTTGAACGATGTCATCGTTGAATTCAAGACCTAGGTATGACTCTTTTGTTTCACAGTGGCGCTCCTCTTTACTTATGGGTTGAAGCATTTGAAATATATGTTTATCTCATTAATCGGTTACCATCATCCGCACTTGATCCTTACTCTAAATTATACAACATACATCAAGTATATTTCTCTTTACGTGTCTTTGGGTCAAAATGTTTTCCGTACACTTGGGATACAAAGAAAAACAAGTTTGATCCTAAAACCATACCATGCATCTTTGTGGGTTACAATGATAGATATAAAGGTTATAAATGCTTTCACTCGACTAGTAAAAAAAATCATTTTATCTCGCCATGTTGCATTTGATGAAACATCACTACTATACGGAATTCTAACATTACTAAACTACAGGGAACTCCACCCACTCATGCCATTACCATTTTCAACTCATGGTCGATCATTCCACTTGATTCTACATTAGCTCCAATTTTCGATAACCAAAATGGGTCACCCAGGATGGAATCACCACATGTCTCAAGTTCTCTACTTATCTCTGGACAATTACCCAATGAAAATTCCCTTATGCTCGGGTTGTCTACTAATCATGCAGGTTCGACTTGCCTTGATAACACGATCCATGCTCCACTAGAGGACATGCCCCTCCCTCAAGACACGCTTAGCCCAAAACGTAATTCTGAAGAGCACAACCCCACTCAACAACTCATCTCGTCCTCTTTGACTCTCGGTCTACATACTCTTGATAAATCATCTGCTTCTAATGCTGCTTCTTCTTTATAGGTTTCCTCTTTGGATTCAACCATTTCATCAGTCAAACATTTAATGACTACACGCCTTAAGGATGGTATCAAGAAACTAAATCCCAATTATGCATTGCTCGTCACCTCCCAAAGTGTTCCATGAGAACCACGCTCCACTCACTTTGCTCTCGCTCATAATGGTTGGTGACAAGCTATGCAAGATGAGATGACTGCCCTTAATCACAACCACACATGAACCTTGTTGCTTCTCAGCCCTTCATACAAAATGAAATTACATGCTGATGGCACTCTTGAACGTGTCTAAAAGTAGGCCTTATTGCCAATGGATTTCATTAAGTAGACGACATTGACTATTCCGAAACATTTTCTCCAGTTGTCAAACAAGGCACCATCCATATGATTCTTACTATCGCCTTAGTTTGCCATTGGCCGATTCGCCAACTCGACTTAAAAAATGCATTCCTTCATAGCCTCATCTCTGAAGACATCTATATGGAACAACCACTGGGCATGAAAGACCCGACGTTCCCAAATCATGCTTATTAAAATATGGATTC
Source organism: Coriaria nepalensis (assembly GCA_027186245.1). NCBI lineage: Eukaryota > Viridiplantae > Streptophyta > Magnoliopsida > Cucurbitales > Coriariaceae > Coriaria > Coriaria nepalensis. The sequence goes on along the minus strand of CP114484.1, from coordinate 3,814,433 downwards.
TTTTGCAGTCTTGGTGATCCATCATTATTTATTTATTACTCATCTCTTCGTGCACCAATTCTTTTAGTTTATGTTGATGGCATTCTTACTATAGGTTCTAGCACGGATCTCGTTGACAAATTTATTCAACTACTTAGTTATGAGTTGGCCATGAAAGACCTCGGCCCCATCCACTGTTTTTCTGGCATTGAAGTCACTACTAATCCCGATGGACTCCATCTCTCTCAAACCCACTATGCTCTCACCATAATAGAATGCTTTGCTATGGTAGACTGTCAGCCTGTGAGCACTTTATCGGAAACAAGGACAAGTAGCTTGCACAATGATATACCCCTCGATCGAAGGCACTTTCAAGGACTTGTTGGCGCTCTTCAGTACCTCACACTCATCGGGCCTTATATTTTCTTTAGTGTTAATTTTGTGTCCCATGTACTATTTTGTGACAATACTAGTGCTTATATCTCATTGTTAATCTTGTTCTTCATCCAAGAAGCAAACATATTGAACTGGACTACTACTATGTGCGTGAATGAATTGCACTCGGTATACTAATTACTCAGCATGTTCCCACAACAGCTCAAGTTAAGGACATTTTCACCAAACCATTGTCCTAAGAAGCCCTTCATTTCCTTCACACCAAATTCTGCCTTTGGCCACGGCATAGTTTTGGGGTTGGGGGGGCAGGGGTTATTGAGACACAACATGAAGATCGGTGGAGAAATAAGGATGAACAATTTATTATGATCATAAGGAAACCGATCTTCACCGATATATAACACTACTCGAAAATAAAATGAGTAATTATATAGGCCCAAGTTCAAACCATTCAAAATAGAAGATAGTCCAACCCGATAAGAATATTGTTGGACCAGGCCAAGGAAAAGCATGATATAATCTTTCCTTATCAATGGAAGATTCTACAAGATTGAAAATCAATGTAAATCCCCAACAATCTAGCAAGGAAAATTTATACTATCAAACAAGGACAATATCCTACAATCAATCAATATTTCCACCAATAATCACAAGGAAATATGAAAAGTTATTAAGTTTTCTCTCTTTGAACTTTTCCAACTTGATGATATTTTCATGGGGACTTTTCTAACACGCAGGACGTAATTATCTTCTTAGAATACATAATTTTCTTATTTCTATTTTTGGTGCCAAGTTTTATAAATTAAGATTAAATTATAAAAATAAATTAAAATTAAAATTAAAATTTTGATATTTATTCATTGAATTTAATAATTTTTTTAAATATTAATTTTGATTCTATTCGATTAAATATATATATATATATATAGATTAAATGGCCATCATAACTCATAATTAGAGCTTGATTCGAGGCAGCCCAATAGCATCATAAAAGCAAACGGAATCTTTCATTTTAGAAAAAATAAAAAAGGTGAATAAAATTATTGAGTGTCATGCAAGATACCGAATTCCTTGGATGATATTGAACTAAATTAAATTTATTAATTAAAATATTATATATTTATCTATGTTAAATAATATAATATATTTTAATTAGTAAATTAAATTTATATTTATGTGGCATGTGACAATGCTGTGGTTTCAAGCTACCTGCTTGGAATAAAAAACTAAATTTTCACCCAAAAGTAGATTCTTCCGCTTTATTCTTCTTTCTTGTCCTTTGTTTTCATCATCAGATATAACTATTTGAATAAAATAGTGCAGAATATACCATTGATGTAATTTAGTCGGCAAACCAAGAAACTTGCATGCATGAGTAATGTACGTCGCTTTGCTCCAGAACAGTACTAGCTTTTTTTTTCCTAATCTAAAGTCCAAATTTCAGTTTAGTCAACACTATTCAGCTTGGGGAATTGGTTTACCACCTATAAATCATAGTGAAAATTGGATACATATATGTAAATTACAATTTATAAGTAAGACTTCACAATTAGTTTAATTTGCACTTAATTTAGAGCCAGATTGAATTTAGAACCAAATCAATCAGGGGAACATTGTCCTTGTTCCAAATTTCTACAAAAATCTTTTACGCGCAGAACCCAGCACCTGTAACATGGTTGGCTTCGGGAGCGACTCAGATGAAGAGCTTAACTTCCCAGAAGAATAAGAAGAGCCTAAGATGGTAGACCAGATGCAACTCATAAAAAGTAAGACACTACCCAATAAAAATCAAGGATAAAGGAAACCAAAAAAGCATATTGAAGAGGATGTCATCCCTCGTATAAAGAAAAATCCTTGGAAAATATTTAAAAAATTATGCTTATAAGGGATAAATAATATATAAGTAGAAATATACTTAAATGTACTTCAAGCCTATACTAAAAGTATTTAGTAATAAAGTGTGGTAAATTTTTAAGTTAAAAAACTTATTTATTGGGTTAATAATAAAAAATAAAATGATTTCTTAATGCGTTAAGATAATAGCCGGTTATTAAAAAAATTAATTTTCAAAATTATTAAATTAAAGATTTATTTATTTATTTTAGTCATGTTATTTAGTAGACAATAAATATATGAATTCAATCAAACATCATCAAGATAAATTCAATCAAACATCAAACATTAGCTCAATGTATACCAGATTGCTATGGGTGAGAGTTAAATTCAATAAACCTTATCAAGATAAAAGTATAGGTCATATAGTATTCTATGATATCTAACCAAAAGATAAAATAGAAAGCAAAAAAAAAAAAAAAAAGTATATTAAGATGAATTTATAAGGAACACACAAACTCACCAAGATTCAAATTCAAATGCTCAAGTCACGGAATAATAAATATGAAATGCTTAGCACAAATGAAATCCCAAATAAGTCGAATAAATATGTATTTTTAATATATAGAGGCATTACTATTTTCATGGAGTAAATCAATTTGAAGTACCCTATGTACCATTTGCATCTCATACCTTGATAAGATTGAGATAAATATCAATAAATCATGAGGAGCTTTGATAGAGAGGACAAAGTTTACATTTCAATGGGGCATAAACACAACCACTTTATCTTCAAAAAAATATAACCAAACAATATCACTTTTGCAATGTAGGACTTCACATTATAGTTGGCAATCAAAAAATTCAATCAATTGTTTATGTTCAATTTTTCAATTTTTTTTTAGGTAAGATCAAGACTATATTTTAAGAAGTGGAAATAAAAAGTGAGGCATGATATCAAAAATCCAAAATCGTGGGAGAAGATTTTTATGTTCTATGCCCCTGCAAAATTGACGAGCCATCGTCAATGATGATTTTGTCACCTAAAAATTTGACTAGTGTCCGACCGAGAGGTTTGGTAAGCAAGTCGGTAAGTTGATCGACAATATTGATGTGAGAGATAGTAATAAGAGAAAACCATCAGAATAAGCACTGAGATTGAATTAGAGGAGCGCCATAAGAGAAGATCATGACCAAGAGTCCCTTGAAGATAGCGAACAAGACGCTTAACCGCATACCGGTGAACATACATAGGAGCAAACATGAACTGAGTAAGATGACTGACCGGAAAGGCGATATCAGGATGAGTGAGAGTGAGGTACTGAAGTGCACCAACAGCTTGTCTATAAATGGTAGCATCAACTAGTTCATAAGTGTTAAGCTTTGAGAGAGTCATAGCGGGCGCCATAGGCGTGTGAAGTGGACGAGTACCATCCATTTGGTGTCGAGATAGTACATCAGAAATGTACTACTGTTGAGTGAGAAATAACCCTTCATGACAGTGAATGACTTCGATGCCAAGAAAAAATGATAAGGGGCTAAGATTCTTGATAGAAAAATGAGCAAAATGTTGCCATATAATTATGGAAATAAGAGAAGGGTCGGTTCTAATGATAAGTGACAGCAACGCCATGAGACGCTGCGATGATAGAACCGTTGAGATATTCAAGGAGATCATAGCCAACAAATGGGGATTCGAATTATGCACGCCAAGATGGAAAGTTTGACGGCGAGAGTTGCAAATGCAATTGTTGATGCACGTTGATTGCGATCAGCGGAAATCCGAGAGGATCTGCCGCATGACCCTTGTGAGGCGGCTGGATTGGGCGGAAGCATGGCAGCAAAGGTTGCAGGATCTGCAACTTGGGCACGCTCAAAACCAGCGGTTGGTGTAGGTTCCTATAGCATAGGTTGAGGAGCAATAAAGGCAACCTCTCTTGGTGCAGCACCTACATAGTAAGTGGCACCGACGGGAGAGTTGTTTCCGTTTGACATGGCTGTGATTGAAGCTTGAAGGATCTTTGCAAAATTGAATCTTGTTAGAGAGCAAAATGCTTTGATACCATATAAGAGATTTGATTATGGTGAAAACATTAAAAACTATTCATGTAGTCTCATATATATTGACGATTACAAGATAAAGAATCCTAATGCAAAAGGAATGATATTTGTACAAGATGATTTTAGGAAGAAAGCTTGTGAGAAGATTATTCTGTTATACTAACCTCAATTTTCAGCCAACTCCTTTCTTCGACCGAAAATGGGAGTTAAATGACTTTTTTGTCACTTCTTAAGGAAAGTATGATCCTACTTTTAACCTTCACATACTCAGCCGATTTTATCTTCTTGTTGGCCGAAAATTTATTGCTTGTGGCCATTTTTAATGAGTTAAGAGATAAAATCAAATCCTTCATTAAATGAGATCTTGATTTATCTTTTCTCCAGATGTTGAAATCGAACCTTGAGTGACCTGTATATAATCAATCTACGACCGATTATTCTCCACCTCATTGTTCCATGTGAATTTTAATAATTTTTAATGAAAATTCACTTTGGTTGAATTTGCTATAGCCAAACTTACCATGACAGCCAAAATTCACATTTAATCGGTTGATCGACATGTTTGATTATCTCTTGTTGGCATATTTTAATTTTGTATTCATAACTAATCATCTTTCGCCACATGTCTATAAAATTATAATATCAACGATAACATATTTTTTGGGAGAGATAATTGTTCTTTTCAATGGCTTTTCAATGTTCAACTCAAAGGGTAAGGGTGCAGAGGTTCTTAGATAATGACTATAATTAAGAAATTAATAGTATATTGATGTTGATGTAATGGATGTGTTAGGAGTTTATGTTGACATAATTGACGAAATGGATGTTGACGTACAAGCATCAGAAATAGTAAATTAAAAATTTTCAGATCTAATTTTAATTATAACAAAAATCTAAATTCAAGAATAGTGATACAATAGTTATATATCTCATATATAACGATTTTAAAGAAATTACAGTAAATCTTATGTAACTTAAGATTTAAGATTAGGAAAGAGATTACCAATCTTGACGATCAAGCAACTTTAAGCTTCCTCTATACAATCCGAATTGTAGGGGAAGAATAGATGCCTACATGTTCATCATCTAATCGTAATCCACACAATCCGATTTGCTCAGTTTATTTTCTAATTTAAGATTCAACAAATGAATCAAAAAAGCTTGGGAAAAATTATCTCTTTTTCACTCTAAGTTTCAACCAAGAGGAGGGGAGAAGCACTTGTGATTTTTGGCCACCCTAATGATGTATTTATATGCACTATTAGGTTTAGGTTTCTTTATAATTAATTTGTTATTTTACCCAATTACTTGCTAACCAAGTCAAAATTTTCCTTTACCTTGATTAAAGAAATAATAGGTCAAAATCCACTTAGTGTGGTTGGGCACTACATGGGCAATTAACATATGGTTATTAACTAACCATTTTATTAATTTGACTCACGAAATCCAAATAACAATTTGGCTCATTAACCCTTTAATGTCCTATTGTTAATATGGACTTTTAGGAGCATTTTATAATTAAATAAAAATTTGTTTAATAATTTATTTATTTTTAATTAAATTAATATCACACTTAATTGTATTAGAAAAGTTACAAGATATTAGATTTAATAAATTAATGAGTACTATTTTGCCCTTAGAGTTGAACTATAAGTCAAATTATCATTTTATTCTTAAAATGGAAGTGGTCTATTTTTATTTTTTTTCGAAGAATCTAAACTGAGTTACTATAATATTTTTTGTGTGTGATCAATTAGGTTCTACATTATGTTAGTATGAGGATTTCATAACTCTTTATAATTTTATTTAATTCACAATTAAATTCATTTAACTTAAAACTCATTTAAATTAAACAGTTAGTTTAATCATCTCATTATTAAATAACATAAACCTTCAAGTCAAGATTAACTTCTAACAAAATGTCAAAACTACTCAAGAGATGAGAAGTTATCATCTTCTAAAAGAAATTATCATGAGTTAAATAAACAATCCCTCCATCTTGTTAATATCTCAATTTGTCATATGGTATGATTTAACTGTTAAACTATAACAGACAAATTATATGAGTTATTATATTCTTAATGAAAATCAACAATAGATTTACTTGAACTCCTTTCATATTAAACTACTTTGCAAAGATTCATTTTTCAATAAAAAATATAATTTACGAGACTTATTTTCAAATACAGAAGTGATAAATTTTATCTTGATCACTTATAACCTTAATGTACAATATCTTATACCTAATGTTTCACCCAATTTTCACTTTTGGCTAAGGCTTATTGGAATGATGTCAAAGCATAAGATTCAGCATATGAGATATCATAGTGATCTCAAGTCTAAGGACCATATGTAATATAGTTACTAGATAATTCTCATTAATAGTTAGTATTTTTATCATTGAGAATTATCTAAGTGTCTTATTCAATACCCTTAGTTTCTACTAAGTACCCACATGCTTATCATGATGTTCCACTAATACCAATGATTATGAGATATGTCATTCTAAATATTTTAAGAAATGAACTATGTGTCGTCTATCCAAATTATTAATATATATTTTCGATGATCCTATGCTAATTAACAATTTGTGTCTTAAGCATTAAACTATTTGGATTTCAATCAACATGATGTATGTCATGATTTTAAGTGTATAACTTCAAATATTGAATTTTATCATTATATGTATTTTATAAATTATAAATATTAATTCCAATAATATTAATAAATATTATAAATGATAACTGACTTTTATAATAATAATAATAATATTTATTATTTTGTTAATATTTATATAAATATAATATCGTGTAAAGATATTTATCCTATCAAATCAAATTTGATTAACTTGACATGTATATATTTTCAGAACGTGCAATGATTTTGCTGCCTAATGTAATAGATTATCTTGATTTGTCAAAGTTCTAATAAAGGATGGTGGAAGCTACACCGGAGGTTGGTAGAAATTGTAATGGAGGTAGCTTGCAGGGAGTCATCTGTTTAGACATTTTTAATCGATAAATGATGAAAGGAACGTCAAAATGGAAATGTGTTATTATTAATATTTTAAGGGCATATTGATATTTTGAGAAGTTGGTGCTTAAAATAAACACATTTTATACTTATTTTCTAAAAATGTATCACACCAAATAGGATTTAATCCCAAGTTTGATATTTATCATATGACCTTGGAATTTAGTTATATCCAGCTTTAATTTATTATTAATTTATGCTAATTGCTACTCTTACCAGTAAAAAAATTCCCCTAATTAAAAAAAAAAAAATACAAACAAAACCCAGCTGGTCAGTGGGGAGAAGGCAGCGAATTTAGTGAAAAGATACCCCAATAAATACATATCTCTCTTTTGGCAACCAAAAAAGATTGACAGAAACAGAATAATTCAGAGCTTTTTGTTTTTTTCAGAAACTTTGGCTGACCCATTCTGATTCTATAAATAAACGCTGTTCCTTCTGTGCTACCCGCTAAAAGATGCTTAACTTTTGCGACCACACGATTTTTTTTTGGGGGGGGGGGGGGAGGGTTTGACAAGTAGTTTACTTAAATAAATAAATATATATGCAAAATAATTTCCTTAGAAATCAATTTGAAAAATAGTTTATCTGAATATCATGTTTAGCTTAATTAGCTTTATTATTATTCGTGTAATTTAATTAAATAACATGTGAGGTAAGTGATATATAAATATGAGATATTTTTTTAGACTATATTTTAGGAATAATTTTCAAAATATAGATTTTTTTTTTTTTTTAAATTATTGCTTGTAGTTTGATTAGAAATTTAAGTAACACGATGTGTTTATAATTTATGATATTAAAATGAATCCTTCAAATTTTGATAAAAATATAATAAATTTTTTAAATTTTTAATAATTATAATAAATATATTATATGTTGAAACTTTATTTTTTATATTTGAATCGATAACTTATTATAATTACACTTTGATAAATATTTCAAAACGTTCATGTATCGAAGTTTGGGTTCCTCCTACTTTGCCAAATATAATTTATCATCTTGAATAATATGGAGTATTGTTGCGTGCATACACACAAACTGCAAAATGTATGTGTACTAAGTGTAGTATAATATATAGGAAATATTAAGTCTAATAATTTGTAAATTTACTAAAAAATAGTAAGTAGGAAAAATAGAATATAGTAATATAAAAATATTAATTAAAAAAAATAGAATAATAAATAAAATCTATAATAATAAATTATAATAAGTAGAAAATTAGAATATAATAATACAGAAAAATAATAATTAAAAAAATTGAATAATAAACAATAAATTATAGATCAATATATGTAAATAATTTATTTAATAAACAATATAAAATCATAATCTCTGAAACCTGCAAATTTCCAAGCAAACGCTCGTAAAATGGGTTAGGATGTTGTCTGAAATCAAGAGATGATGAAAAGTTTTAGAACATGAACTTTACTTTAATTTAATTTTCCGACCCCTTAGCTATTTATTATTGAATAAATATTTAAATGAGCATGATAATTAATCTCAATCTCTAAGAACATAAAGTTACTTTGGAAAGTAAAATTTATTTAAAATTAATATATGTCTGGGAGAGATTAATGAATTCTCCTAATATATATATATATAGTGTAATGAAATAAATAAATTTATATATACTTAGGATAAAGAAAATATGAATGGTATATAGTAACTATATAAAAGGTGGATAATAATTAATTTAATCATATGAATGATAAGTGGTAATTATTGGAGTGAGTTGTAAAATAGGGAACAAATCAGACTAATTATAGGAATTCTTTTATTGTAAAATCATCTCCTTAAGTGATAGTTAATTTAATTACGTTGAAGTTTTAACTAACTTAACCATGTGAAAAATATGTGATAACTAACTTATTAATTTAATCATATAAAAGATAAGTCGTAATTAATATAATCATGTAAATGGTAAATGGTAGCTAACTTAATCATATAAATAATATATAGTAACTAACTTAATTATATGAAAGATAAGTAATGACTCAGCTTCATTTCTCTTATAAATAAAAGAAGTTGTAGAGTATTTCAATCATCTAAAAAGAATCTACCATACTTTAAGCTGTTATTTAAGTTAATCAAAAGATCAAATAAACATATTGATTATGTTAAGATGTTTTGATTCAAGGTTAGATCTTACATGTAGCATATAATTTAATTTTTGGGTTGTTTAATTTTTCATTTTAATTTGATTTACTTATTTAATCATTTTGTTGTCATAATTATCAAGTCATTTAGAGATGATCGAGGAAAAAATAAAAGAAAAGAATTTGAAAAAAAAAAAAGCTCTCTAATTAGTTTATATACATTTTTGTGTCATAATCATACTCACCTTATTGCTTATTTTCTATGGCTATTTACACAAATCACAAAACGAAAAACATTTAATCTGTAAGATGGATACATTATTAGAAAGACACAACCAGAGATTTGATAGATTGCATCCTAAATAGATCCAATTGCTCGCATCATCCTACTTTTTTCTATCAGTTTTATATACCGTTTAGGTTTATACATATAATTAATTTAAACGCATGTCAGGCAAGTGAAGTACAAACGGGCCTAATTAATAGATAGCACAAAAATTCTTTATGAACTGAATTTGAGAAATTCTTGTGTCAGATCCTTATTCACATCAAGATCCAAAACTCCCAAAAATTAGGAGCGAAGAAGAGAAGAGGAATAAAGAAAGAAGTTTTTGTTAATGCTGATAAATATAATATAAATTGATATGTTATGTCCTATTAGTTTAGATTTTTGGGACAAATAATAATTCAATATGATATCAAATATCTCAAATTTAAATTATCTCTCAAATTATTAATTTTACATGCAAAGCTTTTGACTTTCACTTTTTATATTAGAAGCTTACACGTGAATAAAAGTATTAATGCTAGATGAATATAATATCAATTGTTATATAATGTCCTATCAACTCGGACTTTTAGAACAAATGGTAATTCAACATTTTTTACTAAAATATCATTCCTTTCATCAGCTTACAATTGAACTATTTGTAATATGTTTCTACTAGATTATAGTTGCAATTAATTATCCTAAATGGTAGTTCAATAGTTTTCGACTAAAATATAATGCCTTTCATCAACTTTCAATTGCCCTTTAACAAATATCTTTAATGAGATCTTTGTGCCAATAGCCTGGATTTTTTTAAGAGCTTAGCGCACACAAAAAATTTGTTAGTCAAACTAGCCTTTTTAGCATTTCAGTATTTAAAAAATAAATAAAAAAGAATGAATTACTTGTTTGCCTCTTCTAAATTTTGAATAAAAAATTAACACACAACTATTCCGATTTTCCATCTTCTTCTTTAACATTTTTTCCCTCACAGACCCATGATACTCACAAATCTCTTCCACTGTGTTCTTCAATCTTGAGCTCTTTTTTTTTTTCTATTTCTTTTTAATTTTTCATTGTTACTACTTGAAGGAGGTTTTTAAGCTCGATAGTCGAAGCTAGAGAGCTAAAACATGGTTAAAAGGGCTTCAAACATGAAGAGAAGGGAGAAGGGGCCGAGGTCAGAGGAGGCGCTGAAGAACATGGAGGACGATCCAAAAATGACCTGAAGCGAACTTGAAGTAATGGGAAAAGGTTTATCCACTTCTCTGGAATTGGAATGTAGAATATATGATGTTAATTGGACATTTTATGATATTTGTATGATTATTATAGACTTAAATTATGAGTCTATTAGCTTGGAAATATAATTGATTTTGATTTGTGTAAATATTTCCAATTTCGCACTAGAATATGGCAATGTTATTAAAACCAATTTGGTATTGGGTTATTAATCGAAGGTGAAGAGTTTCAAGATAGAAAAAACTTTTGGGTTTAGGGTAAGGTTCATACCTATAATTTTTCACTTTTTTTTTACATGTAATGGGTAATTCTCCATTTTTTAGGTTGTTCTGTTCAAGTAGTGATTGTAATATACATTTCGAGTTGTTCTGCAAATAAAAGAATGTGAAAAGATGAAAAATGCAAAAAACAAGAAACTCTGAAATACTAGAGAAACCAAAGTTTATGTTTTCCAATTTTTTAATGTGTCCTTATAGAGAGAACATTAAGAAATTCAAAAAGAGAACATAATTCAAAATTTTCTTAATATCTCAATGTCTTAAGTAGTGAAACTACATTGGCTATGATATTCAATAATATTTATCTGACATTGACTTTATTATATTTTAGCTCATTATCCAGGTATATTAAAGGCTATATTGGAGGAAGAAAGTCAGTCTTATTTGAGAAAGTTGGCTAGTCTTTAGGATTATGTAGATGATGTGGTGGATGCTTTAGCAGAAAAATTGAAGAATGAAATTCATGAGTTGTATGTTGAACCAACAGTAGCGATAGAATAAGAACAAAAACTCAGAAGAAGAGGAGGACATAGTTTCATAAAAGTAAGAAATGATGTGAAATCCACATTTATGCAAGATGCGGGAATGAAAAAATGACTGTTACAATTAGATATTTATGTCAAATTGTCACTACTATACATCAAGGATACTTAGACGTTAATTATATTTTTACAGTACTTATGTTTTATTTTGTTCAAAACTATTATAATTGGATATGATGTTTGTTATAATATTTGAGTTAGTTTATGTTTGTGACAACTCGATTGTTTTGTTAACTCTGGATTGTGATGTCTGAGTTAATTGTCTTAAATTGTTATGTTTACAGATTAGTATATAGGTGAATTATTGTATTTTTTAAATTTGTTTTTAAATTTTTGCTTAATTTCATTATCCTAATCTAGAATGATTGGTGTTCTTTGGCATGAAATTGCTTTGATTTCATTAAGGTGAAGTTGGATACATGTGCACAAATAAGAACCCTCTGTTTTCTTTTCTAGTGTGTACAAAATAGAACTCTCTATTTTCTTTCCCAATTTCCTAATGTCTTAATAATGTGATAGATATTGAGAAATTGAGAAAATTAGATGTTTCTGTTTTGATTCTCAATTTCCCAACGTCTTAATAACGTGATAGACATTGGGAAATTGAGAAAGTTAGATGGTTTGGTTGACTAGTGAAAAATTTCACATTTATGGTTCTAAATGTAATATTCAGACATTGTGTGGACATAAAAAGGTTAAACCTTTTGGTTTTAAATATAATATTTAAATATAATATTAACATTTAAAAGTTAAACCTTCTGGACAACTGTTAAAAAATTATATATTTATGGTTTTAAGTGTAAACACAAAATATGAATATATAAAGGTCACACTTTTTGGTCAACTATTGAAAAGTTACACCTTTATGATTTTAAGTGTAGCATTTAGATATAATATGAACATATAAAAGTTAAATCTTTTAGTCAACTATTGAAAAGTATCACCTATGGTTTGAAGTGTAGTATTTAGAAATAATATGAACATATAAAAATCAAACATTTTGGTTAACTATTGAAAGGTATCATTTTTATGATTCTAAATATAGTATTTAGACATAATATAAACATATAAAGGTCAAAGATTTTGGTCAACTATTGAAAAGTTCTACATTTATTGTTATAAGCTTAGTGTTTAGACATAATATGAACATATAAAGATCAAACATTTTGGTCAACTATTAAGAGGTTATACTTTTATGGTTTTAAATGTAGTGTTTAAACATAATATGAACATATAAATGTTAAAGCTTTTGGTCAACTATTGAAATATTATACCTTTATGGTTCTAGACGTAGTGTTTAGACATAAAATGAACATATAAAGGTCAAATATTTTAGTCAACTCTTGAAATGTTACACTTTTATGGTTATAAATACAGTGTTTAAGCATAATATGAAAATATAAAGGTTAAACATTTTGGTCAACTATTGAAAAATATCATCACCTTAATGGTTTTAAGCTCAGTGTTTAAATATAATATGAATACATAAAGGTAAACCTTTTGGTCAACTATTGAAAGATACCACATTTATAGTTTTAAGTGTAATATTTAGACGTAATATGAACATATAAAAATTAAATATTTTGGTCAATTATTAAAATATGATACCTTTATAATTTTAAGTGTAGTGTTTAGACATAATATGAACATATAAAAGTCAAACATTTTGGTCAACTATTGAAATATATCACATTTATAATTTTAAGTGTAATGTTTAGACATAATATGAATATATAAGGATCAAATATTTTGGTCAACTATTAAAATATATCACTTTATAGTTCTAAATGTAGTATTTATACAAAATATAAACATATGAATGTCAAATATTTTAGTCAACTATTGAAAGGTATCACATTTATAGTTCTAAGTATAATATTTAGATATAATATGAACATATAAATGTCAAACTTTTTGGTTAACTATTGAAAAGTATCACCTTTATGGTTTTAAATGTAGTGTTTAGACATAATATGAACATAGAAAGGTCAAATCGTTTGGTCAACTATTGAAAGGTTATACCTTTATGATTTTAAGTGTAGTGTTTAGATATAATATGAATATATAAATGTCAAATATTTTGTTCAACTATTAAAATATATCAGCTTTATGGTTTTAAGTGTAGTATTTAGACATTATATGAACATATAAAGGTCAAACCTTATAGTCAACTATTGAAATGTATCATCTTTATGGCTCTAAGTGTAGTATTTAAACAGAATACGAACATATAAAGTCAAATATTTTGGTCAACTATTGAAAGATTACACCTTTATGATTCTAAGTGTAGTGTTTAGACATAAAATAAACATATAAAGGTCACAAAATTTGGTCAACTGTTGAAAGGTATCACATTTACGGTTTCTAAGTATAGTATTTAGACATAATATGAACATATAGATATTAAACATTTGGTCAACTATTGAATGATATCACATTTATGATTCTAAATGTAGTATTTATGCATAACATGAATATATTTAAAGGTAAGATTAGATCTTTGACAATATCATTAATATTTCTTTCATTACATATCTTCAAAATATGGTATTAGAAACAAAAAAAAAATGTTTTTCACATAAAAAAATTAAAGAAACTTTCAAACTTTTTACAAAACTATAATTTTTCAGTTATATATCTTCAAAATGTGATCAAATTCATAAAAATCATCATAATTGTCATCAAAATTATTGTTAATATCCATACCACCGATTATGTTTGTGCTCACTTGATCATGAACAATAGAAAGTGCAGGTATTTCACAGTCACTACATGAACTTTTTTTTTCGGTACCAACTTCACATACAAGTTAGAATTTTCATCTTTAGATTGCAAGTGACGCACAAATCCCTTTACGTTCTCATTATTTCTTAAAAAAAGTGGGAAATATACCGTTTTACCTGATACCTTGTACGACAATTACCAATTGTATTCATTTCAATCTACTCTCATACATAAAGATATTAGAAAATTGAGAAATATTTTGTTTCTATTCGGTTATATTTCCCAATTTCCCAATATACTTTGACTACTTAAGACATTGAGAAATTGGAAATTTGTTTAATTCTATTCTCTTTTCCAATTTCCCAATGTTCTATAAATAAATTGGGAATGTAAACATTGGGAAATTGGAAAACACGAACTCCACTTTTTTTTTCTTCAGATTTTCCAAATTTTGTATTTTTTCGTCTTTCCACAGTCTTTCACTGTCAAAACAATTCGAAATGCCTATTATAAACACTGCTTGAACGGAATGACTCAAAAACAAAAGATTATCCATCAAATTTTCATAAAAAAAAGTGAAAAATGTAAGTATGGACCTTACCTAAACCCAAAGCTATTTCTATCTTGAAGCTCTCCACCTTCGATTATGAACATCGGACACGGATCTATTCGAAATTTTGGGTTGATATAAATGAGAAATGATGAGAAAGTGAAGGAATATAATTACATTTTTTAATATTCTCTACAGCCTCTACTCTTTCATAATATCGGAGCATCACAAGCCAATGCCATTTTTTTCTTTTTCTTTTTTTTTCCCACTCCTTCCCCGCTAAATCATGACTTCTCAAGAACTACAAATTCCAACTATGTCATTACTCACCACCATAACTTCCGCTGCAACTACTTCAACTCATGCTAATACAATCATAGCCTCACCTTAACACAACTCTCAATCCAACACATAACTAATTTTATATCCACTCATCTTGATGGAACGAAGTACCTTACATGAAAATTTCATATGAAGTCTATCCTCATTACCACCGATCTAATACAATACGTGGACGGTCCCCTACAAGTGCCACAGATCACGGATCTCACCCAACCTACTCTTGATCAACTCGTTGTTCACCACCTATCTATTGGTTTATCTATGTAACTCACTTGGAATCCTTTCATTGCATTTTACAGTACTACTCTAAATTTACTCATACTATTTTTCTTCTCATTCTTTTTGAGATTTTCTACAACCAAACATTTCTTATTTCGGTTCTTCACATTACATTTGAATACTACAAACAACATGATAGCAACAAACACAATAACATAAATAAATACTCCAGCAATCAGGAGACACCGACGAAATTGTGAGTACATCTATATATATATAACCATAGTTATCTTATTGCAGATCAAATTGCGGATAGAATTGCGGATACTCTTATTAAGAGTCTTTCTAGTACCTGGTTTCAGTCTCTACGGTCCAAGATTATTGTAGGTACCCGTGTTTTACTTGAGGAGGGATGAAAGGATACTATAGTCTTTTACTAATATTAGTTACCTTATTGTTAGAATTATCTTATTATTAGGATTATCTTATTATTATGATTGTCTAATTATAACTCTATTGATTCCTGTATATATAGATGTACATGTTGTATTTCATGAATATATAAATATAATTATATATTTAAATATTCTATGCATGTTCTACTCTTTTAGAATGTCCCTATAGGATAGTTCGATATCTAGTGCTTGTTGAGCCATTGAACCTCTAAATATGATGGTATAGAAGGTGGGGATCTTCCATACACTGCCTCAAATGGTGAACAACGTAAGGCGGAGTGTGTAGAAGTGTTGTAGAGGAATTCAGCCCATTCGAGATATTTGAACCAAGACTTTGGATTGTCAAGGGCATAGGACCTCAAATATTGCTGTAAACAACGATTGACAACTTCAATTTGGCCATCCATTTGTGGATGATAGGTTGAACTGAGATTCAATGTTGTTTTGTGAAGAGCAGATAACTCTTTCCAAAATTTGCTAGTAAAGATTCTATCTCTATCAGACATTATAGATCTAGGAAATCCATGATGTCTACGGACAATTGATAGGAACAATTTACTTGCTTTCGATGTAGAAAATGATGTAGGTAAGACACCAAAATGATCATACTTGGATAACTTGTCCATCACCACCATTATGACTGTGAAACCAAATGAATTAGGTTGATGGGTGATGAAGTTCATTACTATATCTTCCCAAATCTGTTCAGGTATAGACAATGATTGGAAAAGGCCAGCAGGGGAGGAATTAGAAGCCTTAGTTTGCCGACAAACTAAGCAACCACTCACATGTTGGATTACAGACTGTACCATTCGCTTCCAATAGAAATTAGCTGCCAATCTAGAATAGGTGTTGGCAATGCCTGAATGTCCACCAATAGGGAATTGTGGAATTCTTGTATGAACTTGGGAATCAAGGATGAAGCATAGGGCAAATAGATTTTTCCTTTCCCGTACAAACTGCCTTCTCTCATGGAAAAATTAGGATGTAAGAGTGGCTGAACTTGAATTTCACTAGCCACTGTTTGAACATATGGATCAAGAGCCAATTCTTCCTTCAAAGTCTGAATGAAATTAAATGAGACACTTGAAAAGGCTAAAAAGAGTCCTCTGCTTCACAGAAAACTCTTGACAAGGCATCAGCTGCAAGGTTTTCTTTTCCAAGCTTGTAGAGGATCACATAAGTGTAGCCTAGCAATTTGGTTAAGTAGTACTCTTGAGAATGAGTTTGAATGACGTGTGACATGAGGTCCTTAAGACTTTTATGGTAAGTTTGAATGTAGAATTTTCTCCCCAATAGGTATTGTCTCCACTTGCCAACTGTTGTTGTGATTGCATGGAGTTCTCTGAGATAGGTTGTTGCATTATGCATTCTAGGACAAAACTTCTTGTTGAAGAAAGCAACTGGATGCCCATCCTACAGCTCACATGCCTTTCCCAGAAGCATCAGTCTCCAAGGTGAATGGCTTGGTGAAATCTGGCAGTTTGGGCGCGGGTGTTGAGGTTAAGCTTTTCTTCAATTGATCAAAAGGTCATGTACCTGCAAAGACCATTGAAATGCATCTTTCTTTAGTAAGTCAGTTAAAGGCTAGGCAATTGTGGCATAACCCTTGACAAACTTCAAGGAGTATCCTGTGATACCTAGGAAGCCTTTGAGCTATTTTTTGGAACATGGGGTAGGCCAGTCTAAGATGGATTCCACCTTATTGGGGTAGATCTTTATTCGAGTCAAGATCCAAAACTCCTAAAGAACAGGGGCGAAAAAGAGAAGACGAATAGAGGGAGAAGCTTTGACTAAATTCTCATTCCTTTCATTAGCTTACAATTGAACTATTTATAATATGTTTCTCCTAGATTACAGTTACAATTAGTTATCCTAACTGTTTCCTTTCAACTGCTCTTTTAACAGATTTCTTCAACTGCTGGAGCTGTGAAGCTGAAGACGAAGGCACTGTAGCTCTCATAGGCTAAGCCAATTGTAATCTTTTAACCACTTTGGGTTTCTTCGAACCCTGTTGGACGACCTGTCTCCTCTTATCACTCCCGATGTATCGTCCGCATGCATTTCGTCTGTATCATCTTGTATGTGTACTAAAAAAGTTGTACCTAGTTCTAAAATATGCATTATTTATTTTATTTTTTTCAAATCTAGCTTATATAGCAACACATTAACGTCTGGATGCATAATTTTTTTCCATACACACAGGAATGAAGAATCACTTTGCGAACCAAAATCAGATAAGAAAAATAAAATTATCAACCAAAAACATAACTTAATGAACTATTTGGTGATTATATAATTTAATTTTCACAATAATCATTATCTATGAATATATATTATTTATAGAAAAAAAAAATATATATATATATATTTATCTTGATTATTTATTCGAAAACTATTCTTTAAAAATTATAAATAAATTATTATAAAAATTGAATATCGATGATACAACTCATTTATGTGATGGGTGAAGTTTAATTTCACCTAATGATTTGGCCAGGCTTCAGTCAGGTGTACGAGTTGCTTGGTTTTTGGTCATCACCCAATTATTATTGCGTGGCTCACGGTTTTGACTAAACCGGCCAATACACACCCTTAAGAAAAAGTATATATAATCCAACGATCATCTATTACTAAGGATAAAATCCCCAAAATCCCAAACTAAATATGATCCTCTATTATATTCTTTAGGTGCTAATATTTATCTTGTGATATAGCTTCTTTATAATTAAAATGAAAAATAACCACTCGGATGTGCTTTAAAATATAAACAAATATGTAATTTTAAAAACCGGACGTGAATGTTGTTTATTGTAAGTCATTCTTTATATGATAACTTGGATAATAGGGATCGAGTCTTTGTTGTTTTATTATATATGTATATATATGTTTTCTTCTACATTTTAGCTCTTAGAAGAACCATTAACATGCCTGCACGTCAGGACGAGAGAAGCATGAGTTGATTTTGCAGGTTTAGAATATATACGTCGACAATTGGACAAAACTATTGAACGTAATTGGTTTTTTGATTTCATACTAAACATGCTCGTTAACGTTCGATCCTCATGCTTACAGATTCCAAGCATCAAGTTGCAATGAAGAAAAAAGCAAATGCACTTCTGATTGTAATGGGGAGTTGGGATCAATCAGCGTAGATACCAAGTTGGAAAAAAAAAATGTATTGTTAACAAAATAAAGTTTGGACATTGACGTAGCATCTTATATATTATCTAGGCATGAGTTATCATCCGTAATCTTGAATTTTTTACTCCTTCTTTGTTACAGGATATAGTAGGAAAATTGATCTCTCATTTATAGCTTCTTGTTCCGTCTCTATTTTTAGGAAGATTTTTTAAAATGATGGATATATGGTATAAAGTATTTAGTCTGATCTGATCGATCCATTTAAATTTTGGTTATATCAGTTCTTAATCATCGTTTGCCTAGATTGGGTTGGACCGATTTGTTCGCGTTTCTGTTGGGTGATCGATACGACCAAGATCTGGAAATATTACTCTTTTTTTTTTTTTTAAACAAATTATTTATTTATTAAAAAATTTGATTTTTGTAAGTACTAATAAATGTAAAAAGGAATAAATACAAGAAGTAATAAATGTAAATTTAATTTAATTTTTAATAAAATATGTATTTAAGGAAATATTAGAGGAAAATCCATTTAAGAAAAAATAAATAAACGAAAATGCTTTAAATATAAATTCATTTAAAAGGAAAAAAAAATCATTAATAAACAAGGAAAAAAATTATTCATATTTTAAAATCAATGCAAATAAATATTTAAAAAAATCATTAAAAGAGAGAGAGAGAGAGTTGGACCTCAATCTGACCGAATTTAAATCAGTCCAAACTAACCTAACCTAACCTAACGACTAGTCGGATTTGGATTAGGTCGATACAAGTTAACTGTTACCTACGAGAAATAGGGATTGAGGGGGCTGAGCTGACAAAGTGGAGATTTGTATCTGAATGTTTTTTGGCTTTTGGATATTTAGTAAATCCATCCAATGGTTGTGACTGACTGGAGCGGGGCAATATACCAATATTTATAAACTTAAAGGGTCCGAAAGTAATAAATAAATATTTATATTTAAATGGTTTTCGACCTTTGGATCTTAAGTAAATCGAATCAAAATGCAAGAAAGTAATATTTATATGTGCTGCATTATTCAAATGCAATTGATTGTTTTAAGGAAACAGAGAGCTTGTCAATCAATTTTTGTAAGAAAATATTTTGACTTTTCTTCTGGTGATGCAGCAAAACAAGTTTAAAGCTCTAATGAAGATCTTGTGATATTAAATAACTACCCCACCCCGTCTCCAGCATAATTTTGTAAGTTATCACCTTAATCAATTTTTGTTTTTGTTTGTTTATTCATTCGGACACTTCGTTCAGGATTTTCCAATATGTTTTAGGTTATAAAGGGCGATGACTATATATCGGATGTGTTTTGGGTTATAAGAGAATATGCTTCTTACTAAGGTTGTAGGATATAGACAACTTGGTCTTGATACGACATTTCATGGTGATTCTAATTTTTATAGCATGATCAAGGTACTACGTACTACTCTACTGCATGGTTTTTACCTTATTAAATAAATAGGGAAATGGTTTGTATTGTTTTCTTTTTTTTTTTTATTATTATCTAATACTTATAAAGAGATGATGTCTTTGTAAACCTAATCACCTTCTATGTAGTTCTTCATCTTATCATGTTTTTCTTTGCATTATTTTTAAGGTACACTAATTGGATTTCTTACCAGCTTAAAAGATCCGTCCACTCTATACTTTGTAAGTATTAGTGATTTCTTACGATGATGTGAAATTTATAGAAGAATTTTGGGAGTATATAACGTTGACTAATATATGAACTAAGTTTCAAGTGAATTATGTTATTCCTTTATATCCATGATATTTCAACATAGCACTTGAGTCTATATGAAAATGGAAAGAAAAAAAAAAATTCCTCATTTTAGATGATTTCTAAATTGAATGAAAAGAACAATTGATATTTTGTTTCAAACCTTCCAACATACTCAAGTAAGAAGACAGTGTCTCAACCACATAAGAGTGGACCGGACCTTTCACATGGATGACAAGCCTAATATATATACTTACAAAGCACATTGCTTTTGAAATACCACAAAGAATAACTTTACCTTTAGCTTGTGGATTAGACACGGTAGTATTTCTCTATCTTTTCCCCTTGATCGCTTGATCGCTTTTACATTATGTATTCTAAAGACATATCAATACCCAAAGCCAATCTAAAGCAGCAAAAACAAAACTGATCCAGAAGAAGAGAAGATACTAAATTAGACGACTCAAATGCATTGGAAGTCAAGGGGAGATTACCAAGGCAAAAATGTATATAGATATATATATATATTATAGAGAGAGAGCAACAAGATGAAATTGCATAAGGAGATACCAAAAAAAGATGATACCAAAAAACTATCCTCGAATCCATATAACAAGAAACAAGTACGTGAAAAAGACGAGATGTAAGTTTATAATGAACATGAGCAGACACTTTTGTTACACATTTTGATGTAAAGCAGGAGGATTATTTCTTCTACAATAGGTTAGGTTAGAGCCAGGAGAAATCAAACCTGTAAATGAATTCGCTTGAGGAAGACCAATAGCATTTGAGAGATCAAATGATTATCCATGGAAGCCACAAGCTGCATCAGTTCTCCTTATCTCCTCCATCTTCCTCTTTTCATGGCTTCATCTCCAGTTTATCAACCTACTTAAATGAGAGCTACCCGTTAAAGCTTCCGGGATGATGACTTGTAGCACAGTAAGTTTTTACAGACTAAATTATATTATACTTTTAATAAAATTATAAAGAATTAGGCAGAAAATAAAATTAATTTGATGCGAGTCAGGGGACGCACGAAAGGCATAGTCCAATCACAATCGGATGGCAGCGGTTTAATGTACTTTTTCCGGCCTCTTTCGAACCAACTCCGCTTTCCAAATAGAACCACTTCCCCTCACGCGCCCTCCTCGCGTCTGTCTCTCCCCCCGCATCCGTCTCTTAAAACGTGAATAGCTCGTTCTAAGGCATCTCCCTCTGACTCTCTCTCTCTCTCTCTCATACCAACTAACAACAACCAAGCCGGCACACCTCTCTCTCTCTCTCTCTCTCTCGCTCGATTCATGTTCACGCAGAGAAAATTCTTCCGTTTCGGCGCATCGGAACCCTAGATTTATCCCCGTGTTCCCGCCAGGCACGTCTCATAGATTCGTTTCTCTTTTGTTGATTTTCGATAATATTTTTCACTGTTTTTGCGCGCAGATCCATTTTGTTTGTTTGTTTGTTTGTTTTGTTTCTCTCTTCCATGATTCTTCTCGGTCACATTTGGTCTTTGCTAATTATGATTTTTCTCTGTTTACGAATTTTTTGTTTAAATTAACTTATTGTTGTGTTCTCTGAAAACGTTTTTCGATTTGATTTGTCTTCATTCGCAGAATGTAGGTGGAAAACTCTGTGAGAAACGTGTTATCGGACTCTGTGTTTCCTTCTAGTGTTTTTGTGGTTTTAGGATGGTCTGGGTTTAAGAGTCAGTGTTTCTTTGGCTGTTTAATCGCGATTCATGGGAAAGTGTTGGGAGAAACTTGGAAGTAATTATAATTTGGATCGGAAAAATAGTATTTTTATTCTCTCTTTTCTGGATAATTTTTCTCTGCTCAGAAGCTAACTTTCTTCACTGGAATTCCTTCTGCTGTGTTTGTTCTGCTATGTTTCTCTTTGGTTTTAAGCTCATTTGGCAAAATCTGGAAACTGCATTGTGGGCAGAGAAAAAAAAAAGGTGAAACAAAAAATAAAATAAAAAGGTACTCTTTTTCCTATATTCTTTTCTCCATTTGGTTGATGAGGAGGAAGCTGAGGAGAGGAGTTGAAAAGATGTTGCAGGCTATTTAGTTTTGTTGTTTTTGATTGCTCAATGATTGTAAAGGAGACGATAGAATTTGTATACCCTTTTTGCGCTCTCTTGTAGTGTATAACAAGTTTGAAAACTGCTCAATGGTTGTAAAGGAGACGATAGAATTTGTATACCCTTTTTGCGCTCTCTTGTAGTGTATAACTAGTTTTAAATACGTACTACTTGTGCCAGTCTAGGAGAATAAGCACAATGCCACATTAGAGCTTATGTGTTTCTCGTAAACACGTACCCTTTTTTTAGCCAAACTACTCAAACGGCTTATTTTTTAAAAATAAACACATTAGAAAAAATAAGCACTACCAAACAGGCTCCTAGTACTCATAAACTTGATGTTTGACCACTCCAAGTGTACGTCTCTTAGTCATATTCATGCCTGTTTTATGCTGATATGGACCTACATAAAGGCCATTGGTTGACATTTTTGCATGGTTACAAATGTAAAACAAGATAGGCTTGTTCATACATTACAGTTGGTTTCTCTTATGTAACACTGTTTCTATCACCAATTGCATGATATTTGCCCTACATTTGTAATTGAATCCATTCATATGCTTGCCTAGTTTTGTACTGTCTTGTTTGTTTGCTTGCCCCTTCTTTTTATGTTTTTCTTTTTGATGATTGAGTGCGGTTTAAAATGCTAGAAAAGTTGACATTGTATCTGTAAATAGGCGGAAGTGAGAGTAAGATATCAAGGTAATTAAGTTGATATATTTCTTAGGCGAGCTTCGGAAAAGGAAAAATTAAGAGTAGGATCCCATTTTTACTTTTTTTAGATCCAATGAGGTTTATTATTTTATTTTTCTCTCATTTTCAGCCTTTTTTTTTCCTGTTCTTTTAGTTTCTTAATCGTTTTCTCTACGTCAATTTTGTAAGTATTTGTCTGATCCTTATTATTTTGTCTTCTGCTTTCTAGTTTCTGGTGTTCCAAGCCTTTCCTCCCAGTGGTCCAAGCTGTGGAGAAGAAATGGGCTTTTGGATTATCATTGAAGAAGTTGAGAACTTCTTCAAGAGTTTCCAGGGTTCAACAAGAAAGGTTTCCAAAGTTCCAAACCTAGGGTTGATATAAGGACAGGATTGTTTTTACAAGGGAGCAGCATGCCAGAGCTGTCAAAAAAGACTAACAAGATGTTTAAGAAGCAGGATTTAAGAAAAGCTTCATGTAGTCCTAATAATCTGCCTTCTAGGAAGCAACCGAGGAAGACAGAAAATCCCATTAGAATCCCTACTACTCCTAAGCAGTCTCTGGATTTTAGAAGTTCAAGTTCACAGATCTGTAGAAATTTTGCTTGTAGAGCAGTTTTATCACTAGAGGACAAATTTTGCAAGAGGTGTTCTTGCTGTATCTGTCACTTATCTGATGACCAGAGGGACCCTAGTCTTTGGTTAGTATGTGCAATTGAATCTGGTGAGGGAGACTCATGTGGAGTATCTTGTCACATTGAGTGTGCCTTGCAGCATCAAAAGGTAGGGGTTGTTGATCTAGGACAGCTGATGCAGCTAGATGGTAGCTATTGCTGTGCATCTTGTGGAAAAGTTTCTGGAATTCTTGGGTTAGTATACTTCTTGCTCCCATTTATCTAGCCTTGTTCTAATATGGTATTGTTTCCAAGCCATGGTGCAATTCTGTTATCGCATTTATTCTATTGTTTTCCTGATTATTGATGCAGTTGCAACCTCTTGTTTTGGGAAATAGGAGATGCATAACGAAATATCATATACATGATTCAAAATTTTCTGAAAGATCATGTAAAAATGCGAAACAGATAAAAGAGTTATTTGCTATTGCATTGCTATTCTAAATATTTGTTTAGTTTTTCCTTCTCATCTGAACTTTCAAAGAACGTGAAATAGATCCTGAATTGTTCTATCACATGCAAAGTTATCCTTGTCAGTTGTTATTTCTTAGTTGTTAAGGTAATTGCCTGTCAAAATGCCTAATATGAAACGAATGCAAAATCACGTGTCCTCTTGCGCAACTTACATGTCCATTTGTGTGATGTACTTTTAAGTTTAAAGCAATTCCTTATAGAACCAATCAACTCATTAAATTGGCACATGTCTAGAAGATATGAGTAAACACCCACATGTTCAACGCCTTTTAAGAGAGAAACCATCTCTAAGTTGAAATGTCAATCTTAAGTGGTTATATTAAACTGAAAGTTCCCTTTAGTGTCAGTTAATTTTTTTATTGCCATCGACTAATGTGAATTTTGTGTATCTGTGCTGCAAGCTGTTGGAAGAAGCAGCTAGTTTCAGCAAGGGATGCTCGACATATCGATGCACTCTGTTATAGGATATGTTTGAGTTACAGGCTCCTTGAGGGAACTTCAAAGTTTAAAGAACTGCATGAAATTGTCAAAGATGCTAAAACTAAACTTGAAACAGAACTGGGCCCAGTGAATCGAATTTCTGCAAAGATGACACATGGTAATGTCAGCAGCCTCACCAGTGCTGGTGCTGTGCAGAAACTCTGCTCTCTTGCCATAGAAAAAGCCGATGAATGGATGGCTACAATTCCTAATATGAATCTGCCTTGCACAGGTTTAAAACTTTAAACCATAGCACATATTGTCTCTTAGTTAAGTAAAATATTTTTTTGCTTCTTTTGTTTTCTTACATTTCATTTTTGGCAGAGGATTCACTTCCCGCTGCTTGCAAGTTCATTTTTGAAGAGGTAACTTCTTCTTCCATCATGATGATTGTGGTCGAACTTTCACCATCTGACGACATTAAGGGCTACAAGCTATGGTATAGCAAGAGTATAAAGGATTCACTTCAAGAGCCTGTTTCTATATTTCCAAGAACCCAAAGACGGATTCTAATATCCAATCTACAGCCCTGCACTGAATACAGTCTTAGAATCATTTCATTTACAGAGAAAGGTGACTTTGGTCAATCTGATGCTAAATGCTCCACAAAGACATTGAAAAAAGTTAACAAGAATCCCAGCTCAGCAGGCACCTTTACTTGTAAGACAGAAAGCGGTCCCCTTTTTGGCTCATCTTATGGCTTCAAGGTTCGTGATATTGGAAAGATCTTACCTCCTTCTTGGACTAGAGAGCAAGGCTGCCACAATGGGTTTTGCAGTTCTCATATAGGAAATTGCTGTGGAAGTGTAAGCAAGGGGGTCAAGCCTGAAACTCTGGAAGCACATTTAATCGACTTAAATGTCATTTCAGTACCTGATTTAAATGAAGAAATAACTCCTCCATTCGAATCTCCTAGAGAAGATAAAGATAACAAATACACTTTGCAGAAGGCTGTCAATAAGAAAGATGGCTTAGCAAGATCACACGGTAGCCTTGATTCTCAAACCATGACCTGCATGCCACATGGTGAAGTCTCAGCCGTTGATTCCCAGATCCCAGGTGGGAAAAGGGCTGTAGCCAGCTCAAATGAAGAGACACATGATTGTGACAGCACTCTCATAAACGGATCCCCTTTTCGGATCTCCGATGATCCATGTTTCTCCGATGAGAGCTTTGAGTATTGTGTGAAAATTTTTAGATGGCTAGAATGTAAGGGACACATTAAACAGGATTTTAGACTGAAACTACTAACCTGGTTTAGCTTGAGATCAACTGAACAAGATCGTAGGGTGGTCAATACCTTTATTCAGACATTGATTGAGGATCCGACTAGCTTGGCAGGACAGCTAGTTGACTCCTTTTCGGATGTCATATCGTGCAAGAAGCCAAGGCTTGGATCATGCAGTAAGCTATGTCACTGATATTTAATCAATCCTCTAATCATTATAGTGTCCGTTCTTTGTACAGGCATTGTTTATCTAATATTTTCATAGTCACTGTCGGGAATTGATTCATTGACATCTCGGACAAGTATGTTGTCCGGTTTAGAGGTATAGGACGATGGCCCAAGATGATACATGATTATTCTTAGGAGGGGAAATGTTTTATGGAAGAAGGAAGCAAGTGTCCATCTCTAAATTATGCCTAGTTTTCTCTGTAGTCGTAGATTTTACTCGAGCTGGATAACATATGATTATTATTTATCATTATTGCCTTCTTCCATTCCAAGAAGGGTAAAGTGAATTTGGCTTGCACTCTGCATTATTATTATTACTATAACTAATGTTGTTATAATTTTTATTACTGTACCCGAAAGCTAGCTTGATTTGGAGCAAACACGTGGAAATTAAAATAAATTGTCATTCTGGAAAAGATATAGTACAACAAGCCAGAAGCCAAGAACTGTGAGGGACGTCGTCGTTTCTTGGCAAAAGTTGATTGGATAGTGAATACTGAAAATAAGATTACAGGGGGCCGAACGATAGAGTCATATGGTTCACATAATTTCCTTTATTCGCCATTCCGTCCTTAACCCCCTACATTCTCGTTTCACTCTTTTCGGAAAAAATCAAAAAATCAAAAAATCAAAAAAAAAAATCAAAGAATCAAAGAATGCAAGTTCTTCATGCTCAATCTTCACCATGTCTCTGCTTTCAAATCTTCAATTCACAACCCAAACCAGGTAAAACATTTTCAGTACACTTTTCTCTTTATTTTTTTTCCCTGTCAGGCTTTAGATTTTACTTACTGAATCTTCTTCTTCTTCTTCTTCTTCTTCTTCCTTATCCTTTTCAGCTACCAACTGTTCTTTTGGGCATCAGAAGAGACTTGAGGGTTTCAAATCAATTTCTCATACAAATGTAATTTTGAACAGTCTTACTACAAACGCCGCTTCTCTTGAAGGTATTTAAAACATAACCCACAAGCTCCCTTTGCTGTTTTTTCTGTTTTTTTTTTTTTTTTCTCTAATTATAATTCTCTCAATTGCTCACTTTGATCTCAATTAAAGTAAAAGTTGCATATCTTATGTTTTTCTATATTGTAGCTGGTTCTTCAGTGATATCAACTGGAACAGCTGAGAATGATGTCTTGAAAGCATTGTCTCAGATCATTGACCCGGATTTCGGGACAGATATTGTCTCATGCGGTTTCGTGAAAGATCTTCAAATCGATGAGGCTTCAGGAGAGGTCATTCACAACACAAATTTCATTTCTCTTTTTTTTTTTTTTCCTTTTCTTTTCTTGTGCAAATAATTTTTAGATGTGCTTATATCTAACCCAAAACTATATCGTATTTACTTTACAGGTTGCATTTCGGTTAGAGCTCACAACTCCAGCATGTCCGGTCAAGGACATGGTAAATGACCAAATCATCGTTGTTTGTACAAGAACTGACATGTTTTAAAGGGTAGACATTTTTTTTTTTTTCCTTAATTATTAAAATTTGATTTCATTTTTCTTAACAACAAAAACATATTAAGGTGATGCATAACATTTTTTCGTAATACATCAATAACTCAATCAAATTCTTCCATTTCTTTGCCCTTTTACCTCTATCCTTGTATGATCATGTAAATTACTTGAACTTGTTCAAGAGGTTAGAGTTGTAATTAATGAAATGTTTAACATGACAGTTTGAGCAGAAAGCAAATGAAGTAGTAACTACTCTTCCCTGGGTTAAAAATGTGAACGTCACAATGTCAGCACAACCCGCAAGACCTCTTTATGGCGGAGAACTTCCGGCTGGATTACGTACAATTTCAAACATCATTGCCATTTCTAGTTGTAAGGTAATGCTATCAAAATATTTTCCTTTTCAAATTCTCTTTGAGATACATATATATAAATATAGGCTTCATTTAGATGGGCGTTTGAAACAAGAGTTATGCTAAACAATATCAATGTGAGAAAAATGGAAACACCTCATAGCTTGCGATGCTTTTTTTTTTTTTTCTTTTTTTTACAAAGTAGTTCGAGTTTTGTAGCATGGCTTCTAATTTTGAGAATTTTTGTAGGGAGGTGTTGGAAAATCAACAGTAGCAGTAAATCTGGCATATACTTTGGCTGGTATGGGAGCTAGAGTGGGTATTTTCGATGCTGATGTCTATGGTCCGAGCTTACCAACAATGGTCTCTCCTGAAAACAGACTACTGGAAATGGTACATTTTTTCATTTCAAATCTGCTTTTCTTCAAAAAAAGTTTCAGTTAAAAATTGCTACCAATTACGATGGCTTACAACAACTTTCCTACAGAATGCAGAGAAGAAAAGCATTATTCCAACTGAATACTTGGGAGTCAAGTTGGTATCGTTTGGGTTTGCAGGACAAGGTCGTGCCATCATGCGGGGCCCAATGGTTTCTGGAGTCATCGACCAGCTTCTCACTACTACCGAATGGTATCTGCTTATTTTGGAAAGTTTTCTTCAAGAACATTCTAGAACATCTTAGTATTCCTGATTGGGTTATGCAGGGGAGAGCTGGATTATCTTGTTGTAGACATGCCCCCTGGAACCGGGGATATTCAATTAACTCTATGTCAGGTTCTGTCTCTCTCTTATTATTATTTTGTTTTCCATTAGTCTGTTTATATTCATGAAATTTTTTAATTTCCTTAGTTGGGGTTATATCTAATTTGAGTAAGACCATACTTTCAGGTTGTTCCGCTAACTGCTGCTGTTATCGTCACCACCCCTCAAAAATTGGCTTTCATTGACGTCGCAAAAGGAGTCCGCATGTTTTCAAAGCTTAAGGTTTATACATCTCTTCCCAAAAAATCATTGAATGCTTCCAATAAAATTGATCACATAATTGTATTCCCATTACAAAGTGACATTTTGTTTTAGGTACCTTGTGTGGCTGTGGTTGAAAATATGTGCCATTTTGATGCTGACGGGAAACGTTATTATCCATTCGGTAGAGGATCCGGTTCTCAGGCATGTCATTTAACCCAAACAATTTATTTGTTCTCAGGAAATAAATAAAAAAATCGTACATGATCTCTTTCATATTCTATGCAGGTTGTCCAGCAATTTGGGATACCTCATTTATTTGATCTTCCCATTAGACCAACTGTAAGTTAGTCCTATATTTCCACAGTTGGTTCTCTCTTTCTGTTCTTACAAGTTTTACGGAATTACCGATTTGGTTTGTTTTTATTCGGACAGCTATCGGCTTCTGGAGATAGTGGAATTCCTGAAGTAGTGGCCGATCCTCAAGGTGAAGTTTCGAGAACATTCCAAGATCTTGGAATTTGTGTTGTACAACAATGTGCCAAGATTCGCCAGCAAGGTAAAATTGATTGGTCTTACCTTTTTGTTATGGAAGATTCTTTTTTATTATTTATTTATTTATTCTCATTATACAATATAGTATCAACGGCCGTGACCTATGAAAAATCGCTCAAGGCGATTAGAGTGAAGGTGCCAGATTCAGATGAAGAATTCCTTCTACATCCTGCAACCGTGAGAAGAAATGACCGTTCAGCCCAAAGTGTGGTATGCTTAGTTTACTGTTTGGTTTTTCCTCTATGGTTCTTGTTAATAATGTGAATATTTTATTTGATATAGTGGATATATTATATTGCTTTTGCTGTTTAGAATGTCTAAAAATTTGATTTGGTGACTCTTCGAAATCCGGCCTTTTTTGTCATTCTTCATCATTTGCTGACTCTTCACATACATTTCATATTCAAAAAAGATGGGGAGAAAAAGCATGTCACTATCTGACTACCAAATCCACATTTTTGCAGCCTTAAAATGTCAAACATACATATGATCTAGTTGTAGAAGAAAACTTTTCACGTGATTAAGACTTTATTGCAGAAAGAGGTAGCATTTGACTAGTACTCCATTGTGATTGATTTTTCGGTGTTCAACGTAATTAGCCGAAAGCTCATAATCTCGGAATCATCCACTTGTTTGACTTTATATGTCAATTATTATCCGAACACTTAACGTATTTTGTTTAAATTAAACAGGATGAATGGACGGGGGAGCAGAAATTGCAGTATCATGACGTTCCAGAAGACATTCAACCGGAAGAGATTCGGCCCATGGGAAACTATGCGGTGTCTATAACTTGGCCGGATGGATTCAGTCAGGTGATTAAAAATTGTTTGTATTTACCATCAATGGCATAGAAACAGATAAGTACAAAGACTCTGAACTATATACTAATGCTTTATTATTACTATTATTATTTTCATTAATGCAGATTGCTCCATATGATCAACTTCAAATGATGGAGCGGCTGGTCGATGTTCCTCGGATAAGGCAAAAATACCCGACCCTTTTTTTTTCCCTCCGTTGTTGATTATCATCTTCATCTTTAAGACTTCAATGGTTTTAACATAGGTACTGATTTTAAGTTTTCTATACCTTGCTTTTTTTTTTTCCTCTACAGGTAGGAGAGTTTGTAATTCACAAAACTCTACAACGAAGAGTTCGGAACTAGAGTTCCTTTTTCACTACATGTTGATCTTCTTTCCCTTTTTTACTCATTTCAAAAGCATACATGTCTGGAAACAGTGGAGATAATGATTTACCCAGGTCTATCGATGTAGCTGTAGAACTTATAATTATGTGCCCGAGTCTTATTTATATGTATTAATCGGCACGGATTTATCGAACTAAATCTTGCTTTTATATCCTTCCTTTATTTTGCTTTTGCAAAATTTCCTTGCTGAAGAAATCAAAAGGCGAATAACTATATAATGCTAAGCATGCTTTACAATTCAATCATTGTTGAAAGTGCTAGAGATTGATCTTAAAGTCTTCAACCCTTGACTTCTTAAGGGAGCAGCTTTTTGAGTTTAAGCTAAGAGAAATGTTGATTATGTTTGAGTTGATATGTTTGGTCAATTCTTATAAAGCAAGTGACGATGACAATCCAAAGTAATTCACATGTCACTAAAACAAAACCCGTCCCTTTTATAATGTGAATGGAATTGGACTCTTCTCCAATGTACTTGGCTGTAAAAGTGTACTGTAAGAGTTAGGCTTATAGGTTTATGATGCAACTTCTTTTCCAACCTAAAAGTTGGGATTAGATTTTCATTCTTATTTTGATTTTGATTTTTATTATTATTTAATTAAATAATAGATAAATTGTAAAGCAATTGGTATTTATTTTTATTAAAATAATTTTAACATATAATTATATTAAAAATATAAAAGTATTTTTATATAAATTATATATATTATAATCATAAATTATAAATATTATCTTTAAATATTACATCACTTATAATATTTATAATTATAATCTTAGATATAACATGCATATAAAAGATTCTCAATAACATCACGAGATATATACAACTTTTTTAACTTACAAACATGAGAGTGAAATGGGAAAAGTAATGAAAACGTCAAAAGAGTATTTAAGATTATTAGGAACCGTCCTATTAATGAGGTTATCTAAATCCAAAGAGATATTCAAGTTCCTCTTCTTCCTCAAGCGCTTTAAAGAGGGCCCTTTTAGGTCTTCTTCCTAACCACCATTTTGGGGTCCCTTTTTCCATTCATGAGGAATTTTTTTCACGGGTCATTTTATTATTGGATAAATCAACTCACTTTTGATTCGATCTAGAAGGGAGGAGTGACCGTGAATGATATATATATATATATATATATAATTTTATTTTGTTTTTTTTGCATAGAGAATGAGAAGTGAGACTAAGAAGGAATCAAAATATAATATTCTAAAATAATTTTAATATTATAATGAAATTTAAAAAAATATATAAAATATTATATATAAATAAATAATTAAATTAATTCTCACAAAAAATATTTATTTTAATGAAAATAAATAAATAATTTTTTTATTAAAGTGAAAATTCAAAAATTATTATCACATCATTATTTTTTATTTCCTTTAAAATATTTCAAATATACCCTATAATATTATTTTGATAAATTAAAATAATATCTTTAAAATAATAAATTTTGATAAATTAATATTTTTTAAATCAAAATAATTTATTAATTTTATAAATTATTTAAAAAAACTAATATATTATCTTTAAATTAAATTAAAATTTATTTCATTTATTTATTTTCTTATTTTAAACATTTTCCAAACATTAAATTTTCAAAAGTAACCTTATTGTGAATTGTCGCTTTCTCCCCTGTCTCCACTTTCTTTTCTTTTTCTTTTTTTCCTGGTAGAATTTATTAGAGGTTGGAGTGTAGGTTTGGATTTCACCTTTTCGCTTTAATTGCATCAACCCCCCCTTCCTTCCTTACATGGAAAGACAACAACCACGGACCACCCTTTATTGCTTTTGTCTCTGATTGTTGTTACTGATTCCAAATTTATAAGTCCGTGAAAATTACGGGGTCAAATCATCATTTCCAAAAATTCAAGCTATAAATTTTAGTTATGTCATAATTTACAGAACCTAATTATT
Source organism: Coriaria nepalensis (assembly GCA_027186245.1). Lineage (NCBI taxonomy): Eukaryota > Viridiplantae > Streptophyta > Magnoliopsida > Cucurbitales > Coriariaceae > Coriaria > Coriaria nepalensis. The sequence goes on along the minus strand of CP114484.1, from coordinate 3,781,222 downwards.
TAGTTTGTCTATGTTCCAATTTCCACGTGTAATAAAAACCTTATCCTTAAATCCAAACTGTAGTAATTAGTTAGTTCGCATCTTATCCTTTCTAGAAATCATAGAGAGGTTCGAGGAACATTGCAAGAAAAAGAGAGAATGTTTTTCACAATTTTTCTTGGCCTATATTGTCGGGACAAAGTACAAGCAGCCCTAAAGTAATTGCGTTTACATGTTTTGTTTGATGTTTGTTCATTGTTTTTTTTTTTTTTTTTTTGCTAGAGTCGTATATATCCGGCCTCATAAATATTTTTAAGTATTTGGAACAGTAATAAAGTTGACAGATATGAATTGATAAATATATATCTGTATTTATATGTATATTAATATAAGTATGTATGAACTTTTTTCTCGATCATAATGTTATTTATAATTATAATAAAATTTGATCTATTACGTGACCGTATAAACTCACAAATATATATAATTAATTTGTGCTATTGGACATGATAATCAAGAGCTTATGGTTATCCAGTGATTTGTTATAACACCCTTGGTCGTATATGTTTGTCCATTTGTCCTGTCCTTTTCTCCTTTTCCTTCCTATAAAAGTTAGCGAATTGGTGACTAAGCATTTTGGCAAAAAAGACAAAAAACAAAAGAACAAAATACGAAAGAAAGCATTAGTTAAAAATGGGGTCACCAGCATGTCACACAATTGGAATTTTATATTTTGTGATCTTTCCCCAAACAAACAAATTAAGGGAGAGTTCATAATTAATTACTCAAAGAAATGGTTATCTAGTTCTTTTTTTTTGTTTTTTTAACCTTGGTGATTATATTTGTTTCCTAATCCAATATTATTATAAAAATATGGATTGAATTATATATGATAGTAGTGGATCATTGGGATACATTGATAATAAATTCTTCATTAAAAATTGAAAAGAAGATCAATAATGAAAGCACTTTCTTAGGTGAAATTTTATAAATCTCTATTTTACAATTTTAAGTAATTACGTATCTTTAAAAACTATTTTATGTATTTTCCGAGACCAAAACTTTAAAATGGAGGAAATACCATGAGCTTAAGCTCTAACTCTTAGGTATAATCTATGGTAAGAATTTCTCTACCAAATTTTGTCTCCATAAATTGATCTAAAGGACTATTTATGCTCTCAAACTTATGATTTTTCCTCCATTTGAATTCTCGCTTTGACTCCATGCAAATATATTGATGAGGATAAGGCTAGCACATGGATTGAGATATATTCAGACCCAATTCAAAACCTTGTTGGTCAAGTTATAAAAGCTCATGCGAGGAAATTAAAAGAAGCGCTTAATAGGATAATGCAAGTAATATGGGCTCATGCCAATATATGGAAGCCCATTAAAGGTGGTGAATGTGAATATCAAGAATGATATTCAGTAGTTCAAGTATTACAAAAACTCATAATGAAGGAATGAGCTTATTAAAAAGTTTGAGGCTTATTTGGACCAAAGACCAAATGATGTATAAAGCCTCTTAAATATTTTTCAAGTATTTGTTTGAGTTTAATATCTTCAAATCATGTAGGGATAGCTTATTTATAGGTTTTTGGATTGTTTTGATTAGATTTGGTTAATTGAGCTCTATTTAATTATCTGTTCAGTTTTATTAGACTTTATTTAGTTGTTTATTTAGTTTTCTAGAGTCTCATATTGCTTAGGTTGTGTGTTTTGTTGCTGGAACATCCTCTATATAAAGAGGGTTGATTTCTTTTGTAGAGAGAGATTAGTTATAAAATATTTGAGAGAAAATTCTCTTTAGTTCTTCTAGAACTTTTCGAACTTATCAGATTTATCTATGACGTTCATCCCGACTTATCAATCCATTCTTCTATCTCGGATTATGGCATCTTCTACACCCCATTCGAATTGAGTAAAATGATCTTGGATCCTTGAAACACAGATTTGTCATCTCTATGCATAATTCATATTATTTGGTATCAGAGCTTTGGTTCTAGTCTCAGGTTTGTCTATATATATTTTTTTCAAAATTTTGCTCCTTCTTATTAGAGTAATTGTCATCTAAAAAAAATAAACTTTCAGTTTAAGCTCTTCTATTTGTGTTCTTATTGTTCTTATACAAAAGTTCCTTAAAAAAAGGATAGATTATCGGTGAAGTCTTGTTAGATTGAGATCTATTCTTACTTGTTTCAGATATAAAAGCTTATGCTAACACCTAAGTCAGTCTTGTTTCATTATAAATCCAAATTAGAACATTGGTGAGTCTTGGTGGGTTGTTGCTGAGATTTGATAATTGTTTGTTTAGTTCTAAGAAAGACTATAAAAGGATTTTATGAGTGGGAAAATGGCAAGAAAGTGTGAGAATATTAAAGGGTAAAAGCTTAATATTGAGTGAAACATGAGTGAAATTAAGCGAATCATTCTTTGAATGAAACATGTGAGTGAGTGTTGTAAGGTCCAACAATTATGAAGGTGATGTAGGAGTTGTTGACCCAACGTTGTTTACCGAGGCTATAATGGGAGAGATGAGGCGTATGATGTGGAGGGAGTTGGAGCATGTACATGAACAGTTGGATCAAATGCAGAATACATATAGGGAGCACCGACAAGCAGCTCCTAATGCATGTAGGAGGAAAAGAGTTGAACCAAAGGAAGTAAGGGATGAAGGTGAGGAATATAATGGGGTTGGATTCGTGGAGGAAGATGATCAAAATTCAATAGTAAGTCCTAGGAGATATGGGCGGTTCAGAGAAGCTAGGAATCGAGAAGACAATAATATGGGTAACATTAAGATGAAGATTCATTCTTTCTAAGAGAAAACTAATCCTGAAGCTTATCTTGAGTAGGAAAAGAAGATGGAGTTGGTGTTTGATTGTCATCACTATTCCGAGCTTAAAAAGGTGAGGTTTGTTGTTGTTGAATTCACTGATTATGCTATTGTTTGGTAAGATCGATTAATGATAAATATTATGAGAAATAGAGAGCATCCTATAGAGACATGGGCGGATCTAAAAACCGAGATGAGGAGACGATTTGTCACGGTTTGTGCCGAGCCATTATTATCGAGATTTATATCAAAAGTTTCAAGGTTTCACTTTAGGGAATCAAAATGTTGACGATTATTTTAAAGAGATAGAGGTTGATATGATAAAGGAAAATATAGAAGAAGATCGAGAGGCCACTATGGCTAGGATTTTGCATGGATTGAACCAAGCAATTCATGATAAGGTAGACATGCAACATCATTTGGAGTTGGAAGATATGGTGTACATGGCCATCAAAGTTGAGCAGAAAATTAAGAGGAGAGGTGGTACACGTATAACTCTTGGTTCGAGTTCTTCCCCTTGGAAGCTAAGCTAAGCAAAGGAGGAGGAGTTGGCTACAATAAGACTTAAGAGTGAGCAAAAATCAGAGATGACCAACCATGGAAACCAAGGTAAAATAGATTCTTCCACTATTCAAAATCGTGATATTAAGTGTTTTAAATGCCAAGGCAAGAGTCATATAGCAAGCTAATTTCGAACAAAAGAGTTTTGATACTGCGCAAGAATGGTGAGATTGAGACTGATGAAGAAGATGATAATGAATCTATGCCATCATTTGAGGATGTGGAAGATAAGGGGTTTACTATATAAGGAGAATTGTTGGTGACAAGAAGAGCTCTAAGTATATAGGAAAAATAAGATGACTCGATGCAACAAGAAAACATCTTTCATACTAGGTGTCACGTTCAAAGCAAGGTGTGTAGTGTGATTATTGATGGTGGGAGTTCTACTAATGTTGCTAACACCACCTTGGTGAAACAATTAGGGCTTCTGACCCTCAAGCATCCATGTCCATATAGGTTGCAATGGTTGAATGATAGTGGCGAGGTAAAAGTAGAAAAGCAAGTGTTAGTTTCATTTCGAATAGGTAAATATGAAGATGAGGTATTGTGTGATGTAATACCGATATAAGCTAGACATTTGTTGTTGGGACGACCATGAAAATTTGATAGGCAAGTGAAACATGATGAGTTCTCTAATAAGTACTCTTTTGAACACAATCAAAGGTTGGTTAATCTTGTTTTGATAGGCATGATGGGTTTCTATTTTGAAAGAATAAGTTATATGTGCTCTTTGAGAGATCTATTAGTAAGGGAATCCCATTATGGAGGGTTAATGCATTTTGGAGTTGTTAAGACTTTATTAGTTTTGCATGAACACTTCTATTAGCCACACATGAAATGAGATGTTGAGAGACTTTGTGTAGGTATGTCACTTGTAAACAAGCTAAATTAAGAGTGGATCCCTATGGTTTATACACTCCATTTCCAATTCCTAGCGAACCTTGGACTGCTATTTAGATGGATTTTGTTGTAGGTTTGCCTAGGTTTAAGAGATGAAGAGATTCAGTATTTATGGTGGTGGATAGATTTTCTAAGATGACAGATTTTATTCTATATCATAAAACTGATGATGCTTCCAATGTTGCTGATTAATTCTTTAGAGAGATTGTGAGGCTTCATGGTATGCCTAGGACCATTATTTCTGATAAAAATGCTAAGTTTTTTAGTTACTTTTTGGAAGACCTTGTAGGGAAAGTTAAGAACTAAATTATTATTTTCTACAACTTATCATCCATAAACATCAGGTCAAACTGAGATTGTGAATAGAACTTTATCTACTTTGTTGAGAGCTATAATTAAAAACATCATCAAAACTTGAGAAGATTGTTTACCGCATGTTGAGTTTGCTTATAATTATCCTATTAATTCTGCTTCTAAGTATTCATCATTTCACATTATTTATGGATTTAATCTTCTCCATTGGATAAATCTCCATTACCTGTTTATGAGCGTGTTAACTTAGATGGAAAGAAAAATGATGATTTTGTTAAGCAGATACATGAGAAAAAAAAGTTCAACATAGGGAGAATAATTGAGCAATATGCAAAATAAGCTAACAAAAGGCGTCGTAAGATGATTTTTGAACCTGGAGATTGGGTTTGGTTACACATGACGAAGGAACGGTTTTCGGAGCAAAGACGTTCTGAGCTACTTCCAAGAGTCCCACATTGTCTGTTTAGTTTTCTAGAGTCCCACATTGCTTAGGTTGTACTTTTGTTACTGAAATATCCTCTATATAAAAAGGGTTGATTTTTTTTGTAGAAAGATATTAGTTATAAAATATTTGAGAGAAAATTTTCTTTAATTTTTCTAGAACTTTTTGAACTTAACAAATATATTTATAGCGTTTATCCCAATTTATCAATCCGTTCTTCTATCATGGATTGTGACATCTTCTATATCATATTCGAATCTAAATAGAATAATCTTGAATCCTTAAATCACAGTTTCGTCACTTCTACGCGTGATTCATATCATTACATGCATAATAAATATTAAGCACAAGTTCTTATATCAACATTGCTCATCGATTAATCCACCGACTTCTCTACCTAAGGTGAATTTTATATCATGCTAAATCATACTTATTATATTCATACAACTACCTTATTTGAAAAACTCCTCTAAACTACCAAGTATCAAATATCACTCTTAAACCATGTTCAAGTCAGAATTTATAATATTAAAGTAGATTAAAAAAATTCTAATAATTAAATTTTGTAGCTAAAAATATAAATAAATAAAAAATATTAGTTTGGAGTAAAAAAAAAAAAAATATTAAAAGGCATTTGAGGATAGTAAATTATGACATGAACAGAATTTAAAAGAGATTTGTTTTTTTCTTTTACATAATAATTTAGGAATCTTTTAAATAAAAGATTGATTTAGGAGGAATAAATGTGATTTAACAACATAGTCATGCTTGTCTATATTTTTGTTACCGAATTACATATACACCTAATACCTACATAAACAAAGAGACAATATTCATGGTATTGTCTCATTTCATTTGTCAAACTCATACAAACACACTTACATACATACAAAAAAACTCATACATACTTTTCAAAGAAGTTAATCGATATTTAAGAAATAATTTCTAAATTTAAATATTAATACATACTCTTATTTAAATGAGAAAACACTATTCTCAATATAAAGAGGGATTTTCTATTACATAAATGTTTGTAAAAAAAGGAAGAAGAAGAAGAAGGAGGAGGTAATTTCCGGGAATAGCGCAGTGTATGATACATGCATGCATCTAGCTAGATTCGAAAGGAAGAAGACAACGTGGTGGGGACCTCGGACATAAATGAGGGAAAAGGTGTGGCTTGGACTTATCCCAAGATTTTCATATTCAACCCTCTCACTACAAGACAAAACCCACCTTTATGTGTCTGTATGTTTTTTTTTTTTCTTTCATTAGTTAATTATATGTAGGGCTAGGGCTTGGACAAGATATTTCACGTAACCCCTTTACAAAAAGACACAACCTAACCTTCTCGATTCAACTTTTTTCTAAGATGGCTCCAATTTTGAGGCTCAGCTTTTCTTCTTTCTCACCGATTCAACATTACTGCGGCCCCGCTCTTCAGGGGGCTCATTATGTTTTATTATTAATAGATTATAAATATATATATTTAGAGAAGATTTATCTTAAAAGTAAATATACATTAAGCCTACTGATACTAAGTATAAGGAATCCTAATTACATTAGTATGTAATACATATATATATATATATATATAATTACATTGTTTAATCTATAGCGAATATCGTACATATATTATCTATATTTTGAGGCATTCTAGCTTATTATTAAAAAAAAAGATGTCACTTAATGATCAGTATGTGATATATATATTATAAGAATAAGCTAAAATCTCTATTATATGCTCTAGCCAATTGATTCAATTCACACTTTGCACAAATTCAAGTTGAGAAATTCTTTAGACAAGAATCTTTGAAGTAACGGTAACGATAACGGTAACGATAATAGTATTTGTTTGTGTAGTAAAAATGACAATATTGATTAATCACATTCTTTCCATGGGTCGGGTTGTAAAATCTCTACATCAAGCGTTGATGTAGATAGGCTTTCTTAAAGAACAAAATTCTCTTGCTGTGTTCAATGGGTATATGATAAATTAAATAATAATATTATTATAAATTTTATAATATGATAAATAATATAATATATAAAAAATTTGATAAAAAAATATACCCAAATAAAATTAAGAATATAATCTTATAAATAAAATTAATATCATATACCTAACGTAGGATTTCAACCGTTAATTCACTTACAAACCTATGCAAAAGCAACGTACCAATACTTCTTTACAGACCGCACCACTTATTTATTTCCCAACAACTCCACTTTCTATCTTCTTTGTATATATATAACAACAACAAGCCTAGCACCAAACTAGACCCAAAAAAACAAGACCAAACTCTCTTCCTCCTTTTCTCCAAACCAAGTCATAGTTGATAAAAAAAACTAGAGTGATCATGTTGTTAGAAAAGGTTTCGCTTTCAGCTTCTCTGAATGCAAAAACAATATGCAAATCAGACGGTAGTGAAGAGGTCATAGTTTTAGCACATGGGTTTGGAGGAGATCAGTCTGTTTGGGACAAGCTGGTTCCTGTTTTGTCTGACCATGATCATTATAAAGTTTTTGTCTTTGATTGGTGTTTTTCTGGAAGTGTAAAGGATGCTAATCTCTTTGACCCAGTCAAACACTCTCTTTATGAAGGTTTTGCTGATGATCTGATTGCTTTACTTGATGAAATGAGCTTCAAGTCCACCATTTTTGTTGGTCACTCCATGTCTGGCATGATTGGTTGCATTGCTTCCATTAAAAGACCTGACCTCTTCAAAAGACTCATTCTCCTTGGAGCTTCTCCCAGGTATGTACATATTTTCACTTATATATACATAATCTTTGGGTGAATTTCTGTAATTCTTGGTGATGTTGGTTAATTAAAATTAGGAGCAGGTTACAGGATTAAATAGTGTATGTCTTACGGTCGCTATGCAGTTAAAAAGAAAAATGAAATAGAGAGCAGTTGAATCCTGGTATTAAGAGTGAAACCAAGTATACTACTAGAACATGGAAGACATTTCAACTGCGTAATAAATGTGTGATAACAACTTTTTTGGCTGTTTGATTTATATCTTTAAATCAAAAAGGCATATTATTATTTTTTTTTAATTTTTAATTTTTACATTTCTTATAGTGATTCCTCAAAATTAGTTAAAATTTTTTTATTAATATTTTCTCTCTCATCTCTCCTTTTATATTAATATTTGTTCTCTCTCCTCTCATAATAAAAAAAATTGATTTAAAACTAATATTTAATTAATATAATAAATAAAATAGAAAATCAGATATAAAATTATGTTAAATTTAATTAGTTAAAATCTAAAAAAATATCATATTAATTAAAATTATATTAAATTTAAATAATCGGATAGAAAATCGAATATCAATACCTTAATCGGATATTTATAGAAGATTTATGAAAAATAATAATAATAATAATAAATAAAAATCAACTTATTTAGAGGAGGGTTCCAAATATAAAATAAATACGAAAAGTTTCATTTTCTTGCTGTTGTTCTCACTTGCCTTATCTTTTTCATCACATTCCACCGGCTGTGAATTAATAAACCGAAAATATTATTTATTTATTTATATATTTTTTTTTAATTCTTTTGGGTAGCAATCTCTATTAACAATTTTTATTTTTATTTATTATTTATTTTTAATTAGGTACTCAAATACGGATGACTATGAAGGTGGATTCGACATGTCGGAAATTGAGCAACTAATTTCAAACATAGAGACCGACTATCAAAATTGGGCACCAAATTTTGCTTCTCTTGTTGTAGATCCAAACGACCCAAACTCAGTAGACAAGTTTACAAAGTGTTTGTTAAGAATGAGGCCTGAAGTTGCAGTGGGCCTGGCTAAGACCGTGTTTGGCTCTGATGAGAGAGAGACTCTCGAGAAAGTGTCGACCCCTTGCACTATAATCCAGACTACAAATGACGTGGTGGTCCCAGACTGGATTCCTTTCTACATGCAGAAAAAGATCAAGGGAAAATCAACGGTCGAGATTATACGTGGTACAAATGGTCATTTCCCTCAGTTAACTGCGCATTTGGAGCTGCTTGATGTTCTTGGTGCTGTCTTGGGTTTTGATAATGATCTTAATCCTACTCCTAATCCTAATTAATTACGAAGAAAATGGGGTGTATTTAATAATTGCTGTTTCTTTAGTTTATGATTAGTGTCTATGAATAGTGTTGATGGTAGTTGTGTGATACTTTTTAAGGTGCTATGAATGGCTTCCTAGCTAGTGCGTGCAAGGAGTTGTTGTGTTGTACGATATTGGTGTTATAAAGTTTCCCCTGTAAAAAATTATATCTATCTAGCTTAATGATTCTATATTGGACATTCAAAGTGTTGGGTTCGTCTGGATCTATTATGATAAAAACCAGAATTTGAACAAACTGGAATCTATCTCGATTTTTACTATCAAGATTTGTGGAATCAACTATAAAGGGAAGGTTGATATAAGTTGAATCTCGTGAATAGTACATGATTTATTCATGTGGAAAAACTCCAACGTAGCTCAATCCAAATCGAATGCACTAGTAAGTCACACTATGAACGACTTACGTTATTTTATTTGCGGACAAGCCTGAGTTTGAGAAACTAATATCTTTGGTAAGTTTCATTGTAAACATTATCATTAGTACCAACTGACATAATATGATATGGGATTTGTTTTAAGAGCAATTGCCACTCCTTAAACTCTGTAGTAGATCCAAGTATCCCAAAGATTCGGGTTTAATATACCTGCAATTGAAACAGTACTTTATAAGACTATACATGGAATGTCATTTTAGACAGATTTTTGCTACATGCTAATGACATTACTACATCCTTTTATGTTTGAGAACTCGGAATTGAGAAAGTGAGAAATGGACAAGGGAATTTACCCATGTCGGAAAAGGAAATCGATTATGACAATACAGCAGTTTGACTTGAAGAACTGCGTCCTTCGGATGATGTTGGCAACATTTTTCACGGGGATTAACTTGAATCCCTCTACCTCTCCATCTGCCACATGTTTTAATCAGCCATTGTAATGCATACAATTTCTTCATACAAGAAGTTAAAGAAATCAGAAGTACATGCAAATATTCAGCTAAATATTTTTACCAACTGAATGTACCTTGGTTCTCAGGTCTAAGACTTTCTGGGACCTTTAAGTCGTAACAAAATAGAACATCTCTCTTGTAACTATACCCATTAATGTCCACATAGGAAACAACACCAACTGGTCTGGCTCTGAGAGAGAAGAATTATGAAGCCATCAGAGTGATGGTTACATTATCTACAGAATTTGTCTCAGTCAAGGCTCAAGAACTATGGCTTTTGGGGTGAACAGATTAAAAAAAAATGGTCAATGGAAACTTACTTCTTTGAAATGGATCGAGGTATACCTGCTTCCTCTTCGCACTCCTTCATGACGTTCTCCCCACAAGGGACCCCTTGAGGCTGAAATTAACATGTTAGTCAATGAGAAGTGGCTCAGGGAACAAGTTGAATCAATATTACGTAATATGAAGGCTTTAACTCAAGTTCCAATTTCAAAAACTAATCCAAGACTGACATGTTCGGTCTGCACAACTTAACCTATTCCATTTAAATGACTAAATATCAACTAGCAGGGTTGCACAATGAAAATGGACGATGAAATTAGTACATTATTTGCATGAAAGACCAGAAGGCACAACTTAGGAATGAGGTGCATGTTACTAGCAGCTTCTAGTTTTAATCCAAAAAGATACTTTATATCGGCGAAATGCACCACAAGTGCATCCAATATATCAGATTGAATAATGCATAAACTATGAGGTATAAACTAAAACAAATATGCAGCAGAATTCTTCAATTAGATGCAATCTCCAAGAAAGCATGCAACAAGCACACCCTTTCTAGACCGTCCAAAGGCATCATCATATGCTGATTTCCTCTCAACCACATTTCAAATATAAACAGGCAATCCAGTAACTTCATCGCATATGCCACGATAAAAGAACAAACTAAGAATCTATATATTTGAATATAGTTGATACTCATAAAACAAGAACATCAAAATGTTACAAGTTAGTATATCAGAGGTCGTTACTGACCAGCCCTCCGGCAACTAAGTGATCAAGCATTCCTGGATAAGTGGGCTTCCCTTGACTTCTTTTCCCGATCCACAAGAAATACTCCCCATCCTTCTCAACATAGCCATTCATGTGAATTCCATAAACCTATTCGACAGAACCGTAAGAAGTTCGAATAATTTGCAGTATAATCATAAACTTGCAAAGCAATTCAATACAAGTGCAATCTGTAAGAGGTTGAAAGCTTCAGATGTTGTGTGAAGGGAATAATTTATACCTTTATTCCAAAATAAGGTGCTGCTGCACGTTCGAGTGAGAAATAAGTTTGTCCACCAAAGGCTGACGTCACAGGGTATAGCTGCTCAATCAATAGAATCCATAGTTAAAAAGGGTACAAATCCAATTGGAAAAATAACTTACTTAATATTAGGATTAATGCAAGAAATTAACTAGTACAAGCAGTACCTCATTTCGTATGCCTGGAATATGTTCTTCTCCCAAGCATTTGATTACACCTCCAACTGCCCGCGACCTATCGTCAGGCGTCTTCAGTAATGGATTCAATGTCAAATTAGAACCAAACTCACAGTTATTATCTCTAGGGAAGATAAACACATCACTGAATTTCTCTAGATGTCGAGCGAATCTGAAGTATTAGAAAATTATAGTGATCAGAAAACATAATAAGATAAAGAAGTCAGGTTGCATGTAATCCAAGGTGGAACCTTCACTCACCCATTATGAACATATCCAACGATTTGCTTTTCGATAACAAAAGGGAGGAATTCAGATTTCTTTTCCTGTAACCAACTTTAATCAGCTTGTACAGAAATGTGCAGCAAATTTTCAGCTAAGATTATGTAATGTAGCCAAATTTAATATCTTTGTTCAAGTATCAGCGCAGAATAGGAGTGGATTCTTACAGAAGTAGATAGTTCGTGTCAAAAGTAGGTCAATTTGAAAAAAATTTCTCCGCAACCAAACAGGAAGAAAGAAAGAAAGAAAGGAGAGACTTACTGCTCCACGATTGCAGATATTGACCTTCTCGAAATAGCCATTGAGATCTGAAGGGTCGTCAGGGAAGCTTTCTGGAAGGGAAAATTGGATAGCGTCGTCCCAAGTGAAGCTAGTACTAGAGGTCGATACAGAACGAGAGGTAGATTTCAACGAACAGTGAAGTGAAGAACGAGACGGAAACCTCGTCGTATGGATGTGGTGAAAATCGCGTGAAGCGATTCTAGTATAGAGCGATGCGGTGAAGGAGATGGAGATTCCGTGAGAACTGCAGGCCATTGGAGAGTGAACGAGAGAGAACGAGAGCTTGAAATTCCAGGGATACAACGATGAGACGGTCCATGTAAAAATCAACTTCAGTCGAAGTTTAAACTGGAAAACGACATGTCGGTTATAGTTGAAGAAAGAGGGAAAATTGAAGAGCGAGGGAAAATTAAAGTTGGTTGAAAAATTGAGAGGGGTTTCGCTTGTTGGCCCAACTAGAAAACGACGACGTAAGAGATACAGCAGGATTAAGGTCTAAGGCGGAATTGGTCGGCCTACATCTTCTTCTTCACCACTCAGCAATGGCGGCGTCTTTTCCGACGAGATTTCCCCTTCGTTTTCCGGCGTGCTTTCTGCCCTCTCTCCTCAGCCCTCACTCCTTATAGCTCTAACGTATCTCTTCCACTCTCGGCTCCTTCACTGCTCACTCTCCAGTCAATCAACTCCTATTTTCGACACTCTACTCTTCAGTTCACAACAAATCTGTGAAATTCTCGATTTTTCAACATATAAGAAGCAGTCGGGAAAAAATGTTAGACGAAAATCAGTTTGATTTGCAGCTAAATCTATTAGCTCTTCGAATCCCTCGCGAACTGTGCAAATCTGCCACTAGAATCCTAAACGGGTGCGTTAGCAATGCGTTCTGGTTTCTTTCTTTACTCGATAAATTTCTGAAAAAATCTCATCTGATTGTCATGTATTGCTTGTCATCTGATTGTCATCTGAAAAAATTGTCATCTGATTTCTGTCTTTCCTTCAGGCACTTACTCGATAAGGCTCGAATTAAACCTATTACAGAAGATCCAACATCTGAAAAGAACCGTTACATGATCTTATCTGAGAGAATTCAGAGCTCCGGTAAGGATTTAGAGGTCTAAATAGACTGTAAAATTCATGTATCATATTGCTTGAAGAGATGGTATCCTATTTTATTAAACATGATCATTTGTTCACTTATGGAGACTCTTCATGATATGGAGAAGCAGATTTATCGGAAATTCCGGATGAGAAACTTGATGAATTGAGGGAATTGTGCAAGATTGAAGTAGTTCCCTATTCTTTGACACTTGGATATTCTTATTGGAGTGCAGGTCTTGAGATAATCTTTAACTATCTGCTTCAATTGTGTTTTCTCTCTCTCTCTCTCTCTCTCTCTCTCTTATTGCATTGATGATTATTGGATTTTTCTTGGTTGTAGATCATGTATTGAAACAAATTCTGCCACCCGGAGTGGAGGTTCCTTCATCTTTTGAAACCATAGTTAAGTACTCAATCGTGTTAATAGTTGATTAAGCATCCTTTGTCACTGACCTTTGTGTCTGCTATTATACATTCAGGATTTGTTATTTTTGGTGATTAACATGTCTTTATAATTTAACAGGTCATGTTGCCCATTTGAATGTACATGATGAGTTGCTTCCCTACAAGGATATAATTGCAAAAGTTATCTACGACGTATGTTTTCTTCCTTTTCCTCTATATAATTGGATCATTGTTGTTATGGAATTTATCTTTTGTTACAGTCTTCATTGTCATTTTTACTTTTGGATTCTAATAATTGACTCATGCTCACAGAAAAATTACCCAAGAATCAAAACTGTAGTTAATAAAGTAGGCACAATTACGAATGAATTTCGAGTGCCAAAATTTGAAGTACTAGCGGGAGAAAAAGATATGGTCACTGAAGTGAAGCAATATGCTGCAACGTTTAAGCTTGACTACAGCTTGGTCTATTGGAATTCAAGGCTTGAACATGAACACATGAGGCTGGTTTCTAAATTCCGAGAAGGGGAGACAATTTGTGACATGTTTGCTGGAATTGGTCCTTTTGCAATTCCAGCTGCTCAGAAAGGATGCATAGTTTATGCAAATGACCTCAATCCCGATAGTGTTCGTTATCTGAAGATTAATTCAAAAATCAATAAGGTTGAACATCGTGTTCATGCATACAATATGGATGCTAGAAAGTTCATATCTCAAATGATGGCAGTATCAGATCATGAAAGTAATTTGGAATCTATTGCCCCAATACTAAAGCCTTGTGAGAATTGCATTGTAGAGTCTAATCAGGAATCAGTGTCAAAAAATGGTGAGATTTTTTGTATTGAAGTTTGTGATTTCTTCCTCTAGTTTATGATATGCTGTTCCACTGTGATATTCTGTTTTGCTTCAGTTCAGATTACAGAAGTTCAAGGTGATCTTATGAACAATGCAGAAAGTGGACAAGTTTCAAACAGTAGTGCTGATCTATCTGCAACTTCAGTTAAAAGACCTTCAGATACTTTCCAGGAAGGTATCAAATGCACTACTGTGCAGGCATTAGGCCCTGGTAAAATTGGATAATGTAATTAATGTGTAGTGGTTGAAACTGCGGGGTAAGCTTAGGATGATGACTCGATATCGAAGGAGCCTAATTTTATTTTTTGTCAACTATTTCCAACAGAAAATGAAACTTCTGATTCCACTTCTGTAAGAAAAGGAAGCAAAAGCAAGAGGATTAAAAGCTCTGAGATTGCTCATTCTAGGACGTGGGAACATGTTGATCATGTGATAATGAACCTCCCTGCTTCTGCACTCCACTTTTTGGGTACAATTACTGTTTTTATAGGAATTATTTTAAAATATGGGAGGATGAGAAGGGAAATTAGAGTACAATGTAGGTAACAATTTTCTACCTCCGGGTAATATAAGTAATAGGGAGGACCGGACTTAAGCAAATGCAAAGGTTTGGTAACCCAATCAACTTATGAGAACTATGTAGTAAACTTGATATAAAGAAGGTGTTAATCTTAACGTGTTAACCTGTATCCCGTGCAATATATGTCTGTAGAATATATATATATATATAACACACACATAAATGTATATGTATATGCATATAAGTAAGGGTCTTTCTCCCTATCAAGTTTGAACCATTGAGCTAGCTCTACAAAATGTAAAGAAATTTTTCCAAATTGCTGTGATTATGATGTACGGCCTGTTTAATTTGGATCGCTAGATGAAGTTAGGAAAATAGTCAATTTCCTATTTCATTCCATAGCCATACTGTCCTTCAAAGCTCTATGTCAAATACCATGAGAATTGATAATACTTGGGTTGTTTGCCAGATGCATTTAGAGGCATAATCCGAAGGAAATACTGGAAGGGCAGTCTACCTCTGATTCACTGTTATTGCTTCATGCGAACAAATGAAACTCAGGACTTGATCACTTCGGTATGTTTATTCTAAACATCTCATTTTTTAGAACCTGCATGCATAAGATAGTTTTTCTCCTCCTCATTAGGCACTTAGCTAGGAAATAGCCACCCAATTATCAAATCAAAGTATATTTTTGTGATATATAGGTGGCTGAGTCTGCCTTAAATGCTCGTATTCAAGACCTGACATTTTATAGGGTGAGAGATGTTGCACCAAACAAGGTATTTTTTTTTTTTCTTTCTTTTTTTCCTTTTCGCAGTTTTGAGGGCATTTTGTTTCCTTGTATTGTACTTCTATTAGGGTCCATTATTCCCACATGATTTATTACTCATTTCATTGTTCTTGCCCCTCTTGGACTTTAAAATTCGCAGGCTATGTTTAGCTTGAGCTTTAGGTTGCCAGAGGCATGCGTCTGTGAAGATGAGACTAACTAATCAGACTGTGGCGCCAATTTCACGGGCACAATTCCATTTGACCGAAATGAGGCAAGAACAAGTTTGATGAAATAGTATTTTGCTGAAGATGGTTCTTTTATACTAAGTTGTCATTGTATAACTCTATATATACAACAGTTAGTTGTCCCGATGAGGGAACCAAATCTGTCTTCTCCCTTAAGCTTAGCGGAACTCGAATATGCAGTACCTTCTTTCTCTCCAAGGCTTTGTTATGTTGGATTAAAATCTTCTCTGATGTTTTGTTTTATCCTGGATTTGATCCAAGTTTGGGTAGAATTTGAGTGAGAGGTGAAGGATGCTTAAGACGAGAGAGAGGATGGGAGAGAAAGAAGACACCGGAGTTGCAGCATAGAGAAGGGGAAAGAAAGTAAAAGACAGAAAAAAAATTGAATCTTTTAACTTTCCAAGTATCAGCGAGATGAATAGAAGCTAAGATCGCAAACCCCATGATTTTCTCTCATTAAAAACCCACTGATTCTCTTGATTTTCCTTTTCTTTCCAATCCATGAAAATAATAATAATCAGTGTGTTTTTTTTAATGAACGTTGTTCCATATTTTTTGTTCCAAGAAAACGAATTTTGTCTTCCAAACGAAATATCAGCCAAAGTTGGTTTATGATTATTTGGAATCTTGCTCTAATTTTCATTTTTTTTTTCCTGAAAGTTTGGAATTTGGTGTTCTATCTGGATTCTGAGAAAATGTGGAGAGGATGAAAGAGGACTAGATTAGGACTTGAATGTTTAATTTGTTTTAAGATTGGGTAAAAAATATATATTTTATATGCTAGTAAATTTGGAAAGAAGAGAAGGTGATAAAATCTTACCCTTTTCATGAGAAGGAGAGAAGAACAGGATTTGAGAAAGAAAATTATGCTAGTAATCAGTTTACCGATTCTATTTGGAGGAGGAAAGGCTCAAGAACAACCATCTTTAATAAAAATGGTGAAGGACAAGACTGGAGAAAGATGTATCGTGAGGGAGATGGATAGAAGAAGAAGAAGGAAAAAAAAGTAAATAAGACCATTTTTATTAAAAAAAATAGTAAATTGATTAAGGATCTGTAAATGATAATGTGGTATTATTTTATTAGTTGGACTAGGTTTGACATTTTTAGGACGGTTTAAAAGATCATTTAAAAAAAAAAAAAAGAAAAAAAAAACTAATTAATAAATTTTTAATTTTTAATTTTTAATTATATTTTTCCATGAAAAATTTTGTATTGGGCAGTATAAATATAAGGTAGATAGTATTAGATATGATATTGTGCTATAATTTTGGTCGGAGGAACCCTCTGTCTCCAACTTTAGTTATCAATAGTTCGATAAAGCAATCAATTTCCAGTTGTTGTTGAGCTAAAAGCTAAAATAAGAACACCATCAATCATCTAGGAGTCAAGGAAGTGATCTTGGTTCTTTCTCTTTTTAGTTATATTAGTAAGCATAACTTGTCGCTAATTAATGTTTTAATTGAATTATGATTGGAAGTTTCAATTTAATTATAAATTATCTACATCGTGGAAGCTTTTTTAAGTATGTAACCTAATTATTTTATAATAATAGACTTGAGTAAAGAGTAGGTAAACTCAATTCAAGACTTGTTATGTTGTACGGACCATAGACAGATATGTCGAAAATTCTCATATTTCGACTGAGAATTCGGTCTAGATCAGAAATTCAATCTGAATCAGAAATTTAATTTGGACCGAGAACTCTATTTGGAGGAACTCAATATGAGTTTCCGCCTATAGATCGAATATTGATCTTCAAACATATTTTGTTTAGATTGAGAATTCTATTTGAATCGAGAACTCGGTTTGGATAGGAAAAAATAGAGAAGTTAGTCACAACTGTAAATAAATATGACTTAGTCACAACTGTATTTTAGTTGACTTATATTTTTATCATTTATCTTATCACTTGTGTTTTTCTAATCCTTAAATCAAAATAAATAATTGAGATATTATTACATAAACAAGCAAAAAGTGAGCAAACAAGAACAAATAGTAAAAAGATTAATAGTCATTGGAATAAGTAGGACACCAACCCGGTATCAAGAACAAAAAGTTATTGCGTCTCCTCCAAGTAATTTTATCAATGTCTTAACTACCTGACTTTATATTTTGGAATGATTGGCATGAAAATAAAATATATTGTAATGCATCCTTGTTCCCTCATAAATTATAATTTTCGTACTGAATGGCAACACCATTTTGACCTGAAAATCACATTCATAGGATTGAAAATTCAAATCTTAATACATATTTGGAGAGTGTTTACGGTGACAAACTAACGAGACGACTATCAATTTTCCGTGATCACGACTCCGATCGGATAAGGTTTATGCAGTTTATCCAGGGATGTACCATTGAGACTGTTAATATTTCTTAGATTCGGAAAGGAAGAGAGTAATAACTTATGTTTGTAGGTGACATTTTTTTTATAGAGAAACATGTGTATATGGTTTATCATTATTTTGGAGCAGTCTATTATCAAAGATCTTGCATTTTTTGCTCTCTTCCAACTGAAGTCCAATAGCAATCACATTCTAAATAATCGAGAGACTAATCAAAGACTTCCCTTTAGTTGCTTTTTTTGTTTTTTGTTTTTTGTTTTTTGTTTTTTGTTGTTTTTCTGTTGTTGTTGTTTTTTTTTTTTTTTTTTTTTTTTATAATAATGAACAAACAATAAAACTACCACTAACAAGTCCCTTCCGTATGAAGCATCTGAAAAAAAAAAAAAGGGCTAAAAAGCAACTCTAAAGCTGAGAAGTTGTTAGAAAAACATGAAACAAAATTTAAGTGGAGGAGGGATTAAGGTTTTGGATTTGTTGTTTAGGATTGTAATTATTGGTGGGTATTTCTTGTTTGTGTTTCTTCAATATTGATTTTGGGTGGTTTGTTTTTTTAAGTATAGGTCCTGAACAAGCATTAATTCTATTACATGTAAATTTAT
Organism: Coriaria nepalensis; assembly: GCA_027186245.1. Lineage (NCBI taxonomy): Eukaryota > Viridiplantae > Streptophyta > Magnoliopsida > Cucurbitales > Coriariaceae > Coriaria > Coriaria nepalensis. Next base: position 3,762,274 of record CP114484.1, on the reverse strand, counting down.
AGATAAACTAACTATGGAAGAATCTACACATAGATAGAAGGGTGGAGCAGCTCTCATGGGTGGAGTAGCCTTCAAGTTGATTTATAAATAGCGACCCGATATAAAAAAATATGTGAATTTTATACTAATTGACGAAATTGTAAAAAATCTTTTTATAAATTTACTTATTTTAATTAGTTTATTTATATTATTATATAACCCTATTTGGCAACAATTTTTTAAAAGTATTTTTTTGTATTTATAAATAAGAAAATTCAATTTTTTCAAATGAATTAAACATATTTGACGCCGTTTTTTTAAATATCTAATTTCTTAAAATTCCTTTATTTTTTAAATGATAAAAAAAATTATATTTAAAAAAATATAAAAAGTAATTTTCATTTATTTCGATTATAAAATCAAATTTTCATAATGATTATTATGAAAAGTGTTTTTAAAAAATATAAAAAACGAAAATTGCTGCCAAATATAAATAAATAGACTAATTAAAATGAGTAAATTTGTAAAAAGATTTATTAAACAAGCTAAAAATTTCATTCCACCTGTATAATATGTTTCTCTCTAATCGTTTGATTCTATGTCATAATGATCAAACATGACATGTCAGCTCAAATTTGATAAAAATAAAAATAAAAATAAATAATTTATTAGCTAATGATTATCATTAGCTTTCAATTATATTTTTCTCATAATTCATTATTTTTCTTTTTATTTTTGTCCTTTCTAAATTCTCCGACTGCCACCGTCTACCACCTCACCATACAACCACCGTAACTCTCCATGCTAGATACCCGTTCGAGAGGTCCACCAAGTATCTAGGCATGCCAAGGATCAACCCCATTGGGTCCACCATCATTATTGTACGGGAAGACAAGGATGATGAAATTGATAACGAAGAATCTGGTAATGGGTTTAAGAAGAAGAAGAAGCAACAAAGGAAAGTAGTAGTGGAGCCGAGAAGAATGAAGTTTAGGGACTAGAAGAAGAGAACTCGCCGCAGCCGCCGCCTCCACCACTGAGTCAGACTCTGCCACTTTCAGACTGAACACCACCATATGGCAGGCCCGATGAAAGATCCTCACTGATATATTTTTATGGTATATAACATGCGAGTCCCGACTTTTAAGTGAAGTTGGGAGATGCCGGTATAAGCAAGGTGTTGGATATAAATGTATAAGTATTACTACCGAAACATAACTACAAAATAGAACAAAAACATCAACAATTAATAGAATCAGTAAATAGAAAATAGTAAACAAAAATGGAAAATACAGAATTCGTATAACAAAAATAGAATGTGAAAATAGTAACCAAACGAGATACGATGACTGAAAATTTCGAGGCATATAAAACATAATTTCTTAAATAACATGGTGTGGGTGCATACGAGTAAATCAATTCGGGCCGACCTCTTGTGCAGGTAAGAGAGAACCTTCTTATTTATACTCTTTCCCATCTTGTAGTAGAACATGTTAGAAATTTAATATAGTTAATATACTGTAAATTGTATTAGATTTTATATATAGATTGAAGAATTTATAAATAAATCATACATATATTATCGGTTGCATACTTGATAATTATTATTAAATAGCGAAATTTCTTGATTTGGAGATCAGTGCTCCCATGAGCAATGAAAATTATGATTTGATCTATATCCTGACAAAATGTTATATGACGGTTTTAAAATAGGAAGACACGTTAGGGTTACTAATAGGTAATGAACTTATCTAATATATATAAGTGACAAATGAACTCTCCCATTACAATTATTACTCTATTGGGTCTACATTGTCATCTAATCACGTTTAATAAAATATAAAATACATTAAAACTCATAATCAAAATTGATTATATAATTATATTGAACTATCAAATTTACTATATTATACAACTCATTTTTAAAAAATCAAATACTAATTATTAAACCTAGAAAAATTCTAATATTTTCTCATTCGAACAAATATTAAATTATATATACTTTTTAAAATATTAAAATTTATGTCTCTCTTTTTTTTTTTTTCTTTTTTTTTTTTTTAATGTTCTTGAACTACTTAGTTTGCCTTACAAATATAGTCAACTCAAATAGTGAGATACAGTAAATTGACATTGATCTAAAACTAAATTGAAGCACTATTATTGTCTACTTAAATTCCTGTTGGTAACCATGAAATCAAATTTTTTTTCTTTTTTTTTTTTACTTCCTTGAGATGAGTATGGGAATAAAACAAGAATCATGTGCATATAAAATTTGGGGAAATCTTAATGAACTTCTCAAGTTTATTTTTATTATAATAAATTAAATATAATTAATTTTCCATTCACTTTAATAATTTTATCCACGTGGTATTCATGTGTCTATCATGTGTATGTCTTTAAATTTATATTTATTTTAAATTAACTTTTTTTTTTTTAGTTTTGATCCTTAAAAATTTATATTTTGATCCCTAAATTATTTTAATTTATATTTTTGACCCACCCTCCATCAATGGAGGTTTGCTTCGAGCAAACTCCTTCAATGGAAATTTTTTTTTAGAGCTCAAGCAAAAACCTCCATGGATGGAACTTAAGCTCCATCAATTGAGAGGTGGGTCAAAAATATAAATTAAAATAATTCAAGAGGTCATATAATTTTTTAAGGGTTAAAACTATATGAAAATGATAAATTTAAAATAAAATAAGAATTTAAAGAGAGATACGTAATAAATATGTAAACAAAACCGTTAATAGAGATTAATCATAGAGAATTTATTATAATTAATTTTTGAATCAGAAATTTATGATAACTATATAAACTTTGTAAAAATAAACATAGAAGCTCATTATAATTTGCACATAAAAATTTTTCAATTTGAGAAGGTTTTTTTTTTTTTTTTTTCTATTTTTTTGTGTGGCCAAAATTCGAAATAGATTTTTGCGTATAATAATTACGTACAATATTTCAAAACACAAACGACAAGTATTTTCATGGAAATTTGACAACTTCAAATAGTACGACTTTAAATAGCAAGTCACTCTTTACATAGATTTTAGGTTGAAGTTATGTGTACATGTTCTTGAAAAACAAAAAAAAAAAAAAAAAAAAAAAACCCCTTCTGAAAATACATCTTTACCTTCCTTATAAACTAAAATTCAGGAAAAAGCTTACAATAATTGTTTCTTTAAAAATGACGAAATTAAAATATGAAAAGAGGTGAATGTCGACTATAAGTAACGTGCAAGTGCCAAGTTACCCAAGTACAATAGCGTATCAGTATCTAGTTGTCTATCCCCGGTATGTAATGGAAACGTGACAACGGCACGAAAATTCAAAACATCAATAAAAGCGGGCATTTGAATTTGAATCTCGTAACGGCCAAAAAACCTCTACTGGTCCTATCTTCTTCTTCTCCTTCACAACTTTACCTTTTTCTTCCGCAAACCCCCCTCATACTCTCTGCAAAACAACGCACAGATCAGAACATAACAGAAACCACAGACCCGAAAATGGCTTCTCTCACTCCAGGAATCCTCCTTAAGCTCCTCCAATCCATGAACTCCCCAACCAGAGTAACAGGCGACCATCGCTCCCCTCTCCTCCAACTCATTGGTATCCTCCCAGCTCTAGCCGGCTCCGACCTCTGGCCCAACCACGGATTCTTCCTCCAGCTCTCCGATTCCCTCAATTCCACTTACGTCTCTCTTTCCGACCAAGATAACGACCTCATTCTCACTAACCGCCTCCAGCTTGGCCAGTTCCTCTACGTTGACCGCTTCGACTTCGACTCTCCCCCAGTCCCACGTGTCTCCGGCCTCCGCCCCATCCCAGGCCGCCACCCCTTCATCGGCTCCCCTGAAGCCCTCATTGCCCGCCTCCTCTCCCCCACCAAGCCCGAATTTGTCATCCATCCTGTTTCCGATTCGGCCCAGCCTGTTGACCCAATTGCCATCTACTTATCAACCAAGAAACCCTCTAGACAACCTCTTGCTCCTGTAAATCCTGAGAATTCAGAAGAAACTAATAGTAATAGTAAGGTTCAGACCCGGTTTTCTTCACCAGCTGGCGGTAAACGGGCCCTATTGGCTGGTAAGAAGAATCCGGTGGAGAGGGATCCTTCACCTGCCGGAAAGGGGAAAAGGTCAGCTTCTCCAGTCCCATCAAAATGTACAGTTCCGAGCTTAGTACAAGCTCGGGATGAAAACCGGAGAAATTCTAAAGAACCCGCCATTGTAGTTCCGTCAAGGTATAGACAGCCTTCTCCCAACGGGAGGAAGCAGGCTTCTTCGCCTAGTCATGCTCGGAGAGCTTCGATTTCTCCCGGTCGGAGATTGTCTGGAGGGGTGAAGGTCTTTTCGCCCATGATTTCAGGTGGGCCTGATTCTTCTTCAGGTGGTAAGAAGAAGTTGGCGACTATTGCTGCTGGGATTTCTCGGGTTTCTGAGGCTATTGTGGGGTCAGGGAAATCGATCCGGAAGAGTTGGGATGAACAGTCAGCGGTTTCCATTGGTGAGGAGCAAAAAGAGAAGAGTGGTTCAAAGAAGAAGCCGGATCTCCAAGCTATTTTGAGGACTCAGGTATTCTGAAATCAAGTTTGTTTATTGAGAAAAATTGAAGAGACACTTCTTTAGCAGCCTCTTAAAATTGTCTTTCGTTTATTTACCAGGCAGCATTTCCAAGACGGATTAGTGATGTAAATGGTAGAAAATCGAATGTCGAGGAATCTTCTTCCTTAAGCAAAGAAAGACCGAAAATTAGAGTAACTAGGTCGCCGGAAAAATCGCAGTTTGAGGCACTTGGGATCACTGTTCATGAAAAGAAATGGACTGATGGGAGTGTTCCGCTGGATGCAATTTCAGCTGATCTTGCTAAGCTTGGAAAGGTATAGAGGCAACTAGTTTACCCAGATTGGAAGGTCATTTTAAATTGAAGTCTATATGAAGTTTATGATAATTTATTTATGCACGTTTGATATGATTTATAGGAGGCAATGAGAAGGAGAGATCTTGCGGCTACAATGGCAGCCGAAGCATTAGAAGAAGCTGTAGCTACTGAGTCTATCATACGGAGCTTAAGGTACCTTCTTCTACTACTACTCTTCAGTGAATAAATTAAGGGTTAGTTTGCCCGAGCAATTTTAGTATTGAATTTTCTGAAACAGATGTTTTTAAGTTATCAGATTTTTTTCTAATTGATGTAAATGACATATCTAACAGTTTGAAATTTATCAAATGAAATCCAAATGAGGGTTCAAAAACGCTTGCCCCAAAAAATGGTGGTATTGCAAATCAAGATGAAATTTTTTCTAAAAGCAAAACTATGATTTGCCTAGTGCTCCAAAAAAAATTAATTTGTTAATTTTTTCAGCATGTTTTCGGAACTTTCCTCGGGGTCCAAAACTGGGTACCCGTTACCCACCATAGACCGGTTTTTCACAATCTATGAAGATGTTATAAAATCAACCTCAATCAGTGATTCAGTTGTTAATAAGCACAATTCAGAACCTCCAGCAAAGCAATCCAAACCTGCATCTCTTTGGGTCGAAGCCGCCATGAGCACGGATCTAGAAATCCTCTCTCTTCTCAACGGTGAAGATAATAACAATGGGGCCCTCAAAAATGATGTTAAGATCAAACCCAAATCCAATTGTGGTAGTGTAGTAGGTGGGTGGAAAGTGGGTTGTGGGATTAAGGAGACATCAGAGCTTGGGAAGAACTTGCAATGTGAGATGAATTTTTGGTTCTTGAGGTTTGTTGAGGAGGCTATTGATAAGGGGTTTAAGGTGTTTAGTAGTTCTAGTAGTGGGGCTAGTAATAAAACATTGCCTTTGGATGGTGGGTCCATTGCTGTGGTTTTATCCCAGTTGAAGAAGGTTAATGAATGGTTGGATCGGGTTGTTTCGAAAGGTGACGAGGGACTAACAGACAAGATCGAAAGGTTGAAGAGGAAGATTTATGGGTTTGTAATTCAGCACGTTGGGACTACTTTTGAACAATAATAATAAGTAAGCTTTTTGATTAGGTAGATCGGTTTGAATATTCTTGATTTGAAACTTGTTATTTATTTTTCGGGTATAATTTGCACTTGTGGGGCTGTTTGCTATGCTTCTTTGATCATGAAATATGATCTGTCACTTTCATTATTTTATTGTAAGATGAAAAAATTTATTTGAATTATTTTCATGAATTTTATGTGTCCATTTTTCTTTCTCTTGTTGACAGAATGGATGATGCAAATACTGCAGAAGAAAGTTATGGGATCCAAGATCATTGATTCATTATATATACATATTTGATCATGAAGAGTATCAGCACTTCCTATTTCACACCAATCTAAGTTTTAAAATCCATATATATTAATAAGCCCAAGCTTCTTTGCATGTCAAAGGGATATTCTTGCATCTGTCAAGTACAAATTCCCTGCTGAAGCGGTATGACCTCTCTCAACCTTTCCCCATGGATCCCCTTTGGGTTCAAGAGCTTGATATTCCCCACCTGGACATCCCGGTCACTATCGATCATGTCGGTCCGGTCACTGCAGGCCCCATTCCCACCTCTCCTGGTGAAACCCTCTATCTCTCCAACCTTGATGACAAGATCGGGGCTCACGTTATTACTCCGACAATTTACTTCTATCAAGTAAACATCACGTTTGAAAATTCAAACAAAAATGCTCTTGCAAGCGTTTTGGTTCCTTATTACCGTCTATCAGGCCACCTTAGGGAGCCCCAAAATGGGAAGCTGGAAGTATTTTTCAGACCGGATCAAGGTGTGTTTATGATAGAAGCATGTTCGGGTATAAGTAATGTTCTTTAGCTGCGGTAGCTTTAGTCTTGGCTTAAGACTTTGTCATTGCATATGTGATGGGTCTAGGCAATGCAATTTATAAATGCTTGGGCCACTACAGCAAAAAACGGCACATTGATAACAAACCCTAAGCCAAGTTGGGACCGGGAAATTTTCCGACCTTGCAAACCTCTTATGGTCAACTACCCCCATGTAGAGTTCATGAGAACTGATGATGGGTCAATCCCATTCAAAAACTAAGAGTTTCAAGCCCGAATCAAACTTCTAGCCCGCCCTGATCATCTATGCGCTTGCTCGACATTTGATGCCATGGAAGCTCATGTTTGGAGATCATGGGTAAAAGCACTAGACATAAAACCAATAGACTATGGACTAAGGCTAAAATTTTCCATAAATGCACGACAAAAGCTCAAAACCCCACCATTAAAAGACAGTTTTTATGGAAATGTCGTGTGTGTTGCTTGCATGACAAGCAATGTAACCGATCTAGTCCATGGAAAGCTTTCAGACAACCCATTTGGTCCATGAAGCCCGGCTTAAGGTCTCTGAAGAGTACTTGAGATCTACCATAGATTATATCAATGTGGATATGCCGAAAAAGTTGGAATTCGGAGGGAAATTGACGATAACTCAATGGACTAGATTTTCAATCTATGAGTCTGCAGATTTTGGATGGGGAAGACCAGTTTATGCAGGTTCAATTGATCTCACGCCAACCCCACAAATCTGTGTTTTCTTACCGGAAGGAGAGGTGGATTCTAATGGAACAATGTTGGTCTGCATTTGCTTGCCGGAATCTGCAAGTAAGAAGTTTAAGGAATGCTTTCGCTTGATGGATTCGGATGCATGAAGTAATGAACTAAAATACCGTGAACACTTATTATAACAGTACATACAAATAGCTAGATAGATCATGTCATTTGATGCTTATTTTTACATTTTGGTAAAACAAAGTTGCAGCTTTGCAGCTTGAAAAGTAAAGTAAAATGAATTACACGATGTAATCTTGAGAGATGTGATAGTAGAGGTTTGTTAAAATTTACCGCTGTTATGTATTATATAAAGAAGAATACAAATAATATAAGAAAAGTAAATTATAATAAAGTAGATTAAAAATAAAAAAAACAAATCAATAAGAAGATATGTGCATATCAACAACCCCTCTCCCTTAAGTATGGGATTAGTGGAGACGCAAAGCTTGGATCGAAAAAAAGAATATAGAGATTGAGAGATATTTTTAGTAAAGATGTCTGTGACTTGATGATTGGAGGAGATATGTTGAGTCATAAGAGTGCCAGCAGTGACAAGTTTGCGTATAAATGATAATCAAGATCAATGTATTTGGTGCGCTTGTGAGAAACGGGATTAGAGGAAAGAAAAATGATGCTTTTATTGCCACACAGTAAAATTGGTTGGTGAGTGGAGACAATGTGAAGATCACGAAGCAAGTGGCAAAGCCAAACTTCGGCGGCGGCTAGAGCAAGTGCACGTATTCAGATTCACAGTTGGAGCGGGAGACTGTTGGTTGCTTCTTGGCACTCCATAAAACAAAATTGCCACCTAGAAAAATGCAGTAACCAGGGATGGACCGGCGAGTATCCGGACAGCCGACCCAATCTGTATCTGAGTAAGCTACTAAACTGGTGGAGGAGTTGGGTAAAGGAAAGGTAAAAGCTGATAGTGTCCTTAACATAATGAAGAATTTGTTTAACCACTTGAAAATGGCATCAGTGGGAGCATGAAGAAATTGATTGATAGAGTTCATAGAGTGAGAAACATCCGGTCAAGAAATGGTTAAGTATTGCAAAACTCTAACGAGAGAACAATAAATTGTAGGATCCGAGAAGGAAGTACCGTCAAGAGATAAACATTGGGTAACAACTATTGGTGTATTGGTAGGTTTACACTTAAGCAATTAATCATGTTCCCAGTATATTTGGCTTGACTAAGAAATAAATCATCATTAGTGGATGCGACCTCGAGACCAATAAAATAATTTAATGAGCCTAGATCCTTGGTGGCAAACTCACCGTTGAACTGACGAATAAAGTGACTAGGAAGAGCCATATTATTACAGGTAATAATAATGTTATCCACATAAAGGAGAAGGTATAAGAGAGTATCATTCTTATAGAGGATAAAGAGAGATGTATGAACTTGACTACAAGAGAACCAAGATGAGAAAGAAATGTGCTAAATTGTTGAAACCATAGGGTATAAGAGACTATAGGGCTTTTTGCAACTTACAAACATGGTGCAGAAAATGAGGATCAATGTAAGCGGGAGGTTGCTCCATATACACTTCTCATGAAGAAAAATGTTGAGGAAAGCATTTTTGACATCAAGTTGGTGTAGAGACCAACAATTTACGACGACAATGGAAAGAAGTATATGAACGATAGCGACTTCGACGAGTAGACTGAATGTGTCAATAAAATCGAGACCCGAAACTTGAGTGAGTCTTTAGCCACCAAGCAAGCCTTATAGCGGCCAATGGACCCGTCAGATAAATATTTTATACGAAAGACCCAATTGAATCTAACAATGTTTGTGTTGGTGGGGCTAGTAGGGCTAGTGAGTCCATGTCTTGTTGGATTGAAAAGCATGAATTTTATCATTCATGGTGGAAGGCCAAGCCAGACTCTTGGCATCTTGGTAGCCGATTTAAATCCTTTTAGCTTGGAATAAGTGAGCAATGAGTGCAAAAGACCAAAAGGATAAATATCGGTGAGCAATGCGAGATGGCGAGGCTTCAAGATACCAAATTTAGCACGAGTGACCATTGAATGACCATGATAGGTGGTTGACGGTGCCAAAGAAGGGGTCTCGTAGTTAGTGGATGAAGCAATTTGCAGCAAGGTCTGTTATAGAGCAGTAAACCTGCACGGGTCTGGAATATGAAGAATCATGTATGTATTGTTGATCAGGTCTAAGTAGAGGGTATTTTGTCCGAGTCTAGGCATAGGGGTTTGGTCTGTATAGTGAACAGTCGGATCTAAGCTGTCATCCAGGTTTGGGCAGAGTGTGCACGAGCCGAGTATGGGCGAATGTGTCAGGTCTATGGAAGGAACTGGGTCTGGGGGCATAATCAGGTTCATAATGAGACCAACTTGCTGTCCAAAGCAGTTTGGTTCAAAAAAATTTTGAAAAATCCGAGAAATTCATATCGAAGAGGGGCCGAACAGTGGGATTTTTTTAGAATGGAAAACATGATCCGTCAAACTGAGCATGTCGAGTAATATACATGCAGGAAGAGGCCACACCAAAGCACTTAAGACCCTTATAAGTAGTGTTATATCTGAGAAAGATGCAAGGAACACTTCATGGTGAAAGCTTGTAAGGCATGTAGTCATGGAGGCATAAGAATACTCCACATCCAAATGGATAAAAATTAGAGTACGTAGGGGCCACGCCCTAGAGAATTTCAAGGAGAAATATTGCCAAGTAAAGGCATAGGCAGCTGATTGATGATGTAAGTGGCCGAGCTAAAAGTGTCAGGCCGAAAACAGGTCGGAGCGTGAGAATGAAAAAGAAGAGCAAAACCCATTTTCTTAATATGACGATACTTCCATTCCGCTCGTCCATTCTGAGATGGTTGTATGGACATGAGATTTGGTGATGAATTTCGTGAGACCGAAGATAAGTTTGAAAACGATTACTTGTGAATTCCACACCACATTTACTTTGAAAACCATAAGTTTACATGCATGTTGTCGTTCAACAAAGGTATGAAAGTGAAAAAAAAATATCATAAGTATTATATATCCTCTTCATTAGATATAACCAATAAACCGTGAAAAATCAATAAAGAGAATGTAATATGCAAAACCAAGTGAAGATGTGGTAGGAGAAGGGCCCCAAATATCATAGTTAACAAGATCTAAAATATTAGTAGCTCGACGATCATTAGGTGTACATGGCAAGCAATAACTCTTAGCAAATTGACATATATCAAAAAGTTTAGGAGTATGAAGAATAAAAGTAAGAGAAATATGTAAATCCTCTTAAACTCAAACAACCGATAGTTGATGGATAAATAAATTGAAGAAATAGTACCATCTTCTGAAAAAAAAAAAAAAGAAAAAAAAAGAAGGTGATATATATATATATATATATAGTAAAATCTATAAGTATCTAAAGTATGTTTATAAATGAACTTAGTCATGTTTCTGTCCTTCTAGACCGAGAACTCTGTCTGGATCAGGAACTTAGACCGAGAGACATTATATTAGGTCTCGATTTGGGAAGGAAGAAAACATCATCGATCTGGATCTAGAACTCAGATCGAGAGATAATATATTAGGTCTCGGTCTGGGAAGGAAGAAAAAGTCATCGGTCTGGATCGGGAACTCAAACTGAGAGATAGTATATTAGGTCTCGGTCTGAGAAGGAAGAAAAGGTCATCGGTCTGGATCGGGAACTCAGACCAAGAGACATTATATTAGGTCTCGGTCTGGGAAGGAAGAAAAAGTCTTTAGTCTAGACTGGGAACTTAGACCGAAAGATAGTATATTAGGTATCGATCTTAGAAGGAAGAAAATATCATCGGTGTGGATCAGAAACTCAGACTGAGAGACATTATATTAAGTCTCGGTTTGGGAAGAAAAAGTACTCGGTCTAGGAAAAGTATTCGATTCAGAGGTGCTTTTGACATCTTATGTAAATAAATAAATAAATATATATATATATATATATTTATAAAGCCTATCAACAATGAGATCGACATCGCTTCACTAGCAACGATTATGCAACAATTTTCTTTTAACGAAATTACACCTCCTACTTTGGTTAAATACATGATCAACCTAAGAATGCCATGTTTCAAAGCTAGACCATCAAAAGTCTTACCCAGTTTGAATAGGGTCATGTAAAAGTCTCTTACAGTAGACACTCATCTATTTCAATAAGAAAGTACACTTCCTCTCTTTCTCATTAGTTCCCTGCTCCCCTATAGAAACAAATCAAGTGATTAAGTTAGATCATAATCAAGGCATAAGTGTGACAAGCTAGATAAAAACTAATTAAATATCTAACCTCTATCTCCTAAGTTCTAGACATGAGTTACTTACATCATGCATTAGCGTATGTTATAATGACTGCTAAGAAATTTCGTAGCAGTATGAGGTTAATAAGAATATGAAGTTGATACGTATAATATTCAAGTTGAGTATGATTAATAAAGGTTGTTGAGTTTAAGTTGTATCTAAGAAGGAAACTAAACAAAATTAAAAATCCAAAAAAGAAGAAAGAGAACGCGGTCTGGATCGGGAACTCAGACCGAGAAGTGTTATATTAGGTCTCGGTCGGGGAAGGAAGAACAGGTCCTTAGTATGGATCAGAAACTCAGACCAAGAGACGTTATTTTAGGTCTCAGTTTGGAAAGGAAGAGTAAGTCCTCGATCTAGACTGGGAACTCAGACCGAGAAACATTATATTAGGTCTCGGTCGGGGAAGGAAGAACAAGTCCTCATTATGGATCAGGAACTCATACCGAGAGATGTTATATTAAGTCTCAGTCTGGAAAGGAAGAGTAAGTCCTAGGTCTAGATCGAGAACTTAAACCGAAAAACGTTATATGAGGTCTCGATTTGGGAAGAAAGAATAAATCCTCGGTCTGGATCGGAAACTTAGACCGAGAGATGTTATATTAGGTCTTTGTTTGGGAAAGAAGAAAAAAGTTGGAACTAAATTTCTAAAAATAAATTAGAAATGCTTAGTGAGATAAGTCAACTAAATATAAAAGCTTATAGAAAGTTAAGCTTTTATTAAACTAAGTTAATTTGTTAATTGTATAGGCAAACAAAGGACTTAGTTCTTGTGAACTACACAATTGCTAAAGGAAAGATTGGAATAAGTAAGTACAAATCTCACTTACAACATGAAAATTGTTTTTGAAACATGATGAGTTGTGTTTTAATGATTGCATGATTGCTCGTATATGAATTGATTGATAGTCATGAAATGATTGATTTTGATGAGTGTTAAAATTGTTATAGTCGTTGTTATAGAAATTCTTGAACAATATATGTACTCATAAGCATTATGTCAATTTACCTCAGATTTCATGTTGAGAAATTAAGAGGTGCATGAGATAAAGTAAGATATGTTATACCGTCCCTTGAAGGAAGGGAACGAGGCCTAATGAAGAGGAGATTATGATAATGTATGTGCGAGGTATGAAAATGAAAGGACCATGGTTAAGTTCAAATTGGGCCGCCCCCTCGGTTTTTCCTTGGCCGTGCACTCAACTGATGTATATGCATAGAGCCCAATAAGAGAAAAAGTAAGAAAGTATAAGAAAAATTAAGAAATATGCATATAATAATCTTTATAAAGAGTATTAGACTAAGATTATCATATGTTATATGCCTTATACATCACATTTATTCACAACTATTTTGTGAGATATATTTGTACTTGCTGAGCGAAAGCACACGTCGTACGTCCCATGTTGTAGGTACTAAGGGTAAATAAATAATTTAGTTATCCTGACATGGTTGTCGAGGAAGTTCGATGATGGCGGAGGCGATAGAGGTACCAGGACTAAAGCAACTCTTTAAACTTCCACTTTGAAATTGTAAAAAGTAATAGTTAAATATTTTGTGCATTGTGAAGTTTTAAGAAATGCTTTGAGAACCCTTTTAGAAATATTTTAAAAGCTCATAGTCGACGCATACAGAATGAATAATAATTAGCCATATTTTCTTATGTATGACATATTTTACAATGAAGATTTTTATTTTATTTTTTATAAAGAAACTTTTTGAAAGAATCCCTTGAATTAAGTTCTTATGGGGGTAAAAGAAGAAGAAAAAAATTAATTTGATTATAAGAGGAACAAGTTAGATTTGTAATGGTCTAGACAGTGCGGGTTGCCACAAAATATGTCCCTTTTTATTTAGTAAAGAAATAATATAATTATTAATTTGACTAAGTCCTGCATGTTATAAATTAAAAGAAGCTCGTAAAACTAAACTAGTAAGAGCGAAAATAAAAGATAGTGACCATTCTCAAGCACATAAAAACCCTATTTTCATTTACCAATTGCCACCACCTAACTTATTCTTTGATTCTGAATGGTAAATGAGTCATTAACAAAAGTCACACTAAGAGGAAAATCCAATGTTAGCTTGCCAATAGAGAGTAAAATTTTTGTGAGATGTAGAACAACAAACACGTCCAATAAATGAATATGTGGGAAAAGAGCAAGTACTAACGTGTGAAATAGGAAGAGAAACCCCATTCACAATAATAACATAATTCTTACCGTGATATAGTGCAGTTCAATTAAGGGTAGAAGTATTAAAAGTCATGTGAGTGGAGGCGCTCGTGTCGACGTACCATTTGGATTGAGTGCCATTAGAAATGTTGCACGAATCTACAAAAGCAGTTGCAAGATTTATACTTTCGTCATTTCGTTTATACCACTTGCGATATCGATCCATCGTATGACCATCAACTTTGCAAAATTGACAAGTGAACTAGGGATACCAGTAGCCACTATTTGAACTAGAATAGTGTGACTCATGACCACAGCCACAATGATTTTTGTTATAGTCCCTACCATGAACTAAAGATGAACGATTAGCAAAAAATACAGAAGAAGACTTAGGAGGTACCTTCAATTGATTTTTGAAACAACTCAAACTCTTAGCTTTAATAACTAAATCCTAAAAACAGGGCAGCGGTGTATGAGCCATTTGAGCAATGGAAAAATTAGATAAAGAGGGGCTGAGTTTGCATAAAAACTAGTGAGACTTGTTGGTTTCATCAGCGGGGCGGACAATAGCAGCAAGTTGATCACAAGATGTTTTAAATTACTTAACATAATCAACAAGTAAATGGGGCTCCTTTTTCATCAATTGGAGGTCAACCTTAATATGAAAATCACGTTCCTTTGAGTCATGACCAAAGGCAATCTCTAAGGCAAGCCAAACCAAGCGAGACAAAGTGCAGCCAATGATTTCGGTCATGACCTCTTCTGTTAGAGAAAAAATGAGAAGACTGAGAAGATGTTAATCCGTTATAATCCATTCTTGGAATTTAGGGTTTGACGTAGGTGGGTTATCGGCGATGGTGGTAGGCAATGCTGGGATAGTTTCATCAACAAAACCGAGCAAATCTTAGCAAGATAAGAGAGGTATAAGTTGGCTTTTCCATAATAGGTAATTGGATGTGGATAATTTGATGGTTACCATGTGAATCATAGTGTTGAGGGAGGGGGAGATGTTGGAGAAAGATGAGGAGTCGGTCATAGGAATCGGAGGAGGAGTTAGACCTAGGATTTACTCTGATACTATATAATGGTTTGGTAAAATTTACCACATAAATTATGTGGGATACTGTATATTATATATAGAAGAATACAAGTAATATAATGGAAGTAAATTATAATAAAGTAGGTTAAAAATAAGGAAACAAATTAACAAGAAGATATGTGCATATCAATAAGAGGAAATTAAGGAGTATCCTTAACAATGAAAATTAAAATAGTTTTATTACGTTAGATTTTTTTTTTTTGTATACCCGAAGATGAATGAACTCTCTTACTATATGAAGTATTTTACCAACTTGGCTGCTAGCTTGAAAGTAACCTGTGATTATGTTAGATTAAAGTGATTTAATTCATATTGATATCATTTCCTTATATTGTTTTACAAATGACAACTACAATATGATTCATATTATTATTTTACTCGTATTGTTTTTTTTTTTTTTTAAAGAAAAGAAGATTTCATTTATATGAGATAAATATATTAATACGTGAAAAATTACTTATCCAATCCTCTTTGAATAAATCAAAAAGGAAATGAGGGTGAAAATACATACCCGCTAGAAACACAATATTTTTATGTGCATTTATTTTGATCATTTAGTTTAATATGAGAGATTAGATTGAAAACATTTTTAATTATTTGAAGAGCTAGATAATTAGTTTATTTCAAAATGATGCATATAAAATTGCACTTATATTTTGCACATGAGCCACCCTCCAACTCTAGGAATACATTATTATTTTTAAAACTTTCTTAAAAGAATAACAACCAATACTTTAAACTTCGAAAATAAACCCAACAAAATTCTACCTAATCCATATATCATTGATCAGTATATGATTATTCATCTTCTTTATGGTATCTCGCCATTTTTTTTCCCAAAAGGAAACTTCATTGCACAAGAGAGGAATGACCTTGTAGCTCGCCATTGATATACCTAAAATATGATTAAAGTATTTTCAAAAGATTGAATAGCTTGAATAAAGAAATGAAATAAATTATTATTTACGATCTAAATAATTAGTAGCAACATTGAAAAGCTTTTTAAAGAAAATAAAATAAATTTCAAATAGGGATGAAAAGTTTCAAAGAATATGAAGAAAGGCCTAGACAGGTTAAAAAAGAAGAGAGCGAAAAAAAATCATATTTTACTAATTGACTACATTTAATTAGTCACAATCACTTCAATCAATATGTTCACACATATTTGAGTGATCGAGACTAAAATCCATCATTTTTTTTCCAAGAAATGAGAAATTTTCATTTCATAAAAGTAGTATTATAGATTACATGAATGATTAGAAATCAATATTAACAAATTCAAAAGGCACGAGGAGTGTATACAACCATCTATTAGGAGCACATTCTTAAATCTTGAGATTTATTTAAAATGATAGCGTAAGATACTTTAAGCTTGAGAAATAAATTTCTAAGAAAATATCTACTATAATAATCATCCTCTGAAGAACAAAATCTTAAAAATCTAAAACTAATACTATCTAAAGAAAAAATTAAAGTAACATTGCAATCAAAAATATCATGAATGCCTGATTTTTTGTCTTGTTCTGGAGTAGATCATCATGATACTTTAAGATTGAAAAGACTTAAGATACTAATGAAATTTGAGTTTATTTTTTTAGATGAAACAATCTTCAAATGATAGACTAATTTAGTTGGAAGAAACGAAATGAAGATTAGAAAGACCAAAAACTCAGTTAAAAGCTAAAAAAAAATTCAGTAGGGAAGAAATCTTAGAAAGAGTGGAAAAATGGCCTAGATCCTTAAGAGTAAAAACTCTTAAGTAAGGACCTAAGCAAAGGAGTGATGGTTAAAGTTTTTCTTAGAAGAGATTTTTTTAAAATTAAAATCCATCGTATAATGTATCATATTTGGAAATTAAGATAAATCCTTCAATATTTTTAGTAATTATAATATAAACTAAATTTTAAATTTAAATTATAATGAATCTCAATTTTATAAAAAAAATGATCTTATAAATATCACTTTAAGTGATTATTAGAATTCTAAATTTAATTAAATTTAAAATTTATATTTATACTTTTTACCTTTAATTTAAATTTAATTTTTTAAATTATTTTTTTGTATATTTCTTTTTTATTTCCACTCTACCGAGCGTTATCATTCTTCTCTTCCATCGCTACCACTATATAAAAATATTAATATTAAATTATAAAAATAAATAAATGAAATAGATTAAAAATAAAGAAAGTAAAAATATAAATAAATATTATAATTTTAATGATTATTTAATAATTATATAATATATGCATAATCACTGCATTCATTTAAAAAAGAATTATAAATTTATTATAATTTAAATTTAAAATTAAATATTTATTATAATTACCAAAATTGTTAGATATTATAAAATGAACGCCACCGTGCAGATCTCGTCGTTCGATCTACAAGTAGTCTCGCTCTACGACGTCCCCGTCATTCGTTCTGTCACCGGAATGGGAGAATATCATTCCTCTGGCCCTAGTGCCAGTTCTTTGACAGTATGGTTACCTTACAGCAAGGCCAACAAACTCCCGAGCTGTCCTTCGAAATCTCTCCCTCTCGTTCAATCCTCTCTTCCTAAATACCTAAATTCCTAAATTCCTAAATTCCTTAATTCAATCTAACTTCATCTCAATTTGGCCCTAAAATTCCGATTTCTAAGATCTAAAAAATCCTTAAAACTGCGAAAATCTCGGAATCCTGTTACCATCGAGCTCGATCACACACTTCTCTGTTTTTCGAGGAATAATTTGTTTTTATTCCTTTTTAGTAGTAATTGAAATGATGATTAGGGTTTAATTAGGGATTGATTCGATCAGAGAATCCAAGTTGGCGAATTTTAACTCAATCCGTCAGAGCTGGGGGCGAATCAGTCTCGTACGCACAGAAGCCCGTCGGCGGCGGCATCAGCATCGCCTTCGGCTCAAGCCGGTGCGGGACTATGGTTCTTCCTCCGCTCTAACAATGCGCCTCGAACTCATACCCTCGCTTACCTCCATCACGTCGAATCTGTGAACCGTCACGGAACTGATTCTCGCCCAGCTCATTCACCTTCACCACCTATGGACCAGTCTAATCCTCCTCCTTCCATTTCCGCCTCTCTGGAAGAGCCTGAGTACTTGGCTCGCTACTTGGTTATTAAGCACTCATGGCGCGGTCGCTACAAGCGGATTTTGTGCATTTCCAGCTCCTCGATCGTCACTTTGGACCCTTCCACTCTGGTCGTCACCAATTCTTACGCTGTAGGAAGTGATTATGAGGGTGCCACTCCGATAATTGGGCGGGACGATAATTCGAATGAGTTTAATATAAGTGTGCGGACTGATGGGCGAGGCAAGTTCAAGCCCATGAAATTGTCTTCGAGATATAGAGCTAGTATATTGACAGAGTTGCATAGACTTAGGTGGAATAGGCTGAGTCCTGTGGCAGAGTTTCCGGTACTTCATCTTCGGCGAAGAGGCTCGCAGTGGGCTCCCTTTGTAAGTTATCTATTCTGCTTATCATTAGTGCAATCTTGGGTAATGGTGTTTATTTATGACATTTTTAGGCGGTAGAATAAATGACATGATATGCGATCATACTGAGAAATTCTCTGCAGTCATTTCCTTTAGAAATCAGATATAAGAACTTATCTGGAACTAATCAGAAAATAGTAATTTTATTGTTGGATGTGGTAGTATTGTCTTGAATTGCTAAAGTCAGTGGCGTTTCAATGTATACACATTGGATTTTAATATTTCGCTGCTAAATAGATGAATCGGCCGTCTTATTAAGTGACTATATAGTGGTAATTCAGTTAAGCTGTCTCTATATTTTTGTTAACTCTGAAGAGTGCAAACCGGAGCACACACAATGAGTATTCAGAAGAGCTTGCTGAAATTGGAGGCACAATTTATATAACGTTACCAGCACAACTATTTACAATTTTTACTTTTACATCTGATCCCTGTGTCTGTTGTCTGTCAGTTAACTATTTCGATTACTGAATGCTTTCATTATTAACTGGTGGCTCTTACAGAAATTGAAAGTTACTTACATTGGGGTCGAACTTATAGACTTAAAATCTGGAGATCTTCGATGGTGCTTGGACTTTAGAGACATGGGCTCCCCAGCAATAGTTCTCCTCTCCGATGTCCATGGGAAGAAAAATACAGAATTTGGCAGTTTTGTTCTTTGCCCCTTATATGGAAGAAAATCTAAAGCTTTCCAAGCTTCTTCTGGGACCGCCAACAGCGCGATTGTCACAAATGTGGTACGGTTTGCATCTTAAACTGTCTTGATCATGCTTATAGATGTGTTAGGCTAACTTATGGGTTTGGGACTGTTGAGAACTTGTATTGCATAGATTGATTGAAAATTCAATTATGGATGAAGTATTTACAGAAATTTGCTTTGTGTAGACAAAAACTGCGAAAGCCATGGTTGGGTTGTCACTTGCAGTAGACAGTTCTCAATCGTCTACTGTAGCAGAGTACATAAAGCAAAGGGGTAACTCATCAAACACTACTCGAGCCCTTGCGTTATTTTCATTTTTGGCATATTTTGTTATTTATCATTCGATTTGGATAAATGTATTAACCACAGCCAAAGAGGCAGTTGGAGCAGAAGAAACACCTTGTGGTTGCTGGTCTGTCACAAGGTTGCGATCTGCTGCCCATGGAACTTTGAATGTTCCTGGATTGAGTTTGGGGGTTGGTCCTAAAGGAGGACTTGGAGAACATGGTGATGCTGTCTCTCGCCAACTCATTCTTACAAAGGTCTCACTTGTTGAGAGGCGGCCAGAGAACTATGAAGTAAGTTTTGAATTTATCTATAGGTTTTGTGGGTCGAAGCTAAGGTCATAATGCTGGAACTACTTTTCTCTTTCAAAAAAGAGAGAAACAAACAAAAAAAAAAAAAAAAAAAAAAAAAAAAAACAGAAACAGAAAATAAAGAGGAGAGATATTTTTCTCACTCATTCTTGCATAAATGGATTAGAGAACATATGCTATGATTGTTTTTGCCTTTCTGGCGAGGTGATGGTACTTCTGAGCATTATATGTGAAGATTGTTTCACTTAGTAAGATTATAGTTTTATGATTTGTTGTATGTCTTTTGAATCTATTCAAATGGTGAAATTGTCATTAGATGTGTGCAGGCTGTCATTGTTCGTCCTTTATCGATAGTCAGCGCTCTTGTCCGGTTTGCTGAGGAGCCCCAGATGTTTGCAATTGAATTCAGCGACGGATGCCCCATTCATGTGAGCATTATCTTCCTTCCAAATTTTCAATATACTTGTGTAGCTGTGTGACATGTATCACATTTGATGTAGGTTTATGCGAGCACATCTCGTGATAGCTTACTAGCCGCAGTTTGGGATGTATTGCAAACAGAAGTAGGTAGTTGTGTTTCCTCTCAAATGTGGATTTTTTTATTATTAAAGAAGTAGATGAAATAATGTGCATAAATAAGTGGATCACAGATGTTTTCCTTTTCTGTGTTTACCTCTAGGGTCAGTGTCCCGTACCTATATCACCAAGGCTGACGATGCCTGGACATCGAATTGATCCGCCTTGTGGGAGAGTCCACCTACAATTACAATTTGGTCAAAAACACTCTGTCGGTGATATGGAGACTGCAACCATGCACATGAAACACTTGGCGGCAGCTGCTAAAGATGCTGTTGCTGAAGGTGGTTCAATTCCTGGATCAAGGGCTAAACTATGGCGTAGAATAAGGGAGTTTAATGCGTGTATACCCTATAGTGGAGTACCTCCAAATATTGAAGTACCTGAGGTGACCTTGATGGCATTAATCACCATGCTTCCAAGTACTCCAAATTTTCCACCAGAGGCCCCTCCGTTGCCACCCCCTTCACCTAAAGCTGCTGCAACTGTTATGGGTTTCATTGCATGTTTACGTAGATTGTTGGCATCAGTTAATGCAGCTTCGCATGTGATGTCCTTTCCTGCTGCTGTTGGAAGAATAGTGGGTTTACTGAGAAATGGTTCAGAGGGTGTAGCTGCTGAAGCATTTGGACTTGTAGCAATGCTTATTGGCGGTGGCCCTGGGGATTCAATTGTAGTAACAGATTCTAAAGGAGAGCAGCATGCAACAATCATGCACACCAAGTCAGTGTTGTTTGCTGAGCATGGTTATATTATTATTATTGTCAACAGACTGAAGCCCATGTCTGTTTCACCTTTACTTTCCATGGCTGTTGTTGAAGTTCTAGAGGCTATGATATGTGATCCACATGGAGAAACCACTCAATACCCAGTTTTTGTTGAATTGCTACGTCAAGTAGCCAGCCTAAAACGTCGCTTATTTGTACTGTTTGGACATCCTGCTGAAAGTGTAAGGGAGACGGTAGCTGTGATTATGCGAACGATTGCAGAAGAAGATGCAATTGCAGCGGAGTCAATGCGTGATGCTGCTTTACGTGATGGTGCTCTGTTGAGACATCTATTGCATGCTTTTTTCCTCCCTGCTGGTGAGAGGCGTGAGGTTAGTCTGCAGCTTGTTGCTCTTTGGGCAGATTCCTACCAACCAGCTCTAGACTTATTGTCGAGAGTTTTGCCCCCCGGGCTAGTTGCTTATTTGCACACTCGTACTGATGGAGCTCCTCATGAGGATCCAAATCAAGAAGCCTCATATAGTAGAAGACGGAGACGTCTACTCCAACAAAGGAGAAGCCGTACAGGAAGAGTAATGACATCTCAAGAGCATTCCTTGTCTCCTACTAATAATATAGAAGTCACTGATCCAGCAAGGCAGAAAAATGCTGGACAGGTTTCAACCGTTCAATCTTCTGTTGCCCAGAATGGTGAAACTTTTTCTAATGACTTGGGCACTGCAGATGTTTCTCAGCCTGATCTTTCTGCTGTCACTACGACTGATATTCCAGCCACACATAAAAATGAGAGATCAGAACCAAATGCTTCAACTTCCATTTCTGATGCCAGGGCAATTACTTTTGAGAATACAGGACTTCCTGCTCCTGCTCAGGTTGTTGTTGAGAATACTCCCGTTGGGTCTGGAAGGCTGCTCTGTAATTGGCCAGAATTCTGGCGGGCTTTTAGCCTCGATCATAATCGTGCTGACTTGATTTGGAATGAGCGCACGAGACAAGAATTGAGAGAGGCTTTGCAGGCTGAGGCTCATAAATTAGATGTTGAGAAGGAACGTACCGAGGACATTGTCCCTGGAGGTGCTATAGTAGAGTTGACGACTGGGCAAGATAGCATTTCACAGATTTCTTGGAACTACTCTGAGTTTTTAGTTAGTTATCCTAGCTTGTCTAAGGAAGTCTGTGTCGGTCAGTATTATCTACGGTTACTACTTGAGAGTGGCAGCAGTGGCAAGGTCCAGGATTTTCCACTGCGGGATCCTGTTGCGTTTTTTAGAGCACTCTATCATAGGTTCTTATGTGATGCAGACACTGGGCTCACAGTAGATGGTGCTGTTCCTGATGAGTTAGGTGCATCTGATGATTGGTGTGATATGGGAAGATTAGATGGTTTTGGAGGTGGTGGAGGATTTTCAGTTCGAGAACTTTGTGCAAGGGCAATGGCAATTGTATATGAACAGCATTACAAGACAATAGGACCTTTTGAGGGCACTGCTCACATAACAGTTCTCTTGGATAGAACAAGCGATAGAGCTCTGAGGCATCGTCTCTTACTTCTTTTAAAGGTACATCCATATTTGTTCCCTCCCTCCCTCCGTAACACTCTCTCCTCTTTCTCTCTTTTGTAAGAGTGTTGGAAAATAATTGGCCGGTGATCACTGACAAGGGAAATGATAACACATTATTTTCCAGGAAGTCTGCTGATAGGCTAAAGTCACTTTACATTCTGTTTAATCATCCAGGCATCCTTAAAAAGTTTGGTTCTGTTTTACAGCTTTTTTTTTTCTTTTTCATTTATTTGAATGCTAAAGACTGCAAGGTTCTGGAGTGAACAAGTGTATTGTCCGATTTGGGCGATAAGCATTGAACCTACCGTGTGACATACTGGAGAATTAGGGAATATCAAAATTAAAAACTTTGGCCTTTGATCATTGTCGATATATCTAATGAATATTATCATTATATTTATTTGTAGGCTTTAGTGAAGGTCTTATCAAATGTGGAAGCATGTGTTTTGGTTGGAGGGTGTGTACTTGCTGTTGATCTGCTGACAGTGGTTCATGAAGCTGCAGAAAGGACTGCTATTCCTCTACAGTCTAACTTGCTTGCTGCTACTGCTTTTATGGAACCACTTAAAGAATGGATGTTTATAGATAAAAATGATGAAAAAGTTGGGCCTTTGGAGAAGGATGCTGTTAGAAGACTCTATTCTAAGCAAGCTATTGACTGGACGACTAGGTGCTGGGCTTCTGGGATGCTAGACTGGAAAATATTACGTGATATTCGTGAACTTCGCTGGGCACTAGCTGTTCGGGTTCCTGTTCTCACGCCAGCTCAGGTATAATTTTATTACAAATGTAGTTACCACAGCTTTGCATCATTAGTCCTGCTACTTAACCTGCTTTTCCTGCCAAAGTTTTTTATTTTCCTCAAACACCCTACTGTATTTGCTGTCCAATCTGTCCTGCATGGTTCTCTGGGTAGAGACCCTGGTTTGTAATTCTTTTTCAGTGAAGTTCAGTACTTTGTAAATTGATTTAGACATCCTATTCATCGAGGAGTTGATTCCCTTTGTTGATTAGGAAGTAACGATGGACATCAAAACAAAGAGTATCTACTATAATCTTCAGTTTCTGGATTGTTAATTTCCAAACAGTTACAGCATCAAAAAAAGAGGAGGGAGTTGAAAGGGCTTCTTTTATACTAATGGCTTATTCTCTTTCCAACTTTGTAATGTGTAGATGTGCAAGATGTAAACTATGATAATTTACTCATGGAATGGTGAAGTCAGTACTAACTGCATGATGCTTTTTTTTATTTATTATTTTTTTGGAAATTCTCCTCTATAATCGTGTGGATTGCCCTTTTATAACTTTTATCTAATCACCCTTTTCTCTTTCTCAATCACTTTGAATGAAATGTACTTAGGTGGGGGATGCAGCATTAGCTATATTGCACAGCATGGTATCTGCACATTCAGATTTGGATGATGCTGGAGAAATAGTCACTCCAACTCCTAGAGTTAAACGAATCTTGTCTAGTCTGCGTTGCCTTCCACACATCGCACAGGTTAGATCTCACACCCTTTCATTTTAATGTAAACTAACCTGTGCATTTTAATGTAATACGCCATAGTAGTATAGTCTCATTTTACCCAGAAGGGATGTGACTCTGAATAGGTGTGTGGCCTTGTGGACAAAGGTATTGATGTTAATAGTGCCCAACTGTCCAAGTATTTGTGAAGAAATCAGTTGGACATTTATATTTGGGGTCAAAACTCAGTTGGGTTTCTATAGCTTATTTGCAAATAGCTCCCACCATATACTTGTTCATTTCTGAATTTTTACTTCTCTACTTTCTGTGTTATTTTTTTAGTTGTTGATTTGTGCATCCTTGTCCTTCCTGATGGCATGTTGTTTTCAGTTATAAAGTGGTGGTGGCGCTACAAATTTAAGTCTCAATGGAAATACCTTGTTAATTATTATTTTTTAATTTATTTTTTGGATGGTGTTGATTACTATAAGTCTGTAAATATCATCACAGTTTTTTAGCTGTGAAAGCTATAAAGTCAGTACTCTTTATCTTTAATATAGGCCATGCTCTCTGGAGAGCCAAACATTGTAGAGTGTGCTGCTGCTTTGCTGAGAGCTGTTGTGACGAGAAATCCCAAGGCCATGATACGTCTGTACAGCACGGGTGCTTTTTATTTTGCCCTTGCATACCCTGGATCTAATCTGCTTTCAATCGCCCAACTATTCTCCCTGACACATGTCCATCAAGCATTTCATGGTGGTGAAGAAGCTGCAGTTTCCTCTTCACTACCTCTGGCAAAGCGTAGCGTATTGGGTGGACTTCTTCCTGAATCCTTGCTATATGTTTTAGAGCGGAGTGGTCCTGCTGCATTTGCTGCAGCCATGGTTTCTGATTCTGATACTCCAGAGATTATATGGACTCACAAAATGAGAGCAGAAAATCTGATTCGTCAGGTATTACTTCTTCCTTTAATGTATCACTTGCTTCTGAATCTATACTATGTTCTATTTTGGCATTTATATGAAATTAATATCCAAATCTGAATCTCTTTCTTTATTTGCCAGGTTTTGCAGCATCTTGTCGATTTTCCTCAGAAATTGTCACAGCACTGCCATTCCCTGTATGATTATGCTCCGATGCCACCAGTCACATACCCAGAGTTAAAAGATGAAATGTGGTGTCACCGATACTACCTTAGGAACTTGTGTGATGAGATTCGATTTCCAAACTGGCCAATAGTTGAACATGTTGAATTTCTACAGTCATTACTTGTGATGTGGCGTGAAGAGTTGACACGAAGACCGATGGATCTTTCAGAAGAAGAAGCTTGTAAAATATTAGAAATATCTTTGGAAGATGTATCAACTGATGATGCCAGGGAGAGGCGCACTTCTGATATGAGTGAGGAGACATCTCTCTCTAGCATATCAAAGCAGATTGAGAATATTGATGAAGAAAAGCTTAAGAGGCAATATCGGAAACTTGCTATGAAATACCATCCTGACAAAAATCCTGAGGGGAGGGATAAGTTCCTTGCAGTGCAGAAAGCGTATGAACGGCTGCAGGTAAAAATCTACCTTTAAATTACTTTCCAAAGTTGTTAAAAGAACCAGCAATGGATCAAAGCAGAGTGTGTGGAAGGTCCTATATGGATTAATTTCCTTGGATCCAGTTTTAGCAGCTGTTTTCATGCCATACAAACTCAAGCTTTTCTTGTTTTCGTGATAATTTTGTAGTATGACAAAAGTTCAGTACTATAAGCTTTGCTCAGATCTTTCAGCTTCTTTTAAATTTTCCCTTTTTTATCGGTTAAAAACCTAGGACATAGGTTTCTAACTGCTGCACTCAGCAACCATACGCCCCTTTGAGACATTTGTTTATGAGTTTATGTTCTTATATTTATCTAGTCTGTGCATCTCCGGAGTGCTGCGTACAAGCTTCTATTTGGGATTGGCTTGTGGTCATAGATTTTTTACCCCCATAAGCCTGATGAGTGTTTTCAGGCATTATTTTAAATATTTCAGACATACGTAGCTCCTTCAAGTTTGTAATATTTTACCAAATCTATTTATAGGCAACAATGCAAGGGTTGCAAGGTCCACAACCTTGGAGGCTGTTGCTTTTACTGAAAGGACAGTGTATCTTGTACAGACGATACGGTGATGTTCTTGAGCCGTTTAAATATGCTGGCTATCCAATGTTGCTTAATGCAGCCACTGTGGACCAGGAAGATTACAATTTCCTTTCATCAGATCGAGCACCACTCCTTGTTGCAGCTTCAGAACTTATATGGCTGACGTAATTGCTTCATGTTCCCATGCTATTCTATTTCATTTGCTTATTACATTTTGATACAGATAAGGCTAGCTCGTATGTCTTGCTATTTCAGATGTGCATCATCCTCCTTGAATGGGGAAGAGCTCGTGAGGGATGGTGGAATCAAACTTCTTGCAGTCCTTCTTTCCCGTTGCATGTGTGTAGTGCAGCCAACTACTCCTGCAAATGAACCATCAGCGATCATTGTTACTAATGTAATGCGAACTTTTTGTGTTTTGAGTCAATTTGAGAGTACTAGGGTTGAGATCCTTGAATTTTCTGGACTTGTTGATGACATAGTGCACTGCACTGAGCTTGAACTAGCACCTTCCGCTGTTAATGCGGCTCTCCAGACTATTGCCCGTGTTTCTGTGTCCTCTGACATGCAGGATGCATTTTTAAAAGCTGGTGTTTTATGGTAAGTCTGCTCATCTTTAATGTGGCTTTCAATATCTATAAAATGCTTTAAATCAGCCATACTTCAGCTTTATAACTACCTCCATTGCTAATTCATAATACCGTAGCTCGGGTCAGGTGTGTGTTGTTCCCTGAATTAACATCTGGTCTGGGCTTCGGTTGATATTAAAAGTGTCTTGTCTAGGAAAATCCGAAATTTTAGTTTTAATGCATAAAACCTTCCTAATCCCTGCATTGTCAATCATATACCTTGCCTGAATTTTATTTTATTTTATTTTATTTTATTTCAGGTATCTCGTGCCTTTGCTGCTTCAATATGACTCAACGGCTGAGGAGCATGACACAACAGAGTCCCATGGTGTTGGTGCAAGTGTCCAAATAGCAAAGAACTTACATGCCGTACAAGCATCTCAGGCCCTCTCATGGCTTAGTGGTTTGTGTATTGATGAGTGTCCTTCACCTTATAATCAGGCTGCAGCTGATGCTCTCATAAAACTGCTAACTCCTAAACTTGCTAGTCTTTTAAAAGATCAAGTACCAAGAGACCTCCTGTCCAAATTAAACGCCAACTTGGAGTCTCCAGAGGTATTATCTCTGCTATTTGTTCACCTTCTTTGTGTAAATGTTTGAAGGTTTGAAGTTTTGGTTTCGTGCAAACATTCAGGCTATTGATCTGATCCGTCTTTGTATAAATCTGAAGTTGAACGATATTTACGATGGGATTCTCATAGATGGCATGCATATCTTATATGTTGGAAGGACTTGGTTCTTTTAGCATACTAGTATTTGTCGCAATGCATTTAGAGATCTATGGTGTAAACTCTTAAACTTTGACTTGTGCAATGTGGCCGAGTGGTGAGTGGGTGTTGAGAAAAAAATGTTTTATACTGTGCATGATGACTTATTTGTAGTGTACATCTTTCCATGAAAGTGAACGCGTCCTCATTTTTAACTACCATGTCTATGCCATATCTCTTAGAATGGTTTTGATATGCAAGGGGTGATACATGTTTAAGAGTATTGCATTTCTTCTCTAAAAGCTTCTCCTGGCATGTTTTAGTGAGTCCTCTACCCCAAAAACCTTGCCTAACTTGTGTGTACTATCTTCATTTTCATTCAAGCCTTATTGCGAGTAGGCACAGTTCTATGTTTACAGAAAGTGATGGCTACACATAATGCATACTACATAGTCTGCTAGTTTTATTTTTATATTGATATGGTTCATTGCCACTCTCCATAGAATATAAATTTGTTCAGTTACTGAGTTGTCTTATTGCTAGCGGGCTTATTCCATCTTAGTGTTAATATCAAATATATTTCATATCATGATTTATTTATTATTGTTTCTTGTAGATTATCTGGAACTCTTCAACACGAGCAGAGCTTTTGAAATTTGTGGATCAGCAACGAGCTAGTCAAGCTCCTGATGGTTCTTATGACCTAAAAGATTCACATGCCTTTCTTTATAAAGCACTATCCAAAGAGCTGTATGTTGGCAATGTTTACCTGAGGGTTTATAATGATCAGCCAGACTTTGAGATCAGTGAACCAGAGGCTTTCTGTGTTGCATTAGTGGATTTTATAGCTTATACTGTGCAAGCCATAGATTCTGATGCTCAGAAGAAAACTAGTACTAATGGAAATCTTGATGCCCAGGATGGACCCACTACAAGTGGCGGTTCGGATTTCCAGGATGAACTTAACCTCAGTGGTTCCTCCCCCCAGACATCTGAGGTTCAACCTGATTTGGATGGTGGATCAGTTAATAAGCAACACATTCCTGATGAGATCTCAAATGCAACCGGCAAGGAAGAATTTGACCTGGTTAAGAACCTTCAATCTAGTTTGACCGCCCTAAAGGTACTCTTTTCTTGACAAATGCATATTAATTAGAATACTGTAAATATATGCTACAGTTAATTTCCCTCTTCTAATTTGCAGAACCTGCTAACTGGCTATCCAACTTTAGCATCTGTATTTTCTTCTAAAGACAAGCTATTACCTCTTTTTGAATGCTTTTCCGTGCCTGTTCCATCTGAAAGCAATATTCCTCAGCTATGTCTTAGTGTACTGTCACTATTGACTGCATATGCTCCCTGCCTGGAGGCTATGGTTGCTGATGGATCTAGTCTCCTCCTTTTGTTGCAAAATCTGCACTCTGCTCCAAATTGCCGGGAAGGGATTCTCCATGTACTTTATGCTTTGGCAAGCACAGCAGAACTTGCTTGGTCAGCTGCCAAGCATGGTGGCGTCGTATATATTCTTGAACTTCTTTTGCCTCTGCGGGGTAGGTTTTAGTTACTCCCACTTTACTTCTGTTTGTTCTAACTATTAGATAAAGTTTTATTAATTTTGTATGATTTGCAGAGGAAGTTCCCTTACAACAAAGAGCTACTGCTGCCTCCTTGTTGGGAAAACTTGTTGGGCAACCAATGCACGGGCCTAGAGTGGCTATAACTCTAGCACGGTTTCTTCCAGATGGCATGGTCTCAGTTATTAGGGATGGCCCGGGAGAAGCCGTTGTGGTTGCTCTGGAGCAGACGACAGAGACTCCAGAACTTGTGTGGACCCCAGCCATGGCTGCATCTCTGTCTTCCCAAATTTCTACTATGGCATCAGAGCTATACCGTGAACAGATGAAAGGTCGTGTTGTTGACTGGGATGTACCAGAGCAGGCGTCTAGTCAACAAGAAATGAGAGATGAGCCACAGGTATAATATGAAATGTTGCACAACTCTTGTTTTCAGCCTATATTGCTGTTAGTTAACACAATTGTTTCATGTTAATGCAGGTTGGAGGTATTTATGTGCGGCTCTTCTTAAAAGATCCCAAGTTTCCTCTGAGAAATCCAAAACGATTTTTGGAAGGATTATTGGATCAGTACTTGTCATCTATTGCAGCCACTCATTATGATTCTCAAGCTGTTGACCCTGAGCTTCCTCTGCTTCTTTCTGCTGCTCTGGTTTCACTACTGCGAGTGCACCCAGCGCTTGCTGATCATGTAGGATACCTTGGATATGTGCCCAAACTTGTGGCTGCTGTGGCTTATGAAGCTAGAAGAGAAACAATGTCATCAGGGGAGGGAAGTAATGGTAACTATGAGGACAGAACCCCTGAACCAGATGGACCTGAACATCCCGCTCCAACTCCTCAAGAACGTGTTCGCCTTAGTTGTTTGCGTGTTCTGCATCAATTAGCAGCTAGTACCACTTGTGCAGAAGCAATGGCCGCAACCAGTGCAGGGACTCCTCAGGTATCTGTTCTTACTGATTTCTTCCCCATCACGTTGGTTGAAGTGATGGTTCCTTGACTAATCCATGCTAGGCATTTAACTATTATCAGGATAAACTCACATTCAAGCTTTCAAGCTTACATGTAAGCATTGGTTGAATGCTACTATTTTATTTTGAGAAATTCTTGAGTGGACCTGGTTTACCTAAGAAATGTGGACTAACCCAATAAAAATCAGCCACATATATGAGTTTTTTCTTTTTTCCAAATGTGGCTGATTTCTATTGGGCTGGTCCACAGCTTTTACGGTAGACCAGGTCCACTTAAGAATTTTTCTTATATTTTATACTTTGAGATGTTTCTCTTGCTATTATGCTTCTGGTAAATATAATCATTCCAGCGTGCATGTACTTATCACGAAGCTTGGTTTGCATGGTGACAAATTGAAAGATTTTTCATTTTGGGATTTGTTTCTGATGCATTTTTATTACTGTTAGGGGTTTTTTTGTACCATACCCCCTTTCCTCCGGGGCTTATGAAGTGCCAAATTTGTATGAACTTTCATGTATGCCTCATCTGTTTTTTTTTCTCCCCCTCTTCTGGCTTTTCCCAGGTTGTTCCACTTCTAATGAAGGCTATAGGATGGCCGGGAGGAAGCATCCTTGCTCTTGAGACCCTAAAGCGTGTGGTGGTTGCTGGAAATCGAGCCAGGGATGCACTTGTTGCCCAAGGGCTTAAGTGAGTAACTAACTACACTATCTCATGTTTTACCCTTTTGGTCCTAGTTGAACTAGTGAAGCATGTAAGGTGGATTTGGTTCAATAAATTATTGGTCCAATGCTATAACATAGCTTGTAACTCAGAGCGACTTGGAAATTGGTTAAAAACAAATTACACTTGTGTCTTTATGTTCAAGTATAAACTATGCTTTAATGGCTTTCTCACATACATTCCAGTCAAATTTTACGCTTGAGAGTATGTCAACAACATACTGATATATTCGAGTTATTAGGATGTGGATGGTAGATTGATTCACGGATAGATGTTGTTGATTAAGGCTTCCAGTGTATTGAGATATGAAGTTTTCGTGAATTGTGAATATTAGATTCTGCTTTCTGACATTATCAGGCATGTATAATTTACAGGGTTGGCCTTGTTGAAGTGCTTCTTGGGCTTCTTGATTGGAGAGCTGGAGGAAGGAGCGGCCTTTGTGCTCAAATGAAGTGGAATGAATCTGAAGCATCTATTGGCCGGGTGCTCGCAATAGAGGTTAGAGACGGATTATTTGAATTTAGAAACTAGAGTCTAATACAGTGTATTTAGTACTTCAAATTATGAATTTGCATATGTTGATATACAGGTATTGCATGCATTTGCAACAGAAGGGGCCTATTGTAGTAAAGTCCGGGATATATTAAGTGCCTCTGACGTAAGTATACACACACTCATTCAAAGTGCTATTAAGGAAAAATGTAATTATAATGAAGAAATGCCAAAATGGGTCTAAAACTCTAAACATACGTACTGCATTTTGCAGGTGTGGAGTGCTTATAAAGACCAGAAACACGACCT
The DNA here is from genome assembly GCA_027186245.1 of Coriaria nepalensis. Lineage (NCBI taxonomy): Eukaryota > Viridiplantae > Streptophyta > Magnoliopsida > Cucurbitales > Coriariaceae > Coriaria > Coriaria nepalensis. Next base: position 3,730,516 of record CP114484.1, on the reverse strand, counting down.
CTTCCTACCATCAAATGCTCAATCTGCAGCTGCTGGAGTTGCCGGTCTGATCGAGAATTCTTCATCCCGACTAATATATGCCCTTCCAGCCCCCCCTCCCCAACCTTCTGCACGACCTCCTGCTCCCTCCTCATCTTTCTCCAACGGAAAGCATGATCCATCTTGATTTTACTATGCCGCAGCTTGGGGTCTGTATAGCAAGCACACTGTACAGCTTTTGTTTTGTTTTTAATCTCCCTTCTTCTTGGAGATGAACGCATTAGCTTTTCGGTTTTCCTGAGTAAAATGTAAGGGGTTAAAAAGTAGTTCAATTTCTATTTGTAAATTGAGTTGAGCTGGGTCTTTTATCCCGATACTGGGTGATTTTTTCGTGAATATATTGTGAAGTTTACTTCTTTCAACTCAATGTATTAGTTTGTCACTAAGAAAATTGTATATTTTGCTTGTGATTCTACTTTTATAATCATACATATTAGCTACTGTGTCGAATAAATTCTTGGATTCAGCATCCAAGTTTATTCTCAATGGTTATGTATAGTAACTTCAATATCTGATCCGCACTCTAATTCAAGACAATGGAAACTGGGCCATTTTCTTTCTTTTTGGTCAGAAGTAATGAGGTTTTTTTGGTACCTCAAATTGAATAGTGATTGTTGTGCGAGCTAGGAAGCACAAATACATAAAACCACTAGACATATCCGTGTCGGATACCTATCCGATTCCGATATGCCTGCTAAGGATACATACCCAATATCTATCTCGAGTCAAATTACATATCATCGGCTTGCATACGTCTAAGATACGGAGACACATTTAATAAAACACAAGTTAGCTTGATTGAATTTTGGTTGGTGACTTATTTGGTGTATTTATTGATTATATATGTTCCTGAATTTGTAATCATCACCAAACCCTGAAAACATGTTTCTATGTTGTCTCTATTGAATCTTTGAAACTTTTCAGCAAGCCTCCTCGCAAAATAAAGTAGCCAACAGATACCGACTTTTAAAAAGTAGTTATTTATTTTTCCATCTTTTTAAATAGAAATACAACCGCAAATCGACTAATTGAGGCAATAAAAGTTGTAAGCATCTCATGAATACCCAACTCTGACACCTCTCTTTATACACAAATTAATCACATGAGCCGAAAGGAGAGGGGACATAGGTGATAGCTAGAAGTAGAAGTTGTAATAAATTGGCCCCCATTTGCTCATTCATCGTCCTTCTTCCCGACCCGATATGTTAATGACGCCGAATTTTTAGATAATGCCCACTTTTTCTTTTTCTCTTTTTTTTTTTTTCTTTTTTTTTTTTAATTTTTTTTTAAAATTATAATAACAATAATAATAATGATAATAATGTATTAAACTACTACCTATGGCTATATGTGTTATGTTTTATTTTAATTTTGTGTTTTTCGCCGAAAAAAAATAAGGATAAATTTTTCGTATGAAAAGGAGGAAGGATACCATTTTTGTCTACATTTTATTGTTAAAAACATAAAACAAAATCTTTCCCTACACAATTATATACGTACGTTGGATTTTGATTGTCAACTTGAATACTTATTATATAACAAAACGTCAAAACCCCTCTCATCTCAGGTGGTCTTAGTTGGACTCGCTTCCCTGCAACCAAATCTGTGTGAAGAGATGACAAAATACCAAGGTGTCAACTCTTTCAATAAGAAAAATATAATTTTCGAAAGCAACTTCTTCTAAATTTGCTTATGGATCAACAAATTATAACCTACCCCACTTTAAACCACCCGAGCACGATACTAGCTGTGGACATCATGTTTTGTTTGGCTTCGAAATGCTTTTTTTTTTTTCTTTTTTTTTTTTCAAGAAATGATTCTTATTGTTTTATAATATTGAAAAATAATCAAAGATTATAATAAAAAGATAATATTTAGATAAAAATGATATGATTTAATAATTATTTATATTATAGATAATTATCAAATTAATTTAATTATTTTAAGTTTTATGAAAATTTAATCTCTTTATTATTTTCTATTTAATCAATTATCACTATTTATTATAAAAATTTTTATTTTACTTATTCAACTATTAAGATTTAACTTATTATTACTTTATAATATAAAAATTTATATTTTTACCGTCTTTAATTATTGAGATTGAGTCTATAACATTCATCAATAATATAATTATTTTCCACTTTTAAAGAAATTATATTCCACTAAATAAATTATTATTTTCTAATACAAGTATATTCTATTTGTCTCACATAAAAATATGTCGGTATAAAATTAAACGTGGCTAATTTTCAATTAAGCATCGGAAAGGAAAAGATTGGACGGTGGCATGAAATTGGTAAGAATCCTCAATTTTTGCTTTGGTAATTGGTGATGTCTTTTTTTAGGGTTTGTCGTGTAATAATAAAAAAAAAAAAAAAAAAAAATTTTACATGTTTAAGGCAGAAGAAGAGTAAGATTAAATGGCAAAGGAAAGATGTGAGTAAGACAACATTATTAAATCTTAATAAATTAATAATCATTTAATGTAACGGGTAATTATAATATCTCATTAATTAGACTCTAATCAATTACTCTTTTCTAGATATGCACTTGGAGCAATAACAGCCTCTATCACAGCATCGCCATATTGTGTTAACTAGCTCTTGTTCAACAAAGAAATAAAAGATGCTTGACCTAAAGAATAAAAAAGAAATTGAAGAAGATGGCTCGATGTATGCTAGCTAAGCTACTGCCAGGCTGAAAGCTTAATGAATTAGATAATGTGAGAATGATTTCTTTCCTTTTTGACTGCATACTAGCAATAATTCTTGATTATTCCTATTTTTCAACCACAAAAGCTAATCGCCTAATCCTGTCAAACTTGACTGGTCAATTTAGCTGTCGTGCAAGCCTACCATTATGTATTATGTGGATTTTAAATATATTTAATATATTACTAATGGTTTTTTTTTAGTAGAGTTTATAATTTATAAATAAGAAAATGGAGGAATTTTAGGCTATTTTAGTATGTATATTGTTCTGGGATTACAAGTCTATCATCTAATCCGACCATATTAAACAACTCATTTTTTTAAAATCGAAATATTAGATTAATTATAAAACCAATTAAGATTATTTTAACATTCTCTCACTTGAATATACATCAATCTAGCTATTTTATAAAACAAGTTATTTTCAAAAAATGACTCTCGAGTTAAACTAGTTACAAATTTTATGTGGCTCTAATTTTAAAAATAATATGGTTGAATGAATACATCTCTAACAAATCTGATCTAATAAAGCAATTAACATCATATCAAAAAGGTAGTTACGCCATTTAACGACATAGTACTTTGATAGTCACAAATACTAACCAACTTTATTGACATGGATCACAATGTGGTAGTGTAGTAAGAAAAATAAAATCTATAATGTGATCTCGAATATATTATTTCTTTATTTCCACATGCGTCAACAGTAAACTGTTTAGAGAAATCAATTCCTCTCCCACCATTTACTTAACCAATAAGCTTGCAAGAGGATTCAATCGGCTTCAATCATAAGCCTTGTATGTCTTACTTTACAGTCTTGAGACTTTTTTTTATTGGTGTCATACTTGAGACATACCCAATGAACAAATCAGTCATATTTAAGATAGACATCAAATCTTAAGATGTTAATCATTATGATATTTATGTGCACAAATCATTCTATACATATATAATGATTATCAATAATATCATAAAATCATCCATATAAGTAATATACCAAGAATACACGAACAAACATACAAACATATGGAAAGAAACAATCATAAAACAATACAAGACATGAAAAATAATACTCCTACTAACCAAATATATCAGAAAATCCCAAAATGCCATATTGCTAGCATGTCCCTTAAAGGCTTTGGTTCATAGTCCATTGGTTAATAAATCAACTATCATAATATTTGTATTGATGTGCTTTATTACAATGTCTCCATTCATTACAAGATTCATGATTGGAATATACTTTATTTTCATATGCTTTAAGCTACTAAAAATTTAAGTGGTTTCAAGATATAATCAATTACTATAAACTCAAAAATGAAGTTTCTGAACTACACAACATGTATAGCAACCTCATATTATGCTAATGGTCAAACCATTACTTTCCAGCAAGACATCTTCTACATAAAATGACCAAAAATATAAACTTGCTTCCACAGATCTATAAATATCTTTGTTGATCGACTTTATTTAAAAAAATTAAAGAATTCATATTTCCATCGATTTCAGATAGATCTCTTTAGTTTATGTACCAATTATTTATTACCAACCTTGATGAATCCTTCAAGTTATACCATATAAACATCCTAGCTCAAGTCACCATTAAAAAGTAAACTTTAAGGGTTTCAACCTAGAAGTAAAGAGTCATATTGAATCCATACATCATACTTATTATCCTTATAGGTGCGATTCCACCTTTTGCCTACACCATCTTATTTGGGACTCCTTGACAATTTATTATAGGAAACAGTCTCACATTCATATAATTATTATGTAAATAATTTCATATTATCTCTAGTTTCACCAACTTTTCCCAAGAGGTTTAGATTAATTTTTTACTTGTTCATTGAAGGTGGTCTGATACAAAGTAAGTGCTCAACATTAAGAAATATTCATGTGAGAAAAACAAAATTTATATCACCATATAACGAAATGGAACAACCAACTCTAGAATCTAAAAGTAAAATAACTTCATTATTCCCAAAAAATGATAATTAATTTCATCTAACATTAAAAAAGAAAAAGCCAAAAACCAAAAAAAAATTATACTAAACGACAGTCTATAAAAGAAAAATATTTCTCAAAAGTTATTCATTCTTTAAGCTTTGATTAATGTCTCATAGGTTTCCATCTCCTCATCAACACCTTATTCTTTGATCCTATTATGTTTTTTTAACCATGAAAATTACTTAGTGTGCTCAGCCTTCTTATGACCATTATTCTTGTAGAAAAAAATACTTTTTCTTTCTGAAAAGTAGTTATAGAGTCTCTTACCTTGTGGGTCTTCCTAGTACCATCTTCACATCCCATATTAGAAGTATGATGTCTTGATTCATTTAATACAAATAAGGCAACTACACTACCTTATTTCTTAAGCTTATCCTCCTCAGTCACACACTTCGAAATAAAGTCTTTAGCTTTCCAAGTTTCATTTTGCACATTGTAGGCTATTTTGATCTGGCTGAACTCAGGAGGAAGTGAATTTAGAGAATGATAGATGGTGAAGTTTTCATGAATGTCTATCTTATAACTTTGGAGCTTAATAAACCAGCTTAAGGATATATTCTCTCACACCTAGTATATGATCATATTTTAAACGCAGCATTTCTCCCAACAACTTTCCAGCCTCGACCTAATCGGATGTTTGGTACACTTATTCTATAGCAGCAAGAAAATCTTTGGCATTTTCGGTTTTAGGCAAGCCACTCTTAAGGTGCTCAGAAATGGTCATCTTCATCAGCTTAAGACTCAAACGATTCAATCTCTACCACCTCTTATAAAGAGCTTTCTCATCAGCAGTACTCGTGGCAGTGGGTTTCTCATCGATCCCTAAGGCGAGATTAATATCAGCAATTCCAAGGGCACACTCAATATCATCTTTCCATTTCTTAGAATTACTTCAAGTGAGGACCTCAATTACAATACTATTACTATTCACGACAATGGAGACTATATTCACTACAAAAATGTAATATTTTTATATTAGTTCAAAATATGGAAAATTAGAATAAGATTTAGCACCGAATAAACCTTATTCATTAAGACAGTCTAGCCATATCATTGTAACTCCTATTTAGGTAGAGAATATAATATGCTATAGGTCATCCTTCATATAAAGCCAACTAATGATAGTTCTTAAAGCTCGAAGAGTTTATTGCCTTTGGGCAAACAAACCCTCTAGGTGTAATATCTCATTCAATTGCTTCCCATTGTTAGATAAATTTTGTAACATAAATATTATAAGAGATATATTAGATTAATAATTAAGTAAGACTTGCATATTAAATAGATTAAGATAGAGATCATGTATGTATAATAATAATAATTGTATGCAATAACTAAAAGAAATCATGTTCCTTAATGTTTGAGAAATCATTATAAATCTTAATGAATAAACTACTATGTCAGTTAACATTCATATCAATCCATTATAACTCTCAAAATCGAGATATATAAAAATTTAATGGGAGCCTAAGAACAACTTGCATACAAAAAAATTGTATGTATACATGCGATCAATCCGAATAAGATTAAAACCCCTTTAATCTCTTTATTTATTGTATTCAAGTGTGTCTTTCATAATATATTCATTTAAATTTTCAAACTTTTAAGTATTAATGAATCTCTTTGTTTCAATATGTTACACATATATATTAGGAGAGTGCCAATGTATTTTAACCTCTCCATAACACATAAAATTTCTAAGAATTTTATTTTCCAAAAATTATTTATTTTCTTAGAGAGTTGGGCTAATTACCTTAATTTTAACAATATTTAATTAATAATAAATACTTAAAATATCATAAAATTAAATTAAAATTTATAATTTAACACAAAATCTTGCAATCTTAGAACTATGCACATGCCTGCCTCCACGGACCGCCACCTGTGTGTGGGCCCTCAATTGCAGTTACTGTTTATAATCTAAAAATTTGAGAAATAACTTTAGTAAAATTAAATTTAAAATTAAATATAGTTAACTCGATTTTGTTTTTTGTTTTTTTTTTATTATAAAATTATTCTTATTCTTAAAAGATATAATTAATATAAATATTTAAATCTCAATATAAATTCTAAATGAAATTCAAATTCTAACCAAAAATTTAAGATGAAAAAAAAAATGTGAATTTTCAATCAATTATTCAGTTAGAAATTTTCAGGGTCTAGAAAAAAAATTAATAAAAAAATAAAAAAATAAAAGAATCTTGAAAAAAAGGAAACCATGTAGTGGGCATATAGAGAGCTGGCAACAGCGTGCCAACTGTAATGCCAAATGACTAAAGTAACCTTCTGAATTTTAAGGATAACGGGATCGCCCAACCCTAAACTTTAATATTCTTGTTATTTAATATTATTATTTGACAAGAGAAATGAAAACTACAATAATACGAAAATATTTATATACATTATTTTCCCTATTAATTGATACGTTTGATGCATCTAATTTGGTGAGCTACTATCATCGATAGATAGGTGGACTATGTTTGTCTTGATGTTTCTATACATTTAATTTAATTGAAAACATAATTAATAAAATTAAAAAATTAAAAATTAAAAATCCAAAGACCGACCACCACAACTGAAGAGCCATCATGATAAAACACTTACGACATTTATACTTTATTAACATACATATTATAATGAAGAGGCGTGCAAATGGAGGATGCTATGGCATAAATGTTTGCAAAGGCCAACATAATTGGTGAATGGGCGAAGTTTAGAGCAATTTGATCTAGCAGTATATCTGTATATCTGGAGACGTTTTAATTGTCTGATCTGCCAACCGATGGATAACTATCCTATTTAGGGAGCGGGGTGGGGGAAATATAATCGCCCTATTTATAGCGGAGCAAATACGATAGTTATTATCGATGGTTTATGGGATGAGCCCAAACCGGATGTCCCAATAGGCTGCCTTTAGGTTTGAACCGGTAACTTGACGGATCTTTGTTGGGTCAAAAAAATTGGGTTGGTATAAAATACATAACTTGATCTATTTTAGATATAATAGATTGTTATGAGCTATTTTGGAGATAATAGAAAGTATGGGGTTGCTTTGGGATTAATGGAAAAGAGATAAATGATCTCTCACTTATATCCGCGACTAAAACAATGTGTAATTACAGATCTGAAAAAAGAAAAATAGAAAAGCCTCTCCTTTCTTATCTCCTACGCACATGCGACGTCTGCGATCTTGGCCGATTTGCTCCGTTGATCTCCATACCTTCCGGTGGTTTGATCAACTTGTGATTTATGTTTGCTATTATTACTCTTTCCTTATGATTCTTGGATTAGATTATTTTAGGTTACAACCTTAGCTGAAAATAAGGTTAGTGATTGCGTAATCTTTATTGAATTTTTAGTTGATGTTGGATGATCTTATGTATTAGTGGATTCAGGATTTAATTGTGTGTTTGTAGTGGAACTTTATTACTATTGCAAATGAGATTCTTAGAATTCTAAAGCTCGAGTAGATGTAATCTAGCTTGATCAATTTGATCTCATAGACGAGAACCACTATAATTTCTTGTATATTTTACTTTTCTTGCTTTGATTAATATTGTAAAATTGGCAAGAAAATGTTATAGAAAAATTTAAACATAAACTGAAAAATATTACTGTTCATAGGGAGAAGAAACTTGAACTAAAATTACAACAGTGGTGTTAGAACATAGGTTGAATCAAGGTTGTGAAATCATAAAAATTTTCTTGGTTGCTTGATGATTGTATAAAAGGTTTTGCATATTAGTCTTGATTGAATGATTGTTGTATGTTATTCAGTGAATGATCTTGACTTGGTATTATGCATATTGTATGATTGGAGATTAAGCATTAGAAATTGTTTTGATTTCTTAAACATTACCTTAAGTTCATTTAGATCTATATTTCTTTGGTATTTGTTGTGTTGATAGGTTCAAGCATCTAGTCAGTTGAAATTGTTTGCAATTTATGAAGTGATTTGAGTGTAGTGATATAATTTTTAAACAAAGAAAATAGGAAAATACTTGCTGAATTTTTTGGTTCGAGTGTGTATTGCATTTTTTTTGTTTATTGATATGATGACCATCCGGATGGAAATCCCCATATTTGATGGTAAGTCCGATTATGGGACTTGAAAGAAGAGGATGAGGGCTCTTCTATCACATAACAAAGTTGTCATAGCATTGGAACAAGATGATACTAAGTGGATAGCCACAACGATTGCTAAACATGCATAAATTGATCAAGAGGCATACAATCTCGTGATCATGCACTTGGAAGATAATATTCTCTGAAAGGTAGATAGGACAGAGATATCTTTGCCTCTGTGGGGTAAGTTTGACTCACTCTATGCAACTTAATCTACACATAATCTAGCATATCTAAAAAGCACACTTCTTAATTGGAAAATGGGTATGTCAAAGAATATAGATGATAACTTAGACGAGTTCTTATAAATGAACTTAGCTTTAAAGGGAACCATTAATGCATTAAATAATTCTAGTCGAGCCATGATATTGCTTCAATTTATTTCGGATTACTATATAGTAGCAAAGAATGCATTGAAATATGCGGGTGGCGAACCTAAATTTGACTTAGTTATAACGGGACTTAAGGCTAGGGAATTATAATTAAAAATAAGTAAGAGAACCAACATAAACTCGTTATTAAAGAGAAATATGAAAGAAATGATTCTAGTCAATTTTATAGAAATCTTAAGAAAAAATAACAAGTTAAAAGAAATATAATAAAGAAATTAGGAATTATCATCATTGTAATAAAACTGGTCATTTAAAAAAGGATTGTCATGCTTTGAACAATAATAAAAAGGGACCATCTCCAGAAAATCATGAAGGAAATGTGGCTAATACAACTTGCATTTCTAAGGTCCTAAATATTTCACAAGATATTATTGTGAATGATTGGATCTTGAATTTATGTTGCACATTCCACAGGAACTCGAATCGAGAGTGGTTCAATGACTTTAAAGAATTAGAGGACGGTATGGTTTTCATGGGGAACAACCAAACTTGTGATATCTTAGGGATATGAAACATAACCTTAAAGTTGTATGATGGTAGGATAGTTATGCTATCTAAGGTTAGATACTTTCTGAAGCTAAAATGAAACCTTATATCCCTAGGAACCTTAGATGAAGGGGTCTATTCGTATAAGGCAAAAAATAGTATGTTGATTGTTTCTAAAAATGGAAAACCATTATTTAAGTGTGTTAAGAAACATGGTCTTTACATTCTTTATGGTTATTACTTTGATGCTAGCTTCGATTTTGCACTTATTTCTACTAATCAAAATACGATAGAAAAATGACACCTTAAGCTTGGGCATATGAGCCATATGGGTTTAGAAGTGCTAAGTAAGCAATGATGCTTTGTTAAGAATTCTATTACTTCTCTTGATTTTTGTGAGACATGTGTGTTAGGAAAATAACATAGGCTAAGTTTCCATAAAGGAATTCACTTAGCTAGGGATTATTTGGAATACTTGCACGCTGATTTGTAGGGTCCTGAAAGGGTTCAATCCCACAGTGGTAGTATATATTTTTTGTCCATTATTGATGACTTTAGTAGAAAAGTGTGGGTTATCTTATTGAAGTCTAAGGATGAAACTTTCGATAGGTTTAAAGAGTGGAAGGTATTAGTTGAAAACCAAATAAATAAAAAGGTTAGAAATCTTAAGACAGATAATGGTCTTGAGTTTTGCAATGTTATATTTAATAATTTTTGTAAGGAGAATGAGAATATTATATATAGAAGGGTACCTAGGACTCCTCAACAAAATAAAGTGACAGAGGATAAATATGACTCTACTAGAGAAAGTGAGATGTATGATGTTCACCTCGGGTCTTCCTAAGGGTTTTTGGGGAGAAGCGGTTAAGACCGCCGCCTACTTAGGAGTCCGTCAACTGTTCCTGATTTTAAGTGTCTGAAAGTGGTGTGGTTGGATAGGAAACCTAGCTTATAACACTTAAGATTTTTTGGATGTGCGTCTTATGCACATAAAATGGATAGTAAGCTTGACCTTAGATCTCAAAAGTGTACCTTCTTGGGATATGAGAAAGGTATTAAGGGGTTTATGTCATGGGCTAAAGAGACCATAGGAATAAGGGTTATTGTTAGTAGATATGTCATTTTTAATGAATCCATATTTCCATGCAAGTCTACTAACATTGATGCAGGTACTTCCTCTTTGGAAAATAGTCTAACATTGAGGTGAGGGATGCAACCCCTACTATCCAAACTGAACATCAGGTGGAGGGCACCTCTCTCGATGATCTGTCATCACATGATGATGTGATTGTCATACCTGATGAGCTGGATCAAAGACTAGATACTACTGAGACTCTAGATGAGTCAAATCATGATTCAATAGCTGATTACCAATTAGTAAGGGATCAAGAAGAGAGGCAGGTAAAACATATCCCTAGATATTCATATGCAGATCTTATCTACATTTCTTTGGTTATAGATGTTAAGGTTCAAGGAAACGAACCGTTAAGCTTTGATGATGCAATGACATTCTCGAGAAAAAAGTAGTAGATAGATGAGGAGATGGAGTCAATAAATACTAACAAAACATGGTTTCTTTTTCCAAGATTGGAAAAACAAAAACTCATCAATTGTAAGTGGATCTACAAGGTAAAGGTATAAATTCTAACCCTCCTAGATTTAAGGCAAGACTTGTAGGTAAGGGGTTCATACAAAGGGAGGGAGTGGACTTTAATAAAAGTTCCTCACCGGTTGTAAAATTTAAGACTACAAAGATCATGCTATCACTAGTAGCCTTTTAGGGCCTTGAGTTAGAACAAATGGATGTAAATATATCATTTTTGCATGATGAGTTAGATGAGACTATATACATGAGTCAACCCCCTGGTTATGTTGATAAGAAATACCTCGAGCATGTTTGTCTATTGAAAAAAAAATCCTTGTATGATTTGAAATAATCACCACGGCAATGGTATATTAAGTTTGACTCATTTATAGTGAAAATGGGTTTCACTAGAAGTAGTTATGGCTCTTGTTTTTATTTTGCACGTAAAAATTTTGTTTACGTTTATTTGTTGATTTATGTAAATGACATGCTTATAATAAGTAAATCATAAATAAAAGTAAATGAACTTAAGAAAAAGTTAAAAATAGAATTTGATATGAAAGACTTAGGGCATGCAAATAGGATCTTAGGAATGAGAATTTTTACAGATAGAAAAAGTAAGTCTCTAAAAATGAATCAAAAGTCATATCTTAAAAATATTAGTGTTTGGTTTGAGGTGGAGGGTTGCAAACCAATTTTTTTACTGTTAGCAAATCACTTTATTCTAAATAAAAATCAAAACTCCAAAACCAATTCTGATTTAGTGAAAATGGAGCATATTCCCTACTCTAATGCCATAGGATCTATTATGTATTATATGATTAGTACCCGTTCGGATTTGTAGTTTTCTATTTCTTTACTAAGTAGGTTTATGTCAAATCCTTGTTTAATACATTAGAATGCATTAAAGTGGTGGTTGAGGTATGTTACTAGTACTAGTAGTGTAGGTTTATATTTTCATAATTGGACTAACTTTTTGGATTTAGTTGGTTTTGTAGATAGTGATTTTGCAGGTGATCAAAATTTTCAGAAGTCGACTACCTTATTCTAATTCCTATTGGGCGGTAATTGTGTTAGTTGGAAGACACAATTACAACCGTTGGTGGCTCTTTCATTAATGGAGACGGAGTATGTAGCCATGACAAACGCATTCAAAGAAGCTGTATGGTTACAAGGGTTGCTTAAGAAAGCAGGCATATTAAATGGTAAATGCACAATGTTTTCAGATAGTTAAAGTGCGATCCACTTAGGTAAGAATCCTGTACACCACAAGAGGACTAAATATATAGATGTTACATACCATTTTATTTGTGATTTTATTACTTCGGGTATAGTGCACATATCAAAAGATCATATAGAAGAGAACCCATCAAATATGGGAACAAAGATTGTTACTGTAACAAAATTCAAGCATTACATGGATTTGTAACATTTGGGGTGACATGTAAAAATTGGGCTATGAGGGATTTCCGAGAAGTTTTCGTTGTGGCATAGTGATATAATCAGTTTCAGCTCAAGGTGGAGATTGTTGATGGTTTATGGGATGATCCCAACTCGGGTAGCCCAATAAGCTACATTCGGGTTCAAACCAGTAACTTGAAGAATCTTTACCAGGTTAAAGAAACCGGGTTGGTATAAAATATATAATCGAGTCTATTTTGGAGATAATGGATTGTTATGGGTTATTTTGGAGATAATAAAAGGTGTGGGGATATTTTGGGATTAATCGAAAAAAGAGAGCTTCTCTCTCACTTGTATCCACAACTAAAACAGTGTGCAATTACATATCTAAAAAAAAAAAAAAGCCTTTCCTCTCTTCTCTCCTGCGCACGCACAAAGTCTGTGATCTTAGCCGATTTACACTGTTGATCTCCATACCTTTCAGTGGTTTGATCAACTTGTGATTTCAGTTTGCTATATTCCTCTTTCCTTGTGATTCTTGGATAGATTATTTTCGAATTAGGTTAAAACATTAGCTGAAAATTAGGTTAGGGATTATGAATTCTTTGTTAAATCGTTAGTTGATATTGGACGATCTTGTGTATTAGTGAATCTAGAATTTAATTGGGTATTTGTATCAGAACTCTATCACTATTGCAAATGAGACTCTCGGAATTCCAGAACTCGAGTGAATGTAGTCTAGCTTGATCGATTTGATCTCGTAGACGAATCACTATAATTTCTTGTATCTTTTACTTTTCTTATTTTGATTAATATTCTGATATTGAGATGAAAATATTATAAACAAATTTGAACATAAACAAAAAAATATTAATATTTATAGAGATGAAAAACTGAAGCAAATTTGAACTAAAATTGTAATAATTATTTTTAGTCTAAAAGTTATCCCCACCTATTAACCTAAATAGAAAATAGGGCGAATGGCGGATATCAAATATCCAAATCAAATAGTAGATAGGACGACCGATTACACAACTTTAATTTAAGTCACTTCGATCGTTCTTTTAATAAATATTTTATCATTTTAAATTTTTTATCATTTAGAGTGAATTCATTTTCAAAGTTTCTTCCATTCCTCTACCCACACACTATAAAATACACTCTCATCATTACTAGATCAACGCACCCCATTCAAGTAAAAACATGCATTTTTACCGAACCGAGCCACCGACCATTACATTATTGGCAGTTTGCTGAAACAGAGCATCGAAATATAAGAACTAAGATGTTGGTAAATAAAATTAAATCCTAAAAAAAAAAATCGAAATTTTGAAATAATAATAATGAAAAATAAATAAAGGGTAGAAAAGGTAATTAAAAAATATACCAATAGAAAATTTGGAACGTTAAAAGGCGGGAGGGGCCAGGTGTCAAAACTATATAACAAGTTCTGGACGTCAATTCTCTACCGCTTATCACCGCTGGCCCTAAACTCTCTCTCTACCCGAAGAAGAAAAAACTCAGAAAGAAAGAAATTTCGAAAGCAGAAAAGATAAGGTGGCCAACGCGAGAAGGAGGAGAGATCTCAAACCCTAGAATCAACTACAAGAGTCGCGGTTTATTGGTGCAATAGCTCTCACCATTCTGATTCATCTGCTACTGAGTCGGATTCTTCTTCATTGCCTTCTTTAGAATTTGGTCGTGCAGTTTTGTTTCATCTACGAGCTGAATTAGGTACGGATGAGATCATTTTCTTTCTTGTTGTTCGATTTTTTATAATCTAATTTGGAACTTGTGTTTATGTTTGTGCCTATCGATACTTGAAGAGAATGAGCATTGAGGTTCTCTGCTCTGTTTCGTGGAGTGGCCTTGAGAAGCAAAATGCTTCTAGGAAATGAAGATCTCGTTTTTTTTTTTTTTTTTTAAATTTCTTTTTTTATAGAAATTATATATTCTGTTTTTGTTCCTACATTTTCTCGGCCAACAAACGTGCTTAAAAGTTTTCTCATCTGTTTATGTCTTATTATACTGGATTTGCTTAACTGATTTAAGCGCGTTGGGTTCACTGTCAATTTTATTTGTTTTTAATTTGGGACGAATGCAACAATGGACGTGATTGCTTGGGTTTTCTTCTGATTGGAAGCTTTTTTAGTTTTTCTTCTGATTGTTACCTGGTATCTTAATTTGGTTGTTCAAGTTTTTAGACTAGATCTACTCTGATTACACTGCCGAATTGCACGAAACTGTTTGCCCATTTTGATTTTCCCAATTATTTTAAAGCGTATCAAAAGTCTAAGATTTCCTTCTATTTGTTTTGGATTTTTAGTTCCTTCTTTTTTTAGCCCTGTTCTTACAAATTTGTTTTATCCCTTTATTTTCTGGAAGGTGCTTTGATTTGAATTAACCCCGTTCTTCCTCTGTATAGTCTGCTGGACTTTTTTTAACTGGGTAGAAACTGGAAATGAAGTAGCATATGTAGAAAGAGTCCCTGTGGGTTTCATGATGAAAAAAAAGTTTGTTCTTTACTACATTTTTTTTAATCCTGTTTTGCGAAAATTTGAAACCACAAACCACACAAATGTATTGTACCAAAAAGGAAAATTTGGGTCTTGAACATGACAGGGTGAAGAGTCTTTTCTTTAGATCCTTGAAACTAGAATGCTTTCTAGGTCATTCACCCTTTGATTAAAGATAAGAACCTACTAACTAAACGATAAATGGTTGATAGGTTTCCCTTTTTCTGTTTTAATTGAGTTATCTTAAACTCATTTTCTCGAAATAGGGAAGGTTGGGCTTTTTTTAAATTTATTTATTGTAACTTGTTAACGATTTGTCTTTATCTTAAATCATCTGTTGTTTTTTGCTGACTCGTTGATTTGGTTTCATGTGATGCAGTGACATCTTGACTGCCTGATCCTTCTTGTGAAAGAACCCGCCAAATTTTCTAGCAACAAGTTTACTGGTTTGCTACTAACTTTAACTGACAAATTGGTTGTAAATTTAATCATGGTTGCTACTGCTGCGACAAATTTGTTCTTTCCCGTTTCTTCTCCTTCCCCTGACCCTGGAGCAAAGACTACGAATCTCGGAGGTGCCTCTGTAAGTCCAGCAGGAAGGAAGTCTAAATCTACTTCTTCTGGAAGTTTGCAGGTTAAGGCAAATGCCCATGCTCCTCCTAAGATCAATGGCACTTCTGTAGGTTTTACAAAGCCCTTGGAAGGTGTCAGAATTGATGGTGACCTTCCTTCACACGCCCCGAGGACTTTCATCAATCAATTACCTGATTGGAGCATGCTTCTTGCTGCCATCACAACTATCTTCTTGGCTGCTGAGAAGCAGTGGATGATGCTTGATTGGAAACCTAAGCGGCCTGACATGCTTATGGACTCATTTGGTTTGGGAAGAATTGTTCAGGATGGTCTGATTTTCAGGCAGAGCTTTTCAATTAGATCCTATGAAATAGGTGCAGATCGTACAGCATCTATAGAGACAGTAATGAATCATTTACAGGTGTAATCATTTCGTAATTTAAATCTTGTAAAGGGAACTGGATTTTAAGTATAGATTATTTATGTCCGGTGATAAGAATCGTACTTTTTACTGATTATCGCCACACCATGTTTTGAAGACTTTTTTTCCTTTTTAATCTAAAATGGGGATATCAGTTTTACTAAATTGGTTTTTATTTTTAAATGCAGGAAACAGCACTTAATCATGTTAAGGATGCTGGGCTTCTTGGTGGTGGATTTGGCTCAACACCAGAAATGTGCAAGAAGAATCTGATATGGGTGGTTACAAGGATGCAGGTTGTGGTAGACCGTTATCCTACTTGGTATGTCATTGGATTCCTCCCCTCTTTTTTTCTTGGCTACTGATATTCTTCTCTCAGTGTACTCTTTTTAGTTATTCAGTATGACCTGCGTGTTTATTCATTGACATGTGTCATTTGTGCTTTGGTAGTCAATATCTCATTTATTTCAAACAATATCTCCACAATACGAAGATGTCCATTATCTAGTAATCATGAGTTGTGCCAGGATGACACTATTACATTCTCTTTAATTTTGTTGGGATTATAAGAATCCATGGAATGTGTATGAATCTGAAAAGCTTCAACCTAAACACTGGAACTCTCGTTGGCTGTCTTCTTAGTTCTGTTGTTACCCATATGAAACTAAAGATATAGATATTATCTTCTAGACTTTGAAGAGTGTAGAAGAAGAAAAACAAAATGATGTTCACTCTCGTTGTTCATGAAAATGATAATATACGTTAGACTTTCTATTTTGAAATCAAGTTCATTCTCTAAAACCTTTCCTGTGATTCTCTTTCTAAGATTTTGTTAACATAATCTTACAGGGGCGACGTTGTTGATGTAAACACTTGGGTCTGTGCATCTGGAAAGAATGGCATGCGACGTGATTGGATAGTCCGTGATTGCAAAACTGGTGAAATGCTAACAAGGGCCTCTAGGTAGGCTCCATTTCCCTGCTTTCATTTCTTCAGTCAATTGTTTTCCTGATGCCTGTGACTGAAAATGGAGCTATCTGTAACTTTTACCAGTTATTTTATCATTAGAGGTCCACAAAGATCATCCTCTAAGGTGTATAGTTTTGAATGGCATGATTATCATGCATATTTTGTTGGAATCCAAAAAAAGTCGAAACAGTTAGAATTCTTCAAAATACAATGAGTAATTGATTTATGAGGCATGTGAAATGCTTACTGACAAGTTTTCACCTCCTGAAGTTTGGTAGCAAGGAGGTTTGTTTTTTTTGGCAAGTACACTGTACATATCCATAATAACAAGGATTAATTAATTGTGATTTGTTGTTTTGTTTTGCATGTTTTCAGTGTCTGGGTGATGATGAATAAAGAGACGAGAAAATTGTCGAAGATTCCTGAAGAAGTTAGGGCCGAAATAGAGCCTTATTTTCTAAGTTCTGCTCCTGTTGTGGAAGAAGATAGCAGAAAACTTCCTAAACTTGACGACAACACAGCTGATTATGTTTGTACAGGGTTAACTGTAAGTTGCTCCCGTTTTATGTTATAAGATGATTAGTAGTCCTTACTGACTTTGTTTCACATTGTAACTTCTATGTGGTGTCACAAGTTTTTATATGCCATTTTGGCTTTCGTTCAAAGTTCTTCGGGCACAATTTCCATGGGCCTCTTAAATGATCATATATCCCAGATTGTCAAAAGCTGGCAAATGAAATTCTATTGTTCCATACATTTTATTTTTCTTCAGAATTTTCCTTTACAAAACCCATAACAAAGTCTTATCCAAACTAACTCTTAATCTTCTGTTTCCTCGTACTAGTTGCTTCCCATTATAATCTGTTCTATTTATAATTGTGCAGCCTAGATGGAGTGATCTTGATGTCAACCAGCATGTTAACAATGTGAAGTATATAGGTTGGATCCTTGAGGTAGATAACATTTGTTGCCGTTAGATTCAGTTTCTTCATTGCTGTTCTAAAACCCCATACATTGTTTTCCTGTTTATATGTGTGTTTATGAACACTTCTACAATAATTTTTAATTTAATTTAGTTCTAATCATTAAAATCAACAGACCCTTTAAAAATAACATCACTTCCTTTGTAAATTTTTTTTGGGTAATTATTTGAGAGGTGGATTGTATCTTCTTTATTTATTTACTTTTGTGCAGACTACACCGCTTCCCATCATGGAGAGTCGTGAACTCTTATCCTTGACCTTGGAATACCGTAGGGAGTGTGGGAGGGACAGTGTGGTGGAATCCCTTACTGCTGTATCTGGTTCTGGGATCAGCACTTCGGCTAATCATGGAGATACGGAGTGCAAGCACTTGCTACGTCTCAAAAACAAGGCCGAGATTGTCAGAGCCAGGACTGAATGGAGGCCCAAATTCGCAAACAATTTCGGCTCTCTCGGACAAATTCCAGCCGAAAATGCTTAAAATTTTCTTAAGAGGTTTCTCTTATAGCTGGAGACAGTATTCGATCCATCCCCATGCTGTACGTCCATTGCTTGGTGTAAAACCCTGCTTCTGTTCCTCAGATTCAAATATTTCTTCACCTCTCTCTCTCTCTCTCTATATATATATAATATAAATATTCTTATCTGCTCCATTCTCTCTGATCTGATCTCTTATGTGAAGAAAAAGAAAAAGAAAATTCATCCACATTTGTAAATTAGGTATGGCCTATGTTCTGTATTTCTCCTCACTCAGAAACAAGTTATGAAATTACAAAGGTAAGAGTTGTTGCTCAGGCTTGTGGGATGGATGGTTCATGGTTAGGACTTTCCTTCTAAGGATGTATTCGCTTTAGCTGTCTGGATGTTTCATTCATGTTACTGATTGGACAAATCATGTAGATTCACTCTTTGCACTATCTATTTATTGGTTAATTGATTCTTAATTTATTTTAATTAGAGTTTGGGGGGTGTCTTCTCCTTGATTTATGGTTTTTGTTTTAATACTAAATAATTGAGAAATTAACAACATTAGGGGTATGTTCTAGAAACTACTAAAATTCGAGTAAATTGAAATCGTGATTTTATGGTTCTTTATAGTTAGGTTACGCGAATGTAGACTCAGATGATATGTTAATTTTTTCTTTCTTTCAAGTTAAGGGTCTTGCATTTATGGAAGGGACAATGTTTATAGAATCGGTGAAAAAGCCCCTCCCAACCACGGTAGAGAAAAGATTGGTTTAATCCTACTAAGTAAGACGTACCCTCTTTACAAAGCGTGGTAACAAAGCAACCAAGCGATTTACACTAAGCAAACTAAAACAGATCTAAACAAATGATTAGAAACTAACTAAAGAAGTAGCAGCTCAAAAGAAAACTACTAGGTTATCTCGGTTCACAGACCTCCCAGGAGAAGCAAGCAGCCCAACAAAGCTGAAGCCCACAACCATTAACTACCCAATAGCCTAAACAAAGAAAATATAGCAAGAAGACAAAGAGAAAGTAAATACAAACATACACCACATAAACCAAACCCTTAAACTCAGATCTAGCAGCCTCCTTCAGTCTTCACGCTAGAACCAAAGAATACCAAGCGCAGAAGCTTCAAAGCACCCAAACACTCAAGCAAAGAAATCCAACAGTGAAGCTAAATCCAATTTCAATCGATGTCAGCCTCATCAAGTTCATTCGCAGCAGAGAACTCAGAAGAGCCAAGAGCCACACCAACACGATTCCTCTTGGAAGCAAGAGCATCCCTTTCTAGAACCAGGCGCAAAGGAGAGGGGGGTTCGAGAACCCAACCAGCAACTGGGTGCATCTCTTGCTTGAAACTAGAGGCTACCCAATCAGCAGCCAGATTTGTTGATCTGTTGATCAGTAAAAGCTTCCATTGATCAAAGGTCAGTCGATTCCAAAACTGCTTCAAGATATCCGATACCATCCAATCATTAGCAGAGCCCTTCTCTTCTTGATTTAGAGCATAAACCACAGAAGCATCTCCCTCAAAAGCCACATTTTGGAAGCCCCTCTTAGTAGCCAGAGTACAACCCTCTACTAAGGCCATTGCTTCAGCCCCAGACGCCGAACAAGCAAACCGAGAAGAGCCCGACCCATCAACCACCCCACACTTCGAGTTTCTAGCCACAACCCCAATACCAGCCACCTCACTGCCAACCTTAACAAAAGCATCACAATTAATTTTTACCCAGCCAGGATCAGGAGGACACCAAACATCATGTACAACCAAAGAATCAGCAGAGAGCCTTATAAAAGACATAGACAAATTATCTTTATTAAGAACTTCATTAACCGCACCATTAATACGCTGGATTGTTTCATAGCAATTGACAGGTGAACCATCCATCACAGCTTCACACCTAGCTTTCCAGATGAACCAGCAAGAATACGCAAAATAGGTATCCAACTCCTTATTGTTTGGAAAGCCCCCATCTTTAATACCATCCAAAATCCACCTATCAAAGGATGTGAAAATTTTATTTTATTTTATTTTATTTTTAGGCCTAAGGAGCCACCAAACCAGACGCAAATAAACCAATCACAAATAGCCAGAACATGTTCAACTGATTCCTCAGCACCATGACAAAGGGGGCAGATTGGGGAGGGAGAGCACTTCCTCTTCCATAATTGAAGCTTAGTAGCCAAAGAACCCCAAACAGGCTTTCCACAAAAAATATCTGATTTTGGGAGCAACAGGTACGTTCCAAATCCATTTCCAAACAATCTTACTAATTGATCTAGAGGCAGAAGATTTCTTATGAGAAGCAATGGGTTTTTTCTGGTTAATACATCTGTAGCCTGATTTAACAGTATAAGCACATTCCCTTCCAAAAAGCTGCATCAGACAATCCACCTCTTTTCTCTCAGGAATAGGAATATAAGCAATAGCCAATTTAATATTAGTAGGGACAGAATTATAAATCATCCATACTCCAAATCTTATCATCCAAATTCAAAAAATTTCAGAGACGTAGGATCCCCTCTTGCTTTTCGACAAAGACACACAGAGGCTTAAAATCGTCAAAAGAAATCCAGTGGTCATCCCAAATGTTAACAGATTCGCCACAACCAATTCTCAAACCAAATCATTCTTGATTGCATCTCTACCATCAAGAATGCTTGCCCAAGCCCATGATGATTTAGCACCCTTTCTAGCATCCCAAGCATTAGAATGAGGAAAATAAAGGCCCTTTAAGAGTTGCACCCAGAGAGCATTAGGTTGACTAGATAGCCTTCAAAACTGCTCAGCAAGCAGGGCTCTATTAAAATCCCCAAGACCCCTAAAACCCAAACCCCCATCCCATTTAGGCTTTTTAAGGTTTTCCTGGATAATCCAATGGATCTTCCTTTCATCATTAATCTGCCCCCACCAAAACCTAGCCACCACACTGTTAATCCCATCATAAATTTTCTTTGAAAGTTTAAAAGCAGCCATAACGTAGCAAGGGCAAGTGCTTTGATTACCACCACTAGATAAGAATTTGTGCTTCCATGATTTAACCTTTGTAACTATCTTTTCCCTAATATAAGCAAAGACTTCATACTTTGTCTTCCCCTAAAGATCAAGAATCCTCAAATAAGTATCAAAACTGCTAGAGCTCCTAACTTGCAAAATACTTTCCAATAATCGTCTATCTTCCAGAGGTACATTAGCACTAAACGTAGCAGAAGATTTGTCCAGGTTTATACCTTATCCCGAGGCCCTACAAGAGTCCCAAATCAAGCTCAACAACCTCCTACAATTATCAGCTTTAGCTTCAATAAAAAACAATGAGTCATCAGCAAAAAATAAGTGAGATAGAATAGGACAATGTCTCCCCATTTTCAGCCCCCTAATCTTCTTATTAAGAATAGCATTATCCATCCCTCTTGAAAGAGCTTCTGCCACTAGCAAGAAAAGGTAAGGAGAGATTGGATCTCTTTGCCTAATGCCCTTGGAAGGAGTAAGATTGTAGAACCTTTTTCCATTTAGCACAAGTGAATCAGAGACAATTGAAACACACTCAAGGACCTAATAAACCCACTTTCTATCAAATCCTATCTTTAACATCACAGCTTCTAGAAAATCTCATTCCACCATGTCATAAGCTTTATTAATGTCCATTATGAAAGCAACCTCAAATTATCTCCCTTTCTTCTTTAACCTCAAAAAATGAAACACCTCCTGGGCCACCAAAATGTTGTCTTTAATCTGCCTCTTTGACATGAACGCCCCTTGTTTTTGAGAAATTATATGCTCTAAGAAAGGTTTTAATCGATTAGCCAAGATTTTGGAAATGATCTTGTAACCATAGCTGCAAAGGCTGATGTGCCTAAATTGGGAAGCAGATTCAGGCCCAAACTTTGGGATTAATATGATATCGGTATGATTGAGCTCATGATGAATTTTATCATTAAAAAAGGTCTTCACCGCTTTAGAGACAGCCTCCCTAGTAGTACTCCAGTAAGATTGATAGAAAAATCCATTAAAACCATCTGACGTAGGGGCTTTATAAAGACCCATTTGGAAAACCGTCTTCGCAATCTCCTGATCAGTCACAGGAGAGGTAAGCTTGACATTAATTTCTTCTCCCACAAGATTAGGGATACACTCCAATATATCACCCCACTCCCCCTATCCCCACTAGTATGGAACAGATTCTCATAAAAATATTTAAATTCATTTTCAATTTGAAATGAATTATCTAACCAAGAACCATCTGTACTCTTTAATCTCAACTCATGGTTACGTTGTCTCTTATTTTGAGCTGTCTAATGGAAGAATCTGGTATTCTTATCTCCATAAGCAAGCCATTTAATCCTAGCCTCTTAGAACCAAAATTGCTCTTCTCTAACCCAAGCCTCCTCAATTCTTGATAAAATTGTTTTTATTTCCTCTCTATTCTTCACAGTAGGGTTGTCATTTTGAAGGATAATGAGTTCTCTTCCCAACTCTTCAATTACCTTTATTGTTAGGAAAACCTTCTTTACTCCACTTGATCAACTTATTTCTGCAGCTTTTAAGTTTCTGAATCCATTGAAAGACTTTAGACCCCTGAACATCAATCTGCCAGCCCTCTCTAATCACATCCTCACACTGATCATGGGAGGCCCTTATTATCTCAAACTCGAAAAGCTTTGGAGTTTTGAGATCTCGGAACTCCAAGTCAATAAGAACTGGGGAGTGATCTGACCCAACAATAGGGAGATTAAAAATCTGGAATTTAGGGAACTTCTCACTCCACTCCACATTAGCAAGAGCTAGGTCAATTCGTTCCCAAATAAAATTTTCATCTCTTATTGACCCAGGTAAATTTAACACCTTTATAAGGGAGATCCATTAAACCACATTCATGCACCATGGACTGAAAATCAATCATTTTCCAGATCGGTCTTATATTGCCACCTTCTTGATTATTAGTACTAAAAATTTCATTGAAATCCCCTGTACAAATCCAGCGGCCATTTATACTGCAAGCTTCTCTGATTATAAAATTTTACAAATTCCTCCTAATTTTATAGTTTGAGTCCCTATATATCCAACAAAGAGCTACTCCACACGAAATTCCTATAGGATCCATCATATAGGATCACATTAAATCGCAAAATTTTCCTGGTTTTCTCAAATCTGCCTCTTTTATTTTTCGCTTCTATAAGAAACAAAATACTGGGGTTGTGAATTTTCTGTGCTCTCTAAGAGCTCTTCCTGTCAATAGGGACCCCACCCCTTGACAGTTCTAGGAAATAATCTTGCCAATGTTTTCTAATGTTTGCTCTGCAATAATCTTGCCAACCATAGTATAATCTGACTTTGAATCTTCCCCAACCAAATCATTCAGATCAATCTGTATCCCAGACATTCTTTCAGACAAAAGCTCGAATAGGATTTAATCAAAATGCAGACAACACTATTTCAATTCTGCTACCCTTTCCAGAAAAAGGAAACAAGGCAGACCTAAATCAATAGTCACACATCCACCTCATACCTTCCCCACACGCAGGAATAAAGAGATTGCAAGAAAACCAGAGGCTAGCACAAAAGCACAAGAGAACAAAAACAGAGGAAAATAACCTAATAGCTAACCACGTTCCACAGATTCTCAAAGGTTTCTACTGAACCTAGATTCATGGCTCCAAGGAGCTAGTTAAGAGAAGCGTACTTTACTCCCAGGTTTGTCATTCATTTCAGAATTAAACAGCCATTGTGGTGCTTCCACAAAATAGATTGAGATCCCCTCACAAAAATCTAGATCTACAATCGCAAATAGAATCCAGATATGATAATTGCAAGTAGAATCAAGCCTTAACATCACTTAAATCGAATAGCTAGAATAGCTAGTACGCTAACAATCTTCACCATGTAGGCCTTGTTGCTCCTGAATGTGACCAGTAGTGTTGTATTGCAGGTATACGAAAATCTGCTGGATGGGCAGATAGATCCAAAAGAAAGTGACGTATAGAGCATACAAGGATTATGAATCAGAGAATGAGCTTAGATTTAAGTTTTTGACCTCCATTAGTGGAGGTCAATAGCTTAGATATGAGCTTTTGCCCTCCATTAGTGGAGGTTTCGAGTTCAGATCTAAGCTCTAGACCTTCATTAATGGTGGTCGAACCTCCCAGCTCCAAAGCTTGAGACCTCCATTGATGGAGTTGTGTGGTGAAAAGATGATTATTCCCAAGATGTTTTTTTGATTTCTTCTAGAAACAGATGACTATTTATTTGCTTCTCACGTTCTGTGAATAGATGGGACATTGAGGAATATCTAGAAAAGTATTCAAGAAATCAGTTTGATTCTATCTCTGATTGTTCCATTTGAAAAAAAGGAAGGATCCTAAAGAATCAATCTTCTTTTTAGTTGTTGAATCTCTCTTTGATTGATCAATGTGTGGGATGATCCTATATGGTCAAATATCCAACAACAAACTCTTATATTCCTCTCATTACGACATTTTTGAACAATTAAGTTCCTAGATAATAAGTTTATGAGTTTTCTTGTTGATGATAGTGATGATAATTAACCTATATATAAATATCCAATTGATCATATACCATTCTCTTAGACATTACTACAAAAATAATTTCTCACGCTCCCGGGAAATCTTTAATCGAATGGTAATCACACCTCTTAAGTATAAAAGAGACATGAGGATCTAATTGAGGGATAAGTTCCGTAGTATCAATTTATCCACAATAATAACTCAATGTAATGATTAACAACAATATATGAAGAATGATTAACAGCAGTTACTACTTACTGATCATGCGTACGAGTCAATTTATGATGACTACCTTCGAATTTATAACTCCGTCAAATTGATGAGCATCCGAGAATTTCTTCAGTTAATATTAAATAAGGCAAGATGCATGGAATGATATACGAAGGTAAACCTGCGTGCGCTAGCTATCTGCATGGAATGATATACAAAGGTAAACCTGCGTGCGCTAGCTATCTGCATAAGTACATGTAACCATGGTATCTATCTTTTTCATATTTTATTTTTTTCGTAATTCTTAATTTACAAACTGCAGTGATCAGACACGGCCACGTTTGCGTACAATTCTACATTGTCATCCCACTTGTTTTGTTTCACTTTCTTCCTCGTTGACTTAGTAACAAAAGCTAGAATATATACCCACCGTTTCTATCCCCATGCACATGGCCTGATCAGCTCACTAACATCTTTGCTTATATATAAGTACATATTATACCATATATATGCTTATTATAGCTGCTAAGCAACTAATTAGAACCTATAATGAACTTTAACTGATCCTTCTCATAATGAACTTTGAGGACACCGAGCTCACTTTGCGGCAACCGGGCACGATAACTGAGCAAAGGAAGCCGAAATGTGGATACATCGACCCTGACATTGATAGTACTAATGATTATGGGAACAGTACCTGTGACGCGCTGGTGGGTTGGCCGCCCGTAAGGAAGGCATGGATTGATTATCAGATCATTAATATGAGGTCATGTAAATATGTGAAGGTTGCAGTCGATGGAGCGGCTTATCTGCGTAAGCTAGACCTCCAGATGTTCGAAAGCTATGAGGAGCTATTCAGGGCATTTGAGCAAATGTTCACTTTCCTCACTATAAGCCGTAAGTACATTATATATTAGTTATTTGTAAGAGCTCTAAATTAGTTTTTTTTTTTTTTTGGGTGCTTAAACTTGTTGGTTAACGTTTTAATTAAATCGGTTTCAAATATATAGGAAGTAATTCCTTGGAAGAAGTTAAGACTAATGCTATAGAGATGATGAATAAGGGAAGAGATGAATATGTGGTGACTTATCAAGACAAGGATGGAGATTGGATGTTAGTTGGAGATGTTCCTTGGATGTAAGTTTTGATGTTTTTAAGAATGTATATGTGTGCAATTAAAATTTCATGTAATTTTGTCTCTAGCTGTGGAGTAGCTAGTACAAATTATAATCATAACTAATCATGATTGATTAACTTCGTTAATTGAAAAAATGGCAGAATGTTTACTGAGTCATGCAACCGTATTCACGTGATGAGAGGAAAGACTGCTATGGGCTTAGGATATATCCGCTGTGAATTGAAAGCTCAAGCTTAGAGTTGATGTAGATAATGAGATGGTAGTTTAGTGATAATATTTTTGTTTGGAACCTAATAACTCTCCCATTCGAGTCATGTAAGAGGAAATAGGGGAACTATCCTCTTTAAAGAAAAAAAAATAAAAAAAGCTCAAGAGTTGAAGTAGTATCATTGCGGATACCAACATGATCAATCTTTCCATACTCTGGAATCTGGACAAAGCGAATAACGTTGTGTGAGATGTGAATCAAACAGTCGACAAACATGATCAGTCGAAGAAAGTAGATGGTGATCGATTGAGGAAAATGCCAAGTTGAAGATATTGTTGTTGAAGCTGAAGCATGGAATGGGAGCAAGGCCATTTTCTCTAGAGGGGTTGTGTTTGTGTATATGCCAAGCAGGGGATAAGATGTTTTGATTAGTTCACTCAATCTGCCGTATCATTTTTTTGGTACTGTGTGTTGTTCACGTATTTCTTTTGATACATACTTAGGAGATATATGAAAGGATCGATTGTCGTAAATGAGTTTTGAATTCAAGAATCTGAAATCGGTTAGATTCTTGATGTTGTTTGTAATGCACGTACTTTGAGACATCTCTTATATATATATATAGATGTATATTGTACCAAATTCAATAGCTGTTTCTCCTCAGCATTGTTTTACTTAAGTTGAAGATGCAAGTTTCATTTCAACCATTCCAAACCCCAGTTTTAGAACTGCCATTACAACCGTTCTAAACTCATACGATGTCAGTTTTTCACTGATCAGATACACTGCTTTTTGTACGTATCATTACAATTATCAGTTATCTATAAGTATTTTTCTTTATTTTTTGTTAGGTTTTTTTTTTCTTTTGTCAAAAGTAGGATTTTATTACGAAAGGGAAAGCGGATGATTCCATAAGAAAAAAAACCTCAGCCCAAAGGAGGAAAAACGGAACTACAAGAATTGATGTATTTTTCAAAGACCGTATTTCTCTTTCTGAAACTGCAATTTTGGTAGAAACAACAAAATTGGACACACTAGTTAGGAGCATCTAGTGCATGAATTAACGTCAGTGCATGCATTTACATTCATTGAAAACTGTTTAAGACTGGCCCCGCAATTTAGGCTTCAAATTAAGTGAAGAATGGTAAATGCATTGAACTTGCTGTAGATTATGTATTAGACACTTGATTAAACAATATTTGGCCAAAAAAAAAAAAGATTAAACAAAAGATTAAGGGTAATTAAATTTAGAACCGTTTATCTTATCATTCTTATTTTAGTCTCTAAGCATGCATGCATTATATACTGCACATGATTAGCTTCTACTCTTAAGTTATATCTTATTTTGCAATGTACATGTACTTGAACCATATTTACCTCCATTTGCACATGACACACATATATATATATACACTTATTTTTTATCCCCGTGTGTATATATATATATATAATTTATCTAAAATTTTATTTTCTATATTTATAGATATGATTTTTTGTATATGTTAGAAAATAAAATCAAATTTTGTAATTATTTTTTAAATTATATATATATATCTCGTTTTTTAGCAAATAATACTTAACCTTTTAAATTATCATTATGTTAGACCCAATCGTTCTAAACTATCATTCTTTATAAATAAACCGTTTAAATTATTCTTAAATTCGAATATACCACCTTAAATTTTTTATTTACCCAAAATTTATCCTTTTTTATATTTATGTTCCTAAAAAAATTATATTTTCTTCCCCTAAATTTTTTATTTTACATTTTTACCCCATGACTAGAGCTGAAGCTCCATGATTTAAAATGTAAAATAAAAAGGAAATTTGGGAAAGAAAATAAATTTTTAGGGTCACAAATATAAAAAAAAGATAAATTCAAAGTAAATAAAAAGTTTAAGGAGGATATATTTTAAATTAAGAATAGTTTAAGTGAGTTGCTCATAAAGGATGATAGTTTAGAAATGTTAGATCTAATATAGTAGTAATTTAGGGGAGGATTAACTAATTACCCTTTCTCAAATAATTTTTTTTTTTGTTTTTTACCTTTATTTTGATTTTTATTAATAAATACCTTAATTTAAATTGATTTTACTTTTAAATAAAAAATAAAAAATATCTTAAAAACCCTTCTTCTTCTTCTTTCATCTTTCTTCTTCTCTTTTTCTCCCGTTCGCTCATCTTTCTCCCAATGATTAGTACCGATGATCTGTAAGAAGACATGACAACCTTCTCTTCTGATTCACTCCCGACTCTTACTCCTTTGTTCGAGTATCTAAGATGAAATTGCAAATATAGAGGTAAAGATCTGTATTTGTATCTGTGTATATATATATATATATTTTTTTTTTTAAATTTTTTAAGATCAATTTCGTCTAATAAAAATTGGACCAAAATCTTGCATTTGTTTTTTATCAGATTTAAAAAAATATATATTTATCTCCAATTTCTCAAAAAAGAAAATTTAGGAATGATATTATTGTATTCATAGCAGTATATTTCGATGGAGAATGAAAGGGTGATGATGCTATTCTAGTTGAAACATGTATAAGATTTAGTGATTTGTTAGAAGTCATCTATAATACTATTCGCATTGATCCTAGTGAATCTAGTATGAAAATAGCATACAAGTCGTTATTATCATCGATTACTCATCCAATATTTATAGAAATGAGATAAATATAAAATTGTTTTTATATGATGCATGTTCGGATAATCCATATCCATTATATGTGACGTTAATTCCGAAGGGGAGAAGTAGTGTGCATATTCAAGAGTGACATTAGGTATCTGATCTTGTTAATGATGAAAATGAGAATTTTATAAGTTATGTTGATAGTAATAATAAATATCTAAATTAGGGTCTGAATCTGAATGTGGACCGACATGTTGATTTCGAGACTGAGATTGAGGATGACAAAAAGAATGAGAATGAGATGGAGGATGAAGATGATGGGTTTAGAAGAACGGAGGAAAAATGTGATAATTGTCACAATAATGAAATGAATTCTAATTTTTGTTTGTACGAGAGTGATTTCTTTAATGAAATAGTACTTATACCTGATACTTTATCTCCTTATGATAATACGATTGTGCACGATTTGCCGCCACCTATTATTTAACAATTGGAAAATGAAGACAAGGGCGATAATGATGATTATGTCAATTCGTTTCCTAGTATTGGTTTTTCAGGCGACATTAGAAGTAATGTACTCTCGATTGATTTTTCCCAAAGGAGGAGAGATTAGTTTTATTACACTACACTCTTTGATTCGAAGAACAACCTAAAGATGTATCTATAAATGCATGTGATCTGACGAATTTTGAATTCAAAGTGATGTACTCTTATAGCAATCCCCCCTTTTTTGGGGTATTGAATATGCTCTATGTTGTTGGTTGTGTAGATTCAATTTGCAATGATGCTCTGTGCTACGTATAAGAAAGATTGTTCACTTTTCTAAATTCGTACTTATAATGACCAACATACATGCAGTTTGGACTCCTCATATTACAAGCATAGACATCGGTAATTAGACGACAAGTGATATTGTTTTAGTGGTAGCAACTAGAATCCTACTTCGGAAATAATTAAACATTTAGCCCAAAATAATATTAGCATAAATAATACTTATTGGAAGGCATGGAAAGTAAAATATATTGCACGTGATCTTGTTTGGGGTATAACTGAAGATAGGTACACAAGGTTGTAATGTTACTATGCGGTGATGAAACTCATGAATCCAAATACTATAACTGCAATTCAGAAGGATAGAGAAAGAAGATTTCTTTATTTTTTCATGGCTTTTATGACATCCATTAAGGGGGTTCCATTTAATGCGAAAAGTTATTGGTATCAATGAGACCTTTTTGAAGAGTAAATATAGAGAAATGTTTCTAACTACAGCTGCACAAGATGGTAACAAACAACTACATCCGTTAGGATGGGCTATAGTTGATTCGAAGAACACGGCATCGTGGACTTGGTTCTTAATTAAGCTTCAAGAAACTATACCTGATACCCTCAATTTAGTGATTGTTTCCACGGAGTATTAGAAATGTTATACAAAGTGTTTACTCAAATTCTAAACATGGTGCAACTCATACTGAACTTTGCAACCACTTCCCTCAGAATCTTAATATCATAAAAAAAATTTCTTGTCGGCTTGAATGCCCATCGCAAGTTTGACATTCGAACTTGTCTTTACTTGTCTCTCACATCATTGCAGCCTCCTCTGCGATCTTATCTAGCTTATGATATGGATTAATTTTATTACATTGGAGTTCTAAAATAGTGTTGGATTTAAGAATGAATACTTGAGAATAGCTCTAGGCTTCCTTATCATCACAAATTATTGACAAACTGGTGTGTCATACTTTAAAAGTTCTTTTTTTAAACTAAATTATTAAATAAAATAATATTCATACATGATCACTCTCCCGAATCACCTAAGAAGTGGTGTAGATAGACCTGATTCATCATGGGCTAACGATGAATCTCATGTGATGTATATACCATGATAATCTAAGATATCTACACTAGCGGATGGATAGACTGCACATCATATTTTCTTTTAGATTAAACCGACCGTACACTCCAGCTCATTGAATCTATTCTCTAGCCCACTGAATTTATGCTCTAGACCACCAAATCTCTACTCCATCTTCTGACCAACGGCCTCAATCTTCTCTTCTATCTTCTACATCATATCTCACATATCATGACCGATGGTTGGTGTAGATGCAAAGGGTAGATCAATGGTTGGTGTCTCGTCCTCCCCTTCTAAAGAATCTTATGTCCACTTCATATTTACATCCTCTTCCTCCTCTACCACCATGTCCTTGTCACGTTGAACAATATATGTAGAAGACTTTAGAATAATCTACCACCTCGGTGGTGGAATCTAGTAAAGCCATCACATAATTAATGACATCATCTTTAACCTTATCGTCAAACGGGTCAATATTGTTCATATAAAGAGCTCATTCTTCCCTCCTTGACGAGTGTAAAATTTCATTCAATATAGCTTATATCATTAAAAGAAGTTTACATAAGTCGGTTAATTGAATAATTATTGATCACAATAAAAACTAATCTCTCGGTTACTCAGAACCTTGATGATGTTCTTGAACATTGGTTTAGTATAATGCATTGTCAAATTTAGAATCTGTGGCTTACGAATTTTCTCCAGATGCTTCCTAAAAGTCTCTCCAAGGCTTGAAATCGCTTCAAGCGCTCATAGCTAAAATAATTTTTAAAAAATCATTAAAAATTATTAAGTAATAAAAAATAACTATAAATCAAAACTAAAACTACTAATTACCTAGAAGGCAAGCGGAAAACCGAGTAAGTCACACTTAACGGCCATTTTTTCTCTAGTTACAATTCTTACGGACTTCTCCATAAGGTCATCCCTCTTGATGCTTTGAATAGTTCTCTCATGAACTACTTTTCCCCAAAAATAATTATTGAAAAACTCAATATCCGAGATCATATATAGATACTAACATGATATTTTGTCCGACTCCCTTATATCTAATAGGGAAACCACTAAGAAATAAAGAGCCCAAACTTCACATATAGATCATCAATCTTTGCCATTTCATCAGCATCAGATATAATCTTATCATTCCCTTTGAACCGGTAATTCAAGAATTCAATATTTTTCTTGACTTTGATCAGTAAGAAGGTCGGTGCCTTATGACATTTCAGTCTAGTAATAAGAGTGAACTCTTTTATCAAGTAATAGAGAGGATGACCATTTATGATATATCATACCTCATATGTCTTTTTTGATTGAGTTTGACGGACAATCAAAGAACTGACTATTTGAGCATAGAATGAAAGCCTCTCATCAACATTTAAGAAATGGTCAAAACATGATTTACTAAATATTTATAACTTATAATTAAGCTTTCTCTTAATTATTATAAATGCATGATGTAACTTCGAATGAACAGTAATCGAAAAAGAAAAAGAATCATCAGATTTCATTACCCGAGCAAGTCTAAGTGATACATCCACCTAAAAATAAATAAATTTAAAAATTAGTTCAAGTTATTTATATAAATGATGAGACGAATTTTAGTCTGAGTATTAACTCGGATCGAAATCCTGATCAAACTCAAATCAAACTCAAACAAAATCTATGAACTGAAACCCAAATCAAATTCAAACTCAAAATCCTCTAACAATTTCATCAAAATCAAAACATATTGTGTGATTTTCATATTCTCCAGAACAAGCTTGGTTACTCTATTAATGGCAGCCTAGTAGAGAATTATAGATAATAGAACAAGAGTGAGAGAAAGAAAAAGAGATAGAGAGAACGAGAGAGAAGATTTCGACGAGAGCATAGACAGAATAAGAAAGAAAGACAGAGAAGATTTCAGTTTGGGGATTTAGGGTTTAAATGGCAAATCGGTTTGAAGAAAGGGTGAAGAAGAAGTCTGATGAAGCAATGGAGGGAGAGTTAATATGTATTTTCCTTTTTATCTTATTTTAGTTTTTTTAATACGTTCTTTTTTCTTTTAGGAGGCAAAAAGAAAAAAAAATAAAGAGAAAGATATTTAACAAAAGGAAGCGTAAATACTAAAATACTCTAATTTGAGAGGGTTATACATGATTTGCCCTCATTTTCTTTTTTTAAAATATACATATAAAAATTATAAAAACATGCAACATGCTAATAAAAGAAAGGTTAATTATATTTTTAGTCCCTATGTAGTTTGACATTTTTCCAATTCATCCTTATGTAGTCTGCAGTTAACTTCTTAGTCCTTCTTATCATTTTTCCAATAAATGGATTGACTTGACATACTGATTATGCATGCCACATCATTAAAAAAAATGTTTTATCATTATTTCATCCATTATTTTATTTTTTCCACTTTTCTCCTCTATTAATTTTTTATTCTATTTAATAATTCAAATTTTCATTTTTTTTAAGTTTTAGAAAAATGAAATAATAAAGAAAAAAAATGAAACTCGATCTAATTTCTCATATCATTTTGGATCAATTTTTTACAAAAAGAAAATGAATCAAATCGAATTGTTTCGGATCATGATTAACCCGATCGATTTGATCTATTTTCTTTTTGCAAAAAATTAAAAGGTAAAAAAAAAATTTAAAAATTGGCTTGGTCGGGTTGACCTGCCGGCTCAGCCGAGCTAAGACAGCAGGCCGCGCCATTCTGGCCTGCCGTGCCCAATATCGTGTTTAAGCACGGCTTGTTGAAAATGAATTGTTTTGTGCTTGGATCGAGCCTAATCCCATTGTGGCTTGGCCCATCGAGCCTATTTGTTTTGATAGCTCTAACTATTGGCCACCCATTTTTAATCACATACATTATATAATAAGTTGTGATTAGGCATAAGATTGTGCTATGTGGCACCATTTTTAAATTTAAGTATGTCATGTAACAAAATTATTCTCACAAAATCATGTCACATAGCAAAAGTTCAAAAAACCTTCCTAAACTACTACTTTAAATTATTCCTTCAATATTTAAATTCTATTACTGACCATATATCCCTTTTATCTTCTTATCTTCATAACTCTTCACCTCCCTATACATGTAAAGTTCTTTTTTTTTAATAAAAAAACACATCAAAATTCATTAAATTAACCATTATATCCTATTAATTAACTAAATCCCATATTATTTTGAGTTAATTATACTTTTAATGTTTGAGTAGTTTGACTTTTAAGTAATCATCCATGTGGAGACTCCGACCAATTTCTTAGTCCCTCCAATCAAACAAATGGACTAACGTGTCATGCAGATTATTAAGGATGTGCAATGGGTCAAATCTGACCCGATCTAACTCGTTGCATGCAGATATCCGCTGGTTTGATCAGATCGGATAATTGATCCTCATAGGTTTGATGTTTTTAATTATGTGTCAATATGGACACTATGTTTGGGATGGTTAACAAATTTCAATTTTTGGGATCCATGTGATGTGTACATGAAATTGAGTTTTTTTTTTTGGGAACGTTTGATGATAAGTACTTTAATGTTTTTGGGAGGATAAGGATAGTGAATATTTACTTATGATCCTCAAACTGAAAATTATTAATTTTAGTTAGAAATTATAATGGTCCAATGAAATATTTAGTGGTTATTATAATAGTCCGATGAAAATTGTTATTTTGATAAATGATCAAGATTAGTGTTTGTTATACGTCATTTTACTTTAATATTATAATCAAAATATTTAAAACAACTTTCAAATATATCATAAATTCATAATTCATCAAAGCATCAACTCGATATCATCCAAATGAAATATTCAACAATACAAGTTACACAACACCAATACAAGTCTACACTTTCTAAATCTCCAACAACACAATATTTTGAATCGAATAACACATTTCTATATTTAGACAATGAAGCTCTCTGCACTCAATGATTGTGTTTATGGATCTGCAAAATTTCAATTATTCAACTAAATAAATATGATTGAAAAGAATTTATGACAAAATAAAATAAGTAAATAATAAATATAAAAAACAAAATGTACCATCCTCTTCCTTGAAATCTTCTAGAGCATCCACTGCATCCACTTCAAAAATCAATATCAATATCAACATTCAATCATAAAAATAATCAATATCAATATTAGATGGTAGTTTATTCTACGGGTTGAAAGCCACATCTATCAATTCAGTAAACTAGAAGTTATGATACTCAACGGGTCAAAGGCCTCATCGTTCCGTTGAGTATCATAACTACTAACCTACGAAGTAAGTAATGATTCAAAGAAGTGAGATTGTGAATGTAGTTTAAGACTATCTTGATATAATAATTAAAAAGAAGAAAGTCAAAATCAACACATGGACGATAGAATACATTATTACACATTATTAAGATTTTACTATACATTATCAGGTTAACGTATCATGAAAGTATCAAAATAAGCATTATAAACATACAAAACAAAATAGATTTTTGAGATGTTCGATACCTTGAATTAAAGTAACGAATTATATCGACGTCTGATCTTAGATCTACAAAAATTTCAAGCACTTAATAAACATATCAGCACAGAAAAAGGACTCGTATCAATAGTAGGAAGAGTTTTCTATTTTCTCTCTCTTGAGTCAAAGCGTTGACCTTTTGCTTTCTTTTTTTATATATAAATAAACATATATCAGGCCCTACTCACGGACCTAATAAAACCTGCACCGCACCACTCACCGATTATGGGAATTGCCTCTTGGAGATCCGTTTGTCAGAATTGCCAATTGGGAGTCGCAATAAAGATATGTGATAGAAGCAGGGGGAAAATATATCATAAAATTTGGGTAAGTTTTGATAATATGATTATAAATTGATGATGGTAAAAGTTGTAGTAATGATTATGTGTACGGGTAAAATTGTAAAATATTACAAAAAATTGAGAGTAAAATTATTAGAATTGGAATATAAGAAAATGATTTTATGAGCTAATCAAATAATTAAATCGGCTCTTTAAAAAAGTAATAAATCAATTTTCTGAGTAACCAACCATACAAAATACGTCATTCTATTTCTCATTCTTCGAAGAAACAATCTACCTTTGCACTTATGGCTTCCATAAGACTTTTCATCACAGTTGTAGCAGAGGCGTTTCTCTCGTGTAGCCATCATTTCTGCAGTGGTGATTTTTTTTTTTGGTAGGAAAGGAAGGTGTTTTGGTTGGGTTTGTCTGGAAATTTGGGGTAGTAGTGGGTGTAAGCAATAGGGGAGGTATGGTTGAAGGTTTATTTAGGTACTACTTTTTCTAGCTCCATGATCTATCCACCCATTGTCTAATGGAAGATTTAGCATTAGCATTTTTTTTAATTCATACAATTTGGCCAATCGAGTTGCTTGGATTAAGGATTGTGGTTTAAAGACTTGTATCTCCTTGCGCAGCTCAGTCTTAGCCTTGTAACAAAGCAGCTTACAAATACATGTTCTGGAACTCCTGGTATCTTATTTGCTAACTGGTCAAATTGGTGCTGGGGTAATCCGAGAGAGTGGAAACCCACATCAATTTACTCAATTTTTAAAAATAATCTTCATGTAAGGAAGGCCCAAATCTCTGTTCCAGTGCTCATAAAATTTCAAGCCAATTTGTTATCAAATTATTTCTAATCATCCAATCATACAAGTCAAGTGCATCTCCATCCAAATGGAATAAAGTTATTATCAATCATTGAGGTTCAGGAGTGTGGTAAAAGTCAAAGTACCTATATATGCTGGAGATCCATGCGGTTGGATTCTCACTTGAAAAACGAGGTACATCCAGATGATTGTTTTCTGAAATTGTGGATGTCCATTGAAAGCAAGATTATCTAGCTGGTGTTCTAATGACAGATGCTGAACTTGAACTCGTCTGATTTGTTGCTCCACCTTAGCGTCTAAAAGCTGAACTCCAACCGTGAGCTCTCTTATTGAAGAATCGAGAGATGCAATTTGAGTATTTTGGCATGCTATCTACTGTCCTTGAGTTTCTTGTAGTGCGTTGATTTTGTAGATGGCATCCTCCATGAAAGCTTGATGAGTTCCATCAGCCATGATTTACTGCCGATTTAGTTTAATCAGCGAGAGCACCACTGATAAGAGAAAGCAAAGCCAATTCGAGGTGGTTGACCTCTTTGAAGAATTAGGGATTAAGAGAGGGATTACAAAGAATTAAGGATAAGAGGAGAGAGATTGAGAGAGAACTATCTGGATATTTCATTATTTGACTTCTAAGTCCAATACGTTCTCTTTATATGATTCGCATGATCTAAAACTACGACAAGCTGTTATAATAGAAATCAAACAGAAATAGTTGTGAACTAAGCTATTTTGTCTTCTTCAACCAATTCCTTCAACGGCTATTTTCTCAGCGTCTTATGGCTAATTGCATACAACACGTCGTCT
This sequence comes from Coriaria nepalensis, assembly GCA_027186245.1. Lineage (NCBI taxonomy): Eukaryota > Viridiplantae > Streptophyta > Magnoliopsida > Cucurbitales > Coriariaceae > Coriaria > Coriaria nepalensis. The sequence goes on along the minus strand of CP114484.1, from coordinate 3,692,857 downwards.
TCCTGGCCATTATCTTCCTGGCCATTATCTTCCATTCTCTTTCATTCTCTAACGTGACATGAAAGTGAAATGTCCATCGGGTATATTGTACCTGTAACGGGTTTGGGGCTCCTCTGCCCAATTTGACAGAGTAGTTATCTACATTGGAACCGTTGGATTTTATTTTAAAATATATTTAACTATTATAATGAGACGAAATAAAATATTAATTTTTATAAACTTGAATATTTTAAAAATAATAAATTAATCACGTCTCATTCATAATTGTTAAATTTATTTTAAAATAAAATCCAACAATTCACAATTGAGCAGATAACTTATCTGCCAAATTTAGTTGAGAAGCTCAATCCCGAATAACAGTTCTTTAAATAGATTATTTTTCAATTAACCGCTCACAACTGATTGCAAACTAACTATAGCTGTTAAACTAACTTACCCAGCTAACAGAACCTGCTGATCAGGCTTCCCAGCTCAGCGGGTCTATCCTCTAAATTAGAGGATCTAATACTTCTTCTTAAGTTGGTGGAAGAGACTTAACCACCCCAGCTTGGATGGAAGATCTGCAGCCTGTTCAGCAGTGGAAGCCTAAGAAGTATTGATTGCAACATCTTAAACTCAATCTCAAACTATAACTCGGTCGATTTCAATGTGCTTATTGCGCTCACAGAATACTAGGTTGGCAACAATATATTGTGCTGTTGCTATGTTGTCACAAAACAGAGAAACGGGATCCGATGATTGAAATTCCCACATCACTAAACAATCTAAGGATCAATATAATTTCACAAGTAGTGAAAGTCATTGTCCTATACTCCGCTTCATCTCATAATTTTGAGACAGTATGTTTTCTTTATTTCCAAGATAGCAGCGAGTGTCCAAGAAAGATGCATAAACCAATTGTAGATTTCCTTGACATTGGACACAAGGCCCAATCTGAAAGACTGTAGCCTACAGTCTTTAGGCTAGTAGAGGAAGTGAACTAATAGAGCTAAGCAATAATCCGAGGCATAGAAGGATTACCCATCGAATTACCCTTGGGAGCTGCATCCCAATGGGATTGCTTTGGTTGATACATGAATTGACTCGACAATTGTATTGAATAGAATGTGTTCAGCATAAAAGCATCTCAAAAGAAAACACAAGGGCCAAAAATGGTGTAGGGGGAGGGATAACTTGATAATAGTTTAAAGAGACGTCACAGTAAGATTGGTGTTCGAAAACAGACACTGCTATACTCTTAAGTTGCCCTAGGGGTGGCCCATTCAACTCTAAGGATGAGATTGTCGTAACCATAGCCATTGAGCTTGTTGATGCCTCTCTGGGCCTCTTCCCTGTTCACAAAGTTCACAAACCCGAACCCTCTGCTCATCCCCGTCTTCTGGTCAACAGCAACATAGACACGGCTCACTGCACCAAATGGTCTGAAAAGCTCGAGCAAGTCCGGCTCCCTTGTGTCCTCTGAGAGGTTAGTCACTCTAACAGAGTTATCATCGTTTCTACATCGCATATCGGATCCAGCACTCCTTTCTGCTCCAGCCCTCATGCCTGGGGGAACATATGTTGATTTGGCAGGCCCACCAGGTGAGGCAGCTGTAGTCTCTAAAGCAGCAGGCTGGTCGATGAAGCCCTCAGAGGGTTGGGCCAGATCCTTCTAAGGACATCTTGAGGTCCAGTGATCTCCCTTTTTACTGCAAGTCCTACAGACCATGAGAACAGCACCTCCCTTCCCCATTTGAGCCAATGGGTTACCAGCTGGTTTGGGCTCTTCCACTTTGCTACCTGTTTAGTAACCAAAATGGAGTTCGAATTTGAACCTTGCTTGAAATTGATGACATAAGCAAAGCACGAAGACATCCACACCAGGGTAGAATGCATATTGTAATAGATATCTATGTGTTGCATATGAGGAAGAGAAAAATAGATTTATACAAGAGAGAATGTGAAGATATATCCATACATGGCATATAAATCTAATTCTACAAGCTTGATGCTTTATACTTCTGCTATCGTTTTCCGTCTGCAATCTAAGACTATTACCGTCCTAGTCAGAAAATAAAAGCTCTTTCACATTATTAAGAACAATCTCTATAACTCTAAAAGCTCATTCACAAAGGCATTAACTTAATGGCTATAAGCATCTCTCTTCTGCTGCTCTCCTATGTTAAAAGGAAGGAGGATTTTGGCATGATCATGTAAGCAGGTGTAAGGAATCTAAAATTTCTAGAACAACTAAACGTAATAAGACATTTCAGTAACGAAACCTCATATATATATATATGTGTATTACTCTTGCAAAAGTTCAAGAAGGATGCTAAATAAAAGGAACATGCTTAAAAGTGGAATTGAAACATGTGATTTCTAATCAAACAGATGTAGAACAAATAAACAACGAAGAATGAGAAAAGACCGCCGGGTTTTTACGAATCAACGAAATATAGTCATATCAAACAGGTTTGAAAGTGATTAAAATCAGGAACGAACCAGGAGCCCCAGGGCGCTGGCGCTCGAGCAGGATTTCTTCAGTAGAAACCATGGTGAGCCTGCTACCAACATCTTCGTGCACAGCATCGCTAAACTTGGGCCAAGACCGGCGCTCCAAGGCGCGCCTGCTAAGGCGAGCGTTTGCAAGTTGGCGAGTGCGAGAAATCGTAGTGACCTTGACCTTATTGCCATCTTCGTTGAATTTGTACTCGATTACCTTCTTCATGCCATTGTGGGCGGGTCTGAATACCTGCTTCGGCGGCAGGAAAAAATCCAAATCCTCTCCATCATCCTGGTCCAGCTCGCCCCACTCATCTTCGGCTCTTGCACTAACGCCATGATTGCTCAGAAAGAAAACTCGATATCAAGAAAGCTTAGCAGTCTATGTTTATGAGAGAGGTTCCGTAGGTAAGGCTTGCTGATTAGGTTTATTAGAGAGGTATCCGATTAGTGTTTATCAGAGAGATGGGGATTGAAGTTTCTGAGCGAGGTGAAGAAATTGAGTAGAAAATACTACTGAAAAGTAGAAAATAAGGAGAGATTTTTAATATTTTTTTGTGTTTTTAAGACATATTTGTTCATCATTTTGTTGACTTCCATTTTGTTTGGAAGAGCTACGGAATATAAAACAGATGAAGACACAACCAAAATTGAAAATCCAATACAAAATAAAAACTATGAATTTACAGACATGCTCTTATATATATATATATATCAATAAAAAATTTCACATATCATATGATATCCACCGTATAATAGTAAAATTTATGATAGTAATATATATATATATATATATATATATATAAGAACTTTTGTGAAATTAACCGCGATATCTCCTCCCACCCCCTTTTCCTTTTCCAATTCCACCTCCACCTCCACCTCCACCTCCACCTCCACCTCCACCTCCACCTCCACCTCTTCTTCCTCTCCCACCATGCCCCCTGAGACCCACATCGTTATTTCTTTCATAGCTAAACATGCTGAGTCTTATGTTTTCCGCTTCCGAGTCCTGTGTTTGTACCTAAACGAGTCAAAAAATAAAAATAAAAATAAAAAAATGCATGGCCACTAAGTTTACTGCTCAATGAAAGAACAATAACTTATACTCGAGAAAAAAAAAAGCAAGGGAACTGACATGAGAAACCTCCAAATCGAATTGGTTTTGAAGCTGCCATGCCAGATCCTCGTCCTGACTTGTGTATGGATGGTGATGATTGTTCTGTAATGGCGTCTTCCCTCCAGCTTTTCTCTTTTCATACTCTTCTAACGTGAATACTTCTGGATCTTCTGATTTGCCCCTCCCCCATTGCTTTCTACCTCTAGAATACCTATCACCAGGCTGTTGATTCATTTTCTGGAGGAGCTTCTGAGCAGCTGCCTGGTTTTGAACAGGGACAGCTTCAACGACTGTCAAAGAGACGAGTGACATTATATTAGAAGATCAAGAAAAAATGAATGATCTATTTTTTCAACTAGCCTGAGGTGATAATTAACTTATCTGCTACAATTTCAAAATAATTAGATAAACTAAAAAAATATGTTCTTTAAAACAAGAGACAACGAGGAATAAAATCTCCAAACTTCATCCTGTTACTTACATTCCATTGTAAATACCAAGTTAAATTAGGTAAAAATATATATGGCTTATCCTCTGTCCTACCCATTTGCGAGGTCTGTTTAAATTACTGATTACCGTAGGGGGACCGGACCGAAAATATTATTACAAAGTATAGCTAAGGTAGAATAAGAGAGGATGAGCACCTTCCTTTGGTCTTGTTTCAGAGCTACTTGGCTTTCCTTCGGTGTATACTGGTGTAGAAGCTGAATTCATGTAACTAACTGCTTTCCGATTGCCTCTTTGCTGCCATCCAACTTCATTATTTCCAGAAACAGTAGTTGAAGGTTTTGAGGTGAACTCTGTATGTCACAATCTAGTTTATGATAATGATACGATATGCACCTCAAAGAATTTCGAAGTATAGTCGAAGTAGAAATCAAAAGGAAAAAACATGCACCTTCTTTTGGTCTTGTTTCAGAAATCCTAGGCCTTGCTTCACTCAATTCTGTTGCAGGAGCTGTATTCATATTATTAACTGCTTTCCAATCTCCTCTTTGCTGCCTTCCAGCTGGTCAAATGTTAGCATTTCCAGAAACAGCACCAGTAGTTTTTGAGTTGGGAGTGGCAGAAAAAAATGTAGTTATCACAAGTACAGATGAAGTGGAAATGAGAAGCAAATAATTAATCCAATATGCACCTTAAGATTATCACATGGACAGATGAAGTGAAAATGAGAAGCAAATAACATGTACCTTCCCCTGATCTTGTTTTGGAACTGATAGGCTGTCCCTTAGGCTTAATTTCAAGGTTTCCAGCAGCAGAAGCAGAAGGTGTTGAGGTTGACTCTGAATTATTTAATCTAGATTATATTAACTCCATACATGCCTTGAAAATATCACAAGAACAGATGATGTTAGAAATCAGAAAGAAATGACATGCACCTTCACTTGGTATTATTTCAGAACTTCTTGGCTTTGCTTCAGTCTGTTTCCTAGAGGAAGTTGTATGCATACTATTAGCTGATTTCCCATCTACTCTCTGCTCCATTCCACCTGGTTTATTTCCAGAGACAATAGAAGTAGGCCTACTGCTCTTTGAGGCTGGCTCTGTGTAATAATGAAAACAGTCGCATCTCTTAATCAGATCTTTCAAAGAGTGTGAAAACAGTAAGGAAATATTTAGAAAGGCGTTCCCAATTCAACCCGAACAACATTTCACAGCACTTCTAATCGAACAAAGACAATGACCATAATAGCTTATTTTGAGAATGATCGCATGACTTAAAAAACCTCCTTCACAGATTCTGCAGTGACACGAAAAAGTAGGACACAAACAGAAAGGAAATAAATAAGTCAATTTATTTATTTGCAGAAAGGAACACTGACCAGAAGATCGGACTTGCTGAATAAGCTGATGTGAGGGTGCCCCAACGCGCAACTTCTCAAATGGGGGAGGGCCACCACCATCGCCAGCCTGTGAGCGGGAGAAACCCGAGTATTTTTCTTTCATCTGCCATTCTTCATAAAGTGAATCCACAACACCTCCAAGTACAGTTAAGACTTTGGGATTCAGGCAGACTATACCACTACATATTGCAGCTTTATTTTCTAGACGAACCTGCCAACCAGATGAAGCAGCTGAGTCAGTGACACAACAAACAGTCATAGAGTAGGTATGCATAAGGGCATCATTAATCAGAAAATCAAGAGACTTCATAGGATAGGTATAATGAAATGGAAAAGAGTAACCATAACTGCCCAATTTTGGCTGCATGCATTACAGAGAAAATCTTATTGTCCCTACTATGTAGCTAGTCTAAGTAAAAATTTACTTTCTCTCAGGAAGAAAAACAATGTCAGTGATTTCTGAAGACTACGGGTTATCTAAAGAGCACCTGAAAATTTTTCATACGGATGAAACAGTTTCCAAAACAAGCAATGTATGGCTGTGTGTGTGTGTGTGTGTGTGTGTGTATTTATATATATATACACACATTTTGGCATTTTCTAGGAACCAACCAACTCAATGGCTAACACCCTGGATCTAATACTATAGAACTAAGTTCTTACATAAAAGTATTAGTCCTATATAACAAGCACCCTATCATTCCATGATATTAACTAGATTAGAAGATGAACAATTATATACAATACTTAAGACAAAGCTATGAGATCAGAAAGGTCAATGAGGTAGAAATTACCTTCGTACCAGGAACAATATTGTCAGGGATTCCTGGGATATGAGAGAACTCTATAGCAGCAATCTCGGTATGCCCATCAGTGAGACCAAGCTTTAGAAGACGATGTCCATTAGAAGCCGTCGATAAAGAATCTATGCTGCTCTTTGATATATCTCTTACTGCAGATATCTGCAAAGATAAACTAGAAAGATTCACCACAAATAAATTTAAAAATCTTTCACAATCAATGAGGTGAAAGAAACCAAATTAAGACTTCTCCGCCGCTATGAAGTCTCTATTCGGAAATTAAAAGCACGGAAATCCGTTATTTTCACAATTCTTCACTTTTCCAGCATTGTTTTGACCGAAAAACAAATAAAACCTAGAGAAAATCAGAGCGGCTAAGATAGAGAGATAAATAAATAAATTGCCTGGAGAACTTTGGGACCGAGAAGATGAGAGGAATTTCGAAGAAGAAGAGGATCCGGTAAAGACTTTGCTCCGATGGATCTAAGGTCCATGTTCATGAGCTCCTTCTCCACCGCCTCGACCACCATCGATGGATCATCAGCCAAAGCGGAAGTGATCATGATGACGGCCTGCACTTGTTCCAAGTCGCGGAAACACCATCCTCTGGCTCTTAGGGTTTCAATCAGAGCATCCGAAGAAGAATCCAAGCTCTCTTCCTCCATTTTCATAGTTCCTGTGCCTGTGTCCCCAGCACTTCTGCTCATTTAAACCTTCGCTCACCAGAGCGAGTAAATTTGTAGCGTTCGTATTCCGCCTGCCCCGTTTTTCACAAAAACTCGGGTCAAATGACAATTATATTTAATTTAAAAATACTGATTTCCGTCCCTGTACTTAACATAAAAGTTCAGTTACGGTCCTTTATTTTACAAAAGATACATTTTAGTCCATAACTACTTTTTAGTTCGTTTCGTTAACAAGATTATCATGAAGTGGTGGCCATGTGACACTTATTTCCTATGTTCTATTTACATGCAATATCGAATTAGTCAGAATTTTGTGAGTTAAAACTGTCTATTTACTCGTCTTCTGTTGGAATTGTATCCATCTATTGGTATTGGAGAAATGTTATTGGTACCAGATTCTCATGTTTCATATGCAAGAAATAAGAGTGATTTCTTTCAAACGTATCATTGATTCAACGAGCCCGTACACGACACGAGTTCCTTGACAAAGCGCCCACTTCACTCGGCCACTCTGAAATTGTCAGGAGAAGACTTTTGTCCTAACATGAAAATTTCCATTATACCAAAAGCTTAGCTAAAACCACGTTTAAGAAGAAATCAATTTGAATCCAAAAAACCCAAAATCAAATAAACTCGAGGCTACCTAACAGAAGACCAGCGACACGGCATACAATGCCGGATCACTAAAATGAAGAAGACGATGGAAGTTTCTGCCCTTCTTTTTTAAATGTGAAAAGCATTAGCTTATTTAGAAAATAATCAGATAACACAAAACTACCTTTCTTCTTCTTCTACTACTACTACTATAGCTTTCTTCATCATAGCCAAAAAAAGACTCATTTTCATCTGCTTATTTCTTCATTCCTCGAAGTCATCTTTTCATAAATTTGACCTCTAATATATTCTCTCTTAATGATCAAATTTGGACCCCGATCATGCTTTATGGCAACAAACAAAAGGATTCATGCAATGTTTCACAACACATAAGATTAAGAATGTTTAAAATATTGCATACCAATCAATAGGGGTTTTCATTCATATATTTCTAGGCATATATAAAGTATTTTATCTCACATTTAAACCTAGGATTAAAAATAATTTTATGTGTCTTTTTCGCATTTCGTCTTCTTTTTCCACATAGTCTCTTTTATCTTCTCACTCTGCCATAACACTTTAACTAAGGGTATGACTTTATTCCTAAGTATTTTCTCCCAACAATCTAGGATCCTTTCTTTGTATGATAGATCTTCCTAGAGTTGAATAAGTTCATGTTCTAGTACATACGAGGGATCGGGTACATATTTCCTTAACATGGAAACATGAAATACTTTGTGTACCAAGAACATATCAGGTGGCAAGGCAAGTTTGTACACAACCTTTCCACTACATTCAAAGATTTCAAAAGGTTCAATATACCTTAGGCTCAATTTTTCCTTCTTGTTGAACTGCATTAGGCCTTTAATGGATGAAAGCTTAATATACTACATCTCCAACCCGAAACTCCAAAGGTCCACACTTTTCTTCTACATAACTCTTCTGTCAGCTAAGAGCAATTTCCATTATTTGTTTATCTTCTTAACTACTTCGTCGTAGATTCTATGAAGTCAAGGGTTGTTAACATTTCTTTTCCCATTTTTGTACCAATGAATCGGTGATCTACACTTTCTTCCGTACTAAGTTTCATACGATGTCATTCCAATAGATACTTGAAAACTATTATTATAGGAGAATTCTATTAAAGGAAGATAGACACATGCCCAAAACATATCTTTCAACGTCTGAATAGTCCTTTCTAACTGACCATCTATTTGGGGGTGAAAAGTTGTGTTAAACTTAAGCTTCATTCTGATCGCTCGTTGGACGTTTTTCCAAAAAATTGAAGTAAATCTACTATCTCGATATAAAATTATCGATAATAGCACTCCATGTAGTCGAATAATTTCATTCACATACAACTTCGCTAATTATTCTAGAGAATATGTGCTTCAAATGGGTAGAAAATGCACATATTTAGTTAATTTATCTATGATGACCCAAATTACATTATGTCCATTAGTTGTTTTAGGGAGTCCTACAACAAAATTCATAGTGATTTGCTCCCATTTCCACTCTTGAATCTTTATTTCTTATAACTCCCCTACTGGATGTTGATGTTCTACCTAGACTCGTTAACAAGTTAGACACTTATCCACGAACTGAGTAACATCCTTCTTCATTCCTCTTCACTTGAATTGCTCCTTTAAATCCTTATACATTTTTGTTGCTCCCGGGTGCACAAAATATGGGGTTTCATGTGTTTCTAAAAGAATTTGATGTCTCATTTCATCATCTTTTGGAATGCACAATCTCCCCTTAAAATTAAGGATCTCGTCAGGAGAGATACTAAACTCCTGATTTTTTACATTTTTGACTTCTTCTTCAATTCTCCATAAGTTTGGAACAGTTACTTGAGAATCTTTCATCCCATCGAAAATGGTTGGTTGTCGGGGTTGTGCCGACATTTCTCCTATAACTATCTCCAAACTTAACTCTTGGATTTTATTTTGTAATAGTTGAGGCAAGATATTAATTTCCATCTATGTTGCCGAGATATTCCGATTTATCACATCAATAACTTTATTTACCTTTTCAGGATGATAGAAAATCTCAAAATCATAATATTTTACCAATTACATCCATCTTTTTGTTTCTCATATTGAGTTCTTTCTAGGTAAAAATATACTTAAGACTCTTGTGATCCATAAATATCTTACAACAGGCCCTGTAGAAATAGTGTCGCCATATTTTCAAGACAAACATAACCACTTCTAATTTCAAGTTGTGAGTTGGGTAGTTCCTCTCATGATCTTTCAGTTGTCTCGATCCGTAAGCTACTACATTTCCCTCTTTTATCAAAACTGCCCCCAGGCCAATCTTTGATGCATCCCTATAGATCATAAACTCTGCTTCCTCGATAGTATGATAAGAATGAGTGTGCTAGTTAGTCTATTCTTTATTTCTAGGAAGCTTCGTTAACACTTTTCCATCCACTTATACTTTTTTTCCTTCTTAGTAACAGTTATGAGTAGTGTAGTGAGACTAGAAAATCCTTTTGAGAATCTTCTATAGTAACCAGCTAATCTTAAAAAACTTTGAATCTTAGTAATAGTAGTAGGAGTTAGCCATTTCATTATTGCTTCAATCCTTGCAGGGTCCATTAATATTCCTCTCTTAGATACTACATGTTCGAGGAATTTCATCTCGTCTAGCCAAAACCCGCACTTTCCAAACTTCATGTAGAGTTTCTGCTCTTTTCATATCTGTAGTACGACATCTAAACGGTGTTCATTCTCTTCTTTAGATTTGGAGTACACTAGTATATCATCGATAAATACTATTACAGATTTATCGAGAAAATATTTGAACACTCGTCAATCTTGGGTAGAGGGTATTTGTTATTCAAAGTCACTTTATTAAGTTTCTGATAGTCGATACATAATCTCATCGTTCCATCTTAATTCTTTACAAATAAAATTGATGCTCCCCAAGGGCTAATGACTTAGTCGTATAAATATCTTCTCTAATAGCTCTTGTAGCTGAGTTTACAACTCTTTGAGTTCTACTGGTGTCATCCAATAAGGTGCCTTAGATATGAGCATTATCATTGGTAAAAGTACAACCTCAAAGGTAATGACTCAATCTGGAGATAGACCTGGTAACTCATTTGAAAATACTTCCACGAAATTCTTTACCACTTGTACATCTTCTGGTCCAATATTCATTTCTTTTGTTTGATTCACCACACTAGCTGGATAACCAACACAACCACTCTTTAGCAATCGCTTCACTTTCATTAATAAGATCATCATTTTATATTGCCTCCTAGAGTCTCCTTCGTACTCAAATCCTTCTCCACCGTTCAAATTAAACGTGACCCTTCGATCTTTACATCCAATAGATGCATTGTATTTTCAAATCAAATCCATTTCTAGGATAGCATGGTAATCGTGCATGTCGATGATAACAAGGTTTGCATATAATTTTTTTCCAGAAATGAGAACTGGTATTGCACGAAACCAGCCTAGAGGGAATGGTGGTTCTAAAGATTTGGCTTAATCTTTCCTTGTCTCTATCATGTTCACTAGCAAAAGCATACAATGCAAAGGAATAGGTTGCACCCAAATCAAACAACACATAAGGATTTAAATGAGCAGTATACTTCAAGTCGACAAATTCAGGCTCTAATAAATTCACTATGCCCGATGTTCCAGCTTCCACATCATTTTTGGAGAACGTGAATATCCTGACATTTGTCTCCAGCGCGCCTAATATACTATGATTAATTATAGGGTCTTCAATATGGGGTTACATCACATTAAGTCGTAGCCTTTGAGCCCTTGGCGAATTGGACTTTTTATTTGTAGTTGCTCAGTTGCGGCAGTCCCGAGCATAGTGACCCTTATTCCACAAGTTAAAACCTACTATAGTATCCATTTTGTTTATATTCCCTTTTTGTTATTATTGACCGCCGAAATTTCACTTCCTCTTATTGCTTATATATACCTTAACCTAATCGATTGATTGTTGGATTTGAGATCCTTGACCCTTATAGAAATTATCATGTACCTATTTGAACTATCTCTTGGAGTTCTTTCGTGCCTCAAAGAACTTGTTTCGCTCCTCCTTAGCCCAAGCCAAGCAATACTCTGCCCGAAAGGCTCATCCAACACATTTTGCTATAGTAGTTGGGGGATTATCACCGCTATTAATGATAACAGCTAATTCTAGGCGAAACATCTTCATCGTTTTTACTGTCTCCCACCAATAACGAGCATTCTTCGTAAGCACGTAAGTGGCACACATGATCTTCTCCCTTTTAGTAAGGTCTATAAAAAATCAAAATAGTTTGAATGGAATAACCACTCCTCCACTAACAAAGGATCCGTTGAACCCCAAACGTTGTGGGTTTCATACGGCAAAAACACTTATATAGTGGATCTTGTTAACCCTCTTGCATCTGTTGATTTCCTCGAATTTGTATTGAAGGTAGTACGTTATCTTATAATACATCATGCTTTTGACATCTTATCGCAATGTCTCTTTCTACGGATTGTTGTTGTGCCATCTGTCTTTGTAGATTCTGGATTTCCATGTCTTGCACTTCAACACGTTATTGCAAATTAGATATTAGCATCATTAATTATGCTTCTCTATTACGTTCTTTAGGACTCAGGTTGTACTGATGGCCATAAGTCTAAAATTCTAGTTGCTTTTAATCATCTTATAATTTAAGACTCTATTATTTAGAACGAAAAAGCATAACAATTATTCTATATCCAAAATGTATATACACATATATATACGGCAGTTCACATCATACCATACAAAAATTCCTAGCTCTAACCTATACACATCACAACTAAAATACATGAGTCCATAGATTATATTTGCTGATCCTTCTTAAGATCTTATCGAGGATCCGCTTCCGGAGCTTCCTCCAGATCCTTTTCTTGATTTTTTCCAAGTCCTCTTCCGGGTTTTCATCTCAGTTCACCTCCATCGATTCCACAAACCTACAAGCAATATCAATACAAAACTCATCTCATAGATAATGCCATGGGTCATAATGCATATCTTCCCACCAATCCATTGCCTCCCCATACAGTTACCGGATAGCAAGCACAATCCACATTTCTTTATTGTATTTTGATCCGAAAATTATAATTTTCAACTCGAATAACTAGTACTTTAACCCTTATCTGCCTCCCATTTTGTGATACACTAGTGGCCTTGCTGCCTTAAATGCTACTATTATAAAACACATACTTACTTGCAGAGTTAATGCAATGTTGGGAAGAGAGAGTAATAGGACTTGACTCTGATACCAACTGTAATGACCCGTGCTGTATATACACATATATATATGTCATGAAAATGTTTGTTATACTCCGAAACATATTTATTAAACAAGAGTTGGAAATTGGTTATAATATACATTACAAAATATGAACATATACATAAGTTACTTTAAAAAAATTTATAAAAAGGATTTCAAAATATTAATTAAGTCTTTATGATACACCAAAATATTTATAAATAAATATTAATGTGAAAATTTACAACGTAACTTAGTCGTAATCCTAATACTACTACCTCTTCATTATACATCACACCTCCTCGTGTACTTAAGTGATAAGTTATTGAATTCTTACAAATTATCCTAGCGGTTAAAGTTTAAAAACTCTATTTGAGATCCAACTTAAAATTTGAAGTACGACATTACATAAATTATTTCTTGATATTTTAATAAGAGGGTAACGGTAATTAAATTAAGGGAAAAAGCAATCATCATGTGACCAACCGGTGGGAGCTTAAGTTACTTATTAATCATGGTTGATTATATAATTAGTAAGGTAAAGGAATATATATATATATATATATATATATTAGAAACTGACTCTATAGCCATAGCGATGCACATAATTAATATGGCGAAGGAAAACAGCTGTTTTTATGTTAAGGCGAAACGGCGTCGTTAAATAATCGTCCGCCATGTGGATGCTGTTGAGTCATCATCATGAAAGGGAGCTGCTCGCTGGCTGCTTTGAATGGGTCCCGCCGACACCCTATATCAGTATATCCGGCCAGTCATGAAATCCCAATTTGAATATCTATTTTTTAAAAGGAATTAATAAAATTAAATTTGAAAACTCTAAACTGAAGTTTCAAAACGCAGGTTAAGTAAGAGTCATGAAACTTTGGTGCTGTGGGACAATGCGTTTGGTCTTAGTGTTAGAGCAAATTATGGAATTATACTTTAAATGTTACAATCTAATATGAATTCTTTACGGAAGGAAATTCGAATTCACCTCCAAAATTTTGTTACAAAGATATCAAGTACTTTAAAGAGTCGTACTATCAACCGATTAAGAAGCACGACATTATGCTTTTCTAGAAACATATTTAGTATAGACCGAGCTTAAATACATTCTTCATTTGCGACACAAAAGCAGAATGCTTATGACATAAGCTATAGAATCTTTTGCTCATCAGCTGGCAGGGCAAGGCAAGGCAAGGCAGAAAGGCAACAATCCTTGTACCATACTTCACCAGCTTTCTTCTAAATTCCGATTTCCAGAACATTATAATAGTTAAATCAACAGCGTTACACAACCACCTTAGTATATGCCTTATTGTAATGTTTTCTCAATCACTTCATATGAATGTTTGTATATAAATAATGATAATATTTAATATTTAATATTTCTTATCAAATAAATAAATAAATGAGTGAAAAAAGTTGCACTGTGTTGTGTTTTACAGCAGTGCAACTGTTCTCATTTAGCTTTTTTCACTTTTTCACTTTTTCTTTTTAAACAGTCCTTGACTCTTACCAATACATTCTCACTTACAAAAGTAAGCAAAACCCTCTCACCCCACACCACACACCACACACCACACACCACGCTCTCTCTCTCTTCCTCATGCTCATGGCTTTTCGCCGGCGAACAAATTCTGAAACCGTTCTAAACCACCATTACAAAAGACTGTTCAGATTGTTGTAGGAGACAAAAGCAAATACTTGTTTGTTTTGTTTTTCTAGTCAAACCAATTATGGCTGTGATTCTTACCTCTAGTCGGGGGGACGGTAACGTTATCATCTCACTCGTATCATTTCTTCTACTGCTACTGAGTCGCCGTCTCAATTCGGAGCCAACTCAGGACAAGCAACCTCTCCTTGCTTTTCTAACTCAGACCCCGCACGAGAACAGGGTTCAATGGAACGCCTCCGACTCGGTCTGCAACTGGGTCGGTGTCGTCTGCGACGCCAACCAATCCTACGTGTCGGAGCTCCGTTTACCCGGAGTGGGCCTCCTGGGCCCGATTCGGCCCAACACTATCGGCCTGCTGAGTCAGCTCCGAGTCTTGAGTCTCCGCTCTAACCGCCTCTCCGGCACAATCCCCTCCGATTTCTCGAACTTGACTCTCCTTCGCAATCTCTACCTTCAAGACAACGAGCTCTCCGGAGAGTTCCCGCCCACACTGACTCGCTTGACTCGGTTGAATCGTCTCGACCTCTCATCTAACAACTTCACCGGCTCAATCCCGTTCTCCATCAACAACCTCACTCAATTGACCGGACTTTTCTTACAAAGCAATAACTTCTCAGGCAAGCTTCCGAGCATTGCAACCGGATTAAAAAGCTTCAACGTGTCGAACAACAATCTCAACGGTTCGATCCCGAAAACTTTATCTCACTTCACTAAGTCATCATTCTCCGGCAACTTAGATCTCTGCGGCGGACCATTACCTCCGTGCAGCCCATTCTTTCCGTCCCCAGCTCCTTCACCGACGGAACCAGAAACTCCACCAAAAACAGCCGCTAAAAAGTCCAAAAAGAAGCTCTCAAAAGGCGCCATTATTGGAATCATAATCGCCGCCGTATTCCTCGCGCTCATAGTACTCCTTCTACTCCTCTTCCTCTGCCTACGGAACCGTCGACGACAACCAGCTAAACCCCCCGCACCCGCATCCACCACCAC
This sequence comes from Coriaria nepalensis, assembly GCA_027186245.1. Classification (NCBI taxonomy): domain Eukaryota; kingdom Viridiplantae; phylum Streptophyta; class Magnoliopsida; order Cucurbitales; family Coriariaceae; genus Coriaria; species Coriaria nepalensis. The sequence goes on along the minus strand of CP114484.1, from coordinate 3,677,404 downwards.
CGTGGCTCGTTCTGTCCCGGCGGTGGAGGCAGGAACATCCTCGTCGAAGGACGACATTACAGGAGGATCGTCAATGGAAGCGGGAGAGAGAAATAAGCTAGTGTTTTTCGGAGGAGGGGGGTACAGTTTTGATCTGGAGGATCTGTTGAGAGCGTCGGCGGAGGTGTTGGGGAAGGGGAGTGTAGGAACGTCGTATAAGGCGGTGCTGGAGGAAGGGACGACGGTGGTGGTGAAGAGGTTGAAGGACGTGGTGGCGACGAAGAAGGAGTTCGAATCGGTAATGGAGGATTTAGGGAAGGTGATGAAGCATGAGAATGTGGTTCCTCTTCGTGCCTATTACTATTCCAAGGATGAGAAATTGCTCGTCTCTGATTTCATGCCGGCTGGTAGCCTGTCTGCTTCACTTCACGGTATGTTCTTTTCTTTTCCTAATTTTTTTTTTTTTTTTTTTTGCCACTTCATTTTTTATTTTTTGATATTTAAAAAAAAATTATTTAATGAAATGCGCAAGTAATTAGCTAGAAATTAGAATGCATTTAGGTAAAAAGCATTTTAGGCGCAGAATTGGGACCAGCTTCTTTTTTGATGCTTTGTTTTTTATAAGAAATGTTAGAGCTTGAGCTGTTGTAGTCACGAGATTTTGTTTTTGATTTTTCTTTTCTTAAACTGGGTTCAGAGTATTTTGTACACATGGCGGGACAATGATACCTTGGAATTTTATTATTAATTAATTATTTATTTATTTTATACGTAGGTTCTTCTGTTTATGAAGAAGACCCATAGATTCTTCGTTTTACTGGTGGGCTTTTTGTTATTTTTCTTTTTTCCCTCAAAATAGGAGAGAAATTATGGACCAAAGAAACGTGTAGTCGATTAGTCACCTCCTTTTTACCCTTATACATATGATTAGTTATCATATATATATACTAGAATTTCTTGTAATATACATACTACGGTTTGATTATCTTATGCAGGTAGTCGGGGCTCAGGCCGGACCCCGCTCGACTGGGACCGAAGGATGAGAATAGCACTAAACTCAGCCAAAGGGCTGGCTCACCTACACCACTCCAACATAGTCCACGGCAACATAAAATCCTCCAACGTCCTCCTCCGCCGAGACGAGGCTTCTGTCTCCGACTTTGGGCTCAGCCCGCTATTTGGGACATCAACCCCACCCAACCGCGTTGCGGGTTACCGGGCCCCGGAAGTAATTGAGACTCGAAAGCCCACATTCAAGTCCGACATTTACAGTTTGGGCGTATTGCTGTTAGAACTCTTAACAGGAAAAGCACCCAATCAGGCGTCATTGAGCGAGGAGGGGATCGATCTTCCAAGGTGGGTCCAGTCGGTCGTTAGGGAAGAATGGACTGCCGAGGTTTTTGACGTGGAGTTGATCAGGTACCATCATGATATTGAAGAGGAGATGGTTCAGTTGTTGCAAATAGCAATGTCGTGCGTGTCCACTGTGCCTGATCAGAGGCCTACCGTACAGGATGTGGTCCGTATGATTGAGGAGATTAATAGAGGTGGAGGAGGAGGGGATCAGACCACTGATGATGGGTTACGACAGTCGTCTGATGAGCCATCTAAAGGATCTGGTGGTCAAACCCCGGCTGAATCGAGGACCCCACCTAGTGTCGTCACACCTTAAATATTTATATTATATTTTTTTATCGTATTCTTTTATATAAATTTTTTATTATTCACAGTCTATTCTATGTCTTTTACAAGTTGACATTTTTTGTCTTTTATACGGTGGAAGCTGTGGTCTGTAGTAATTGTTGGTTTTGTGGAGGTAAATTTCTATTTTTACTGGAGCGAGGGCAATTTAGTAATGTTTTGGGACCGACCGACCGACCGACCGACAGTGGGTGTGGGGGTGGAATAGTGGCATGTATGGTCGGACGCTAAAATTGACTGTACCTTACTCCTGCGTTGGGTACTGGGCTGTTTGGACTCTGGGCTTTAAGGTGTTTTGGTTTTTTTCTTTTTTTTTTTAATTAGAAAAAAATATTAAAAAAAAGGTACCATCCAGCTTTTTCCTTCTTCAGTTTCTTGGTTGAGGAGAGATGATTTTTTTTTTTAATTTAGTTTTAAGTTTAAAATTTTAATATAATTTTTAAGAATATATTTTTAATATATTTAATTATATTATGAGTTGAATTATTTTTTATAAAATTTTATAATTTATTGCAAGAAGAAATTTTCTGAATAAAAAAAAAATTTCTAAATTTAGATAAAAAAAATATATTGATTTAATTATTTTTTCAGTATTTATTTAACAAAAAAAAATTAAATCCATAATTCCTAATATATTAGGATTATTACATTAGGAATTAGGGATTTTATTTTTGTTAGTAAAAATGAGTCAACATATTTTTTGAGCTGGAAAAGTAGCCGGGTCAACGTTTTGTTTAAAGTCGGTCGTCATTTGATTCATGTATTATTTTCCTTTTTCTTTTCCCTGTGAACTGGAATTTCTGTAATTATGATTAGAAATTCTTGGGTTGAAATGTCTCGATCTTGTCAAATCACGAGACTCTCTCCAAGCCTGCTAAGCTTTGTCGTGAAGTAAGTAGGGTTGGATCATTTTTTTTATTTTATTTTTTCTTTTTTGGAGTTTTAGTTATACAATGTGTAGCATGATATACGAATAAATATTTATAATTATAATTAATTAATTTTATGTAACTATGGCCACTAAAAACTCAAGTGACTCATCTTTCTAAACAAAGTAAAGTAGTATCAACAAGGTATTGACTAATTTTGAATTAAAGAGTTCTTGTAGTCTTGGATTGCAGCAGTTAAAATTTAGCACAGAAACTTTAAATAAATGAAATATAGATAAGGAGTGAAAATACTTAATCATATCTAATGAGTTATGAAAAAAAATTATTATTAAATACCTAAAAACTCTATAAAAATATTTAAAATAACTTTTATTTTTAAAAAAAAAAAGCCATAATAAAAATAAAAATATCCATTTAAGATTAAAAATAACTTAAGATCGATTTTCTCTTTAAGACATAGATAAAAAAAAAAAAAAAAGAAAGGAGAGAGAGAGTTTTCAATTAGCTAACTTTGACAGGAAATTGAGGCAGTTTGTTTTACCAGCAAAGACAAAATGATAAAGTCATGCCAAATGAATTCACCTAAGCAATCCTAATATTTCATATCCAATTTAGCTTAACTTTGAACGCGAGTGTTGATCACCACCCAATTACTAAATTTGGTAACCCGGTCAGTACCACTCGTTCAATTAGGAAACAAACACTATTTCAAGATCTACAGCTGATTACAGTCCTAAATTTTCAGTGGTTTCTTGGATTCTAAGCAAAGTATATGTTACACAGCCCTATCAACTTCTTCATGTCTAAGCAGTTGTTTCTATTTCTATTTCAAGTTTATCGTACCACATTTCTGTTTGCTACGTTTTCTTCGAATTGCTTGTTCGTTAAGGACCGATATTTTATATACCCTCAATGTCCAATGATGTACATGAGTCCCAAAAAGGCACTAGTGTCTCCTAGTGCTAATCAAGTTACTTAACAATTTTCTAAATGAAGATGATTTAATAATCCATTCATTAATTTCTTACATCTCAACTTCTTAAACATCTCATTTCCACCTCATTAAGGTATGTTTCGCCATGCAATTTAAATGTCAAAAACCGATTCTCAACGGGAGAGCAACTCGTTTTCGCATGAAAATTATGTATCGAAAATTTTTGAAAATCAATATCATATAGTCGGTCCTCAACAGTCAAAATCACAAAATTTGCAAAAAGAAAAAAAAAAAGAGTTTTTGATACTAAACATGATTATAAATATGAATAAAATTATTATAAATTTGAATTTTAAAAGAATATAATTAAATAAAAACATCTTATTTTTACCACCGATATAAAAATCGATTTTTAAAAATAGAAATACAAATTTTAGCAGACCCTTATATTTGGCCATGAGTTAAAATTCTGCCAAACTGACCCAAATTGCATTCTGATTTGCCCCCGAATCAAGGTGGTTGAGTTATTTTAGAGAAGGAAAAAAAAAAAAAAGTTTTATTTGTGAGGAAGCAATCCATCTCCACACTCTTTGCTTCCACAAAAAACAAAAATTGGCTTCATCCATCTACTTATTACTTATAGTGGTGGTCACTAATTACAAGATGCCAACAACTTTTTCTTCACATACGGATCCTCCTTCATGCATGGGAGATTACACCCATTATTAACAAAGAAAAAAGAGAGATGTTAATTTGGTTGCTATTCGCTGTCTTTGGATACCTTACCCCCCTATATAAACATATATATATATATATATGCTTTTTCTTTATGGGTTTCTTTCTTTTTGTCTTAATTATTCGGGAATTCAATGGAATTTTTTTCTTTCTTACTTTGTGCAAATGAAGAACTTTAATCGTTAAGCGAATCGGCCTATACTCGACAAGTTTGGTTTAGCACTTAGCAGTCATAAAGATACACTTTCAAAGAGAAAAAAAAAAAACAAAAAACACTCAATCAATCAACTAATCGATCATATCAACTCCAAGTAAAAAGAGAGATCGTATAGCTGATGGATAAATAAATATATGCAAAGCTAGCTTGATACCTTCCAAACGAATCTGTCACAAGCATGAACACCATTTATTCATCAATCAAAGATCATCCTACATTTATGTTTGGTTAAGCTTTACACATCCATAATTTTTTTTTTTTTTTTAATTTTATTTTAATTTCAGACACTGCCACCAATCACTATTAAACATATCGACATATAAACTAACTTATATTGATATTCGCAAGTTGCGATTAGACTAACGTATAATACAGTTGATCGGTAGAATAAGTCTCTAAAATACTTGACAAATTATATCAAGATCTTGAGCATGGAGGTGGAGTTGAATCCCACCAAAGTACTACAAGTGTGTGAGTTACGTGTGTTATATGTTTATTATTGATAACTTTATGTTTTACATGTGTTCTCATTATTTCTTTTTAGCACCGTTAATTCTAAGACAATGATGATGATGATAAGAATAATAATAATAACAACAATAAGGGAAGTGAACAATGTTCTGACTTCAAAGTTCAAACTTTGTTTCTTTAAAAATAGAAACTTGGTATCATAAAGATAAGTATCGAAGCATCCAATTAAACAAAAATCCAAAGAGACTAGCTAGCAATCACTATATATGATGATGATGATGATGATGATGATCTGTGTGAGGAATCTTATCTTATACATTTTATACAAAGTGATTAAAGGGAATTTTCGTCCAAGAATTTGTCTCTCATAATTCGTAAACTATCAACATTCGATTCGTTGATGGTTCCTTTTTGTACTAACTTTACAGCCCATAACTATAGCCATCATAGGCTTTCCTCAGATCTCCTTCTCTTTTTTTTTTTTCGTCTTCTTTAAATTTGTTTGGATAATAGTAAAGCATTGTGAAGGACTTTTATGCCGGTAGAATAAAAAGCCCAGCCCATATCGTGAATAGGTTACAAAGGAAACTCGCACTTAACTTCTACATTCCTCGTTCATTGTAAATTTGATGTTCATATATATATATATTTTTTAAATATTAATAAATTTTGTAAATAAATAAACACCCACATTAGATTAACTATATTTGGATTCGACTTCTCTCCCTTTATCCTTGATTCAGAATATCATGACTCTATAGAATCAAGAAATGGAATCGATTTCATTTTATGCCATTTGATTACATTCCATCTATTCTACGAAATGAAGATTAACCAATTTTTGATTTCTTGATCGGAGAAAAATTGATTCTTTTTATTACATGTTTAGAAGGTAATAATATCGAGAATCAAAAAAATATGTGCAAATTTAATTCTCATCTTCATTATTTCATTTTTTTGCGAACCTCATTCCATCTATGATTCTATCGATTCTCATCCTACCCGTTCCACTCATTCTCATTCCACTCATAAATCAGAACCAAACGAACCATAAAGGTGTTCAAATTTAAGATGATTTGGGCTACTAAAGAGGATTGTGTTGAGATAGGTAGAAGTCTTGGGATCTAGGGCTTACATTATAATGAGAAAGCTTAAATACTGCAGTTCCCTTGTTCATCAAGTGATGCGAAAAAGCCTTTCCCAATAACCATAAACTAATTGTGGGGATTAAATCCAAGCTAGCAAAATTGCAGGATCTTGATAGGACAGAGAGGGTCTGTATGTAAATGTCTTACCTCACAAGCAAGTATAAGAAGTTTGGAGCAATGAGGAGATTTATTGGGCACAAAGAGTTGGAGTGAATTTGATCTCTCATGAAGATCAAAATACTAGCTTCTTTCACCACTCTGTTATCCATATAAGGCAGAAAAATAAGATAACTCAATTGAAGGAAGCGGATAAGGAGTGGACTAGACGCGAGGAGGAAATTGGGGGGCTATTCAACAGTTTCTATGATTCATTTTTCACTAAATATGAGTTAGTAGAGTGGAGTAACATGTTACAGTCTATTCCAGTTTTGATTAACCCGGATAGGAACTTGAGATTGTTTAGAGAAAACTCAGAGGAAGGGGTCATTAAAGCAACATTTCAACTAGGAGGGATGAAGGCTCCTGGCCTAGATGGTTACAACGGATTGTTCTACCAAAAATACTCGAGCACGATAGGGGAAGATGTGGTTAAGGCAACAACGGGCTTCTTTAGGAGTGGAATAATGTTGAGAGAATTGGTAGCTATTGTCTTGATTATGATCCCAAAAGTAAGGGCTCTGAGTTGGTCTCTCAATTCAGGCCAATTAGTCTCTGCAACCTTGGATTCACGATAATATCAAAAGTTTTGGTCAATAGACAGAAACCTTTCCTAGATTATATTATCTCTAAGAATCAAGGTGCTTTTGTTCCAGGGAGGCATACCCAAGACAATGTAATAGTGGCTTAGGAAATGTTTCACCATCTTAACTTGAATAAAAAGGGCAGAAAAGCTTTGGTTGCTCTGACGATAGACATGAATAAGGCCTATGATAAGGTTTAAAAGCAGTTATGGAACAAATGGCCTTTTGCGATACTTGGGTTAACTGGATCTTGGAATGCATTTCTAAAGTATCCTACTCTATTGTCTGAAGTGAAAGGAAAAAAAAAAAAAAGGGAAAGGTCTTTCCCACTAGAGTTTTGAGACAAGAGGATCCATTATCCTCATAGCTATTCCTACTAGTATTAGACATGCTCTCTAGAAACATTCGTGGCAGGGTGGAAAGCGGCAAAGCAGCCCTATGAAGGAAATTCAAATAAATAAATATTGGCCAATGTTATCTCACTTTTCTTGACAGATGATTCCCTCTTCTTTGCTCAAGCGGAGGAACAAAAGTGCAGAAATATTTAAGTATAATCCAGGAGTATTGTCACGCATCGGGAAAGAGGCAAAACTAAGAGATATCAAGCCATATTCAGCCAAAATGCAGAAGAAGGTCTAAGGGTGAAGTTGGGGGAAATCTTACAAAAGAAAGTGGCCTCTAACCCAGGAGTTTATCTCGACATTCCTTTGCTGAGCAGATTGTCCCCACCAATAGTTAGCCACTGTTGAGTTGATCTTTAAGTACACCTTCTTAGGCAATTTAAAAGAGGACATATCATATGAAAGGATTTCCATTGCCACTACCTTGATAAGGACTTCCCTACCGCTTTGAGAAATGAGGTTCTGTTTCCACTCTTTTAGCTTGGAGAACACCCTATCTTTTATATAAGAGAAAGAGTCAGCGGGCTTCCTCGGTGGTGGTCTTGAGCTTCTGAGGTAGTTTGATATTTTTCCCCCCCCGTTTTTTCGGCTTTGTCTTGTTGTTTCCTTTGTTTTATTTTTCTGTTTGCTGTCTTTTCGCTTTGTTTTCTTTCTTTCTCTTTCTTTCCGTATATTTGTTAGATAAGAAATATAAGGTACCGGGTTCGGTACCTTCGATTTGTTAGATAAGAGGTAGGTTGAGATATAAGTTAGTTTTGGTACCGGCTGGCTAGTATCATTAAATTAAAGGAGGCGGGTCTAGTTCATTATTCTAATTCAATTTTTATATCTTAGCCGGAATGAGTCATCAAATCCTAATTCTTGAATATAGGTATGTTGACGATTCTTGTACATGAAACCTCTTGGTTCAGTTTTGTTGCAATATTTTGACATATTCGTAAATATTATATGATTACATAATAAATATTTTAAATCTTTTGATTTGCTTCAGGATTTAGGTAATTGGATTTGGTTGTCTATGATTAGTTTCATTGAACTTAGAACACATATATAAATATTTCACTTGATGCGTTGGATGTAATTTGTTGCATGAGAAGCCTGGTTTTAAGATTTATTTGATAGGTAATCATTAGACAGGACAAGTATTAGAAATATAAACTGGCAATTAAAGTATGAATCTTGTTTCATTGTTTGTTCATGAGTTTTTTTATAACAATTTGGATACATTGGTTATAAGTGACTATGAATGAATTATTGAATTGCTAGTGATTATATTATATGTATTGATTGAACTTTTTGAAAGTTCTCAGAATAACTACACTACAATTATCAATCGAGTTGATAGGCTTAGTGCATTTCAATTTATTAAATATTATGGGAGCAAAGTATTACGAGAACCACCACTTAAGTTCTGGATAATTTATTACATAATTTTGATGAGTTATTCTTTTAGTTGATATGTCTTGAGTTCACGTGCAATGTTGTGATTCTTGTATGATTTTCGTATGGTCATATTTCTTAGCCATGTTCGTGAGGTAAAAGACACTTTGAAATAATATTAGGATGTGTTCACTATTTTAAATGTGCGTTCATATTTTATTAGGAGGCTTGTCCGTGATCGTGTAATATTTATTCACTAAGTCTCCATTTATTATTTTTCTCTCAAAATTTTCCCTTTTAGATTTCTGATCGTGCTTGTTCTTCATTCGAGATACTCAGAAGTTGGTGTTCTCTGTGGACCTCTCATTTTGAGGTTGCCTAGAATCCTCTTGAAAAATGTGCAATCCACTTCTACAATTGTATATAGGATGCATGTAGGCTATTAGGTTGCTCTGTTGTATATAATCAACGTTTATAACTAACCTACTAAATATATACAATTAGAAGTATATACTATATATGAATTATTATTCAGTTCATGAAAATATTATTAAGTTCATGGGTAATTTCAATAGAGGCTTGCTTGATTTTATGGGTTGACTCATAGGGTCATGCATTTAGTCACGCCCGATTTTAGGCCGTGACAAATTTTCTCTGTCTCTTCCTTTAAGTGGGCAGCTGGTATTATAGGGAAGGGTTAAACGCTCTCTCTTATGCAGGCAAGTGAGTTTAGGCCATGGATCACAAGCCCGATTTATTTAATAAATACTCGGCGATAAAATTAGACCTTACTAATTCTATTTTTCACTAATCACTTTTATGAGTAAACATATTCCAAGTCATCACATAATTTTAGATGCTAAAATTAAGAGTAAACAAGATATTACTCTCTTAAATTTTTATTTTACTACATTTAGATCCCTCAAACTTATAGAAATAGAGCTATACCCTTGTAAGTTTCATAAACTATACTTAGGTTCCTGATTTTAAGATTCCGTTAAAAAATTAACTAATCTCATTATTCGTTCGTTTATAATAACTCGACCCATTTTTTATGCGATCCATTTAGAAATCTATTTTCTTTTTGTTTCTTCTTTTATTTTTTCATGAACAGGATTAAAAAAGAAAAAGAAAAGACCATCATGGAAAAAATAAAAGTTAGAAAAAGGAAAATATATTATTAAATATGGATCAAATAAAAAAGGGCCAGGTTGTTATAAATGAGCGGATAATGGAATTACTTTATTTTTTAATGGAGTCTTGAAATTAGGGACCTAAGTCTTATTTATGAAAATTAGAAGGGTGTAGGTCTAAATTTATAAATTTGAGGAACCTAAATCTAGTAAAATTTGGGGAGTAATATCTAATTTACAGTAATATTAAAGTACAACATTAGGCCTAATCTTACAACATCGGTTCGGCTCATTAACTTTTTAATAGTCAATCAGATTTCTTTTGGACCTTAAAAATATTATGTAGATCTTAAATTAATTAAATACTATTTAATAAATTTAATTAGTAGATTAAATATTTATAAATTAATTATTTAATTTCTGATTAAATCGAAATCACTCTCGATTATGCTAGCAGTGGGGTGTGATAATAATTTAACAAATAGAACATGTATGGTTCCTCCACAAATCTTTTAACAGATTTGTTACTATTCTTATGTGCATAACTGCTTAAATTATGCATTAGGCAGTAAATGGACATGCTTATTATATGAGTAGTACTATCGTGATTATTATGTAATTTTTATTTACTTAATTTTTATTAATTCTTTTTATTTAAATTTTTTTTATCAGATTATATTTAGTCATTTCGCAAGTTGCATTTCGGTTTCGGTTTTGGACAGAAATAAGAATAATTATAATTATACAAAAAGAAGTCTAAGAAGTCGACAATGGTTGGAGCTTGGAGGTTGGAAGGTGGAGGAATATTCCTCAAAGTTTGAGACAGACAAAAGGGATATTCACTGCGATTGTTTGCAATGGTATTGCAATACGTGTTATGGAGAGAATCTAGTTTCCTCACCTTTTCTCCTTTTTCGAAAAACAAAAACAAAGAGAGATGTAAAAGAGAATCTAAGGAAAAGGATTGTTCACTGGCCGTTGGTCTAAGCCTTGTTCGGGAAGATTGATTGTGATAGCGTCCAAAAAAGATACTATTATGGTTCTACATATGTAATATGTAATAATTGCTACTTTTATCATTGATAAACTGTTTTATTGTAATTCTTTACAGATAAATTTAATTTAGGTTTAATAGTACATCCCAATAGGGGGCGGCCATACTTGTTCAATTTATCTCTCTCAACTTGGATACCATGAGGAGGGCCTTGGAAAGTTTTAACATAAGCAGGAGGGATTCGCAAATCCTCTAGACGTAGAGTGTGCAGGGCTTTGAACCTAAATACATTACTCACAATGGAAATAAATATGTTAGTAACATAATCTTCTTCAAAAAGATCTAAAGGATAAGCTATATAAGCAATATATTGATTTTTTTCTCTAACAACAGGGCCGATTAAGTAACATTGGCCTTTGTAACAATCAACATTAGTAAGCCCATATGTTTTGAATTGAACTCTTAAATTTGTCGACGTGCTTTATATATGTATTTATTTAAGAATATGATTTTAAAAGATATCATATGATGAAAAGATATCTGTATTTTATAAAATTATATAATTTAAAGATCGATTATGATAATTTCATATACAAGATATAGGATTTCTCAATTTATGCCTATGGTAAAAGCATAAGGTATGATTTTATGTATTCAAATAATATTTTGTAAGGAAAAATCGGTTTTTGGCCGCCGAATGTATTTTGTATTTATAAATCTGATTTTCTTTGTGATATATATCCTTGTCCTTGCAAATATTATAATTTTTTTTTTTTGAGAAATGAAATACAATAATTATGATCATAGAACATAAACTCTGAAATATTTTACATATTCTAATGTGGATTAAGTCATGAATGACATATGCATGTAGATGAGCTTTGTAAAGTAGTCTTCTAATTAAAATTGAGAAAGAATCTTTTTAGCCTTCCTACCCACTTCATTAAAGGTGAGTTATTTGCACAAGAAGATTCGTTTCTCTTAAGCTCCTTTATCATTCTTTTAGAAGTTTTTTTTTTTTTTTTTTTTTTTTTTTTGTCAAGCCTTGTGGGTTGTGTGTGATATTAATAACTTAATTAGAGTCGTAGAATTGGAACCAAGATATTCTTTCCTTAGAGGAACTAATATTATATTCTTTCTTTTTTTTTTTTTTTTTTTTTTATCATGAATGTTTCATTAAAGTCTAAATATTCTCTCTTTTCTTATCTCTATTAGAGAATAAACTCAATTTTTGAGCAATTATGATCTTTTTATAAAAAAAAAAAAAAACAAAAAAACAAAAAGGAAATTTCTTGTCAGATATATCTTCTTTTTGAAAAGCAAAGTAAGTAGTTGATATTAGTAGTAGTTTTATAAACATATATGCAAGCTATTAGAAAATTAACCTAATAATATGGATCCGAATTTTCTCCTTTTCTTAAAATAATTGGATGTTTTAATTTTATAAAATGACGTAGAGTGAAAGTTTCCGTACATGATACAACTATACGTGATAGTTGGATTTTGCAAAATAAAGGGTTAAAAAAGGATTTGAAATGTTGTTTCCAACATAGAGAAAGAGAGGAAGTTTTTAAGGGGAAAAAACAAAAAAAAAATTGAAAGAGAACAATCTAATTTGTAAGAAGATGATGAAGAAAAATGAGAATCTCTTTAACTGATGATGTTATGTGACTCTTTGAGTTCGAAGTTCTAATATCCAATTCAAAAATAAATTTCAAAAAGTAAGAATAAATAAACAGTCTTTAAACATGCACTTGATCCGTCCAATAGTTAGATTCTCTCTTGATTTCTTCTAGCAAAGAAACATCTCTCATTGGTTAGCTTTTCTCTTTCCCTTTGTTCTCAGCAACAAGTTATAATTCCTCTTTATCCATTTTTTTTTTTGTTTTTGTTTTTGTTTTTGTTTTTTCTCTCTCTCTCTTTAAATCTCAACCTCCACTTTATTCCCTTGAACTAAACCCTAAAAAGAAGATGATCCTCTCTCGATCCTCCTTAAATTTACATGCAACATCCCATCTCGCTCTCTCTCTCAAAACCAACTTAGAAAGAAAGAATACTTCTCTTTTACACTAGTTTGTTCGTTTTCTCATGAGCTTCAAAAGCTAAAGAAGAGTTTTCATTTCTGGCTTTTTACACTTGCTACGACTTATACGTGAGTTGATATATTTATATGGGATCACCTACGGAACTAACCCTAGAATATTGCAAACCCTACATGATCATGAATTCTTCGGATAATTCTATCCTACCGAAATCTTGTGGAGATCACCGGCCCCATGAGGAAGATCATACTCGGAATCTCAAAGAATTCCTTTGCTGCCTCGAAGAAGAGAGGCTCAAAATCCAAGTTTTCAAGCGAGAGCTTCCACTTTCTTTGCAACTCCTCACTAACGGTAATTTCTTACATACTATATGTCCAAAATTTCGGATATATATTAATGTCTCAAGGCTATCTCTCTTGTTTTGTGTGTTTAGCTGTTGAAGCATCAAGGCAGGAACTGCAAGTGTATAGAGCAAGTGACCAAGGGCCAATTAGGCCACCCCTTGAGAAGTCTATACCAATCAAACATTCTATCATCAATACTACATCACCTCAAGGCTCAGAAAAACCAATATTAGCACATATTAACTCTGATATGGCAAATTGGATGACATCTGCCCAGCTTTGGACCCAAGCCGGAGCAAACGACGATTCCAAAAAGCAATCAGCCAAAATTCAACCGCCTAAAGAACCCGATGTTCGCTGCTTTGATATTGTGATTAATCCACCCAAGCTAGAGTTAGACAACAATAACAAGAAAGGGATAAATAATAATGGAGGAGCATTTCATTCCTTCTTAAAAGAGGTCAAGTATTCAAAGGCTCATCATGAGGAAATTAAGAAGTGTGGTGAAAATAATGATGATAACAATTCATTGAAAGGCAAAAATCCAAGTTCTATAGTTACGGCCCAAGCTCAACGGAAATCCCGGAGGTGCTGGTCGCGGGACTTGCACCGTAGATTCGTGAGTGCTCTTCAGATGCTCGGTGGTCCTCACGGTAAAATAAATATGCATATAATGCCATATCATAGGGTATCGTTATTACTATGACATTGGGTTGACTATTAATTTACACTTGAAAATTAGTTGCCACTCCAAAGCAGATCAAGGAGCTGATGAAGGTTGAAGGTTTGACAAATGATGAAGTTAAAAGCCACCTGCAGGTTCATATATACATCTATCCATCTCTCTCTTTCTCTATGACTTGTTAAGGCAGCCATGATGAGAGATTCAGATATACTACGCATTTAATAGTTTTTAGCTAGATATGGTCTACCTTATAAGTATTTTTTTTAGACGGACATCAGTTTTATATATCATATTAAATATTGTGTAGAAATTATTTCATAAGGTATATAGGAAACCACACTCGTCACATAGATCGGCTATTGTGTGTCTTATGTATGATAAACAGTGTTTAGTAAAAAATTGTATTAGATATATATATATATATATATATATATATATATATATATATATATAATCAATTAAATAATTGCTTCATACTATATACACAGAAGTACAGGCTCCATAAAAGAAGACCTGGTCCAAACCCACAAACCTCCGGAGCTCAACCAACACAGCTTGTAGTTCTTGGCGGTATCTGGGTCCCACCTGAGTATGCCACATCAGAGGCAGCAGCCATGGCCCGCAGCAGAGCACCCGTACTGTATAACAGCTCCCACCCCATCTCCCAACTAGCACTACCACCACCATCACCATCACCACCGCCTCCCTATTTTACACCACCATTAATGACCCAAGATTTTTATATCACAACGCCGCCCCACAACCAGTTCCCGCATCAAGGAAGCCACCACCTACACATGTACAGCAATACCACCATGGAGACCAGAGTCTCACCGGAATCTGATGTCAAAGGCTCCAGAGACAGATCGGGAAGCATTGGGGATAGTAAGTCTGATCAGAGCTGTGGCTTGAAGAGAGAGGGTGATGAGGCTGGAGGAGAGAAGAGGGACTTGACTGAACAGAGAGGAGTGGGTGATCATGATCAAGAAGATAATGGAGAATTGGGAACAGTGATATCACTATGAAATTCTGAGGATAGTATGTAGTGCCGTTGGGGCGGAGTAAGTAGAGTATTTTATCAGGAGATATATTTCTTCGTATGTCACATTTTCATTTTTAAAAGAAACGAATCACGTAGAAGAGATGGAGAGCATAAAAGGGTAGATGCATTTAACATGCCCTGATTTTTCTTAAGAAGCTGAAATTATAATTTAATTCTGCTTCGTACTAGAAAATGCCATATGATTATGTCAGTAGAAAGAGCCTTTACTATAATCAGTACCACCGTCCACCGAGACTGGTGATGGGTATAATCCAGAGAAAAGAAGAAAAGAAAAAGTATAAGTGGGCATACTTCCCGTCGGCCAGTAGGGTATTATCCATTCCGGTCCCAACATCCTTGTACCATTATCAGTACCGAGACTGAAACTTTCAGTCCCACCGAGAAAATCCGTTTTTATTTGTGTTTTTTGGCCAATTCACTGGACACTTTTATTTATCACAAATCCACTTCACTGCAACACTCCGTGTTAATTTATATATTTAAAAAAAAATTGAAATATCTTCAAGCTCATGCTGGAACAGAAGAACAAATAAAAAAAATTTAAAAATTTAAAATTAATTTTAAAAAAATAAAAAAAAAACTACTCGACGCTTAGAAAGAGGAAAACAAACGATGAAGTTTGTTTTAATGAAATGAAGAAAACTATCCCAAAAGATTATAATGTGACTCAACTCGCCATAGGCCCAGAATGAGAGAGAGACTAACATTTGTGCCTCCATCAGTCGGACCTTGAGTTTCGATGGCTGCCGCGTTCAAAGCACAGAACAAAAAAGGGGAAAAGGGAGAAAAACAAATCAGAGATGTAACACAGTGCCAATACAGAGAAGATCGAAGAAGAAGATGAAACTAACTTTTGAAATGAAGAAAAGATCAGAGATGAGACCTAGAGCATAAGGGCTGTAGCACCGTCAGAGAGAGGGGAAAGGGGAGAGAAAGAAAAGAGGAAGTGAGAGATCTGACTAGGGTATACGTGAATTAAAATATTAGTTTATCAATTTTCAAATATTATTCGGGATCGGGACTAAGACCGGAATTTATATTAATCCCGGCCCCGGTCTTCAATAGTGGGAACATTACCGAGCTAGGTACAAATACCTTATTGGCACTTAAAATCAGTACCGGTATCAGATCCGGTATCGGGATTCCCATCGGAACCGATAAATATGC
This sequence comes from Coriaria nepalensis, assembly GCA_027186245.1. Taxonomy (NCBI): domain Eukaryota; kingdom Viridiplantae; phylum Streptophyta; class Magnoliopsida; order Cucurbitales; family Coriariaceae; genus Coriaria; species Coriaria nepalensis. The sequence goes on along the minus strand of CP114484.1, from coordinate 3,661,380 downwards.
CCATCCTAAGAAAAAGAAAGAAGAAATATAATGGTTATATTAAAAGTTATTAATAAATATGCCCATCTTCACTGAACAAGTTTTCAGTATCTAGGAAAATCCGATGCAAGCAAAGAGGTTTTGTATGGCAAGCGCTGCCCATCTTCACTGAACAAGTTTTCAGTATCTAGGAAAATCCGATGCAAGCAAAGAGGTTTTGTATGGCAAGCGCTGCCCATCTTCACTTAACACACAACAATAGCAAGCGCTGCCTCGAACACACAATAAGTTATTAACTATTGACATTTGTTTCAAATAACAGCATCCACACCATCACTCTCCAGCAAGGTCGATTCGACAAGCGACTGTAAGAAAAGAAAAATATTTAGAAGAGCCGTGATTGTATCTGTTCTAACATATAACAAAAAAAGTTTTAAATTTACAGTTTCCAACAACTCAGTTTTGTATGGGTGAGGACGCTAACCTTTAATTCTTGCTCAGAGGTTTGAAGTCTTTCGGAGTAATTTTTTATCTGAAGGAAACATTTATGCATCTGCAATTATCCACACAACAAAGCCGGAATAATTAGCTCCACCCATGATTCCAGTAGTGTTTCATAAAAGCTAATTGAATAGGTGGAAATAATGGTTACCTTCACCAACCGTGTTTGCTGGTATGAAGTGCGCTTCTTTGCAGAAACCAATGCATCCTCCAGTTTCTGGATCCATCATCCCTTATCAGCAACGAACAAATAAAACTACCTTATGAAGTTTTAAGAATCTCGAGCAAATGCATACCTGAGATTTTTTTTGTAACTCAACCACAACATTTTCTGCCTGTGCTAACCTGCCTTCCATCTCATCAGTCTGGAAAGGGAAAGAACCTTAGTTTCACATAATATCATCTTCGTAATATATATCAAAATATCAACAAGGGTTTATCTCTGGTGCATTCACTATTTTATTACGAGCATTTTCACATGGAGAGCAGGAAAACTTTGACAAAGGTGTTTCTTTTAATTTAATCCAGAGGGAAAACAGACCTGCTTTTTAATTCCATCAAGTTTCCTAGTTGATCTGTCAAGTTCTTCAACCTGGTAATGGGATCGGAATAGTGCAAGCAAAGAGTGCAAATAAACATCAAATAAGTTTAGCACAACCTTTTAGAAAGAAAAATTAGAAACTCTTAACTTACCTGATGGCTATAATCACCACTTGAATCTGAAGAACGGTCCCTACTAGGTTGGTGATCGATACTATAAAAGAAAGATAACTATGATAAATCAACCCAATTCCTACGTTAAGATGTTCATGGTTCTTTTTCTTCTTTAAAATATGTTTGCCATATGTACACAGCAAGAGAGAGAAAGAGAGCATCTCACACATTATGTCTCCTTGATTGTTGATCTTTATCCACATCAGTAACTTTGTCAGTCCTATCAATCTTCCTCTCTTGCTCCCAATCCAAATGGTGGTCTCTTTCCCAACTCTGATCCCTATTTAAATTGTGCTCTTGCTCCTTAAACTCTTCCAGACCTTTGTCTTGCTCTCTATCCATATCCATATCCATATCCAAGAAGTCATCCCTAGCTCGATCATGATCAGGGGCATGCTCACGTCGTCTTTTCCTTTCTAAGTCACGGTCTTGGGACCAATCACGGTCCTTGCTCCTGCTCCATTCACGGTCTCCATCCCTCTGGCGGGACCTACCAACATCATACTCCCTTTCTCTATCTCTACTACCCCTATCCCAGTGTGCACCCCTCTCTGGATTTCCTTGAAAACTTTCTCGGTCAAAATTTGACCTTCCACCTCTACTATTCACTTTATTTACCCTAACAACTCGTCCTTCAATACTCTGATTTTAAGATTTCAAACATTCGATAGGTATTAGAAATTAGAATCATAAGACATTATAAACTGCGTTATGTAATTGCCAGGTTGAACTAAGAGAAAACAAGGTTTGATGTACATACTCTGCCATCCATTTCATTGATGGCATCAACTGCAGATCTAGGATTCGTAAAGGTGACAAAACCATAGCATTTTCCCCTTGTAGTCTGATCATTTATAATCTGAATTATAAATCAGGGATGTTAAAAAACCTCACAATCCAATCAAAACTAAAATCAACTGAAGTATCAAGCATGAGCGTTTCTCTAGCATCATTTCCAGTTCATCGACAATTATCGGTCTGAATTCCTATTTCCGTCACTGAACTAATCGCACTTCCAATCGCTTACAACCATTAACACAAAAAACAGAAGAGTCCACTAGGTCCTAAGCCCAAACCCTAAGCAAACGTACAGTAGAAACAAATGAAGGAACATTGAAATAGATTTGAAATAAAGCTAATTCAGCCACTTTGAGTGATGAAATGAGAGAACCAGACCTTGACGGCAACTATGGCTCCGTACAAATCGAAGACTCTTCGAACGCTTTCCTCAGTAGCGTCGTAAGGTAATCCTCCGACGTAAATCGAGCTCTCGTCGTCTACAGTCATTTCCTTTTGCACTATCGAGTAAACTATTTCGTCAATCAATGTTTGGATACATAGAAAATTTTGGCTCCGAATTTTCTAAGGAAAACGGCCGAAAGGGGAAAATCAACATGCTTTCTGTGAACTCCTGTGCTACCTGGGCTGGGCCTAATTGAACAATTTTTGGGCCTGTCGCTGCATCCTGGACTTGGGCTTAAAGATAAAGTTTTGCACAAAACTCTATTTATCACGTGCTCAAGCTGCAGTTCAGAACATGGGAATCCTTGTTAGCTTTTATCCTTAACGAGATAGGAATTTGATTCCGATTAGAACTCTTACCTACGTTACCAATTTTGCTATTTATACTACCTTGTATGCATATAACTATCTCATAATGTGTAATTAGATTTCTCATTATGCCTACCTTTCAACGTTCAGTGTTTTTCCTCTTGCTCATTCTTTTTGCAGCCACATTTACAATTTGTTTCAACCTGTAGTAATTTTAGTAGCTAAGGAGTTACAGTTGTAGCTAGTAGTTAGTGAGGGCGAACAAAAAGAAGCAGAAGGAGGAAATAAAAACCAGTCATTGAAATATAGGGTAATCGGAATCGGCGCAATTATTTTCTCTGGTGCATTAGCCGTTTGCTTACCGTTGCCCCAAAAAACCCTTAAATCCCTAAGTATGGTAGACAATCCTCAAATTGTATTGATCAGAGAGTACTTTATATATAGGAGATTACACGATTGTATATGGTAAATACAAATAAGGTAGTAATTACAATACAAATAAGGAAATAAATTAAGCAATATTGTTGGAGGGAACTGCATGAATCACTTATCTCTAATACGTCCCCGAAAAATTAATGATCCATTGGCGAAGGTAATTTCGCTTCCAAGCAATTGAAACCATGATTGAGAAAGAGGCTTTGTCATGAGATCGGCAAGCTGATCAATAGTGATAATGTGGGAAATGTGAACAAAACCATTTGTAACAAGATCTTGAATAAAGTGTGCAACAATAGTTATATGTTTCATGCGAGAATGCATTACTAGGTTGAGGGATTTTTAGGTCGCTCCAATTTTTGTCACAGAACAGTGTAGGAGGGTGAGGGAGAGGGAGCGAGAGTTCATGAAACAAGTTACGAATCCATTCTAATTCAGACGCAAAGAAAGACAATAAAGGCCAATGTTGAAGAATGATCATTTGGGTTGCAGACCCAATCAATGTCTGAGTAAGCTATAAGAGTGAGGGAGAGAGATTGCCCTTCTAGTACCATAATAATCGATTGGCAGCTAACGAATAATGTGCAGAAGTGGGACGTTGCATATATTGGGCTAACCAATTAACTGGAAAAGTAATTTTAGGCAAGTGAGAGTTAACTACTAAAGGGTCTAACTAGTTTCCGGTAGGGAGTGGCATCGAATAATGGAGTGTCTATAGCTTGTGATAAGGAACACTTTTATTGCATGTGAGTATGGAGTGGTTTAGCTCCATCCATGTTGTGATGTCGTAAGATATTTGAAACATACTTGTGTTGACTTAACAGTATCTCTTCGGAATAGTGAAGAATTTACACCCCAATAAAGTAAGATAAGGGACCAAATTCCTTAACTGAGAACAACATACTTAATCAGCATATGACCTTATTGATGAGAGATGGATCATTGCCAGTGATTAAAAGATCATCAACATAAATGAGAAAATAAATTGTGGAAGAGCCCAAATGAAAAATTAAGAGGGCAACATCCGACTTTGTTTGAGCGAAACCAATGGAATGAAGAGCCACACTTAGGGATTGGTACCACACATATGGGGCTTGCTTTAAGTCGTCTAAAGAATTGTGAAGCTGGAAAACATGAGTGGGCTTGGTTGAGTTAATGAAACCTGGTGGTTGAGCTATGTACACATCTTTATATTACGTCGCTATGAAGAATATCATTATTCACAATAAGTTGCCTTATAGACTGACCATTCATGATGGTAAGGGAGATGATGGACCGAATAGTAACCAATTTGACAACAGGACTGAATGTTTCAGTGTAATTAAGATCAAGACATCCGTGGAAGCCCTTAGTGAAAAGAGGAGTTTTGAAATAATCAATGCTACCATTGGGTTTCCATTTAATCCTAAAAATCCATTTAGTTATGGGCATGAGAGGAAGGAACCAATTTTCATGTTCCATGATAGAGAAGTTTATTGAATTCATTGGACAACTTAACGCCATCTAGAATCCTTTAAGGTTGAGCGATTTTGGATAAAATATGCCATGCATAAACCTAGTGGTCATTCCATGCGTGCGAAGTGAAGGCACAAAAAGATTGTGCCGCGAAAGGGAGTATGATTTTGTTACTTTAGACATGGGTCCATGCTGAGTAGGCGCAAGATTGGAGGAATCGTGAGCTGTTGCAAACGGAGATGGCCTATTGTTTAAAGGGGAGATGGGCAACCCAGAGTTGAACTCGGTTTGAGCAAGGCCCAAACTTGGGCATGGACTCAGTAGTGGTAGATGTGTCATGCATGAAATGAGCCCTAATAGACATAGGCCTAGAAGTAGTCATGAAGTAACGTCGTTCATGGGTATCGTGGAGGGGGCTTCACCTATACAAGGAGAAGCAAGTGAAAAAAGGAGTGAAGTGGACGTACCTCATGCACATGCAAGTGTGAAAATGGGGAAGCTACTGGTGGTGGTGGTGGTGGCGGGGCGGGGAGTATATTGTGTGGGTGTGGGCCAAGTAGAAGGCCTCTGAAAGGGAAATATAGATTTCGAGAATTTCACATGCGGAGATATATAGATCTGAGATATCTCAATGTTCATGCACTTATAGACACTCTAGGTGGTTGAGTTACCAAGAAAGATGCATGGGTGAGATGTGGGTTCAAGCTTGTGATGGATGTAGGACTTGAGCCAAGAGAAACATAAACAACTAAAGGGTTGGAATTTAAGATAATTAGGTCAGCGACAAAGTAAGGACTTAAATGGACTCTTAGATTGAAGTAGAGAGGTTGGAAAGTAATTTTGTAGATAAACAGCAACTTCAAATACGTAGGCCCAAAATGAAGAGGGAAGTTGGGCCTTCATGGGGTAGGGTGAGGCTCGTTTGAATAATTGTGTAATGTCATCGTTCCGTAGTTCGATTTTGTCGTGGAGTGCGGAGGGTGAGATAGTGTACCAATTTATTCCGTGAGAGATAAGATAGGGTTTGAGTTTTTGAAACTCTCCCCCATTTTCAGTATATAAATTTTAAATTTGGCTACTAAATTGATTTTCCACGATAGACTTTAAATTTTCTAAGGTGGTGAGAACTTCATATTTTGCTTGTGAGGAAAAGACCCAAGTGTATTTAGCAAAATGATCAACAAAGATAACATAATAACGGTGACCATCGATAAAGGCCATACATGTCAGCCTTCAATCATTGAACTAAATATAGTGTAGTGGATAAGTGTTAGTGAGACGTGTGCCTCTAAAAGGAAGTCTTGTGCTTTTATTATAATTATGATGGTTAAACAACTTGTTCTGTTCAACAACTAAGGAAATTGATTAATAATATTAATTTGATTAGTGGATGACCTAACCATTGATGTCAACCCTGATTATTTGATCGTTCACTAAGAAATGTCAAACGAGATAATGAAGAAGAGGTCTAAACATGGTAGATCCCATTTTCACATGGCCAACGCGTTAAGGTCACTCTCGTATCTAGATTCTTCATAAGAAAATGAAAATGATGAAATTCCATTTAAACATTATTATCTTTAGTAAAATAATGCATAAATAATAAGTATTTATGAATTTGCTTAACACATAAGACATTAAATAGATGCAAATTTTTAAATGGGAAGAGAAGATCAATAGCTTTAATATGTGTATTTTCAAATCTGAACTATCCCAATGATTATTTCATTTGTTCCATCATATTCAGACTGAATAAAGAGATTAGAGAGATCAACGGTAACTTTGTGAGAAGTGTCATAGTCTAAGAGCCAATTGTTATCGCTCGGCTAGATGGTAGAGGAGGATTGGGCGGAATTTTTTATTGAATTGATCTTTCGAAAGTGAAGAGTAATGTGACTATTAAACCTATAATATTGACATATGGTCTTGGAGGAGGAGGAATTATTATTGGGCCTGGATTGACTGTACTTGGGCTTGGAAGAGGAGCCCTTGGAATTATAAAACTCACTTTGCCCTTGTAACCATTGATGTCGTGAATCAAATGGCTTGCTACCATGATTCCGCTAAAGCCATGTGGATGCTTATTGGAAGGGCGCCTTTGGGAGGCATTGGTAGTGGCAACTAGAGAGCCGATGATAGGTTCGGGGTGACAAATATATGCCTTATAAGAGATCAAAATGTCATGGAGTTCCACAAATTGGAGGGAGGATTCACAAGTGTGTACCGGGGCGGGGATCTCACGAAACTCGACATCGAGTTCATTTAGGATGTAGAGGGTGAGATCGTCAATAGGGATGGGTTTGTTGAAGATTGGAAGCTCATCGGCTTTGGCCTTAATGGCTTGCAGAAATTCGGAAACCAATTTGGTTCCTTTTTTAGCAAGGGAGATATCTGATAAGATTCATAAGAATCTGAATCGGGCGAAAGCAGAGAGAGGGAGAGAGGAGAGAGAAATTTATTTTAATCTTTTATTCAACTTGCATGTTAATTACACTAGGAATTTTCTTATACATTTGCATGTATAAACTAACTTACGTAACAACTAAACAACTTTCACACTAACTAACCCATACGTCCTTAACAAATCTTGATTGATTTAAGTAAATCTATGCAACTGCATATGCTGATGTGGACGGGCATATGATCATCAATACCAAGTAGGTGGGTGAAAGAGATTGAGAATGCCTAGCTTGGATAGAAGGTGGTTATGTTGAGAGATGCCTAAAGATTTGGTGAAAATGTCAGCCGGTTGTTCTGCAGTGCCAACATGAGATAAATGGATGATACCATCTTGAACATAATCTACTAGGGTTTCCTAGCCTTGTTTAGGTATAAAATCTAAATGATATAACAATAACATGTAATACATTTTTTTTATAGAACTAAGCAAATAATTCTATCTATTTTCCTTCTTACACTCCTCTAAAAAAACTAACTAGAGCGTCAGAGCGGGGTTGGCCGACCACCACCCCGGCCACAGTTTATTTGTGAGTGCAGGCATTGATCTTGGAGTACACTATAGGCAGTGGAGCCCTTCATAGCGGATGAAAATCCCATCAACAATTTGGCGCTGACCGCGGGTATGTTGTCTTTACTTTCAAAAGTTTCAACAGATTAGTAACCTAAAGGAAAGAAGTATTAAAGTATGGAAAACTGCGAGGGAGAGCAGACAGGAGAAAATGAGGGAGGAGAAAGAGGCCGAGGAAGAGCGGTCCTCTCTCCCCTACTTGAAAGAAGAATAATGCACTCTGCGAGTATTGTTAGCGGACGACCAATACCTCCACAAACACCTCCAATGGTCAACAATGGAGTAGACATATTGCAGGCCATAGAGAAGATAGAGAGGTGCCTGGAAGAAGGAGTTGGCCAGGTGGTTAAGCATTCTATAGATGCGAGGGTTGTAGAAATCAAGGCGGAGATAAGGCAGGAGAGGATAGAAGAACCGTGGCATATAAGCATGCATCTTCCTGCAGGGGGACACCGAGGTTCATCTGTGGGTAGGGGCTCCCACCTTGGGGAAGATGATGCAGCGTCTCGTTTAAAAACCAAAATGACATGGGAAGAGGAGTCAGAGGATTCAATGAATACAGCTTGGAACCCGAGCCACCTCCAGACATCAAAATGAACTTATACTTCTCACAAGCCGGGCTAAAGAGTCGAGGGGGCAAAGGAAGTCCATAAGTTAATTAAGAGAGTGAAGGAATTAGAAGCAGTAGTGAAGGGAACAACCTTGTGCATGGATAAGCTGAAAAGCCTATTTACCGAGCCAGTGTAAAATGATCAGTTACAAAAAACGTTTAGGGCCCCAACCTTGATGTACGATGGAACTAAGGATCATCAGGATCATGACAACTTATATAAGACGTGTTTGAAGATGAACCCCATCTTTAAAAAACTCATGTGTCAGTGCTTTCACATCATGTTATCAGATTCAATGAGTGACTGGTATAGATCCCTCACACTGGGCTGTATCGATTCATTTGATTAGCTGAAGTAATTATTTATATCTAACTTCTAGGGTCGGCTAACATGTGACTCCGCCTCATGAGTCTATACACTATAAAGCAGAACCCAATGAAAGCTTTGTTGAACTATGTGGAGCTATTTAACCAGGCTTCGAAGAAGGTCGATCAACCCAGAGATATTGGGATTTTACACGCCTTCTTGGGAGGCACGACTGAAAAAAGGCTCTTCAGCCACTCACAAAAAAAAGCTCTTATGCTCATACGTTGAAGCGTTAATAAAGGCAAAGAGGATCGAATGAACGAGATAGTGGACCTAAAGCTATTGAACTTTGGTACATAGACGAAGAAATCCTCGTGTCTTAACCAAAGAACCAAGGAGAAAGTAGGGAGAATATTAGGGGATGTGAGGGGAAAAGGAAGAGAGATGACCTGAAGGGAAAAGGGGAATTGAGAGAGGATAGAAGGAAAATGGAGGATGAAAGGAGGAGACTATATAAGAAAAAAGCATCCCCACTCTTCAAAGATACCTTCACACCTCTCGTATCAAGTATTGAAGTGATTTACAATTGCTTTGTAAATAACAATCTGTTCAGGACACCCAAGCCGTTGAAGAAATAACAACCTAGTGAGACCGAAGGTCATATTACAAATATCACGAGGATGACCACAAAACATAAGACTGTATACGCATGAAGAGATAAGTGGAGAAGTTAATCAAGAAGGGGCCCTTAGGAATTCATGAATAAAGAAGGAAGATGGAACCCAACAAAGGGAAGAAGGAATGAGGGGAGAGAGAGCAATATGGGAAGCCTAGTAGAAAAATAACCTCAGATATCAAAATGTTGTTGGAGAGATACGGGGGATCATAGAAGGATCTGAAGGGGAACATTCATGTCGTTAGCAAAGTAAGTGGATAAGAAGCCTGACGCAGGCTGAAGTGTTCTTAGTTTTGATGACCCTTTAGATTAGGGCGTCAGTCGACATAATTTTCAATCACCTGGATGAGATAGAGATCATATATCCGCACAACGATGCTCTGATAATCTCAACCAATGTTTTTACAATGCTTATAAACTGAGTACTGGTAGATTTAGGGAGTGCGGTATTATGTCTTTAGGCACCAAGTATGTTAAGCACCTATAAGGGGCTCAACATCCAACAATATGGAGCACTCATTTGGCACCTTGCGATATTCAGATTTGAGCACCCGCAAAGGGCTCAACATCCAATAACTTGGAGCGCTTATTCGGTGCCTAAGAATATTTAGATCTAAGCACCTGCAAGGGGCTCAACATTTAACCACTTGAAGCGCTTATTTGGGCCCAAGGATATTCGGATCTGAGCACCCCCAAAGACTCAGTATAAAAAAACTTGGAGCGCTTATTTGGCCCATAAGTGTCTTAAGAACTGAGCCCCAGATAAGGTCTTAGGATCAAAAAACTTTGAGTGCTTATTTGGCGCTTAGGAGCCTAAAGAACTGAGCACCTGATAGTGGCTCAACATCTAACAACTTGGTTGCTTATTTGACACCCAGAAAAATGAAGACCCAACTACCTGCCAGAAGCTCAGTGTCCATATACTTGGTCAAGCACTCGTCTGCTGCTTTATAGCCCAATAGTTTTGTCTTAAGACTGAATATGGTTTATCTGACAAGCTCAACTCTGAGGTGTTCAGCATCTCAGAGAAGGAGGAGGAGAAGAAGAATACTAAGTAAATCAAGAGAAAGATGAAGAAACTATTTCATTAATGGACATGCTCTCAATTACAAAAAAAAAAAGAATATATATATACATGTCTATAGACCAGTTGTGGGAGGATGATCAACTCCAATTACATCATTACTATGAGGAAAAAGGCATCCATCTCCACTCACCTCCCCTTCAGCATCAGTTTTTGTATGAGCAGCTTCTACACCTTCGGCCTCGTATCCTAAGGTCTCATCACTTGAAAGTTCAATCTTGTCGATAATCAGTTCCGAAAACTCCAGCTCGACGATTGCCAAGCATGACAGGAAGCATCCCTTGTCACTGATCTCTGACCTTGGAATGGAGAACCCTTCAGACTCCAAATATTTAGCCACAGTAGCCTACTCAATATGGGGAACCTAGGCTTGGAATTCCCTTCAGTCAGTTCAGACATATCCCAACTCAGTATGGGTGTGCTTTAGCTAGGTTTGGACATCTTCCAGCTCGGTCTGAACATCTTGAAGAGTTGTCAAACATCTTTAGGTCTCTTTTAGCTTAACCTCATCAACCTTTCGAAGATCAACCTCATTACTATATTTCCTGATCAACTGGTTCTTCTCAGAACTTAGCTTTTTTACTTGATGAACCGAGGCTATGGTGCTCTGCTTCAGCTTCTCATTTTCAGGTCTTAGCAGTTTGACCTCCTCATATTGAAAGGTCTGAATCGAGGCCCTTATGATAGTTGAGGCAATTTGGCAAGAGAAAACACACTTACTGTGGCTTAGCTGGAGCATAGAATCTTCTGAACTTCAGGAAGAGGGGGTCCCGCTAGTTAGAGGTTCTCTAGTGTCAGTCGATAGTTAGAACCGCTCTGAAGTACCTTTCCTCTTCTGGATTACCCATGATGGCCTCCCACACGGCCTCGTTCAGCTTAGAGAGTAGCAACTCATTTTTTGGGGTGCACTTTTCTTGATATTCAGTATATAAGGAATAATGGCATTAGGGGCACTACCATTTCTCTATCAGTATGAACCATTTCTCTTTCCAAAATGTGTTGGCTTGGGGAAGTCTAGTTATGGGCTTACCTTTTTCTAAAGTAGTATAGTACCACCTTTGATTGCTCCGACTCAGATTAATCAAGGAGTCAAAGAAATTGGTTCGGGTACATGTCTGGTCTCCTTGTAGTAAAGGATGTACAGCCCTAGTATAGTCCTCCATGCATTGGGTACTAGCTGACCAGGTGGTATTTTCCACATATACAATAGGAGCACCCCGATGCCCTCGGAGAACATGTCTGTATAGATGACAATCTTCGTTGACCCGTTTGTACCTAAAAAAGATATTCGTTTGTGCTCCTCAAGCACATGAATATCTATACATAACAAAATGTTGTACTCATTAAGGATATATAAGCAATCATCCTCGCTAAAAGTGGAGGCGACATCTCTATAGTGGTCAAGCTGAGGCCGAGCCGTCCCTTTAGTTTTCTTCTTTGGCTCAGGCTTTACTTTCCACAGTTTATCTGCTTTGAATGTACATGACAATCAAAAGAAGAGCGGGTTAGCCTCGGATCGGGTGTTTATCAGTCGTGGAAAACCCAATCTAAGAATCTGAGGATGACCCTAAAGTTAGTAAACAAAACTAAAATCGACTAAGTATTGACAAATCCTGAGGAAGGGTACGGTTAAGGATGATCCAAAAGTAAGTCAACAAAACTAAAATCGACTAAGTGTGGATGGATCCTGAGGATGGTCCCAATGTCCGCCTATAGAAGTAAAATTAACTTAAGTAGGGGAAATACTAAGGAAAAGAAGGGTTGAAGTGCTTTACGTCAGAAATCGACAAACATCCAGACATTCAATCCTTTAGTCTATTTTTTATCCAAACACACTTTTCAAAGAAAAATAATGGCGGCAAAAGACCCATTCAAAGAACAGTTAAAGAAACTAGAAAACATGCAGAAGGAAAGGAAATAACTTACTCACTCTATCAGACATGATTGGTTAAATAGTGGATGTTGACAGTGCTTCACAGTGGGGGAAGCCACGATGAGAAGCATCAGATCTCAGAAAAAATAGAGAAAAAAAGGAAGTGCGTCGAAGTTTGGAAGAGAGGAAAGCTTGAAATGGCTTAAATGGTGTGAGAACACTTATAAAAGAGAGAAAGGGAAGGAAGGGGAAAGAACGTGATGGTTACGTGTGATAGTTAGTAGGAGACATACGTCATCACCCTACAAGCGGTCACTCATAATGAGAAGCATGGATCGAGAAGCCTACGAGGATGGTAGCGCCTACGAGGATGCATCAACTATAAGGAATGTCAGAATGCCACATAGCTCATAGTAGATGAGGTTACGTGCCAAGAGGTTAACTGTTGGGCCTGATTCAAGATAGTCTCAGATCTGTAACCTCAGCTTGGTTGAGATTAATTGAGGCTGAGGCAGATTCAACAAATGTCGGGGTAATGGAGGGCGAAGAGAAGATAATGACTGAGGCTGGGGTCCGGTAGGGTCAAGGGGAACATCAGTCAACATGACAATAGCTAAGCATGATAAAATGGGGTCAGGCAGTGCTGAGACTGAGCCAGGTATTTCCTCGCTCATCTCATACCTAAGCATATATACACCGAAGGGGGTGGACAAGTGAAAAACTAATGACACCCGAGTGGAAGACACACCCCTGACGTGTCACACTAGGGCGGTGCCGTTACACACTAAGACGGCTCTGAGTGGGAAGCAGATCTCTGCTGTGTCAGACAGGGGGGTACGCTTACACCTATAATGTGGTAGGGAATGATCAGGATATTGAGCAATGGGAGCAGGACACATGTAAAGCTGTCTAGGGTTTTCTAGTCTTGTGCAATTATAAAAGCTAAATGATATAACAATAATAGGTAATGCATTTTTTCGGAGAACTAAGCCACTAATTCTATCTATTTTTTTTCTCACACTCTAAAAAACTAACTAGAGTAACGGAGTGGGTTCGGTCGACCATCACCTCAGCCACAATTTGTTTGTGAGTGCATGCGCTAATCTTCAAGCACATTTTAGATGGTGAAGCCCTTCGTAGCGGACAGAAACCCACATCAACCAAAATCCTAAAATAAAAATAAAATCTTGTGCAAATGGTAATCAGACCTCGTAAAGTAAAAAATATCTTAAGATTAGATTTTTTAACTATTAGATATCGGCTATAATAATATGTGAGAGTTTAGGCCCATAACCCATTTAGAAAGTATATTTTAGGGTTAAATCTCGTTATTAAATTTTTTAAAATAATGCCATTGTTTTTATTTTTCTAATTAAAAAAATTAAAAATATAAATAGTTTACTAAAATACCCTTTACTTTGAAAATGAAAAGAAAAAAAACGGAAGCTCAAACACCTTTGAACACATAAAATGTTTGAAATTCTAACTCTTACAAATTTTTTGTTCACAAATCCTCTTATCGAATTCACCCAATTCAAAACCCTGTGTTTCGCAAAAGTTAGCAGTCGACAAAATCTGAAGAAAAATATGAAATAATTGCTCGCAGTCAACAAGAAAAATTTAGAAAAAAAGATTGAAGGTAGCACCAAAATGACAATGGTACCGGAATGACAATAAAATATTATTTTCATGTTTTTTTTTAATTATTATATTCATTTGGATTTAAAAGTCGAAGTATTTATAGTGCTCGGACCATCAATTAGTTTATAATGTACTGCTCGATGGCTAGATGGAAATATTTATATCCATCGAGCCATTAAGGAAGAAGTTCATAGGCACTGCTCGATGAATGGCCACCGAGCCATCGACCAATTGAGGCTAACATATGAACTTCTTGCTCAATCCCTCGATGGACATTAAAATTCTCATCGAGCCAACGAGGAGTACATATCTCAAGCCATCGTGCAATCATTATAAACTGCTCGATGGTCTTGCAATTCATATGAACTGCTTGATGGCTTGATTACCGTTCATATTCTCATAAGTATTACTGTCTTATTTTGAAGTTTATAATTTTTTTAATTTTTAATTTAGTTTTATACAAATTTGTTTAATTATTTTTCATTTCAGATAGATCAAATTCCTATATATCATGAGCTAGAACCTATAATTGATCAAAGTCTTCGTTTAAAGATCTGCACTATTGTGATATCAAAGAAGAAAATGATGATTGTTGACATAAGGAAGAAGTTGACTACAATACAGTTAGAGTTTTTTAAGTCTACTTATATTGGATATTTTCTAAATGTAAATAGTCAACTTAAGAACTTGGGCCAACTTTTGAACTTTTTCATTCTTCGGCGAGTAGAGTGCAAGAAAAAGCATGAATTGTGGTTTACACACCATAAGAAGCCTATGTGGTTTAGCTTTAGAGAGTTTACACTGGTGACGAGATTGAAATGTCATGCAGAACTTTCAGACAACATAATTAAGCAGATAGAAAAAGACGAGCACTTGTAGAAGAAGTATTTTTGTGAGAAGCTTATCAATGTATCTGAGCTAGCAGAAAAATTTAGAAATGATGATGAGCCATGGAGTAATAAGGATGATGAGATTGTGAAGATGGCTCTTATTTACTTCATTGAGACATTCCTTTTGGCACAAGGGCGGATGAATAAGATTTGGCCACTGACATTGTCCATAGCTAACAATTTAGGCCGGCTCGATCAATACCCCTAAGGTATACTTAGTTATGAGCTTACAATTCAATCTCTTAATAAGGACATTAAGAAGAAGGCAGTTGCACATAAGGACCAGCAAGAAGGGAGGAAGCGGAAAGAAAAAACCTATGACTTATACAGATTTTTGCTTGCTATACAGGTTAGAGTTTATATTTAACTTTTATCATACTTTAGTTTATGTTTCCTAATAGTTAATTGATAAATGTATAGGTATATGGTTATGAAACCATTCCTTATCTTAGAAGAAAAGCTGAAGTTTAGGGTAATGAAAATCGCATGCCTCTGATTTTACATTGCTTATCAGTGGATCCACCTATTAGTCATGAAAATGTCCAGTCGTAGACGAGGAAAAAATAAGTGATGTTTCATTTCTTTAATTCATCTACTACTTTAGTTCACTATACTGATTGAAATTAAATTAACTTTGATATTTATTTAATATAGCTCATCATTCGTGGAATTCTAAAGCTAACCAATGAAGAATCAAGTCAGAAGTATTTGACCACTCTTTAGTCTTTTATGGATGAGGATGACGAAGTTGTGGAACACTGGACAAGGGTATTGGAAGAAGAAGAAGACATAGTAGAAGAAGTAGAAGAAGAAGAAAAAAATAGTAGAAACACGAAGAAGAATAAAAAATAAAAGAAAAAAAAGTATATGAAGAAGAAGAGAAAGTAGAAGTAAAGGGTGATAAAGTTGAGCTAAAATGGAAATGGCGCTGAGGTTGGAGGATCTTATTGCTGGCTTAGAAAAGAAGATTATGGGAGGGATGGATAAGATGTTCAAAGAATTGAACAAATAGGTGGAGGAGATGGAGAAGATGCTTATAAATATCATAGATGGGACAGTTCCCTCGAAATCTCTCTCATACTCGCCAATACTGTCACATCTGATGGTCTATCAAATTTCGCCACCTCCAAAAGAGAAAGTTGCAAAGGAGTCGGGAGAGACGTATGTGACCCCGCCTATCATTAAGATCGGACAGGGTCAAAAGATGAAGAAGCGTTCTTCGTCCCTCATGTCTCCCTTTATAGACATCGGGAAGAAGAAAAAATATAAAAAGAAGAAGGGATTGTTAGGGACTCTGCTTCTTATCCCAAATAAGGATAACGAGAGAGTTATGCAACAATAGCTAGAGACTGACGCTGTGAAGTAAGTATTTTTTTTCTTAAACTTTAATTTCATTTAAGCTTTATTTTATTTATTACATTGTTTGCTTATAAGGACCTGATTTTTCTCTGTCAGGACCCGATCACAGGTTTTGATGGCTAAAAGTACAATAAGAATTTTTTTCATATGATATTGCATCCCTCGTCGTTGCTTGACAGTTTTGTAAGCATTCAAAACTATTTCTGAAAATTATTTTGTATACATTAATAGATTTCTAAAAAGCTACTTAGCCTAATTGATTGTTTTTATTGTTTTACTTTATGGTTGCAACATGTAGATGAGTATATGTTTGTGCTACGGATGAGGCAGTAGAAATTTAATGACATGCTTGATCAATCCACCACTTTCATAGATCAAGTATTCCTGCAATTCCTACATATATATTGGATTGAGACATTCAAGAACTTGAAGGAGAAAGATCGAGAAAGTCATGCATTTCCAAATGATTCTCTATTGAAGTGGTATGTCAATCGTGAGGCACTAGTAGCCGAAATTGCATGGAGGCACGTATCATTGCGATCAGACAAGGCTAAAAGAAGTGTGCTCCGACCCTCACCTCTCCCTTTATAAAAAGAAGAAGGGTTTGTCTGTGACTCCGCTTCTTACCTTAAATAAGGATAACGAGATAGCTATGCAAAAATAGCTAGAGATTGACATTGTGAAGTAATTTTTTTTTTCTTAAACTTTTACTTGATTTAAGATTTATTTTATTTATTACATTGTTTGCTTATGAGAACTTGATTTTTCTCTATCATGGACCCGATCATAGGTTTTGAAGGCCTAAAGTACGATAAGGAAATTATTCACACAATACTGCATCCCACGTCGTGGCTAGACAGTTTTGTAAACATTATAAACTATTTCTGAAAACTATTATTTATACATTAATAAATTTCTGAAAAGCACTTTAGCCTAATTGATTGTTTTTATTGTTTTAGTTTATGATTGCCGCAGGTAGAATGAGTATATGTTTCTGCTACGGATGGGACAAAAGAAGTTTAATGACGTGCTTGACTAATCTGCCGCTTTCTTAGATCAAGTATTCCCTCGGTTCCTACATATATATTGGAATGAGACATTTAAGAACTTAAAGGAGGAAGATCGAGAAAGTCATGCATTTCTAGACGATTCTCTAATGATGTCGTACATCGACGGTGAGGCACTAATCGCTGGAATTGCATGGAGGCACGTAAACCGTTTGTATATCCCTTACAACATTAAAGAGGAACATTGGGAGGCCTTAGTCGTCGACATTCCTAAACGTGTGATTAGGGTCATGCACATCCTATCAAGTAGCAATTACTATAGGAAGAATATATTACAATTGTTAATTCCGATGAGCACGATGATCCCATACTTGTTGAGGAGCGGTGGGTCTGACTGCAGCCTCTAACCATTTGAGATCGTGGTGGTCACCAGATTGCATGAGAATAAAGAAATAGTAAAAGGGGATTGTGGGGTATATATGTTGAAATATTTAGAGTATCACCATGCAAATTTCAGATTGTGATGATGGAGGTATCTCAAGAAGTGAACTTGGTACACATGGTGATGGGGGAGCCATCTCATTAGATGAATGTGGTACACATGATGAGGGAGGCATCTCGTCATTTAAATGTGATACATGCGGTGATGGAGGCATCTTGTCAATTAAACGTGGTACACGCGGTGATGGAGGTATCTTGTCACCTATACGTGGTACACATAGCTGCATCTCATCCGATGATGCATGGGCTGATGGTTGTAGTAAAATCTTAGTCAGTATTACTCCCATGAAGAAATCATCATCGTACCCCTAATTCGCAAGGTTGGCCTCATTGACGTTATTAATACTACGTTTTACCTCCATTCCCTCACACTTGTTGTGATCATCTACATTCTCAATCTCTTCACCATCACTTTCTTTTGCATCCTCATCCTCGATGTCATTTATGTCATTACCTTGACCATTCTCAAAAAAATCATCATGATTAGTAGCAACAACCACATGTATTTCACTTCTATAATCCTTTGGAGGATTATCAATATGAAGAACATCACTCCTACAAAGACTGTGAACATTAGAAGGGTTAGGAAATTGATGACACTCTCTATTACATGAATCTCCTCCCACCTTCGGAAGCAATAGAGCATATAGTAGAGATTTTTCCTTTTTACATTGCAAGTGCCGGATAAACTTCTTCATATTTTGATCATTTTTTTATATATAATGACGAAGATCACAATGTATAAACAGACTTGTACGATAGTTTCAATTCAAATTCATTCTGATCAATATCGATAGAATCGTACACGATATCCAACAACTGACTGTAAGTGATATTAGATTCTACCGAAACTCCAGTCGATCCCTCATTGTGATTTGAATGCCAATACCATGAATTATGATTCTCATTTTGGTTCATACTCTCCTCTATTCACCATTAAAGCATATAATTATGAAAAAACTCATCATTTTTGTATAAAAAAAAACTAAATGGAAATTAGTAATTTTGAATTAAAAAAGAAAAAAAATGAAAAAATAAATGTATGACCCGATGTTTCAAATCCATATAAGTTGTAGTTAATAGCATGAGCTACTATATTTATATCACACATTAATTAAAAGCTTAATTTATGAAATCCTTATTTCAGTCAAATAACTTCCAAAAATCAAGTATATAGAATAAAAGTTATAAAATAATATAAACATCTTTTATTCATCTTAAACCCATAGAAAACTAATGTACTATAATTATCAATTCACATTCAGCTTCTGATGGCTCTAATCAGTTCAAATCCCAGATGGAGTGGTTCTAAACACCAAAATATGCAAAGATGTAGAACTTAAACATTAGGGATGTCCAATGCAATTCAAATAACTAAAATTACTAAGTGGGCAACTTTTGATTTGCACTTTAAACTTAGTAAAGCAGTCAAAATAGAGATTTTGATTAAAATGAAGATTTTGACCAAAATGACATATAATGGATATATTCTTCCATCAAATACTTCAACACACTTCTAATGAGCTTGGAAACTTGCTGGAATCGAATTTGGATCAAAATGAATTGAAACTTGCAAACTTGCCTTGCTGATCGAGCAACAGACAAACCAAAACTCAACTGTTATTATTGCTGATATAGCAGACGTCAACCTATCGAGTACGTCGACCTATTAACCCATCAACCCATCGACCCAACTACAATAGACTATAACTCCTTCAATTTTGATCCGATCTAGCTGATTCTTCTTGCAACAATTTTGTTCCAGTCTTCTTCAACTGTAGAAACAATGGTCAACTCTAAAATCCGCCGAACCCAAAAAGTCAACTATGATCACTCTTCTTGTTCATTAGAAAGTGGTTTCACCTTCTTCAAACACTCCTCTTTGGAATCATTGCTAATGAAGCCCATCATGCTTCTAAGATACTCAGAACCATTATTCATCACAAGCTTTCCTTTAGCAACCAAGGGAGTAGACATTAGCTTGCTTCCTTCCATTTTGAACTTCTTGTTCAAACCTTTTACATACTTCTCCGGTTTGTCAAATAGAATCTAAGTGTGATTCTTATTTATCATTTATAGCTCCTCCTTCATTTAACTTAAGGTGTCAAAAAACTTTGTTGTTGTTACAGCAGGTGTTGACTCATCGAGTACTTCGCATACAGGAGGCATCGACCCGTCGAGTACGTCGACCCATCAAGTACTTCACATATTTGAAGGCATTTAGTACGTCGAGTCCGTCGAGCTTTCGAGCACTTCACCTATTGAAGGCGTTGAGTAGTACCACTTATTGAAAGCATTGAGTATGTCTCGACTTAAAGACGTATTATTATTTGTCTAATGATTTAAAGAATAATTTCTTATGCCAAAAAGATGAACATGGCATTATATTCTAGATGACCTGGTGGAAAATCATACAATGGAGTACTGGATACATATTATTTTGTGCATATTACAGAACAAGAATCACTTTCAAACATAATACAAAGAAGAATATATATTATTATTTCTACGATGATGATCAATAAATTATTTAAAGAGAAATCAACAATAGAAATTTATACTTACTGATTCAAATCGCGTTCGAACTAGTAAAATTTAAAAGTTTACCGATAAAATAAGTAAATAAATCAAAATATGATCGATTCAAGTAAGATCGCAAGTGTAAAATATGAATTTTGGAATGATTTGTTTAGAGAAAGCACAATTAATTAGATTTGTAAGTTTTTTTTTAACATTGAAATGAATCAGAAATTAAATATGAAAGCAATTTCATTATTTGATATTTTTTAATTAATAAAAAAAAATTAAATATGAAAATTAATTTATAAAAAAAAATACATTTTATTTCGTGAGCTCGGTTACCTCATTAACCCTAATAATATTCCCTTAAACTGCACCAATTTTGTAGCCATTGCTGAGATTAGTCTTCTCCAAATATTTGAGTCATTTCTGGAGCTAAATATAGGCATCTACCCTACCCAGTACTTTTCATCTCATCAGTACACGTGCTAGGCTGCTAGGGAAACCTTTGGGTAGGTACCCTGTGGTTCATATGAATTCATTCGAAGGCCAAGCTTTTCTCACCACTAAATTGACTCATGAGGGAGAGAAATTGCCGATGTCGCAGTCGACACGTGGGAAAGATTATTTCTGACATGTGAATGTGCCGGGAACATAGGTCGAGTGGTCCCTACTAATTTATTACCTTACACCTTTCAATTTACGTGATTTCCAAATAGACTCCCAACTTTTTCTCTTTTTTGTCGAAGGACAGTCAAATTTTGGGATCCAACTTCTCTCTGGTTGAAATTTTCCCCCCCCTGTCACTAGTGTCATTTTATTCTTTTTCTTACCCCTAAACTAAATATTAATTACCAAAATTTCCCACTCCACTATATTATTATCCTACATTTTATTCTAATTTTAATTTTGTCATAGAAAAATTCAAAACCTATAATACATGCATTTAGCCTTCTTATTTTACGCATTACAGTTAGTTAAGGAGAATATTTTAAGTAAATAAGTCTTAATCTTATATAAAATTTATATGATATATGATATATAGGGAAATTGATATATATGATAAAATATAATATTTATATTTATTATATATATATATATGGATCACTTAAAAAATATATTTATATTTATTTAAATCAATAATTTAAACTATAGTTTAAGATAAATTATTTATAACTTTTTATTAATATAGACTAAATCTAAATATAGGCGCATATTTAAACTCTAAGCTATTTAAATATTAATTCCAATACTAATTAAAATAGACTATATACATTTATTTAATCATTAGAAGATGTTTTGCAAAATGAAAATATAAAATATTAGTAAATTTAATAAAGCTTTTTACTAATAATAAGTTCATGTAACAGAGACGTGGCATAACTTGTACATAGAAAATTTTTCTATGAAGGGGTTAAATAATAGATATGTGAAAGTTAAGGGCTTTCATGAACATAAAAGTGAAATACGAGGGTACCCTTTCATAAGAATCCCTTAAGATGTGTTTTCGCACAACACATCAATAATCAATTTGGTCAGTACCGGAAATGGATCACCGATCACGTAAAACACTTAAGGAGAGGTGGGACCCTATTCGGGTTTACGGAATCTGAACCGGATTACCTGATCCGTTTTATCAACTTAATTTCTGTGAGCTGCGTAAGCCTACTTCTTAAGCAGTGTATACTTTTCTTTCAAGTTACAAATAGCAACTGTGCAGCCATTTTTGAGTCAGTTTTTTTTCCCCCTGATTGAGCTGGTTGGAAATAATTATTCCATTTGCCAAATTTTTTTTCTGAGTGGATCTATTTTACTAAAAAAATAGTAGATCATCAGTTCAATAAAAAAAAATAATTATATATATAATTAATTTTTATTGAATTAATCTATTCCATTTTGATCGTGATGGGATCCATTTCAAAATTTCCTCCGTGGGCTCCTTTGAATGGGAAGGGGGAAGTGG
Organism: Coriaria nepalensis; assembly: GCA_027186245.1. Lineage (NCBI taxonomy): Eukaryota > Viridiplantae > Streptophyta > Magnoliopsida > Cucurbitales > Coriariaceae > Coriaria > Coriaria nepalensis. The sequence continues at coordinate 3,639,286 of CP114484.1, read as the reverse complement.
GAAAATCAAAAAGTTAATTAGGAGGGAAGATATTAATAATGGGAAAGGGGGACCAAAATCATGTTTAAAAATTGTGTAGATGATGATGATCTGTAAATGAGTCGGTTTAGGGTCCCATTTGATATTTTTCTTTTTCTCTCCTTTGTTCTCATTCATTATTACGTTCAAGAGGTCCCCGTCATGTCTGTTTTTGGGCAAAATCCCACATGCATGAACCAACCCACTAGTTTCATGGATCTATTTGCTTGAGAGATATATTGGCCTCGTATTTGCTTACTCATTCATTTGTTGCTGAAAATACTAACAATCAAAATGGTGGATCACTTTGTTTTTCTTTTAATTGGTCTAGAACATTTGTACTTAGAGTTTGTAAACTATAGATTAATGTAAGTTTGAACTGATATCTGTTCGAATCGGAAACATGATAATATGATAATTGTAATTGTAATTGTACTTGTAATTGTAATTGTAATTGTACTTGTAATTGTAATTGTAATGATAAAGTATTTGAATGGGTTAGTAGATTGATTATTCTTATAAATGGTTGGAATTTGACTTATATCATTTAAAAAAAAAATCTTTAGTAGGTTTATAAGTCAAAAGTTTCGTCTTTTTTTACAAAACCTTTTAGAGAAAGAAATTATTAGACTCATTAATTTATCATAGTATCAGAGCAAAAATCTTAAGTTCAAATCACGCTGTCTCCCAAATTATTAATTTCACGTGCAAGGCTTTTGGTTTTTACTTTTTATATTAGGAGCTTGTATGTGAGGGAGAGCGCTAACGTTAGATAAAATATAATATGAATTGTTATGCTATATGTTATTAATTCGGACTTTTGGGATAAATAGTAATTTAATTATGGTATCAGAGTTAGATCCTAAGAGATGTGTTCACACTCCATAGGCAAGTGTCGCTCATCTATTGTGTTACTTATTAGGCTTTCAAAATAATCAGCCCACAAGTGAGTGGGAGTGTTAGAATTCATCGTACATCGTTGGATAAAATCTTTAGTGGATTTATAAGCCAAAAATTTTGTCTTTCTCTACAAAGTCTTTTAGAAAAAGAAATTATTAAACTCATTAATTTATCATAATCAATAGAAAATCCAAATTATTTTTGTCACTTGTCTCACGTTTAAAAGTTGTTGCACTGCTATGACGTGTATATAGAGTTTGGTCACCTTTCTCTTTTAAACTAATTACTTTTGATAGTAAATTCTATTCTAACTAATTAATCATGCCACAGGTCATCATGTTAATTTATGCTTCATTAGCTTGTGAAGTAGAGTTGATCCCATTAGCGCCTATAGTGAAAAAAAATCAAATTTCAAACTTGACAAGCAGAAATCTCGATCTCAACCAAACAGTAGTTAATGATTTTACAAGGATGTAAGGTCATTTTTATGAACCGACTGATTTCCAAAAATCATAATGTTGGATCATAATTTATGCATAAATCTTCTAATATTGGATGTGGGGTTGGATCAGAAAGGTTAAGAGCCTTAATCTTATTTGTGATGAGAAATATTCGAGATATAATGTTAGATCCTAGTAGAGCATGTCGACCCTATAGATGTTTGAACTTTACGAAAGTTAATGGTCTAATTAATGACATTAATCATGATGTAACCAAAGGGTAGCATCCATTAAAGGGTAATAAAAGTCATTAATAGACTTTAATGACTTAATAAATATAAACAATATAAATAAGTCTTAAAGAGACCGGGCAAAGGTGCATTCTGACGCATATTCTAAAATTTCTACAAGCCTTTACTCTTTCATTTTCTAAGTTGATCGTCAGAGTGGTATTGTCGAAAATAATCCTTAGCGATATTTTTTGTTTTGCAAGTGCTCACTAGATTAGCATACTATTAAGGCTCGGATGCATATTTTTGCATCAATAGTTTGATGCTATCTATGGGAAAAGATAAAAGCCTTATTCAGTCAATCCTAAGGGACGAGAGATAATGGAAAACAATAGAGACAACTCTAGCAATCAACTTCATAAAATTAATGGAGACAACACTGGTGGTGAGCTCTAGAATATCCCTCTAATATCGGCAGAAACCTAACAAAGGGACAGCGAGGCCCAAGAGATTTCTCAGATCCCCAGCATTGTCAAAAGAGTCATGCATAATCACCTCGAAGACTTGTTAAGTTAGGTATGGGCGGAATTCAATGCGACTCCCACTCTAAACTCTAGAGTGCATGGCATAAACGATCAAAGGGAAGAAATAATAAGAACCATTAGGAATGAGTCATCAGACTTGCCTCCTGAGGAAAGATTTAAGGAGGAGTTAGAAAGGGAAAAAGCTAAAGAAAGCTTAATTGGAAAAGAGGATAAGGGAGATGACTTCAAGAGCAGACGGAGATGTTGTGCCTTTCTTTGTAGATACAAACAATCTTTTCACTAAAAGGATCCTAGAGGCTCAGATTCCAATGAAATTCATAGCATCTCAAATCCCATAGTACGATGGATTGAAAGACCCTAGGGACCATATTGAAGCATACATAGCCTTAATGTGCTTAAACGGGATGACTGCATATCAGATCCCACAGTACGATGGATTGAAAGACCCTAGGCGTCATATTGAAGCATACATAGCCTTAATGTGCTTAAACGAGATGATTGAAGCAGTAGTCTGTCAAGCCATTCAGATCACTCTCGTAAAGTCGACAATGGATTGTTACATAGCCTCATGAGACACAACTAAAAGTCATAAAGGGGATTGCCCAAACTTCCAATTCAGACCCTTTTAAGTTGAAGAAAGAAGACAAACCAAAGGACGAGCGGAAAGATGAAAAGAAGAGAAAGAGTTCTAAAAAATAATCAAGGTGACTCCTGGAATGCAAACAGCAGATTGATCAGTTAAAGAATGCAAAAGAAGAGCGGATACAAAATGGTGAACTATAGGAATTCATGGATAGAGAGGCAGATCATTTGAAGAAAATCTAAACTTATTTACATCGACTGGTTGAGGAAGGGGGTCAGGGTCATACCATGGAAATCCACTTCATCATTGGAGGACCAAAAAGATGGGACTAAAAAAAAAGAGAAGAGGTTGGGTCTGAACTGCTCGCTCTGAAGTGTTTATAATTGGATCGAACTCAAAAATCCATTCCTTCCTAAGCATGATGTTATGAAAAGAAGATGAGAGGGGATCATGTTCCCTTATAATGACGTCTTAGTCATAACAGTGAACATCATGATGGTGAAGGTTCACAGGATATTTGTGTACATAGGAAGTTTGGTGGATGCAATCACTAGCACAACCTTCTGAAAAATGGGGATTAGATCTGCTTTATTGAGGTGGGTCCGCACTCCTTTAGTAGGATTTTTAGGGGTTGAAGTTATACTTTTGGGAGCCATCACACTACCCATAACCTTGGGATAAGAACCTCGATAATCACGGTCTTGGTAAACTTTCTTATTGTTGACATTCTTCTTGTGTATAATGTTATACTTAGTCGCCTTAAAGTGAACAACATGGGGATAAGACTATTTACTAGACACCTCGCCATGGAGTTCCCAACCTAGGCTGTTGTCGGCATCACCGTCATCAAAGGTTGTTAGAAGAAAGCATGAGAGTGCTACATCATATCCCTTTAAGGAAAATTTCTTGCTTGGACAAAAAGCATGAACGTGATAGAAGAAAGCAATATGGCTCAAACCTCTTCAGCTGAGTCATTGAGGGAAATCATTATATGAGATGGAAATAAGTTGATGATTGGAAAAATCCTGCTAGGAGTATATGCGGGCTTAAGAATTCTGACCTTATAAGAGAATCTTGATGTTTTCATTTGGAAATGTCAGACCTTTAAGGCATCTCAAAAAAAGTTATTGTTCACAAGTGGGGGCTCCGAGCTGATGCTAAGCTAAGTGAGAGACTCGGTTCTGAGGAATATACGAAAGACGAACAAATCGGCGTCCAATGAAAATTGAGAAGGACCCTAGAAAGCTTCAGCTAAGGTTAGACTAGGAACATGCAAGTTGGAGGATAAATAGGGGAAAGCTATGCACCAACCATGGTATATAGGTCATCTGAAGCTCTACTACTAAGAATGAAAAATCCTCTATCGTGGGTTAGGGATCGGTTCATCTCCAACCACGGCTATGAGGGGTTTTTTCATCGAGACCTCAATTGTAGTATCTTAAAACCTCTTGATTAATGAAATATCTTTTTTTTTTCTTTTTTTTTTTTTTGCGTAAATTCACTTTTCTCAAAAATAAAACTGGGGGTCTAAACCCTATATCCAACCTTAGGCCATCGCTGAGCTCAATGACTTAGTTCGGACCAATGAGTCTTAAAGTCAAATCCCAAACCCAAGTCCGGCCTGAGGTCATCCTTGAGCTTGATAATTCAATTCGGGCCAATAAGTCTTAAAGACACCTCGGGCTCTTAAAGATGCCTTATGCTCTTAAAGATAGGGTCAAAATCCGTAAGTCCAACTTGAGGCCATCATAGAGTTCGATGACTTAGTTTAGACCAACGAGTCTTAAGGCGAGGGGCCACAACCCCTAAGTTCGGCCTGAGGAAATCGCCGAGCTTGGTGACTAAGTTTGGACTAATGCCTTAAAGATGCAGTAAAAACCTTAATTCCAACCTGAGGCCATCGCCGAAATTGATGACAAAGTCTAGACCATTAAGTCAAGAATAGAGCCAAAACCTTTAAGTATGACCTGAGGCCATCTCTAGGCTCGATGACTCAGACCAGATCTATAGGTCTTAAGACTAGGGTCTAAAACCTCTAAGTCTGAGTTAAGATCAGCATAAGATACCTAAGTTTAGGCTCATCAGTTAACAAATTGAGGGCCTAGAAAGGGAGCCTTCAAGAAAAATATCGTCTACTAGCATCTCAACCCTTAAAAAGACTTGAGATCCGTAGGGGGGGCCTTAAATGTTGAGAAGGACTGAATGGAAAAAGTCTAAATAAAAAATAAATAACATAAATGATCTGAATTCATATTTGAGTATGCTTCAAATAAATTCATAAGTACAAAAGCTTTTGATTCATTAAAACTAGTTCTAACATAAGAGAGTTTTTATCAACAAAAAAAAAAAAGATCAGGATCCACAAAAAATTATGTCCATAAAAGAGATTAAGATAAGAAAAAAAAAAAACAACAACAAACAACAAACCTTATAAAAGGGGCTACATCTCCATCTTGCTTGTTTAAGGGGCTCATTATGGGCTGATCAGCATCAGCACCACCACCACCATCCCCACCATCATCATTATCTTCATCATCTTCTTTATCAGAAATAAGATGAATCAAAGAGAACTTGAGTTTAGAAGGATCAGTATCTTGGTACACTTGCTTGAAGTGTTTTCTCTTACTCGCACAGTTGGAGCTTTACTTAAGCCCTCTCTCTCTTCTCCACTTCAGAATCAAAGGCCGCAAAAAGACGAACGATCGCCTTCCTCTTTTGGTCGAGCTTCATTTTAAAGGTTGTAATCTTTTCTACTTTCGAGCTCAGAAGTACAAAGTTCAAAATAGTATGGTCAGTCAGCACATGAAAAAAGGATAAGGGTCAAATGCGATCTTAACAAGTCAAAAGAATATGATATGAGGTGATACACCCTTGAAGCTTTAGCCATTGACTCGTCTATGAATTTGTCAAAATCTAAAGAAGGGAGTAGAGGTGGGATTTTTTTCCTTCACAAAGCAAGGGAGATCATCAATAAAAACTTTGAAAACCTCCAAACCAAATCGAGGCTCAAACTCCCTAAAGCTAAGTTTTTGGGTCAAAAAGAGTTTAGCCGAATCTACCCAAGGCTTGGTCTCCTTTAAATCTATGACATGTTTATTTACCAAGTCTAATTCGGTCTATTTTGCACCAAGCCCGATATGCTTAGCATTAGGGTCAAGAAGTTCAACTTTTTTCTTTATAACCTCAACGTCAGTATCCGGGGTCTGCCCTCTGAGTTCAGATTGTATCTCTTAAGATTGGAGTTTTGTTTCCGCCGAGCCTAAAGCTCGGGGTTCATCAAAATACATAGGCAGGGGTAGATGAGTGAGCTCCTAAAGTTTCTAACATGTGGCCACCTTCTTCCTTTGCCTCTTGGCTCTCTTAGCCGCCTTCTTACGATATTCTTCTTCTTCTCTTTGGCCTCAGAATCCATAGCTGAAAAGAAAAGAGATAAGGAGGTCAGTAGCTTTTCATGTAAATATTATTTATAAGACAACCTTGGTCAAGCTCTTCCATGTAAATTGTTTGACAAGGGATAACGTCTAAGGAGAGATCCCTTGTTATGAGGCTAGACTTCACTAAGTTGTACTCTTAAAGAAGAAATTCCCAATATCTTTTTAGAATAGGAACATTTTTCTCTCTCTAACACTTCGGACTCCAAAGGTTTCAAGGCAATCCTTTTAAACTTGACACCTACAAAGGATGATGACAATAAAAAATCGAACATATTGAATGCGAGAGTGGCCTGTAAAAAAAAAATCAAGGATCCAAATATACTATCTTCCTTGAAACAATTGTAAATGGGTTTCATTCCTTAGGTACATAACACAAGACCTTGCCATCTCCAACTGATGATGAACCAATCTTCACCCTAGTCTTTGTTGGAGGTTGGGAGCTCCATAACTATTCTATCACAGTTTAGAGATGTGTAGAATAATTTGAATTCTTTGTTATAGCTTAATCTATAAATCTTGGTAAATTATTTAGGGTCGGGATCACTAGTCTCGAACATTTTCCAGAGGACATAAATACTTATTATGATCCACCAAGCATTAGGGGTCAACTAACCCGAAGCTACGTTTAGACGATCTACTACTCTTTGAATATAAGGATAAGGAGGAAGTTTTAACCCAAATTTGAACACGTTGGTGTAGAGGACAATCTCATCAAAGCTTTCTATGTTAGACAGGTTCTAAATGGGCTCTAGAAGCTTGAGGGTGATCCCCCTTACAATATCATAAGTAGTCTGGTGGTCTTCCAGTTCAACTCGATCATAATCATGTTGATCTTTTCTAAGCATCTTACCACCTTAGCCTTACTCTTAGTATCTTTTTCCAAAGAGTCAGAGGTGGTGCCTTCACTAGGTCAAATCCCAGGGTCGGCAATCCTAGAATCAACTACAGTTCCCCCTTCATTCCTATCCCTAAAAAGTTCGGAGGTGTTCTCACTACTTGACTCTTAGTTAGCTTGGCCTAGAGCTAGGGCAAGCCTATTGTTGGTGTTATGACTAAAAGATGTCATTATCGAAGGGAAATTTTTCCTAAGGGGAATCAAGGTCGGAGAAAAATACTAAGAAAAATAAGACAAAACAATCAAAATCAAATAGATTTTGGAAAGAATTTTTAAAAAGATGAACAAGCGGGAAAATATGGAAACAAAACTTCAAATGATTTTTCTAAAAGTTCATATGCGATAAAAATAAACAAGATGAAAAAATATCCCGAATTTGAAGAGAAAAAAATCTCGTAAAATTTCAGACTCATAAATGCTGAGCAGAGTTCGCATGAGGATTATAGTTGTAGACAACAAAAATGGCAGATGAATAAGACGTCTAAGGGCAAAAAGGTAAAAAAATCTTTTAAAATAATGTTTTAAAAAAGGGGGGAACTGTGTAAGTTGAAATTGAAAAGACGGATACTAAATGCCCGTAATCATTACCTAGTGATAGGTTAGGGTCTGAATTTCGCACAAATTCTTGCCGAACTTAATCAATGTGAGAGGACTAGTTGTTGGACCATAATTTACATGCCGATTTTATGAGATCGGATGTGGTGTCGGACCAGAAAAGTTAAGAGGCTTAATCTTGAATTTGTGGCGAGAAGTTTTCAAGGTATAAAATCATATCCTTACGGTGTATGCTATAGAATCGGGTGTTAAGAAGCCTCAAAAGATCGAATAAGTAAATAGTTGTTCGAACATTACGAATGCAAATGGTTGAATTAATGACATTAATCGTAACATAATAGATGGTCGATGTCGATTAAAGGATAATAAAAACCATTAATAAATTTTAATAACTTAATAAATACAAATAATATAAATAAGTCTCAAAGATACTTAACAAAAATATATTCTAACACCTATTCTAAAATTTTTACAAAGGCTACTCTCTCACTTTCTAACTTGATTGTGAGAATGGTATTCCCCGAAATAATCATGATATTCTCTGTCTTTTAGGTATTGATTAGATTGATATACCGTTGAGATTCGGATGCAAATTTTTCGTCAACACATAACTTGTGATATAATTGAAAATTTGGATCCCTATATCTTCTGCCCAATGCCACGTCAAGTTCATATCCTAATTAAAACGGTGATTAATAACTTAATGATATTCTTCGCACAAATTAGATGGTCTCGACTCTTGATTAGGAATGATCCCACCGTTTACAAGATGTTGCTTATATTTAATTCAAAGTTGTTCTTATCTTAAATGATGTCATTAACATTAGTTAGCCAATCTATTTGACTAAAACCCGATAAATCGACAACCTTCTCAGTCGTGATGTTAACTTTACTTATTGTATCTAAGCCTAATCTACATTTCACAATCATAGATTAGGAAATTTTAAAATAAAAAAATAAAAAAAGCCAATAATTACCAACTAATACCGTCTTCTCAGTCCTAATCTCACTTAGAATTTCACAAAGTCCCATCCCTCTTTCTACTCAAATATCAAGATTTAAAGAATAAATAAAATAATAATAATAATAATAATATATAATAAGATAATGAGCACTAATATTTGAGAGCCAAATCTCCTCTATCATTAAGTAAAATAGTGCAAAGAGTAGAAACACTAGAAAAATTAAAATTTCTGAATTTACATCACATTGTTAACATGATCTGGCGCGGCTTCCCAAGCTGAAGCCGCAATGAGAGGCCGGCTATGCCAGCCGAGTGTCAAACACCCTTCGTTCTCCTCCACAGAGTACCCCTCGGCCGAGAACAAAGTCAAAAGCATGCCGGCTTGCTTAAACGCATTCGACCCTAGATGCAGCGGCTTAAACCCAGCTTCTTCGAGCCGAACCCTCCACTTAGCCAGCGGCTCATGCCTCTCCACTCGAGCCAATCCCTCACAGCACACCACGTTACATATCTCTCTTTGTATGTACATCTCCGCTAAGGCTTTCTCCGGCTGCAGCGAGCAAGCCTCGAGCGAGTCGAACATGGTCGAGTAGAAATAGAGAGCTTCTGTGAACCGGTCCAAAAACCCGGTTTGGTTATGATCCGCTTCTTGCTCCACAACCGTCATAATCTTCGGGTTTAACCCACGGATCCATTCAAGAACAACTTCGATTCCAGAGCTCCGGTTAGGATCCGACCCTAGCAGACGGTGCAGCTGCAAGATCGAGTTCACGGCTATGGCCTCTTTCGGGCGGCCGACTTGAAGCATCCAAGGTTTGACGTCTTCTAGCCTGGAAGCAGCCACACCGCGAAAAGAGAAAGGAACGTTAACGGACCGGGCCAGTTCGGCAAGTCGCAGTCCAATTTCACGTAGGGAGTCACGCCCGTCTGGCGACGGTGGGCCGATGCCCGTTAAACGAAGCAACGGGGGCCCACCGGGACGGAGAGCTAGAGCTTGGATAAGCGCTGGCCACTGTAAGCCGTGCATTAAGTTGAAATCGATGACGTGGACACAATCGTGGCCGTGGAATGCTTCCAAGATGGCTTGGTTGGCCGTGAAGTGAGCGAATTTTAAGTAGGGACAAGCTTCGTAATAGTGATGATACAGAACCTCGTTTTCAGAAGCGGAGCCTGCAAGGGAGCCGATCCCGTGTGGCGGGAAAACCCGGCGGCTAAGTGCGTCGATGAAGTATCCGGCCACCTTCCCGATTCCGCAACTTGTGTTGACACGAGTTAGTAAGCCTTGCATGTCAACAATTAGGGAGCCGGCCAGTGTTAACTCGCCACGTTGGACAGAGTCCGCACACGTCAGCAGCATGTGGACCAGTCTAATCCCCGAATCTTCTTCTATCGCAGTAACCACCATTAACTGATGCTGAGAAACATTCTGCTGCTGCTGAGCAGCACCGTGGTCCTCCCACGCGCAGTCCAGAGTCGTCGGATCGTTTGGAGATGGAATCGCTACGAGATCCGAGAAATCAGGAAGACACGGGTTCGGATTCAGCTCAGAGAGAATGGAGTCAACCCAGGATCCGATATCGGAGGGGTTATAGTGAACAGCGTCGGAAGCGAGCTGCGAGATCTCGGACGGAGAGTTCGTCATGGCGGTTTCGAGCCGCTCGAGGCGTTGAGCCACGTGGCTGAGGTCAGAGGAGCGGACCTTGTAGCCGGCGACCGCGAGGAGGCCATCGATCTCGGTGGGTTTAGTGGCAGAAGAGACGGCGGGGGAGGAGCTTCCGCCGCCGCCGCCGCCTCTTGAGGAAGAGGCGGAAGCTGAATCGTACGGACCCATCTTTTTCTTTAGAGAATTAGGTACGATGGTGTTAACTAGCTCTGAAGTGAAGTTGGAGGTTGATCAAGTGGGGCTCTTCCGGGTTTTTCCGATCATGCCGGATGAGAGAAAGAGAGAGAGAGGAGAGTGAAAATCTAAGACCGTTTTAGGGGCTGAATCAGTGTTTATGAGAGTGAGTGAGAAAAGAAAAAGCTTTAGAGAGAGGGAGAGAGAGAGCTGACATGAATGATGGGCGTTTTGAATGACAATGAAAAGTAGCCATCCATCTATGATCACTTTCCAAAGAGGTCCTTATACTTTCATATATCATATATTTTACCCCTATTATTCAAAATATTTTTCTTTCTAATCTTTCTTAATGGCGGAAAAGTACAATATCGATTTTTCTTTTAAACTTTCAACTCTAAATAAACATCATGAATAAGACATTTGAACAAAATTTCATATCGGTACGTAGTTGCATTAATTAGAATTAGACTACTACTCTTATAATTACTTAAAAATATTATAATTTTATGTGGCACCTGATTGGTGGGCATATTATTTGATTCTACGGCAGAGCACCGTTTCAACAATCAATTTTGGCATCAATTATATATTTTTATTAATTAAATTATTGTTTTTGCTGTTGTTGTCGTCGTCAACATTTGGATCCAAAGTTTTTGCCGGAGTTATTATTTTTATTTTCTAAATTCTATTTCGAGCAATTTTAGTTCTATGTTTACATCAAATTATTTTTGATAAATTAATTTCTAAACTTTCCTCTATTTACTTTTTCCACGTCACTATCTTATTAAATAATTTCTATAGACTTTTAGACAAAATAAATAAATATATAAATAAATATATAAATAAATATATAAATAAATATATAAATAAATAAAATACGAAAAAATTAAATGAATTTATACTTTATGAGAAAATTTCCGCATCATCATGGCGCAATCATCCTTAGCCTCACCCGTCGTCCATCGTGAGCCTCCTCAATCTTAGCGTCTCCCATCTCTTGACAGTTAAGTTGATTCCCGTTTGCTACGGGAAGAAGAGGATTGGTTGAGGAGGACATACCTGAGGCCCCGTTAAATACAATGTATAGTTAGTAAATTTTATCTTAATCAATTTTAAGTTGACTGATGATTTTAATTTCTATTTAATGATATAAACTCTGATTGAATATTATTAATGATAATATTATTTTTCAGAATTTCATTATTTTACTATGGTATTATACTTGACTTAACCGTTTTTTTTTATTATTTTTTTTCTCGATTTCTTGTTTTCTTGGCTATTTTTCTAAGAAATAAACGCCCTAATTCATCTTCAATCTTGATCGAATCGCGATCATATTTCTTTCTTTGCTCGCAGATTGCTTCGTTTCTATCTTGTGAACTGATCTGTATCACTCTTAACCTCAATTTCCTATCAAATTACTCTTCCCTTTTATCATGATGACTCAAGTTGTTTTACCAGCCTCATCTACATAATTTGCTACTGACATCATTCATCAGGCTGTTGATTTTCATCATCCACTATACCTTCATCCTTCATATACTCCTGCCATCAATATCGCATCAGAGAAGTTTAAAACTACGGGATATGGAGTCGCTCTATGCTCATCGCATTGATTGCCAAGAATAAATAGGGGATAATTGAAGGGAGCTATATTCGTCCTACCACAAATGTCTTTCTACAAAAATTAAGGGATTGCTGCAATACATTCGTTCTCAGTTGGATTCTTAATTCCCTATCTCATTAGCTTTATGTAGAGGTAGCTTATGCCTCAAATGCATGCTCTGTCTGGAAGGAATTAAATGAGCGATTTAACAAAGTTAACGGTTCTCGGATTCTTGCATTGCACATGCAAATTCACTCACTTTCTCAAGGTGCTGATTCAATTACTATTTACCATTCAAAATTGAAATTACTTTAGGATGAATATGAATATCTAGTTCCTGGAGTCTTTATCATATGTTTTAAATCATAAAAACAAAAAAAAAAAATTACTTCAATCTTGATTGGACTAATGAGGGGTATAATCAGGCTAGAGGCAACATTATAATGATGAAGCCTCTTCCTACTTTCAACGAGGAATACTCTATATTAACTCAAGATGAAATACAGAAAATGCTAGTCCTCAAGCAATATCTGTATTAACAGCTGTTTTCTTTTCGTCTCAATCAAAATAGACTGTTCAGTGTGATAACTACCATAAGAAGGGTCACAAACCAGAATCATGTTATAGACTAATTGGTTTTCTAGCTAGTTTCAAATTCATTAGGTCCAAACCTTCATACAAAACCAATTCTGCTAATTGTGTTCAAGGGATGGATGAAAATTCTATTAATCATAGTGTGAATGTTCAAGAACAAACTATTACTCCCCTTAGATAATAATTTTTCACTACCAAACAATATACATAGATTTTATCTATGCTTAACAAAGAAGTTGGTCAACCTTCACAGCATCATATGGCAAACTTGGCAGGTACTCCAATAAGTTTGTTTAGTTTTTCTTCAAGTTCAAATTGTTGGAGCATTGACACAGGTGCGACTAATCATATGAAACGTTCATTAGCTAATCTTTTCAGTCCTCAATCATGTGTTCATAATTCGTTATCATCCATTATGTTGCCTAATGGTACTCAAACAAAAGCTACATATTATGGTACAGTCCCTATATCCAACTTACTTAGCCTAAAACATGTCCTAGATGTTCCAAATTCAAGTTTAATTTGTTATTTGTTTCCTAACTATCTCGTGACAACCATCTTTCTGTTTCTTTCCATCCACTTTTTTGTGTTTTCCAGGATCTCAAAAGTGGAACGGTATTGAGGATTGGTAAACAGACACAGGGATTGTACTATTTAACTTGTAGTGTACCTTCATCTGATGTGGTTTCTTCCAGATTTTTACTGAACAAATTCCAAAGTTATATTCTTTGTCAACTGCTTGTATTGATTCATGCAATAAAAAAACCTTCTTTTGTGTCTTTATATGCTACATCTGATATGGATCTTTGTCACAAACGCTTAGGCCATATATCTTTTTCCAATATCAAACGTGTTCCTAGCTTATCATATAATTCACATCACTCTGATTGTTTCCTCTGTCCACTAGCCAAATAGACATGAACCTCATTTCCTATTAGTACTTCCAAATCCTCTTCACCCTTCATATCGATGTATGAGGTCCTTTCAATACTACCACATATAATGGTTTTTGTTATTTTTTTAACTATTGTCGATGATTACAGTAGGGGCACATAGACATTATTGTTGCATAACAAAAGCTATGTGCTCACCGTGCTTACTAATTTCTTTGCTATGATTCAAACTCAGTTTCATATTCCTATTCAACGTATTCGTTCTAACAATGCTCTTGAGCTTTTTAATACAACTTTGAGCAACTTCTTAGCTCGTTAGACATCCTGCATGAATCTTTCTATTCGCACACACCACAATAGAATGGTGTGGTTGAGCGAAAGCACATACATTTACTAAATATGGCTCGTGCACTCAAACTTCAAGCACATCTTCCAAACCAGTTATGGGGTTAATGTATCTTAACCTCTTCTTACTTAATCAACAATACTCGTTCTTCCCTCTTGGGCAGTAAAACTACTATTGAATTACTATATCATAAGCCACCTACACTAGATCACTTATGTGTATTTGGTTATTTTTGTTTTGCAACAAACCTTGTTGCTTAACACAAGTTCAGTCCACGATCTGTGTCTAGTGTCTTCTTAGGTTATTCTTCCTACAAAAAGGCTACAAGTTAGTAAATATTCATACCAATCAATTATTTGTTAGTCGTGATGTTTCTTTCTATATGCATATACTTCATTTTGCTACCACTTCATCATCAACAACTTCTTCTGACTCACATGATTCAATCCCTATATCATCATTCCATGATTTTGATGATTCATTTCCTTTCTCTTTGCCATATGTACCAGTTATTCCCTCTGTTTCAATTTCTAATGATAGGAATGCTATAGTTAAAACATCATCGCATGAAGTTGTTCATTCTACTACTCGTTTAGGTAGACAAATCAAACCCCTTTCTCGGAGGGAAGATTATGTGTGTTCTGCTACCTCTTCATCAAGTCTTTCCATTTATGATGATGTTTCTCTTACTAGGTATCCTTATTCTCAATCTCTTTCATATGCAAATGTTTATAAGCCATATTTTGCTTTCATATCTTCCTTGCTATCTATCATTGAGCCCTCTACCTATCATGTTGCATGTATGGATGACAATTGGAAAAATGCTATGACTTTGGAGTTAAATGCATTAGCTAAGAATGATACATGGGATGTGGTTACTCTACCACTTGGGAAGAAGGCCATCAGATGTAAATTGGTGTTTAAATGGAAACATAAGGCAAATGATTCTATAGAGCATTACAACGTCAAATTAGTGGTTAAGGGCTATACACAGAAAGAGGGTGTGGACTATACAGAGACCTTCTCACCTATTACTAAAATGGTGACAGTTCATACTATTTTGGTGCTAGCTGCACAATTTAAATGGTCGTTGTATCAGATAGACGTGTACAATGCCTTCTTGTAGGGTGATTTTCATGAAGAAGTTGCATATGCAATTGCCTCAGGGTTTGTCTATTTTTGGGAGCAATAAGGCTTGCAAGTTGAAGCGGTCATTGTACGGCTTGAAACAAGCATCTCACAAGTGGAATGAGGAGTTCACTCGAGTTGTTCTGGATGCAAGATTTCTTTGGTCTAAAGTAGATTATTCATTGTTTCCTTTACATGAGACAGGTCACAAAGTCATTATTCTCATCTATATTGATGACATAGTAATAACATGAAGTTCTCAGCTGCTCATTGATAAAGTGAAAAAGTTTTTGAATCTGCATTTTTCATATTAAAGATCTTGGCTGTCTAAAGTATTTTCTTAGAATTGAGGTAGCAAAATCAAATAAGGGTCTTTGTTTGAATCAACGCAAGTATACTTTGGATCTTATTTCTGATGTTGGACTTAGTGCTATCAAACCTATTCTTACCCTTATGGAGTAAAATCTCAAAATCACTTCTATTGAGTATGATAATGCTACCTCTCAGCACTCTGATGATTCACTGCTTGATGATCCTTCATTGTTCCAACGACTTATTGGGAAGTTGATTTACTAAACCATGACGCGTCTAGACATTATGTTTGTTGTTAATGTCTTAAGCCAACATATGCATTAACTAAAGGTTTCTCACTTGTATGCTGCACATCGCATATTGTGGTACTTGAAGGGTAGCCCAAGTTTGGGTATTTTATTATCTTCGAAAGTTGATCTTCAACTAACAACCTATACAGATTCTGATTAGGCCTCTTACCCGGTCACCCAGCATTCTCATACTAGTTATCATGTCTATCTTGGTGATTCTCTTGTTTCACGGAAGTCAAAAAATAGGCCACTGTCTCTCGATCTTCAACTGAATTAGAGTATAGGGCTATGGCTGCGACCACTTGTGAACTAGTATGGTTATCCTCACTGTTAACTGATTTGGATGTTTTTGTTTCAACTTCAATCATGTTGTTCTGTGACAATAAAGCAGCAGCATTACACATCTCTACTAATCTGATATTTCACGAATGAACTAAACATATTGAGATAGATTGTCACTTGGTCCATGACAAAGTTCAAACTAATTTCTTGCAAACAGCTTATGTATACACAATAGATCAACCAGCTGATATCTTAACAAAAGCATTAAGTAGCAAGTAGCACTTGCATTTGATGTCCAAGCTTCATATTTTAGATCTTTTTAAACCATGAGCTTGAGGGGGGATGTTAAATATAATGAATAGTCAACAAGTTTTGTCCTAGTCAGCTTTAACTATTACTGAGTTAGTTAGTTAGTGATTAGTTGATTGATGAATTTTTAGTTCTATTTAATGATGTAAACTCTAATCGATTATTGTTAATGAGAATATTACTTTTCTAGAATCTCATTAGTTTTGACACGCGCAACAGTCATCATCGGAGTATTTACCTGCGGTTGCATCTCCCAAGTAGAGGGACTGAGGTTAAGAACAAAGAGATAAAAGAAAGCTCTCTTAACAGTACATACACACTATAATGGGTGATACAAATTCAAAAGAGAGTGGAGCTTGATTCTAATATGCAATCAGAAGGCAGAGTTAGAAAGAAATTTTAGGAATATAAAAATTATGATAGATAAAGTAAACTCTTAATACAAATTTAAGGATTTCTTTATAAATTTTTAATAATTATAGAGAAATTTTTAATTTCCATAAATATAAGGCATGTATTTAATAATTTATTTATGAAAATTTAATTATTTTATATTTAAATTTTATGTTTTAATAAGATTGAGGACGGGAGACAACCCCTCACTGCCCCTTGTCTTTGCCCATGATGCAATGACCAGAGCAGTGGTAGTGAAGGACGATCCTTGACGGCAAGAAAATTACTCTCCATTGAGATAAGGCTATATATAAAGTGAATAAGACATTGTTCCTTTGTGAGCTTAGTATAAAAGGCCCTTTGTTATCGTTCAAAAGATTAAAGATTGTTTGGTTCGATTTCAGAATGAGAATATGAAAATTATATTGAAGATTTGTCCTTTATATTCTTATCGTCATATTACATTTGTCAAATTCTACATTTATCTTATATATGTACATTTAGGAATCCCAAGCCTAAAACATAAATACTCTCTTATATATTTTTCAGATAATTAATTATCGATAAGTAATATACAAATTTCATTTTTTTTATGGTATCAGAGTTTAAATAGGCTAGAAAACAACCTTTCTTTCTTCCTTTTTTTTTCTTCCCTTTTCTTCATCTTCTTCAAAATGTCCACACTTGAGATCTCGTTTTTCATTTGCGCACTAAATATATTGAAATTGATATATATTTTATTTGAGGTCTCATTCTTAAGTAGCAGGTAAATGTTCGCCATCTCTCTATCATTCACCACATTGTTGATGCTCTCACCAAAAATCTCTCACGTACTAACTTCCAATTATTTAGGTCTAAGATCATTGTGTACACCGATTTGCTATTTAAAGCTGATTACTGGACATACTTTAGAGTGTACAAAATCTAATTGATGACATAAAAATACATGTAAAAGTTTCCACCAAATAGTATCAATAGTATTCTAGAGATATCAAAAAATAATAGTCATAATAATAAATAAATAAATAAAATCATTTGAAAGATTTATTTCCCAATCGCTAGTTTGAACAACCTAAAGTAGCAATAGTTACATAAGATCTTATTCGTCCTACGTAATATATAGTTACATAACATGCTAGATGCTGTGATACACTTTCATTTCTTGTCATTAAACTAAATGCTGAATTTAGTGTCTTCACTAAAGTTATTAATTATTACACATATTGAAGGTTGAAGCTATGAAATTCACAGCTGTGTTTTCGAGATTCTATGTAAATATGGACAACTATTTCTTAAGCAAAAGCCTCTTTAGGTTCAACCTTTTGCAAATTACTAGCTAGCTAGAATCTAGATAGATAGAATACCTAAAAATACAGCGCTTTC
Organism: Coriaria nepalensis; assembly: GCA_027186245.1. Classification (NCBI taxonomy): domain Eukaryota; kingdom Viridiplantae; phylum Streptophyta; class Magnoliopsida; order Cucurbitales; family Coriariaceae; genus Coriaria; species Coriaria nepalensis. Next base: position 3,621,346 of record CP114484.1, on the reverse strand, counting down.
AGGTACCGATCAGTCTTTGTAACAATTAAGAAAATGAGGAATATTCGTCGATTGAGGTAACTGCAGATTAGAATATGCGTTTGTACTTTAAAATCACATCTGAGTCGAGACAATGAAATAGACAAATACTGCTGTGATGTTATCGATAAACTTTCTCTAGTCATATTATGATATTAGATGTCAAACGCAGACAATCATAAGTATTAAAAAATGTAATTAGTTTATATTAATTGCATACTTAGCATCCATCCAAATGGAAACTTAGCTTAATAAAACGAACTAACTAAGTGCTTGTAAGGAAATGTTCAACTCACGTTTGTTTTATTCGAAGGACGAATATATTGTTAATGTTTTTAATAATAAATAACATAATAAAATTTATTTTTTTATAATTTAAATTTTTAAGATAATTAATAATTTAATACAATATCAAAAATTAATGTTTAAATTTAAATTATGATCGCTCGTTTATATGATATTCTTATACGGTTATACATACCGTATATCATAATGAAAAATTTAGGTACATGCAAAATTGTTCTACCAAATTTATTTTAAGATATTATAATGAAATATTTGTTATAACATATTTCATTTCTCCTAATAATATGAAACGACCTCCCGCGGACGTTCGTCCCCAAACATTTGGTCGGACTAGACTTTGACTAAAGCTTCATACGAAAGCATATTTTTGACCAAAAAAAATAAAAAATTTGATGATCCGCTCGATCATCTCAAATTGAAATAAGTGGCTGATGTTTTGTCTTCATTCTCTTCAAAACACAGATGATTGAAACGTATTGTTAATAATTTGTGACGCAAAGGGCTTAGATTATATTATAAATCGAACAAACCCTGAGGAGAGTTGGAGTTAATTAACTGGTGGTTAGAGAACATACTTTGATTGTACAACTTTGAGCCAACATCAAGGCATCAAGTTGACTCAATTGTAGACAGGGGTCTTCTTCTATACATATATATATATATATATATATATATATATTTTTTTTTTTTTTTTTTTTTTTTTGGTTGTTTCCGGCCACTTGAGATATGTATTCTTAGGAGATCACATTGCTATTAATTAGGTAGGTAGCTAGTTGCGTAGTTATATGATAGAAAAGTATTTAAGCTTAAAATATACACAATTATTAATAGAGAGAGAGAGTAAAGGATTGTTGGTTTCTTCAATACTTTATCAAACGTTCATTTCTGGTAGTCATTTATTGTTGAGTATATTGTATTCATCTCCATATAAAAAGAGATAAATGCGGTGTATTTTCTCGCCCATTTTGTATCAAATTATAAATATAAGGTCATATTCATCATGACGTATTCTCATTACCTCATATAAAAATGGTCTATTATCATATGATAAAGTATGCAAATTGTTACAACTTTATCATATTTGTTTAGTTATTTATTCTTAATTCTAAATTTAATGTGAGATTCAATTTATAGATTGAGATTGATTAAGCAAGATTAAACAGAAAAATAGAAATAATATCACACATGGTATCGGGGTTCACCGTGGGTTATATCCACTTAAGCTCTAACAAACCACCGGATCACTTTACACTATAGACTTACACGAAGAAAGATGATATAAAGCTAATACCTTCAATAAGCTTTTAAAACCACAAGGACTTACATGAAGAAACTCCACTTCATCATAAGTACACATCAAGTAGAAAGTAAAGCATAACATTAATACAACTCAGATTCCATGCATAAAATCATAAGAACACAGTAGAGAGGAGCAGAGAGCAAACGACGCATAAGGAACTCTAATCGCAAGAAAGAGGAAAAGGATGGCTTAAGTAGGAAGAGATTAAGGGCTTCGATGTAACCAGATTGATCAAAGCCACAAATACCCAGAAGCCCATAACTTAATCCGGTGGTAATAGAGAATAGGCCTCACATTGGTATTGAGCTTCTAACACTTATTAAATAATATAAATCTTATCAGAATTATTTTCGTATATTACATAATTTTATTATATATGTGATGTTCATAATTTTAATAAGATTTAATTTATTATATGATCATAGACAATTTACCCTGTAGGATTTTTATCTTTTTATTTTTTATTTTTTGAAATAATGTATTTATTCTTGGACGAGGCTGCATTCGTTTCTGTTTAGAATTACTGGTAACAAATAAATCGAAGTTAATTACATGCACCCAAATAGATGATGTATAAACCAATCATACGTAAATATTTTCAGACACATATGACACAGAATCTTGTTACACAGTTAAATTTCGATAGATTAAAAAAAAAAGAAAGAAAAACCATTAAAAGCTAGAACATCTAGAATCAAGTAATGGGTACTAACAAGATTTTCTTGTACCTAACAATAGTATTATTCAAATCATGTAGCATGAATGTACATTGGAATCCTAAGAAGTCAAACACCGATTATTGGAGCATTTTTTTAAATAATAATAATAGTAATTTGAACGTATATATATATATATATAGATAAGAGCAATTGCATGAAATTTGGGACCATTTACCATGAAACCTACAAAGCACAAAAAAAGAAGATCATTTTATTTCTTTATGAACAGCTACCTCTACCCAATGGGCAACGCTTAATCATTTCTCGAGGCAAGTAACACACGAGGTACCAAGGACGACATGACAATCGAATTTGATAAATCATGCATGAATCCGATTCTCGAAAACTTAATAGTTAATTTTGTTTCATTCATTTTATTTTATTTTTTGAATTATCATTGCTATTATTATTATTATTATTTTTTTTTTTTTTTTTTTCTGTAGCCTGGAGGCTGGCTTGAGGAGATAGGAGCAGAAGGGTTCAGCGGCTTCCCGTGAATGTGTGATTCATTTTGGGAACAGACCAACTTGCCTGCCCCGCTTCAGCACTCATCCGTTCTTTCAGTTGTCATCGATATACAATATACGTTTTACTTCTTTTTATTTTTATTATTTCTTTATTTTTCTGATATCGACCCAACATGCAGTTCTTATTGGAACTGTGGTTTTTCTTTTGGCGGGAAACCTTGGAACTGTAGCTTTACATTTTATAAGACATTGGGTGTCACAATTTCTGAAACATTAGGTTATTTTGTCCAAACGAAGAATGACATGTCCTTTTTTTTCCACAACGAAGAGTAACACCATGTCTGTCATTGTTTCATCTTCTAATTCAAGAAACTTCATATTCGAGAAACAATGCTGGTGATTCATCTTCTAATTCAAGAAACTTCATATTCGAGAAACAATGCTGGTGATTCATCTTCTAATGCTCAAGTGCGAACTTATAGATTGCAAATTTCAAAAGTTGGTGGTGAAGATCCACTAGATAGATTTTTCGAATAGAACAATTTTCCAATTCAACAACACTTTCTTGGCTGAAAAATGAAACACCGAATAAAAAAAATAGCATAGGAATATCAACCAAAAAATATTATATGCTTATAGCTAGACAAACATTACCTTGACCAGAATCCAAACCCAAAAAAAAAAAAAACATAATAGCTAGACAAATTTTACGCTCATGAAAATAACGCAATGCTTATATTTGTAATACAATCACCGGTGATTTTATCAACATTCCTACAAATGTGTGTTGGAAAAATGTGTGATGTTCGGAAAACAATCTTTAACTATCTATTATGTATAACGTATTCTGGACGATATTAATATTTTAATTCTTGCCTTTTTCACATTTTGAGGTGTTATATTATATTGTTGTATATATATATATATATATATTTTTTTTTTTTTTAATATATGATCCTTAATAAAAAGGAGTCGAGTGCAGCTGAAAGAGCTCGTGTTTTCATTCCCATAAATATTTCTTCAAAGTGGTCATGTGTCTGTCATCTTTGAAAACACATAATTTTCACATAATCTTCAACAAAACCCAGATAACAAAGTAATATAAACTAAAGAGAAAGCCAAGGACAATAGACTAGAAGAGAAAGTTGGAAAGGTGAATATTGAGAACGCTCATAACAAAATATCATAGGTTAATTTATAAGTAATCCATAAACGGAATAGTTAATTTAAAATTTTTTACGAATTTAATTTGAAACACCGGTTAAGTCATATACATATTCCAAGATTGATTATACAAGTATATATTAAATATACATTTAATAGAAAGTATGTAAAAGTTCTAGAAAATCAACAGGATTAAAATCTAAGAAATTACCAATCTTAATATAGAACCTAACCGATTTCTTTGCGCCTTCGTCATGGTCGAATTCAATAGGAAAAATGAGGTACTTAAGTATTTACCATCTAATTGTAATCCAAATAGTTTAGTTTGCTCAGTTGAGCTTTTATTCTTAGATTAATGATATGATTCGAACAGCTCGTGGGAAAAAAAAATCTCTATTTTCTCATTAGAGGAATTTTGGTCAAGGCAAGAAAGAACATCTTCTCATCCTGGCCTATTAGATTGTTTGTATAGTTCTCTATTAGGTTTAAAGTTATCAAAAATTAACTTATAACTTTGACTTAGTCAGTCATTCATCATTTATGGTCGGCTATTCATTGGACTAGTAATCTAAATTATTTAATCAATATTTTAATTAATTTAGTTTATAAAATTCAATTAATAAATTAATTTATTAATTATTTAATATATATTTATTAATTACGAGCTTTCGGGATACTTTTACAATTAACTAAAAAGTTACTTGATTTTTTCTTAGGGACTTCTAGAATAATACAAGCTCGAGTCAAGTGTTTTTCCTACTCAAAGAAAGTGAACTAACTTCAGACAATGCCAATATATTGGAAGGGCATTATGTTATGTTCGGTATTTAACGAAAAGTAAAGATTATTTAGTTGATCTCAAGGTTGGGGACGTGAATGAGTCGGTATAAGTAGCCTCAGAGTTGGATAATCTTATGCATCCAAGTTATAAGATAGCTGAGAGATTACAGCTTTACAAGAATTTGTTGTCTTATATATAGGTTTAAAAAAATATTGATAAATGATGTTAGTTGTGCCCCGTATGATTCAGAGATTTATCAGCAAAAATGAAAATAAAAATCAATGCTTCTTATATCATCATTTATACATACATTAGATATAAGGCTTACGAATTTCAATTTAAGTTTCGTAGTATCACAACCGACTAGCAAAGGAGGAAAAGAATGGATGGAGGAGGAGGAGATTGCATTCAATTTTATTGAAATTATAGTGACCAGATACACTGGTCACTTCGTCAACATTCCTACGGCTAGTAAAGTGTGGATTCGGATCATCATACGTTTTGTTTTTGGCTACAGGATTATGATTGTATCTGATGATTAAAAAATACAAAATATTGGAACATAAGTTGTCGTCATAAAGATTTTTCCTTATGACCAACACTGTTAAGGCTGAGGTGATAACTCTTACTAGGAATGACAATAACACAACTTGGAGGAAGGCTAAAGAAACAATCTCATGATCCGCTAATTCCGGAACACTGAGCAATGATATTAGACATTGTGATGTATTGGATTGCAGACAAGCACTTTAAAATTTGATATAAAAACAACATAAGTCTCTTGATTTTTTTATTCCTAATTTAAGTTTAGATTATTTATAAGAACAATCTCCAACAATAGTGGCATTGCACTACTCACGCTATACAACAATACATCTTAACCAAATCTCAGGCCACAAGGACGAAAAACACCAAACCAACAACAAGCGTACGACGTTGTCTTTTGTGAATAAGATATGGCTTTGTCCTAGTGCTCTCAATATGAGGAACCAACTTCATTATAGTATCCTTTTCTTAGAGATACAATTAGATCTTTTAATCTATCTCTTTCCTCGCCATGCTCCAAATAATCATCAACCAAAAAAACAAAGAGTAGGAATACAATTAAAGGTAAGATTAGCAGGCAAAGATCAGTAAATGGTAAGGTTGCTGCAAACAGCATATTGAGGCCGGAGTGCCAGGAACATTCCCTCTTACTGTTTTTGATCTTCCTCTCATTCCAGTTATAACGTATAACATATACTAGATGGTTTAAACAGCAGAAAATTTTCTCTTTCAGAAGCAAAATCGCAAACTAAGGACAGATTCAATACAAAGATAAACCAACAAGAAACATTAACAAAAACTCCGTACTGATCTTGCATAAATTGTCATTTAGAATAAATATCATACCATACGAAGTATACATTAACAGATCGAGTATGATGTTAATTATGAAGTTAATTATGAAATATATATAATTAACTTTATATATGAGTAAATATACGATACAATTTGCGTCGTGTAATCTACGGTTGAAATCTGATTTAAATATATAAAAATAGTTGCGGATCGTCCGACATCATTAAGCATGCTGAGGTGGCACATATTTAAAATAGAATGTAATGTTAAGATAGCAATCTTAATAAATTCAAATATACTCCCCAATCAAAAAGAAAACTTTCCTTTCTAATTTTATTTTCTTATTTTTATTGTATTTTATTTATTTTGGGTGTAGGAAGAAAATTGGTGAAAGACCTAAATTAGTACAAAATGGAGCCCAAATTGATTGGAGAAGCCCACTATAATTCCGTTGGATCACAGTCCATCAACTTATCCTATCAAACTAAAAAGCCCAAAAAATTCTAAATTCAGGTTATTCGTGTTTGAGGTTCGCCGGAATTTCGCCATATAAATTTTCTTACCTTAGCTAAATTTTCTGTGTTGATTTAGGATTAAATTTCTCTATGTAAATTTCCTATAATTTTTAGATTTGGCATTTGTCATTAACTTAAACTAATGAACTATTCACGAATTACTTTTGGGTTTAGTACGTAATGAAGTTCTTAGGTTTAGGTTTATGAGCTAATTTTATTAATTTAGGATTTACTTTTTTGTATTCAAGATTCATGAACAATGAAAGTTGATTATTTTATTTGAATTGACTATAGGATTACTGGTTTGAGAGTTTAGTGCTACTCATATTTGGGTTTAGTACTAGTAAACAACTAAATAAATTAGAGTTTAAGATTGAAAATAGAGTACTCAAGCTTTTTGGGGTGAAGCAAATAAGGAGATAGAATGGTTAAAATTTAGGATTATAGAGTTAGGATCAACTTAAGGGGTTTAATGAATGTTTGCTTTCGGTTTTGACATTGTTAGATTTAGGTTTAAGTAAATATTATCAAATGAATTGTTCTCAAGATTAAAATTTAAAATCTTAGGATTAATAGTAAATTTAGGGTTTACACGATTTAAAAACATTGTAAGATGAGTTATTGTCGGGTTTAAAATAAAGACTTATAGATCTGTCTGAGAACTAACGTTATTAATCTAGGAATTACATGATTGTGTTTAATATCTGTGAGTGTTGGGATTTTAGATTCATCGAAGTGAAGAACAAGGTTGAGATGGTATGATTCACTATCACTAATTTTAAGAAAATGTTTAATAAGAACGTTGGGCATTTTAGTAATGATTTTCAAAACTCTTAATACGTTTGTAAAAAAGAAATTAACAATCAAAATTAGAGAAACACTAATTAAGTAAAATCTCAACTCTTTTACACATCTAAATTATATTAAAGGGAAATAAATATGAAATTTCTAGCCTTTTGTTAGTTGGACGATTTCATATCAGACGGTAGCGGTGGAAGATGAAGAATATTATTTTAGAGATGATCACTCACATTTTACTTACCTTTTATCCTATGAAGTTGAAATCTGATTTTCACTCACATTTCTTGATTTTCACTTACCTTTTATCCAGCAATTATTTGAAAATCGCTTTTCTCGTAAAATTAAAATTTTTCAAAGTGATGGCGGGACTAAGTTCACTAGCAATCGTTTCAAATCTCATTTTCGCATGACTGGCATTCATCATCAAATATCTTGTCCCTATGCGCTTTCTCAAAATGGAAGAGAAAAAGATTGTCATATTAGTGAGACTGGCCTTGCTCTCTTGTTTCATTCTCATGTTCCCCATGTTTCTGAGTTGATGCTTTCAGCACGACTTATATACGGCTGCCCATGACTTTTTTTTCACCCTCTTCTTTATGCTACGGCATCTGCTCCTGCCATGGCCTCTCATTCTGCTCCTGCCATGACATCTCATTCTGCTCCATTATAGTATGATCCTCACATGGCGCCCTCGAGCCAGGCAGAGTCTATTCATACCTCTGATCCTCTTGTTCAACGCTATATGATCACTAGGCTAAGGCATGTATTTTCAAGCCCCGACATCCGGCTTACATCAGTTATTTACACTTTTCCAGTCTTCTCCATGATCTTCTTACTTCTACTGAGCCCAAAGGTTCTAAATCTGTTGCCAACTATCCTGCTTGGCTTGCCGCTATGGATGAAAAAGTCAAAGCTCTCCACTCCAATAATACTTGGGCCCTTGTACCTCGGCATCCCAACACCAATATTGTCAGCTCAGCTCCAAATGGTCGCTAAGGATTTTACCCAAGTGCCTGATCTTGACTACACTAATACTTTCAGTCCTATTGTCAAAGCGGCCTTTGTTCGTGTTGTCCTCTCTCTTGCAGTCACAAATAAATGGTCCTTATATCAGCTCGATGTTAAAAATAAAAATGTCTTTCTCAATGGCATTTCGCATGAAAACATCTATATGGAGCAACCTCCAGGCTATGTCGATCTCGGTTTCCCAATCATGCTTGCAAACTGAAGAAAGCGCTTTATGGCTTAAAACAAGCATCACGTGCTTGGTTTCAACGACTTAGCACCTTTCTTCTCAAACTTGGTTTCCCCTGCAGTCGTGCCGACACTTCTGTCTTTGTCTTTAGTAAACAGCAAAATCTCATTTATTTGTTACTCTATGTGGATGACATCATTCTCACCAGCAACAATCCTACCCTGCTCAGTAGCTTCATTCATCAATTGCATTTTGAATGGCTATCAAGGATCTTGGAAACTTGAGTTATTTTCTTGGTCTCGAAGTCACCACATAGATCTTGACTGCCACTTCATCCGTGATCTAGTGGCTGATGGCAGTCTTTCCATCCAATATCTTCCATCGAATTTCCAAGTTATTGATATTTTTACTAAGAGTGTCTTTCGTCCTCTATATGCACTTTTTCGGTCCAAGCTTCACGTTTGCTCTAATCCCACGCTAAACTTATAGGAGATGTCAAGGACAGTCACCGTCTGACTCTCCTTGATTACTGTCATTGGCCCATTCTCATAGCTGTTGTTTATTTCCTTCTGTATATTTTGCCATACATATGGCACAATACATTAATACTCATTTATATACCTTCTGTAATATATTATTATAAATGAATATTCTTTTTGGTATGGTAGTTTACAGAACATTCACACACAGGACGTGTTAATAAAGCAGGCAGAGGGTATAACGGCAAGATTGTTGGAACCAATGAGTATATATATAGGCCAAATGAGCAAGAAACATGTTCGTTCTCGTTATGCTTTTGATCTCCCTCATATGTCGGATGTAATATAGTTGTGGATATGAAAAATCTTAAATAGTCGGACCGTATCTACTCAGAGAGACTGAGGCCCAAATCTCAATATTTACTAACTAGAAGATCATTCAATCGGATTCCAGACTTTCAAAAAAAATATATTATTAAAAAGTTGAAAAAATTATGATGCAACAGAACAGTTAGAGGAAATATTTATAAAACAACTGGAAATAAAGCGAAATTAGGGGAAACAATTTCCACAAGTTTTTTTTTTTTCTACATTTTTGCATGAGTGATGCAAAATCAAATTTCAGGTGTCTATTTTTATGTTTTTAATAAATTTAGGGATCATTTCATAAATTTTTTAAATTATCGTGACTAGTCGAATAGGTAAGAACTTTGTGGCCTTTTTTTGTGGGCAGCTTTAAATAAACAGAATTTAGGTTGGAATGAACTTTGTAACCTTTTTGCCGGCCATAAACAAATTTTGAGTTTTCTCTCTGGTAGATTCCATTGTTATCACGTCCGTTCGAGTATAATCAAGCAAATATATGTTCATGTTCTTACAAACAAAATCTTTTCTTTTCTTTACCTTTCTATGCTGCGTCAATTTCGTTCCAAATTACATCGTTTTGAAGATTTAGAATACCTCAATTCCTTAAAAAATAAAAAAATAAAAAAATAAAAAAATAAAAAAATAAAAAAATAAAAAAATAAAAAAATAAAAAAAACTGAACAATGAGTATATATATATAGGCCAATGAGCAAGAAACATGTTCGTTCTCGTTATGCTTTTGATCTCCCTCATATGTAATATAGTTGTGGATATGAAAAATCTTAAATAGTCGGACCGTATCTACTCAGAGAGACTGAGGCCCAAATCTCAATATTTACTAACTAGAAGATCATTCAATCGGATTCCAGACTTTCAACAAAAAAAAATTATTAAAAAGTTGAAAAAATTATGATGCAACAGAACAGTTAGAGGAAATATTTATAAAACAACTGGAAATAAAGCGAAATTAGGGGAAACAATTTCCACAAGTTTTTTTTTTTTTTTCTACATTTTTGCATGAGTGATGCAAAATCAAATTTCAGGTGTCTATTTTTTGTTTTTAATAAATTTAGGGATCATTTCATAAATTTTTTAAATTATCGTGACTAGTCGAATAGGTAAGAACTTTGTGGCCTTTTTTGTGGGCAGCTTTAAATAAACAGAATTTAGGTTGGAATGAACTTTGTAACCTTTTTGCCGGCCATAAACAAATTTTGAGTTTTCTCTCTGGTAGATTCCATTGTTATCACGTCCGTTCGAGTATAATCAAGCAAATATATGTTCATGTTCTTACAAACAAAATCTTTTCTTTTCTTTACCTTTCTATGCTGCGTCAATTTCGTTCCAAATTACATCGTTTTGAAGATTTAGAATACCTCAATTCCTTAAAAAATAAAAAATAAAAATAATAATAAAAAAAAAAAAAAAACTGAACAAATCATGTTAAACGATCGAGTCTCAATTACTAATTAATTATCATCCTAACAAACTATTATTATCATTGGACAGCTCTAATGGAAGACTTCGCATAAAGATGTGCTATTTGAGTAGGGGACAGATTCGTTAGGGTTTTGACTTTTATAAAATGAAAATTGACAATAAATACAGAAATCAGACTATTTTATTCATATGAGAACAAGCTTATCAATTGGCTGAAATTCTCAACAAGTAATATTTTATACCAATTAATTCACCAAAAGTAATAATACATTATTCGTTAAAATATTATATTTGGATTCATCATAACATAGATGATGAAAATATGAATAAGCATCATCAATAGTTAGATATATATGGTACAATAATATTAACCCAAGTTCTCTGTTAAACCAAAAACAAAATTCAAATCAATTTCACTATACCGGATATTATTAACACAGCTTAATCATCTCAGGCAGCTGGAGCATAATCATAACAGCCGTCGTCATCCCCGTCAGATTCGGCACAAGCTAGATAGCCATCGCCATAGATTTTATGAGTATCATGATAGTATCCTTGCCAAATGTATGCTGCTTGATAATGTTGAATATCATCACAAGAACCACACCCATGTACAACTACTAAGCTGCCAGCCAAGATCACCATGATTGAAGCACAAACCTTAAATCAAAGTAATGGAGATCAATGTAATGAATGAGAAGTAATATTGAATTGGGTGATATATTTATAGTGTGAATTTGAATGGGAGACGGCGTGCAAGCACGCCGTTTGCCAGGTAGGAAGAGGAGTACGTGTCAGTGAATAATTAGTTTTGAGACCTACCATATATACGATTGTAGTAGCTTATAGGTATAAGAATACATACGTATTGGAATATTATTTCAATTCATTTGGTTTAATCTAATGAGTTGATAGAGTTTGATTGTTTACGATACAAAATCATCTTTTTTTATAAAAAAATTAAAATGTCAAATAGGCCCACAAAATTGTCTTGATTACTTCACAACGACGACAATGCGTACAGTTGGGGTCAAAAGTCTTTTGAAATTATTATAAAATATATATTTATGGAAAATAATTTTGTAGTAGATCATTTAGCAAATATTTTAAATGATAGATATAGTTTTTTTTCATATTAAATTATAATATATTTAGATTAATAAATAAATTCTTAAGGACCAAAAACTTTATTTTCAAATAAATTTTTTTTTTTTTTTGCTTATTAAAATTTTTTAAAAGAAAGAAGAAAAAAACCACAAAATAATGATTGAAAAGATATATAATAATAAGAATACCCAAATATATATTTAATTGGCCAGAAGTTGCCTCTCCTAGTTATCAACTTCTACTGAGGAATTTCTTCTCTTTCTAAATTATTATTAAGTTTCGAGTAAATCGTGTGTGGCACCTATCATGGTTTGCACTTATTACACATGCACCCCTATAATTTCAAAACCTATATGTACACCCTTAAAACACATACTTTCTCTCGATCAACTAAAGTCACCGATTTTTATTCACCCAAAGACAAACTACCCATGAAATTTATGATGAAAAAAGATACAAAGTACGACTTTCGCATCAGGTTCATTTTTTATGTTTAAATTAATATATAATATAAAATTTAAAAATAATAAAAGAGGAGAAAAAAAGTTTATACCAACTTTTATTTAGACTTTTTTTTTTTTCCACTTTAAATCGGAGAGTTTTTCTTATATATTCATTCGTCTTTTTTGCAGTAAGAATTTATTGTGGTAAATTTTTTTTTCTTAAACCCGTTCGTAAGAATCTTATTATTATTATTATTATTATTATTTAATTAATTTCATATTCTCTTAATTGAATCTAAAAAAAAAAAAAAAAAGAAAGAAAGAAAGAGTAAATGAGAAAAGAAAAAGAAAAAAAGTTAAATGAATTGAGGAAATTTAAATATTTTATTTTCTTTAATGAACTTAGAATTTCCAGATTTCACTGAAGAAATCAAGAATTCCAAAGTTCATTCATACTTCTTACAATCCAGATATGAATCTTGAATTCAAGATTCCAGATTTTTTAAGTATTGTCAAAATTCAAAGAGGTATCTAAATGATAGTCAATATTATATAAAAATGATTACTCAAACTATTACAAACATATGATTTACCTTCTTCCAAGCTTTTAAAAATGTTTTTAATTCACTCAAACTAAAAGTTAACTCTAAAGTTCGTTAATCGTTAACAAATTGTATGCAGGTGATAACGGGATTGGAGGGCTAATCTTTATTTTTTATCTAATAAATTAATTTATCTTATTTAAAATTATTAAATATTAAATAAAAAATTTTAGTTATTATGGTAAAAAATTATTTTAATATTATTTAATTAAAATTTATTTATTTATCTCGTTTCAATTATTTATTTAATTTTAAATAAGGTAGACTAATTTATTTTAAAAAAATTAAAAATTAACCGTCAAATCCGGTGACAACTAAGAGTATACTAATGCACCATGTAAAAATAATAATAATAAAAAATTTAACCTCAATTCAAAGTTTATATATTTTTTACTCAATTTTTTTTTTCTATTTTTTACTCACAATTTTTTTTTTCTCTTTCATCATATTTAACTGCCCACACCCACCATTTCTGGAGTTCACGAACCCCCATATTTAGATGTAGTTTCTTTTAGATATTCTTGTAAATTTCCATATTTCAATGAAAGAAAGACAAGCACATGTATACGATAAGTCAGATGATGTAAATGAAAATTTATATTAATGATGATAATAATAAAAAAAAAAATGCAAGAGGTGAAAAAGGGAGATAAAATTTGAGTTGAAATTAAATTTAGAAATTAAGATTTTTTAGATGATTTTTTTTAGTAATAGGTAGGGTTAAAATCACATGTATATAATAAGTAATAGATTAACATACTTAAAGGTGAGTAAAAGTCCCAACCTAATTAATATTAGGTTATAATTATTCAAATCTTAATTTTACCGATATCGGTATTAATATGATACCAAAATTATTGGTATTGACTCGATTTCAATAGAGTCAGATAATATCAATAGGAAATCCCTTTCTTTTTTATTGAATGTAGCCTAGCCCATCCAAAAGACGAAAGGAGAGGAGAATAGCCTACATGCTTCTTCTTTTTTTCTTCTTCTTGTTTTTGGTTAAAACCCTAAGCGGTACTTAGAGCGAGGTGGTTTTGAAATCCGTAATAGTACCTAAAATCGATATTGATCCTAAGTTTTGAATCAAGATTTGCATTGGGACTGAGAAGCGGATTAACTCATATTTTAAAGTTTGAAATATATAATATCTAGTTTTACGATAATATGGATGATTATTTTCATGGAAAAAAAATATTAACTAGTATGTTTAATATTAGTCCGAATTTAAATCTTTTTGCAGTTCGGACAGAAACTCAAGGAATTCAAACGTACTTCATAAAACATGTACAAATCCAATTAAAAGATTCTTAAGAATTTCTCTATAAAAATTTAACAAATTTAAAGTGAAATTTTAATTTTCCGAAAGATGAGGGCAAGCAACGCCGCCCTTGTGGGCCCCCCGCCCCCCCCCCCCCCCTTATCCCTACCAGTGTCTATCGAGTTTGACTTTGCTTGTAGATGGCTAGAGAATTTAATATGGCATGTTTTCGAGGTCAATTTATCTTTAATGATTATAGAATTAGGAGGTCTCTTACCGGAGTAGAAGCTTCTTTCTATTATAATCACTAATATAATGTCTGGATATACGACGGGCTAAAAGTCACTTATAATATTAAAAAAACTAAAGTTCAACTCACTAATATAATGTGAAAGTTGTCGCTCTCTCCTCCCTCAGACCTTTTTTTTCATTCCCTGAAACTTTCACGCTCCAGCGATGTCCCATCTTCTTCATTCTCTTCCTTCCTAGGGGAAGAGTATAAAGCTCAATTGTCGAAACTTGTGGATATGGAACACCTAATTTCTGACCCGTGTTTATAAAATCATTTACTCATTTCTCATTTTCTCATTTAATGCTTCAAATTATATTTAAATATGAATTTAATTTATTCAATTTAACTTCTCTAAAATATTATAATTTAAATAACATTTTTCTTAAAAGATCTCTAATTTTAGTTTCTAAATATATAAAATATTTTAATGAATATGAGATATTTAATTTTCTAATTCTATTATTTTTTTATTTTTTTTTTTTCATTCCGCATTTGATATATATATATATATATTTTTTTTTTTTCCTGACAATTGAGGTACCTCACTTGATTGTTTAGAATTTGAAGTCATAAAAAAAAAAAGAAAAAAGTTGAAGGGCTTATAGGGATTATAACTTTTGAACTCTCTCCAATATTTAAGTTAGTAATCTATATGATAGAACAGTAATATCACTAATCAAAATATTAAGTGTGTACCTTATGCACTACATTAGTAAGTATTTATATTAGTTACTTTATGCACTATATAAAAAAAATGTCACTTTTCTTAATTTCATAAAATTATACTTGCTACATGATGTTAAGGCACCATGCCCGATAATTGGAAGCTTTGCTTCCTTAAAATTTTAATTCTGCCTTCTATACAAGTTGACTAATTCATTCTTATCTTCATTATTTTCTTAGATATTAGCAATTGTGCTCCCTTGTTCACTCGATGTCTTGACATCTTCACATATAAGTTTATCTTTAATGAAGTTGCTTGAATTTCTTAGCTTCACTTTATACCATAATATTTTTACTTTAATTTATTTTTACCTTCACTTCAAAGTTTTCATTTATTTTGGAGTTTTCAAAAGTAGGTGCATCATAAGTTGCACCTTGGGAAATGACTTTATTTTGCTATGGGCCAAATAAGCTCAGTAGTTTGCTTATGGTTGAAACATGGTGGAGCTTTTATGGATGGAGACTAATTTTTACTATTGAAAATCCAGTATGCCTCCTCAATCTCAAGTAGTCTTTTATAGTTTTTCTTCATGCATTTTTCTTGAGGTCATGCCAAATATTATTGCTTTCAAAATTCAGAGAGCCATGCGACTTGACTATCTCAAGTAGTCATTTGTCACTTCAACTTCTTAGCTTCCTAGTGGCATGTGTCATATGCTCATTGGCAGTTACTTCGAGCGCCTTTGGAAATTATGAGGGTTTAAAAGCTCATTCTCGTTTTTCTTTCCTATTTATTTATCGTCGAGGGTATTATGTGACTATGAAATTCATTATGTCGCGGCCAATTACGAGGGTTGTTGCCCATGTTTCCGAGTTACTCATCTCCTTCAGCAATATGAATTGAGCTCTTGAGTCATTATTCTTGTGTAGAGTTACTCAATGTTCTTACGGCCAATTCTTTCCTCTAAGGGATGTTAAGCTAAGATCCTAGTTTCTTTGATATGGTATAAATTGTTTCTTTAGGGATAGTTTTTCATAAGTGATGCTTCAATTTAAACTGCTTACTTTTTTACATCGGCTTTTCGTACTAGCTTTGCATTTAAATTTCTCAAATTCTGCATTGGTCAATCTTCCCAACCAATTGCTTTTAATTTTGGTCATAGTTTCTTCTACATGTTGTGTCACCTATCTGTCAACCATGTGTCATGCATTTATTTACTTGCTTTAAGATCTTCCCAAACTGCCTCTTCCTCAATGGAAAAGGTAGTTGAATCATTTTGTAATCACATCTCCATTCGTTTTGTGTTCCATCTTTCACCCCACTTTCTTTTTCACAAAGATAGTTTCTCTTTAAATGAGGGTCAAGTACTAAAGCCCGCTTATATCCTGCCTTTGAGGCTTGAGCAGGGCGATGTTAGGTTCTCTGTTGTGTTAGTCTATTATCTTGCCTTTGAGAGTGCGATCATGGAGCGCTTATGCTAGAAGTGAGGATCCTTAGTAGGCTTCTTACCTTACCCTTGATGGGTAAAATGGGTCGCTATATAAGTTCTCTACATTCGTGAAGTGCCACTGGGAGATCTACTATCAAGCTAAGGCTTAATTACTTCTTCTTCCACTTGAAGCCGAACAAGCCTTACAATTTATTTCTTTGAGGTCTGTTGGGTAGAGTAGCTTTATGATGTTGTAGTATCATTTTTCTTGATTGTAATCTTCTAAGCTGAATCACTGTTGTCATTACGTTCTTCAGTTGTTGCTTCTTGTATACATATCTTTGCTTCATCTAATTAAACATCTCTTTGAAGCTCAGTGGATAAAGTGTTCATATCCCTTATTTCATATAGATAACACTTTTGTGAATGCTCTTCTACAATGCTTTTGAATTATATGGACGAATACACTTGAGTATTGTGTTAGTCTTGCCCCTAAAAATTTCAGCCTTAGCTATTTTCAGCTAAGATCAATTCACTTTTAAGTTGAGGTGTATATGGTTTATAGTCGTTAAGAACATCGTGGTGCCTCGACATGTTAATATTATACCGAGAGCTTCTCTCTTTTTGGCATTTTATTGTGTTGATGTGACTTTTAGAGTGTCTCAGCATGATGAGGTCTTCCCTATTTTTTGTAACTCATCGCGCCGATGAGTCTTTTGGAGCACCTCAGCATGTTGAGGTCTCAATTTTTATGCCCTGGCGTGTTGAGGCGTCTTTTGGAACGCATCAGCATGTTGAGAACTTTTCCCTTTTTTTGCGTCCTTACATGTCGAGGCTTTTTTTGGGGCGCATTAGCATCTTAAGGACTTCTCCTTGTTTTTGTGCCTCAGTGTGATGATGTATCTTTTGGGGCACCTCAGCATGTTGAGATATTTTCCTTTTTTTACGCCCCAGTATATCGAGGCTTCTTTTTAAGGCCCGCCTTAGCATGCTAATGACTTCTCCCACTTTTTTGTGCCTTGGCATGCTGAGGTCATCTCCTCTTTCTTTGTATATAGGCAATGTCGAGGCATTTTGTAAGATGCCTCAACATACTGGGGTATTTGCATGTCTTGCCCATACTGAGAACTGATAAGATTTCTTCAGTTTTGTTCATATTGGTTGATATTTATACTAAGAGTTTTGCCTAAGATTTTACATGGATTCATTTTCATGGCGTGGTCTCTAAGATCTCTTTAACCTTATTTTGTTTAAAGGCTTAACTAAATTCCTCAGCAGTAGCTTTTAAGGGCTTCGTAACATATTTGGTCTTTTTGACTTGGTTGTCTTTCTGAAAGTTGGCCAAAATCTTAAGCAGCGGCTTTTTGAACCATATTTATTGTGCTATTTTTAATCAATTAGTCAATGTGGCCATTTGTGGCCAAAGCCTGATGATCACATGGACGTATTCAAATATTGCTGCTATGGACCTTTTAAGTGTAAGTCAATTGGTCCTTCAAAATTCATGGGTGAAAAGATGATGCAAGAATCTATCTTTCTCTCTGTAAATAGCGACACAGAGGATGATGCTCTAGTGTTTTAGCTTGTCTCTTTTATATAGTCTCTTTTCTCTTAGTGGGAAAAATGACTCCCGCATTAATATTTCGGTTCTATATGTTTGTAGCTAACCTTAATACCCATGTAAGATAATGAGACAATTATTCATAATTATATCTCATTTAACTCATTTTATTGCCTCTAGTAAAATATGGTCCTACGTCTTCGTAACCAACCATACTTTACTAATTTAGCTTAACCTAAAGTGTTCTTGGTGACAAACAAGTACTCAAGCTAGTTTCCCCAATATGTCCATAGCCGGATTTAGTTAAAATATTGTGATTACATATTTCTCATGCATTCAAATAAAAAATTAACTCGCCTATTAATTAAATATTAACTCCTATATATCCATTACCGATTAATGAATGATTAATATCAAATTAATTGTAACACCTTAGAAGGCATCATGTAAGACTCTCTTACATGGCTTACAAGCTTAAAATTATCAAGAAGAGATTTTATTTTATTTGATCTCATCAAGACTCCATACATGCTTATTCAATATTATGAGATTCAATATTGCAATCCTAGCATGCATCACATCACGTTTACCACTCATACATATGTTTAAACAATTTTCACACATATATATGCAATTTGTCAATCAATTTATTCTATCTTAAATCATGCTCATTTTTGTGTCTAAGTGTTAATGATTCAACCATCCTTAACTCTTTCAAGAATTGGAAGATTTTATTATTGCTTAAGTTCTCCTTAATTTAGAATTCTTTCTAAATCAACATATTTAAATGAAATATAAATTTTAAATTAACATTTAAAATAATTATTTTAATTCTGTCACATGGAATAATTAAACTATCAACTATTTCAACTTCATTTCTTTCGATTATGCTGGATAAATTAAATTATGTTAACTTAATTTTTTGAAAAATCTAGATTTTCTAGAATCTAATTATTGCTTGATTCATCCAGCCCAAAATAAGCCCAATACCATGTGTCTAACACATTTACACCTAATTTAAGTCCATCCGAACCAAGTGGCCCACCCATAATCAATTGTGAAAATAGACCACCTAAAAAGGGACCCACGTCATGTCAACATCGCTATTCGTGAGAGGCGGCAACTACCATACATATGCCTAGTCAGTGTGCCATGTGTGGCGACATCAATGGTGGTAGTTAGGCTATTAACTATTCTAAAGTGTGGGAAACTTTTTCCAGGTCTAGAACTTGAGATCTCTCATCTCCAAGACATTTTCCGACATTTTTTCAAAAATTCCAACAAGCACAAAATCATCAAAAATACATTTTTTAGCACAATCCAACCATGAACAAATCAATCAACCCATACTTTCATTTCTAGCACATAACCTTAGGTTCTCATACAACTGTAAGTCAATGGGTCCTTGGCATTTTACGGGGCCGAATTCGTCTTCGAAAAATAGAATCATAACATTTGGACTAAGGATAAACTACCAAGGTACTATGCTATGTGTTCTGCATTTTCATGCATCTGGAAAGAACCGGTTTCAAAATCATAGATCAACTATTAAGAAAATGAAACCGAAAAGAGTAGAGGAAGTATTATACATAGCTTTTCACTCCTCCAAAATTCGAATGGATTTCTAATCAAGTGATGTTCAGCCACAACCACTGCCAGCCACTACTCCTTGGTCGATTTTGAAACGTCACTTGGCCACTATTGATATCCAAACAAACAACAACTTATGTCTATTTCTTGATTGATTTATCAACAAATGTAATCAATCATTAAATAAAAAGGGAATGGCTTAGAGAGAAAAGATGATGAAAAACTCTCTTTTTTTCTCTTTCTAATAGGCAGCACATAAAGGATGGAGCTCTAGGGTTTCATCTTGTCTCTTTTATATAGATAAGTGGCTTGGGGCCAAAACCCAAATAGGTTTCATAAGCCCAAACTCATTTAATTAGATATTCGGGTTTTACTCACACTTATCTTATTAGGGGTTATTTAATTAAATTTCTAATTTTTGGGGTAATTTGAAAATTTAAGGCATTTTAAATAGGTGCATTTAAGTTACTATATAGATTATAGAGTCATATTATCAAATGAGAGGGTCGTTTAGAAATTTTTGATAGAATAATGAACACACATTAATACTTTATGTACTAAATTGGACATATTACATAATGTAGGGATGATTCATAAATTATAATAGTCAGTGGGCATACCTAAATTTCTATAAGGACTATATTGTTCAAACTATTTAATTCGGAAGACAATTTACAGTTAACTAGAACTTCAAGGGCCAGACCCTAATTTATTGCATTAGGGTTTCATCTCTTCACATGAGAAGAGTTGTCGCCGGTGCCAGGATAGGTTGGTCCCGCCACATGGATAGTCATTGGGTGGTGTAAATGGTGGATACATATATCCATTATCGGCTATGTTTGTTATTTGCACTAACATTTATTTACCCATTTAAAAATTTCCTTAATTAATATATGTCCGCACTGCCCCGCTATGGACTGGGCGGATATCTACCATTGCCATGGCAGGAGGGTACTATAGTTATCCACCCGCCTGTCTGCCTTTATTTATTTATCTTTGGGTCTTAGGGATATCATATACTTAGGGATGAGCAATAAAAACTATAACAACCGAAACCGATAGTTTTCTGTCGGTTTCATGTGCCAAATCTAGTTTTAGTTGATTTAGGTGAACCAACCAAAAACATTTTATTTATTTATTTATCTATGGATCTTTGGAGTCTTTGACCCTTCGACTCATAGAGTAAACTAGCATTTAATATTGATATTGATTACTTTTACGATGGAGCCTTAAAGGCACAGTAACAATCATAGGCAATGGTTCATACTTTTAGATATTGATTAATATCTATAAATTTATTATATATTTGAAAATTATTTTAATTATGATATTAAAGTAAAATTACAATTTTTTAGCTGTCACTAGTTGCAGATGGTGGATGGTAAGGAGCAAGCTGCGCCGCTACGGTCTGAAGACGAAGAGAGATCAGATTTGCTTCTGATTCGTGACTACTCAAGTCTGAAGATGAAGAAGGTAAATACCTTCCGTTTTAAAAAAAAAAATTAAAATGAGTGGATATCCACTCAAGTATCCGATGGATATTCATGGTAGAGCTAATATCCTCCTACCTAAAATGATTGGAAAAAGTATATGCTCTATCAACTCCATCGGCAGGCGGATCGGACAAATATTACGGATACAAATAGATATGCACAACCCTAGATAGTCGGCCTTAAAAGGACATCCCCACGGTCTGTATTAAATTGTTGATGCCTAAATCTAAATGAACTTACTTAATCGTCTAGTACTTGAAATCACAGATAAATATGAAGGGAATTGTAGTGTTATGACCTATGAACTCTCTCCGATACTTAAGTCAATAATTTATATGATATAACAATAATTCGATTAACCGAAATATTCACTGTATATCATATATGTTACATTAGCGTATATTATTTATAAGCGTTTGTTGAAAGAATCTTAATATGATTAAGTTTCTTTAACGGGCTAAACTATTTTCAATTTAAACCGTGTAACATGGTCACATATAATTATGTATCATAATGTTTATGGGGCTCCTATACTTGCACAAAGAATTTCAGTTGACTCCAGGCAGAGGAGGTATTGAATTCGGAATATACCATTGAAATGAAACCAAAAGCATATATATATATAACATTTTAAAGTCAAATCAACTCCTATTGGTCGGATTTCGTTTTGACTTTTGCCTTTAAACTGGTCTAATCCGTTGACATTCATAAATTAAAAAATCTACCTCTTGGATTTGTTTAATTCCCGTTATTAAAGGGGCTGTGAATCATGTGTGATCAAAGATCCTGTCCCTGTCCGTTGTTAAGATTGATTCCGCACTGCCGCCTTGATGGAGACATATATATATATATATTTTTATTTATTTATTTATTTATTTATTTATTTATAGATTATAGATTGGATGAAATGTATATATACATGCATGTGCTTTTGACTCTAGAGGTTTACTTTAAAAAAATAAGCATAAATAATTTTAAATTTGGAAAATAAATTTCTAAAAAAAATACTTAATTAATATAGATTAATTTAAGGAAATAAGCATAAATTACTTATTTGCTCAATTAAAATAAGTATATACTCTAACAATCATTGCTAAGTTTATGACCGGTATTATTCCCTTCCAAAGTTTTATTCTTATTTTCTTTAATTATTCGAGCATTCACATATGATTCATTATATAATATATATTCTTCAATTTTAGTTCAATTTTAATTAATATTTTAGATTTTAACTATGACTTTTCATATAACTATATATCTAATTTTTATTTTTTTTTTATAATTAAAATGTGAAATAACTAACTAGATTCAACTTTTTTTTTCCTACAAATTTTGCTTATATTTTTTAAAATATAGTTAATTGTAGTTTTTGAAAATTTGATGTGCATATTTTCATTTAAAATTTATATATAAAAATAGAGGCATTCTTGTATGGGTATGATCTATAGCTAAGTGACAAACCAAACTATATTACATCCATAAACATAACCCTCGTGCATCAAAATAAATTACTACTATAATTATCAATTCATTTTAAAATAAAAGTCCAAAATTCTACATTGTTCATTCTTATTTTTATTTACTATATTTTATCACGCGAAAAATTTGGTTCCAACTCCGCCATAATTTATAAGCATCCAAAATTCGAAGGAACATGGTTCTATACCAATAGTTGAAACCTTAATTGTAAACAATGAGGACCAAATTAAAATTGTTTTCTCGTACAAGATATATATGATTATTAATTAATAATCATATAAAAAAACACATTTTTTATCTACATAATCTTATGAAATATCAAAAAAATAATCATAAATATTATATTTATACATCATATTATTTATTATATTAAAATAATATAAATAATTATAATATACAACAATTTTTCGATACATGTAGATATATACTTCGTTGACATGGAAAAAAAGAAAAAAAGAACCTATTTTTGGCAGTTGACACGGAAAAAAAAAGGTAATGATGGAAGATAAAATGGTTTCTTAATCCAATTCAAACAGCAAAGCAGGATACGGAGATTTTTTTTTTTTTTTTTTTTCCCACTTGACAAAATTGTTTGAGATAATGAGATCACCAACATTTTCCTCCACTATAAAAACCCTAGTTTGGAGTTAATAGATTGTCATCGTTCTTTGTTTGTTTCTTGAATTGCTTATAATTCTTCGTTCCCTTCTATTTTGTTCTCTTTCTTTATTTTATTTGAAAGGCTCGAAATTACTTCTTTGAAAAAATGTATCTCATTTCCAAAACCAGTACTCGCACATGGTGGAAGAAGCAACCATTTTCCAATGGTGATGGTGACGATAATAATGGAGATTATGATTATGCCCCTGCTGCTATCTTAGATGAGAGTCACACTGATGGTGATGATAACGATGCAGACTATGATTATGCTCCTGCTGCAATCATTGAAGGTGGTGGTAGTGCGGTAATGATGCATACCCATTACAATTACTTTGCGATTAACTGTAACTAAGATCAATGTCTTGGGTTCTTACAGGAGAGTTTTTGCTTTCACGTAAGAATTTAAATTATTTTTCATCATTCCTTTTTGATTTGTTTAAAGAGTGTTGGATTGTAATTTTTTTAATATTTATACATGTATTTTCTGTCATATAAATAAAATATTTTATTTTAAATAAATAAATAAAAAAGATCAACGTTTATGATCAATCATGATTAGTATAAATTTGAGTTAGTTACAAAATTGATACTCACAAGCTAATTCATTCTTATGCTTCTTCTTCTAAAAGCTAGTTATTGTATTATGCAAAAAGTGAAATTTAATTCGCTTTGTAATCCTTTATAAGCTCTAAAAATTATGTGAGTATCATTAACTTGGTTTTGATATAAATCTCCACAAATTTGATACGGCATCAGAGTGTATACATACACATGATGCATTGATCTTCATTCCTTCTTTATATATTATTGCAACCTCAGTATTCATGATTGTTAAAACTAATCAACATGTAGTGAATGTTATGGTACTTACATGAATACCTTCGTGTTAGCATTGAAAATAGACCAGAGCAGTGTAGAGATTATCCCCATATAGGAAATATTGATCAACCATAAAAATTCAATATAACGTACATATTATATATTTGTGAATGTCTCTAATTTGTATCAGTCAATTTTGAATGAAAGCCCTGAATTTTCAAATTTCTACATGAAACATGTTCTCGACTTCCTCGTAGAGATTGAAATAAAAAGAAACATCTTCTAAAAAGAAAAGAAAAAGAAATTCTTCTTTAGAATTGCCCATGAGGATCTCCATCCCTCGTCAACTCATAAAATATTAACACATGAAGCAAAGTCAAATGAGATCTTCCACTGTTGAAGTGTTTCACGAAATTTAATGATGTAAGAGATTCAGACATCTCTTTCACTGAATTAATTATTATTTGACTTCAATGATCTTATATTTCATACCTCCCTCGTCAACTCATAAAATATTAACACATGAAGCAAAGTCAAATGAGATCTTCCACTGTTGAAGTGCTTCACAAAATCTGATGTAAGATATTCGGATACCCCTTCCCCGGAATTAATTATTATTTGACTTGGAATGATTTTATTTTTCATACCTCCTAAAACATACGTATATCTTATTTTGAGAGAGAAGAGGCTTCAAAAAATATTTAAATATATACTTATATTTTTATATTATTAAAGTTTAGTAGGTATATTTGTATATATAAAAATCTTTAGGATTATTATAAGATAATTTTAATAATAAAGTAACCATAACAATAAAATAACTATAATAATAAAGTAATTAATACTAGTAAGAGACCATAATATCTTTTCATCTCCACTCAAGCGAAACATGGGTACCCACAATGTACTTGGACCGTAGAGATTTGAAATTGGGTATAAGAAAGACTCTTAGTACGAGCATCTGCAATTTGGTTGGCAGTAGATAGGTGACGAACAACGAGTTGACGTTTTGAGACTAGATCACAGACAAAATGAACATAAATCTCAATATGTTTGGTGCGAGCATAGAAAATCAGATTGGCGACTAAGTAAGTAGCACCAATTCTGTCGTACCATAATCTGGAAGGGTCAAGAAACATGATATGAAGCTTAGTGAGTAAGAACGAGAGCCGACAAAGTTCATAGGCAACCAAAGCAACAACTTGGTATTTGGATTCAATGCTTGAACGGACAATCATGTATTGTTTCTTAGAGACCCAACTAATAAGGTTCGAGCTGAGGAAAATACAAAAGGAGATTATGTAAACTCAAAAAGAATTTGTACTGACTATTACTATACCAAACTAATCCATCCATCCTTGCCAAATCCCGATGCGTCCTAGGGAATAGTTGAGATATTAAATCTTAATAGACTAATCATATGAATCATATTATTTCTTATGCAAATAAGATAATGGAATTATGGATAACTCATTTTCTGCTAATACTTCTTTACAAAGATTTCTTGTTGCACAAAATACATCAATTATAGGATTTATCTTCTTTATAATGAGTTGATAGATCCCATATTATAACTCTACAGACTGCACATATTCTAACATATGCCAACAATTCGCTCTTTTATTGGCCTTTGGCTAAACCCATGTATAACGATATCAAAACATAATATCTTATATGTTAGTGTTGTGGTGATCTCAAGTCTAAAGATCGTACCATAGTCACCGGATAAATCTCATTATCAATTATTATCATTACCATTAAGACTTATCAAGTAATCACATTTAGTGATTTAATCATCTATTAAATCATCTACGTATTTATCTCGGTATTTGCTAATATTGATGATTATGAGAACATCATTCTTACAATAAGAAGATAACCCATGCAATATTCTTCCCGAATTGTCAATATCTCTTATGACAATCCTATGACTACGAATTGTCTGGTTCTTAGTCTTAAAGCTACTTGGGTCTTACCGAGCATACTATCATGATCTCAAGTGCATTGCCTAAGATCTGAGAATCTATCATGCAAACATATACATTCATACAGACATATATTCATGAAATTTATTATTCCAATAATATAATAAACATATGATAGATAAAATTACTCATGTTATAAATAAACATATGATAGATAGACATATGTTTATTCCAACAATATAATAAACATATATGATAGATAAAATTGTTCATATTGTAAATACAAAATTATTTAAGGAGTTGATAATTTATTACAAATAAAATTGAATCTCATAAGTGTATAGCCCTAAATAGACATATCTGAGTAGCTTGATGGACATACACTTTCACTAAGACCTTACCTTTATGGATCTCATCGGATCTAAAATGTGATAATTGCATGTATTTGAGAACCCTTATGGGGTGGATGGTCTTGTGGAACTGTTAACAAACTAAGCATCCATATGGGGTTGGTGGTCTCGTGGGTTCACAGATGAACTAAAGACTCTCGTGGGGTCGATGGTCTCATGGGACCATAAATGAACTAATGATCCTCATAAGGCTGATGGTCTCATGGGACCACTGATGAATTAATGACCCTCATGGGGTCGGTGGTCTCGTAGGACCATTGATGAAGTGAAAACCCTCGTGGGGTCGATAGTCTTTATTCGAATCATGCAATATTCTAAAAAAAAATATCTTTTTCATTCGAACATAGTGCGTTAAAAATAAATATTCTTAAGTTCTCAAAAGTCATTCGCAGTCGCATGAGTATTTTATCAATATTGCTTAATGTATAGGCTAATCATTGTTGGCATAATTTAGACAATTAACTTGTTGTGTGCAACTCAAAAGTAATCTACTATATATATATATATTTATCCCACTCATAAATATATATCAATTGACACAATCAAAAGAATAAGCTCAAAAGCCAATAAAAATATGGTGGAAAATATGCAAAAATATGGACCATTATTTACTCATACATCTTATATTAGGGGTTATTTAATTGAATTTCCAATTTTTTGGGTAATTTGAAAATTTAAGGCATTTTAAATGGGTGCATTCGAATTACTGTATAGATTATAGAGTTATATTTTCAAACGAGAGGGTTGTTTAACAATTTCTGATAGATTAATAAACACACAATAATATATTTTGGACTAAACTGGACATATTTCAGAATATATGGATGATTCAGAAATTTATAATAGTTAGTGGGCATATATAAATTTATGTAAGGACTATATTGTTTGAACTATTTAATTCGGAGGACAATTTGCAGTAACTTAGAACTTCAAGGGCCAGACCCTAATTTATTACATTAGGGTTTCATCTCTTCACATGAGAAGGAGTTGCCGTCAGTGCCAAGACACGTGGGTCTTGCCACATAGGATAGTCATAGGGTTGTGCAAATGATGGATACAGATATCCACTATTCATTATCCGCCATTTGTACTAACGAGCGGTTATCAACTCGTTTAAAAATTTTCTTAATTAATATCCGCTCGCTCCCCCCCCCCCCCTCCATGGAGCGGGCTGATATCTTCCATCGCCCTAGCGGTTATCCACCTGCCTTTTTATTTATTTATTTATTTTGTTTTTAATTTCTTATTTTATTTTTAAGAATAATAAATATTTTCAAGCAACCTTGACTAATTATATATATGCATTGCTGACTTATTAAATTACTTTGGGCGATAGTAATAGTTTGTAGCTTCTGAATATTATAATAAATATTGTGTTAAAGTTTATGTTATTAATAATTATAAATAAATTTGTCAGAGTTTTACTAAGAGCAAAAAGAAAATAAAATGAGGAATTTGTGAAGTTAGACGATGAGTTGAATTTATAAATTCTCAATTGAGTTAGTTAATGAAGAAATATGAATACATTTATAACCCTTATAATGAAATAATTAATTTCTTGTAATTTTAAAGTTAAATTCATTTTATACATGCCTAGATCAGAATGTAAGAGTAGATGTGAAATTGTATATGTATAGATAATTAGATTTACATATCATATAGTTAGGGGTGAGCAAGAAAAACCATACCTACTGAAATCAACCGAAACTGATACTTTTCGGTCGGTTTACAGATCGAAACATGTTTGGGCAAATCGGTTTTTAATTTTTTGGTCAGTTGGGTGAAACCAATTGGAAATCTATTATTTATTTATTCACTATACGGGTCGATGAGGATTTCAACCTAAAAAGTAAACTAAAAGTTATGATTATAAGTTTATAACTTATGGTACTCTACGACCCGGAGAGTATCACAACTCTTAGTTTACTCGAAGGTTGATAAGGCTTTCGACCCTTCGATCTATCGACCCGTAGAGTAAATTAGCATCTGATATTAATATTGATTACTTTTACGATAGGGCCTTGAAGGCACAGTAACAATCATAGTCTATAGTCCATACCTCTAGATATTGATTAATATCTATGAATTTATGATATATTTGAAAATTATTTTGATTATGATGTTAAAATAAAATGATATTTTTTCAGCTGTTGTCAGTCGCAAATGGTAGATGGCGAGGGCAAGGAGGAGGTTGTGCCATTGCTCTAAAAGCGAAGAAGGATCAGATCTGATGTCGATTCACTACTACTCAGGTCTGAAGGCGAAAAAGGTAGAGACCTTCTTTCATTTTATTTTTTTTAAATTAAAGTGGATGGATATCTTCTCAAGTATTCGATGGATATTCATATCAGGGCGAATATCTACCTACCTAAAATGATTGGAAAAAGTGTCCACCCTATCCTTTTCATCGGCGAGCGGATCGAATGGATATTGCAGATACATATAGATACGCACGACCCTAGATAGTCGGCCTTGAAGGGACAATACCCATGTGTTGCATATTCGGGTCGATGCTAATCGAGGTACTTCCTACCGCTAGGGTCATTTGGGTCACAGCCAATTTCGAAACTACGTGACTGTTTCAGTCAATTTTTGCCCCGTGCGGTGGTCAGGAATGCACCAGACTGGGAGATTCCATCGTCAGGACAAATTTCGGCTGCAATTTGGGATGGTTTCCGGCATCGAACCAGTTGATAAAATGAATCCTCTTTGAACCGCTCAGATCTGGGGTGGTTTTCGCTCGTACGGTGGTCGAAAACGCTAGGAAGCTTTACTTTTTCCCTGGGACCTCCTTCTGCTGTGATCTGGGCAACTTATGGCATAGGATCCACTAACCATTGGGCTCCTTTCTTACTATTTTTTTTCATTCCAATCGGATCATGATTTGAGTAACCCTTTCTTGCTCCGTCGTCGTTAGTGGGTTCTGCTGACCCGATGATTGTTGCGCCTCTATATGAGGCCTCCTCCAGGTTACCTAAGGGGTAGATCTGCCTTCTATAGTGGCTGATTTTTGTGCCGCCATGGGAGTTGTTCTCTATGCTGGGCATGTATGTCTTCTATGGTGACTAAGTCGACTCACTGGTGGGTTGACTAAGTGATGAGTTGGGTTGACTAAGTGATGAGTTGGGTTGACTAAGTGATTCATTTTGAGAATAATAGCAAGTCGATGGGTACCATAGTGGCGGATATATTTTCGAAAATTTATTATTTGCTCAAGCTTGTACATGTATCAACAATCTAAACTTTAGATGATGAAGAAATTTGACATTTGCACGGGTGGTGTTAAAATGTTGATGTCAAATATACTCCAAACAGTATGCTGAATGAACTTACTTAATTGTTTAGTATCTGAAATCACAGAAAAATATGAAAATAATTACAGAATGATATCTTAAGAACTCTCTCCGATACTTAAGTTAATAATATATATAACGATACTTAAGTTAATAATATGTATAATATAACGATAATACCACTAATCGAAATATTAATGATATATCAAATATATTATATTAACATATATTTATAAGCATTTGTAGAGAGAATCTTAGTATAATTAGGTTTCTTTAACGGGATAAGCTATTATCAATTTAGACCCTTCTATAAATTTATCGTTATGTTAACGGGGCTCCTGATACTTGCACAAAGAATTTCAGTTGACCCCAGCAGAGGTATTGTATTGTATACGGATTATACCATTGAATTGTAACCAAAAGGATATATATATAACATTTTAAAGTCAAATCCACTCCTATTGGTCGGATTTCGTTTTGACTTTTGCCTTTAAGCTGGTCTAATCCGTTGACTTTCATAGTTAAAAAAATCTACCTCTTGGATTCGTTTATTTCCCGTTATTAAAGGGGATGTGAGTCAGTTCGGTGAATCATGTTGTGATCAAAGATCCTGTCCCTGTCCCTTGTTAAGACTGATTACGCACCGCCGCTTGATGGAGATATATATAAATATATATTTTATTTTTTTTTTGGGAGAAGATTTCATTTTTTTAAAAAAAATTATAGATTAAATTTAAATCTGATGAAATGTATATATACATGCATGTGCTTTTGACTCTAGAGGTTTACTTTAAACAAATAAGCATAAATAATTTTAAATTTGGAAAATAAATTTCTAAAAAAATACTTAATTAATATAGATTAATTTAAGGAAATAAGCATAAATTACTTATTTGCTCAATTAAAATAAGTATATACTCTAACAATCATTGCTAAGTTTATGACCGGTATTATTCCCTTCCAAAGTTTTATTCTTATTTTCTTTAATTATTCGAGCATTCACATATGATTCATTATATAATATATATTCTTCAATTTTAGTTCAATAAAAATAGAGGCATTCTTGTATGGGTATGATCTATATAGCTAAGTGACAAACCAAACTCCATTACTTCCATAAACATAACCCTCGGACATCACTTCATCAAGAGTCATACTTACAATTGTGATTGAATTTGATTTGTCATAAGACAGTAGACAAAATTCATTTAGAAAAATCAGAAAAAAAAAAAAAAAGATTTACCCACTCTAATTTTAATATTTATAAAATTACTCATATAAAAATAATATTTATTTCTATATATATAGTGGGTTTTTTTTCTCCTCAGGTCCAATGGATCATTAATTTAATTTTATTATATTTATTTTCATAGTCTTCCATAATCTTTTTTTTATATTATATAAATAGTAAATTTTATTTTATAAGAATAAAATTATAAAGTCATAAAAAGCAACATTTAAGTGGAATTTATGTGGTCTATACATTCATGGCACATGAGTTACCAAAGCTTTTGCTACGAAAATGTCTCAAAAAAATTAGATACTCCTTTGGATAGAGATAAGGAAATGACTTTCTTGACTAAAAATGGTAGGACCGTTTGGCTGAACATTTTGAAATATTTTTTATATTTTAAAATATGTTTTTAATGATATGTCATGATTTAAGGAAGATGATAAATATATTTATTATATTTGATTTTTATTTTTAATTAACTTTTAATAATTATAAAAGCTTTGATCTCTATTAATGGATTCGTTTTTCTTCCATAACAGAGGCAGTGATAAAAAATTGAGAAAAAAAAAACTGAAAATATGATTTTAAAATTTTTAAAAATATTTTCTTAATTATTAAAATTTAAATATTTTACTATAAATATTAAATCATGTCAATAAGAAAATAACGCGTTTTAAAATTTGTAGGTAAAAGGGCTTCTGTATCTATCCTTTTCCAGAGGTCAGAAGAGTCCATAACGTATGTCTTTTTGTTTTAAAAAAAAAGATAAATTACTCTTATAATTATCAATTTATTTTAAAATAAAAGTCTAAAATTCTACATTGTTCATCCTTATTTTTACAGTCATGTGTGTTTCTACGTGTCTCCATTGTTTGTCCTTACATTTGTTTTGGATTATTCATAGTTTTCAAGCTCGCGATTTTTGTTATGAAGTTAAGAATAAAAAATAAAAAATAAAAAATAAAAGCTTCCAGTGTTCAAAAAATCTACCAATGGATTCTGCTCCATCGATGAAACAAAGACAAGAGAGTTCGCCGCACTACAAGTCAAGCCTCTCTAATTTGGTTTTAATATGTGTTTCATTTAATGTTATTTCTCACATGATTAACATCTATCTAAGACTCATTATAATGACTAACTACCAAGTTAATTATAACCTATTAGTAAGTCGTTCTAATGACCAACATATTTAGAAACCGATCGAAACAGATAATTCAAACATCCAGACTAATGACTCCCAGTCTCACATTTTCTCCATCTTATCTCTATGCATGTGACAAAGATTGGTCACATCTTCATATGGGGCAGGGGGGATACGTGAATTTTGAAACTTTTATGAGATAAGAAAGTAGAAACACCAGAATTCGAAGGATATATCATGAGGTTTTTAGAAGAAACATGGTTCTATACCAGTAGTTGAAACTTTTATTGTAAACAATGGGGACCAAAATTTATTTTTACAATCAAACATATATAAAACATATTTTTTATTTACATTACGTGACTTTTAACCTTATGAAATATAAATTTTTATTATAATTAATCACAAATGTTATATTTATACGTCACATTATTTATTATATTAAAATAATATTTATAATTTTATCATACATGTTCATTCATTATATATGTATACAACAATTTTTCCATACATGTATATATATACTTCGTTGACTTGGAAAAAAGAAAAAAAGAACCTACTTTGGCAGTTGACACGGAAAAAAAGCTAATGATGGTAAGACAAAATGGTTTCTTAATCCAATTCGAATAGCAAAGCAGAATACGTAGTTTTTTTGTTTTTTTTTTCCCACTTGACAAAATTGTTTGAGATTATGATATCACCAACATTTTCCTCTACTATAAAAACCCTAGTTTGGAGTTAATAGATTGTCATCGTTCTTTGTTTGTTTCTTGAATTGCTTATAATTCTTCGTTCCGCTTCTATTTTGTTCTCTTTCTTTATTTTATGTGAAAGTCTCGAAATTACTTCTTTGAAAAAATGTATCTCATTTCCAAAACCGTTACTCGCACATGGTGGAAGAAGCAACCATTTTTGAATGGTGATGGTAACGATAATAATGGAGATTATGATTATGCCCCTGTTATTATCTTAGATGAGAGTGACAATGATGGTGATGATAACGATGCGGACTACGATTACGCTCCTGCTGCAGCCATTGAAGGTGGTGGTGGTGGGGTAATGATGCTTGCCCATTACAATTACTTTGCGATTAATTGTAACTAAGATCGATGTCTTGGGTCCTTACTTGAGAGTTTTGGCTCTCACGGAAGAGCTTAAATTATTGTTCACTTTTGAATCATTTTATCTATTTAAGCGATATGATATTAACGGATAATGTTTTTACTTTTTATTTCTTTTTTATTTGTTTACAGAGTGTTGGATTGTAATTCTTTTTATATTTATACATGTATTTTCTGTCATATAAATAAAATATTTTATTGTTATACTTCTTATACTTGATTAAGCTAATTCATTCTTATACTTCTTCTTCTAAAAGCTAGTTATTGTATTATGCAAAAAGTGAAATTTAATTCGCTTTGTAATCCTTTATAAGCTCTAAAAATTATGTGAGTATCATTAACTTGGTTTTGATATAAATCTCCACAAATTTGATACGGCATCAGAGTGTATACATACACATGATGCATTGATCTTCATTCCTTCTTTATATATTATTGCAACCTCAGTATTCATGATTGTTAAAACTAATCAACATGTAGTGAATGTTATGGTACTTACATGAATACCTTCGTGTTAGCATTGAAAATAGACCAGAGCAGTGTAGAGATTATCCCCATATAGGAAATATTGATCAACCATAAAAATTCAATATAACGTACATATTATATATTTGTGAATGTCTCTAATTTGTATCAGTCAATTTTGAATGAAAGCCCTGAATTTTCAAATTTCTACATGAAACATGTTCTCGACTTCCTCGTAGAGATTGAAATAAAAAGAAACATCTTCTAAAAAGAAAAGAAAAAGAAATTCTTCTTTAGAATTGCCCATGAGGATCTCCATCCCTCGTCAACTCATAAAATATTAACACATGAAGCAAAGTCAAATGAGATCTTCCACTGTTGAAGTGTTTCACGAAATTTAATGATGTAAGAGATTCAGACATCTCTTTCACTGAATTAATTATTATTTGACTTCAATGATCTTATATTTCATACCTCCCTCGTCAACTCATAAAATATTAACACATGAAGCAAAGTCAAATGAGATCTTCCACTGTTGAAGTGCTTCACAAAATCTGATGTAAGATATTCGGATACCCCTTCCCCGGAATTAATTATTATTTGACTTGGAATGATTTTATTTTTCATACCTCCTAAAACATACGTATATCTTATTTTGAGAGAGAAGAGGCTTCAAAAAATATTTAAATATATACTTATATTTTTATATTATTAAAGTTTAGTAGGTATATTTGTATATATAAAAATCTTTAGGATTATTATAAGATAATTTTAATAATAAAGTAACCATAACAATAAAATAACTATAATAATAAAGTAATTAATACTAGTAAGAGACCATAATATCTTTTCATCTCCACTCAAGCGAAACATGGGTACCCACAATGTACTTGGACCGTAGAGATTTGAAATTGGGTATAAGAAAGACTCTTAGTACGAGCATCTGCAATTTGGTCAGCAGTAGATAGGTGACGAACAACGAGTTGACGTTTTGAGACTAGATCACTGACAAAATGAACATAAATCTCAATATATTTGGTGCGAGCATATAAAATCAGATTGGCGGCTAAGTAAGTAGCACCAATTCTGTCGTACCATAATCTGGAAGGGTCAAGAGAAAGGATATGAAGCTCGATAAGCAAGAACGAGAGCCGACGAAATTCATAGGCAACCAAAGCAACAACTTGGTATTTGGATTTGATGCTTGAGCAGGCAATTATATGCTGTTTCTTGAGTGGGCAACAACTTGGTAGTTGGAAGAATCTGTTGAGATCAATGATGAGCTAAAGATAACCATAGAATTTGTTCCTATAATTAAAATATCATCGACGTAGATTAAGACATAAATGAGATCGGGACCAACCTTGCGAATATATAGAGAAGAGTCGGATTTTAAACTAAGAAACCCGAGATGAAGTAGGTGATCTATGAGATGATGAAACCATGCGTGAGGAGCCTGTTTGAGACCGTAAAGGGCCTTGTTGAGACAATAATCCCTATAAGGAAATCGGGAATCAGCGAAGCCGGGTGATTGAGACATATAGACCTATTCCTCTAGTATTGTGTAGAAATGCATTGTTCAAGTCTATTTGACAAATAGTCTAATCTAGTGATATAGCAATGGAAATTACAACCCAAACTATAGTAGGCTTTATAACTGGACAAAAGTTTCAGAGAAGTCGATACCTATTGATTGGTGGTAACCTTTCACAACTAAACGAGCTTTGTCAAGAAGAATTAAGCCGTTCAGATTCTGCTTAATATGATATACACAGTTACATCCCACAAGATTTCCACAAGATGGTAACTCAATAAGGGACCATGTATCATTGACATGGACAGCGTGCATCTCATCCGCCATAGCCTTACGCTAGTTCAGACAGCGGTTGGCCATCATAAATGTGGTCGATGCAAGACGATATGGTGAGACAGCGGGGGTGGTGAAAGTCACATGGTTGGGAAAAATTCTGGGGTGAAGGCTGTTGGTTTGGGCACATGTGGTCATAGGTTGAGGAAGGGGCCTATGTGGGTAGAGATGGGGAAGGCAACAAGGTGAGAGGTATTGAGGAAGGGGCAAATGTGGGTGAAGGAATCGTTGAAGGGGTTTGGGAGAGTTTAATTGGTGAAGGATGTGTAAAGGGAGAGTAGACTTGAGTGGAAGAAGAGCCCAAAGTCATGGATATGTAGTTTGTTAAGGAGTTGTGCTTGGTGGTAATGGGTTTAGGATAGGGAGGGTAGATTATGGGTTGAGGCATAGAGAAGAAGGGGTGGCCTGAACAACATAGGTTGGAGGTGGTTGAGTAAAAAGAGGAGTAAGGGGGGGTAAGGGGAGAAATGGGCCAAAATGAAAAAGAAGTGGGTGGAGGGGAAAGTGAGCGGGTGAAGGTAATAGGAGGAAATGTACGGGATTAAGGGATGGGTAGAAGGGTGTAGGAGAGTAACATATAGAGTATGAAAAGGAGGATTTTTCAAAATGCACGTGACGGGAGATATAAACACGAGAAGAAAGATGATCAAGACACTTGAAGCCTTTATGGTCGGGAAAGTAATTAATAAAAACATGAAAGGAGTAATAGTTAGGTGAGTGAAGAAAGAGAATTTCAAAGGGAGATTTAGACGAGAGGACGAGAGTAGGAAGATGATTGATAATATAGAAAGTAGTGGAGAAGACATCATACCGTAGAGACTTTGAGGCATGAGTCTGAAATCAATAAGGATACCGCTATTGTTGACAAGTGACAATTTTTATGTTCTGCATCGCCCTTTTGTTGAGAAGTGTGAGGACACAAAATATTGTAGGAGATGCCAAAAGAATTAAGAAAATGGCAAATGATCTTTTGGTGAGTTTGAGAGCACCATCACATTGAAAAATCTTAATGGACATTGAAAAGTAATTTTCAACACAAGATTTGAAATGTTTAAAGCAAGTAATGGCATCAGATTTATTTTGAAGAAGATAAATCCAAGTAAAGCGACTAAAATCATCAATAAAACTAATAAAATATCGAAAACTAGAAAATGATAAAATAGGGGCATGGCCTCAAATATCACAATGAATTTTAAATAACGGAAAATAATTATGAGATAAGCGAAGATAAAAAGGTAAGCGACATCTTTTAGCTTGATAACAATGATCACATAGAGTGTTGACACTAATAAAATATGGAAATAAAGCGGAACATAAGATCAAATGTGAGTGAAAACAGGCGGAGATAAATGACCAAGACAATTATGCCACAAGAAGGAGGAGACACGATGAGTATAAAGCGTAACTGACAAAGTGGGAAATAGAAAAAGATTACCCAACGGTATGGACGCGAAGGAGAGGATACCTAGAATGGAGGTCCTTCACAACAAAAGAAAAGGTGGGAATTCAACAAGACATAAGTTGTCATGAGTGAGTTGACTAATTGACAAAAAGCTGCGGGTAAGGCCAGGAACAAAAAGAACATTAGTTAAGTGTAGGGGATATGAAGAAGTGTAAAGTATAAGTACCAATATCAGTTATATGAAGAAAGTTACCATTACCGACAACAATGTGGTCCGCACAATAAAGAAGGGTCAGATCTAGTGTCATGTGAGAGATTACGCCATTGTCATGAAGCCATTCAGATGTAGTCGAGGGTGAATATGAGGCAAAATCGATATTAGGCCCATGCTGAAGGGAGGTGGAGGGACCAACATGATGCTGACCAAAGTTTAAGCCACTGGAAGACTGGCCCAAGTATTGGTATAAGGTGTGCATGGGAGAGTTAGTGGGCCCAAAGGGAGTGGGCAATTATTGGCCTAAATAGCCCATTGCGCTATGGGACTTGTGCAGCACCGATTCAGTTGGAGAGGGATTTGCGTGCCATGGGTGCAGAGGAAGGTTGACGGCGATGGCAGACGGTGCGGTGGCAGTGCGAGTGGAGCGATGACGCCACTATTGTTGCGAATTTTCGAGTATTGAAAGCGAATAAGCGACAGATTGATCGGGACGCTTACAGATTTGACATGATCCATACATGTCGGTGTTTCTACCTAGAGTTTTAACCACGACCACTATGATTTCCGTGAAAATAATTGGGAGAGAAACCACAATATGAGTGATAATTTGCACTCCCTTTAGATTAAATGGAGTTATGTGATTGAAAGGACAACATAGCCATATTATTCGTTAAGGTAGACTGGTTAATGGGATTGTACTAATGTAGTCATTGTTCATGAACCATAAGTTTGGAACGGAGTTCCGAGAATGACAGAGGAGTGCCGTGATTATCTATAGTGGTAACAAATTGATGATGCTCCGGCAGCAGCCCATTCATTACATGAGAGACGTAAATCGGTAATTTTGTTAACATACACTAGATATTCAGAGATAGGAAGAGCATACTATCTTTTCATATTTTGCATATATATTCAGAGATGTTTGATGATGTGTACATATATATTGGAGTAAATAAATAGTTCCACCACTACCTATTAACAATACCAAGTCCAACAACGTATTATTAATTATACGCTTTAATACTTAGATGTGTGTCTCTTGAGAAAGCTCTAAGCCACCACTGTTTTGTATAACTCTCATAATTAATAAACTTAAGGGTAGATTCATAAAATTGTTCTTAATTGAATAAAAATACAAAGAGAATATATACATTTACTCCTCACGAGAAGGCTAATTTTTGGGCGGGCAATAAAAAAAAAGTAGATTAAGGAGAATTATGTGAGGGAAAAAACAGTTAGAATTATAGAGTGGGAATAAAAATTATAACTGTTACTTTTTTTATTTGGAGTTTTCTTTGAGAGTTTTTGCTCTTAGACAATTTTTCATATCATTTTGAGACTTCTTATTTTTTATTGAGGTTTTTTTCAGTATTTGTTTTTTTTTTTTTTAGATTTTAATTTTCAATAATGATCATTTAGTTTTATCTAATTAAGCTAGTCAATTATTTGAAAAAATTTTGATCTAAAAAATAACCTCAAATTTTATTGGTATTTTAAATATTCTTAATCTTAAAAAGCATTATGGTGGTTTGTTTCGAAACATTATAGAGAAGATAAATAATTAGTATTATGGTGGTTTGTTTAGAAACATTATGGAGAAGATGAAAAATTAAATATTCATGGTATTTTATATTGTAATGTTATAAATAATATTTATTGGGTAGTATAAGTTTTGACTTTAGGGGATTTTATTTTAAGATGATGATTGTTGGATTAGATGGTTTTTAAGGATTTATTATCCAATTGTAAAGCATTTTATATTATTTTTAAAAGAAAATCTCAAGATTTAAAAATAGTCCTAACATGTGAATTTATAGACTCTCAATTCTTTTTAAGGATCTAGTATACCCCGTTGAAACTTGTTCGGAACCCTTTAACTGACTTTTTTAGAGCAGAGGTCATGCCTGAGGGGGCCATCACGCTGCCTATGACCTTGGGCGAGGAACCATGGCAAAAGACAATCATGGGAAATTTTATTATTATTGATATACCCCTAGCTTATAGCGTTATTCTTGGCCGACCTGCAGTAAATAATATGGGAGCAGTGGTATCCACAGGGCACCTCACCATGAAGTTCTCGATACATCTGACATCAGCATCATGAAATGGTGTCAGAAGAAAGCTAAGGAATTTTATGTGATGTCTTTAAAAGGAAAATTTTCAGTAGTTCACATGATAAAAGGAAATTAGGCAGCTTAACCCTCCTCTACCGAGTGTCTGAGGGCGATCATTATACAAGACGGGAAGAAGCTGATGGTCGGAAATAGCCTACATGGTAAATACAAGACTTGTAATTCTGATCCTAGAGGAAAATTTTGATGTCTTCGCTTGGAAGACTTCAGGCCCTTAAGAAATTCTTGAGGAAGTTATCATCTAAAAGCTAGGACTTAAGGCCGACGCTAAGCCAGTTTGACAAAAACATCGGAAGTTCAACGAAGAGTGAAATGATGTTGTAGTAGAAGAAGTTAAAAAACTACTCAAGGTCGGAGCCATTAGAGAAGTTCAATATCCTGAGTGGCTGGCTAACATGATGATAGTCAAAAAACCAAATGAGGGATAAAAGATGTGTGTCGATTTCACCGAATTGAACAAAGCCTGTCCCAAACATAACTTTCCTCTCCCCAACATTGGCCATTTAGTTGATACCACGATAGGTTATGAACTCTTCATTTTATGGATGCTTACTCCGTATACAACCAAGTAAATATGTGAGGCATGGATCAAGAGAATACCTCATTTCCGTCTATTACAACGTGACAGAGGCTTATACTGTTACCAAGTGATGACTTTTTATCTCAAAAATATAGGAGCAACATGTGAGATGTCGATTTATGTATTTTAGGACCTCTAGGCCTTCGACACTTCGATATTTCGACCTTTCGACCATAGATCAACATATGAGATTTCAGTATGTGCATCTTAGGGCCTCGAGTGCTTCGACCCTTCGACCACAGACTGACATTTCAAATGTCAGTCTGTGCATCTCAAGGCCTTAAGGCCTTCGATCTTTTGATTTTTCGACTCTAATTTATGTGAGATGCAATTTGACCCTCCAACTATAGACCGACATATGAGACATCAGTTTGTGCATCTCAGGGCCTTGAAGCCTTCCACCCTTCGACTCTAATTTATGTGAAATGCTCTTTAACTCTTCTACCCATAATTTCTAGCATACTCATAAGCCATAAGACTTACAACTGCTAACTCTACGGGTCAAAGGCTCCATCAACCGAGATCTCACTTATCGGTCTGTGCATCTCACATGTCAGTTGATGGAGCCTTTGACCCGTAGAGTAAACTAGCAAAATATAATCTTAAATGTAAGAAACCAAAAACAATCTAACTTGCCAAGTCGGGCTGGGCCGGGCCGGGTCAGGTCGGGCCTAACTGAGCCTAGGTGGGGCAGCCTAGTGAGCCTAAACATTTTTCCAAGCCCGACCCTTGTATACAGGCTAGGTCAAACTTCTAGCTTGGTTTTTTTAGCCAACTACGAGCTGAGCCAAAAAGTCTGACCCATTTTGACAGCTCTAAATTCGTTTGTATATGTGTCCTCTCTTTAATAGTGTGTGCCTAGCTCTGTAAGATCACCCCCACTCAGTCTTGCGCTATCATTGGTGTGCTAGCGCTACCCTTTACCTTTTATTGAGTTTTGTGTGCCCCATCACCTAGTTTGTCAACATAATTTTCCTTCATCTCATTTACCTTGAATTCAAACCCTCAGTTACTTCCTTAGTGATTATGTGATCAGTAAACCAAGATAAGGATCGGATTATGCAGTATGAGGTCAGCTCAACACGAACCTCACCATTATCCCATTGTTGGAGTCGGGTTGCCTCTGCTCGAAACTAAAAAGTTCCACTTAGCTCTACTAGGTTGACCCTGTTGGACCACTTTAAAGCCATCTGGTGAGCTTGCACTTGTTTGAATGAGCCACTGTATGAAGGCTTAGCCTCAACCCACTTAACTTAACCGATTATGTGAGGGTTTGACTCAATATCTAATTGAACTCGTCCATTGCTCAAGGTGTTAATATTCGTCCCATCAATATACATTTGCAGAACTTCTAAAAATTTGAACTTAGATATTTAAAAAATTCTCTAGTTTCTGGCTGTTTTAGATTATAAGAATTAGAGATTTTTGAGTTCTTAATAACATCTAATAAATAAAAATTATAGTTTTTTCAAATCTCCAAAAATATTTCATTTCCTTCCTTTCACTTGACCTCCATCAAAACAAGCGCTTAGCAAACCTTAAACGTAAATTTGTTAGTCATTGATGATGAAAAAAATAAAGAGAAAATTATAATGAACTCTATAGTTATTATATTGATTATAATATATTTCTTAAATTTGTATAGTTATAATTAATATTTTGATATAAAATTTTATTATAATGAACTCCATAATTATTTTTCAATTTATTTTAACAGATTTATTTATGTGATAGAAACGTTATATTAATGTGATCGGATTTTAAAATTTTTAAATTCCAAATTTGTCTTTTACTATGTTTATAACTTTATAATTAATATTTATTTTCCCTAGAAAATAATTTTCTCCTTTTAACCCAAACTCCATTTTCGGAGCTCGCTCCATCATGGTGTTTTTAAAACTTTAGGGATCAAAATATAATTCCTTAGTGTCAAAATTATTTTAAACAAGATAAATTCAGAGTAAATAATAGTTTAAAGATGGATACGTGGATGCCACGTGGATAAAAAATTATTAAAATGGATAAAAAGATAATGATAAAAATTCGTTATAATTAATTTTGAGAATTTATTATAATAAAAAGGAACTTTGGAGTGTTGGTTATATAGGTAAGAAAAAAAAAATTGCAATATACAAAGGATGTCATATAAAAATTGACGGTCGAGGGACCAGATGGACAAATTTTTCTAACTCTTTACCACCACAAAATATTCAACAAAAAACTAGCCAATCATTTTCTGATCGAATCGCAAACGCTATCTCTCCCTCCATAGAGTAGCTGCCATGACGAAGTGTTATCTCAATTAGAGCTTGGCCCAACAAAAATGGCCGCCGCTATACATCTTTCTACGCCGACAGTTTTCCTGAATTTTAAAGCATTGAGCTCAACAAAACCCGCTAGACTACTCTCTCTCCCTAACAAAATTCTCAAACCCACAAGTAGTTCATGTCTTAACATAAATCATACCCAGAAGTCTAAATGGGCCGTTAGATTGAGTTTGGTGGACCAAATCCCGCCAAAATCAACTGTCAATGTGGAGAGTCTGGTGGGTTTTCTGTATGATGATCTTCCCCATTTGTTTGACGACCAAGGTATTGATCGGACGGCTTACGATGAGTATGTGAAATTCCGGGACCCAATCACCAAGCATGATAGTATAAGTGGGTATTTGTTTAATATCTCTCTGCTGAAGGAGCTCTTCAGGCCTGACTTCTTCTTGCACTGGGTCAAACAGGTCAGGTTTTTGTTTTTTCTGTGATTATGTGCATCGTTGGCTGTTCTGATCTTTAGCTATATATG
Organism: Coriaria nepalensis; assembly: GCA_027186245.1. Taxonomy (NCBI): domain Eukaryota; kingdom Viridiplantae; phylum Streptophyta; class Magnoliopsida; order Cucurbitales; family Coriariaceae; genus Coriaria; species Coriaria nepalensis. The sequence continues at coordinate 3,578,465 of CP114484.1, read as the reverse complement.
TTGCTGTTTCGGTTTTTCTAGCGATATTTTCGGACTAAGTAATCTAAACTAAGTGTTTATTGTTTTTAAGTGACGGAGTTGCTTTGATTTAGATTAGACAGGACCATATGAAATAACTACAAGATGGACTATGGTGATGAAGTTCGTTCTTCTGCCATGGAAACCAGAACTGGTCTTTACAGGGACCTCCATTATGGGTATAAATCCCGAAACCGGCAAGTTTTGTAGCCATTTGGTAAGTGTTACCATTCATCGTATCATATCGTAAAATCCGTTCCGTAACATATGACTTTTGAGACAATGTTAAGAAGAAGATCCCACTCTCTGTAATCATTTGCAGGATTTGTGGGATTCTATACAAAAGAATGACTATTTCTCCTTAGAAGGCCTGTGGGATGTATTTAAGCAGGTGTGAGATCATTGTCTATTTATGTCCACTGTATGAAGGGTGGGGATTCTTCTGCACTCATTTCTTATCTGTCAACTTCTTTATATATATATATATATATTTCCACAGCTAAGAATTTACAAGACACCAGACCTGGAATCACCCAAATATCAGATCTTGAAAAGGACTGCAAATTATGAGGTTTGTATTTCCATTTTAAGATGGCATTAATCAATTAGCTAACATATGACAATTTTCAGTATTACATATTGTGTATGAGGTATGTACATCATGTGTTTTCTAGATTACCATGTTTATCAATCTTCACTTGAAGTCTATTGAATCTGTATAGGTGAGAAAGTACACACCATTCATAGTGGTAGAAACAAATGCTGGTGACAAGCTCTCCGGATCTTCCGGTTTCAATGCTGTCACCGGGTAAGCATTTTTCGTTTAATTACTTAATTAGTTTTGCACTCTATTATATTTCTGACATCGATTAACGGGTTCTTTGCTATCTTAATAGGTACATTTTTGGAAAGAATTCCAAAAAGGAGAAGATACCAATGACTACTCCAGTCTTCACTCAATCATTTGACCCCAAATCGAAATCCAATATATCAATCCAAGTAGTTCTTCCCCCAAACAAAGATACAAACAGGTCATTGTCAATCGAATTTAGTTCTATCTTAAGTAATTGGAAAAAAAATAAAAGGAAAAAAGGATGTGTATGTATATTAATAAACAAAGTGCATGCGATATTTAATCATCAGCTTACCGGACCCGGGAGACGAAACAGTCGGATTAAGACAGGTAGAGGAAGGTATTGCTGCGGTTTTGAAGTTCAGTGGAAAACCGACCGAAGATGCAGTTCAAGAAAAGGCGAAAAAGTTACGGTCAAGTCTTGTTAAGGACGGTTTGAAACCGAAGAAGGGTTGTTTGCTTGCTCGGTACAATGATCCGGGAAGAACATGGAGCTTCATTATGGTTACTAACTAACTACTCTTCTTATCATCATTTACATGTCAAATTGTGAAATTTGGTCTATAAAGAGTAGTATAATTAGTTAGTACTATCTTTTGAATTTGCAGAGAAATGAAGTGCTAGTATGGCTTGAAGAGTTCACGTTGGATTAGTATCGATCCAGTTAATACATATATATATATATATATATATATATATAAGGCATGTGACTATTGCCATGTGCGTGTTACAAATAATCTTTTAATTATTTGATTATTATTTTTATTTTTATTTTTATTTTTTGGTGATAGAGAGAGGAGTGCTAGAGCAGCCATGTGAAGTAGCATATGATCTCCATGTGATCAACATGATGTAGTGGGGTCCCCAATTGGGAGGATGCCCACTCAAGATCCAAATAATCAACATATATCTAAATTTCAAGTTTAAATCAATAGTCAATAATGTGGATTAATGTCAGCTCATAATTTTTTACCATTTATACTTTATGCTGTTAGAATTTCACGTATAAAATGGAAGCGTCCAGATTCGTTCTATTTATTTATTTTTTGAACGAGAATAAAATTAAATGATTAGTATTTATTTGTTTAATTTATTTTTATTTAAACTAAAATTATTTTAATTTCTCTACCATTTGTTAGATATATTTAAATTTTATTAGATGTATTAGATAATTAATTTGTCAAACAAAATTGATTAAGAAATTAATTTTTGATTATTTAAAATTATTTCTTAATTTCTTATATAATTAAATAGATAATATGATTTTTTTTTTCATTTTTATTTATTATGGAGAATTAAATTTTATTTTTATTTTTTTACGAGAAATCGAAGAAACGGAAGGAAATATTTAATTAATATGTTTATTATAAAAATTACAAGAAAAGATAATAAGTTTCTTCTATAGAACTCACATAAAATCTTATCTTCTTATGAATTATTTCTAAATAAGATGGAAATTTTAAAAAATAAAATTTAATACAAAATTACAAAATCAAATTCCGATCAACTCCTTCCTCTCTCCTACGTGGAAGATTCTCAATCGCTTGGCGTTATTTGGTGCGAAAATTGAAAACTTTTAATTTCATTATTATTACTTTAAAAAAGAAAAAAAAAAAAAAGAAAGAAAGAAAGAAAAAAAAAGGGTCTGAGTCTCGGAGCTGTGATTGAAAAGTCAAAATATTCAAAACGAGGCAGCGCCGCCTCCTGAAAACGCGTCCTTGTACTCTCTCCTTTGCCGCTTTCGTTGTAGCCTCCGCACGCACTATCTTCTCCTCCTCACTCGTCCTCCATCTTCTTCATTCTTCTTCTTCTTCTTCTACATTTTCATATTGATATATAAATATATATTTCTTCCTTATTATTTCCTCTTATTTATAGTTAATTCCGTTTCTTCTTTTTCACTTTCCAAATTACTTCTTCACCCTCTATCTCCCTCTGGCGCTTCTCAAGCGGGCTGCGATCTGCCATACGATCTGATATCTAGGTGAGTTTTCTGGTCTGGATCTGGATTTTGCTTTGTTCAACTTGAAATTGTTGAATGCGCGCATTGAGATTTGACATATAGTCTCTTTTTTTTTTTGTGGTTGATTTAATTAGAAATTTGACAATTCATGCACTTGACGAATTTGAATCCGCGATAGGGATTTTTTAATCCTTGATCTAGAGTCTTGGTTTCTTTGTGGAATTATGATTTGATTTAGCTGTCGTGTCAATGTGAAATATGGTTCTAGATGAGGAATCTGATAGAAGATTAGCGTATGGCTTATATTTTTTACAACTTATGAATGTATTTAAAAATTTAAAAATCTTTCTCTGTTTCTCTTTGTATATGGAATTAGAATCATCTTTCCACGAAAATGAGAGAATCGAAGGTATTTCAATTATTGAAATGAGAAAGTATTTAGCTCTGAATCATTATTACTTCACTGTTAATTTGCTCACAACATATGTATGAAGGCTTTTTTTTTTTTAATTATAATTTTTTGAACTTGTTTTATTCACTATCAATCAGGGAGAAAATGACAGAGCCAACGCTGAATACTCCTTTAATCTCACCCTCAGTGCGAAAGCTCCCTGATTTCAAAAAGTCGATCAAGCTCAAGTACGTGAAGCTCGGTTACCATTACCTCATAACCCATGGAATGTATCTTTTCCTTTCACCTCTGCTAGTTGTAATTGCAGCCCAGATCTCAACCTTCTCTCTCCATGATCTCCATGATCTTTGGATCCATCTCCAATACAATCTGATTTCCGTGATATTGTGTTCAACTCTCCTTGTATTCTTATCCACCCTTTACTTTCTTACCCGCCCCCGCCCTGTTTACCTAGTCAATTTCTCCTGCTACAAGCCTGATGAATCTAGGAGATGTACCAAAAGAATTTTCATGTATCAATCTAGGATGACAGGAACCTTTACGGAGGAGAATCTTGAGTTCCAGCGTAAGATTCTTGAGAGATCTGGCCTTGGGGAGAAAACTTACCTTCCTGAGGCTGTCCTTAATATTCCTCCAAACCCATCAATGAAAGAAGCTAGAAAGGAAGCTGAAGCTGTCATGTATGGTGCCATTGATGAGCTTTTTGCTAAGACATCAGTTAAGCCAAAGGACATTGGAATCCTGGTTGTCAATTGTAGCTTGTTTAACCCAACCCCGTCTCTTTCTGCAATGGTTATCAATCACTACAAGCTTAGAGGGAATATTGTGAGCTACAATCTTGGTGGGATGGGTTGCAGTGCAGGTCTAATCTCCATCGATCTAGCCAAGCAGCTTCTTCAAGTCCATCCAAATTCCTATGCTCTTGTAGTCAGCATGGAGAACATCACCTTGAACTGGTACTTTGGAAATGATAGATCAAAGCTCGTTTCCAATTGCTTATTCCGAATGGGAGGAGCTGCAATACTTTTATCAAACAAAAGGTCTGACAGAAGAAGATCAAAATATCAGTTGGTACACACTGTCCGGACTCACAAGGGTGCAGATGATAAATGCTTTAGCTGTGTTACACAAGAGGAAGACTCGAATGGTAAGATTGGTGTTACTTTATCTAAAGATTTGATGGCTGTTGCTGGAGATGCTTTAAAAACAAACATTACTACACTTGGGCCTCTTGTTCTACCAATGTCTGAACAACTCCTTTTCTTTTCTACCTTGGTTGGGAAGAAAATTTTCAAGAAGAAGATTAAGCCTTATATTCCTGACTTTAAACTAGCTTTTGAACATTTCTGCATTCATGCTGGAGGTAGAGCTGTTCTGGACGAATTGGAAAAGAACTTGCAGCTTTCTGACTGGCATATGGAACCTTCAAGGATGACACTTTACCGATTTGGTAACACCTCAAGTAGTTCTCTTTGGTATGAACTGGCTTATACAGAAGCTAAGGGTAGGATCAAGAAAGGAGATAGAACCTGGCAAATTGCATTTGGTTCGGGATTTAAATGTAATAGTGCGGTTTGGAAGGCTTTAAAGACCATTAACCCGGCAAAAGAAAAGAGCCCATGGATGGATGAGATCCATGAATTTCCAATAGAAGTTCCAAAGGTTTTGTCCATTTAGAGCTTATCGATTAATTTGGGCTGTTTTGGTGGGGATTCTTGTTCTTGTTAATTTGGGTTTTGAAACCATTTTTTCAGCTGTTCATGGTGATTTAATTGTTTATTAAGATATCACAGTGAATATGGGGATTGCACGTAAGGTATTCCTTGGTGTACTGTGAAATGCGAGGAGAGTTCCCTCGAAATTTGATTATGATGTTCTAACAGCTTCGTAACTTCGGGCTTATCTAGATGATTGAAGCTGTAAACTTGGTAACTATTTAATCTTTAGCTGTAATCTTCTTCTGTTGTTGCAATGAAATGGTGTATAATGATTCAAATTTGATGATTTTCTCGTGTTCTCTCTGATTTTATTGTCTTACGCTTTTATGGTAGCAAGAACAGGAAATAATTTTCCGCCCATTTTAGTAGGCATCATCATTAACACAACTATGCGTTGTAAATGAGTAATCAAAGATGAAAAGTCACTTGATGGTGCTTTTTGATTTGGCAAGCCAAATAGTGACCAGTGAAAAAGGGGATAAAATAGAATGAAGCTCCTCTTAGTTTATGGTAAAGTTAGAGGTTCTGGTTGCGCCCTTTAGGTGTTCGATGAAATGTCAGGAAGAATGGTTCAATTTTGAGAATGCACGGAGTGTTGAAGCATATAGTGCAATTGACTTAAACGTATGAGCTTTCCCTTCCGTTCTATGAAAATTTATTTATAGGATAATAAGTCAGAGATTCCTTATATCAGGTTATAATTTGTTTTTTCTCCTCTTAATAAAGTTATCTACTTATGGGTTTAAAAAAAAGAATATAGGATAATATACATCACATACCGATGTCACTAAACATTCTCGGCTAACTTAGCTATCTGAACGTTTAGTTAGTCTGACAACGTGGGTTGTTCTTCAGACATACTTGGAGACGGGACAACTTTCTCGCATCCACTATTCGTTGGCAACTATCACTCACATTCCTCACGTAATCACGACTTAAGCTGCAAGTTCCACCCTCATAGTCATACTGTCAGTTAGGCACAAAGAGAGAGAGAAATATCTTTCATTAATTAATGATGAGCTAATTAGAATGATATATATAGTTAGTAAGGATAACTAACTAACTAGGGAAATTACAAGGAAATCCCTGAACTATATTGATTTCCTAATACTCTCCCTCAAGGTGGAGGGTAAGATATTGAGAACTCCCAACTTGCTAAGAAGAAAATCATGTTGATTGATGCTTAGACAAAGCCTTTGTTAAAATGTTAGTTGGTTGATCGATGGTGGAAATAGGAAGTAATTGAATAGCTCCATTCATAAATCTCTCTTGCACAACATGACAATCAATGTCAATATGCTTTGTACACTAATGAAAAATGGGATTGGTAGCAATTTGACGAGCAGATGAACTATCACAGTGCAGCAGAACAGGAGTAAGGGTAGAAATCTACAAATCAGACAACAAACCCAACAGCCAAGTAATTCACAAGTAAACGCCATAGCACGATACTTACTCTCAATGGAGGACTTGAAAATGGTAACCTACTTCTTAGTTTTCCAAGAAACTAAAGAAGACCCAAGTTTAATCAAATAACCTGTAACACTTCTCCTAGTCATTTGGCAAGATGCCCAATTGGCATCACAATATGCATCCAAAGTAAGAGTGGAAGAAGAACTCAAAAATAATCCTAACCCAGGATTATTCTTGACATAGCATAAGACACGAAGGGCAGCATCATAATGCGACCGTTTAGGCTACTGCATATACTGACTAAGAATCTAGATAGAAAAACTGATATCAGGTCATGTCATGGTAAGGTAAATCATTCGACCAATAAGTCTTTGGAAGCTAACAAACCTGTATCTGTAAGAAGTTCCAAAGTGTACTTGCGTTGTGTAAGACATATACCTAAAGCATTGCGTGCAACTTCAATACCAAGAAATAACTTCATGGGACCCAAATCTTTGACAGAAAAACAAGAATGAAGAATTTGTTTAGCATTAGAAATAACACCCAAATCATTCCTAGTAAGAAGAACATCATCGACATAAAGAAGAAGCACTGTAAATGTGGAACCAACTGTCAACTGTCTTAGTGAAAAGGGAATAATCGTGCATGGATTGAACAAAACCATGTAGAAGAAGAGCAGAGGTATATTTATGATTCCAATGTTTGTCTCAAACCATAAAGAAACTTGTGAAGTCTGCACACCCTAGTCTCCCCCTAAGAACTATATCCTTGTGGCAGCTGCATATAATTTCTTCATGTAAGTCACCTTACAAAAAAGCATTATTAATGTTCAATTGGAAAATAGACCAATTTGAGGCAGCAATAATAGCCAAAATACACCAAACAGTAACAATCTTAATAATAGGAGAAAAGGTATCCTTGAAATCAATGCCCACCTTTTGTGTATACCCCTTTGCAACTAGGTAAGCTTTGAATCTCTCAACTTTAGCATCTGAGTTCAACTTAACTTTATAGACTCAATGATAACCTACAGTTTTTTTGCTATGAGGAAAGTGAGCTAAAGTCCATGTACCATTTTTCTCTCAAGCTTGAACCTCACAATTCATAGCATCTGTCTACCATGGATCTTTAATTGCCTCATGATAGGAAGTAGGCTCAGAAAAAGTAGAGAGATTACCAAGAAGACACTGATATGGTAATGAGAAATGAGAATGCACAAGTACATGAGAAATAGGGTATTTGACAGACTTATGAACAAAGTGAGAAGATTGACCAGGAAATATATAATCTTTAGACTATACTGGTTGCTCAACAGACCAAGAAGAATGTCTAAGACAAGAATTAGAAGGCATAGTGATTATGTCATTACTAGGAGAGGAAGCATTAGATAAAGAGAAAGAATCCTTATCTAAAGATGGAGAAGAAAGTGGCGGAGAGCAATGAGACACAAAAACAGGAAAATCAATGTCATCATCAGTAAAGTTAAAGGTGGACTCTACCAGAAAGATGGACGTGTCTGAAACATTCTTACAATGGAAAGAATCTTCATAGAAAATGACATCTCGACTAACTATAAAGGAAGCTAAATCAACGTTATAAACTTTAAATCCCTTATGTGTCAAAGAATAACCCATGAACACACAAGTAACCGAGCAACAAACTTATCAGTGGTATCTAAAGTCTTAACAAAGTAAAGGCAACCAAATGTCTTGAGATGAGAAATCTCAAGTTTTTTATGAAAGAGAAGCTCAAAGGGAGACTTGGGATTGTTAGAAGAATAAGGAAGTCTATTAATGAGATAAGTAGTCGTAAGGATACACTCCCCCCAAAACTGAGCCAGTAAATGTGAATGAATTCTTACAGCTCTAGCAATATCAAGAATATATTTATGCTTGCGCTTAACTACGCCATTTTGCTGAGGTGTGTAAGCACAATAAGTTTGGTGAATAATCCCTTAAGAGGACATAAAGGAAGACAAAGTAGAATTGAGGAACTCGGTACCATTATCACTAAGAATGACCTTGACAGAATAAAGTATTTGAGTGTGAACCACAGTAATGAAGGACTTCAGGTTAAAAACTGTATCAGATTTATATTGAAGAATAATTTTCGATGTTGCTTTAGTGAAATCATCCACGATTGTAAGAAACAATTGTGCCCCATTATGATTAGTAACACGTTATGGTCCCCAAAGATCAACATACACAAGTTCAAAAGCATGAGAAGACACAAATGTACTATTTAGAAATGGATGCCTAGCTTGTTTGGCTAATGGACAAATAACACAATTATGCAAACCATGAAGGCGAACAAATGCTGAAAGTTCGGGAATGAGATAAAGTTTAGAATATGAAGCATGTCCAAAACGACTATTCCAAGGATGTGAGTCAGATTTGATTGAATTAATTATAGCAGTCGAACTCGAATTACATTGGTTTATATTAGGAGCAATTTGTTTAGAAGAAACAGAAGATGAAGGAACAAAAGAAGAACATGAGGAAAGAAATCGATAAAGTCTGTGCTTCATTCTACCAATCCCCATTGCATGTCCAATCCATTGGTCCTAAAATATGCAAAAAAAAAAAAAAATAGGTATAGAATGTCACAGTGACTTTATTCTATGAGCAGAGTTGAGAAACAGACAAAAGATTGTAATGAAAATCTAGCACAAACAAGACATTGGACAAAACTATATGAGGTGAAATCTGAACTGATCCTACATGAGTAACCCGAGTTTCCAAACCATTTGACAATTTAATAGAAGCGGATCATGATGACATGAAATGGGAGAAATTGATGCTTTAAAGTTATATGTCATATGACATGTTGCACCAAAATCAATAATTCAATTATCATCATTTTGAGTACTTAGTAAAGAGGTATAAGTACCTACAAAGTTGGAAACTTGATCATGTGCAGTTTAAGGATGGGCGCCTTATCCAAGAAACTTAAAAATCTGAGCTTGCTGATCCTGAATAAGCTGTAATGGAAACACTTTAGAAGTGTATGAATTTGCTTGTGTATTATTAGAAGCCTAAAATTTTCTGACTTAGCCTTATGCAACTTGTGACTAGGAGGATATCCAAATAGCTTGTAACAAGTAACTTTCTTATGGCCCAATACATGACAATATTTACATTTTGGATGCTTATTATTTTGATTGAATTTCCATACTTGATTCTTACCAAAGGAATCGCTATACATAGCCGTGGTTTCAATATAGACATTATTCTGAATATAATTCTTAGAGGCTACAATCCTATTCCCTTCTTCTTCGTTAATCATCGAGGAGGCTTTGTTGACTGTTAGAAGTGGAACTCTCATCAGGGATATTACTATGCTCTGCAAAATAACTCTCATTCAATCCCACTAAAAATTGCATTAACTTCCTTTGTTGATTAATTTGAGCATAAGCCATATCAGTAGGACATTTACTATTTAGAAGAGTAACCAAGGTTGCCAATTCATCCCAAAGCGACTTAATCTTTGTGTAATAGCTCGAAATAGATGAATTACCTTGACATAAAGTTGCAATTTCTTTCTGGATAGCATAAATTAGAGATCCATTGACCTTGTTATAACACACTTGTAGATCTTCCCACACCAATTTTACATACGAAGCAAAAATTGCACTCCTAGTCAGTTCTATAGAAATTGAATTTAATATCCAAGAATATAGTATTGCGTTGCATCTTGCCCATTGGCTTAAGAATCTGCCTTTGGCTTAAGAAATTATCTAATAACAAAACCTAATTTGTTTTTGGAGAGAAGAGTAAAACGCATTGAATGATTCCAACTTCCATAATTCTCGCTACAAATAAGAACATATGAAAAAAGCATTAACCCTTGAGTGTCTGCTAAGTGAATGTATAATTGTGAAGTAGGATCAATCGTAGGTAATAGATGAAGATAAGGATCAACTGGAGGAGATTCTCTAGCGTTCATAATGGACGAAATCCTGTATTCTATGTAAAAGTCGAAGATGACATCAGTTAACAAATTAAATGTAAATCTATAAAATTGAGACAAATATAGATAGGTCTGTGAAGAAACGAAGGAAATTGATCAAGAACTGATTATGAATCGTGAGAGAAAACATAAGGGGGAGTTTATTTTGTAAGCGGGAAAACGAAAGAAAATCAATTTTCTCACTCTTGCTCTGATACTCATACTTCTATTTTGTTGCAGAATATTTCATAAATTCTCTTTCAATCCAAGATTTTCAATGAAAAAAACTTCATTCAAACAACACGACATCCGTCGTCATCTTCTTCCTAAATCCATATATTCCTTCCATCATTCACTCCTTACCAATTGATTCGCCATGTCATTAATCTGCTCCAGTTTTCTTCGGCATGCTTAAACTGTATAAACAATATTCTTGAAATACCTGGAGTCAAATATGTCACATCGGCCGACTTCGTTACCAAAATTTGACCAGCATAACTTTAAGTTAACTTTTGATTTTGTTCGTTAACCCAACTGCTATACAGCACGTGTCATAATATGATTTTGCTTTACCAAAACGATTGTCAATTTCAAAGAAAGGTAAAATTAAAATGTAATATTTTTTCTTAATCGGTGACAATCGACATATATTCAATATATATATACTTTATTAGTTTATTTGTTTGTTTACACTTATTTTATTTCCCATTTTAATATGAAGTTCTCATCAATATCAATTAAAGAAAGATTATTAATTACTCTTTTAGTTTTTATATAATTTAATTTTTATAGGTTCGTTATGTATAAGTATCCGACAAAATCAAATTATTTAATCTATTTAAATATCTTTAAATTATCGAAACTAACGTGTCAAATTTTAAATATATCATCATATATTAAATTAGACACATATAAATCCAAATTATTAATATCAATTTGACTAAAATTAATTTTTATTCATTATAGTTTTTTTTATCTCAAAAGTTATTATCTTCTTATTTCACCCCAAGCTCAATTTGGAGCTCAAACTCCATTAATGTAGTTCAAGCTCCAGATCTAAATATGTAACTCGACTATTAATGGAGTTCGAGAGCTTCAGATTTTGATCTAGAGTGTGAACTCCATTAATGGAGCTTGAGCTCCAAATTGGGATTGAGGTAAAACAATGAAAAAAAAGAAATAAATGAAGGAAAGTAAAATTGAAATATATTAATTTCTAGGGTAAAATTAATTTAGTTTGAATTTATTATTTTAATTTTTTTTATGATTGAAATAATATTATTAAAAATTTAAATTTTTATGTATTACAATTTAAATTATATTGACGTGTTTAATATTTTCTACATCCGTTTTGATGATTTAAAAAATGATCGAAGAGATTAAAAAAATTAATATTAATAATAGTCTTAAATATTAATTCAAAGAGTAAATTCATAAAAATTAAACTAACTAAAATCGTAAATAACTCTCTAATAAATACAGTACAAATGGAGCTACTACTGGGTCAGCTGTTGCAGCGTTGAAATTGGGTGGAATAGATTCATCACTTATTTATATCGTTAGTGTAGCCCCCCAAGCCCAAATCAGATAAAGCCCGCCTAATTACGGGCTGGGAAGCGACTGTGAATGCAAAGAGGCTTATTCATAAGGCAGCCCCATTGACACGCTGAAGGCAGTGTCATCGCCTCATCGTCTGTTTTCCAGAAGCGCAAGCAACCTCTGATAAAGGTCGGCCATTGTAGTAAAGCTTCGATACTGAGATCATAGAAAGAAACAACATTTCCCAAAATATTTCACGGATCTCCTACCTCAACTCAACAAAAAAGTGAAATCTTAACGCCTCAAGAGGATTTGTAATGGCGACGGTGGGGATAGAGAACAAAAGACCAGAGACAGTTCCGGTGGAGACCTGCTCGGCGAAGCCGGGGACGAAGCAAGGAGAAGGTCTCAGGCAGTATTATCTTCAACATATTCACGAACTCCAGCTCCAGGTCCGGCAGAAGACAAATAATCTTAATCGTCTCGAAGCTCAGCGTAACGAGCTCAATTCGAGAGGTGAGAAATCACCTAACCCTAGGTCTAATTTAGGTCTAGGTTTTGGGAAATTTTGGTTCGTTAGCATGCAGGTTAGGTATGCGTTGTGTTTACTTCGCTGAAAAGTTGTTAGTATGAATAAACAGCCGGAAGAGGGGATTAATTTGCAAGATTTAAAAATTTAAATGCTTCAGGGAAAGGTGCAAAAGGCAATTATGTGTTTTCATTTGAAGTTTGTCATTGTTCTTTGTTCAAGGAAACAATCAATTTGAAAGTTGTGGCTTCATATGAATCTATTACTACTGTGGATCTTGGATAGATGTGCTTTGCGATCAATTTTGAATTATTGGGCTGGACAATTATATGATTTAAGAATTTTGGGCAGTGAGGATGCTCCGTGAAGAACTGCAGCTGCTTCAGGAGCCTGGATCATATGTCGGCGAAGTAGTCAAAGTCATGGGAAAAAACAAAGTTTTAGTTAAGGTAAATGATCTTACATTGTGTTTTTTAGCTGCCCCTAAACGTATATTTGCCTTTATTCTACACCATTTTCTTCGTGCTTGATATGGAATCAAAATCAATGCCATGTCAGCCTATTTATTATGTCCTTGTGTTTCTATTAGTCGAGATAACCGTGTAGTTGATACCTTGTGTAATAATCATTTTGTTTTGTATATCCATATCTTTTTGCACACATATGGTGGTGATTTTCTTTCTACAACATCATTTGGTTCTTTTACTCTTTTATGAAAATAATATGATCATTTGCAACAGTGTATTTTATACATTATTTGGGCATATTCTTTAAATGGTTTGTGTTGTGCGATGAATTGATGTCCAAAGACAACTTTATGATGTTTTCGTTCTTGCCCAGGGGTGGAAATGAAAAATTCATCCGTTACTAATGAATGCATCTACCTGAAAAATTTGTAAATTATGCTTCTTAAAGGAGGTTCCACATGAGCTTCTAGTTTTCCTGCTTTCTTTTTATGAACAAAGGGCTTTTGTTAATAGAAGAGAATTTTTTTTCCATACTGAGATAATTAATTCTTTGTTTCCTTAAGTGGCATAATGCTTTTTGTTGGTAGCTAATTTTATCAACCATCATAGTTGTATTTTCCTCCTAGGCAGATAAATTGAGCTACGTAATGTGAGACCTGACTCTAGAACACTGTACAATCTAAATACTTTGTTCACCCATCAATTTCCTCTTTTACCTTAACAGGTCCATCCGGAAGGAAAATATGTAGTTGATCTTGATAAAAGTATTGATGTCACCAAGATCACACCATCTACTAGAGTTGCTCTCCGTAACGATAGCTACGTTCTTCACTTAATCTTGCCAAGCAAAGTAGATCCTCTTGTTAACCTTATGAAAGTTGAAAAGGTCCCTGACTCTACTTATGATATGATTGGTGGTCTCGACCAGCAGATTAAAGAAATCAAAGAGGTTTTTCTCTGCACTTTTATGTTTAGTGGCTTACATTCAAAGCTCATTTTATGTCTTTTTGTCAATAGCTTTTATTGATATCGTAGAACTTGAGATTCTGATTTTCTGCTCCATATGTTTTGAATAATGTGCATAGGTTATTGAACTCCCTATCAAACATCCTGAGTTATTTGAGAGTCTTGGAATAGCCCAACCCAAGGTAATACCCCAAGCTCCAGTCAACATCATTTGTTTTTTTAGCTATTCTCTAATGAAATGTATTTCTTCTCTAACATTTCTTCCTCTCCCTTTCTTTTTGTTTTGTATACGAAATAGGGTGTCCTACTATATGGACCACCAGGTACAGGGAAAACGCTATTGGCTAGGGCAGTTGCTCACCACACGGATTGTACTTTCATCAGGGTTTCTGGTTCTGAATTAGTTCAGAAGTACATTGGAGAAGGTTCTAGAATGGTTAGAGAGCTTTTTGTGATGGCAAGGTCCGTATGATTTTTTCTCCTATGCAATATACCAAAAAAATTCCATATTTCCATTGTTTCCTCCATCATGAGATCCTGATTTTTTAATTGCATTACATGTTAATAAACTTGTGTGCATAGTTACGATATATTGTCTTTTGTTTGTCAGGGAACATGCACCATCCATAATATTCATGGACGAGATTGACAGCATTGGATCTGCTCGAATGGAATCTGGGAGTGGAAATGGCGACAGTGAGGTTCAGCGAACTATGCTGGAGCTTCTCAACCAGCTGGATGGATTTGAAGCATCAAATAAGATCAAGGTATTTACGTACTATGTATTGCTGTAGAATGTAATTTGTTGGATGGAAGAGCAGAATACTGATGCATTCACTCTTATATAGCTAGTATTGAAAAGGAATCACGTATGAGCAGGATAACGTAATTAGTTTTAAAGAATGGAAGAGCAGAATACTGTTGCATTCACTCTTATATAGCTAGTATTGAAAAAGAATCATGTTATGAGCAGAATAAAATAATTTAGTGTTTGAGTGCTTGAATTCTGTGCGACCACTTCCTATAATATGTTTACTTCATTACTTGATAGTCTATAAATCCTTGATATCTTTCTTGATTTTAAGCTCTCAAAATTAATGTTAAAATTTCCCATCTCATTTAATTTTTGCTTAATCTCTTTTGTATGATCTTGATTAGTAACTATTTTGATGGCCACCATACTACGATTATAATGAAATCTATTGTTTTCTTCATTCCATCTTCATACTGGTTACTAATGACCTCTGCTTTTTTCAGGTCTTGATGGCAACAAATCGGATTGATATTCTGGATCAAGCCCTCCTTAGGCCAGGACGAATTGATAGGAAGATTGAGTTCCCAAATCCTAATGGGGTGGTATGTGACACATTTGACTTTTCTCCATAGGCCTTGTCTAGATATGTGGAGTGAGGTAGAATGAAAAATATAAAGTTAGGGGAGAAGCTGGTTTTGCATGAAAGAAATGGGGATTTCAGTGTAGAAACTATGAAACATGTATCTCTTGAGTTTGACAAAAAAGTACGGTTCACATTCCTCTTAGTTATAGAATGTTTTCACCTTTATGGACTTCAGGGGAATGCAATTGGTTTTGTGATAAGTAGATTACCTTAGACTATTTAGGTTCTATTATTGCTTTATATGCTGAGTAGTTTAATTTCTTAGAATTCTATATTAGTTGCAATTTAAACAATATTCAATGTGAACTTACTATCACCTTCTCTGTTTTAATTGCTGTTAAATGATGAATATATTAAATTATTGACTGTATATTCATTAATAAATACAGTCTCGTTGGGATATCTTGAAAATACATTCAAGAAAAATGAACTTAATGCGTGGGATTGATTTGAAGAAGATTGCAGAGAAGATGAACGGTGCATCAGGTGCAGAGCTCAAGGTATGTATTGACCTTTAATAGTATTTATCCTGAATGTGAATGTTCTTGATTGTCTCTGGATTATATTCCCTGACTTTCATATCTTTGAAACTCTAGATTGGGTATATAGTTTCTGCAAACTATTTTTTTTAGTTGGGGAGTGAGGTGAACTAATTTTGCATTTAGGATTTGAGTTTGGAATGGTTAAAAAAAAAAAAAACGGAGTGAGTTGGTTCAAACGGGACTTTCAAATGCTAAAGTTAGTTGATTCAAGCTGGACTTTCAAATGCTAAACCAACTACCTCTTTGAAACTTCTGTTTGAGTTTAATCCAGTTGAATAGTTGTGTGGGTCAGTTTCTATGTTTACGTACTATTAAGCAGTATGTTTGTGGCGGCAGGCTGTGTGCACAGAAGCGGGTATGTTCGCTCTGAGAGAGAGAAGAGTTCACGTGACACAGGAAGATTTCGAGATGGCTGTTGCCAAGGTCATGAAGAAGGACACCGAAAAGAACATGTCTTTGCGCAAGCTGTGGAAGTAGTTTCCTTATCCCCATGCACTAAACTAAGTTATGCATTTTCTCCGAACAAAGCATGGGCCAGAAACCAAGCTTTTATAAAGTGATTAGTTGGTTTGTGGTTTTTTTTCTTTATAGAATCTTCTGTTATTCAACTGCATGAAAAAGGGGAAGTATCATGTTTCTAAATGCTTGAAGTGGGTCCCGTAATCAAACTACACTCTCATTTGGCCATCGGACATTAATTAAATTGTAAGACCTAATCAAACTACACCCTCATTTGGTCATCTGACAGGAATTAAATTGTTAGACCTAGAGGTGTGGCTGTTTGGTTCATCTTAGCTTTTTACTATTTAAAATTGGGCCAATCGCAATAAAAAAAGGGACTGAGCTTGGCTTGGATCGGTTGATGAAAGTATGTCGCTTGTGTAATTCTGTGGGCTTATTTCAGTGAATAATAAATTAAAAAAATTATTGATATTTATAAATAAAAAAATTTAATATTAACTTTTTTATTATTGAAAAATATGAAGAATTTTTAAATATTAAAAATATATTAAAATATTTTGGTAATAAATGTAGGTGTGAAAATTAATTGTATGTTTATATATTTTCAGATTTTTAGTATTAAATTATAATATAAAAGTTAATTATTATGTATATATTATTTTAGATTTTTCTTCAAACAAAATTATTTTATTTTTATAAAAAATATATATAAGTAATAATATAAGATTATTTTTATTTTAATTCAATAAATAAATAAATAAATTTTAATAATTTGACTAAGGTCCTATATAATTTACTCAATTATTTAAGAGGATGAGAGGAGGGTTGAACCTTCTTAATGTACCTGCCCAAAAAGTTCAGCCCGTTTTGATAAAATGGGTCCATGTCATGCGGCTTTCACACGCATTCTTGACAGGGATCGGTTGACTTGGAAGCAAAGTGGGTTAACAATCATCCCCCCCCCCCCCCCCCCCACCCCTTGCCTTCCAATGAGTGAAATTGCAGGACTCAAATCATTATTGAGTCAATGGTCTAATATTCAACGTGAATGATTAATAAATTAATGATCGTACATGAAAGCGAGAATTAGTTTATACACTTATCAACTCAACTACGCAACGTGGGGCGAGGCTGGAATTTGTTATCCCTAAGTTATCTTGCTGGAGTCCATTTGGATTCGTAATGAAACATGAAGGGTTTGTATATATCTGATTATATTAAATCTTATTATAATTATAATTATTATTCTTAATTATATATTATGTACTTACCAAATTTGAATTGATTAAATTTTAATCCATTTTTCCAAAGGAAGGTTCCAATTTGTGGAACCAAACAAAAAAAACCGCGTTGAGAATTCAGAGGCTGGCCTTGCGTATTCAGTTTTCCTATCACACATTAAAAACTAACAAGAGGAAGTGATTCCGAAAGATGCGGTAATATAAGGATTAAATTAAAGTCAATACAAAACAAAAGGACTAAAATAGAAAAAGCGTGAAAATAAGAGGGCCAAAAAAATTGATTCAACCCACATCCTTCTTCAACCAACTTTATGCAAAAAGATGTTTCCATTTCCATCGCCACAGCCCCTCCAATGGCTGCTCATATCTATCATCCTTGTCTCAAACCACATCCTCTTCTCCCATGGCGATGTAGGAACCGCAGCTAAATACCATCCTCCGTATTTACGTAAGTACCCTTCTCAAACTTCTGAATTTACATTCAACCCTACCACCTTCTGCGTCCATCTCCTAACTTTGTTAAAATGAAAACCTCCTTTTTTTTTTTTTTTCTTTTTTCTTCTTTCTTTTGAAATTCTTTAGCGACGAACTGTTATGGTAGCGACGAGTCACAATTTCCGTCGAGCAATCTGTTCGGAGCGGCAGCAGATGGGATATGGGATAATGGGGCATCGTGTGGTAGGCAGTATCTGGTGAGGTGCATCAGCGCATCAACACCGTACAAGTGTATGCCTGGTCAGACGATTCAGATCAAGATCGTTAATTCCATTAACCGTTTTAGCGGCACAATGGTTTTGTCGGAAACGGCTTACAATACCATCACCAATACGTCTTCACCGGAAGTTGAGCACATCGACATTGAATTTCAACAGTAAGTAATTAAATTTAATTAGATTTTTCAATTAATCTTTATTATTATTTATTTGAGATTATAAGTGTATATTACGTGTTAAATTTTCAGAGTATGATGGTGGTGGAGATAAATGGGATCGATGAAAGCAAGTGACGAGGAGTTTTATTATTATTATTATTATTATTATTTATAATTTATATATATTTTTGTATTTATAATAATTATAATTATTATTTATCCAAAGATAACTTAATTATCTTCTACTATTGACTTTAAAAATCGCTCTTAATTATACAACTGCACATGTTAGCCTAACAATAAAATGATATGATTTTCGTGTGAGCAAGAGAAAACCTAACGTCATATAGTCCTTACAAACTACTTATCACACCGAGGTCGATGTATCCATTAATTCTATCTTCACTAGATAGTAAATTTTAATTGTTGTACAAATTTATTCATATTAAACATACCCTTTACCGAGTAAGTTCGTGTGAGGTCACCCATGATTATCCCATATCTTCGGAGTTAGTGGCGCCTGATCAGTCAAGATGCGTTAGAAGTGAGGGCTCAGAGCCGATAAAATAGGCCCGACTCAGATTATATCAGACTTTTACTATTTAGATTTGGGTCGGTTTAAAAAAAAAAGAGTTGGGTCGAGTTCAGCCTATTTAATAAATATATACTTAGATCCGGTTTGAGAAGCATATTGCACTTATTCCGGGCTGGGTTTACTTGTCGGGCTTAAAGTGAGCCGGCTCAGCAGGCCCAAAATAGGGCGAGTCGGTCCATTTTAAAATAATAATAATAATAATAATAATAATAAATATCAATTTAGTATCTCAATAAATGAAATGGTAAGTTTGAGAAAAGGGAAGAGAAGAGTAGTTTCCAGAGTCTTAGAATTCATGGATGTAACTTGTCTATTTCCTTCCTCTGTATACACCACACCATTGAGAAGGCTTTGTCCATAGTTGGAAGAGGAATCATCATAAGAATCTGGTTCCTAGCTGCATTATATCCCTCATTAAGTCCCATTAAGAACTGAATGAGATATTGTTGCTGCTCCAATTGTGCAAATACATTAAATGAAGTACATGAACAATTAGAAAGAACCACAAGAATGGCGTATTCATCCCACATCGCCTTCAATTTGGTGTAGTAAGCAGCTACAAACATAGTTCCCTGGCTGAGTGACAATCTCTCTTCGAATAGCATATATCTGTGAACCATTGACCTTATTAAATCATTCCTGTAAATCGAAGCACAAATCTTTTGCATTAGTAGCAATTATCGCATCACTCGTGAGCTAACTGGATATGGAATTCAAGATCCCAAACGAGATCATAGCATTGCAAAGCAAGGTCAGGTTTCATAAACTGTCTTGTGTCAAATCCTAGCTTGTTCTTAGATAAGAAGGCTAATTTCATAGATATGTTCAAGATAGCATAGTTCTCACTCCCAAGCGGCTTCTGAGACACCAAAACTAAACCAAGAGTGTCTAAAGGGTGAATATACAATAGACTTCTGACTTCAATCAAAGGCAGTACATTGAGATAAGGATCTGGTGGAACTACTCCTCTCTGAACAACATGAGCAGTTAGATCTCTCTGAACGACGTTAGTAGCTTGATCTATCTCACAGGAATCTTCCATGGAATGAGCTTGCGGAAAAAATAGAGTAGAATTATTGAACGCAAGAACTAGAAATGAGAACGACGAGATTAGGAGAAAACAGAGTATGAATGCGAAATGAGCTCAGGGCAGATCGAAGAGCTTTAGTACCGTGTCAACGATCATTCAAGGTGTAATATGATCATGAGGGAATAATAGAAAGAGGTGAAAGGATTTGACGATAGAGAAAGCTTTAGACAGATAAAGTGTATCTGTTATGATTACTAACGCATGCAACATACATCATTAAGTACTAAGCACTAGGGTTAGCTGATTAACTAACTCCAGATAACAAACTAACAGTAAGCTTAACAATAAATGATGACTAGGCACCAGCTCATCAATACAGCCATTAATACTCAGAATTATTTTAATTCTAAAAATATACATATACATATATTATTAGCGGCGACTGGACGTGTAGAACTCATCCTTTTCAAAATTTTGAGGTTGATTTAAATAATAATAATAAAAAATGGAAAGAGGTTAACAATTTACATAATCAAACCATATTAATAGGCGATAATTGTTCTTTCTCGATTGAAGCATCAAAGTTTCGTGTATGTATGGTTAACTCTATATACTTTACCAATGACTGTCATGAATCTTATTGGTCCTACATCTTTTTTTAGGGTATTTTTAGGGTATTTTAGGCTACGGCCTTTGAAAAATATATTATATTTTAGGGTTTTTATTTAGAGTTTTGAAAAAAATAAAATGAAGTAAATTGCACATTTTCAAATTTTGTTAAGGTAAGAAGTGTATAAAGGTAAATTTAAAAATTTCTAGTTATTTTTCTCTTTTTGTATCATTTCTCTTACCTTAAAATAATAATAACTGGCGAGTACCAATGATCACGGCATATGGAAGTATTTTATATTTTGGAAGTTTATTGTTGATGTGATGATATGTTGATTACATTTCCATTTGGGCTGCGCGCTGGATTGCTTAGGAAAAGGAGGTTGACAAGTCAACTGTCCAATCCGAAACTCATCGGACATTACTTAAATAACAACAGCAAAATTAAAAAGGCCCATTAACATACGAGGCAGACTATGTGTAATAATAGTACGCACTGGTCGCCGCGTCGCTAAAATGAGCCCATAATTTCTATCATTTGCCGGTCTGAATGAAATAGTTTTTATCGCTGCTTATCCAAAATCATATGGCTCAAATTTCCCATTTCTGGTTTCGGAATCTTCTTCCTCACCTCGGCGTTTCTGAAAAATTTCCTTCGCGCAGACTTTTTCCAGGTAGAAATAATTGAGTCTCAGTAGCATTTTGTTGAATTTGGAATTCTGTTGATTAATCACCTCGATCACTCGTTCGAAGCAATTCTTGGGAGATTCTTTGTTGTTCAAATTTGATCGCTAACAGTTACGAAATTTCGTGAAAAATACGAGACAAGAATCACTTTGTCTCGTATTGCCCTCTGTTTATGATAAACGAATTGGTATTTTGATTCTTTTCACAGCTTGTTCTCGTCAACCAAGAGGTGGGATAAGGTAATCATTTTGTTTATGATCTTTGTGAATTCTTGCTACAGGATAACTTTAGGGTTTCGAAAAGTATCGAGTATCTAAGAGTTGATCGATGAAGGGGGAAGTGCAGTTGGAGCCACCAAGCTCGCAAAACCTTTGTGACTCCGATCCTCTGCTAGGGAATCAGGGTGATTTATCGCCAGCAAGTTCCAGTGAGATTCAGAAGGATGAAGATATTGAAACTAGTTCTGTTCCCTGCTGTCGTATTTGCCTTGAGAGCGATGTTGATGCAGGTCACTCCCCCCTTTTTTTCTAAGCTAAAAAGCATAGCTCTTTGGATTCTAAGATAGTTATTAAATTTATTAACTTTGTTAAGCGTGAATTTGTTGAACTTATTAGCTTTTAGGCTGTTTGGCTGTCTTGAAATGATAACAAGGAGTGCACCCTGGAATTTGAAGTCAATTTCCTCTCATTATTCCTAATGCTAAGACTTTCCATTTTCTTCAAAATGTAATTGTGTTGTGGATTATATAAGCTTCCTCTTGGTCATCATCCCTTTTATGTGGGCCTTATTGTAATTTTTTCTTTTCTTTTTTGTTTTTTTAATTAACAGGTGATGAACTGATATCACCATGCATGTGCAAAGGAACCCAACAGTTTGTTCATCGATCATGCCTTGATCATTGGCGGTCTATCAAGGTTATTTGTTTCCATTGATTCTTACACCTTAAGTGAATGTATGTGAATGTGGTTGACTATTTTTCTTGAGATGGTGGTTAATTCATCCTATTTATGTAACTGCGATTTCTCTCTTTTTTCTGTAGGAAGGGTTTGCGTTTTCCCATTGCACAACTTGCAAGGCTCAATTTCATCTTCGAGTTGAATTGTTTGAGGAGAATTATTGGCATACAATAAAGTTCAGAGTATTTGTGGCAAGAGATGTTCTTCTCGTATTTTTTTCTGTACAAACTGTAAGTATATTTGATATTTACCAGTGTTTGAGAGAGAAGAATCCTGTATAATGGTTTAAGTATAACTTGATCCTGTTTTATTATTATCCATTATAGTTTTCTTGGGGACATGTTTTATTTCTGGTTTCTAGTTTCCATTTCGTTAGAAAACTGTTGTTTTTTATTTAAGTGGAAACGTTCGCTTAAATAGCTTAGTTAGATAGTAAAAAGGTAGCTGATCCATGAGTTCAAATAGCATTAATTGTGCAGAAATTGCAGATGAACAGAATTTATCAGAGGGCACTTATCATCTCCTTCATTGTATATGATGGCACAACTCTTATTTTCAAGCATATGTTGAGAGCTCTTCACAGTTTTAGAAGATTAAGGGTTTGAACTTAGAAATTGATTCAAATTCCGTTCCATTGTATAAAAGGTTTAAATTGTTTACCTCTCTTGGCTGGCATTGGTACTATGACTGCAAAAATAGCTCGATGTGAGTCATGTTTTAAGTTGCCTGGGATAGAATATCTTAAGAATTTAGAAGCTTGAAGAAAATGGTGGATCCTATAAGGCTTGAAGAAAATGTGGGTCCATTGAGAGCTGTAAAATCACAATTAGCATCTTTTGACATTTTTATTTCCCAGATCATGAGGACTTATTTGTTTATTTTATTCCTTGTCATTTTCTTTTCCAATCTTCACTATGAGTATAGCTTCACCGTAACAATGCTATAAATCATTATCCGTTTTGCCAGTTAATTGCTGCAATGGGTGGCTTTGCATATCTCATGGACAAAGATGGTACCTTCAGGAATTCGTTTAGCGATGGATGGGATCGCATTCTATCCAAACATCCTATACCATTCTATTACTGCATAGGTGAACTATTTTGCTCATTTCTGCTTTATTCTGTACTGTCCTCTGGCTTGACATAATCCTCTGACCTAATGATAAAATTGACTACATAATTCCAGGGGTGCTAGCAT
This sequence comes from Coriaria nepalensis, assembly GCA_027186245.1. Classification (NCBI taxonomy): domain Eukaryota; kingdom Viridiplantae; phylum Streptophyta; class Magnoliopsida; order Cucurbitales; family Coriariaceae; genus Coriaria; species Coriaria nepalensis. The sequence continues at coordinate 3,555,052 of CP114484.1, read as the reverse complement.
TCTTTGTTCTACTTGGATTTTTCGGGCTCATACTACATTGCTCCTCCCTTACCAACGATCCAAGACTAGCAGGCTGCCACAACTGTTGTTATGGATGTGGTATTTTGGATTGCTTTCCTGCATCCATGGAGGCTTGCTTTGCTCTGGTCATTGTTTTCATTGTTATATTTGCCATTCTTGGTATAGCTTATGGTTTTCTTGCTGCAACAATGGCCATTCAGAGGATCTGGCAGAGACATTACCACATTCTCACCAAGAGGGAACTCACTAAGGTTAACTTCTCACCTCACCTATTTTCCCATACTTATGCTTCTTTTGGATAAAACTTATCTCTATGTCAATGAAATATTTATTTTACTTATTTATTTATTACGTTTGGTTGAACTTCAGGAGTATATAGTGGAGGATCTTCAGGGTTCTTATACCCCTCCAGAATTGGATTCCATACACGAAGAACGGCTGAAAGCGCTTAAACTATTGTAGTTTAGGAGATGAATGTCCGCTGTCAGTGTGTCTGAACGATTCTACTAGTGGGGCCTGCTGAAATGAGCAACAGACATACCATGTAGAAACAAAGATTCTGCCCATCGGTTTTGATTGTTGGTGTCATTCCTCGTGAAGATGGAGAAAGGTCATTCTATTGCATTGGCTAGTTCAAATTAAAAGGAAGAAGTCCTTCCTCTCACTATATAGTGATTTAAAAGTTGGTTCCTTCTTGGCAGAAATCAGTAAATACTTGGCAACTATTTTTCATTACGCTTGTTGTGTGGGTTTGAATTAAAATAGATATTTAACACCACCTCTCTGATCTTGCTTTTATTGAAGAACACTCTGAAAAGCACCTCATCTTTAATATTATAAAAGATGATGTTGTCTATAGAGAATTCAACAGATATGGATCGTATCTAGAAGGCTTAACCGAAGAAGATTGTTCATAATAATGGTTCTGAAAACTTGTAAAACGTAAACCGCTGGAAAATGGTTTTTCATGTGTTGATCTGCTGTTTGTGATACATGTACTCATATAATCAATCCCCTAGTTAGCACTACGATTTCCTAATTAGCTCTACAAAGGAAAACATCAGTTGTAATAACACAAAAACATAAAACGAAATAATCAGGAATTTCAACACCCCCTCAAATTGGATCATAACCCATCATGATCGTTTGAGCAGCCGAATGGCCCACATGTCAGTCAAGGATCCATCAACCATCCAAAATCGGTCACGGATGATCATTCCCCCGAGGCTGAGTAAATCGATATGGAAGCGACTTAGCACCCCAAGTTCCAGAAAGGAAACCAACCCCAAGTTCCAGAAAGGAAACCAACCCCAAGTTCTAGAAAGGAAACCAACATACTCGTAAATGCCAGGAGTAGCGAAGGAAGCAGGCCGCTTGGAGCAAATAGGTTGATGAGGCTAATCAAAATAGGCAACTGGCCAAGAGCAGGTCATCTTGTTCGGTGGAAACGCTAAACATTATCTTGAAATATCCACCTAAGCTCGTGCCCTTCCATGTGGCTGACGAAGGAGAAATTGGTCCTCTTAATCTGGCCTATAAGATGGCCAACCTAATGCCTTCCTCTATGCTTAAGATTAAAGTAAAAGTTAATGTTGGCGTCTCAGAGACACTTTTGGATGAGGTTGATTCCTCAAGAGGAATGTGAGGGACATTTAGCTAGGCATATTGATCTAGATGTTGAATGTCCTATTGAGTCGAATCACGAAAAGTCTCCATCATTGAGTTTTGGGAGCGAGATATTGATTAGGAACGTCACGATTCAACTTGACTGTAATAGTTACCACGTCAATGGACACCCAGGCCGATTTACAAATATCGTATGAAGAAACTAACACATATAAAGATCAAGCAGCCACCTCAGACTTCCACTAATGCTACGACCAGTTGTAGCTGTAAAATCAGTTGAAGTCATAGTTGAAGCAAAGAGTTTAAAAAAATTCATCTTCGAGAAACTATCTGACCAAATGTCCGTCACATCAAACCAATTTACGTCCAAATCTATTTGGAAAAGATGTTGATCAGCCAAACATTTGTGGATGGAGTGGGTCGTTAAGTGAATAACCTCATTTGTGGAAAGGGAATAACCCCAGTTTGCAATGATATTTCGGTAAGTAATAGCCAGGAGGAGAGGGTCGTTATAGAACCGTTGTCTATGAAATGTTCTACAAGAAGGATTATGAGTAGTCAAGAAGGAATTCATTACTTCCGTATTTGGAATGAAGTCCTATGAATTATGTACTTTATTGAACAAAGAATCTTTGCAAAATAGTATGGTTTGAAATGAGTTTTTGTAAATCCATTGTCAATATTTAATAAAGGTATGGTAGTCCACATGATTTGTCTATTAGGGTTTAAAAGTTACACCATTCCCTAAGACGAATCGGGATATTGGCGAGATGGAAGCATTGTTATTGTAGGTATACGATGGTCACAAACAAAAGATAGTACTTCTCATCTTCGGGTAGTTTTGACTCTTTACTAGAGGTCAATATTGACTTGGAGGCTTAAAGGTATTGAATCATGAGATGATTAAGTTAACTGTTTAATTTAAAATACTTTTTAAAATTAAACGAATTTAATTTGGAATTAAATAAAATCATAAATATGTTTATGAAATCATTCTACCGGCGTGATGTAGAACCTAATCGGTCACATACATAAAGTTCGGAATAACACAGTTAAAGGTTCATCGGAGAAACAGAAAAAGCAGAGCAAAACCATTTTAGAGGTAAAATGGTAATATAACTTATAGTTTGACTATAAAGGTAAAATAATAATTATTAATTTGTTAATATAATGTTATATAGCTCTACTAACACAACTAAGTGTAACATTAATTTAATTAGAAATTAATAAGTTACATTTTAATTATAAAAGTGTCTTAAAAGTTTATAATTAATAATCGGACATTAAATGGTTATTGGATTGGATTATTTATTGGATTTTCATGTGTCAAAATTAATTAAAGGGTTGATTAAATAATCATGGGTGGTGGAAACTGAATGGGCTTTAGCCCATCTCACTTTTGCATGTTAAGGCAACTAGGATTCCTAATGAGATTAGGAAAGTATGATCTAGCCTTTCCTTATAAATACAAAGCAAAAGGTGGCCGAAATAAAAAAGTGCTCACATAAGCCTCCTGGCCGAAAATCAAAGAGAGAAAAAAGTCTTTTCTATTTATTTTTCTTCAACTTATTATCTCATGATCTTAAGTAGAAATTTAACTGTACGAAATAAATCATGTGGATAATAGTTAGAGGGTAAACACGTGAGCACTTCTCCATCTTATTCAAGAAGAGTTCTATAAATCAAAAGAAGTACTCATTTTCCCTAAATTTTCATTCAATATTGATGAAATTTACTGTATTTTCTGTAAAATAAATTATATGTGATATAATTGTTGTATGATCAGTCTGGATAGAAACTGTGCATGTTTAACGTATATGATCCAAATAAAATTTTAAATATTTCTTCCACTACATTTATTATTATTTTTATATGTGCATCTATTTCTTAATGGTGACCAATTAGATTTTACTCATGCCGGCAAGATGATTTCATAAACACTTTATGATTTTATTTAATTACAAATTAAATTCATTTAATTTAAAATAACCTTTTAAATTAAACAGTTAATTTAATAATCTCATGATTAAATAATTTTAAACCTCTAGGTCAAGATTAACTTCAAGCAAAGTGTGAAGACTATCCGATAGATGAAAAGTACCATCTTCTGAAAGAATCTGTTCTAACTATAGTAAGCTTATGATAATAATTATTCAATCTTGTCAATATCTTGATTCGTCTTAGGGTATAGCTTAAATGTTAAACCCTAATAAATAAATCATATAGACTATTATATCTTTATTGAACATCAATAATTAATTTGTCGAAACTCCTTTTATAGCATACTACTTTTCAAAGATTTCTTATTGAATGAAATATATAATGGATCTATTTCAAAATAGGGAAACGATGAATTCTCTCTTAACCACTAACAACCTTCCCACACAATATTTCATACCCAACTGTTCATCCCGTGTTCACTCATAGTTATAGCTAATTAGAATGATATCAAAGTATGAAATGTTGAATTCAAGGAACCATGGTGTCTCAGATATGAAGACCACATGTAATATAATCAGATGATTCTCATAAATTGTCAGTATTAATTACTATTGATAATTATCTACATATCAGGTTAAATACCCTTAGTCTCTACTAAGCACTCACACAACCATCATGGTGTTCCACTAACACCAATGAGTATAAGATCATCCATCCTAACAATTAGGCAATAAACTACATGATTTTGTCTATCAAGATCAATCGATATCTATTCTCGAGATCTTATGACAACAAACCGTTTTGTGCCTTAGAGGTTTTAGTGACTTGAGTCTCTACTAGCATGATCTCTATTATCGTCTCCATAGTGCATAACTTAAGATATTGTACTTTATCATGATATGCACTTATAGAACATATAATATTAATTCCAACAAAATTAACAAACATGATAAATAATAAATAACTTTCATAAATGAAAATTAATAATATCTTGCATATATCCGTATAAAGATAGTATCACATAAAATATTTATTATAAGTCGTTGGTTCTTCGCACGTCACGGGGCATAATATATTTTCGAATATGGACCCGTGACATTTGGACCTGAAACTAGTTACCAATATTTGTTGTTTATATGCTCTGTGTGATTTCTCAACATATCTCGACATCCTAGGCTAGTTTCAAAATCATAAGTTAGTAAAGGGAAAAAGGAATATACCTAACCCAACACGCCTCCAAGAACTGATCAGTTCTCCACCCAAACCGCAGCTCATCGCCATCGGACCACCGCCTCACCACCTATGTTCGTCGCCGCCAAAAATACCCTCTTGTAGAGTTCCATGTTGTCACACAACCTCTACTCATAATCCACACGATCAACAACTTCAGGAGTGTGTAGAAAGTGGAGAGAGCCATCTAGAAGTACACAATATCCAATGACATATTTCTAATAATTGGACAGTAAGCCCAATCTGAGTCGCAATATGCATGTAGCTTGACGAAGTTTGAGTTGTTGAAGAACAAGCATAAACCTAGATTCTTCTTAACATATCGTAAAATTTTGAAAGCTGCATCAAGATGACTCTATTTAGGATGATGCATATGATGCCTTAGTGTTTGAACTGAGAAGTAAATGCCAGGCCTTTTCGTAGTCAAATAGAGGAGCCTCTCAATCAATCGTTAGAACTGTAAGGGATCAGCTAAGAGTGAATCATCATGATTGGAATACGTCATTTTATCCAAGTTAACAAAAGTTAACAAAAGTTAACTTTGTGTTTTGATCCATGAGAATGGAGGAGAGTTTGGAAGCACTTAATATTGCATCATGGATCAATTCAATATCATATTTTCTTTCGAACAGATAAATTCCATCTGAATTTCGCATGAATTCCAAGCTAAGGAAGTATTTAAGAAATCATAGATCTTTGATATGAAATTTAGAGGCAATAAATCACTTTTCCTTACTTATGGCAGACTGATAATTACCGGTTATAAGTATATCATCTACATAGACTAGTAAAGCAATACAAGAATCTTGGTTCTTTTTTATAAACATGGAATAATCAGATTGAGATTGATTCAAACCAGATGCTAGAAGAGCTTGCGTGAGTTTGCAATTCAATTGCCTAGAGGTTTGTTTAAGTCAATAGAGGGATTTCAACAAATGGCATACCCTCTTCTCCCCCTTGTTACCAGAGCCTTGAAGGAGGGACATGTAAACTTCCTCTTCAAGGTCACCATTGATGAATGAATTATAAACATCCAATTGGTATATAAGTAGGTGACCATGATAAAAAAAAAAAAGATAAAGATTCACAATCTTTCAAAATTATAATGAAAAAATAAAAATAAAACTCTTTTAAACCTATATTTTGAATTCTGACAGTTAGTATTTTAAACCTTTTAGTATTGTTTAGTTTGATTCTTTGTGTGAGAATATAATCATTTTAATTCTTAAATCTTTTTTTTTTTTAATTTCATTTTCTGACATGCGAAGAATTATTTTAATAAAGTAAAAATTAAGAATATTGAAACATTCCTTGCCATGGACGACATGTAGGAACGGTGCGGAATGGAAACAAATTTCATACCAATTCTTATGGAACTAATTCTTTAACCTTATAAATCAATTCTTTAAGTATTTTCAAGCTACTGAATTGAACATAATACAAATATTTTTATTCATTCAATGTTACAATCAAACAAACGCTATTAATTAACTCATTTCATTCTATTTTTATTTCATTTCCAATATTATTTTGATTCCTACTTAATTAAAAATCCAACCAAGCGAGGCTTTGATTCTTAATTCGGCGATACTAAACCATTAATCAATTGATACAAGTAGTATAAAGAATGACATATCCATAAGAATTTATATTGGTATCCGGTTAAGTATCCATAAGAATTTGTATTGGTATCCGGCGTGCGGCCGCCCGCCAACTTATGCATACATCATTGATGACGGCACACAGATGTAATGGTAGAAGTGAAGGATCGATGCTCATGATACCCGAATCTGAAATATCTACCCCACCCAATCAAATGCATCTGTGCGCGTTCAATGTGGCCGGTGGGTTTGTTGTGAAGATATGGACATTAGGATATAATATTTGTTTCCAAATAACTTCCTTTTTTTTAGGTAATACGTACTACTTTAAAAGTAAAAGGTAGAGATGTTAAAACGGACCACTCGACTTGACTCGAGTCAGGCTTTTTACTTGTTTGAGTTATTCTGAGTTGAGTTTTGAAAGTAATACGTACCGCTATGAAAGTAAATGATAGAGTTGTCAAAATGGATTGCTCAGCCTAACCCGGCTCGGCCCGAGCTCGTGAAGTTTATCCCGGGCCTGGCTTATGGGGACGGATTTATGGGCCACCTCTTTTTTAAATAAAAAAATTTTAAAAATAAAAAATATAATAAATAAATAAGTTTTTAAGTAAAAAAAATATTATTTATTAATAAAAATATATAAATAATTAAATTCAAACTCTTAATTTAAAAATTATTATATAAAAATAATAAAATAAAAGGAGAAAAATTATATGGACTCAATATTTTTTTAAAAATACTCTCGCGTCTCATCTTACCTGAATGAAAGAGAGAGAAAAATTGAAATGTAGAGAACCTAAACAGGTTCAGTCAAGCCAGACCGAAACCAACCGAATCTAGAATATTGCGCCGGGCCGAACTTTTTTACTGGGCCCCATGCTAGGCTAATTTTGACTGCTCCAATGAAGGAGATCAAGAAAATATGGTCCCAATTTGATTTTGTGGGGTCCAACTTCTTGAAAAATAAAATGCTTTTTCGAATTTATAATGCAAGAAAATGTTTATAGAGTTTGACTAATCTGAAGTTCGTAACTATAGCCTTAGGTTCACTATTTAGATCAACTCCTTTCAGCGGCGGAGGTTGTGGGGCAACTTTCCTTTTTAAGTTTTTTAATATTTCAATTTTTATTTTTTAAATTTATTGAGTTAATATTTTTTTAAATATTATATTCTAAATAATTTTTTTTAAAAATAAGTTTATTTACACACACACACATATCACATCATATTATATAGTAATTTGATTTATTAACTCTAATTTCTTTTTTCTTTTCCTATTTATAACTAAATATAAAATTAATATCTATATTATATATTATTTATATTATTTATTATAAACTTTTTTAATAATATATATTTATTATCTTTTTAATTACCTTTGTAATTTATCATTTAATAATTACCCCACAATATCAATTTTCGGGATCCGCTATTGCCTCTCTAAGACCTAAAGTCTAATTTGAGCACGTTATCTTTAGTCAAACTCATAAAATATAAACAATTGTTCTAACTTCTAAATATCAGTTTAATCATCTATTCAAAATGAATACTTAAGAGTCTTAGACTGATACAAGGGAGCGTGAGAAATTGCGTTTGGAAATTGAGTGATTATTTTGAGCTTTTGACTTTATGGTTTTTTTTTTTGCCAAAGACTTAATGGTTGGGTAGCTAGCTATACAACCACATGCATGCATGCATGTCTTAGGAGACGTATATATCTCATGGAAGACGTGTAGCTACGGAAGTATCTGGGACAAAAGTTGATGGAACTCATCATGATTCTGCTTTTTAGATGTAATATAGTCCTTTTTTTTAATTAAAAAAAATAGAGTAAGGATATGAAATTCATTTTGTTGGACAAAAATGTTTGATTATCATTTTATTGACCGTTACGAATTGAACTTTTTTGAAACTTCTAGAAAATTTAAGAAAATGCGTAATTTAAAATGATTTATCAACAAACCTTTTTTTTTTTCTTCAATAAGAGATACAAAAAGAAGAGCAGTAGCACACAATAATTATAAACGAGCAATGAAATCAGAATTCCGATAAACCCCATGTTTTCCTTAAAGAGTCTAAATACGAATTGGCCTCTCCACGAAGATGCTGAAATTTTGGTGAAGAAATTTGGCTTATCACTGTATCATTGAACTTCAAAGGATAGATAGAGTGCTTTTAGGTTAAACATTACTCTTTTAATATGATTTTCGTGAATTTTTGGATAAATTATTATGATGAATCGATCAATCTCAAATATATATAAATTTAATATGATATAATAATTTACAAATAAAATATCCAATTAAGATGGATCCATTCACACAAAAATTTCTCATGATTTTCACAACATCTGATCTTGCTTTTAGGTTCAATAATGTGGACGAATTTATCTCAAATCTAAGTAAATAACAAATAAACACTTCATTGATTTTAAACTGTACGAAAGAAAAATGAAAAACCGGTTAGAAAACGTCATTAGTTTGACAGTTTTGGCTAATAGTATCTTGCATTACACCACCGCAAATAAAAGTCAAGTGATCTCCATCCCTAATTACATCTATATCTTCAATTTCAGCTCCATCTTTACTTACAACTTTTATCGGCATCACCCCAAACTTCTTAGCCCCAATCTCAAGCAACTCCTTGAAACTCCCGGGCAGAAGCACAAGCTTCCCGCCCACTTGACCACTCTCCGGGCAGCTGACCGTCACTCTCACACCATCATCTCGGTTAGTCCTCTCATTAACAGTCTGATTAACATAAGATAACACGTCTTTCTCCCCAGAATGAGCAGCAGACATTATTCCAATCAACGAATTATTATAATTATTAGTCCTACGCCTAGGTCTTGACTGACCCCATGACACATCCGTGTTATTAAAGGACCCCTCTTGGGCTGAAGGTCTTATATTCGGCTCGCTTGTAAATCTTCCAAGGAACTTAACCTCACTCTTCCTAGGAGGGGCCTCAATAACTGATTGAGGCTGTAGCTCTTTTCTTGACATGAAGAGGGCTTTAATTTCTTCGTGTCCCTGTTGGTCAGCTAGATCTCGTGGGGTCCACCCGTCCATGTCTGGTTTGTCTATGTCAGCACCTTGGTCCAATAGGAACTTGACTATCTCCATATTCTCTTCGCAAACCGCCACATGGAGAGCTGTAACTCCATTGCTGCTTTTAGGAGAAGTGATGTCTCCTCCAAACCGAAGAATTTGTTTGAGCAAGTTAAGGCTGTTTTGTTCTGCAGCTGTGCATGAGAATTGACCACCGTCTCCTTTTCGAAGATTTGCTCCATTGTCTAGTAGAAGCTTGATTATTGGTTCATACCCACCTAGCATTGCTTCCCATAATGGTACATTCCCATCTGAATCTGCATATTAAAGTATTGGTTGAAAATTGAAGCCAATAGCACTATTAATCATCATATACCAGATAATAACATGTCAAGAGGATTTGAATTTGAGAGGAAGTACCTATGCTGTTCGGTTCAGCTCCATAATCAAGTAAAAGAAGCACACTATTCTCACTTCCTTTTGATGCTGCTATATGCTATATTTTTATTCAGCGGAAAAAACGAAAAAAATAAAATTCAGATAAAATTACAAAAATTGATATGGTTATCTAAGAAGAGGAAGAGTTTAATGTACCAGGGCTGTCCTTCCCATATTATCAGATTCATTTGGATCAAGGCCCCGCCTTAAAAGCTGATGCAACAATAAGTCATCTCCACGAGATGCTGCAAAGCATAGACTGAGAGGTAAGTCCATTCTTCCACGAGCCAGCATGTTCTCTGTTTCCAACAAAACTCCCTCCATTATCGGGTCTTTCAAGTCTTTCAAATGCTGCGAAAAGAGAAAAGTAACCTCATTTTGTAGTCTTATAAAAGATCTAGCTGCCTATAGAGAATTAAATACAGATCTGGATCATATTTAGAAGGCTTACCTGAAGAAGATTATTCATAATTATAGTTCCATCTCCAACATTTGCCTGAACGATATTCAAGAAGGTGGTACGGTTCAAACGGAGTAGTTGGCTCAATCGCTTGGTGCGCACTGTAAATAGTTGTGGCTTGTAACAGAGAACCCCAATCTCCCCACAAAGATCACCTTTTTTCGCCTCTCCAACAATCTATGATGATCATTGGACATAAATCAGTAAGACTTTCTTAGTTTCTTAATTACAATGGCAAGCATAAATAACAGCTGCAAACATTTGCTTTAAAGTGAGGGGAAAAAAAAACTTGCCTGTTCAACTCCATTTTTAAGAACCACTAGATCCTACAAAAGGTAGACATTTAGTCTCCAAATTAGTAATGATAGATAACGAGATGTAAAATTTATAATAAAGATTAAGAAGATAAAAGAAGTAGTTGTATTACCACAGCGCCCGTGACCAGAATGTAGAAGTCAGTGGGTGCTTCATTCTGCAAGATCACATCCTCTTTTGGAGGAAAGTACTCAGCTTTCATCTCTGAGACCTTGAGAATTCAACAGAGAAAAAAATGAAGTCAGAATTTATCCCAAATAACAGGGAAGTTTATGAGTAGAGAAAAAAGTGAAGCCTTCTTTCTATAAGCTTACCAATTGAAAAAGCAAGTCATTTGATACGCCTTGAAACAAGTAAACCTTATCCATAAGGCCATAGAAAAGATAATGTGAAATGCTAGAGCGGATTGCTTTCGGAAGGAAATCAAGAGTTTCTTGCTGCTGCAATCCTTCTGAATCGGTTCTATACTTTAAACACAGATGGGCAAGCATTTGATCTTGCAATCTATGAGGAAGTTGATTCCTCTGAGCAAAACTCGAGGCAGCTTGTATAGTATCCCTCTATAAACCAAAAAGAAAACAAAAATTAGACCAAAACATACTAAATTAATTAAAGAAAAAGACTAGAAAATGAAAGAACAAAAAGAAGATTCTAAACTTACAAATTTTCTGGTTCGGCTGGTACCATGAACGACCAAGTTGGTCATGTTTCCAATCAAATATGCAGTCAAGCCAAGGTTAAAGAGCATGTAGAAGATATCAAAGAGCATCTCTCTTGTATTAACTGGATGCAAATCACCATACCCAACGGTTGATAGAGTAGTAATAGACCAATAGATGGAAGTTACATATCTAATCCACAAGCTCTGTTCAAGAAAGTTAGCCATGGTTGATCCAATCCATGTCCTTTCTGGGTCCCGATAACGAGCTGCAATAAGATAATAGAAGCATGCGGCACAGTGAACCGCAAAAAGGGTAACCTACAAAGTTTACATCCAATCCTTGAAAAATGAATCGAAACCATTCCTTTGAGTTAAAAAAAGAAAAAATAAAAAATAAAAAGAAAAGGAAAGACAAATCCAAAAAGGCATAAACTTACACAAATGAGTTTTGCACATCGGACCCAAAAGTAGTTAAAGTTCTTATCTTTTTCCAATCTGTTTATGGAATATCAAAAGAGAAAGGTTCACTAAACTGTGCAGTTCAAAAAATTCTAATCCCAAAACAGGCATTAGCCAAAGAATTTGTACCTAGAAAACATGGCACTAACTCTTCTAAGACGCCAAAGGCGAAGCATGTTGAATAATCCATAGGATCGGAAAGGAGAGGGAGAGATCTTCTGAGCAAGTTCGGAAGGGATAGTTGATATAACATCAAAGACAAACCAAGTCCTTAGATACTTCCAAGCAATCTGTTTTGGTTCATCAATTAAGAGATAGGTGGCTTTGTCCAAATAGGCTATAAAGAAAGTAAGTATAATATCTACTGCAAAGAAGCCATTGACTACATTGTCTGTAGTGGCAAGTGGTCCCTCTGGTTTTCTAAGAAATCCGAACTCAAATGGCGAGACCCAGGCAGTATAGGCCACCAAAATGATCAAAAATGTTTCCCATGCCCTATATGTATATAACAATATATTAGCTTTCTTTTTTCTCTTTTCTTCTTCTTTTTTTCTTTTTTTTTTTTTTCTGAAAAATAAGAGAAGCATTATTCAAGCTGAAAAACCAATATAGAACCGCAAAAATTTCTCTCAGGAACAAAATATTGTTCTACAGACAAGGAGCCCTTTTAGTGGTATTTAATTTTCTTTCTTCTATTTCAATATGGAAAATAATGAATGACTGAATTCACAAACTGGTAAAAAAAGGAAAAAAGATTGAAGTTAGTGTAGAGAGGCCAAATATCTCCGTTTTTTGGGGCGGGGACTTGTATCTGATTGTGTTATGTATAGAAGTTTAACTTTTGACATAGAATCCATTAAATAAAAATAAGTAAAAATTACAAGTTTTTGAAGTAGAAAGCAGAAATGAAAGAGTAAAAGAAGATTACAAAAGCACAAATTGTCCTTTTAGATTGTAAGAAAACATGATGAGATTCATTCCCCTTTTTTCAAAGAAAGAACAAAAGTAGAACCAAGAAAACTGTATTACTTATAACATACACAGTACATTCACTTCAGCCAAAAGGAAAAATCAAATAAGACTTTAAAAATTCGCATGCAGAAGAAATCCAAATAAAATCCGAAAATTCGCATGCATAGAATTATTTTATTTAATCAAAATATTCCATTATTTTTTCAGTTACTCTAAAGAAAAAAAAAAAGAAAAAAGGGAGTCGATGCAACTTTTGAATTGCCATGAAAGAGACGCTCAAACCAAAATCAAGGACTGCGCAAAGAACAATATAAGCAGAAACAAAAAAGATGAAGGAAAATCTTTAAAGAGAGACCTGTAGCGATGGTCGTAGGGCGAGATAATGAATCGACGTAGCTTGATTCGGCGATTGCTTCTGGCGCCGAGCGAGGGCAAAACGCCGGTAGAAAGGCTGTATTGGCTTCCATCTCTCGATATCTGCTCTATCTCCTCCTGACCACACACTGAAGCCCTAAGCCTTCCTCTGGTTCTGATCAATCCCGCCATTCTTGACACTTGAAAAACCTTCACTCTATTTATAGAGCCCCACGCATTCTGTTTTTCAAGCGGCATGTTCGTTCTGGCTTCGCGGGTGAAATCAGCTTTCGGTTCTATTATAATAATATGTAGATCTATTTATACACTCTTGGCTGTTTGTTTTCCGGGTAGATTAACAATTAATTTTTTCTTTTTCACAATTTGTAGGGTTGTATTTGACTCTCTTACCCCTAGTGGGCCCCAAAGGCCAGCAGCTCTTCTTCTATCACGAGATTTTTCAACGTTTAGAACTAATATCCGGATTCATTTTTCTTTTCCTTTTAATTTGAATTCAAAATTGAAAATACATTCCTCATAATATATAATAAATATATATATATATATAATAATTAAAAGAGTTCATTTTTTTCCCCAAAAATAGTTCTTTTTTTTAATACTCTCAATCTAGGTAAGCATGATAATATGTAAGATAAATTAACCTATGATTTATCCTTTTTAAATATTTTTAAATGAGAGTCAAGTTTTTATTAATTTAATAATTGGAATACACTTTCTATTTTTGTAATTAAAATAAAGTATTTATGTTTGTTTGAGAAAATTATAATTCATCTCAAAATTTTAAATTTGAAAAAACTTGGATCGATTTTTTTTTTTTTTAAGAAATTTAATCGATTCAATGGAAGCACATTTATGGGCCACTTGAAAGCGAACTCTATTTTCATAAACGATTTCCTACTTCATGGGCCACATCCATCTTCTTGAGAGGGTGGTTTGACAACTTTTCTACCGAATTTTATCACTATCAAATCTAGGTTCGTCTCAACCATTTCCTTCCCATTCCCTTGAATTTCGGTCGAAACTCCCTACTTCTCCATGTATTTCGGCCGGACTTTCTCTTAGTTGAGAATAAGTTAAATAACCTCCACTTTTTCGAGAAAAGTAGTTTAGCTTTTTGATCAAGCAACTTTTTAGCCGAAACCTTCCATTTCTCTCTTGTCTCGATTGAAATGCTTTATTTCTTTTGTCTCAATTGAAATGCTTTATTTCTCTCTCCATTTTTGGCCGAAATTGTTACTTTATGCTCAAAATTTGGCCAACCTCTTACCACGGTTGAAAAGAGGATTTTGTGCCACCTTTTAGGGAAAATTGATTTCACATTTGACCCTTTACAGGTTTGGTCAAATTTCTCTCTATATTTGGCCAATTTTATCATGCTTTGGGTCCGTTTTGGTAAACCTCTTCATGTTAAAATATTAGATTTGTCTTTTTTGCAAACGGTAGAGATTGAATTTTAAGCAATCCTTGTGCAAGCGATCTACAGTTGGATTTCATGACACCTCATGAACTTGATTATTACTTGATTGAAACTTGTATTTAATTGGTCACTTAATTATTCAGCTTATTCAGTCGGTTTAATTATTATTAACCGACTTACATTTATTTCGAGTTTATAAGCTAATTGCCCCTCGTCACGTGTTTGCCAAATAATAGCATCAACAACTTCCTAATGTAAGCGTTAGAATGAGGGTATCATTTCACAACCCTTAAGAAGTGGACACCCACGACGACCCAGCCTTGACGATTTTCACTTCTGACTCTTTTAGACACTACGTAGCCCTTTTTTAGGTTTCCCGTTTCGTACTCATGACAACCCACTCTTAACGACTTTCACACAAAACTCTTTTAGGCACCAGGTAGCTAAAAGTGTATGTCAATCAAGTCAATTGGGTATAACCCAATTGGATCATACTCTTATGAGAATCAATCTTAAAATGTATAAATCATCAACATAATTGATTGTATAGCATTCAATTAGAGCATATATAATATGTCATGCTATTGTTAGGTTGGAAACAAAAACTTGCCTGCATATATAAATTACTTGCATACTTGACAAGTTCTCGGTTCTCAAACATACACTTGAATTCATGATGGAGTCATGGAATGATAAAATCCAAGTTGGTTAAGTCTGAGATCCAAAATAGTTTATATGTATCGGATTGTCATGATAGGGATAATGACAATTTGAATATACTATTTACATACACTATCCTCTTTGATGAGAAGAGTGATGATCTCATATTCATCGGTGTTGGGAAATACCGAGATAGGCATGTAGGTGATTAGTAAAGACTTAATCACTGAACGTAATCACTTGACAAAAACTCACTGGTAATGATACTAACTGTTAATGAGTTTTATCGGTAACTACTATATCCGTGATGCTCAGACCTAAGAGCACCATAGTAATTATATATGAGATATCATGCTTTGATATTACTCCACGTGGTCTTAGCCAAAGACTACTAAAATGGTGAACCATTAGGCATGTGTATGAGTATATGCAGTTTGTAGGGTGATAATATATGATCTATCAACTCTATATTAGAGGGTGTGGTTCTGTGAGTCATATAACTTATGTATACAGAAAAGCTTTATGTAAAGTAGTATTGTTCGAAACAGAGTTCTCTATAAATCCATTATCTAATTGCATAAGCGTTTATGTCATTCATGAACAAAGTCTAAAAGGGTTTAATAATTAAATCATGTCCTAGGATTTTATGGAAACATGGATAGATGGAAGGTGAATCTGGTACAATAATAGTCATATATTGTTCTTGTGAAAATATTTCATACTTATCATTATATGGGTGACCCATATGTTTTGCTAGAAGCCAATACAAGTTTGGTGGTCTAAGTCAACATAATCATAGAGGATGTTTATGTTGACTGTTTATTTTGAAAAATACTTTTAAAGTTAAATGATCCATTCATAAAGAATGAATAAACTCAAAAGTCGTTGTGAGGCCCCCACCTTATGTTGGAATGTAGAATATATCTCGTCATACACACAAACATTGATTGGATCGAAGTTGAATTCTAAATTGGAGAATTTTAACTTATTCATTTTGAATTTAATTTAAAGAGTTAAATTATTAATTAGTTTAATTTATTAAGTCTAAGTTACACCTGCAATGCTAGCACAACGAAAGTGTGATTTATATTAATTAGAAATTAAACAATTAATTTAAAAAAATTATTTTGACTAAGATAATTATTAAATGGAAATTTGATGATTATAAAGTCATAAAATATTTTTCATGTCAAAATGAGATTTATAAGGTCATTAAAGTATATATTTTTTGGGGTAAAATTGGATATTGATTTAGGAATTAAAAATTATTTTAAATTTCAGGAAACGAGATTTAAAATAAATTACGAGAAATCCGAATAAGATTAATTAGATTAATTGGGCTTTATAAACCTAATTGGGCTAGGCTAAAAAAGAATGTGTTCCTTATAGGACACAAAATTTTAGGGATCTTTTAATCTCATTATGTGTTGCTCATGTCAAAGAGATGAGAAAGAAACCCTTTTTGTTCTCAATCTTTTCTTACTCTCCATGCTAGTTGGTTCAAGTGTCGAATCAACTAGCATTGAATCCTTCGCTGGAGTTGTTAATCCTATGGAGGTGGCCGACATTCTTTTTTAGTAGTGAGACATGGAAAACAATATGTACTTGTGCGCTTTTAGTATTATGGTTCATATTATGGTCTAATATTTGCCATCACTTGATATGAACCATAATACTTGTTAATCATCTTCAGATGGACCTGAATATGGAGATTTGATGATATAATATGGTTGCAACTTCAGATAAACCAAATCTTCTTCTCCTTGATTTACATCTTTGTCCAAGTGATAAGGTGCATTTGATACGCGTTCATACTGATGAATCTTCTGAAAAGAGAGGAACTATTTTGCCTTGCTTATCCATGAAGAGGGATCCTCTCCATTGAACTTAGGAAATTTCATATCTGCCCTTCGGAAAGTATCTTTCTTTTGATGTCGAGAATCGCCAGTGTTATCGATATTGCTACTTGAATCATATGATGATTTGATTTTGTTGTTAAGACATGTGGTGGACTAGATATTTGGTGATCTCAGTCACCGTGTGGAAGAGTAGCTAGAATTGCTTGATTAGCTTTGATGGTCCTTGCGACGACATCGTCGCTCAACATCATGATTGCGTGCCTGATTCATTAATTTATACAATGACTTTTCCAATTTTGCAATCTCTCCTTGAAATTTTACAGTGCTCCAAGTACATCCTGCTAAAATCCTTCAAGGCTTTCATCCGATCATGATTGGATCTAGCCATCACACATAATGAAACATATCGCATTTATGGCTCTGATACTAATTATTGAACCCTTAAGATATAAGTTTCTTCTTCATGGTAAAAGACGGAACCAAAGTTAGAAAAACTAAAAATAGTTTCATTCATTCATTAAAAGTCCTCTTGCTAAATAACAATAATTACTTATATAGAAAAACTACCAAATTACGTAACCAAAACAAACTCCTAAATTGGCATGCAATCCAAATTACTTTACACTCAAGATTCCTATTTTAATAGACAAAACCTCGAGTTTAACCCTACTGTATTATGTTGAAACTTCGACAATTTAATATCCAACAAGTTAATACCCCATTTAATGATTTTGAAAAGTCTAAGAATAACATGTTTTAAAAAATTAGTTATTTAATATTCATTAAATTAATAAAGTTATTATTATTTTATCTCAAAAATATTAATTTATCAAAAGATTACCGTAGTTAGATTTGGGGTAAGCTCAAAATTCGGTTGGTCCATTCTTTTACTTATGGATTGTCATTTTAGGTTTCAAGCTCAATACCCATTACTCTACTGGGTCTTGGAGCGGGTACTGATCCAGGTCACTATTTAAATGATATAACAATTCACTTTGGACATGATTCATTCTTGATTCTTCCTGGCTGGATCTATGTGCGTCCTTCTCTGTGAAATATGATAAGGGTTTTTCGCCTTGTGATCTCATGCTTTTTGGTTTAATTATGTGATGCTTGATCTCACTTATTGCATGATTATTGTATGATATTATCTTCTTCTTTGATTTCTTGAGATTATTGATATGCATTTATAATCGGATATCATCACTAGTGCAAATAAGTTTCATTTAATTTTCTGGAGCTTGGAGTGGATATAGCCTATGATTGATTGTTTTGATCTTCGTAGGTGAACCACTATAATTTGTTACGTTGATTTACTTTATTATCATTTACATTCTGCTTTGTTCACATGAGAATCTTGAATGTTGATTTGATCAAAAATTGAAGATTAAAGAAATAAATAGTCTATTAGAACTACTAGTAGAGAGCAATAAATCTAAGAAAGATTGATCTATATTCTCAACAGTAGTATCAGAGCTTATGTTCACGTGTGTTCTGTCAAATCTAAAAATTTGAAAATGTGAATGTGCTTGATAATTGTACAAAGAATATGCATATGTCCTAATTGAATAATTTGTAGTATTGTTCACTTGAGAATCTGGATTGTTATTGAAAGTGCATATTGTATAGTGTGAAAATTAAGCATATAAGTTGTAAGTGATTGTTGATTCACAGGATTGATTAGGCCTAAAATTCTTAGATCTTTTCGTGTTGTATAGAATCCTGCATCTAGATTTATTAAATCTGAATTTCAGGACAGATTGCGATATTGTACTGACAATTATCTTTTTCTTGAAACTATGTGTTTTTCCTTTTATGTCTTTTAAAATTTGAGAAAAATGAGTACTCGTATGGAGATACCCATCTTTGATGGAAAATTAGATTTTGGCATTTAAAAGAAAAAGATGAAAGCATTACTGTCACACAATAAAGTAGCTATAGCTTTAGAAAGCGATGACATAAAATGGACAACAACTTCAATAGCTAGAAAGGTTGAAATAGATAAATAAGCATACAACTTCATGGTATTAAACCTTAAAAGAAATGTAATCCGGAAGCTTGACGGTTATGAGATACCTCTATCTCTGTTAGGTAAACTCGAATCTTTATATGCTTTTAAATCTGCTCCTGAGTTAACTTACTTGAAATGAAATCTCTTTAATTGAAATATGGATGTATCAAAAATTCTTGATGATAACCTAGATGAGTTCCTAAAAATGAATTTAATTTTAAAAGAAACTGACCAAGTATTAGATGATTCTAGCCAAGCTATTATACTATTACAATCTCTGCCTGATGATTATTATGTTGTAAGAAATGCCTTAAAATACACAGGTGAAATACCAAAATTGAATTTGGTTATAGCAAGTTTAAGAGCTAGAGAGTTAGAAATAAGTACTAATAAGAGGTCTAGTGTTAATCTATTTGTTAAAAGGAAACCACCAAAGAAAGAGATCTTTAATAAAAATAAGAATTATAAGAAAAACAAGTTTGTTAAGAAGAAATAAACAAACGAATCTAGGAAGTGCTATCATTGTGGTAAAATGGGACACTTAATGAAAGATTGCTACACCTTAAATAGTAATAAGAAAACCACTCAAGAAAATATGGAGGACAATGTGATTAGTATAACTTGTGTGTTCGAGGTCGTAAATGTATCAAAATGCATTATGGTGAATGAATGGATCGTGGACGCGGGTTGTTCTTTTCACATGAGTCCTAATAAAGAGTGGTTTCTAGATTTTAAGGAAATAGAAGATGGTACTATTTTTATGGGGAACAACCAAATGTGTCGGATTCATGGTATATGAAATATTACTATTAAATTGCATAATGGTAGGGCAATCTTACTTATTAAGTTTAGGTACATTCCTGAACTTAAAAGAAATTTAATATCTTTTGGAACCTTAGATGAATCTAGCTACTCATATAAAACTGAAAGTGGTTGTTTGATTGTAAGTAAAAACAATAAACCTATTCTTAAAGGAAATAAGAAAAACGGCCTCGATGTGCTTTGTGGTTATCATTTTGTTTCTAGTCCAAATATTACACTTATTTCTT
Organism: Coriaria nepalensis; assembly: GCA_027186245.1. Taxonomy (NCBI): domain Eukaryota; kingdom Viridiplantae; phylum Streptophyta; class Magnoliopsida; order Cucurbitales; family Coriariaceae; genus Coriaria; species Coriaria nepalensis. The sequence goes on along the minus strand of CP114484.1, from coordinate 3,534,904 downwards.
CTAATATTGATATAACTGAAAAATGATATCTAAGACTAGGTCATATGAGCCAAAAAAGCTTAGATGAGTTATATAAACAAGGCTATTTCGGAAATGAATCTATCACATTTTTTGAGTTTTGTGAATTATGTGTGTTAGGTAAATAACATAGGCTAAGTTTTCCTAAGGAAGTTCATTTAGCTAGGGATTATTTAAATTACCTACAAGTTGATTTGTGGGGACATGAAAAAGTCTAATCTCATGGTGGTAGTAGCTATTTTCTTTCTCTTATTGATGACTTTAGTAGGAAAGTGTGGGTCTTTCTTTTGAGATCTAAAAATGAAGTTTATATAAAGTTTAAAGAATGGAAAATATTAGTTGAAAATCAAATGAATAAAAGGATTAAAAACCTTAGAACTGATAATGATCTAGAGTTTTGTAATACCTCTTTTCATAGTTTTTGTAAAGAAAATGGTATAAATAGACATAGAACAGTAGCTAGAACTCCACAATAGAATGAAGTAGTAGAAATGATGAATATGACCCTTTTAGGGAAAGTTAGGTGTCTTTTGTTCACATCGAGATTGTCGAAAGGTTTTTGGGGAAAGGCTATAAAAACTACAGCAACTTACCTAATAAATCAGAGCTCATCAACCGTCTTAGAGTTTAAATGTCTAAAGCAAATTTGGTTAGGAAGAAAATTAAAGTTAGGTCATCTAATGATTTTTGGATGTGCTACATATGCCCATAAAAAGAATAAGAAACTAAATTATAGATCACAAAAGTGTGTTTTCTTAGGCTATGAAGAAGATGCAAAAGGGTATAGGTTATGGGATGGGGAGTCAATTAAAGTTAGAATTATAATTAGTCATGATGTCATCTTTAATGAAAAATCATTTTCATATAAAGCTAATAATTCTAATGTAGGTACATCTAATTTTTAAGGAGGTTCTCACATTGAGGTGAAGAACGCTACTCCTGTTGATCCTCCAGACAACATGAGGATGACACTTCTCTCAATGATCTTGAACTACATGCATATGTCAAGATCAAGATCATGATACTACTGAGGTTTTAGATAGATCAAATCATGATGATCTAGCCAATTACAAATGGCCTGAGATATGGATAAAGGAACTGTAAAACCTAAATCTAAATACTCTTATGCCGATTAAATCTTTATTGCTTTAGTAGCAGGAACTGAGATTATGGGAAAGAACCTGGATGACTAAGAGGCAACAATTACTTCTAAAGAGAGCAAGAAGTGGTTGTCTGCTATGTAAGAGGAGATGAAATCTCTAAAAGCAAACAAAACTTGGAACTTGGTGCCAAATCAGACAAGTAAAGGTTAATTGACTGTGAGTGCGTATTCAATATTAAAGAAGGTATGACTTCTAACGATCCTCCTACGTATAAGGCTAGGCTTGTAGCCAAAGGCTTTACTCAAAATGAGGGTGTTGGTTTTCATGAGATTTTTTCACCTGTATTTAAGTTTAAACCAATTCAAATTATGTTATCTCCAGTTACATATCATAATTTAGAATTAGAACGAATGGATGTTAAAATTGCTTTTCTCCATGGTGAATTACATGAAATCATCTACATGAATCAACTTGCCAGTTTTGTCAGTATAGTGCACCCTAAATATGTTTGTTTGTTAAGTAAATCATTATATGTTTGTCTCAAACAATCTCCTAGACCATGGTATAAGAGATTTGACAATTTTGTACTTAGTCTAAGTTTTAAAAGAAGCATGTTTTAGTATTGTTTTTACTATGTATATATTGACGATACTCCTATTTACTTACTGATTTATGTAGATAACATGTTGCTAATATGTAAATCAAAAGATAAAATAAAAGGTCTGAAATTTAAACTAAATTCTGAATTTGAAATAAAGGATTTAAGATGTGCTAAGAAGATTTTAGGAATGAAGATCATTAAGGATAGAAAAAATAATAACTTAAAATTGCATCAAAGTACTTATCTAATGAAAGTAGTCTTTACATTCGAGGTTAATAACTGTAAAAGTGTTAGTCTTTCATTTGCAAACTGTTTTATTTTAAGTAAATCACAAAGTCCTAAACTTGAACAAGACATACTAAAAATGGATGAAATACCTTACTCAAATGCCATAAGTTCGATCATGTATGCAATGATCAGCACTAAACCTGATTTGTCATTTGATGTCTCATTACTGAGAAGATTCATGTCAAATCCGAGAGATGATCATTGGTTGGCTTTAAAATGGTTATTATGATATATTAGTAGTACTTGTAATCTTGGGTTAAATTTTTCTAGGTGGACTAATGATTTAAACCTAGTTGGTTTTGTAGATTCTGATTTTGTAGGTGATCGTAATACAAGGAAATCAACGACCTCTTGTCAATTCTTTCTTGGAGGGAATTGCGTAAGTTGGAAGACTCAATTACAACCATTAGTTGCTTTTTCATCAACTGAAGCGAAGTATGTGGCAGTGACTGATGTTTTTAAAGAAGCAATATAGTTATAAGGTCTTTTTTAGAGAAGTAAGAATTTTTGAAGAAATTTATACAGTTTTCTCAGTTAGTCAATCTGCTATTCATATGAGTAAAAATCTCATTCATCATGAACGTACGAAATATGTGTATATTAAAATTCACTATGTTCGGAATCAGATTGCTCTCGGGACACTTCATATAGCCAAAGTTCCAACTGAGGAAAATTCTTCAGATATAGGAACTAAGATTTTTACTGTGACAAAGTTCAATCACTGTTTGAACTTACTTCTCATGAGGTGACACTATTGAATTCGGGCTATGAAGGACTTCTGAGATGGGGACCATTGGGGTACTAGTGATGATATGAAATTTTTGGACTGAAGGTGGAGTCTGTAGTTGTATTTGAGGTGGGCCCAAAATCTAGTTGGCCCATTCTTTTTCTTATGGATTGTCATTTTTGGTCTAAAACCTGAAACCCATTACTCTATCGGGTTTTAGAGCGGGTATCGATCTGGGTCACTATTTAAGTGATGTAAGCATTCACTTAGGGCACGATTCATTCTTGGTTTTTCCTGGCTGGATCTATGCGCCTCTTTCTCTATGAGATGCGATTATGGTTCTTCTTCTCCATGTGATATCATACTTCTTAGTTTGATTATGTGATGTTTGATCTTACCTATTATATGATTATTGTATGATATTATGTTCTCCTTTGATTTCTTGAGATTATTGATAGAAATCTGAGGTTAGGCTCGATCAGTGTTCTTAATCTTTGAGTGCGACTTCTCTAGTGATTTTCATGATTAATCTCTATTTGATTGTATAATAGTATATGGCTTGTGACTCAAACAGTTTTTTTCTCTAAATTTTATGAATTTTATGTAAGTATAAAAAGTAAACTTCAAATCGAATATAAAACGACATAAAAATATGTCATGTTAGTTTTCAAGTGAAATTTTTTCAAGGGGTTGTGGTTTTTTTTACTCTCTATTTTAAGTTTATTATACAAAATTCTCTATATTTGTGAATATTTTGGGTTAGTTTATATTGTATTTTACATAATAATAACATTATTATTTTATTAAATAATAATACAATAACTTAGTAGTGATGGTATCTCACTTAAAATCTAGTAGTTCAAGACAGATAATAACAAATACAATTTCTTTCCATTTCATTATGAGTGCAAATACAATTAATGTATCTAACATATTAAATAAATTAATTATAAAGATTTAATCTGAGATTAAAATTAAATTTAATACATCAATTAAAATTAATAATAGATAAATGATTCATATTTTTTAAAATATGATATTTATAATTGGTGACTAAATTTGTATCATACCATACATACACGTGTCTCTTCCGTGAAGGTGCAAATCTATAATATAACATTCTTTCGTCGAATCTGGATAAATCGACGAAATTGGGACCCACTCCATGTCCATTTCCGTTACTATTGCGACGACGACTTCCGTGAAAGCCTGGTCCCCTTTGCTGTATCTCATAACTCGGAGCCTCCTGAACTCATTCGGACCGTTGACAAATGCCACTTGCCACCTATCACTCTCTAGATGGCAACACATCATTACAAGATCAGAACCGATACTCGTCATTAACTTGGTTCCGGCCCCCTGGGGCACTTACCAATTAACACTATATTGCCCCATGCTAGAGTTGGTTAATACATAAACGCCCCAAGTGACTGTTGACTTTTGTAATTATTGGTCTTTGTAACCTTTGAAGAGCCGACATGAATGTGGAAGAGTGCCTTCTCCTCGCCGGGAAGCCACCCTCCCTACTCTCGACTTGCTGGTGGTTCAGGGGCGCTAAGAGAAAAGACAGTTAGCAACTCTTTTCTCTTAGCGCCTCCCCCTCCCCCTAGATTAAGAAAGTTAGAACTTTTTCATAAGCAGAATGACTCACTACACAATTTACTCTATAATTTCAAAAGTAAATTCACTTTAAATTTACTCTATAAACACTACCAAACCGGCGCATTATTTCTATGGGGTATGCTTGATTACTAACGGGTTAGTTAAACTACCTCATGTTCTAGATCATATTATTATTTTTGGGAAGTAAATTAAGTTACTAATCTTTAGTAAATCTTATTTGTTTCACTAAATTTAACTTTCTTTCTGTTTTACTATATCCTTACTAAGTATTTTTTATTAGATTAGGAAAATAATAATAATAATAAAAATAAAATAAACCTAACAAGAATCAAGTTGGTAGCGGTTGGAATTCAAAATAGAAACATATCACATTTGAGTAAATCTAATATATCACCAATACGGTTGACAGTTAAAACGGTTAGTTGCCGTTAGAATTTGAATTTCGGGAATTCAAATATCTGACTGTTAAAGCAGTTAAACTGTTTTAAACAAAGAAGTGTGACTGTTTGTGAAACAGTATACTATTTCACGAACATGTGCCAAAATTTGCCTATAAATAAGAGAAACTTAAAGAGAACCAAAAAATACCAATCTTCTTCTCAGTTTTCGTACTGTCAGAAACCGAATATATTCCATAACAAAATTTCACTGTTGCTTGTGATCTTTTGTAAAGGCTTGTCATATCCCGAAAACTATTTTCACAGTAACCTAAAGCAATCTGGGAGGGTGAAAATATCATTTTTTGGAAAATGTATCTGTTACGTGTTTCAAGTCTTGATCCATTTAATTTCAACACCAAATCATTTATACTATACTTTTGCAAACACCTTAACCCTACCTATCTGAATGGAAACATATCTGCTCAAGCTCAACTATGTTAGACTTCTCCTAACTATCACTAACATGCTTTCTTCATCTCTTTATCCAGGTATATTTCAACACGTTTAGGAGGCTCCAGATTATTCACTTTTTTGTTATTATTATTTTTTTAATGTATTTTGATCCTTCTTTTATGTAGACCGTAACTTTTTCTCTTTCTAGATATGAAGTAATGTACGTGATTTGTAGTAAACATTGATTTTAAAAGTCTCTCAAATAAAACTTGGGTATACAAGAAAGGCGGATTTTACGATGGCTTTCAAAATTTATAAATTAGGAGTAAAATTTAAAATATTAAAATTCTTAATTTCCAGTTTCTTTTCTCATATATTTAAATTTCACCAATTTAAACTTTAATAATCAAATTTTCTACCATAAGTTTTCTAAAATTTAAGTTTCTATCCCTGTTAAAATAAAGTATAAAGAAATATAATAATTTTACTCCTTAAATTTTTTTATAAATATATAACTTATTTTTACTCTATTGAGGGCTTCGTCCTAATAATTTTTCTAATTTTTCTAAATTTATCATAATAATTTTTCTAAATTTATTATATCATCTGCTCTTACTATGTTGAGATCATAGATCCGCCAGTGCAAGAAATGTTCGTATTAAAAGATAGTTAAAATATCTAAAATAAAGCTAACTCATCTAAATCACAAATGTAGTATCTAAATAAAGATGAATTATTGGATAACTCGTCTACTATAAATCGATTAGTCACAATTATATATATTAATTTTATATATCATATCACTCATCACATCAACTCTGTGTACATACAATCCACCCAATGCATATAAAAAATTTTCCTAAACAAATAAGCTAAACTGACTTAGTAATAAAATAGGCATAGTAATTCAAAAAGATAATTTTGGTCAAAAATAAAAAAATCACAGTCTTTCCTTATGATTTATTGGATGAACTACAACATCATAGGTTTGGGTAACCGGCAAGGTTGTCTTAACAGTAGTAACTTATTGGATACTTTCATAACTTACTTCTAAAAATCACAAAAGACTGGTATTAGTAATTGAAACAGTCACGAAATAATTATTTCAACGAACAAGTTAAATTTGAAAAGTTATAGAATTATGATCATAAAATAGTTTTACAGAAGTTATGAAACTATAGTTACATGATCATGGAAGATGCATTTAAGCTATTTTTTAAATATCATAAGAATTTGTTTCAAGATGTAGGATATATATATAGTAAAAAGAAAACAATAAATAGTATACAAAGATGGTATATAATAAACAGTAATACAGTTAATAGAATCAATAAATAGAATCAAAATATATAAACGATAAAAAGTAAAATTAGAAACAGAATATATAAAACAAATTACGTACTAGAATAGCAAAAATAGAATGTTAATAAGCAGAGAATCAAACCGAAGCCTATTATGCAACAGTTTCCTTAAAACAAATTCACCTTCTCACATCAATATCGAAGGTGGAATGATGCATGTCTCCTAGGATACAATGGAGACGAATAGCAGCAGTGCACCACCGATACTATTCCGGCGAACTAAAAAATGATATGAACTCTTCTTCATTGGAAACTTAAAACTCTAGATGGAAGGAAAACTAAGGGAGATTTCATTTTCTTGGTGGGTTTCCAAATGGAGGAGGGTTGCCAATTTATAAGCTCATGAAGGGAAATGAGATTAATAGTAATTTAATTATGATTTAGTACAAAATTAAATCTGAAGAAATCAAAAATTAAACTCTACCCTTTCATCTTTATATGTTTTGCATGAGAGAAAAAAAAAAGCAGGTGAGAAGAAAAAGAAAGTGGGGCAAGGCGAGTGGGGTCATTTTCGGGTTGATATTTAGGATACATGAGTCAAGCCTGATCTAGTCTAGATTTGTAGCTCATGCAAGCCTGCGTAAGAGAAACTCTTTATAAATGTGCAATTCTATATAAATTTACAATTGTATATAAATACTCTCTCATTTTTTCTCATTTCCAATGTGAGACAACTTTTCTCATTCATTTTTTTATTTCAAACTATTCAAATGGTTGTATTTTGATATTTAATTTTTTATTCACTCATTAATCATTTTGAGCGTACCATATACCAATTCGAAACTCTCACAGAGGAAAATCCGAATCAATTTTAACATTTCATTTATACGGATTGGGCTCCACTCAAAATCGAGCATAAATATAATATGTTGAAATGCTAATTTTCCAACAACCCGGACCTATTCTTAATAGTCTCAAACCATGGTCGTTAGCTTCTCACATTTTGGGTGATCTTTATAAGGTTGTTTCTAATCTTTCCATTCTAATATGTTGGGAAATTCTGATGGCAATGAATGAAGCAATTTTTTAGGGTAAAATAATGAATGTCGCCCGAATAATTAATAAGGTAAAGGAATAACCTATGGATATTATTTCTTCTTGCTTGGTTCTCTACTCTCAGTCCGCTTCGGACAACGAAATCTTTTGTGAATTGGGATGTAGAAATTCTACTCGGAGGCATCGCTCTGCTCCTCTTTGTATTTGGAGAACATTAATTTTAGGTACGTATAAGTTAAATATGGATGTCCTTCATCTCTTCCTCTGGAATCTCAAGTTGCTTAGGGATTCCTCTAGATAGCGTGTTGTTGCTTTTTCCCGGGAATTACAATGTCCTGGAAGTTTCAATGCAGAAGTTTTGGGTCTCTTTTATGGTCTTCGAATCGCTCTTAAACATGGCTTCTTGCCACTAGTGATTGAAACAGACTCGAAAGCCATAATATAAACATTGCACGGTTTGGCAGCTTTGCACATTACTGGAATATAATTCATTTTTTATTCAAATATTTTCCTATTATCATTTTTCACATCTTTAGAGAATGCAATCTTGTTGTTGACTCTTTAACTTATTTATATATTTTTAATTCTTTTTTGTATTTAAATAAATTATCTCTTCGCGTTCCTATTTGGTTCTTGTTTACAAAACGACAAGAATTGAACCTCATTTATTAGGTTGTAAACTTTTTTCAAATTAATAAAACAGATTAGAGTCTGACTAAATTTCAAACTGATTTTCTCAAAAAGCTTAATTGCCTACAGTTAAACTACCACTTCCTTCTTTACAAAAAAATACAAAAAAATTATTTTGAGTTTGTAACTTCAAAGGGTACATTTGGTGTTGGACCATGCACAGGACCCCATGCATGCATGCATTGATAGACGTATATATATCATGGAAGAGATATATATATGTGGCTTAATTGCAAGCTATACTTAGTTACAAGGACATCTACACTTTACAAGCTACTTCTCATGATTAGGCGCATATCATATCTAGGAACAAAAGTTGAAAGTAATAATAACTCCACTCTTTAGATGACTCTACTTTTTAGATGTGATAATAACATTAATAGAAAGTAAAAATGAAACCTTCCTTTATAAACTTTTGTTCCAAAAATTATGCAACATCAAACGTGTTTAACATCAGGTGAAGTGTCTTTCCTTGTTGCAATAATGGAGGTAAGAAGTTGACCACATTTACCACGAGCCATAACTTTTTGACCAAACTTTTAATATCTAAATATCTGATCTCTTATAAGGATCCATTTTGAATTTAAACGTCTTAATAATGTAAACAGAAAAGTCTCATATGATATATAAGACAGAATTATCAAACTAAATAGATCCTAAATTACGAACCACTTGTTCAACATCCTTATCAAAAAACTATACACAATTTGACAGCAAATGAGAACCCTAAACGTTTGATCAAATCTCTTTCAAGTCCTATTTCAATAATGATACTTCCATCAAATCAACAAACACGTGATAATTGCCCATACAAGTAGCCGAATTGATCTTTCTTATTTGTGACGGCTATAATTTAGGCTTGGGCTTGATCTGCTCTCATTTTGATTTCTGTGGGCTAGCCCCACGATCCATTCAGAGGACAATCTTTCTAGAAAAGAAGTGAGGAAGAATCTGCACATGGACATTCAACTGTCGGAATTGGACTGGGTTAACATTCATGCATTTACGATCTCATCCGTATACAGAACTCTCGAATGAAATTTACACCAAACTTCTTTCCTTGTTTTCCGAGCTCGCTTTTAAACATAAATAAATAAATAAATAGATAAATAGATTGTTAAATGGATCAATCATAATTTTAAATATTTTAGATATTACGTTGGATTATTTATACTATGTAATTAAATCCAATAATTTCTCTTAAATATTTTATTTTATGAAAATTATAATAAATTATCAATATTTTATTTTTTTTAATTATAATAAATACCTAAAATTTTAAATATGATTTTTATGATATAGCTGAACCTCATAAGCTTGAGCATTATTAGTCTCCTATTTGAAAAATATCTACTATATGTTAGTATGGTTAACATACCGTGCACGTATTTGCTTTCTTATTAATACGATTAGAGATACCTAGCCTATTTAATGTAATTTCTTTGCCAACTTAATATAACAATTATCATTTTTCCTCTCTTGCTTTCTCTCTTTACTTTGTTTTCTCTGTTCCATCCATGCTATCAGAGTGCGACCAATTTTCTTAAATCATGTTTTTTGATTTCTTCCGCCTGAATTGACTCTATTTTTATGTAATTCATTATCTATTCTTGCTCGTTCTTTGATTACAATTTCTCATTGTTCACAATGAGAGATGATAACTTGTCTGATGGTTCTGGTTCACGTTCTGGTTCGAAGTTGCCTGTGACAATTCATGGAGCTAGGAGGCTAAGCATATTGATCCATACCTGAAGCTGATTTCGCAGATTGATTCGGTCAGTCCTCTATACAATCACTCCTCAGATACTTCGGGATTGGATCTTATTACTAATAAGCTGACTGGAAGCAAGAACTATGGTATTTGGAGTAGATCTATGAGGTTAGCCCCAATTTTTAAGAACAAATTAGGTTTTATTATAGGTCAGTATCTTAAACCGAGTTTAAATTCTCCTTTCTTTACTACTTGGGAGCATTGCAATGCAATGATCACCTCATGGATTTTGAATTCTTTATCTAGTGAATTGACCAATGATATTATCTTTGCATCAGAAGCAAAAGATCTTTGGCTAGATTTGAAAGAGATATTTGATAAAGTCAATGGATCTAGAATATTTTCTATTCAAAAGGAAATTGTGATACTAGATCAAGGAAACTTAATTGTAATTGCCTATTACTCTAAGTTGAAAGCTCTTTGGGATGACCTTAGTTGTTCTTCCAACTTGTCAATATGCTTCCATAACTGCTTTCAAGTTCTTTGATCAACAATAGTGTCTTATCTAGTTCTTGATGGAACTAAATGATGGTTATATTACTGTTAGGAGCCAAATCCTAATGATGATACCTCTTCCCACAGTTAATGATGCATTCTCTATGATTAATACATAAAAGTATAACATGACAGTAGCCGACATGAATTACAGGTCATTTGAGTCCACTGCATTGTATGGAAGTAATCCTTAGAAAGGCAATTTCCAAAGGAATAATTCTTGTAAGAAGGTTGAATGTGAATTTTGTCACATCTTTGGCCATTATAAGGAGAATTGCTACAAATTGATTGGTTATCCTCCTTGATACAAGCTTAAGAATCCTAGGAATATAGTTCTGCAGCTTGTCTAGAATGATAGAGCAAATACTGCACCAGTCACTCATGTTGTTAGTGTGACAGGTTTGAGTTTCTCTTCTCAGAATGCTTGGATTGTTGATACTGGTGCAACAACGTATATGACTTGTGATTTCTTTGTTTTACTTTCACTATTTGCATGTGTTAATAATCCATCTTCTAATGTGATACTCCCTAATGGTCAAACCACTAGATCTACTCATTTAAGATTTGTTCATGTCTCTTCTTCTTTAACACGTAAAGAAGTTCTCTTTGTCCCTCAATTCAATTTCAACTTACTGTCATTCCTCGTTTAACATTTGAATCTAACTATTTTGTAACCTTTTATACATTGTTCTATGTATTTCAGGATCATACCACTGGGAAAATCTTAGGGATTGGTAAAATACATCATAGCCTATACTATCTTCAATAATCCTTTAATATGCCTCAAACATTATTGAATCTTTCAATTTCTAAATAGTCAATTTTCAGCTTTTTGTGATAAGCAAATCTCTTGCCTATGACGACACTCTAGATTTATCTATATCTCTTTTTCCAAACTACAATGTATCCCCTCTCTAAAGGGTCTATTAAATTATAATGCAATTACTTAGTGTTCTATTTGTCCACAAGCAAAACAAGCTCGATTTTCTTTTTCTTTAAGTACTTTTCCATAGCTACTTTTCCATTTGAGCTATTACATATATATGTATGGGGTCCATTTAAAATACCATCACACAGTGGTACTCTTTTCTTCCTTACTGTTGTTGATGATCATAGTGAAGAAGTTTGGACACATTTACTTCATTCTAATGGTTCTGAATTTTTTAAACTTTGAGTGTGCTTCCTTTTTTTCTTCTTTTAGAATCATACATCAAAGTTCTTGCAGCTATACTCCATAATAGCATAATGGAACTAAAATATAGACATCTTATAAACGTAGCTAGAGCTCTATGAATACAGCCTAATGTTCCTATAAGGTTCTGGGGAGAATGTATTGTCGTTACAACCTTTTTGGTTAATATATATTTTTATCACAATTAAAAATATTACATCTTTTATTTTTTTCAGTTATCCTTTTCGTATTTTTATTTTCGCTATTTCTTAATTTTGTCCTTTAGATGTTTTATCTTACTATAACCGAATAGTTTCCTATAACCCTCCACCTATATTCACCTCCACCTACGTCGGGCCGCCACCTCCATTCATCTCCTCTAGCGCCTAATGGCCCATCCATCTCCATAGAAATTTACAGTCACATGATAATAGCTTATAACTGGATAATTCCTAGTTGAAGTCACTGATGGAGCCAGGGGGGAGCTTGTGGCTAGTGCTGTAAATATGACACGACTCATGCTGTGCTTAATTTTTACCGTGCCGTATTTTTTTTTTTTTTGGGCACGGCAAGAATCCGCGTCGTGCTCGTGCTAACCCAAATAAGGGAAGTGTATATGAGCATGACATGGAGATCTATGGGCTTCTTACTAGACTGGCCGCTGCTCTCAACCTCTGCCCTAAATTTTTATCCAAGTCAAATTTAAGTTTCATAGCTTCTTTTTTTTGGCCCCTCATCTCAAATTTAAGTCAAATTTTTGGGCTTAAGCTTTCCCCCCACGCCCTTACTGTTTCTTCACGTTTTTTGCTCACCCTAAATAATTTTATTGGCTCCATCCCTATTATACGAAATATTTAATTTATTAATTCTAACTCTTATTTTTAGATAACCAGATAAAAAAAAAAAAAAAAAATATATATATATATATATATATAAAATAGATATTTCAAATTTACATATATCTTAGCTAATCATTATGTTATTTATGTATACAAATAAATATTAATTAGTTTTTTAGTTGAGTTCATATGTATAAGTATATCACTCTTCTCGAGCACTCCTTTCTTCAATAGAAGAGATGCAGGGAGGGGTTGGGTTATGGAATTTTGCTGCTTCGAGGTTTTCTGTCTTTGGTTGTGTCCGAGTCTTTCTTGTCTATACGTGGCTGGGTTGTTTTCTCTTCTGTTTGTTTTGTTATTTGTTTATTTTTTCCCTGGGCCTGGCTTTAAGTTTGGGGTCTGGCCTTTTCTTTTTGTTATTTGTTTTGAGTCTTTGCTTCTCTTTGGTTTGGGGCTTTGGGTCTTTTTTCCCTTAGATGTCTTTTTTGTGCTCTTCCCTTTCTTTTTTTCTTCTTAGATCGAGAGGTTTTTTGATGAAACTTTTCTATCTTATCAGTGGCAGAACTAGAAGAAAAAAAATGAGTACTTATGAAATTATATAGATTTAAACTGTTATTTTTGTCCCTGTACTTTTCAAAATGTTCTATGTTCTTCCCTATGGTAATATTAAATAATAAAAAAACAACTTTTAAAGTTGTATTAATACTACATTAAATTAACAGATGATACATAAAAAAATATCATTAATATCCTTAAAATGATAGTTGAAATGCTTGTATTGAAATTGAAAGTGGTAAATATTGAAATATTAAAGAGAAAAAATAAATTTAATACAAATTTGTGAATTCAAATACAAAATACAATTAATTTTTAGGATATTAACATTGTTCATGATGTGAGATGTTTTAATTTTAGTATATATAGATTTTAGATGTTATTTCTTAAGTTTTCATTTATAAAGTTGATTTAAAGAGTTAATTTAATTTATTTTAAAATTTTAAAGATGAAATTGAATTATTCAAAATTTTAAGGATAAAAAAATAAAAAAAAACAGTAAAAGTAAAACTTAAATGGTAAAAATGCTATTAACTTATATATATATATATATTTAATTAGTGTAAATTAAGTTGGATTTAGAACCCGTGCGGGTGCTTCCTAGCTTATGCCACGGAAGGTTGGTAGAACGTCCATGCATGAGTACGTGGTCCATGCAAGTAGTAGGGTTTTTGTTTGTCTTCTCATTTAATACTATTTTCAATGTTTTTGTTATGTTTATTGATTATTTATTTTTTTTTTCTTTGGGACAATTTTCATGCAATTTAGTGTTATAAAGTTATAATTAGTTGGGCTTTTATTTTTCTTTTTTATTACAATTTTTAAAATTTTTCTTATAATTATTTTTTTTTTCTTAGGACTAGTGTATCAAGTTGCTATGATCAACTCATGCAATTAGCATCGTCCGTTTGGCATAATTTGTATATTCTTCAAAGATTTCAAACACAATCTCGACTTGACTTCTAATTTAAACTCACTATACGCTCAAAGACAAACATAATAAAAATAAAATAAGAAAATAAAAATTATTTAGACGGATATAACTCAATATAAAAAAAACTGGTCCCAACTCCCAAACACGGCTTTCCAAATTGTTCAACTTTTCGAGGCAAACATTGACACAACTGTTAACTTTTTATTCATCACATTCATGTATATAAACAGGATCCAGAAAACGATGCTAATATAATATAGCACGTGTATAATTGTTTTGTTAAGAGAAAAATGTAGGCATTTTTTGTTTTACCCGACGAAAATTCGTTGCGATTCTGTAATGAAAAAAAAAAAAAAAAAAAACACGTGCATGTCTAATTTTGGTTAAGCAAGAAACCGATATGAGTTTTGAAAGTTTTGAAAATTTTCCAATTATTGTATTTGCTTTAAGGGATAGGCTCTTCCTTTAACTTCAATATCAAAATATTTAATCCTGAGTTGAAGTAATTTAAGAAAAAGTTGTATAAACAGTGACACTTTACATACGTAGATCTCACATCAATAATGTAAGAAATTTTTATTCGAGTTCAAAAAATTAAAATTTTCCACTAATCTTTTAAGACTAAACTGAAATTATGGTGACAATATCTCATGCATGCATTATTAGAAATTTTATGTAACTAATATTTATATAAATTATATTATATTCTATTGAAGAATATATATAAATAAAGTATATTTGAATTTGTCATTAATTATATATCTAAAAATAATTTTTAAATTCTAGAATTTCTCGATATGTATCAGTGTTTACATGAATACTTAAATTAGAGCTTTTTTTTTTTATTATGGCAAAACTTTAGTTAACTCTTAATGAGATGACTTATTGAGATTACTATTAAATATGGACCTAGCCGATATATAAAAATATCAAGTAGGTCATCCTATTATCTATCACCACTTTACTTAAGCATCAACTATCGTCCAATTATATTTAATAAAATATAAGATACGCTAAAACTCATAATTAAAACTGATTACATAATTGTATTGAGCTCTCAAGCATATCCCCTAAACCAACAATATTACATAGCTCATTTTTATAAAACATGAAATACTAAATTAATGTTAGACTCAGTTAGAAAAATTCTAACATTCTCCAACTTGGGCAAACATTAATTTAGTTATTTTATAAGATAAGTTACTTTTTAAAAAAAAGACTCGAGTTAAATTATTTATAAATTTTATGTGGCCATAATTTTAAAAATAATATAGTCATGTAGATATATCTCTAACCAATCCAGTCCAATAAAGTAATTAATATCATATCAAATGAGTAGTTACATCATTTAGCGATATAGGACTTCTATGGTCACAAATGCTAACTAACTTTATTGATATAGATCACAACGTGGTAGTATAACAATAAAATAAACATCTATAATGTGATCTCAAATATACTATTTTTGTATCGGTTCTCTTTATAGCTTCAACAAAAAGCTATCTAGAAAAATTGATTCCTCTTTCTCAGGATACTTAAACAATAAGTGTTGGAAAATGAATCTCGGATTTTAACAAAAACTATGTATGTCTCAAATTATCTTCTAGAGATTTTCTAACTTATGTCATTCATGAGACATACTAAGTTAACAAACAATTATACTTAAGATTGATACCAAATCTTAATATTTTTTCAATCAAATAACAGGTTATAACTAGACCTGCAGATACATATTACAATATCAATTCACATATGATGATCCCTAATAAATTCGAATCATTTCACACAACACATGTAATGGACACAACTCCCACAAATCAAGCAAATCAAGAGACCTTTAAATGCACATATAATAAACATGTCACTTAATGGCTATATGTCTCTTTACCATATGATGTCATAGTATCTAAACTTAAACAATTAAGCTCACATAAAATGAAAATATATCTTTAAAGATTAATTATAATATACCAAATTTTAGCAAACATTAATGTTGACCCTCTTTGAGCAGAGAATACAACATGCTATTGGTTATCTCTCTCATGAAGCGGATTAATGATAATTCTTAACATTCGAAAAGTTATCCCATTTGAGAAGATAAACCTTCTAAGCCAATATAGCTTATACTTTTATGCTTCATACACCTTTAATTAGAACACACAATAACTTTCTTTGGGTAGACGATTGTATGTATTAACTAAAGAATATCTCATACGAATAAAATATAAACACAAAATGCCTAAGAACTATATATATGCTCAAGACCATTAAAATGAGATATCAAAACAAATAATATACCTCATAGGTCACTAACTCTTTAATCGTTGCATTTAGTCATCCATTTCCAATCATAATATAACCCACATAATTTCATCACATACATATATAGCTAAAGGTCGAGAGATGTCAGCAAACTTACTTCATTGTCGAGATCATATCGAATAAACCCCTCTCGAATTATGTATCAAACTTCCATAAAGTTGAATGTTTGTTATATACGCTCATAAAACGAGGTCAAATTAGTATAGTAAGGAAAGATTTAATTTAATTTACTAATTAAAATAAAATGGACCACATCACCGTAATATGCTCATCCATGTAACCATGATGATAATCACAATGTTTCCTATCGAGAAACCTCCATAGGTGTTACTCTCCTACACTTTTAATGATCATAACTCGAGAATAACTATTGCAAATAGTATCGTTAAATTTCCTAGACTCATAAACCATTTCAAGACATACTTTTGATTAATCTCATTATATTTCATTTAATTGATATAACCATTCAAACTAAAGTCAAGCCAATTATTTATCCAAATGCAACCTTTTATTTTATCAATTTCAAGATTATACATGTATATCAATAACATACATATTTATGTTCTAATACATAAATTCATTAATTATGTATTTTAATCTCACAATAAAAATTATATTCATATGAATATATTATACATATCAATTGAGAGAGTACACATTTCATATAAACACATTACACAATATATTAATTTCTCATGAAATTAATTTTCAGGAAATATGCATGAAAATTGAAGGTGAGATTGATAAACCAAACATAATACATAAATAACTCATAATAAATTCCATATGTGTCGTCATTTTGTGTCTAATACCTTTAACTTATAGAAACTTTCCTTGAGAATGCAATGGTGGTCTCGGATCCTCCATCGGATGTTGCACGCGCCCGCACACACCACCCTATGTGCGTGGGCTTCATTTTCACTTTACTATTCATCATCTTCAGCCTGATCCATATGTAGCCCGACCCGTTCATTGCTTATATTTCGTCCCATTACAATCTAAATTAGGGTTTTCGTTAACTCTATGATTTCCTTACGAATTCTTTTAATCAAGGTAAGTTTATAAACCTAATTTTTATTTCTAATCCATCAATTTAATCAAAACGTTTCAAAACTTAACAATGATTAAAGTTTAATGCACTGGTATGAATCCAAGAACTCTAAATTCTTAGATCTTAATCTAACACGATAATAAGACCAAATCTCAAGGGTATATCGATCATGAATAACCTATAAATAAGTATAGATCCGATTTTGAATATCCAACTTTATATGTATTCAAATAATATTCACTATCCAATCTCATTTTACTGATTTATTTATTTCAACCATAAATATGAAAATAACATGTTGGATCGTATTTATATGAACATGCATATCAAAAATATAATCGAGCATGTGTATGATCAATCATTCAATTTCAACAACATATAAAGATGATGATTATATACCATAAGTTTACTATGATCTTGAATCTAAATACGATAGGCTCTAATACCACTTGTTAGAATTTAAATATAGCTAATATTTATATAAATCGCATAGATTCAAAATACAGATTGAAAAAAAATATAAATAAAACATATTTAAACTCGTAATCAATTGCATATTTGATAATTATCTTTAAGAAATAAAATTTCTTGATACATAGCAGTGCTCACATAAAAACTATAAGCTAGAGTTTCACTCTATCGTAGCGAAACTTTAGATGACTCTCGAGGGACGAATCGTTAGGATTAATGGTGAAGATGGATCAAGTCAATGAAAAAAATTTTCAATTAATAATATGTTAAATTATTATGTATCAAAGGCTCATCTTTTACCCTCGATCTATTTTTCTTCTTTTTCATAGGCGAATATGTATATATAATATGGTATGTCGCTTCTACGTAGATAAGGGTTATTTGAATTTTGGATTTTGAATTTTGATATTAACGGTCAAAGTAAATAATGGCCAGCTTAATAAGGTTGTGCTTTCAATTATTCCTAAAGCCAAGTTCGTTAATGAAATTATCAAATATTAGTTTCATTTTCTATGAGTTTGTAAAACACCCTAATATTACCAATTTACAAGTACTTCTTACTCAAGTTTGTCATAACATAAATATTTTGTTTAGACTGATAGTACCTCCCTGTCATTTTTTTCAAATGTTGCAAACCCCTCCACTTTCACAATTTTCTGTAACGTACTGATGACATAACATTTTAAACTATTATTTTTTCTTATATTTTTTATTTAATTTTAAATATTTCATTTTTACCAAAAAAAAATAATTCGAGAACTCATATTTTCTGAGAAAAATTGAGTTTCCAAATTTCTCCGAAAAATTATGGCTTCATCCAAAAAAATCTACAAGCTAGTAGATAATTTGATTGTTTATAACATAATGACCGAAAATGCCGGTAATAGGGTCATTGAAAAACCACACGTCTATACTAGCTGAAACCGCCACGTGTCCAATCTTATCTTCCTCCTCCTCCCCCCCCCCCTCCCCCTTTAAAATCGGTTGCCCTTTCCCTAAACCTAAAAACAAATCCTCACTTTTTTCATTTCTGCCACTTTTCCCTCCCTCGCTGTCTCTCTCTCTCTAAAATGGCGACCACTCTCCTTTCTTTCCAAGCAATCGGAATCCGTGCATGTGCTACTTCCGATAATCGGAAATCAGATCACCACCGCCGGAAAAGCTCCTCCGCATCAAACTCCGCCTGGTGGAGCCCACTCTTCGGCTGGTCTTCCGAACCGGACTACATTGGGGATTCAAAATCCAAAACCAATTCTCTAGACAACACAGACAGAAGTTCCGAGCTGGATCTTGACCAGAAACCTTCGCGGACTCGTTTTACTCCCGGCTGCTTCACAGCAGAGAAGGCTAAGCAGCTCCGGTTGATGACGATCGAGACGGAGTCCTTTCACGACGCCATGTACCACTCCGCCATTGCATCTCGCCTCGCCTCAGAGTTCAGAAACAGCTCCGATCTATGACCTCAGCCGTTCTCCGACGGTAACTGTGATTTTTCAGCGCTTTACGAAACTACATTTTAAAATTTGTGATAATATTCTAAAATGTAATTTGTTTTTGTTTTTATAATTGATGTATTCTAGTTGATTTATGAGGATTAGTTGTAATAAATAGTAATATAGTATATACTTCTGTATAGTGATGAATATTTTGCTTGTAGCTAGGGAAGTTGATAATCAATTGCTGTAATTTTATTTTTTATACGAAAGTTTATTATGGTAAGATCTCACGAATTTATCTTAAGGTCTGCATTTTTTTGTTATATATATTTATATATATATTTAAATTATGGAAAATTCTTTCAATTCAGATACAAACTATTTTTGCTAAAATTGATATGTAAAGACAAATCCTTCGGAATCAAGATCGTCAATTTAATGTTTGAACCACTTGACTTAACCATATGTCGTTTTCAAACAAGCTTAAAAGAGTTACGAGACTTTTCAAATCTAAACAAACAACTAGCCAAATCATCGGCGCCGACCTTCATTTATTTATTTTTCCTTTCTCTAACATAATTATGATTGATTTCCCTATATTCTTCTCCCTGTATAATTCAACTTCACTTATTATATCTCAGGTAAGTGTATTACCACTGAGTTACTATTATACAAAACCTTCATTTATCCATGGGGTGGATGAGAGATCAAGAGTGGGTTGATACACTGATAAATTAGAAATCCAATTAAACGACACGTCGGAAGTTGATGAGTCTCCTGTAAGCTCAGAAAGTGGTCCGACTATTATATGGGCCAATGAAGCAAAGCCTAAAAGACTTGTTAAGTCTAGCACGAATCAAGAAGTGAATCCAAGTCAGCTTAAGAGTCCAACGGTTCACTTGACAAAATTGAACTAGTTAGAAGCAGTTAAAGAACAGTTGCAACAGTAAACAAAGCTGAAAGAGTATAAGATGTATCTTGTCTTCTTCTTCCCAATTTCTCTATAACTCTCCCTCAATTTTTAGGAGTTTTGGCTTGACTCGAAGAAGGTCCTGTTAACATTTTGGTGCATCCCATTGTCATTGAACTCGCCCATTAATGGTAGAAACAAGAAGGAGAGAACAATTAGCAATCCAATCTCAGTTCCATGCACAAATATTTGGAAAGAACTGAAAGCCTATTTGATGAGACAGATATGGTTGGGCATGATTTCAGAACAGCCTCAGATTTATAATCTCAACTTGAGTGAGAGTAATTGAGGCTGAAGTAGGTTTGACAGATGTTGAGGTAACAAAGTGCGAAGATAAGATGATGACTGAGACTGATGTTAAATAGGGCATAGGGGAACATCAGTCAACATGATAATAGCTGAGCATGATAAAATGGCATCGGGTGGCGCTAAGGCTAGCTATTTCATTGCTAATCTCAGACCTGGGCATGGATATGCTGAAGGGTTGGACATGTGGAAAGCTACTGACATCTAAGTGGAGGACGCACCTCTGACGTGTCAAAATGAGGTGGTGCCGTTACACGCTAAGAGGACATTGAGTGGGGATCAAATCTCTCGTGCGTCAGACAGAAGGTGCGCTAATATCTATCATGTGGCAGGAAATGATCAAGACACTAGGATATGGGAGTAGGACACATGTAAAACTGTTTAGGATTTCTCAGTCTTGTCTAGTTATAAAAGCTAAATGATATAACAATAATAGGGAATGCACTTTTGGAGAAAACTAAGCAACTAATTCTATCAATTTTCTCTCTCACACTCCTATAAAAAACTAACTAGAGCATCGAAGCGAGGTTGCCTGACCACCACTCCGGCCACGACCACAATTTGTTTGTGATTGTAGGCGTTGATCTTGGAGCACACTGTATGTGGTGAAGCTCTTCGTAGCGGACAAAAATCCATCTCAACATTTTGACACTGACCGGGATAATGTCTTCACTTTGAAAAATTTTAACAGATCGGTACCCTAAATGAGAGTAGTATTAGAGTATGGAAAATTGTGAGAGAGTACAGACAAGAGAAAATGAGGAAGGAGAAAGAGAAGAGGACGATGAGTCCTCCTTCTCCTACCTGATGGAAGAATAACACATTCTGTAAGCACTACAAGAGACAACTAACACCTCTACAAACTCCTTCAATGCTCAATAGTGGAGTATACATATTGCAGGGCATAGGGAGGATGGAGAGGGGCTTGACGGAAAGAGTTTTCCAGGTGATCGAGCGTTCTATAGACGTAAGGATTGTAGAGATGAATAAACATAAATTGCCTCTCGAATAGAGAGGAAGAGAGAATAAGAGAAGATGAAGAGGAAAAAAAAAAGGAGTATGAAGATGTCGTAATCACAAGGGAAGAAGAAGAATGTAAGAAAAAGCAAATTATAAATTTACCCATAAAAATTTAAAAAATATTAAATTAACCGTAATAAAATGAAAATAATTATAATTTTTTTCCCATAAATTAAATAAGTTTCCACCTGGCTCCGTCCCTGCTTTAGGCATGGATTTTAATTAATCAACTCTTTGTAACTTATTTAAATAGACAAGTTTAGTTTTAGGATTATGCAGTAGTTGTAGTAGTTAGTTTCCTTGCTAATTTTCCAGTTTATCCAACCTCTAATGGTCATAAAGTTTGTAGTTTAAAATCAATGGAAATGCCTCAATCGAGTAAGACAATTTCAGTGTGTTTCAAATCTCTCAAATTGCTAAAAAAACCAATATGGTATTAGAGATTCTAAATCTTAAGAGCTTTCGGGAAAAACTAGAAAAATTCCCGAGCCATAAATTATTGTTCTCTCATGACATCTTCGAGTAATGTCTCTCTTCCTTCTTCACCAGTTTTTTCTACTGAAGACTAACAATACTAGCCAACAAAGATGATAACATACTTAAAGGCTTATGATTTATAGGAATAAGTGGAAAAAAGGTTTGAGGAACATGATGGGAACTACACCGTGCACCAAATAAAAACACACAAAGAGTTAAGTCAGAAAAAGGGCATTGCTGATGCACTATTCTCCCGAATAGTAGATGTTTTATCAGCAAAAGACGCATGAGGCTTTCTACAATTTGAATCCCAAGAAATTTGAAGAGTGAGAAGAATAAGATTCTTAAACTTAAGGAGTTTATGCGTTAAAATGACGGACAATAACCTTGTAGAAGATTATGCGTTAAAATGATGGATATCATAAATCGATGAAAATATTGACCGGAATTTTCACTCTTTGTGAAAATATAGTAAAAAAGATTTATATAAATGCTTGAAAATCTTGACTCCAAAATAGATGTTATAGAAGTCAAAAAACTTGCACAAAACGTGACAGAGCTACTTGGATCCCTACAATCAAAAGAGCAAATGCATTGCAGCTTGAGGTTCAGCATTTCAAGCCAAAACACAAGTTCAAACAAGCACACTCTAAAGGATTAAGAAAATAAATAAAAAATGCAGAAAGCAAGGAGGGTGAAAGAGAGAAATATCCTCCTTGTGTGCATGAAAACAAAAAAAACCAACCACCAGGACAAAACTTATTGGGTCAGAGTTCAATTTCACTTTCGAAAAATACGAAAATCCTCCAATCAACGTAATCTATAATCTATTCATTTACATATAAGAACTTTGAAGAATTCTCATTGTATTTAGGCTATGTTGTTTTCTATTTTTGGTCGTATTCTCCTATTTTCTTTGATAAATAAAGTTTTTATTTTTGTTTTAAAAAAAGAGGTAATTTCATAAAAGGGAGAAAAATGTAACAACCATAAATTCATTGAAAAATAATTTAATATAATACTAAATTAAATAAAATCAAAGTGAATTTAAAATTAAAAATTTGAGAATGTTAATAATGAGATTATTAAGTATATAATAAATTGAAATAATTTATTAACTATAATGTTTTGTAATTTTATTAGTACACTTGAGCATGATATTAGGGTAATTAAAAAATTAAATATTATTAAAATATCTAACTAATTAATTAATTAATTAAATAGCTAGAAAATGCCCTACTGGCTTAAAGGGCTTAGCCCAATCCCATAAGAGAAAGCTAAACTAGAGCCCAATCTAAAGGCCCAATTCAGACACCTTAAAAGGACAAGGTCGTGGGTGGAAATTAGGTTAATTGATCCCGAGAGAGAGAGATTAATTATTTCTTCCAATTGAAGTTTCCTCAGTTTATGTTAGAGTTGAGCATTAGTCGGATTTGATTCGATCCAATAATCCATCTGATTAGAGCCATCAAAATAAGTCTTGGTGCGATCATTTCCAATTTATGTATGGATTGAACATCTAAAACTAGAAATTATCATAGTGATTAAAATACATATAGATAGAATTAAAAGCACAACTATTATATACTTATAAAATAAAATCTGATTAACTTAATGTAGATATAGCTTTCAAGTAGCCATCTGATAGTGTGCCCACTTAGCATCGACATCATTAATGCCAATCATGAGTAAGGTCCATGAAAATTGATCTTGGACTTTGCCAGCATTGCCAGCACTATTTAGGCCTTGTGGGATGACCCCTAAAATAAGGGCACTGCCTAGTATCCAAACTTTCGGGGGGTCATAATGACAGTTCTTTAACATTACAAGGACCCATTGCCTCACTATGTTTGGAGATTGGAGTGGTAGCAAGATTATCGATTAATAAGAGTTAATTGCTAAGAACATTCGAAGTTATAAGAAAACTTTTTAATGGTCAAAAGGAGAGAAAATTAACTATATCCTTGTAGGTAATTATTATTATTATTGTTATTATTAGACATATTATTAATATTATTATACAATCAAGACTATTTGTTAAGTTAAAATTTGGATATCGAAGGGAATTCAATCTTTAAAATTTGGATTTCATATAAATTCCTATTGAATCAACTTTAGGGGTTTTGACCCTGATTTTAAAGGATTTCAACCATCGAATCCAGGTTGAAGCTTAAATTTCAGGCATACTACTTTAACTATACTGTTACTAACTAGGGTTAATGGTTCAAGTTAGTTCCTTAGCATCAGCTGAGCTTATTGTTATTGGATTCTACAATTAGTTACGCTAATACGCATTATGTATGGATGCTTAGTTGTATAAATAGTCTGTATACTCGTTAATAAAGTAAGATAGATTTTCATTTGGCCTACTTGAAAATCTGGTTTAAAATCTAGAATTTAAAGGGATTCGAAGGAATCACTTTTTAATCCGCTTTCAACTTAGATTGAGAGAGAGAGAGAGTGATGGTGGGTGGAAGGGCGAAGGAGTTCAAGCGGCCTTGGCGGCAATGGAAGGAAAAACAAACTTGAAAGGACATTATCTACTGAAATTTAATATATATCCGCGTTTGGGAATCAAACACAAATTTTAGTCTCTATTTAAGCAATTATTATTATTATAATTTTTTGTATAAATAAACGTTACAAATCACTCTACCGTATAGTTATAGCAAAGCAAACAGCACAAATAAAAAATAAATAAATTCTAACACGAAATTAGTAACAAAATTTTGAGTGAATTAAAATAAGAAAAATTTATACATTTTAATTAGTTAGATTATATGAATGTGAGTAAAATTTTACGGACTCCATACTGAGTTAAATTGACATTGAATGAACTTCCCAGGTAAAAGCTTTTCCATAAGGCAGGGAAAACTGACAAGTGTAGCTTTCCATGTCGGTCGGTGGTCCGTGATCAGTACTCATGACCTACATATCCAAAGCCATAGTTTTATTTTCATATATAATCAGGATCATATACGATATCATTACAAAAAGTCTGTTCAGTCGTTCTTCAATCCTGAAAGGGATCTCATTGCTATGATGCCGCTATCGTGACATCCGTCCCTTTTGGTGAAATAGTTATTACTTTTCTCTTTCAATCTTGTATATGTATATACTGGCAGGCATTTGCATGAGAATAAATATATGGGAATGTGATAGCTATAGGCTTAGCGCTTTCATGACAGCTGCGTGCTCATACACTGCACCATCTTAATTAGTTCGAAGGTCGCACTCAATTATTTTTCCCCAATTTAGTATCTAAAAACGAGGACTCTACCTGATCAGTGGTATTGCTTTCAAAGCCATTGGCATTTATCATACTCATCAATAATTGGCACGTACGGCAATGAGTTTTTAATAGGAATAGCGTTTCTCAAACTGAATATTAACCAGCAATTATATAGAAGGCGTTCAGTTCGTAAAGTTGCGTTTATAATAACGTTTAAGATAGCTGGAAATCTGAATCACCGGACAAAATGGAGGGTAGGAAAGGGTAGTAATTAATATTTATGAAAAATATTGTGACATATCATCACAAGAGACAGATATCGCATCATATTTTTATTTTTTTTTTATTTTTTATTTTTCAGAGATACGGAAATTGATCATCATAGCTAGAAGATCAGCAAGGGAACATAATTTTTAAAGAGAGGGGAGGGGGCGTCGCTCATTAGCTCGTGGTAGGGTAAGGACTAAGGAGCATGCATGCATGATGCATCTCTCTCATTAGCCCATGGTAGGGTAAGGAGCATGCATGCATGCAGGAAACAAAGTTTAATGTTCATGATTCGTTCGTTTAGTCATTCTACGTACGTAGAATATGTATGTATTTCGTGCAAACATTGGAACAAGACATATTTCTGTGAAGCAAACATGTGCTAGCCTGCCCTTAAACAAGATAGGAAAGAACTGTAAATTATTTATTACATGTCTTTTTGGTTTTTCACGTTAAGGCGGATGATAGGGAGACCTCAAATCTTTGTTTTGGCAATTACTGCAGTCTGCAGGTAGGCTGCATGCGTTTTATGATGAGTTGGATTCTCATGTGTTTCAAAAAAAAAAAATTTCAATCTCCGACCAATCACCTGAAAGCTCGAGAAAATGTACATGTATTGTCCTTATATATCATTGTGCCCAGTCTCACTTTTCCATGACTCTTTTACAGTTGTAATTATTTCATACTGTTTACGAGAAGAAATCTAATTATTTTATAAGCATTTACAGTTGTAATTATTTCATACTGTTTAGGAGAAGAAATCTAATTATTTTATAAGCACATAGTCCACTCTACAAAATATTTTAGAGAAAAAAAATAATTGAACTCTGGGAGAATGTCAAAACTAAAACTAAAACTCATTGTCAAAATATTATCTATTTTTGATATATTTTTAGAATTAATAAAACTACTTATAATCTGATTTTCTATTACTATACTCTCTGTAATTTATATATATTTAATAATTAATATAATAAAATATGTTTAAACATATTTTCTCTTTATGGTATCAGAGTTATTAGAGACGGCTCGTGATCAATCGCGGCACTAAACCAAATTAAAATTTGAGACTTATAAAATATATATTTTAAAAAAATTATTTATATAAATCATATTATTTCTTTTAGTAAATAAATTACTCTAATAAAATGTGTGAAAAAGATTTTATTAACTATTTCACTTTTAAATTTTCTTTTCATATTTTCCATGAAAATTGTAAAATATAATTTTAGTATATTATCAAATTTCAACAATTATATATATATATATAATAATAATAATTATTATTTAGAACCTCACAATATATAAAGTCCTAAACCACTGCCTTGTCTACAATAAAGTAGAACCGGCTCTGAGAGCTATGATACTCTAACGAGTTCAATTTTGTTTCAGATCTTACCATGGCCTCTAACAAAGGATCCGAGCCTTCTGCTACCGAGCTTATTGTCACCCCTACTGCCGCTCTTGCTTCAAAGGTTCTAACCGCTTGTTGGTCCTACCGGAATACCCCTTATAGTCGTCAATGCATGTCACTAACTACCGCTACAACTTACCTCATAAAACTATCCCTTTTGGCGCGCAAAGGTTGAGGAACTTCTCATTGGATATGATCTTCTGGGATATCTTGACGACACCTACCCGTGCCCTCCGATCAGCATCGAACTTAGTGTCTGTACCCACTGGATTCGTCAGGATAAACTCCTTCTATTAGCATTATTTCGATCCGTTTCTGCTACTGTCATGCCCATGGTGGCCTCCATTACCACCAGTCATGAGGCTTGGACCTATGTCCTCCGTCTCTATGCAAACTGATCTTGCACTCGTGTTATGCATATTAAGGATGACTTGTCTCTTGCAAGTCGCGACAATCAACCGATCTCCGAGTATCTCCATGGCATTAAGTCTAAAGTTGACGAAGTTGTTGTCATTGAAAAACTTGTTTCACTGGACGACCTAACTCTTTTTATCCTCAATGGTTTGGGTCTCGAGTATCGTGACATTGCTGGTTCGATTAGAGTTTATGAAATGCCCATGGCTTTTGAGGAAATTCACGATCTTCTTGTCTCCCACGAGGCTTATCTTCGTCGTCTAGACAATGCTGTTGGCTCTTTAGTCGCCACTGCCAACGTAGCCACCCGTAATCAGCCTCGCTCATTTAACTCACACCATCACTATTCTCATTGGATAGGAAATTTGCCTAAATTCAAAGGTCCCCGTGCATGTTCACGAAATGGACCTTCTCGTAATTGGACTGCCTCCAACTGGGCTTCCTTACCTTAATAGCCTCAATCATTTCATTGTCCCTCTTGTGATGTTGCCCAATAGGCCCATAGCCACAGATTTGCCTCACAACTTATTATTTGTCAATGGTGTGGGTTTAAGGGTCACGCCACCACCACTTGCCAAAAGCTCAACGCCATTGCTAACTGAGCCACTTGTTCATCTACTTCCCCTCATTTTGATTCCAATTGGCTCCTTGATAGTGGTGCTTCGCATCATATAACTTTCGACTTCTCCAATCTCTCTATTCATTTCGAATATGATGGAACATATGAAATACTAATCGGGAATGGCTCAAGTTTGAAAATAACGCACTGGTTCTTCTACACTTGCTCTTCCTACGAAACATTTTCAATTATCAAATGTCTTATATGTCCCTCGTATTCATAAGAGTCTCTTATCGGTTCATCATTTTACGAAGGCTAACAATGTTTCGGTCAAATTTTTTCCATTTTACTTTGTTATGAAGGATATAGCCACGGGGGATATTCTACCTTGCGGACCACGTGATCATGGCATCTATCATTTGGGTGTTCCACCACCGCACCACAAGCTTGTTTTTGTGAACGGATGAGTTTTACCGGATGACATCGCACTTTGGGTCATCTGCCTTCTAAGATTGTTTCTCATGTGTTTAAGAATTTTTCTTTACCATTTGAATGAGGAAATTTATTGTCCCATAATAATTATGTTTCTTGCAACTCTAATAAAAGCATGCAACTGCCTCTTTGTTATTCGTCACTTTGTAGCTTGCATCATCTTCATTATATTCATTCAGATGTTTGGGGGCCTACTCGCATCATCTCTCTTGATGGATATCATTTTTATGTTATATTTATTGATCATTATACGAAGAACATTTGGCTTTTCCCATTACGTGTTAAATATGAGGTTCTCGACATATTTAAGAAATTCAAGTCGGTAGTGGAAAATCAATTTGATTGTAGGATAAAAAATTTGTATAGTGATAATTGGGAGGGGGGGGGGGTGGGAGTTTAAAAAACTAAAGTTGTATCTTCTCTCTAATGTTATTAGTTGGTATACTACTGCTCCTCACACACCACATCAAAATGGGATGCCCGAGCGGCTTCATTGGCATATCATCCAATTGGGCCTCACACTCTTTCATCAGGCCCATCTCTTATCTACATTAATAGCTTACCAACACCTCTACTTTGTTTGTGAAGCTCATTTGAGGCTCTTTTTGGTAGGCGCCCCAATTATTTACCATTACAAACTATTAGTTGTCTTTGTTTCCTATGCTTGAAGCCTTACAATCATTATAAGTTAATACCGTCATCCCGTCCTTGCCTTTTTCATGGTTATTCCACTTCGTAAAATGCCTACATGTGTTTAAATCTTGCATCATCTCTGCTATTTCTCTCTCAGCACGTTAAATGTATGGAAACCACTTTTCCATTTAACAGCCCAACACATATGGTCCATCCTTCAGTTGTGGCCACTTGCCTCCCACACTATTGTGATCCATCCATCAGTATATCTCAACCTCTTCCATTTTGTAATCCAATTAATTCCATGGGTTCTTCTCCACCATAAGTTATTCCACAGAATCAATGGGCTATCTCTTGTGGCATATCATCATCGTCTCATCAGGCATGTCCCCTTCGGGCTTCTCTCTCCTCATCAGGCTTACAATCTATAGATGTATCACCTTCTACTTCATTAAATACAGTAGTAGTGCTACATGCTCCTGATACATCTTCTTCCCCAACAATGTTATCATCATCTCCTACGGCACCCACTAGTCCTCTCTCCCATGCATGTCCGCACTCTATGATAATCCGCTCCATTCGTGAGATTTTTCTCCCAAAGCAGATTAATGTCGTCTCCAAACATCCTTTTGATCATTCCTACCGAGCTTACGTGTGCCTCTCATGCCTTAAAGGATCCTCAATAGCATCATGCCATGGCCAACGAATTCAAAGCTTTACCCCACTACAAGACTTAGACTATTGGTCCCGTTCACAAGGCCCGAAATATTATAGGGTGCAAATAGGTTTTCTGGATCAACCGATATAAAGCCAAGCGTGTGGCTAAAGAATTCCACCAATGATCCAATCTCTATTACACTGAGACATTCAGCCATGTCGTGAAACTTGTCACCATTCAGACTATTCTCTCTCTTGTCGTCATGAAAGGTTGGTCCTTATGTCAATTGGATGTTAATAATGAATTTTTACATAGTGACTTGACTGAGGATGCATTTATGGATTAACCTCCTTGGTTCATCGATCCTTCTAAACCTAAACATGTATGTCATCGCCGCAGTTCATTATATGGCTTTAAATAGGCGCCACAGGCCTAATATCACACGTTAAGTCCCCGATGTCATCTAAGCAGTCTCTATCTCTATCATTCGGTACCCCTTTACCTAATGTCACACCTTACTGGCAACTTATCGGAGCCCTTCAATATCTCATGCTAACTCGGCCAAACATTGCCTTTCTGGTTAATCGCTTAGCTCAATTCATGCAAAGACCTGTCACTGGCCACTAGGTCGCAGCCAAAAGAGTCCTTCGATATCTTAAAGGAACTGTCTCTCATGGTATGCTCATTTTCCAATTGCCATCTCTATCCACCTTCGCTTTTATTGTCTTTATGGGCCCTAATCCTATTGCTTAAAGCACGAGAAAATAACGAGTTGTCACTCGCTCTTCTACTGAAGCTGAATATTGTGCCCTTGCATGTGCAGCAGCCGAACTAGAATAGATTCACAACCTCTTTAAACTTTACATTCCGCATGAAACACATCGTCATTTATCTCCACTTTGTTCGAGATCTTGTCGCTAAAAGTCGTCTCGTGTCCCATATCAGCACCATAGATCAATTAGCGGACCTGGTTAGAAAACCACTTCACCGCTCCCGCTTTTAACTTCTCCGAAACAAACTCGCCGTAGCTGATGGGTCACTAATTTCGCAAAGGCATATAACAGAATCACAATCATCATGATTCTCTCTCTCTTGATACATTCCTAGAATCAAGAAAACTACTCGTAATATGATTTGATATTACTATACTCTTTGTTATCTATATATACTTAACAACCAATACAATAAAATCTGTTCAAGCATATTTTCTCTTTAATATCTAATGTCACTGGAAAGTAAGAGACATAAAGAAGGGACAGAGTTTGGTTTCGATGGGACAAAACTTGTAATGGAAAGACGCATTAAAGTGTCATCTAGTATATCTTGTGTTGAGTTAGTTTCCACTTTTATCGTATGAAACATGTGCTAGAAATTTGAGCCAAATAAGCCCCGAGATCATGATACGCAGGGAAAATTACATGTAACTCCCCTAAGCTATAGTAATATTACAGGTGGATCTTTATAGTCTTATGAATTATAAGTAAATCACCTAAAATTTATCTAGATTACGAATAACTCTCGAAGTCAAATTTTCAATGTAGTTAACCGATTTTTAATTACTATTCTTACTTAGAAATTTATCTATTTATTATTTCATCCCCTAACCAATTTTTATTTCATTTTCACCCAAACCTCCGTTGATGGAGGTCGGGCTCGAAGCTCGAGACCTTCATTGGTGGAGGTCGAGCTAGAGCTTGACTTGCATCAATAGAGGTTTGGGTGAAAAGGAAAAAAAAAATTAGTTAGGAGATTAAATAATAAATAGAGAAATTTGGGTAAAATAGTAATTAAAAATTGATTGACTATGTTGAAAAATTAATTTAAATGATTATTTGTAATCTAAGGTAAATTTAAGAATATCAACTTATAATTTATAAACTATAATAAATTCACTTATTATATCACTATATTTTAAGGGAAGTTCATCTAATTTGCACTAATACTATATTCGGGGAACTGTCGCATAAATACAAAAATTGTCAAGGGAAGATAGAAAAATGTTAGATTATACATGCGCGACCATCGATTGCAGAGCGAACGCCATATTAAAACATGTTTGGTTTTTAACTGAATAAGT
Organism: Coriaria nepalensis; assembly: GCA_027186245.1. Lineage (NCBI taxonomy): Eukaryota > Viridiplantae > Streptophyta > Magnoliopsida > Cucurbitales > Coriariaceae > Coriaria > Coriaria nepalensis. The sequence goes on along the minus strand of CP114484.1, from coordinate 3,503,100 downwards.
GATATATCACTACTTTCGATTCACGAAGGAATTAATTGATGAAATGGGCCAAATGGCCAAGAAAAAGTACAAATCTAGAGTATATATATATATATTCTTTTGAAATATTTCATTCTGAGATTCAAAACCGAGAGGGATAAAAATGACTATGTTATTAGATAAGTTGAAAGTATAATTATCTTAAAAATGAAATATTCGGAGTCTTAAACCCTAATTCAACTGAGTCACCCACCACTTGAGCTACTCCTTGGGCTAGTTACATTAACTTACTGTTACCTAAATATAGGGAGCATATAATTAATTACGAAACGTATACTTTCATTTCCTTTGTCATTGACTTTTGGCTATATGCGCTCGTTGACAAATATAAGAAGTATATATATGATGAGATTTCATATAATAAGTTATTGATAAGGCAGATTCATGTCCTTCTAACATATATCTTAAATTCATTATCTCAACTTTCAGTTTTGACCAAGTAATGCGCATGCTCTTGCGTTATTCAAAAGCAATCTTCTTTACGGTCGATTCATTGACGACCTTCTCTAAGTGCGCATTGTATTAGTGCAATACATGAGCATCAACTATACTAACGACCCAATTAAGGTGATTATAATTATGGACATCATTATTTCGATGAAAACTCATGACCACATCTCATTCAAAATGGCGTTTTCATTGAGTAGCTATAGTTCCTTGAATTGCTTCACTCCATAGATGTATGATTGAATTGAAAGTCGATTCATTTCTTACATTATTAAAAAGAAACATTTCTTTATTTGATTATTATTCTAAGTGGGTGCATTTTACCTAAGTAATCTAATTATTGTAATCTGGAATTGGTCCATAAAGTTTTTTATATCTTATTTTCAATATTTTCTTATGATATCAATTTTAATAACTCGACTTTCAATATTTGTTTATTAACCTATAAGTGAAGGAACTTTAAATATCTTGAATCATTGAAAAGTATATCTTGAATCATTGAAAAGTATGTATTGATTGATTGCTTAATTTAGGATCTACCTTATGTGCAAAATATTTAGGGTTTTGATATATACTTGACACAGAAGAGAAATGCGATATAGAACTTCTGATAAATCCTAAGACCTTGTATCGTATATCATAGCCTCCTCTAATTTGCTGCAATGTGGGACGTGATATGCCAATCTTTCTCTATCTCAATCTCCCTTTCGCTAAAAAATGATTTCTAGGGTTTCATGTAGTTATATCTTCGACCAATTATGTATAGAATACGGTAGAGACCTAGAGAAGAAATTAGGTTTGGTTTCCTAGTGTAACTAGAAATCCTATATATGTTCGGGCCTTAACAAACATCCAAGACATACCAATAATAACTCGGCTTATTGAGAAGTTATTATTGCACTACCTTCCTAATTTCAAAATAATATTTCGAGCACCTTCTTATTATGTGCTTATTATCTCCCCATGTTAAGATATCCAATATCTATCAATTAAAATAAACTCCTAACAATTATATTAATTGATATCTATATTTTTTATTCCAAACCATTCAACTTATTTATAATGTCAGATAATTAAATATACTTGTAGAATTTGACATAGAGGACACTATAAACTCGAGATTTATTGGAACATGGATTCCTTCGATAGTTAACTTACCATTATGCACTTAACATTAATTCCCAATTCATTACGGTTAGTAATCTAAAAAAAAAATCTCACTCCTCAATAAATAAAAGTAATAATTAATATATGCACGTGCCCGATATTATTTCTGAATTAAGAACATACGGATCCATAATAACAAAGGTGCATATTTTCTTATGTGGTGAGTAGGAAGAAAATAACCTCACATATAGCGGTGGTCTGTTATCCTCTTTTCTTTCGTATTCTTGCTTTTCTAACCCTCACAATTCCGTATTTGTGTGTCTTAAATTCTACTATTGAACCCTCCTTTTATATCAAAGCCATTCATCACCCTCATTAGCGTGATGCCATATAAGTTGAGCTCACTACATTGGAAGACAATGCGACCTGGATCCTAGAACCTCTCCCCATCGGTAAGAAACCCATTAGTTGCAAATGGGTGTTTTAGACCAAACTCCATGCTTATGGCTCTATTGAACCCTACAAAGTCCGCCTCATTGCTAAAAAGTACAACTAAGCTGAAGGCCTCGATTATCAAGAAACATTTGCTATGGTTTCTAAAATGGTCACCGTATGCTGTTTCTCCCTCCATCATCTTTCTCACCCAACGAAAGTATGCTCTTGATATTCTCCGACAGTGGTCACCTTGACAGTCGTTGATGAGCTTGCCTTAATTGAAAGGCCTCTGACCAATGATGATTTAATTCTCTATGCTCTTTAGGGTCTTGGTCCATAATATAGGGAAATTGTTGTGCCGATCCATGCACATAAGAATTCACTAACTTTTAAGGAGCTTCATGACTTATAGGTGGGCCATGAAAGTTACCTTTGGCATCTAGATCACGCTTCTCATGCCATGATCTCCACTGCTAATTAGTCAACAAAGAAGAAGTCATCTCCAAGTTTCGGTTCTTAAAATATGCATGTGTTCGTCCACTAATGCAGGCAGGGTCTTGGCACAAAATGGACCTATTCAATCTAATGGTTCTACTCCTCATAAAAGAAATAGTCAAATTGGCTATGGTAATAATAAGAAGTCTATACTCGGCCCAAATGTCACTATTGTGATGCTTGGGGTCATACTGTCAAGAAGTTCTATAAACATGCATCTTCTACTCCACAAGTGGCACGTTCTCCAATGATAGCAAGCTTAGGTGAACAAGAGTTGTGGAAGCACAGATAAAGACCATCTTTACTCGGTCTGTGGTGTAAAATGGTCCCGTGTTGTGATCCTTTATACCAAAATAGGAGGGGAGAAACTCAAAATAAGTATTATTATTTTTGCAAAATTTAGACACAGAAAATAGATGTTTCTTAATATGCTGAATATGAAGTAAATTATTTAATTGGAAAGAGTTGAATTTGGTATGTAAAATAGAAGATTCAATATTATGAATACGCAAACTTGTGTTACTACCAACTTTGATTACATCATGGTCGATATACTCTTCGGCATGTAAATTAAGATTATTGAAATCGGAAGTGAGGCAGTTGGTACTTCCAATATCGGGGTACCAAGCAGAATCCAAAAAGGCAGTGTAAGATTTATAATTCGGGGTTTGGGCTATGCTAGAAAGAAGCAACGGTCATCAAGATGGCCTATCTTCTTACAAATTTGGTATTTAGATGTCCTATTAAAACTCTCAGATTTGATCGAAATATCCGAATCCAATTAGATTTATTGGATATTTTGGATCCAAATCCGTTTGTCCATATCTAAATATTTGAAATTCAATACATAAATAAGTTATGTAAAGTGGAAGGGTCTCACTCAATTCTCATATTATCCATATTTTCATTTCTTACTTTTATGAGATAATATTTTTAATAATAACGATTGTCATATAAAATTATTTAAATTTAGATTAATGAATTTAATTAGCGAGATTTCATGCTCTCAAATTATCAAACTTAAGTGGAGGAGCGGACCAATTATCCCGGATGTGACTTATCACGGTGCTCAACAGTTTTCAATGATTCACTTTTACATATTAAAATGTGGAAAGTGGAAAAATGCATCAGCTTTGCTGATAATTCCTTAATCATTAGTTTTGTGAAGATTCGAGTTTGAAGTGATTTTAGTCAATACACTCGTGATCCTCGCATGTTGCCCTTTCAAGAGTTCCTTAATTTAGAGAAACAACTGACACGACTTAAGATCGTCTTTCCCACTTCCCACTTCCCACTTCCCATTACTTAACAATTAAACAACGAGTTATAATAGTTAAAAAGATTTACACATATATTAAAATTATTAAAAATGTTATAGTGAATAAAAAAATGAAAATTGTGGTTTTTTTATTTGCATTTGATTTTTAAAAAAAATTCCAAAAATCACTTAAATATTTTAAATAAAAATAAAATAATAATATTTTTATTTAAGTTGAAATATAAAATAATTTTCATACTATTATTATTACAAATCAAATAATAAAATAAAATGAATTTTTATTTCATTATCACGAAAAAAATCGAATCAATCATGCTTCATAATTTGATCCATTCCAATTACTGATACATTCTTTTTATATGTCAATATTAGTCATTAAAGATTGACATAGTAAGAAGAATTATTGATGGATCTTAATTTTAAAATAAAGTCGTTGCTTTATATTTATATTTATATTTTTTTTACCTAACATCTTGCATACATCATCCATATTGAATTGATAAAGTATGTAATTAATATTCATTCGTTTGAAACAAAGAAGGTATGTTAGTTAAGGGGTCTTATTAAAAAAAAGTTCTTTAATAGTAAGTCCACAATAATTTTTTCTACATAAATTAGTCTATATTTTTTATTTTTCTTTGAAAATTAATTTAAAAAATAGAAATTATAAAAATACCCTCATCTTCAACCACCTGCTCTATTCTAATGGTAAATAAATAAATAAAACCTAACCAGCTAGCGTTTTTTGGATAGATCATTCCAAACCCATATTTTTAAGGCTTTCACTTTTGTCTTCTTTTTAATCAAGAGTATTGATTCCTATTTATTTTTATTATACATAAATAGAATCTTTATTCGTAATGATATGCTTTGATGGTGAATTGAAAGAAAATATGAATCCAAATGAGAAAGGAAGTCATCGATTTGGCATTCGAATACAAGGGATAGATTTACTAAAGCCTGGGTGGAATCTAATGTCACCTATAATTGGCATTCGTATATGATTCTTTCGACGTTAATAGTAATCATTTTGGTTTGTAACTATCATACAAGTCGAAGAGTAAATTGTTGACTTCTATGTATATATAAAACAAAATCAAACTGTGAAGAAATTTTTCTGGCAATTGCTATCTAGAGAAGAAAAATCTTCATTATACGTTAAGTTGATTTTGAAGATGGCAAGAGAATCATGTGGTGAAAATGGTCGTTAATTACTTAACTTTCCTAATGTTCACGGTCTTTCTAGGAGTGACATATCTTCTCATGTAGATAATAATCGCAAAATATTTCAAGAGTGACGTACCTAATTTGATAATTTTCCTGATAATTATAGGAGTGACATATCTGAGGTGGTTGTTAATAATCATGATGATTTGTTTAAGTATGATCATGGTAGTGACAGACATCACACTGAGGGTAAGGATGAGGATAGAGATAAAGATGAGGATGACGATGAGGAGGTTGATGATGATGATGAAGAGATTGAGATTCTAGGTAATAATGATGAATAGATTTAGATTGCGGGTGATGATGATGAAGGTGAGAGAATGGAAGAAGAACATGGTACTAGTCATGACACCGAGTTAAATATTACAAATCAGCGGTACGAGGATGACTCATGGGAGTAATACTCACCAGGACTTTACTAGATACTTTATCTGGTAGAGATATATTGGATGACATACCAACTGATGAGATGATGCCACCATCACTGCTATACCATATGCACCTAATGATATACCAGAATCGTCACTATATACACAACATGAACATTAAAATGATTGTATTATCCCTATTTTTACCCAGCACTCCACATATTTTAAAAGCAATTCAGTCCCGATTGTCTCATCCCAACTAAGTAGAAGTGAGTTTTATGTTAACCAATATTTTACATCGAAGAGCGAACTAAAAGCTAGCCTACATATGCTTGCGATGCAATAGAATTTTGAGTTGAAGGTGAAGAAGTCGAATAAGACAACATTTTTAGTTGTAAGCATGAATCTAAATTGCAAGTAGTGACTTTGTGTCATAGAAAAGAAGAATTCTTTATTTTTTCAATTTCGAACTTTTAAAGATCAGCACACATGTTCACGTTTATTCAGGCAAGGCAAACATCGTTAAGCATTAACATACATTATTAGGCTACATCTGAGGAACAAGTTCAAAGGGTGTAACAAGACTCCTAAAGAACCAAATTTCATTAAAATATCTTAAACGACCTCAAGATAGAAATTAGTTATTTGAGGGTATGTAAATCAAGATCAATTGCACATGACTTTACTCAAGATACAGCTGAGGATGCTTATAATAGTTTACATTTTAGGCAAGCATGGTAAAAGTGGTACATTCAAGGATTGTAACTGCACTTTTGAAAAATTGCAATAATAAATTTATATATTGTTTCTTGGCTTTTGGAGTAGCATCAAAGGATTTCAATTTCTGTGAAAAATTATTTTTATTGATGGAACCTTTTTTAGCTGCAAATATAAAGGCACGCTTTTATCCGCAATGGCCTAGGACGGTAATAACCACCTCTATCCAGTAAGATGCGCTATATTGTTCATTCGAAGAGTGATGTGTCATGGAATTGGTTCTTGAGCAAGCTAAAGGGTTTGATCCCTGATGTCATCGATTTAGTTTTCGTATCGGATCAGGTAAAGAGTATGAATAATATTATATATAGTATTTACCCAAACATAAGACACGATACATGCATATGGTACTCAGGTAAAACTTCAAGGCCAGATTTAAGTGTGGTGGGATTCTTGAACTATTCTACAGGGCAACGAAAGCAAACAAGGTTTGAGAATTTGATACATATTTTGACGAGGTCATATTGCAATAACCTAGTGTGGCAGTACACTTGGTCGAGATCTCATTTCAATGGTGATCGTTACGATATAATAACTAATAATATTGTGAAGTCACTAAACTCTTTGTTGAAGGATGCATGTGACTGTCCAATAATATCGTTGCTTTATACTATTATAAAGCTCATGACAACTTAAATTTACAAAGGATAATGTGCAAGAAACGAGACAACCACACCATTGACACCGAGATAAGAAAGAGCTAGAGAAAAGAGATAATGGATTTGCTACAATGAAGGTTAATAGAGTGAACATAGATATATTTGAGATGATCGGTAATTCACATGGGATGTTTATGATTTCAGAGGATAAGAGTTGCATATGTAAAGTATTCCAATTGGATAAGATGTCGGGCAACCATGCTTTAGCAGTTTCATGCCCCCTAAATGTTGCTCCGCATATATTATGTGCAGACTATTACAAAACTTCTAATTGGAGGCAAGTTTATGCAGAAACCATTTATCCTATACAAGCGATCGAGGATTTGAATTTTCCAAAACATTTCCAATAGATTAACGTTCTACCTCACATAATGCGTAAATAAAGTGAAATGCCTAAAAAGAGACATATACCTTAGAGGGAGGAATAACAACGGAAGAGAAATAAGTGTAGCAAATGTGGCACTCTTGGACATAATAAGACAACATGTCGGAATCTCTCAATCTCTCTACCAAAGATAGCCCTTAAAACTCCAATCATCGAGCCACCAATCCCTTTATTCAGTGTGATGCAATTTAATAGAACTTTGAATGTGATTTTAGATGTAGTCAGCTTCAATATGACTTTGATGTAGTAATATTTTTCATTAAACATTATAAGACTTTCTTGTTATAACATTTTAATTACATGACTTCTTATAATACTATTAATAGCTTTAGGGTTTTTGATCACTCATTTTGAATGTTAGAAATTTTCTATCTTTTAATCCTAATGACTCAAGGGTGTATTGAAAGTACCCTTTGTGTTATTGGGTTTGGAATACAGTGACTCAAAAGTCTCTATCTTCTAAACCTTACAGCTCGAAGGGGTATTGAAGTACCCTTCAATCCCTAGGATTTGGAGAATAAAGACTCTTTGAGTCTGTCTTCCAAGCTCTATGCCTCGATGGGGTATTGAAAGTACCCATCGAGCCATATTATTTGGGAGATAAGGATTTTTTTTTTCCATATTATCTCCCATACCTAATGACTTGATAGGGTCTTGAAAGGCTCATTTATGGTCTACAGTTAAGGTTTAAGGTTTAAAGTCTAGGATTATATATTTAAGATTTAGGGTTAAGAGTTTAAGATCTAGGGTTAAAAGTTTAAGATCTAGGGTTAAAAGGTTAAGGTATATGGAGTAGAGATTTAAGGTTTATGGTTAAAATCTAAGGCTAAAGTGTAGGATTAAGGTTTAAGGTCTAGGATTAAGGTTTAAGATTTAGGGTTAAGATTTAAGATTTAGGGTTAAGATTTAAGGTCTAGATTTAAGGTTTAAGGTCTACTGCTTGTTGGGGTCTTGAGTTTTTAGTCTATGTCCATGACCAAGGCCACCCAATGCTCGTTTTTAATATTATAGGGTATATAAAGTTAGTTCACATACTTCCATGAGACTCCGATAACTAGTCTATATCCATCAACGTACTCCTTCATCATTGAGTCATCTTTAAATACATCAGTTTCATAGTCCCCCTCTTCTAAGTTCCCAAATTTTTATCCCAAAAATAATCCATAAACTGCAGGAATACCTGATCTATGAAAGCGGCGGACTAGTCGAGAAGCTCATTGAACTCTTACTGTCTCATATGGAGAAAGAACATATACTCATCCATGTGCTGCAACCATAAAGAAATTTATCAATAAATTTAATCGATTTTGAATACTTACGAAACTATGTAGTCATGGCTTAAGTCTCAGTATGTCCTCAAAAAATTATTTATCGTACTTACTGTCATCGAATCCCATGATAGTTGACCTGCCACGGAAAAATTAAGATGAGTATAGTTAGCGACATAACCATATATAACAAAAAGTAACTTGAAATGGAGCTAATTATTTAAAATATACTTACGGCTCCATGTTGCCCTCTAGGCATAGTTGCATTGCTATCTCATTTTCTTTATTTGGAGTAAGCAATAACGTCACCTTCAATTCCTTTTTCCTCTTATATTTTTCTTTTTTTTTTCCTATGTCTATAAAAGGAGATATGATGGCCAAACCAAACCTCCTCATCCTTTCACCCCATCTCATCTCAATGGTGGGCGTGGTCACATATGACTCGGCCAAATCCTCTGAATCTCTCCCACCCACATGCTTGACATTACTCGATGGTGGATGAAGGCTGAAGTGTTGTGCTGATGATACAAGCATAACAAATTAAGGTGGTGGTGGGGAGTTATAGTGATAGATAAACTCAAATATGGAGGATGAAGGAAAATATTTGAGAGATGTTGTTGGATCCATCCCATCTTATTCATCTTATTGTTCATGTCATCTCTCAGCTCTCTAAATATCTTCTCCACCTTCTTTAAAAAACCCATAAAAAGTGCCTCTATCTTCTTCTCTGTATTAAAACTATTTCGCTTAGCTTCATCACTATTATCAATTTCCTTTCCAGTTTCTTCTTCTTCTTTTACTTGTACTTCTTCTTCTTCTACTTCTTCTTCCTCCTCAAATTCCCTAGTCAACATGTCCATAGCTTCGTCATCCTCATCCAAAAATATTTCAATCCTTAAATACTCATGAGTTGCGTCTTTCTTCGTTGGTTTCAGGATTCTTCCTTAGTTGGTTTCAGGATTTCACGAACGACAAGTTGTATTAAATGAAAATAAAAGAATTAGATTTCAATATTTAATCAAGATGAAGTAAAATAGTTTAATTAATTATATAAAAGAAACATCTACATGTTTTTTCCTTGTCCACTTTTCAACATTTTCATAACTTACAAGTGGGTCAATGGATGATCATCTTAAAATCTGAGGCATGAGATTCTCTTCATCTCGTATTGTAGCTCGCTTCGAAATATAAGGAATGACTTTGTATCCAAATACTTGCATAGTAATAAATGGATTAGCAAACATAAAATAAACGCAACAACATGAAATCCAAATAACAAAATTAAAATAGAAAGTCTAACCTATAAAGCCAACAAAAATCCGTATAAGGAATATATTTCCTCTTTTTCCTTCTCGTCTGCCCCTTCAGTCAATCTTTATGTGCAATCGACTTTTTCTTAATCTTCCTCTTAAGAGACTAAAGGGTAGCCTCAAAACCCAGTCTACCCCAAGAGTATTGAAATAACCGATGCAAATTATTGGCTATGGCCAATGTAAATGGCCAGATCTTATTCTTCCTCTCATGAGCGCACCTGACTCTCTCAATGAAGTAGACAATACTTGTTTTCACAATTTTATCATCCTGTGTCTTCCATGGGGCAACATCGCTTATGAATGTCCATGCAAGCTCTAAAACTTTTATGACCTTCCCACCAAATTACTTCCTTAACAGGTGGTCATCTTTTTCTATTCGCCTAATAGTGTAGTCAACAGAATAATCATGACATTTTAAACCCGTCACCATTGCAAACTTTCTATGCTACTCAAACCACAATTAGTATTTTTTCTTGCACTTGACTCTTCGGAGAATGAAAACGCTTACAATTTGGCCAGAGTTTTTAAGATGAGCCTTAACATCAACCAAGTGGCATATGCAAGTATCTCTAAATATCTCAAACTATCGTGGGGACAGATTGGAGGTTGATCACTCAAAAAAAAAAATGGAAATAGAATGTTAGGATATACAAATATAAGCTAAGCAATCAAAAAATACTTGAAAAAAAATTGATGCTCTACAACTCGATGGGCGAAGGGACCATCAAGCAGTAGAGCGGACTAACATAAACTGCTTTATTGCTCGATGGCCCCTTCATAGGCTCATTGAGCCTAGAACAGTTTGAAATAATTATTATACTGCTCATGGACATTAAAATTCAAACACCTTAACTCTAAATCAATCAAATTCCATTAAAAAAAGATGAAAAAAATCCTAATTTTTAATTCTTTTACCCGATTGCCTGAAGGAGGTTTTTCCAGCTTAATTCTAACACCGCTTTCAGTCTCTTCACTTTTTGTTCAAGTGAGATTGAAGAATTATCTTACTTTTTTCTTTTTTGCATTATCTTTTTTCATATTCTCATGAGTTCGAGGCATCGAGTGTTGTGAAATGAAATAGAGGTTCAAAATTTTTAGGTTTTGGAGCGGATGGGCTCTGAATAAAGGTTCTGAAATGTTCATTAGTGGAGGTTTTAAATAGAGATTTTGAAAGGTTCGTTTATGTGTTTATGACTTTGACATGCATTAATAGAGATTTTGGACGTGTATGAAGGGAATGATGAACATTTTTTTTTTTATTAATTTGAGAAAGAAAACGGTGGAATTTTTTTTTTTTTAATGGTTTCATTTAAGTTATAAGATGAAAAGGAAGCCATTTCATATAGAAACTTTATAATGAGTTGTTTGTATAATTAGATTTTTAAATAGGTTCATTTTCTCCAATTTTGTCAAGAAAGAAAGAAGAAGAAAGAAGAGAGAGGGAGAGTGGCAGGTTACAAATGAAAATTTGGAATATAAATAAAGGCCAAATTGAATACTTTTGACTTTTGAGAAAAGTGACCTTTGGATCTAAACTGAAGTTTTAAATTCAACCCTCGTATTAATTAGAAACCTCATCAGTACTCATTGACACTTAAAATTTCAGTGGGGACCCTTTTTAGGCTGTAACGTATGCCTATCTCTCCTAAACTAATAAAGCAAGTAAAAAACCCTCTCTCCTTTTCTTCTTGTGCTCTGTATTTATATGCCAGGCTGATAACAAAGCAAGATAGATGAAAGACTAGAGAGAGGGAGAGAGAGAGCTTAAAACAAATGGAGGAAGAATATCTCTTAGAATGGTTCAAGTTTGCTTTACTTCCATTGATTTTGTTAGTATCATCTGGTCTTATGATTATAATAAAGAAGTTAGTGTACTTGGTTTGGTGGAAACCCAGAAAGATAGAACAACATTTCTTAAGACAAGGAATAAGAGGGCCTCCTTATCGTTTCGTTGTTGGAAATGGCAAAGAAGTAGTTGGAATGATGATCAAGGCTTCCTCTCAGCCTCTGCCTGATCACTCTCACAACATTCTTCCTCGTGTTCTTCCCTTTTATCATCACTGGAAGAAAACCTATGGTATCATATATTTATCGTAGCTTTAAATAGGTTTTTTTTTTTTTTTGGTGTTATTTGGAACTCGATAATTATTAATTATCGGCATTAAAAATTGATCAATATATAATATGTAGAGTACTTTATGGATGAATAATTTCGAGGGTTGTACTTCTACTTTAAGACCTTTCTGATCAGGTTGTTTTCTTTTTTTTCCCTGAGCTTGGCAGCACGTTTATCAGTTCAGGTTCTGTACTCTTGTACTTTCTATTACTTCACTTCTTTGTTCACGTACTGAAATATTAAAGACGCTCTTACACTCCGTTGTGTTTATTTTATTTTATGTTCACTCTTAATACAAGTATTTTTCACATCTGAAGCAATGTAAAATTTTGATATTTTCATAATGCATAGGATGAAGTTGCAGTCAAATATCAATAATTTTATCGGCATTTAGCAATCACTCCTAAACTTGCCATGTCCAAAGCATTGGAATCTAATATGTAGGCCAATTTACATTTATTATATAGAAAACAAGTACATACATCGCACATCTACCTAGCATATTGTAGAGGCAACTATTTCTAGAGTCTGTGATTGGGTTATAATTTTTTGTCTGGTTTAGTGTTTCAACTTTGAAACTCTAGTGAGTCTAACCTTCTAGTATCTTCAATCACCTGAATACCTCACTTTGTGCAGGTGCAACATTTCTTATTTGGTTTGGACCCACAGTCCGACTCACCATCTCGGATCCAAACCTAGTTCGTGAAATTTTCATTTCGAAATCTGAATCATACGAAAAAATCGAAGCGCACCCGCTTGTTAAACAGCTTGAAGGAGATGGTCTTCTTAGTCTCAAAGGTGAAAAATGGGCCCTCCACAGAAAAATCATCGCCCCTACTTTCCATATGGAAAATCTCAAAGTAAGAAAAAGTGATCGATTAATTAATTTTTTTTTTTTTATACAGTTGGTTGTAGGTTAAATCTCTAATTTGATAATCTTATTGTACCACAGTGCATGGCTTATTTAGAAATAATTATTTATGTGTAGCTGTTGGTACCTATGATGTCAAGTAGTGTAGTAGAAATGGTGGAGAAATGGTGTGCTTCAATGCCAGATTCCAGCGAGATTGAGATCGAAGTTTCGAAGTGGTTTCAAAGCCTAACGGAAGGTTTAATGATAAGAACAGCATTTGGGAGTAGCTATGAAGATGGAAAAGACATTTTCAGACTCCAAGCTCAACAAATGTTGATTGCTGCTCAGGCTTTTCAAAAGGTTCTTTTTCCTGGTTATAGGTAATTTTCTCACTACTTATATTAATCAAAGCCTCATTGATAAAATTAACAATCAACTTTCATGCGTTTGTGTTTTCTGTTGTGCATCGACACCACATTTAGAAATGTTCGACCATTTATCATATTAGTTTCAATCATTCTTAGATTAAATTATACTTTTATCCTCGTTATTTACATATTTTTCATTTTCAACCCCGGCCGTTCAAAGAACTGATCTATTTGTGTACCACTAACAAATTTTTTGCTTTCCAGATTTGTACCAACAAGAACAAACTTGAAATCATGGAAATTGGATAATCAAATCAAGAAACTATTAACTAATATAATCGACCGACACAAAGCAAAGTCGGGAAACGGATCATTAAACCTTGATAAAAAAGAATCGGCTAAGGATTTATTAGGGCAATTGATTCAAGCTGGAGGCTCCATTAGTACTAATTGTTCTTCTCCATCATCAACAACTATCACTGTCCATGATATTGTTGAAGAGTGCAAGAGCTTTTTGTTTGCTGGCAAACAAACCACATCCAATTTGTTGACATGGACAACCGTTCTGCTAGCAATGCACCCAAGATGGCAAGTTGAGGCACGTGATGAGGTTCTTAAGGTTTGCGGAGCACGTGACTTACCCACCAAAGATAATGTTGTTAAGCTTAAAACGGTAAACTTTTCTAATTACTATTTGACATGATAATTTCTTATAAAGCTTACTTTTTTCTAAAATTTCATATCAACCCCTATTATGATAATAATTTAGAAATTAGTCCAAACATATGTTGGTTGATGCAGCTGAGTATGATATTAAACGAGTCCCTACGTTTGTACCCACCAACAATCGCGACAATCCGCCGGGCAAAAGCTGATGTGGAGTTAGGAGGCATGAAGATTCCAAGCGGGACTGAGATTCTAATACCAATCTTGGCGATTCATCATGATCGAACAATATGGGGAAATGATGCAAATGAGTTCAACCCCGCTCGATTTCCATCGGGTCTGACCCATGCGGCTCGTCATCCTACCGCATTCTTTCCATTTGGACTTGGGACTCGCACTTGCATTGGTCAGAACTTGGCTGTTTTGCAAGCGAAATTAGCCCTTGCGATCATACTTCAACGCTTCTCTTTCTGTTTGGGCCCCACATATCAGCATGCACCAACGGTTTTGATGCTACTTTATCCACAACATGGAGCACCCATTATTTTCCAGAAATTGTCTAATTCTCCCGCACTATGATCAATGGCTCTGACTGGTATAAATCGTTGTATGTTGACTCTTTAGGTTTGAGTCATGTGAATATGACCCTCAAGCTTAATGGACAGAATTAAAAGAAGATATTTTGCAATGAGAAGGAAAAAAAAAAGGAATATCTTTCAGTTTATCATGTAGGATTGGTTTTGTTTCTAGGGCCTTGGAAACTTACTAACAACTAGTATTATTTCTCTCACGAATGTGATTCTAATTCGTTAGGCACATCACTCTTGTAATATATTTATTTAGGCATACATAAATTTGAAGGCTCGATCGAAATTTGATTACTTATAGGGCCTACTTTATATGCTGTAGATAAGTAATCAATAATTTAATATAAACAGCGGCTAATAACCATTAAACACAAAGTTAAGTATAAACTAATAGAAGATAGTAGATAATGATACCAAAAATTAATTTTGTCTAAGATTAATTACTTAATTCTTTAAACCGCTTCATAGTACTAATTCTTCACTTGAAAATTTCCGGACAGCAGCTCAAGTATTCAGGTTCCACCTCGAGCAAGATCCAAACCAATCATAATAATACTAAGATAAATCTCGTAGCAAATAAACTGAATAGTACTAAAAAAATACTAGCAATATGATAACCAAGTAGAAAATAAACGTAGTAATTAAAGAAAGAAAAATCGAGGCAAGTATAATTTTATGTGCTTAAGTTTAATCTGTTCCTCTTTCAAATTAATCTCCTAGCATTCAAATAGTAAGAACCTTTTAATAAATTGCACAGAAATTATCGTTCTCAAAAGTGTTTCTTCAGAATTCTCAAGAAAAAAACGTTAACGAAATGGAAGTAGAAGAAATTTTGGGAGGAGGGTAGTGATTATTTTCATTGTCCTGTAAACCCATTAACCATTTATAGGCTAGTGAGAAACAAATAGACTAGAGATTTTCGCCACGAACCTCATCATCAATTCATCAAATCTCTCACAAAATCTCTTTTTCTTTCGCTACCTCTACCCACGAGCAGGTTAGAATAAATCTCTTACGTCTTCTCACTTTTAACTGACACATTTTGACTTGGTAAATTAAATCAAAAGGTTAGTGTTGACGTGCAACTTTAGTTTATTAAAATAGTATTAAAATATTTTGGTTTCTATTTGAATTTTGACGAAGTCAAAATTAGTGTTGGGTATATTTGATTTTCATTTTCTTTTTATAAATTATATTAATATTTAAGAATTCTATCATAATTCTCCTCTACAAGTCTTAAATAAAAAATGGGTTAGTAAGCTAAAACTTTGAGATTGAGAAATCTGGAGAATAGTCGAGACCCGGAGGCTAAGGGAGTGGTTTATCTGAGAAATAGTTTTCTAGACCAGAAGAAGCAACTAAGATTTTAGTATGTCATAATGTTAGTATCAAGACCCATATTTAGGGTTCAAAAACTAAGACATACAGAAATTAGATTGAAAAAAAGTTTTTAAACCTAATCATTGATGTAAGTTGGCTCATTTATGATCAACACACTAAAATATCTTTAGGTAAATTTTAACATGGGGCACACATGCAGTCATGCATCAACTCGATTAGTGAAAGCTCTAAAGAATTAGCTCAATTCTTAGTAGAGGCCGCTCTACATCAATACTAACATAGGTGGTCTTTATCTAAGTGTGTAAACCACAACTAAATATATCACCTTAATTAAGGTTCTAAATATCATTAAGAGTCTATGACTCAACCCTTAATTTTGTTATAGTTTAGCATTATGTACATCATAGGGATAAGCCTCTCAACATGAAAATTAGTACTTTGATAAACAACTCGTATGGCTTGTATTTCCCATTGAATCTACTTTTTGAAATTGTCAATTATTTCTCTGGACTTCACACCCATCCCCCTCAATATTTCACACATGTGCTTCTTGCTTAGCAGCTTTGTAGAGAATCTGCTAAATTCATTTTTGGATTTACATAATATAAAGTTATCAATCAAACGCTTAGAAATCGCCTTATTATATTATGTTTTCGTTTGATACATCTTTATTTCCCATTATAAATTTTATTTTAGGCTTTTTCAATAACTGTTTGGCTATTACATTTCATGGATATGGGAGGAACCGGTTTCATCCACAAAGGGATATCATACATAAAGTTTTTCAACATTCTACTTCTTTATCGGCTAGCTCTAAAGCTATTATTTGAGTTTGACTCATCGACTCATGTAACCTAGTTGGCATCATTATAGCCTTCAAGTACAGTTGGGTTGCATGTATAATATAAGCCATAATTCATTGTACCCTTAAGGAAGTTGATAAATACTCTAATTAAATCATCCCAATGCTCATAGTTAGAATTATGAGAATATCTACTCAATCTTCCTACTTCATAAGCTATATTTAGTCTGGTACATTTCATCATATACACTAAACACTTAATTACTCTAGCATATTCAATTTGTATCGCCATTATTCTTCCTCAAGTGTACACTAGAATCCAACGAAGTGGACAAAAAACTAGAGTAATAATATCCAAACTTCTTCAGAATTTTCTTAACATAATAAGATTGGGTCAAAGTGATTTTGATATTAGAAACTAGAAATTATGAAGTAGACTTGACTATGTCTAAATCAATTCCCAAAATGATTATGTCATCAACATACAAGCATACAATTGACAGTAGAGTTTTCAAAAAATTTAAAGTACATTATACACATCTATCAAAGTCACTAATAGAAAAGCCATTTTAAACTATGACCTTATCAAATTTTTCATGCCATTAATTTGAGAGCTTGTTTTAGACAGTATAAAGATTTTACAAGTCTACAAACTCTTTCCTCTTTGGCGGAAATAACAAACCCTTCAAGATGTGATGTAGATTTTCTCTTCTAAATCTCCATTTAGAAAGGTTATTTTTAAGATCCATTTGATGAATAATCAAATTATTAATAGCAGCCAAAACTATCAATACTCTAATTATGGTTATTCTAGCAATATGAGCATATATATCAAAAAGGTCTATTTTTCTGTTGGCTAAAATCCTTAGCAACTACTTTTGTTTTATATTTTTCAACAAAACCATCACTTTTCAGTTTCCTTTTAAATATCAACTGGCAACCATAGGTTTGGATCCAGGAGGCAAATCAAAAAGTTTCCATATATGTAAAACTCATCATCATATATTGTTGGATCATTATCAATAAGAAATGTGTAAAACTTATTTCCAAAGACTTTTCCTTTCCTTTATTTTTTGCTTCTTCTGATTTAGATATGACTCATCCTCATCATGGAATTCAAGATCAATGTCTCTAATTTGACTTGTAGAAACATCATCCGAACCACTAGCATATTTTTCCTTCAAATGATAAATTACCTCAAAGAACTTTGTATCTCTAAACTCTATAGAGTTTGTTGATATTATATCATTTACGAATTTTAAAACAAAATATGTAGGCATCACTATTTTCAATATACCCTATAAATGGACAGTCTATGATCTTGGGATCAGTCTTCTTTCTCTTAATATTTGGAAGATTTACCTTATTTTGACATCTTCATAAATATTCTATTTTTTTAATATAATCAAGATTAGTATGACCTAATCTAGAATATTATAAAATAACATAATCAATATAAGTAGAAGAAGAAACTTCATTAATTTAATGAGAAACAACATTCAAAACAACAAACCATTCTTAAAGTACAATTTTCACCAAAAATGTCTCATGTTTAGTAAGGACAATCTTATCAGATTCTATTACAATCTTAATTCCTTCTATATTCAATAAGTCAGCAAAAAGAAGATTTCTATGAATTTTGATGGCATGGAGAACTCCGGTTAAGGCTAGCTATTTTCCAGAATTTCAGTTTCAACATTTCCCTTCACAAAAATAAAGGTTCCTCGAGAATTTGCAAAATAAACTTGCTCCCCTTCAAAAGTCTAGTACGTTATAAATAAGTTGCGGTCTCCACAAATGTACTTGGTGGCACCAAAATATATGGCCCCCTCCAAGGATTGCTTATCAGGTTGAAATAAAAGCAATGATAGTATCAGACATGGGCAGAGCTAAGGACCGGCTAGGGGTGGCACCGCCCGTCCCTAGTTTCTTAAAATTTTGATTTTTGTACATAAGTTTCTTAAATTTCAAATTTTTCCCACACAAAAATAAGAAATTATAAAATAGAAAAAGACCTAGGTTTGACCCAAAAAATAGAAACTCATCCCAATCCAACTATAAAAGGTGTGAAATTGTGATCTTATCTTTCAATCTTCACCGCCCAATACTCCAAATCCAAGAGAGAAGCCGGCAGGTCACCTACCAGCGAGTCCATTGCAAGCTGTAGCACTGAACCACTGCCACTTCAGGAGAGATCCAAAATCCGACCAAAGCCACCTTGAAGGACCGCCTGAGAGTCGTTCCAAATTATGATATTTTTTAGGCTTCACATTGATACTATCCATATATATTAATTAGGACCACAGTCCTACATACTGCGGTCCTACATACTGATTCGGATGCACTGAATCATAAGATTACCATTATTTCTCTTCCAATTATATAAGTACTATTTATCCTAGCAGTTGGACAAAAAAATATACGAAAAGTTAAATTTGTAATTGCTTATGACAAAACAGCATATATATAGCAAAAACTAAATTTTATAATTTAAATATAATTAATTATCTATAATATATCTTTATTTAATTATCATATCATATTACAAGTGATCAACCGGTACTCCTTCCGGTTTGCATAAAAATTAGGAGAAGCTTGATGACCATTTTATTCTCAAGTACATTACGGCCATATTATGTTTATTGTCTTTAGACCCCGGCACATAATTAACTAAGGACTACAACAACATAGTACTTGCGAAGTTCCACGACCACCTTGATCAAAAATACATTTACCAGTCCTAAAATGTCTTATCTTGACACACTCATTGTCGCAGTTCTCTTCATCTTCGCTGCTTGTTTGGCACTTGGAATAATAAAACAGGTCAATTGGCTCAACTGCAACATATACATGTACATAACATAAAGACACGGTTAATGTATTAATAGCGATGATCTCTTTCCATTATATTGAAAGATAGAAAGAGATTTATAGCGGTACGTACATACCTGCAGCTACAAAGCAAAATGAAGAGGAAACTAAAGCCATGACAGTAACAAGAGAAATTATGACAATAAACTTTTGTATTGACATTGATTCTGATGATAACTTATCGATAGTGGCGTGTTAAACTACAGAATTTAGTGAGAAAAAGGGAAGCCATGAGAGAGAAAGGAAATCGCATTCTGTTATATTATATGAATCTGTTAGTACAATTATTTATATAGTCAATGAGATGATGACTCACCTAATGACTCACCACAACTAACTAACAGAGTATGCAACATAATATGACACGTAAGCAATACATTCTAACACTCCCCTCAAACAAAACAGTTGTGAACATCCAACATGTTCAGTTTGCCAACAAGAAAATCATGTTAAATTTATCTCAATCACTAAATAAGTAAATCTGCAGGCTTGGAATATATTCAGTTCTGATCAATCCGTGCGCTTTTTCTCGGTGAAAAGCAATTCTAGAAATTTTTCATCTCTATGCGATCTCATACTTCTTGATTTGATTCTCTGATACTTGATCACATGCTTGCATTATTAATATATGCTATTATCTTCTCTCTGATTTCTTGGGATTATTGGTGTGAATCTATGGTGATTACATGGTCTTTGTTCTTAATCCTTGTGTGCGATTCCTCGGGTAGTTTTCGTGGTTAATCTCTAGTTGATTTTAGTTTGTATGATAGTGTATGTATTTGTGGCTGAAACTCTGGATTTGTAATCGGATAATATCATCACTAATACAAATGAGTTAGGCTCGATTTTTCAGAGCTTGAAGTGGATATGTCTTATTAATAATCTATTTTAATTATTATAGGTGAACCACTATAATTTTTGTATTAACTTACTTTACAGCCTTTACTATTATGTTTTTGGTAAAATTGCATAATCTTGAATGTTTTTGCTTTGACTTAAAACCGAACCTAATTAATGAAATGTTGTATAGTTGAAAATTGAGTGAATGAATCTGAGCAAGATATTGACTCATAATAACAACAGCGGATTTAGATGTAGTCCCTGCAAAGGTTGCAGTAGCAGTGACAGCAACATTTTATTTGTTAAAAAGCTTTATGATTTCTTGATACTAGTTTGCAATTAGGACAAGAACTGGACTAGCTGTTGGGGGTACACTACCATTACTAACATCATTCATGAGAGAATTCATCTGAGACGATTGATTAGCTGAAGGCTTATATGGCGTATTCTATTTCTTTCCCCTCCTTTGAAGTCTATAGCCTAGCGGATAGCGAATCAGCTTATAACAAGTGTCTCGTTTGTGCCCCAACATATGAAAATTATCACATTCCAAACGCTTTCCAAACTGATTTCCCTTGTAATTATTTGTGTAGAAAGCACTCGCATCACTAACATTTGCAGCAGGAACAGAGGCAACACTCAAACCTTTTTTACTCTTACCCGAGCAAACCATTGCATAGGCTACATTCGGCTCCTTATTCCTCCATAATATTCATTCAAACTAGCAAAAAATTGTGTAAACAGTTGATGACTTTCATTTGAGGCATTTAATCGAACATAGTCTCTGCATTCTCAGATATCACTATGGAGTAAAATTCGTCCCACAGGCCCTTCAATGTATCATAATAGGAAGCAACATCACTGGTTTATTGTGTCATTGTAACAATCTCCGTATGTATTGAGTATTGGAAAAATTAGCATATCAACATATTATGTTTATACTCGATTTTGAGTGAGGCCCACTTCGTGTAAATGAAAGGTCAAAGTTGATTTGAATTCTCCTCCGTAAGAGCTTTGAATCGGTATATGGTATGCTCAAAATTATTAATGAGTGAATGAGAAATTGAATCTCAAAGTACAACCATTGAAATGGTTTGAAGAAAAAAAAATAAAGGAAAAACATTTTGTCTCACATTGGAAAGGAGAACAAGTGAGAGAGTGTTTATATAAAATTGCACATTTGTTAATAGGTAATAAAATATAAGCTAGAATGCTCTCTCTTGTGTATGCCTGTAGGACGAGTGCAATTCCAGACCGGATCGGGTTTGGCTCATGTGCGCCCGCACTTGGGCACGTCGAATGTCGGCTAAAAAACGACCTTATTTACTTTGGCCCACTTTTGTTTTCTTCTTGAATTTTTTTTTTCTCTCTTCATCTTTTTCTGCAAAAATATATGAAGATGAAAGGTTGTACTTTAATCAACCAAATTAAATTTTATATTAATTCTCATTAATCACCTCTCCCCTCATAAGCCTATAAATTGGCTGTGGAAACACACCGACAAAAACTGAAAGCTCTCTGTTTTAATTCCTCTCTTTAGAGTTCTAAGTTTCTAGTGTGGTAGAGTTCGAGCCACTGTTTAAGTTTGCCGGAAATAGTTCGATGGTGCGCTGCTTCTATTCATCTCCGTTGTATCATGGGAGACAGACGTCGTTCAACTTTCTGCACCGACGTGAGAAGACGAATTTATTGTAAAAAAACTGTTGCATAACATGCCTCGGTTTGATTCTCCATTTATATTCTATTTTTTTTGTTCTATTCTGTTTGTCCAGATTATGTTTTATTTTATTTTTCTATTTCATTCTGTTTTTATAGATTTTATTATTCTGTTCTATTTTTATAGATTATGTTTTGTTCTTCTTTTTTTTTTCATTCTATTTTTTTTTACAAATTTTATTTTACATACTATTCTATTCACAGCATTACTATTTTCTTATTTACTGTTCATATTTATTATTCACCGTTTTCTGTTTATTATATATAGATAAATTTCCTACATTGAGAAGATTCTAGGGCCATTAATTTTGTCAAATCGTTGCTTTAAATCCTTACAAATTGACAAAACACTTTCAGCATATACTACTCCCTTCACCAAAGCTACATTGTTCATGATCCAAGAAAGAATTATTACATCACAGCGCTCCCACTGATTGATCAACGCTTGATTCTAAGTAGGTCGAAGAACAAAACCATCCAGAAATCCGAATTTATTCTTAACTTGGAGCGCTAGTTTTATTGACTTACTCCACAGTGAGTAATTCTCACTAACAGTTAACAAAAAAGAAATCAGAGGAGTACCTGATGTATTTGATGCAAGTAGATACAAATATTTATTGAATTTGATTACGGTTGAATTTGATGAAGTTGTGTTATCTATTGTGAGAATAGTTGGAAGAGTCGCCATTGAAGACTTAAATAAACCTCAAAGGAGATGTGATCTTAATGATGCAAAATCCAGCTCGCACAAAGACGATATCAAGAACATTGACGCATAAGCATACAATGAAGATGGTCCATGAATCAGATCAAGCTATGATGGCTCTGATACCATGTTCGTATAATATGCATTTCCTCTTGCTTTACATACTGCAGCGAATACAATGTACCATGAAAGGATGAAACACATGGAAACATGGTGGCTCTGATACTATGCGGAAAAGTAGAGCGGAAAAGGTGATAAGTAATGTTCGTAGTAGATGCATTTATAGAGAGAGAGTTATAGATGCATCTATGAGTTATAAAAACTCCAAATTTTCTTTATATCTATTATAGGGTAAATTTTCTTTATATCTATGAGTCACCTTAAATTCAAGTTATATATTTAGTTAAATAAATATTTCAAATTTATAATTTTAAAATTACATACTTAAAAAAGTTTGGGCACCTCATAAATTAAGAGTTTTAAGCAATTGCCTAGTTGACCTAAAGAGCCAGCCACTCTTATGTACCTGACGTACAATAACCTCATTAAAACACAAGACTATATATTGAATCCTTTTATTTATAGCTAGGTATATCTAATCTATTATAAATTTCTTAATAAAAATGTTATCTTCATTGAACTCTACATATTTAGCCAAAAAACTTAACAAGAACCAAAAAATAAAAATAAAAATCATTATTGCAACTATGGCAAGAAATTTACTGGCTTATTGAATTGTCATTGATCCTTCCAATTGCTATTGCAATTGGGGAACGGACATTCTCGACTATAAATTATATAAAAAATTATTTGCGTAGTCAAATGAGAGATAAATAGTTGAATGATTGTTTTATTATATTTATTGAGCGAGATGCATTTAATAAAATTGATAATGGAAAATAATTCAATAGTTTCATGAAAACTCGTAAAAAACAATTGTAATAACTTAATATATTACTTTACGGATCTAATTACATTAATTTTAAATTTCTTAATGACTACTCTATATATTATCTTCGGACTTTCATCCACCTTGACCAACATTTTTTGCTCCACTCCCGGTGTCAGATTCAAGAAGGTTCACATAATTCTTAAGTTTCTCTTGATTTCTTTTTTATGCCTACATTGTATAGCATAATGACCATATTTCCAACAAACGAAGAAGTTTCCATTCTTCTTCTTAGTCCCTTTCTAGATATATAACCTCTTATATATCTTTATATCCAAATTCTTCTTGGAATTAAATTTAACTAGATTAGCCTTATCTCTAATAACAACTCGTTACTTAATTTTTATATGAACAACTCCGTCATTTATAGTCATTTCTTTCCTCTTATGTGTGAGAGATGTTTTATAAGCATTTCATGAAGAAAGAAATTTTTCAATCAAAGCGCCGGCCACAAATATTTCAAGAAAATCAATACACTCACTAGTCAAATCCTTAACTATCTTTTGATACTCATTCATTTGATTAGAAATAACTTTATCGCTATCCATTTGAAAATATAAAAGCTTTCCTATTACATACTTTTTAACACCAGCATCGTTAGTCACATGTTCTTTATTAATGACATCTCATAAAGATTTAATAGAGTCACAACTATTGAACAAATCATACAAAATATTAGAGAGATAATTCAAGATATAGTGACGACATAAATGATCATTCTTCACCCAATCATATTTATTTTTTCAATATTGTATACTTATCGATATAACCATCTTTGGGAGGCTTTGGATTTAGGATCATTAAATGCATCAATCAATTCCAATTTTAAAGTAGGAAAGTCATCTTTTGCATCTACCTCTTAAAATTATTACCAATCCATAGTTCTCTTTTGGTCAAATCAATTATTGGAGCCTTGCATTATATTCTTAGTGGCATCCATGACTGCTTAGATTAGACTTAAGATTGTTGAATATGAGTAATCAAGAATATAATATAAATAACAATCAATCACCAATAAACACTTAAGCAAGTGCAAACCAATAGAAGATCGTAGAGAATGGTACCAAAAATTGATCTTACTTACGATCAATTACCCAATGCTTTAAACAACTTCAAAGTGTTAATTATACGCTTGAAAATTTTCGGACAGCAGCCCAAGCATTCAAGTTCCACCTCGAGCAAGATCCAAACTAACCCAAACAATACCAAGATAAACCTCGTAGCAAAATAACTTATTAGTACCCCAAAACCAGCAATATGATATCCATGTAGAAAAAAAAAATTAAGTATTTAAAGAAAGAAAAACCATGCGAGAATAATTCTTTGTGCTTAAGTCTAATCTACTCCCCTTTTAGAATAAATTCTTTAGTGATTCGGGTTACTGAGCATCGATTCCCAACATTCAATAGTAAGAACCTTCGGATTGATTGCACATAAACTATCAGTCTTAGTGAGAAGTGTTGCTCCAAAATTCTCAAATAAAAAATGTTATCAAAATAGAAGTAGAAGTTTTGGGAGGAGAGTAGTAAGGAAGAAAGGGATGAAGATAGACCCTGAAGCCCAATGCACAAATCCATGTACACGGAAATTTCCAGTGAGTCGTCCAGTCTAATAGATGATATCCTCTCAAACTCATCTAGTACTCGTATATTAATGAAGGAGGGAATGTTGTACTCGTTCAGAACAAATAAGTAATCATCCTCATTAAAAGGGGAAGCAACCTTATTATAATGATCCGGCCGAAGCCGAGCCACGCCTTTTTCCTTTTTCCTTGATTTGGGTTAAACATTCATTCGGTTGCCTGACCTGGACGTACCTGACCAGCAAAAGAGGAAGGAAGTGGTTCAGCCTCAACTCAATTGTTTGTCAGTCCCTCTAAACCTTGTCAGGGGTTGATGAGGGTCCTAAGTTTATGGAAGCTAGAAATCGGCTAAGTGTTGGGAAAGTCTTATCTAGGTGCCTTATGTTAGAAAATAGAAAAACGCCTATGAGTCAAGTTTCTAGACTTAGTTTCGATCAGAGAGAGAATTTTCAAAGAATGAAAAAGGGTGCAAAAATACTCATATGAAGAACATCAATATATTCGTATGAAGAACATCGAAACAAAAACTATAAAAATGAAAAAAGAAAAGTTAAATAGGAGTACTTACTTGCTGTATCAGACATAGTGACAAAGGTAGTGGAGGCATTTTGTGGTTCATGGTGGTTGAAGCGACGGTCGGAGTGGTCTGCTCAATAAAGAAGGTAATAGTGAAGAAAGGAAGGAGTAAAAGCTACTGTAAGGGAGGTGAAAGAGTTTTCAAAAGAGAAGATGAGTGCTCGTAAAAATGGCAGAAAAGGCTTATAAGAAAGAAAATAATGGAAGAAAAAAGGGTGCAACAGTTGCGTAGGGCAGCTGACAAGAGACACATGGCACAATCTTATAAGCGAGTCACGAATAAGGAGGAGAGCATATGTTGAGGGATATTTAATTTGTCATCTCGCATCTTTTCATACCCATCAGTTCGAACGGGGGTTAGGTAGAGCCTATGAAAGCATGTTAGCGTGAAATGGTTGCATAGTGCCACGCAACTCTCATTGGATCAATTCACGTGCCAACAAGCTAACTGTTTGGCCTAGATTTCTAGACAACCTCAAATAGATGACCTTGGCAGGAGTAGGCTACGTTGAGGTTGAGGTTCATTGTGACCGAGGGCGGCATCAACAGGTATCATGGAGCTGATGCAAGATGGGAGTGTTATGTGAAACTGAGGCTGAATAGGGTATTCATCTACTCATCTCTGAGGCGCGTCTGGTAATATAGTACTAAAGAGGAAGAGGACAGGTGAAAGGCTACTCTGGTCCCTTAATGGAAAGCATATCTCTACCATATTAGAGGGGGACGAGTCTAACACTCATCATAGAGCAGAGAATGATCAAGCCATTGAGCAATAGGGACTGGACATATGTCAAGATGTCTAGGGTTTCACAACCTTACCCCAGATATAAAGGAAGAGAGGTATATGCAATAATACTTAAACTTTCTATAATATATTCTCTCCAAAACGCTTCTGTATTAACTAGAGTATCGGAGCAGGTTGGCCAACCACAACCCCGACTACTCTTTGTTTGTCAATACAAGTAAGTTGATCTTGGAGAACACTGTCAACTATGAAGCCTTTTGTTGCCGACAGATTTCCACATTATCAATACCAAAGGGGTTAATTGCCACCTCTTTCGATTTCTTATTCATGTTTCCTTCTTCTTACTAAAGGGAAACCCCCCTCTCAAATAAACATTTGTAATTTATAATTTTTTAGGTTGAAAAAAGAATTAAAATTACAGATATTTGACCTATTAATTAAATGAGTCAGAGAATTGAGAGCGGGTGGCATAAGCCTTTGGCACTCTCTCCCTCCATTCCTAGGTAGAAAAATTATAACATACTCATAAAGTATATATTTCAGACAATTATAATTAAACCACATCAATACTTTATAATAAAAAGGATTGATGTGGCTTGATTTGAATTGAGAGTATTATTTGAGAAAATATTTCATGCAATTTAGGCTCGGTTCAAAATTCTATACAATTTATAACTACGATCTTGCCACATTTAAAAAAAACCGATACTAATCGTCCGACCTCATTAAAGATGTTGATATAGTATTAGTCAATTTAAAAAGTGACATCAACATGTTTAATGAGGTCAGACAATCAAGATGAGTTTTCTTCTAATGTGGCAAGATCATAATCATAAATTATACGGAATTACACCGAGCCAAAATGTATGGAATATTTACTCGTATTATTTTACACGTAATCGAAATATCATTAAAACTTGTGAAAATAAATCCCTTGACCTGAAAATATAAGTATAAGCAAAAATAAGGAAAAATACATATAAGGACTCTAATTAGTGTTCGAAATTGTAACAGCAGGCCTAGAGAAAAACCAAAGAATTAAAGCACAAAGAATGAGAACTAAGGGAATAAGATGAACAGCCTTTTCTCCGACCAATTTTTTATTCATATCTTCCTTGGTAGCATCAGCGACACACTCTCATACGCTGACAATTCATCAAAAACTGCGGCTTTTAGCAGCGGACTTGTGATAGCAACAGCGGCGGATGGTAGGTTGACCAAGAACTCATCGCTGTTTCTGAGCGCGCTTGAAGATCTACGCATGTTGGCGACGTGGGTTGCAAGATTCAAAAGCCAATTTCTAAGAAAACGATGTTAAGAAATCTTTATATAAATTAATTAGCTAGTATAGCAGCTCCTTTAAGTATACATACAATTTAAGAGGGAAGGAGAGAAAAAGTGTATTTGGTTTTATTACTTGGGACGTTTTTCAATAAGGGTTTTTTTTTTTTTTTAACCCAATAATCTGTATCATCGCATTGCAGAAAAATATTAAACATCCAAAAGATGACATAATTTATATAAGGAAAACAAAAATACAAGAACTGTTACATTACTCAAAATCCCTGCTTAGAAGATGACTTGTGTACAGTGTACACTATCAACTACCACCCGAGCATCCAAAGAGTGCAGCAAAATGTAGGATTTGTCCTTGTAGAGGCACTAGAAATTGAAAACACAGAAACAGAACAATCGTTATCTAAATTGGCTCCAAGTCTTGTTATTGCTATTGCATGGATTCTTGGAGGAGAAGAGAAGAGAAATAAGAAAACAGAGAAGTTCAAAGCATTTTACCTCAGTCAATGTTAAAATTCACGACATTTGAGCTTCTTCTTCCTCACTCTAGGTAAAACTTCTTACTGAATGGGGGAAGCAGCTTTCCAGAAGGTTGTCGGATCTCACAGATGAATTCAACCTCCATTAGTCGGTGATTTTCTTTAGAGCGTATCATCACAAAATTAATATTCAAATCATCCCCCTCAATAACACGAACAGCAGGTTGCAAAAGAAAAACCTGGCAAACAAACAAAAAGAATCTATAAGTAGACGACTAAGGCCACTTCTCCAATATGGTATAATCTTAATGATAATATAGAACCTTTAACAATGGCTCGATCTTATGGAGCTTAAAATACTGTAACTCCAATCAAGTTCACATCATTCAGATGCCTATTTTAATATTAAAACAGACAATGGGATTCATCAGTTAGCTTGGCAGACAAAGAAAACCTCGTGCACGAACAATAACACACCCAAGCACGGTACATTGCCTTAGTTAAACTTCTAATTCAATTATAGAGCTCACTGTTTTTTTCCAACTAACAATTATAGATGAGTATAATTAACCTTTTCCAAGATTCCAATTCAGCAACATGATTTCATTTTAAGAAAATTACCCAACTATACATGTCTAATTGAAATTTATAGGCTCTTGATATGATGGAGAACAGACCTGTTGGCCCCAATGTGTGCCATTTTCTATACTAGGAGCAGTTGTCAACTCAATCTCTTGCTGGGCAGGATCCTCCTTTCTTCCCTGTCAAAATCAAATGAAAATGAGTTAGGATATCTATAACATGCAGCTTATTGTAGTGCTAGAACTCGCTTGCCAACGAGGGATGATTAAAAGCTTGACTTACTCGGAAATGGACATCAAACCATCCACCAAATGCACAGAGCCTTGTGTTCTCTGCAGTGATTGATGATGAAAAATTGGATTTTACTTCAAGGATCTCATCCACAGTGGCAGTCAAACAGTCAATCTCCTTTATGACGGCAGGGGTTCCTATGATTTGTTGTGGGTGGAAACTGTTCCACAATGACGTCTACAGAGATTTCACAAATATTTTTTAGATTTGGAAAGGATTTTTCAGACTAAAATTCAAGTCTATATTTCTTATATCAATTTCATAATCTAAAAAACAGCATCATGAAGAAGGTCCAGATATGATAGTTATATAAGATACCAGTGAATTCACTAATCGATGTTACATAATTCAAGAAAGAGCAAAGCCAAAGCCAAAGCCAAAGCCAAAGCCCAAGTTAGATTACAAAGGTAATATAAAAGGCAGCATCATGAAGAAGGTCCAGATATGATAGTTATATAAGATACCAGTGAATTCACCAATCGCTGTTACGTAATTCAAGAAATAGCAAAGCCAAAGCCCAAGTTAGATTACAATGGAGTAAGAACATGGAGTTAAAAAGACATAGTTTTTAACAAAATGAGTTTCTCTCTTTAAAAAGGATATGTTTAACTAGCTGAATATTCAATTAGAAAAATTTAGAATTTGAGAAAGAAAGCAACAAGATGTAAAAAGAGTTTGATTATTGACTCGCCATTGCTAGCTGAGTAGCAATTGCAATATAAAAGAAATGAAAACATTACATCTCACCTGTAGATAATATTTCATTTGCTCTTCAGCGAATGGCTTAGTTAGAACACTCATGTCAACTCCATAGTAATTTTTAGTCTCACCCACAAAATTGTACCAATCATCCATAGATCCTTCATAATCGTTCACTTTTTGATCTGCCAATCCAGTCTTCACAGGTGCCACCCACATGCGTGCATGACTTGGATACCTTAGAAATCAGAGCCTGTTTTTAGCTAACCCATTAACTAGGTCCACAGAGTACAAGCATATATAAACAGCCTTAAGTGAAGAAAGGAGATGGAACATGCCTTATAAAAAAACTGGCAAAGACAAATGGTAAAAAAGATCTAAACTTTTCTTGTAAACAAAAAGATCCAACTCCCATACAAAATCACTTGGGAAATATCCCTCAGATTCTGGTTAAGCTACAACAATTTGTCACCATACCTCTTTTTATTATATCTGCCATCAAGTCACGAGCCATTAAATTTGCATCCTTGAACCACAGTAACATTCCATAAGCTTTTTCTTGAACCCAAATAAGCCCAATTATAACTTTATGCAATAACCAGATATTCTCATCCAAAGTTCCAAAACCACCCAAGTTTTCTTTACTGTACAACTTTTTAATTTCTCTTTTTTAATTTTTAATTGATTTAAAAATATACTAAAACCAGTAAAAGGATTGGAACTAGTAGACACTAGACAGGACACTAAAATTTACAATTGTAACATGTACTCAAAAGTGAGGAACTAACCAAAAAATCATGAACTGTAATAACTTACATGACTCCGGTTGGCTTCAGCCAGCGGTCACGTGCACAAATCACGGAATCAAACATAGATTCACGTAAGAGGAAGTATCCCATCCACTCAGAAATTATCACATCAACTGTGCGTCAAGCAACAAGAAAAAAAAAAAGCTCAAAAGAAAAAAGGATTCAGAGCTTTAGCATTCAAAATACTTTCTCCAAAAGTGAGAGTTATATTTGTGAACCACAATTGGAGTATGACTACTTATAAAAGCCATAAATATTCAACAATGATGCTCACCTTTCTCAGGAAGGGTTATGTCCTCCACTGACCCCTCAATCACTTCAACCACGTCTTGGAGGTTGTTTGCTTTTGCAAGTGCACGGGCATGTTCGGACATCTTAGTAGCCTCCACTGCATAAACCTTCCTCGCACCTGCTTGTCCTGACCAAATTGCAAGAATACCACTTCCCGTCCCAACATCTAACACAGTCTTCTCCATGCAAAATCTCCATATATCAGTTGTAAACATCCCCTCCAATCCTTAAAATACACATGAACGTTTCTTTCGGATAAAAGGTCTTTTTAAATAACACAACAAAACTTTTCTCCCGTAGTTATTAGTTATCGCGAAAACATCCAGCACTGTTAATTGGAGCTCCCAAAATCCTAACTTTCTTATTGAGGCCAATAGTTCTATCAACTGCAATCAAAAGTACTGATCCTACTAAACTTTCTAAGATCATCGAATAAGATTATAAGCGGACAATAAGGAGATTTCTAACCAGTTTGGCAATAAAAGGAACTAGAGGGGACATTGATATGGAGATGGGCTCAAACTGTGCACGACCCAAAAGAAATGTGAAGGCTTCAGCCCATCTTAAAGACTACGTGTAGTCTGAGGGTGCACCAAACTGCATGTAGTTTCAGACAAAGGAAGAGAGAGAGAAAGAATTGTAGTGAGTGGTGTGTAGTGAGTAAGTGCTGCTGTGTGTGTTGCAGGGTGTGTTGCAGGGTGTGCTGCTGGAATTGCAGAGAGAAGGGAGTGAAGGATTGTAGGAAGGGTGAGGGGTATATACAATTGTTGATGGGAAAAACTATTAAGCAATGAAATAATCCTTTTTAATTTCTTGTTTTCTTCCTAGCAATTGCTTTAATTTTTCTGTAATTGTGGAGCTCTGCCGGCTCGAAGAGGCTTCCCTAACAGACAAACTTAAAGCTATATAAGAACTTAAGCTTAGTTATCAGTTATTACGCGTAATGAATTCAACCGCCAGCACTTCTATAGTTGAACCAAACTTAGTTAATTGAAATCCAAGTACAAATCAAGCTTCAGACGCATTTCATAAATTCAGTCAAGTTCTTAAATCTTTCCGAGTAGCCAAACAGATTAGGGAGCTCAAAAAACACAGCCAACCACAATGACGAAAATCGAATACGAGCAAGGAACAGAAAGAAGAAAGAACCAAGGAAAGAAAGAACCAAGGAAAGAAAGAAACGTACTTTTCCAGCGAAGTGATGCTTGTTCTCAAAAATGGCGTTGAAGTAAGCGTCCATGCGAACTCGATCGCAAAGCATCTCCTTCTGGTGGTAGAGGAAGGAGTAGGTGCAAAAGTACTGCGCAAAGTCCACGTCTTTGTCCACGACGGCACAGCCATTGCTGCCGCCACTTCGGT
Organism: Coriaria nepalensis; assembly: GCA_027186245.1. NCBI lineage: Eukaryota > Viridiplantae > Streptophyta > Magnoliopsida > Cucurbitales > Coriariaceae > Coriaria > Coriaria nepalensis. The sequence continues at coordinate 3,470,777 of CP114484.1, read as the reverse complement.
CCCCTGCGACGCCGTTGCCGGAGCTTCCCATGTTAACTTCACGAGTTATACAGAGTTCTGCGTGTGTGAACGCTCAGGCTAGAAAGACAGAAGAGAAAGAAAGCGAGCGCGCGCTCTGATTTTAGGGCACAGGTACAGTTTGTTTGGGTGTTGGGCTCCTCTGTATTCGTTCGCATTTGAGTGTAACTCTGCATTTTAATCTAACCATGCCATGTCAGCAAATCATTTGATTAATTAATAGTACAGTAAACTAAAATGATCTCCCCTGAACTTTTCAATATATAAACTTCGCTCCTTCAGGTTTGAAAAGTTAGATTTACGCTTAAAAATATTTTAAAATATAGATTTAACCCCCATTTGAAATATTTTTAGTTAAAAAGTAACGAATCGGATCACGTGGTTCATATTTATCATGTTCTTTTATTTAATGGTCCAATAAATAAGTTAACTCAATCTTTTTTTTGTGTTAATTAGAAGAGTGGGTATTCTTTTCGATCCTAATGGGCGATGGGATTATCGATTCTGGTCTCATGTTGTCTAGGAATCAAAGGACTGATATGGGGATTGGGTACATGTTTAATTTTGATCCCGTCCCGGATAGTATGTAGGAATAAAATTAAAAATTTTATTTTTTAGTTATAGTAAGATAATTGTGAGTGTTAATTTATTTTAGTAAGATAGTAAGATATTAATGTTCCCATCCCAATTCTATTCCTAAAATCCACGGGAAATCAAAATAATCATCTTGTCCCTTTCCTGATCCCAATGTTAAGGACTAGGATTGGGAATCGGAACTAGGCCAATTCCCAATCCAAAAACATTTGAGAAAATTTATAAAAAAAAATACTTCTATTAATATAAATTATGTGTTGAAGTAATTTTATTAATATTTTTAATATAAATTTTTGTTGTTAATTTATAATTTTCTTTATGATATTTTAAATTATGATTATTGTATGAATTATAAATTCAAAATTTGTTATTAAAAAAATTAAATAATTAATTTAAAATAAATAAAAATTTATTCAAAAATTCTTATCTCGTATCGATTCTTGTAAAAATGTAAATAACAAATCAAAATGTAAATTTTATTCCCGATATCAATATCGAGATCCAAGGACTAGAATTGAGATGATCCAATTCCAAACCCGATAGAGAAAACCCCCACCTCTATAAAAATTTAATAATTAATTTTTAAAAAAAAATTAAAAAATTGGTCGGAAATTTAGTACCGTATCAGTACCTAATTGGGATTGAAGGTTTCATTCTCGACATCGGTATTGCGATCACAACATCAGGACCAATACCACCCAATATCGGTCCCGATATGAGAAATGCCCACCCTTGTTAAGTACAATTTTATTTTATATTTAATTCGACTCTTACGAATTCATTTTTTTGTAGTCTCCGACAAACTTTTAGTCTATGCTGTCAAAATCGCACTTTTTAATCTATTCGATCATTTTTCCGGTATATTTGGTCAGCATGTCATTAAAATAAATATTTCTTATAATTTCACCTTATACTTTCTTTATCCTATTTTTCTCCACTATTAATTGCTCATTTTATTTTATACCCCAATTTTTTTTCTTTTTTTTTTTTAGAAATGAAAAAAATATGATTAAAAAAAATTAATGAAACCTAATTCGATTTCTTAAGAAAAAATAGATCGAAATGATCCTCTTTTTTATACAAGAAGTCAATTTCTTCACAGGTTATCAAAATCGATCGGCTCGGTTCTTCGCGAGTAATCCCATTAAATTGATCCAATCCTTCAATCATTTTAGGAGGAGTCAAGCTTGTGACATGTCGGGCTCTTTCCGCCTTCTATTTCTGTATATACTGGGCAAGCGAGAATCATTCTCACTCTTAGTTAATGTAGGAAATTAATTAAATAGATATATAGAATAATGAAAACAAATAAACATTAATTATAACAGAACAACACATATGAAAAATATAATTTTTGGAACTTTTTTTTATAACTAAATTGACAAGTAAAAGTTAGAATATATTTATGGAAACTGAAATTGTAAAGAAAATAGAATTGACAAAACATAATGTATTTTGAAATTGGAATTGGAAACCAGATTGTATATCATGTTTTTTTTAGGCATGTTACGTAATAGTATCCTTAAAATAAATGTGCTCCCTCTCATTGGTGCTAAAAGCACAATGACATCTATATCCTATGATACAATGAAGATCAATAGTAGCAGCAATGCACCACCGAAGTTATTCTGGAAAACTCGAGATAGTCAAAACTCTATCACGCTGGAAGCTTAGAACTCTAAGGAGGAAAAAGCTTTATGAAGATACTAAAAGAGTATTTTCAAAGTGTGTTTTTCAAATAGAAGGAGGATACCAATTTATAGGCTCACGAGGGGGACAAATGACTAATGAAAATTAATCATGGTGGTTTCATGAATTAATTTGTGGTTTAACTCATATTTAAATATGATGAAATCAAAAATTAAATTCTACCCTAAAGCTTCGTATGTTTGCATGGAAAAAAAATTATAAGAAGAGAATTCAAAAATGTGGGCCAATGCGGATCGGATCGATTTCAGGCTGAAATTTGATATGCTCAGGTGCGGGTGCTTACAAGCTAAGCCCAATCCGATTTAAATTTGCACCCATTAGGTGCACCTGCAAGTGAGAGCATTTTTGCTTAGATTATTACCCATCAACAATTGGGTAATCATATATAAACACTTATTTTACTTGATTTCTTTTCAATGTGGGACAGAATTTTCTCTTTTTATTTTTTCACTTCAAAAAGTTTCAATAGGTGCATTTTAAGAATCAATTTTTCTTATTCAGTCATGTACCATTTTGAGCATACCATATATCATTTTGAAGCTCTCACGGAGGAGACCCAAATATACTTTGACCTATCATTTTCACAAAGTGAATCCCACTCAAAATAAAACCTAAACATAGCACTTCAATATGCTAATTTTTTAATAATCCCTCATATGAATAAAATTGACGAAAAATATAAAACAAATGTTTTTTACATTAAAATGTTTTTGATATGGCGATAGAGTTCGATAGATCAAAACCTAAATAGAATAGGAAGGTATCAACCTTTGAACCTTCCCTTGTGAAAGTATATTGATTTTACTAATTTATCAATATACACGATATCTTTACATTGTTATATCATTCACATAAATAATAATATACTTTAGACATGAGTCTTTCCTTACACAATTGAGTTCACACTTTCATGTTCGTTTTGGCCTTGAACATCGGCCTTGTTCTGAAAGAGTTTGAAGAAATTAAGGCTAAGTCACTTCCCTTAGAAGTGGTCTCACTTCTCTCTCACATAGGTGATTATTAATAAATAGTAATTCATTTGACAACGCTCGGATTTCCCCATGCCTAAAAATCATTAAAACCTAAAACTTATTAAAAACATAATATATCCTTCTTCTTCTAGGCACTACTATTTCATAAAAGGAATAGATAAGAATATCTCTCATAGTTGGCATGAGGAAAATATATAAATTTGACCATATTCAACGGATACAGAGCAGAGCAAATCGAATATTCCTATCAAATTCACTATAGATCTGATCGAATTATGGGCATTTGATAGAATACTCGTAATTCGAAAAAATAAATAAAACAAAAAATATTAAAAACCTAAAGTCTATGTAGATGTAAGATATAAAGAAGACCTAAAACTTAAGAGGCTAAGACTGCAGACCTAAAAAGAACCACTATTCTTCTCCTCTCTTCCCACCTCTCCTCTTTGGTGTCGTTTTCCCTCTAGTAAGCATTATTTTCCAGCAAGCACTATTTTCCAGCCAGTCCTCCGCCACAAAAAAAGTTCTCTCCATTTATGGCTTCTTCGTTGAATCCTGGCATTATTTTTTAGTATAAACTTGTGATTGTGATTTGTATGCATTTTGCAAGTAAATGATAATTAGATATAATTTAGCCATTTATGCTTCTCAAAATTCTTTATAAAGTGTAACTTAATTTGTTATCAGTGATTAAAACATATCATCTTCATGTAACTTTGATAATTATTAAAGGAAAAAATAGAACAAATAACATAAATAATTTTTATAAATGATAATATATTTCTATCATTCAAGATTCGAACTTCAATTTATTTATAAGAAGATAAGATATCTGTAGGATCTAATCTAATCCTACGCTAATTGGATTGGATCGGATTCTCTTTAATTTTTACATATCAGATCAAATACTTGATTTGATAAGTAAGAATGGGCATCAATTTGCATCGGATCGAGTATAACAATATCTTATCTAACGCTCATACCTACCTATAATGGTCTAATTAAGTCATTTATAACTAGGTCAGCCCTTTAAATCTAGATCTTGGAATCTCCGATCAACTAAGTTGGGTTTCCACTATAGTAACTTATTCTTTCATAGGCTTTTATACATTCCTCTCAATAACTTTTCAACTAAATCTTTAATTAACCATTTGGTTAGCGAATCTACAATGGAACCCATAGATAACTCTATTAAGAGTAGTTAGTTAAAGAATCTGATGATGAATTAATAGCTCCTTGAAGCTTTGATATTCTTCTTCTAACAAGAAATTGGAAAATTCATACTATAATATCTTTATGTCCTAGCTATTTTGTTAGGTCGAGATTAAATCTCAATCTTCTACTTATTTTTCTTGTTCTTGAACGTGAGTATTCAATGATAGACTCACATATTTGTTTAAATGAATTCGGTTTCATATGTCATTATGGATTAAATCAAGAAATTTGTCATTTATTTTAGTTCTTTAAAAGATGACTTTGTTTATTTTATCTCAATATAAGTTTCTTTACTTATGTGAATGTGTGGTATAATGATCCGTGTTAATTAATTTATACATGGAAAATGAGAATAACTTATTTTAATCTAGCATGCTATAGATTAGAAAACTTAAGCAACTAAATAAAATAATTAGTTGTATTAATTTCTCAAATAATCATTACAATTCATTTAACATATAAGCTCATCAACACACATTCCACTTTTAGAAAAAAAAAAAATTTTTGTCACTTTCACTCAACTATGTATATAGATCAATGTCCAAAACATCTTGAGTAATGTTATCCACCATATTTTCTTCTTAGCTTTGTTTCTTCTTAAAGAGCCTAAAATTTGAAACTCAATGACATATCTTATCACAATTGAAATATTTCTCTTTAAACTTGCCTGGCTTTAGACTCCTATTTTTTGCTCCAATTTAGACCATTTGTTGATATTTACTTATTCTATGCAAGTTTTGATTAAAATTTGGATTTTCACAATCTGTGAGAATGATTAATGAAAAAAATAATAAGAATAATAAATCACATAGAATTCATGGAGATGGGGTGATTTCAAATTTGACGATTTCAAATTTTCGACTAAACTTAAATGATTACGTGTCTCTACCTCTGCAATGTGAGTATCTATCTCTAATAAATATATAAGTAAATATAAAATTATCATATATTATATATTAGATATTTAAAATTTACATGTTTTATATATATTAATATGAAAACATCTGATAATATATTTTTACTATACCGACTTCACCTCGTACTTATAAGAATTTTTGTATACCTGTAAAAGGTAATTGATTTGATTCTCTGATGAAAATGAGAATAAGTGCGAATGAAATGAACGATTTTTTCTTTTCTTATTTGGTTATATAATGAATTTATAACATAAAATGATTTTGAAAAAGAGAAGACATGTTTTAGGATTTATAAGAATTTATATATTATGGAAAGAAAAAAAAAAAACCTTTGTGTAAATGAATTGATTGATCGACATGTTTTAAATGAAATAATTTTTCATTTTAGATGTTTGAGAAATCAAAAATATTTCTTTGAATAAAACCAAATCAAATAAAAAATAATTATTATTTTAATCTTATTATGAAATCTTGGCTTCACCCATATATGTATATAATAAAAAAGTTGTCAATGAATAGTGTTCACCGACACTATCACTAGACTATATTTTTAAACCAAAAAAATTATGAATTGGATTTAAGTTAAAACTAAAATACTTGGCTAATTCCGGCGTTTTGAAAAAGTCTAAAACCGCATTCTGAGCTCAAGCCAATTGCATTTTACTTTTTGTTCGCAAAAGTCATTTTATAGTCCAATTTAACTCCAATCAAAGTAGCAAAGACAAATAGAGCCCAAATAATCTTCAACAATTTCACATAAGTTTTGTTTTTTTTTATTTTTTTATTTTATTTTTAAATTTATTGTAACTTTGCTTTCTAATTACAAAGCTGAAGTTTGGCATGAGAAAATAAAAAGGCTAAAAACAATTCTCGAAGTTTGAAAATAATTTGTTTGGATAAAGTCAAATTAATTGGTGTATTGACTCTTGAATAGCTCTAATAAATATTGTCATTTTGATATCATTAATTCACTACAAGGGGATAATTCATTTTGATATCGGTATATAGTTAACGACCTTTATACAAATAGATCTGTGTTTCAAGAGCCGAGACTCTCATCTAGGTACTGGAAACCCAGATTCGCATTCTAGGTTCTTGAATTCCAGATCTGCGATCTGGGTTCTTGGAATCCAGACTCGAATCTGCATTCTTAGAATCCGATGCGAATCTGGGTTCCTGGAACCCAGATCTACCGTGAAGGGTACAGAGACAGAGAGAGAGAGAGAGAGGGGTTTGGACATTATCTTCTTCTATACTCTTCTTCCCTCTGATGAAGATAAGTAATCTAATCAATCGAAGAGCATATCTATCTCCATCTCTTTAGAGCTAGGCATGACTTTTACTTGGGCTTTAAAACCCAAGTAGTAAAAACCAGCTTTAACTTCTTTTTTCTTGTTTTGTTTTGCTTTTTTTTTTCTTTTGAAGTAAATTTCCTGAAGCTTCCTTTGTTACTTTGAACATTTATGGCTTGGTTGATTCTAAATGGGTGTCATCGATGGAATGAGATTTGCCAAGAAATAGTGTAATTAAGATGAAAATTAAATTTGTATATTTTTTTTTTATTTTTAGTATTATCACTCTCTTAATATATAATGAGAAGAATCAATTTTTATCTGATCAAGAAATAAAAAAGTGAGTTATTTTCATTTAATAAAATAGATGAAATGTCACCAAACGATAGAAATGAAATCAATTCTATTTCCTAATTTTACAGAATCATAACTAACAAATCATTAGATTAAAAAATCAAAGCATATTAATTATTAATAACGTCAAACTCCAAAATGAAAACCGAATTTTATTCCCAAAAAGAGAGAAAGAACTAATATTTTTTAAAGTTTAAACAAACCCACGACTATAATTAATATTAAGAGAAAAAAAAGATATTTAGATACTCGATCATATATTCGACTCAACGGTGGATCGGATAGGTAAAATATCCAATCGAATACTAATACTGTTTGTATATATTTTAATATAATCGAAAACTTTCGAATATTTATGGTTCGGATAATCCGAACCGAACCACCTGTTGAACATACTTAATATATGATAGATATGCTTGCATATATATAACATATGAACACTTGGCACACAAATTTCATTACAAACATGAGCAGAGCTAGTTGGAACATGCCTAGCCCCGCTTGCTTTCAAAAAATTAGTAATAATAAATAAACTTTTTTAATGACATGGCATCAATATTAATATGCCAAGTCAGCTCATTTGATAGAAACTGATTAGATAAATTAAAGTCTCATTTAGACTATATATGTATTAAAATGTTGGCCACACAAACTACACATAGATAAATTCGTAAAAACTGAATTACATATAGACTAAAAAGTGAATTAACCCAAAAAAATTAGTATGCCCATAATATATACATGTCGCATTAAATTTTATCATAATTACAAAATTCACTTTTGTGTAATGGGTGATGTTATGTATGATATCTCAAGTCATAGAGTAGGTACATAAAAAATGCCTCAAAAAATAGGAAAAATTAGGATGAACCCCCAAATTGTAAGATAATTATACTACAGCCTAAAATTTTATAACTACAATAAATATTGAATTTGAAATTTTAATTATAATGAATATTATGATTCCATACAAATAAATTTAAAACTTTGCTTTAAAAATTTACTAAAAATTAATATTTGCTTTTATTTTCACACTTTTAACCCATTTTATTTTTAAAAATAAATTTCTATTACTACACACGTCTTCATCACCAACTCCACAAACCCTCGGCCACTGTCTTGGCCAATCACTGCAATAAATATTTTAAAATTTTAAATTGGGCAAATTAAAATTAAAATTTAAAATTTATTTCTAAATTATTGTTGCAAACAGATTTTCGAACATCATTAGACAATAAGAAAGAGAGAAATTTTCCAGCGGAAAATGGTAGCAGTGGTGTAGAGTAGGAAAATGTTTTTTTTTTTTTTTTTTTTTAATTTACAGAGGGTGAAAGTTGAAAATGCAAGACTAAAAATTGATTTTAAAATGACTATAAAATTCTGATAAGATTTTTTGAATATGTCTGGTGGTGGTAGTCGGTGCGAAGGCGACTTTGAAAGGGTCGATAGAGGTACTAGTGAAAGAGTATAAAGTTGGAAAATTTGATTTAAAAAGAAAGTGGGTTAAAAATATAAAACTAAAATTTTTGGATTAAAAATTAAAACTTAGAATAGATACTAAAATTTTATATGAAATCAAATGTTTATTATAATTAAAGTTTTAAAACAAAGTATTTATTACAGCTATAAAATTTAGAATGTCTATTATAAGTATTTTAAAGGATTTATTCTAATTTTCTCAAAAATTATACATGAAAAAGACTTGGTGGTGAAGAAGAAAATAAATCAGGGGTTAAAAATAAGAAAGAAAACAAAGACACGATACATAATTTTAAATTTTAAATAGATTAGAGTCAAGGCCAACCCTAGGCTAAGCTGCCAAGACAACTAAGGCCCAACTTTAGTCTCTCAATTTATGGGATTCCAATATTTTCTTTTTTATTTATAGGTTAGAAAGAAATGAGTATACGTTTATGAGAATTAAAATTTAAGGTAAGAATTCAATACTATCATAGTAGGGAATATATTTTATATGGCCTAAAATTTTCATTTTAACATAGGGTCTTTTGCAATTGGGTCTAGAGGAAAAAAAATGAAACCACAACTTCTTTTTACTAGTGATACTAGTCTATTTTTTATTTTAAAAAATTAATTTAAAATGTGAATGATTAAGTTATCCTCTTGCATATTTGAAATAAAAAGGTGTGAAATGACATTAATGCCCTTATCCTTACCAACCAAGCAACAGTAACTTGTGTTGCTTGAACAAGAATATCCTAAATTGAATCCGTTTACAAGCCCTAAATTTTGATTAAATCCGTTTACAAGCTTCTAAATTGAAGATGCAGAGGTTGGAGATAGATAAACTTTTGAGTAAACTTCGGAATACATTTTTCAAATTTTTTTTATATTTTGATTGATAGTCCTTACGTTTTGGGCTCGCTTTGTTTTTATTTTGTTTTTACTTGCCCTTTCGAATCGTTTTACAAGTGAAAAAAAGTGGAAAGTTGGAAGTCCAAAAATCTAAAAAATATGAAGACGATGTTTTATTACTCGTTTTTCGATGTCTCTATAATGAGGAAACATCGGTAAATTGGGTAAAAAAACAAAAACTTTTTTTTTTCCAATTTCTCAATGTCTGAAGTTTTGTAAGACATCGAGAAATTAGGTGAAAGAAACATGAATTTTTTCCTTACCCGATTTCTTGATGTCCAAAATTTTGAAAAACATCAAGAAATTGGGCAATTTGTACTGAATCTTTCAAGTGTGATCTCTAAACTCGATTGCTCTATATAGCCTTGAGAGTATATTCATTTCCTTTATGTTTTTCCTTCTTCAAAAATGAAAAGATTTTTTATAATCATATGTTTCGATGGTGAATGGAAGGAGAAAGAGAAATTATTGTATTTGCATGAAAATAACACGGATGGAACAATTGGAACTTTGATGCAAAATATGGTATATGCACTTATCTAAGTGTAAATACACTTATGAGAACCTATCAATGAGCAGAGCATGGTCCCATTTTCAGCAAAGTCATTTCCATTTATTAGGGATATTTAGACTTTTGATTATTGATAATATAGTTAGTTTGAGAATTTTGAAGATTTTACGAAGTTTTGTAATCATTGGAAATATGATTTTAATGAATATTAGTTATTTTAAATGAATGATATTTATTCATTAGAGTTTTGGTTGTAGTTGTGATTTTACTAAATTATTTTTGTTGGTTATTGTAATTTTGTTAAATGAATAGTTGTACTTAATAGTTTTAATTGGTTAATATTTGTTCATCAGGGTTTTATTTGTTTTGGTTGAATAAGACATAAAGCAATTAGAATTATCGCTAAAAGTTAGAACTTTCATCTATTGAACCCTAAAGGTTGGACCTTTGAAAGATCTAAAGTTTAATCTTTAAGTTTAAAATGAAATATCTATACTTTAGGATTTAAGATGAAATATTTAAATTTTAGAGTTTAATATGAAAGGTTTAAGCTTTGGGAGTTTAAGATGAAAGATGAAATGTTCAACATTTATAATTCAAAATGAAATATTTATGTTTTATGTTTAATATGAAATATTTAAGCTTTAGGATTTGAGATGAAAGGATTTGATAAAAAGGTTTAACATTTAAGTTCAATGATAGAAGATTCAGTTTTTATGATTCTAAATCTAATATTTAAATATTAAGGTTTCATAAGAAAGTCTAACATTTATATCCTTTTGTGAGAAGTCTAACCTTTATGGTTTCAAATGTAATGTTTAGACAATTGATAATAATAGAAAGGTCAAATCATTTGGTCAAGTAATGAAAGGTTCAACCCTTACGGTTATACATCTAAGGTTTATACATTAGAGTTTCCTAAAAAAGTCTAATATTTATGTTTTTTTTTTTTTAGAGATTCAATCTTTAGGATTTTAAGTATAATGTTTAAACATTGATAATGATTGAAAAATTCAAATTTATGATGAAGTAATGAAAAGTTCAAGTTTTGTGGTATTAAGTGTAACCTTTAAATATTAAAGTTTCATAGAAAAGTTGCATTTTTATGTTCTTTTGTGAGAAATTCAATATTTTTGTTTCTAAATATAATGTTTAGACATTCGGTAACAAAAGAAAAATTCAAATTTAATGTAAAATAATAAAATGTTCAACTTTGATACTTCTATGTGTAATCCTTAAGCATTGAGATTTCATAGAAACGTAAATTTTTATAATTTCAAATATAATATTTAAACATTATGTATGATAGATAAATTTAAATTAAAAATAAAGTAATAAAATATTCAATATTTATAATTTTATGTATAACCCTTAAATATTAAGATTTCGTATACAAATTTATCATTTATAAAAGTTTGTGTAAGATTCAACTTTTATGACATTTCAGCCGTTGATTAACTCGGACAAATGATACGTCCAAAACAAAAAACTAAGGACACATGAAATTTTTTGTTTAGACATGATTTGGCAACAATTAGATTAGTCTACAAGTCTAATTTGTAACCTTTATTAATAATTCACAATTCATAATTGTATCCATTGTACTAAAAACTTATGTCAACCGTCAGCAAATTTCTTTTTTATATTATATGATTATGGATTGCGATTGTATCGATTAATATTATTATTTTGTGGGCAAATTATATATATATTTCTTGAGGTAAGTGATATTATAGGTGAATATATTATGAATTTATTAATTATAAGTGGATCTTATTAAATTTATTTTAAATTATGAATAATTTTTTTAATTAATTTTTTTATATAATTAACTGATTTTTAATTATTTTTATTCAAAAAGTTATATATTTATTATTTTATCCTTAAAAAAAAAAAACCAGCTGAACTCAACACAGCATACATCTGACTAATCAGTAGGAAAAGAAAAAGGAAAAACAAAAAAACAAAAAAAAAACAAAAAAAAAAAACAAAAAAAACAAAAAAAACAAAAAAACAAAAAAAAAAAGGGGGAGAATCTAATTACTCTCAGTCACACATATTCAATATGCTCAGTTTCTTATCTTCTCTCAACAAAAAAAAAATTATTCATAATATCTCCATTTTGCCATTTCGTAGTCAAAGTCAAATGAATTTAGGCTTCTCACAAACAATATTGAATCATCAACTAAGACAGCTCTTCCAAGTTGATAACTACAGATGGAGAATTATCAATTACGATAATAGTAAACTCAGCAGCAATGTTCAGCATTGCCGGCATTGAATATACATTTCTGCTTCTGCATTGGTGTCCACATTGATCTTGTGAATAGATCTAATGTGTTTTACTATTCAACTAATTTAAAAGATCAAATAAGAAGTTTAATCATAACACCTTAATGACATTATCCTATAGTACTGTCAAGTGATCTATGTAATAATCAAACATAAACTTTACAAATAATAAGTGTTATTACAATCTCACTGAACATGCAATCTTCACATGAATACATATATACATGCATCTTGTTAAGTAAGCATAGTCCGAAATCCCCAACTTTAAATGAAGCTTTCACCGTGGTGATACAATAGACATGGCAAATGAATGCATCGACGATGATGCGCCATCACCATCAAGTCCTAGCTGCCGTCTTGCTTGCATTGCGAGATTCTTCGCCGGAATGTAATTTTTATGGCAATGATCTTGTGATTGTTCTTCTTGATCATCTATAGCCAATATATCAACAACAATCATTGGAGTATCTGGCGGCTCCGCCACGGCCACCCGCCCATCAAGCATCTCCACCACATTATCCATACTTGGCCTCAACCTAGGTTTCTCCTGTATACACCAAAAAGCCACATTAACCAATCTCTTCACTTCCCTCTCATCAACCCTCCCTTCCTCTAATAACCTCCAATCCAAAACATCCATCAATTTTCCTTCATTCATCTTCTCCTTCAAAATTCTGGGAAAATACTCCCATTTCCTTCCACATCTTTCATTCTCATTCTCCACGAAAGTAATATTCCTTCTCCCTCCAATCATCTCCAAAAGCACCATCCCGTAGCTATAGATATCGGACTTTTCCGAAACTCCATTTTGTAAGAGCCATTCCGGAGCTAAATAACCTCTTGTCCCTCTCACCGTCGTAACCACTCTGCTAAGATCTTTTCGCATAAGCTTCGAGACTCCAAAATCCGATACGACTGCGTTGAAATTCTCATCAAGAAGAATATTCTCCGGCTTCACATCCAAATGCAAAACCCTAGATCTACAATCATTGTGTAGGTAAGAAAGCGCTTTTGCAACATCAACCGCAACTTTGTACCGCAACTCCCAAGACAAACAGCCTCCAGAGAAGCAATTTTTCCGTTTGTTTGTCGGGAAAATCCAGCAATCTAAAGATCCGTTTGGGATAAAATCGTAGACCAGAAATCTGGGTCCATCTGGATTAATTGTACAATACCCATGAAGACGGACTAGATTTACATGATGAACACTGGCAATAGCGGCCACTTCTGCTTTAAAAACTCTCTCCCCGTTTTGATTTTCTCCTTCGATCCGTTTTACCGCAATGGAAGTTCCGTCCTTGAGAATTCCTTTGAACACGGAAGCTGATGCACCCTGACCGATCAATAATCGGAAATCATCGGTTGCATCTACAAGCTCTTTGTACCTGAACTTGGTTGGAAGTCCGGCCACTTTACGGAGGAAACTATACTCAATTCGAAGCTCTTTACCTTCCGAAACGAGTTGAGACTCGAACTGCCTTCTTCTTAGGTTATCCTTTCTTCGGATGATGGCGTAGATGATTAGAGCTGCTATTAGTGAGATGTTGATGCCACATATGAGGAAGAAAGGTTTGGAGAGTTTGAGGACGATACGGGCAACGATTATGGAACCGGTGAGGGTGGTGAGGATTGAAAGAACGACTATGTTGGTTTTCTTGTCCTCCATTGAAGCTTCATTGATTCTTTCTTCATTCAAGCGAGAGAGGTGGGTGGAATATTAACCTCCTACATACATCAATTTTTCCATGTCAGAATCAGAACCTAGAAATAAAAAGATATTTGTGTATTTATTTATATATATATATATATACAATATTGTCTAATTAATTAAATAAATTAATAAAGTACCTTTATTTTTTGTTTGACATTACACGTTTGTATGGAGTAATAAGAATTGAAGGGCAGGTAAGGCAGTTGTGTATTCTTAAATGTTTGTCCAAGTCGTTAATTTTCAGTGTTGATTTAGTATTTGGTTCATATGAAACAGCCAAGAAGTTTACCAAAACTTCTAGTCTTAACATATATATATATATATACCTGTCCATAGCATCATTTTCCACTTCAATTTCTTGGTTGACTAATTACATAAAATTAGGGTCTTGTTTTACTTGGCCAAAAGATTGAAGAGCGTTTCTCATGCACATCTTTCTTAAGGACCAAATGTGTAATTAGTTCTGAAAGTAGAATATGAATAACTTAACTAAATGGAGACCTACTACTAAGCCTACAAGTTTGACTTAGTATTCAAGGTCGATTTTATCGTTCAAAAGCATGGAAAAGACAGCTATTGGAACAATCAAATTGATCCCGATAGGCCTGGATTTTGTAGGAAAAATCTGATGTATGATGTGTACGCACTCCAACCTTTGTTATAATCTTTATTATAATCATATTAGGGGTGGAATATGATTTCAATATTACGGGGCTAAATTGAAATTCTTATAATTTGGTAAATATATATTATCAAAAATTTTATTTTTAATGTTTAATATATAATATATGATGGTTACATTAGTTTTTTTGTTTGATTTATATAATTGAGATAGAGGTACTGAACTACTTAAGTTCGTTTAAAAATTTGAAATCAATAAAATTAAAGTTATCATATTTCTGTAAATAATGTTTTTTTATTTTTTTTGCGATCGCTCTCACATAAAAAATTTCATAATTTCTTATGAAAACTCAAATTTCAATCAAAGAAATTTCTTAAGAGAGTAAGAATCATACGCATAGTGTATAAAGAAATAGAAGATGAAAGGTGAGCAAGGAAAGAGTAGTGAAGAGTGAAAAAGAAAATCAAAAAATAAATAAAAGTACTAAATTTACTTATAACAAATTAAAATGTTTAATTTGACTCTAAAAAAGTTAAGAAATTTATAATTTAGTCCAAAAAAAATAAAAGTAAAAATCAATTCAAAAGAATTATTCTACTTTTTTCTTTTATTAATTTATTATTATTTTTTATACTCTAGATTGAGATGACTCAACTATTTTACTAGAAAAAAACAATCGAAACAATCAAAGGAACCTAATTGATCTGATTCTTTCTCTAAAGAACCAAATCTTATTAATTCAAGTTAATCTTCTTTGTTAAGAAGATGAATAAGGTCTTGAAAAAAAAAATCAAATTTTGAACTAGACCTCCAATGGTGGGTTGATTCGATTTTTATTTTTGGTTTTTAAGTTGGAAGAAAATAAACCAGATTTATCAAATTCGATTCTTCATGAAAAAGAACTAGATCGATCACCTCTTGCTTTTTTAGAATGATTGTATTGATTTGGATCATATCTCATTTCTTATGAAAAATCAATTTAATTTGGATACATCGCAAATAAATTAAATCATTTCGATCAATTTTTTTTCAAAAAAAATGCCGAATCATTTTGACTCATTTTTTTTTATGAGAAACCGAATTGGGTTTCCTTCTTTTTTTTTTCCATTAATTTTTCCATTAAAAAAATAGATTATAAAAGAAAATAATAAATACATAAAAGAAAATACACTATATATTAATATGTCACATCAATCAAAAAATAGATCAGATAAAATAAAAAAATTCATTTAAACTACATATAAATTAAAAAATTAATCAAAAATTACAAGTGGCTGAATTCAAAAAAATTGAAATATAAAAAAACTATAAAGTGATTTTTTTTTTTTTTTTGTTATCACTTCACTTGCACTACCATTGCTTCCTACCTCTCCCTCTCTCTAAAATATGGGTTTCAAAGTAAAATTTGAATATCAGAGAGAGGAATTAGAAAAGGTAAAGAGGTAAAAATTTGATGATTACGTGTCAAGCATTTAACTGAGTTGTCACAAAATAACAACATTGATGGCGAATTATAATTTCTTTTAATTGTTGGGCGCTTAATATAATTATTCAAAATTTTGAGAGTAAACTTTTATTTGACTAAAATTAAGGTCCCATAGAAATATAGAGGGCAGAGAATAAATTCGTTGTGTAGCATGAACTGTAAATGCTGTCCACGAGAAAAATATTGACTCGATCTAGTGGCATCTAAGAGGCGGCTCGTGCTATATTTAGATAAAACTAAAATTTAAAGTTTTTTATAATTAATAAATAATAAATAAAATTAAAAATTAAAATTAATTGTAATTATTAAAGAATATAATTTTTTTAAATATTAAAAATAAATTTAAAAACTTTAATAATAAATATAAATATGAAATTATATATTTTTAAAAAAATTTTAAAATTAAGTCATATTTATAAAAATTAATTTATATCATTTCAATTTTTTTTAAAAAAATTATTTTATTTCTTATAATATATATATATATATAATATAATGATATTTTTAGTTATTTTATAATAAATATATAAATATATTTTAATAATTTAAGGACTTTTTATAAGTAAAATTCTAAATAATTAACTTGGAGAGAGATCATCCAATTTGATGTAACTTATAGTCTAAAATGTTATCTTAATATACTTGATAAGGTCAAATGATTATAATAAGATCGTAATTTGTAGTCTAGCTAATTATATTTAATGAAGTCAAACTATTATAATAAATTCCTTTTTATTTAGATTAAATTTTAATAGTAAATTATATTAAATTATATTTATTTAAATTACATTAAATATTTACTTGATCTCAACCGTCAAGAAGTATGACTTTCTGAATCTAACAGGTCAAACGTAAACTAAAGCATGATCTCGAATGGGATACACGACTTACGATGAAACTACCCACATTCTGGTAGCCTCTGCGAAGTGCCGAAGAATGCTTACAGAGAGATAAAAAAATCGCATCAACGAGAGACAGAGAGGAGAAGAGGAGAGAGAGAGTCATCAGTTGTTGAAACTCGAAGGGAGCAGCGGCCCAAGGTTTGTACTTTGTTATTAATTAATGCGCTAAAACCACCCTCCAAAACCTTCCCTCAATTTCTACTTAATAATTTGCTTATCTTTAATTTGATTCGCATAGTTATGGACTCTCTCTCTCTCTCTCACATCCAGGAGTTATGCTTTGGTTTTTTCAGTAATGGGTGCTCATGAATTTTTAATGGGTAGCTTTATTTTATTTTCAAATCCATATATTGGATATTCCTTTAGGTGTAAAAACTGTAAATTTGTGTAATAAATTTTTAGGATTTATAAGAACTTTTCCGGATTGATTCTCGATCTTAATTAGGGTTCTCTTGGATTTGAATAGTAATTATGAGCTACGTCCTGGGCAACGAATTGAGGTTCATTTTATCTACAATGTTCAAACTGATTTCTTTTCAAATTCTTAATTAAATAAATGGTGATATCTCAGGATCTATTTGGATTCAATTTGCTGATCACTGGGGCGGTGTGCTTGGTGCTGTTGTTCTGTGAAGCCTAAAAATATGAATTTGACCGGTCCTTCCTTTGGCTCTAGTCAGTTTAATTTTCAATCTGTCAACTTCACATACGCTTTCCTTCCATTGGGTTTTTCTTACTGTGTTTTTTTCCTCCTCCTAATATTATGTTGTTTTGTTTTTGGTTAAGGTGGTACTATAGCTGCTGCTAGAAAGGCATTTGAGTTTGGTAGGACCTACGTGGTTAGGCCCAAAGGTAAGCATCAAGCCACTGTCGTTTGGCTCCATGGTCTTGGCGATAATGGTGCAAGGTAAACTTTGAAAGGACATTGCACTTCACAAGTCTGAAAGAGGAAACTTAGGCTATAAAAGATAGTGGAGCTTAAAACTTTAAGCCCCCCCAAAAAATATACATACTAGCCAAAACCCCCCCAAACTTATAACAACAATGCATAACCCTCAAAATTTAACATTTACTAGTTTAAATTTGGGGGTTATGGCTAGTATGTATAATTTTTTGGGAGCTTAAAGTTTTCAGCTCAAGATAGAGTGTATACCCGATCTACTGGGATCATCATGCCAAGTAATCACTTTTTGATATCAAACTGGCATAATCCCAATCGCTGGGAGTACATACTCCAAGTCCATGTGTAGCCTAGAATTTATCAATCTCATCCCGGGTATATTGTGCAAAATACAGACTTGATTGTTCGTGTATATTCTGACTTTGGTTTGCAGCTGGTCCCAGCGTCTTGAAACACTTCCTCTACCAAATGTAAGATAACAAATTCATGATT
The DNA here is from genome assembly GCA_027186245.1 of Coriaria nepalensis. NCBI lineage: Eukaryota > Viridiplantae > Streptophyta > Magnoliopsida > Cucurbitales > Coriariaceae > Coriaria > Coriaria nepalensis. The sequence goes on along the minus strand of CP114484.1, from coordinate 3,452,395 downwards.
CTTTTTTTTTTTTTAATTAAATGGTTTTATGGATATGAGCCCCGAAAATAATGGGAATGGGTTTTAATGATGATGATGATGATTTTATGGATATGAGGGTAAGATTGTATGATGCAGATTAAATGGATATGCCCAACAGCACCTACTCAATCCATATCTATATTTGGCGGTTTTCCTTCCACCGCTTGTAAGTTTGTTTTCCAATTAAATTTCTTTGGATTTAAAAATAGCATAATTAGTATAACTAAGATTGTATGAAAATATCAACATGTGAGTCCACAAAGATTCCTCTCTTGTTTACGGTTCCTATGAAAAATAGCTGTCGAATCTCATTACTAATTATGTTCGAATTGGAATTTTTCATATAAAATCAGGGTTCAACGTTTGGAGATCTTTCTGAAGATGCTCCTGATGATTTGGACGGCTTGGATGCTTCAGCAACTCATGTTGCCAATTTGTTGTCAACCGAGCCATCTGACAGTAAGCTTCTCTCTTATAGATTTATTTCTTGGATTTGATTTGTTTATTATTTGATATTATATGTGACTCTGATTATGAATGTTTTGAGAAAATAAAATATTTAAAATCCTTTTTTTTTTTTGGTTATTACAGTAAAACTTGGAGTAGGAGGGTTCAGTATGGGTGCAGCTATGGCCCTGTACTCAGCAACATGCTTTACTACTGGAAAATTTGAAAATGGAAATCAGTTCCCAGCTAATTTGAGTGCCGTTGTTGGCCTCAGTGGCTGGCTTCCATGTGCTAAGTTAGCTCCTTAATTAATTACTCTTTTCATTCAGACATATTTTGTGTGTTTTGTAGTTAATTCTCCATTGGACCAGGACATTAAATAACAAGTTGGAAGGGAAGGAAGAAGCAGTGAGCCGCCGTGCAGCATCCTTGCCTATTTTGCTCTGTCATGGAAAAGGTAAAACTGTTAACATAAATATTCAAGTGCCATTTGTTTATTATTTTCACTTCAGAGGATAGAACAGATTCTCCCTGCAGAATGTACATCATCCGATCCATTTCTTAAATGAGTCATATCTTTTTGTAAAGGGATTTCCAGCATAACGTTCTTTCCACTTATGATCGGTTTTCTGTCCTTATTGCAGTTGATGTGGTTCTCTATAAATTCGGTGAAAAATCGTCCACAGCCTTAAATTCAAACGGATTTAAAGACGTGACGTTCAAATCCTATAACGGGTATGCAATATCATGAAGTTTAAATTAACTCTTTTGTAAGGGGGGTTAGATTTCTGAGTAAAACGAAAATATTCAAATGGTTTCTCGGCCTCAAATGCAGACTCGGGCACTACACTATACCAGAAGAAATGGACGAAGTTTGCTCATGGCTATCTTCAAAGCTCTGGTTGGAAGGAAGCTCTTCTTCTACATGATGCAGAGAAGCAATAATTTCTTATTCTAATTCTTGCACCTATAAAACTTAAGAACACAAATATCGTGGGGTTGCTAAACTCTGATTTTTTGGGGGTTATACACACATACGAAACCTATTTCTTTTATCCTCTTTTCGTATTTGATAACTTTGTTTGTAATGTGTTTTTATGTCAAGATGATTAGCACTTTGGTGCACTCTTCAGTCTTCAAAGGCACTTGTTGGTCCCAAAATGTTATCTATAAAATTGAAATTTATAATCGAGATAAAATTTAATTTGAGAATTTTTTCAATTTTGCCTTGATTTTTAAATAATTGGATCTTTTCACTTTATATATATATATATATGTATATATAATCTTCTGAAACACTAGGTGAATTTGATCGTGACCTAACATCTCAATTAAGAATTAGCTTAATCTAAATGACTGAAAAAATAAGGACACTCTACTCGTACATATTAATATATTATAAAAAATAAAGAAAAAAAATGGGTAAAACGCAGATTCTGAAAACCTAAAGAATGTATGCTTTGTTAGAGAAAAGGTTGAAGCTACAAAATTGAATCAATATCTGTGTTACAGAGAGAATGTAATAAATTGATCCATGTGATGGATATTATGGGGAGAAAAGTCAAACTACAACAACATATCCATACAGCCTATTGTATGAATTAGCCCCTAGAAAACTCAAAATTTCAGAGAAGGCCTAGTCTTCTCTCTTTACAATTATGTGAAGTTCATATTCTTCAAGCTTCAACATCTTCTTCTATGGCAGCAATCTTTCCTTGAGATGCTTTTATCGAAGCAACCTTTCCTTCAATCCTATACATAGGCATTATTTCAACAAGGTAATTAGACGAGTACGAAAAGATTCAGAAGTATTTCAACAAGGATTCGAGACACTATTGCCTAAAGCAAATAGCATGAAGAGAGTATCAAAAGAAAACTGTTACTAAGGAAAGGAAAGTCTAGAGCATTAAGGCGATCTGATGAGACTTTCCTGACTTGTGTCGTATAGAGATATTCCTATACATACACATACAAGAAATGTATACTTTTGTGTTTTATTCAATAGTCCCTTAGGCTTCATTGGCAAGTTTGGATATACAATTCTTTGAAGCAAATATATAAAGGTGGTTACTGTTATTTCTTAGTTTGGTTATTTTTTAAGCTCTTCTGTTTGCCAGGTGAAGAGGAATACACATGGTAGAATTTCTTCAAGCAATGATTAAATACATTTTCTACTTCCCTTAATGATAGTCAATATTTCTTTTGTCTGAATAGAAACATAGAATATAATTGACGTTTTAAGGGAAAATCATACTAGACAACCTTAGAGTTTCAACCAAACTTTTTGTAGTTTACTTTCTCTCACTGCAACCAATACTTGCTTTCAACTCTTCAAGAGACATGAAACTCCCAGAATTCAGTTTCAGTAAACTGGAATTGTTGATTAATTCATCAAACTCGGCAAGATCAGTATTACTTGATTTATTTCTAAGTTGCCCCTCGAAATATTCCATCAAGATGGTGCCTGCGTGCAGAAAATTATTTTCAGAACTGCACGGTGAATTATAAGTCAAGCTGTTTTAGTAGCATGAAGATGATCATCAGAAAAGAAATAGCCAGAGTAAGATGTTACTGATATTTAACCTTACTATCAACATTGAACATCACAAACTAGAATGACTAAGCAGATGGAAGACTAATCTATTTAAAACCAACCATGTTTCTAAATGCAAACGAAGAAAAACGAATCTTCTATTTCTCATTCTTTATTGCTTGAATTATAACATTTACAATACATATTAAGACTTTTATGGCTTGACTACCACTTTTGGATTTGGTCTGGCCACTAAAATAATGGGTTGGGATTTTCTAGTATTTAAAATATTATTTCATCAGCTTCTCCTTCTGAATTTGAATAATACAAACAAATTTTTTAATTCAATCTTGAGTCGCTCATACTGTGCTTATTTACTAAACATGAAGATTGGATAAAAGATACTGTGCTTATTTACTAAACATGAAGATTGGATAAAAGAGATGAACTCCAACAAAAAAGAAGCCTCTTTTATGACCGAGAGAGAATCATGACATGAATCTCAATTTTGGCAGTACTATGTTAAAAGTCATCAGACTGAACAAAATAGAACTTAACATCTCAAACAACTTGTGTGATTCAACTTTGAATTGGTTGAACAGATAGTCATAAGGCATGTCCATTTTAGTGGTATATACAGAATTGAATAAGGTTTTATAATCAAAGGACAAAAATATTTAAGTTCTTAACACAGAAAAGCATGAATGTAAGGCATACCAATGGCTCTAAGGGTCTTTAAATCAAACTTCTTGGCTAGATCATCATGACCGATAATTTTTGCTCTTTGAAGGACCATGATTTTTAAGCTAATCAGCATATTCTGTCACAGAAATCATATCATAAGCACGGAAAAAAAAAAAAAAAAAAAAACCAACAGCATCAAAACAAATAGTCATCAAACTCAATTCCTGGTTATTTGCCATACCAAATCCAATAAGAAAAATTTCTCATTGACAAATGAGTGCCTTTTATTTTCATAAAACTTACAAGCTCCGACTCTGAAAGCGAACAAAGCCAATTCACATCTTCCACACTGTCATTTCCGGGTAACTTTTCTACCTCCTCCATACCAATCTCGTCTAGTATCATATGAAACTGATGATTTCTCACTTCCGATAAACACCACGACAAGTGTTTATTCCTTACCAAAAACCCTGAATGGCCGCCAGTCCCAGATATCATGCCGTCTTCCTATACAAAAGTACACACAACAAAGAAGCCCTAAATTACAATATATCATTCAAATTCATTCCAAGTAAACCAGACAAAGCAATCACAAACCCTAATTCTCCCTATATAACTTGACCAAAAACTATCAGATCTGATCCAAACAATCAAGATCCTTTGTGAAAATTAAAATAACAAAAAAAATCATAGGAAAGCTACAAGAATTCATCGCAAGGATGTTGAATAGAGCAAAGAAGTTGATTCGAAACCTCACGTCGGGAACCCTCTACGACCAGAAATTATCCTCAACGATGCCTCGAACTATCTCAATTTTCCGGCTAACCAAATCAACCGTAAAGAGGAGGGAGAGAAGTTACAAAACTAGATTTATTTACGGGAGATAGAGCAGTTAAAAGAAAAAAAAGAAAAAAGAAACTAGATTAACAGTAGGGAACTGGATTAACACGAATTTGATAATATTATGACGAATGTCTTCAATTTTTATAACTACAATAAAACTTCAATTATCTTTATTAATTTAAATATCAAATCTTCTATATCACAATTTAGAAAGAAAAAAAAAAAAAGAAATATGAAGATAATAATTAATCGCAAGTTATTTAATCAAAATCGAACTTATTGTCCTCTTCTTTCCTCCTTTATGCTCAAAATCAAAAACTCATTTCCAATCAAGACCTTCAAATCGTATAAAAACATATTTTTCATTATTCAAGTTTGCAATAGAATATTGAGGATACGAACAGGTCGAATTAAAGGAGCTATTATCTCAACTTAACTTTTGCAGAGAAAAAAAGTAGGAAAGAGTATAGAAGTTTGTTCATCTTTCTTTAGATACAGATTATGAAAGAAAACAGAAGTTCAAAGAAACCGAAGCTTACTTGTTCATTCAGTCAAGCGATTTGGAGAGAGCTAGGGGAAACGGTGACGCAGTAAGCGGCTGCGATTGAAGCTGGGGCTGGCGGAAGTTGCTGGAGACGTGGGGTTTTATTTTTATTTTTTGAAGGAAAAAGACGAACTAGAAAGTAAGAAAAGTAAAAAAAGTAAAGGAAACTAAGACAAACCGTACCACAGAATGGAATGAAAGATAGTTATTTTTAAGTTTATTAAAAATAGTTAGAATAATTATATATATATATATATATTTGTTAAATAATTATAAATTATAAATTAAATTTATTTATTTATATTTTTATTTATATTAATTTTAATTAAAATTTTTTTCTTTTTATTTCATTTTTGTTTTCATCACATCATCATTATTTTCACTAACAATTCTTACTCGTCGATAGAAAAATTTAAAAATTTATTATAATTTAAATGTAAAATTAAATACTTAATATAATTACTAAAAATCCAAATTTCGTTAAGAAAAATCCACAAACATAATCAATATTTACTTTATTTTATTCGTTTAAAGATTAAGTTGACACATAAACTTTTTGTCTTCCTTTTATTTTATTTTATTTTTTATTATGCTCTCTCTCTCTATTGAAAAGAGGGTATTTGGCCAATTTGTCTTCGTTTTGAATCCCAAAATCTATAAAGAAAAAGAAAGAGAAAACCATTATTTAAGCAATAATTAGAAAAGATGGATAAGGTTAAAAATATAATTCAATTTTAAGTTATGTTTGGCAACACTTTTTATATTTATATTTATAAAATCAATTTTTATAATAATTATAAAAAATTAGAAATTAAAAAATATTTTTTAAGATATAAAATCCATTTGACATCTATTTGGTTTTTTAATTCGATTTTTTTTTTCAACTGAAATATTAACACCCAATCTTACTATTATGAGTTTAAATTTAAAACTTAATTTCAAACCTCCATTTCAGATATACAATGTGGAAACATAAGTCACCAAAATAGATCTCATCAATCTGATTCGATTAAAACATGAATCACGACCTTAACCCATATAGAAAAATGCAGACATTAATATCAAACCAAAAACTCTAAGTCAAAGTTTGAAGCGTGAAATGAAAGCATGAGAGAAAGTCAAATTGACGATGAAAGTGTGAGAGGAAGACAATGACAAGAATAAACTCGCCATGAAAAAGTCAAAGGCCCCATCGACCATTCAATTATCATAACTTCTAGTTTACTCGACGGGTTGAAAGGGCTTTCGATCCGTCGAGTATCATAATTTTTAGTTTACTCGATAAGTCGATAGGGCATTCGACCTATCGAATATCATAACTTCTAGTTTACTTGATGGGTTGATGGGGCTTTTGACCCGTAGAGTAAACTAGCATCTGATATTGATATTGATTATTTTTCCGATTGAATGTTGATATTGATATTTGAAGTGGATGTAGTGGATGCTCTAAAAGACTTAAAGGAAGAGGATGATATATATATATTTTTATATTTATAATTTACTTCTTTTATTTTTGTCATATATTTTTTTATTCATATTTATTATATCGAATAATTAAAATTTTGTAGATCCATAAGCACAAACATTAGGCACAGATAGCTCCATCTATATAATTGTGGTGTTATTCGATTCAAAAAGTTATTTTATTAGAAATTTGGAATTCAAAAAGTTAAGACTTATACTGTTGGTGTATAACTCATCTTGTTGGATATCCCACTTGAATGACATTGAGTTGATATTAAAAAAATATTTTTTTTGTCATTAAAAAAAAAAGAATTAAAAACCGCACACTGCACCGTATTACTTTGAGCGAGAGAAAAAAGAAAAAGATAGTAGAGAAAGAAAGGAGAGAGAGTTGAAAAAAAGTTTTTACAAATATAGAAAACCATAATTTGTAATTTTTATATTTTGTTTTTCTCACAAAATTTTTTTTAAAAAAGAATATTATTTAAACAAAAATTAATACAAAAACAGTTACCAAGCTTATTCTCTCCTCAAAACTAATTTTCAAAATGCAAATTTTTTTTTTAAATATTACCAAACAAAGCCTTAAACTCTCATAACTAATATATTCAAATTTTTTTACTATTTGTGATTCATGCTAGTCGCTGAAAAGTCATAATTTGTCGTTTGCTTCATGAAACACAAATAGTAATGGCTTTTTGTCAACTGAGATGAATCACAAACAATAGCCTCTGCCTATGCCACTCACTATTCTATGATTAAGTCTTTTTCGTCTCTCTTTCTATGATTAAGCCTGAATCCACATGCTTATGTTGTCAAAGACTAACATTGACGTGCTGGGATGAATGTCTTCCATTAACATTGTTGGATGCCGATGAGTTTATAGGATCAAATGAAAAGCTGATGGTACCATTAATCGCTACAAAACCCACCTAGTAGCTAAGGGTTACCTCCAGCAAGTTAGCATTGACTTCGACGAAACCTTTAGTCCCATGGTCAAGCCATATACGATTTGCGTCATTCTTTCCATTGCTAGATCGATGTGCAAAATATGTTTCTTCATGGCAATCTCCACAGATTGGTTTACAAGACTCAAACGTCTGAATTCACTCATCCTTAATATCCTAGTTACATGCATTTGCCGGCTCAAGAAATTTGTCTATGGGTTAAAACAGTCGACACAGACTTGGTTATCCAAACTTAGCACTACTCTCTGATGAGTGTTTAATTTTATATTATTTTTCCTTATAACTTTATTGATTTTGGAATTCTTTACGTTTTATTTGCTTATTTTATATTTTATAGGTGTTTGGGGGGAAAATTAATAAAAGAAGATAAAAATAGGAAATTTGAAGTAAGAATTATTTAAGAGACATGCAATTAAAGAAAGTAAAAAACAAAAGAAACCCAAGAGAAGAAGTGGGCTAGAAAAAAAAAAGCCTAAAAGAGAGGAGTTCTAAAAATGAAAGCGAAGAGTTAAACATCTATAAATAGAAGGGTCTTGTTTCGTCAATAGGCATCATAGTTTCTACAATCCAGGCAAGAAGGAGAGAAATAGAAAGAATGAGTTTTGCTTCACCAGTGCGTTAATAGCAATAGACTACTCTACTCTGTCTACTTTTAACTTTTTTTTTCTAATATTTATTTTCTCTTATAGATTCAGTAGATAATAGTACTCTTTACCGACGTGTAGGGGCATCGCGATATGTTCTCTATTCACTCGGCCCGACCTCTCCTTTACCCTCAATAAAGTTGATCAATTTATACAACGGTTCACGGTTACTGGTTGGGCCACCGTCAAAAGAACCCTTCATTACCTATGTGGTACTCCTCGTCTTGGTCTTCACATCGACCGTGCTCTTCTTTTGACCTCAATATCTTCATCATTTACATTGGGCCAATTTCCCTGACGATCACCAATCCACTACCGGCTTCTTAGTTATTCTCGGTCCCAACCTATCTCCGGAAACTCTCGCAAATACCACACAATTTTCGTTCAAGTACAGAAGCTTAATGCCACGCATTGCAAATTCCACCGCTGAAATTCTTTGGCTCCAAAATCTACTTTTGAAGATTGGTTTTCACTCTTGAGATCCAGCTACACTTCGGTGCATAATATTGGCACCACCTATGTTACGATCAACCCCGTCCAAAATTATAAGACAAAACATGTTGCCATCAATTATCATTTCGTTCATGAAAACGTCATATTTCGGGAACTTCAAGTACATTTTATATCGGGTAATGATCAACTCGTTGATATACTTACCAAACCTCTTGTTATATCCCAATTTTCCCATCTCTGAGACAAGCTTACCGTGACTTCGGCCCGGATAAATTTGGGCTTGGGATAGCTAATCTTTTACTTTGTGAAATAAACTAATCTATCACATTTGAAATTGTTGGATCTTAAATAAAAAAATCCAATGATTTTGGTTAAAATAGTAAAAAATTACTTTAACATTATTTAATTATGATTTCTTTATTTATCACACTTCAATTAAAATTTTTGGATTTTTTTATTTAAAATCTAATAATTTCAAATAAAACAGATTAACTCATTTAAGAAAATGAAAAATTAGCCTTCGATCTCAATAAATTTAAAGAGACAATCTCTTATTAGGATAGATTCTTCTAATTAAATCACATAAATCTCTCATCAAGAGTAATTCTTCATATGTAAAAATACTACACAACAGAATCCCTCAATCATGCTTTCTTTTCCTTATTTTGGATATCACTCATTTACACTAACGGTAATATAAGTTACCCGGTATATATATCTCCATTCGCTGTACCAATTCAATCAAGCAAATTCAATGATTATAAAATCTTTTCTTACACAATTCTAAGTGTTAGAGATCATAAAAACATTTGTGTGGAAAATGATTTAACCAGCAGTTATGAACAGATTGGCTGTCTGTGTTGCAGTTACGATGTGGTTCTCCACAAATTCGACCGAAATCGTCAGGAACCTTTAACTCAAGCGGATTTAAAGATGTGACATGGAAATCCTATGATGAGTATGCACTAAGAATTCTGCTTAATATCGAAATTACCTAATTCAAATGTTTCAAGAGAAAATACTCAGATGGTTTTTGCCCTCAAATGCAGACTCACTACACTATTCCTGAAGAGATTGACGAGGTTCACTCGCGGCTACACTACAATACGAGTTGTTGGAGAAGGACCAAGACTGTCTTCTTCATTTCGTCAAGACAAGGAGGGCGAGAGCACAATACCAGTCATAGTTCTTTTTTTGGTCAGTAACTCAAAAATCTTACAACAATCAAATTGCAATTTTGGAAACTGAAAAAAATAAAGGGAAGAAAGTCGAGTAGTTTGAAACGTGGGGGGTGGGGAAAGAAAAACATGTAGTGAAAAATCAATAATATAATGAACTATTCCAAGCAAAAAATGAAACCAACATATGAGAAAAATAGTCCTGCCTCTGCCTTCTTACTTCATTTGGTGGGATTCTTTAACAAATGAAACATCACCACTTCCGGCAACCGGCAAAAGCAACCGTTTATCTGGATCCTCATCCATTTCTGTTGTCGATTCATGTGGGGTCACGGTTGACAATGATTCCATCCCGTCTTCTTCTGTAAAAAAAAAAAAACAAACAAGATAACCCAGGGAAAATAATCATTCCATTCTTGAATAACGAATAAATAATAGCTAAAGCGGACTTTTTACTTACCAGAACATTCATGGTATTGGGGGAGCTCTTTAACTGTAGTTACTTGCAGGCTTTCTGGTAGCAAGCAACTGCACATAGCACCTGCCGAAAGTTTTTAAAAAAACCACAACTTAACAAATACTTTTCATTATCATCCAAAGATGACTATGCATGTTTTTCTATTAAATAATTAGCATTTTTTTTAATAACATATGCAAGGAAAAAGACACGGACAAGTATACATTATAAAGCGGAAATGAACTTCATACAAACCAACAAAATAACAAGATAAAAATCCCATATGAAGATTCAGTGATGGAAACAGTTGTTATTCTCTTACCTAGCCGGGCAAGACGGTTGACCCATCCAGGGATTCTTCTGCCGATCAATCTCATTGAGATATAATTCGTAAAGTGGTTGCAGTTTTTGGAAATGAGGTGATATGTATCACCATGGTATTCAGAAGCTACATTTTCGATAAAAGTACGGAATTCAAAGGGTGACATCGTAATTTGACCCAATGGGACAGAGCAGCGGTAGATGAAGCCCGGGCAGCTCCTCGGTTCTACCTCAAAGACTCCACTAGCAGGGAAATCGTGTGCCCCAAAACCATACTCTTTACCATGGACTGCAAAAAAATATAAATATAAAGAGGGGGTCTTCTTTTTTAAGTACAGTTCACTAGATTTAGGAATATCACATAATAATTGAAGAAAGCCGATTCTGATTAGGAGTTTGTTTGAAACTCCGGTTTGAGTTCGGAAAATTGCAATTTGTCTCAAAATCGAGCTCCCCTCACCATCTAAAAATAATACATTTCCAATTGCTAAACTGAATACAACATAACTACAATGATAACGATGGCTAATGCTTCTCAAATTTCAACAGCGAAAAAAAAGTCATCTTAACATAATAAAGAACATAGAAATCAAACCATATCGCCAATTGATCACTAGATTATCATATAATAAGAGATTCAGACCAAGCAAATCAAAACTAAAGTTTATACTAAAATTGCCCATAAAACCCATAAAATCTCCCTATAAGCTCATTTATTCTATTTTCTTTCTTTCCAAGGTATTCCAAGAAATTGAAAAAAAGATTTAAATTTCATAAACAAAATTAACCCATTCCAAATTAGCAGACTTCAAAATTATAACAATAATAAATAAAGAAAGAAAGAAAATCAAGAGAGAAAGAGATGGGATTTAAACCTTCAATGCCAGAATGGAAGATCCCAAAACCAAACCAAGAGGTGTAATTGTTGAGAGGGGTGAGATCGTAAACATTCAATATGACCGGAGTGTTCTTGCTCATACCATCTCCATATTCATAGCTCGAGCTGGAGGTGCTCTCTGCCTCCATTTCTTCTCCTCCAATCTTTTATGCCTAGAAGAGAAATCCCAAAAACCCAGAAACTGAAATGATTATTTTTCTCCCTCGGATCACTCTAAAGAGGGTTTGCCTCAGAGATCTCTCTCTGGGCAAGAAAAAAGCTTCTTTTTCTTGGGGCCCTTTTAGGACACCTAGAGAGAGGAGAGAGATAAATGGGAAAGGGTGGCCCCGCACACATAGCATGACCAAATCCTTGATTTGCAATGACAAGATTATTAGAAGGCATGCTACGTATTAGAATTCCAAAATCAGGTTTTTCTTTTTTGCAATGACAAGATTATTAGAAGGCATGCTACGTAAGAATGTAAGATGGTCACAACTATAAATGACAGTTATATGAATACCGGATATGACAATCTTGCTTTAATATTAAAAATTTATTTGATTTCTTCTACAAAGAAAAATTAGCGTAAATTTTCTTTAGTTAAATTCACTTTATTTGAAATAACTTAAAGCTTAGATTTGCTCAATAAGCATTTATTTATTTAATTTTTTTGACAAATGGGGATTGGGTAGGCAGTTTGAACTCTAATCTGTAAATCCTTAAAGAGAGGAGTTTACTGCTAGGATGTATTAGTAGCCCATGTGCAAGTGAAGGAGTTATAAAACTCTTTAGTCAACACCAGACCCAAAGAAATGCAATCTCAAGGAAATATTAGCTGTCATAGCACAATCTGTCAATCGCATTGCCTTAACAATAATAACAATGTAGTAATAATAAATAGTTATACATATCATAACACAACTGGGTATATTCATATCGTAGCTCACATAAAAGAAGATAAGGCTCCGCCAATGGGTGCATTAGAAATTTTGAATTTCTCCTTGTAAAAGAGCTGTTCGAGGTATTACCCATCTGCCAGAGAGTTTACAAAGATTGCTTCAATGGACGCCCAATCAAATCACCCCTCAAAATATTCCCACAACCGGCTATAGATACACTGCAAATGGATAATCACAAGTGACAACACCTAAAAAGGGTTGCTGCCTAGATATGAAAACTAACAACCGAACAGCTCTGAAAAGGCGGAGGAAAACTACAAATGATAACATATCATTCAATCAATAAGCAGAGAGTTCTCCTCCACAATTTATGGAAGAGAAGTATTCATCAGATCAACTTCTCATCTCACTTTGTCTCCTTCCTCCCTGCCCAGCGATAAGAAATAGATGCCATCAATTCGCGTAACATTTAAATTATATCAACAGTCAATTTACATATAATCATATAACAACCAACTTACTTGCTATAATTAAGGCGCACTATCTGGGCTTGTTCTTCTTTCAACTCTCTCACTACTACTACCACGTCGCCTCCAAGGACCTGACCCGTCATCATCAGACGAATCATTATCTCCATCTCTAGATGAAGAAGATGGTCCGGTTTCTACATCATAAGTCTCACCCCATCTAGCCGATCTCCTCCTCATACCCAAGTGAGCCCTGGCTCTAGAGTAGCCAGACCAACTCCTCCTATTACTCAAACCAGAATCGGGTCGAAAAACTTGAATAAGAAAGAAAACAGTAAGCCAGTTCCCATTATCAATAGGCAAAACACTGCTCTCGTCATCACCATTGCCACTCCCACTACCACGATCATCATCTCCAAACGAAGATTGGAGTGTGCTAAGTAAATCCCCTATGTCCCTTTGCCGTTCTAATCTTCTCCAACTCCGTTCCCTTTCTGGGTCCGTCTCTGAAGGGTGAACAAGTGGATGTTCTCGCCTTGCATGCTTTCTTAAATCTGTATAACTTCCATTGAAACTACAAGTCTCACATGAACAGTTTCTTTGTTTCCCATTCATAAAAAGCCGAGCAGGTTCATCTACAATCCATGTTTTTATCTTCCCTCGGCAAAGAGGGCATACTAGCTTTGGCAATGCCGGATTCTCACAAGAAACAGGATGTTCTTGCATATTATTATTATTATTATTATTATTATTATTATTATTATTATTATTATTAACAGGTGATTGAGATTGTTCAATAGGTGGGGTATTTGTTAAGGGATTGGTATCTTCTTGAGTGGACGTGGTTGAAGGGGTGGTTTCTTCTGTGAATGATTTTCGGAACTGGTCTAGGCAGTTAGAGTGGCGGCGACTTGTGTCACACATATAAGGGCGACAACCCTTTTCATGGGAAGAACAAATTAGGAGAACTGCATTGTGAGGGTGTTCCATGCAAACAGGGCACCTTGCTTCTTCCCATTCTTTGACGTCATCTTCGGTTTCTAAGGGGATTTTAGGGGATGGTCGTCGGGTACGGCTTGAGCTGCATTTTAAGGGAGATGCTCTGTACCTATCATGAGAAATGGAATGATCTCTATGCTCCTTTGGCATGTTGTGATTTGATAATAGCAAGGAGAGTATGTGAGGTTTGGGGTAATCCCACTAACCAGCAGCGGGAATATGGACAAAGCTATTTGATCATTACAAACAATTTAGAAGTTTAATGACAGATTTGAGTAGAGAAGTAACTGGAAAAGAAATAAGACAAATTACATGAATATATTATATTCTGGAAATTAGAACATGGTAAAATTTCTAAGTATCTAAGTGAAGAAAATAAAAATAAGAAAATCTTGCCGATAGCAAATATTCCTTCCAAGTTAATTGAATCATAAGGCTCCCCTCCCCTCTTCTAATTACTGAGTTAAGGAGATTCAATTAAGAATCCTGACACAGAGAATATACACAATAGAATATTTTTTTTTTCTTTATCATACCGATCACACAAAATAATCATAGTGTGCAATGAAAGAATTTAAGGTTCTCATTTTCCCAGAAATGTTAGCATACCAAGTGTATTAAGCATACAAATATGACAATACATTCCAAAAAAGAATACAAATTCTTCTCATTTTAGTCACATAAACAATCACTATTTGGAAACTGTAGTTTAGATCTAAAAACACCAACTTGAACCTCCAAAACTTAAGTCTAACTTACCTTACAATCTACCATAGTACAATTTGACCAATCCACACACTAAATTGACTTTCTAATATCATCTGTTTGAGCTAAATCAAACTAGGATTACATTATTTTATACTAAGTGCAAAATTCTTATCTCAAACAATACTCATCGAACTCATAATTATCATTAAAAATCAAGATCACAGAAATTACTGAAGGCGCTATCATTTACCTAAAAGACCAGCTCAAACCCCTCAATTCGTATTTCAAAACCTTTTCCACTCCACCCCTCCAAATTCGCTCAGAAACCCATCGGAGATAAGGAAAGTAAAATCAAGGCCGATCCACTTGAAATCGAATCATAAAAGAGGGGTAAAAATCCTCTCTTAGAGATTTGGGGAAAAAAATTGACCAGAAAGAAAAATAATTGATAGAATCAACTGTACTGGAAAAAACGAAGAAAACAGGAAAGAAGATTACCCCTTTAAGAACCAAAATATCCCTTTTGGTAGAGAAAACCTAAAAATCGAAGTGATTTCAAAAGGGGGCCGCTCTGCTTCGGCAGCTAAGGTACAGCGTCAGCGAAAGAGAAAATGAATGGAAATGGTGAAATGAACTAACTATTTATATATGAATGTCATTTTTTTCTCATATTTATTTTTAATATATTTGTAAATCTTGATTTTTCTCATCTAACAAACTATTTGAATTCGGCGCCGTTTCGATAGGATTTCGGGAAGTAATGCCGGAGGCGCTGGTATGGAGCGTGGACGATACGCGGGAATTAAAAATATTTAAAAGAGGCCTAAATTTAAAATATTTAAAAATAAATGAATATTTCTATATCCGATATCTTGAAAATTAACTTCGAGTTATTGTATTATTGGGCAAGTGATGGGCTGTCGTCTTTAGTAAGTGGCAAACACTTTTGAATTAAAGTGGCCCAATGTTGGCCTCATGGTTTTGTTTGGGCTCACCGGAGAAATAAAATTTTCTATTAAATTAAAATTAATTAATTCTTAAAAATAATATTATATCAAATTTATTTATATATCAATTAAAAATAAAAAATAAAAATAAAAAACCCAAATTAGAATTTCGGTCTAAATTGAACGAATATGAAGAATATATCTAAATGAAGTAGGGATTGTGTATATATTGCATAAGTTTCTTAACACACGATTTGAGTTATTATATTGAAAAATGGTAAGTAGTCTAAATTAAAATTAAAATTAAAATTAAAGTTAGATAAAATAGATAATTTAATAACTGTTATACCAATTATTTGATAACTCGTTAATTTAGTAATTAATATAAATAATTATTAAGTTATTTTATTTTCTTTTAAGTTTAATTTTTATTTGCTCTCTATCCTTATCCTTTTTTTTTCTCTTTTTAATGAAATTGATATTTCACCTCCAATATTGGACTATGACAAAAAAAAAAAAAAAAAAAAAGAAATACATGAATTTTTTTTTTAAATTTTATTGCAAGAAAATTTTTGGATAGACTGTATCTACGATAAATTGAATAATTTTAATTAGATACAAGTTTTATTATAATATATAAAATAATATAAAATAATATAAAATAAATTAATTTACCATGTTCAACACAAAAAAAAACTTTTCTTCAAGAGAATTAAGGAGGCTAGCTAAAAAAGAGATATAAACTTTTTAGATAAATTATATTTATGATAAAATAATTAATCTAAATCGTATATAAAATTAATATAATATTATAATATAAAACAAAATATATACTATTGATATATATCTATACAATATAATATACCAAAAAACTTATCCAAAAAATATGGAGAAAGTAACAGAAAATGAAGTGGTGTGAAAACAAGTAACATAGACGCTGGTATTAAAACAAAACCATCAGACTGTCACAACCACAATCATCAAAAAATAAAAAATAGATTACAGCTTTGAGCTTCTCAGTTTTTTCAATCAACTTCATAATAAACTTGAATGATTAAAAAACTCCAACTAAGAATCTGATTAAGTATTGATCTGACACTTAAGCATCTGTAATGCTCTTAATCACACTGCTCAAGCACTCATAATCTGTACAAGAACATCCTTATACTATGCTTTAAGAGCACGATCATACGTGTTTTGTCTCATAGCCAATCACATCATGCAACCTTTATCTTAGGCACTGAACAAGTGTTAAATTTCACATGGCAGTCACAGGAGCAGCATTTTTCGTAGTAGCAGACAAGACAGCTTTGGCAAAAGCAAGGAACAACTCCTTCAAGCCAAAAACACACCTCAAGGTTTGAAATTCTGATGATTACATATATGTAAAATATACACCATCTATATCATTAAATAAACATTGCTTATGTTTTATGTACATTACTTTAACTTAATGTGATAGCAGAACACGAGGGTGCCTCAGAACTTTACTAACAATTTAAGCCTTTTGAACTAATGACGAATTTTGGCCCCAAAAAAAACAAAAACTAATGACAATTGAACTTTTAACATTCACTCACCAATAGTCTTTACAAGAGCAAGACCCATCTTTGAAATGGTGGAAGAAATTTCTATCCCTAGCAATAATCTCCCTGCTAAAGATCTTGGAGATCATCTTCGTAGCTTCATGACAATTCCCACAAACCCTGAGATTCTTAACAATCTTAATCTTTGTCCCCGGCTTAGTACTAATCAACCCGAAAGCAATTGCCAATTTCTCACTATGATGACTCAAAGCATCTTCTTTCCACTCTTCATCTATATCATACAACACTTCAGACGTATCAGGCACAAACCCAGATTTCTCCAAAACCATATCGATTTCATCCAACATTTTATATATCTCTTTGCTTTGCGGATGAACCCTATCGCCCACAAGAAACTCATGAACAATACTGTCAACTTCAATGGATGTACAACCTGGAACTTTCTTCATTCCTTTATCTTTCAACTTAGTTCTAATTCTTGCCACGTCATCCCATCTTTGTGCCCTTGCATAGATGTTTGATAAAAGCACATAAGCTCCGGGATTTTCTGGTTCGAGCTTGAATAGTTGCTCTGCAACAAATTCACCAAACTCGACTTTCCCATGGACCCAACAAGCCCTTAGAAGCGAACCCCAGATGGGGCCATCTGGGTCCATTTCCATATTCTTCATCAGCAATTCCGCCTCTTCAAACAGCCCAGCTCGGCCCAGAAGATCTATCATGCATCCATAGTGTTGTAATTTGGGGGAAATATTGTAGTATTCTACCATTGAGGTGAACAAATCACGTCCTAGATCAATTGAACCTGAATGATTACAAGCAGATAAAACACCTACAAAAGTGATGTCATCTGGTTTAATTCCACCATTAATCGTCATGTCAGAGAAAAGATCAATGGCCATTTTGGAATGCCCATGCATTGCTGACCCGGATATCATTGCATTCCAAGAAGCCAAGGTTTTGACTTTCAACCTTTCAAAAACTTGCTTTGCTGCCTCTATATCTCCGCATTTAGCATACAAATCAATCAAACTAGTCGAAAGAGCGGGACTTATTTGTGTCTTATTAAAGTTTTTGTTAATGTAAATATGAATCCATTTGCCAAGATCAAGAGCACCCAAGTAAGCACAAGCAGGAAGAACACAAAGAAGAGTAATTTCATTAGGCTCAACATCTGATCTTAGCATTTCACAAAAAAGAATCAAGGCTTCTCTATAATTGCTGGAATGAGTATAACCACCAATCATAGCATTCCACGAAATCACATCCTTCTTATTCAAATAATTGAATAAATCTCGAGCTTTCTCAAATTCTCCACACTTTGAGTACATGTCAATAAGTGCATTAACAAGCTTAAGATTCGAATCAAATCCACGGGCTTGAATCCAAGAATGAATAGAATTTCCCATTTCAAGATAACCCGTCCGAGCACATGCGGAAAGAACTGTAGCAATTGTACTCTCATTAGGTTCAAAATTAGCTTCCTTCATCTCATTGAACAATGATAAAGCTTCCTCGAGCCGACTACATTGAGCATAGCCAGAAATCATAGCATTCCAAGATACAACATCTCTGTGAGGCATTTTATTGAACAGATGGCATGCATTATCCATACAACCCTTCAAGGCATAACCAGTAATTAAAGCCGTGAAAGAAATCACATCGCGGAAACTACTCTTATCAAAAACTAATTGCGCATTGCTCAATTCACCATTTTGAGCGTACATATGTATAAGAGAAGTGTGTACAAAAGCATCAGAATCAAGTCCAAACTTCAAAACATGAGCATGAATCTGTTCCCCTTCATGGGTCGCTCCCATTTTAGCACAAGATTTCAAAACAAAAGGGAAAGTATACGAATTCGGCTCAACCCCAGAAAGAATCATACGAACGTAGAAATCCAAGGCCAGAAATGATGACGAGGAAGAAGAATGGCCACGAATTATCGTGTTCCAGATGAAAACATTGGGTTGTTCGATCGAGTTGAAGATAGAGAGGGCGTAAGAGAGATCACCGGAGGCAGAAACAATGCAGAACTCGATGAGCTTGCTCTGCGCGAAATGGGTGTTGTGGAGACCGGATTTGATGAAGTGGGAGTGGATTTGTTTGAGATGGTGCATGGATTTGCATTTTGAGAGGAGGGTCAGTGAAGGGTGGTTCTGGAGAAGCTTGTATGGCGGGTCGGAGCCGGAGGAGGGAAGGATGTGGAGAGTGGCGGTGGTGGTGGTGGGTGGAGAAAGTGCTAGTGGTGGTGTAGAAAGCACCATTTTTTGTGGTGCCAAGTGACATTTCTGGCGCTAAGAAATGGATAAAGAAAGAGAAAATAATAGGGGAAATATTTTATTTTTTTCTTCAAAATACTAAACATGAGCTTAGATTCACAAAACAGCTAGTTAGATGCAATCTCTTATCTCTGCATTCAAGACTTGAAGTTAAAATTGATTAAATTGATTATAAAAAAAAAAATTATCCTATTTTCATTTAATTACATTAGAGCTAGGAAATTACGTTGTCCCAAAAAAAAAAATTATAATGATTACAAAAAGAAAAAAAAAACTCATTTATCATATCTTATAATAAAAATCATATAATGACATCAATATCATATCTTTTAACTTATAATAATCGGTCTAACTTTAAGACTTAATATTGTTATCGCTAATAATTAGACTAAATTTATAATTTAAATAAAAAATGAGATATCTATTTATAATTTAATATAAATATAAAAAATTTAATTTATTATTTTAAAATTTTAAAAAATTTGCCTTAATTTATTAATAAATGGAAAAAGAAAATAATAAAAAAAATTTGAATTCTGAACTTATAACTAAAAAATGCGACAAAAAAGAAAAAAAAAAAGAATAATGAGAAATTAGCCAATATATATTAATAATCAAAATTTAATATTATTTATTTTAAGCTCACATATATTAAATTAAAATAATTAAATTCAATTTAGTAAGATAGTGTTCAATTTTCTTTAAATTAATTTTCTAGCAAATTTTATAAATTAAATATTTTAAATCCATAACCGATCTAATATACCTATAAATTTTAGATAATTAATTAAAATTCGGCCTAATAAACCGATCGACTAGTTTTATATATACTCCTATTCGAGAGGAGGGAGGGCGGGCCATAACGTAAGGAAGAAGACACCAATACGTTTAAAATTTATTTTATTATAAAATTGATTGAATTATATAGTTAAAAATTTGTTTATTTTGGCAAAAGTGATGAGATGCAATACCCCTTGTCCAGTCGTGCTTCCTTGAATCTGCCTCCATCGGTGCGGCATCAATGCGGTGGTAAGACGGCAATAAATGTGGTGACGATTGGGCATTGGAAAGGTAAGTTAAAGATCAAACAGAAAAGATAACAAAGTTTATTGGGGGACAACATATTAAAATAAAAAGATCAAAGTATAACTATGTTCATATTGGATGTTTATATATATATATTAGTTGGTTCATATTCTTAATAAAGTGAATAAGGGTACATATAAAAATATTTGTATAAGCCAAATAGATCATTAAATCTCTCTTTGGAATCCAGCAAAGGCCGGTTTCTTATTCATGCAATCATGTTCTTAGTACTGTGATCTAGCCTCCACCGTAGACTAGGTAGGTCCATGCAGAAAATTTTCTTTCCTCATTTCCGCATATCTCCAAATAAATGAGAGTTTAAGTTAATTATTAATAATTTAATAATAAAAAAAACAAGAGAAAATAAGTGCCACTTCTATGTAAGAAAACAAAAGTAACATATAAGAATTAAGAACGAACTAGGTTATAAACTCTTCTGATTCATGAATCCCACTAGAGGGAATATTCAAACCATTGTTCTAAGAGTGATGGGTCGTTAGGGTTTGGATTCTCCCAAGTATTATTGAGGAGGGGATCGGGCTTCTTTTAAGAATAGTCACATGAAGAGAATAACTAAAGAGAAAAGATGAGAGCAATTATATATGTCTTAAGGTTTTTTTTTTTTTTTTTTTTTTTTTTCATGTGTATGGAGATTGGAATATTCATCATGTCTGGTGAAAAATACATGTAACAAGTGATTTTGATATTCCTTCTTATCAAATGCATGCTCGGTCAACATGCATATGCTTGCATGCATATTTGTGCACATTTCCAAACAGCAAACACTAAGCTTAACCATAGTAGCTAGCTTAATCCTCAATGTCGGAGGAATATTCGTACTATATGTCTAAGATTTTTTATTTTTATTCCCTTATATTATATATCTATTAAGGATTTTCATCAGTGTGAGACGTAAGTTAGCTTAACCATAGTAGCTAGCTAAAACCCA
Organism: Coriaria nepalensis; assembly: GCA_027186245.1. NCBI lineage: Eukaryota > Viridiplantae > Streptophyta > Magnoliopsida > Cucurbitales > Coriariaceae > Coriaria > Coriaria nepalensis. The sequence continues at coordinate 3,431,074 of CP114484.1, read as the reverse complement.
CTAGGCCCTTGCACTTGTTTTGTTAGCTAGAGAAAAAAAAGTAAGAATTGAACACTGTTAAAGCTTCTCACCCCTTTTGGAAACCATAGATATTAAGAATTCATTTCATTTGAAAATGAATCCTTATGTTTCGAAACATAAGCTATTTGTACTTAAAAATAAAATTTGAAAATCACATAAAAATTAGACCGATTTGTAAACTATATCCATAATTATCCATATTTAATTGGTCCCACATAATTATCCACATAAAACCCATTGTTAGTTTCTTAATAGAAAATTTAAAGAATAGATTTGGTCTAGGGGATATCCCTAGACCAGATCCAATCAAAAAAAACTCCTCATATATTTATGGAGGATTTTTTATCCAAAATTTTTTTTATTAATCTTAGTTAGCTCTTTCCTATTGAAGTAGTCTACAATAATTTGTGGATTATGGTCGAGGTAAGAATCTCTCTTCTTAATAACTATTCTAGCCTATTTTCACTCAACAGTTTTTGCTCCTAGATGCAGATGTAGTTTGATCACAACCATTTAAAATATATATTCTAATGCAGTGCACAAGGATCAAGTTTAGGAAGTGTAACATTTCAAGTATTCTGGGATGATTATGGTGCATTTAATTTATAAGCAATATATTATTGGAAAACTCTGACGAATTTCCATCTTCATTCATTTTCTTGGATTCTTATCAAATCTATTTATTTTTCTCTTCAATTTCCTAAGAATCTTTCATATTCCTAAATCGTATTTAATATTTTCAAAGTAGTATTTCTTAAGTTCTAGTATTTGGAAAACGTTTTAAGTTATCGTATAAATACCCAATATTTCTTCATGAGATGTAGATTTTGATTTTTTTAACTTTTAATAGATGAAGTATTTAGCATGTTGCTCTAATTATCTATCCTCATTTCTTGTAATGATTTTATTTTATCTCATTTTCTTCATCATTTGGTATCAGAGCCAAGTTAGTGCTCTTTAGGTTAACCTTCATAATCTCTCATGGTAGCACGTAGAGGTAGAGGTTGAGGTCGTGGCAAATAAAATGAGAGAGAGGAGGAAGAGAATGAAATTCAAACACTTCGAAGACAAGTTGAAGGGCTTACATTACGCCTTGAACACCAATAAGCTCTTCATGAGCATCAAACGAGTCCGAGATGAATCCTTCTTCTAGTTGTAGAGGATAACTATCTAGTGTATTCTATTGTGATTATAGCACCTTGAAAATTGACTTGGCAAAATTTCGTTGTCGCCTTCAATCCGAAGAGTTCCTGGAATGGCTTAATTAGTGCCGTTGAAAAGTTCTTTGACTATAAGGAGACAATGAAGAATCAATGAGTGAAGCTTGTTGCAACAAGGCTTCATGTCTATGCTCCGACATGATGGGATAAATGTCAAGGATGAAGCTTTGTAAGGGTAAGCCAAAGATCTTTTCTTGGGAGAAAAGAATCTCGACTTAGAGAGAAATTTATTCCGATGGATTTTTCTCAAATTAACAATTTATGTCAAGACTCGAGTGTATCAGAGTACACTGAAGATTTTTAAAAATTCATGCCTTGAAATGACCTTCAAGAGGAAGAAGAATAACTTGTAACAAGATTTGTCAGAGGGCCTCACATTCCCATCTGAGACGAAGTTGAAATGCATTGGTTACGAAAATGTAATGACACCTATCAACTAGCCTTAAAAGTTGGGGCTAAGCTTGCTTGTGGGGACGCGAAGAAATTTATAGATGTTCAATGCCTCTATCTTTCTTACAACTTTGTAAGAATTGAACATATAGAAGAATCAGGCATGATATGTGGGTTAAGAAATGAAATGAAAATAAAAACCCTAAGGCCCATTAACGCATTGTAAATACATTCACACATTGATAACTTAGAATGAGATTAAAGGCTTTATATATAATATTTTCAAATACTTGATATTTATAAATAATAAATAAATGGCAATGATCCAATAGATTCATATACATGTGCAGTGTGGGCGTGAGCCACTTTTGATCACTTGACACGATGCGGCAGGAATGCGATTGACTGTTTAATATTTTTGTTGACTTTTGATGGTTGATAGTTAAAATTGTTTAATAGCCGTTGGTCGATAACTTTTGAATTCAGAAATTCAATAATTTGACTCTTAGAGAAACCGTTAACTGTTTTGCCAAATAATAGAATTGTTGGTGAAATAATATGATAATTTTTCTTCAAATTTGCATATAAATAGAGATAATGAGAAGGACATTTAGACAACAATTTCTTCTCCCATCTTTCTCTACCGTAAGATAAAAATATTCAATTATGAATTTTCAACGTTTGATATAAATTAACTAAGGACTTGTCATATCGTAAAAACTATTCTCTATCAAAATTACAAGCAATACTGAGATGATGAAAATATCGTTTATTCAGAAAGCATAATCATTACATGTTTCAAGTCTCATTTTCAAATCTATCAACATGACATAGAAAACATGCACATATCAAAAGATCTAACCCTAGAGAAACTCAAGATTAACGTTGTTGAATATTTTAGTTTATGAATAGGTATTTGATATATATGATGATCATAGATATGAAGAAGATTAGGAGAGCTTTGATAGATAGAGCTGCTGCGACGATGTCACAGTTTGTAACGCACCACATAGATATGAAATACAAGTAACTGACAATGTTATAAATGAAGTTCTAGAATCCATAAATAAAAAAATAAAAAAGGAAACCGAAGAAAGAAAATCATTTCAACAGATAAAGATTTCAAAATTATTGATTATTTAAACTCACCGAAAGCAAATACTAACAAATTTATACATTATATTAGTATTTTACCATTATCTTAATATTGATTATAATTTCCATTCCATTAGTTTGACAAAGCAAGTAATCTAATACTGATATAATTTCCAGTGAGATTCAATCCAGTGAGATTCAATCGAAACAATGTAAATTATTAATATACAAATCAATTCATCAAAAATCATGATTCCAAACAAAGCAATTGTCAATTATCAACTTGCTAATTAGTGAATAATTTATACCATAATTTTCAGGTTAGGAATTTATAATATGTAGTTTATGATTTGAGACACAAGATTAGTTGATTGAAACACCATACACATGACAATTATTAAAGATTTACAAAATATCCACTATGTTTTTTTTTTTTTTTTTTTTAACACAAGGTTGTCTCTCTCCTTTATCCCATATTGCTGATTTCTCAACTGCGTCGATCCGCCACATTAATAACTCCATATTCTGTTTATAGAAGGAAAAAAAATAAAAAATAAAAAATAAAAAGAAAAATAAATAAAATTGTGAGAGAACATTCTATATGGACTTGAGTATGGGAAAAGAAGAGGATGAGGTCATGTTTAGAACAGTGCATGTGCATGGGAGAGTCACAAATTAAGAATCTGAAAAGCTAACTGGATATAAAATCTACTGCTCACTTTATTGAATTATTGCACAAATTATAACAAGAAAGGGATTCGAATTGGGAGCGAGATAAATAGAAGTTTAGGGATGGAGGAATTGATTCTATGGGAAAAGTATATAATTAAAACTTAGACCTACGTTTGAAGAACTATACATACATATATTAATAATATTTATATATTTATATATTTATATTTATATTTATATTTATATTTATATTTATATTTATATAGGGATGGCTGTATTTGTCCTACTTTTACATGCACTTTTTTTTTTTATAATTTTTTAAACTACTTTATTTAAGAAAATTAAATAATGCGTCACTAAATAAGAAAAACATGTACTCATAATTCATATAGTGCTCTAAATTAAAGTGTCAAACCCATGTAGATATTCCATGTGAATAAAAAAAATCAAAACAAGGGGTGTTGAGTGAAAATATTCCAAAGCAACATCGTCAAGTAATAACGTCCCCTAATACTGCCTCGAAATGGATAGAGAGAATATAAAAAAAATAGTTGACAGTGTTTCTTTTTCCTTGAAAATTAATGGAAAACTGCTTCCTCTTTGTAGAAGAATCAAATTTAGATCAGATGGCATGGACTGTGAGAGAGAGAGAGAGAGAGAGAGAGAATTGTCATCTGGATCGAATTTGTTAGTGCTTGCACTGAATTTTCATCTTTTCAACTAGTAAGTTCCCCAACTTTGGTTACTTTAAGTTATAACTTTTTATGTAAGGAGTGTCAGCAAGATTAATGGAAGTAAATAAGGAGAACTAAGTGAACAAGAATATGAGGTTATGATTTCTTATTATGATTGCAAAAAAATATAATGTACAATAAAGAGAGTTTAAATAGATAATTAAGGTTATATGAATTATGGAAATATATTTATAAAAAAAATAAAAAAATAAAAAAAAAAAAGGGAAGAAAAAAGACATCAAGAGACAAAACGAACTTTAATTACCATAAAGTGAGTTAATCTTAATCCAAAAGAAAAACGCAAACATGTCCCCACCAGTTGACACCCCATGAACAAGTATAAAAACCCAACCAATTCAACCAACGAAAATCACCCAAGTACTCCATTCAACATCGATTCTCCGAATAAACCACTCCTCAATTACTTTAAATACTTTGTAGTATTAAATTCAGCATTTATTCACATTAATATCAAGGTGAGGTAAATTACTTCTTCAATCCTTCCGTTAGTTATATAAGTTCGTACATAACACATTACAATTTGAGATTGTAAGAAAAATATATACTAATTATTTATTAACTCCATTTTGATCTATCATTTGTGTTCGAAAAGCTATCATGAGCTGGTCAGGAGGAGATTGGATGTGTGGAGCTTGCCAGCACGTGAATTTCAAGAAGAGAGATGCATGTCAAAGATGTGGGTACCCAAAATATGGTGGACCCGACCCGTCTACGTATGCCTTGATGAACAACCGGACAGAGGTTTTGGCCGGAGATTGGTATTGTGCCACCTTGAATTGTGGTGCTCATAATTACGCGAGCCGTTCAACCTGCTATAGATGTGGTGCTTACAAGAGTTTCTATGCCGGTCATCATGAGTTCATGGCTGCGGCCGACTACAGCCCCGATGCTAGTGTCCCTCCCGGATGGAAAACCGGTGACTGGATTTGTGTTAGGTAATTAATTAAGCATTCTCATACTACAATTTTTTGGTTCTAAACATCATAATTTGACGTGCATATATTTGTTTAACATACTAGATAGATTTGTAAGAGTGAAAATGGATAGTTTGTTTGTTATTATCTTAACTAATCATTATATGTTTTTTCATTTGAAATGCAGAGCGGGATGTGGAGTTCATAATTATGCTAGCAGGATGGAGTGCTTTAAATGCAAGACATCAAGGGATTATGGTAAGACATGATGGACTCTATATATTGCAACAAAATGATTTAATTATTAATTTTGATTATGGTAAGACATGATTTTGTCTTGATCATGCATTAATTATTGTTCTTTTCTTTGTATATTATGATCAGGTGGAGCAGTTTAGAAGAAAATGAAAATAAAAAGATTTCAACGGTCGAATTGGCATCCTATCCTTAACCATTAATGACCTTTTCCTTTTCCCTTTTTTTTTTTTTTTAAATAATAATTTTCTAAAGCAATAGCCATGCTGTACGTAGGTTTTTCATCCTAATCAATGAAAGCCATCCTTTTCTCTCTTAATTCAGTCTCTCTAGGTTAAGAGAGTCTAAGTACTGAATTAGGGGCAAAATATTGAAGCTTTGTATTGACCCACACAAGGGAGAGAGAGAGAGAGAGAGAGGGACAGAATCTTAAAAGGAGTTAATAATTGAAAAGATTCAGAATCTGGGATGAATATTGTAAAATATATGTAGGGATTCTTCAAAAGTTGAGAGAGAGTGAGTGCATGAGGGAGTGAATGCAATAATTTTATGGGTCCTTTAAGCATTAAATTGGGAAGAAATAAGTATCTATACCGATTGATAAGAACCAGATGCTCTTACCTTTTAAAGAATATTGCAGCATCAACGCTTGCTAGCTACATAGGTTGGCTCTAATGGAGTCAAACCCAATTATTATTATTATTATTTTTATTTTCCTCCTCTCACTTCACCTCACATGTTCCCCATTTTTTTTCCCCCATTTTTTTTGGTTACATATGACCGAAATCAACTTCAATTTCACCTCCTTTTCTTCCCCCTAGTCATCTCTCTTCCATCACTCGCTGCCATCATCATAGATCTAAGATTTTGATATGGTGAGTATAAACCATATGAAAAAATACATAATATCAAAATTTGTTATAGTAACTAAATAAAATATAAACTAGTACACATAAACTCAATTAGTCATATGATATTACTCAAGTTATGAGTTCGAGCCCTATAAAATTTTTTCAGGACTCAAATTTTATGGAAAAAAAAAACTATATAAAAAAACTATATTTCAAATGTCTAATATATAGTATATATAAGAATTATGAAATTAAATATGCCATATAATATTATGTTGTTATATATTTGGAATTAGACTTCTTTTTTTAAGAAAAATGTATTTAGATTCTAATATTTTGTAAAAATATTAATTAGACATATTAAAATTCATATATAAAAATTATTTGACGCTCATTAATTTTTAATTATATATTTATAAATATTCGGGAGACAAGATCATATCAAATTTTAATTTAATAGAGGAAAAAACCTAAATTTTAGAAAGTGTGTGAGGGTAATTATCCCACTACCCCCAACGTAAAGCTTCCTTTGACCACCTCAAGTCCACTAGGGGTTCACAGTAAACTCGTTCACCCACGAATTTAGCCAAAAACCTAACAAATAACCAACCCATTAACTTAGGTTGGCCATGTGTCTAATTTTTTCAAACCTAAAAAATTTAGTCACGTGATGAGTTTTGCTCCCACCCATCCACAACCCAACCATTTTTTTTTTTTTTATAATTACTTAGCAATTAAAAAATTACACTACTCTATTTACTCTTTCTCATCACCCTCCTCTTTCTAGATTTCTTTTGTGTCGTTTTACATAGCGAAAGTTAACTCTTACACTCTAATTTTTTGTTTCATTATTTCCTTTTATTTTTATTTTTATTTTTATTTTTATTTTATTTATTCCTCTCTTTTTTTTTTTGCCAAATGATAAGATTTCATTTCATAAAAGTAAAATTATAGATTAGACGGACGATTAAAAAAATATTTTGTTAACAAATTAAAAAAAAAAAAGAAAAGAAAGGGAAATATACACTTATCCGTTAGGATTGTATTCCTTAAATCTTGAGATTTATTTAATAAAATAGTATAAAATTATTTAAGCTTAAAGAATAGAAACTATATAATCCAACGATCATCCTCTTATGAGCAAAATCCCAAAAATCCAAAATTAATACTATAAAAAATAATACAAATATAGTAATAATATAATTCGAAATACCATAAATGCTTGATTCTCCAACTTGCCCCTGAGCAAACTACTATGATACTTCAAGATTGAAAAAACTCAAAATATCAATAAAATATGAGTTTGCTTTTGAGAACAAATTTTTTTCGAAAGATAGACTAGTTTAATTAGAGGAAACCAAATAACTATTATTAAGGAACCAAAAAATCGGCAAAAATTTGAAAGAAACTTCAATAAAGAATAAAAAAATCTCAAAAATAGATGAAAAATTACCTAGGTCCTTGCTTGAGGGCAAAAGTTCTAAAGCAAGGATCCAGCCGAAGGAATGGCGGTAAGATTTTTCCTTTAGAGAAAAGAATAAAATAAAATAAAATGATGTAATTGTTTGAGATTTTACAATTAAATTGTACCAAACTTACCACTCATGATTCTTCCCTTTAGACTCTTAACTTTACTTAGGTTACTTTAGGGATAGGTCTTTGTAATCGTGACTCCCAATAAGGGCATAGACAAAGGTGGGCAATGTAACTATGCTAAAATTAAAATTTTATCCTAAAGTTATTAAATTTGTATAAATGTCCTTTAAAATTTTGTTAAGAATGTATTTTCACTTGCCCTAATTTCTATATAATGTATTTTTTCAGTTGCGCCCCTACTCCCAATTCCCAAAGTCAAGCTTTCAAGCTTCAAGTGTTGATCTCTCTCTACCTCACTAAATTTGATATATCTGAGTCTCTGTCTCTCCCTACCTCTTACTAAATTTGATATTTTTTAATTAGAAAAAAGAAAAAAGAAAAAAAAAGATACAACCCATTCACTTATGGGTAGGATGAAATTTCACCTAGTGGTTTAGTTGGGTGTACGAGTTGTTTGATTTGGCCATGGGGGAAAATTTCCCCCACTGATATATAAGTGGCTCACAATTTCCCAAACTCCCTCTCTTCATATTTGATTTGGATTTTAAACTTGATATTTTTGAATTTGACCTTTGAATTTTAGATTTCCAAATCCGAAGTTCAATTGAACTCCAAATATTAAGGGTGAGAGAGAGAGAGAGATTGGTGGTGTGCTTGGGATTAGAGAGAAAATGAAAAAAATAATAATAATAATAAATAAATAATATTAGTAAGGTTAAAAACTTCAAATTCTTATAAAATAAATTCATAAGAGTTTTATATATCGTATAGTAATAATTAACAGTTAAGTTTAAACCAGATCTAACTATCATGTGGCTCTTCCATTAAATATCACGTCATCAAAATATTAAAAATATATTTTTAATTCAGTTTAATTACATAAATACCTAAATAGTATACCTAACCAGTTGTGACTCTTCATAATTGCTCTAAAAGTATAAATTTAAAGTCTAAATTAAATTGTTTAGGGTGTAATTTGAAAGTTGTCCATCTCTAAAGGGATATAACTCTTTAAGAGTAATTTTAGGAGTCTATAAATACTCATATATTTTAGACTTTCTTAATTAAAGTTTCCTATTTTGAATTGTTGTCCGTAAAGATGAGTGCCTTTTCTTTCTTCCTACTTGTAGATACTTCTCAGTTAAGGTTTCATATTTTGAATTGTTCTTTATAAAGATGAGTGCCTTTTCTTTTTTTAAATGTGGAGTTTTGACCCATCACCTTATTCCTTGAAAGAATACATAAATGATTTTGGAATATATCCTTTTGGAATGCTTATATTGTATGTAAAAGATAGATATCATCAAGCTATTGCATTGGAAGCTTGTTTCAAGCTATAGAGAGAACGTTTTAGTTTGCAGACTTTTGATTTTCCTAAACTTTCTAAGCCTTCAGGAAGCTTCATATAAACTTCTTCATGTAAATCACATTGTAAGAAGACATTATTGACATCTATTTGGAATAATGGCCACTGATGTTGAGCAACAAGAATTAAAACAGTCCTAACAGTGACCATCTTAGCAATAGGTGAAAAAGTTTCATTGTAATCGATCCCTTCCATTTGTGTATAACCCTTAGCCACTAATCTGGCTTTATACCTTTCAATAGATCCATCAGCCTTCAACTTCATTTTGTATACCCATTTGCACCCTATTACCTTCTTATATGGGGGCATATCTACAATATCTCATGTCTCATTCTTATCTAATGCAACTAACTTTACATGCATGGCTTCTTTCCATTTATCATCTAAACATGCGTCTTTACATGTAGAGGGTTCTTTTAGAGAAGATATATTTATGAGGAAAGAAAAATGAGGTTTAGAGATGTGTTTATAAGTGAGGGAATTAGAAATGGGGTACCTAACTGAGGATGGATTTGAAGAAGCAGAATGGAGTGAGGATGTGGTAGCAAAACACACATAATCAGCTCTCCAACTTAGAGGCTTGACAACCCTGCCTGACCTAGTGGTGATCTCTTCTAAGACATGATCAGTGTTTGTAATAGGAACAAACATATCATGAGTAGAAATTAGTTATGAACATAAATATTAGGAGTATCATTAGAAATAGAAGATAAATGAATTGGAAAACTATCATAATCATCAAGGAGGGTGAAAGGTGTTATAATAGATTCTAAAGACGATGTAGAAGAATGAGTAGAAGGGTAAGAAGAAACAAAAAAGGGAAATTAAGATTCAGTGAAATATACATTCCTGCTAACAAAGAATTGATTATTATGAAGATTCATTAGCCTATTTCCTTTCTGAGTATGGCAGTATCCTAGGAATACATTGGGAACATATCTATGAGAGAATTTGTAATTGGCAACCAGGTGAGTTGCATAACAAGGGCAGTCAAAGATTATGATATGAGCTAAGTTGGGTGGCATTTTGTAAAGAAGTTCGTATGGGGTTTAAAAAGCTAAAATAGAAGGTGTTTTATTTATCAGGTAGCAAGAAGTGAGGATACAATCACCCCAAAAATTATTAGGGACATATGTTCGAAATTTGAGAGATCTAGCCATGTTTAGAAGGTGTCTGTGTTTCCTTTCGACGATGCCATCTTGTGGAGGAGAATGAGGACATGAGAATTCATGAATGATCCCTAGAGAAGTTAAGAATTTAGTAAGGGCAGAACTAAAGAATTCAAGTGCATTATCTGATCTGATTTTCTTAATAAGGAATTGAAACTAAGTGTGGATCATTGTAATGAATTATATAATGGATTTAAACACCGAACTTTTATTGAGTAAAAGAATTTTCCAAGTCCCCCTACTATAATCATCTACTATGATGAGGAAATATCTAGAACCATTGTAGGTTGGAGTTTTGAAAGGGCCTTATAAATCGATGTGCAAAGGGCAAAAGGAGTAGATTCTCTAGAAGTGTTGATAGAAAGTGAAGACCTTGTTTGTTTTGATAAGGGATAGATAGAGCAAACATGATGGTTAGAAGAGTATGACGGGCCAAGAACATTTTTCATATTAGACTATGAAATATGTCCAAATTTTTTATGCCAAAGATCAAAGTGAGATTGAACAGATAAGAGTGAAAGATAGCCTTTTTATTTATGAAAGAATTACAAGTTGACCTCATAGAAGGATATGTTTTGAATACATTACCAGTGCTAGAATTAAAACTAGCAGAACATGAAGTAAAGAGATCATTGGAGGTTAGGTAGCAGAGTCCCTGTGTTTGCTTACCAATCCCCAAGACCATTCTATCCTTTAGATCTTAAAAAAAATGCAACAAATATGTTCTGATCATAAAAGAGTTGAGAAATAGAAAGAAAATTGTATTTGAAGTTTGGGACATATAGAACATTCTTTAGGATTATTTGGTTAGAGATATGTATAAATCCAATATATATGGAAAATATTTTTATTTATTCGATAATATATGATAAAGAGATTGAAGTGCATGATTTTGGAGAGGTTACATTATTAAAGTGATGAGTCATATGATTTGTAGCACCTATATTTAATATCCAGTAGTTTGATTCAGAATATAGACTAAGCAAGCTAACTGGTGTACCTGCTAAGTTTGCCATTACTGGATTTTGAGGCTGAGAAGCAAATTCTTTATCCAGCATACTTAGGATGTACTAATATTGCTCAGTGGTGAAGAATTGAGGACTATTATGATGAATAGAAGTCTTGGTGGTATCTTCTATAGACATTGTGCAGAATATGGTTTATAAGGCTGCGTGGACTTTGTGAATTTGAAAGTTGAGGGAAAGGCAATCAATCTATAACAAGAATCACACAAGTGACCTTTCTTGTCATAATGGTCTCATTCCATCTGTTGTTTACTTGTCCAAGAAGAGAAGTTTTACTTAAAGGTATTAGAGGCATAAAAGGCTGTAGTAGTTGATTCAGAAATGAAAGAACTATTAAGAGTCTTTTATGTCTTATCCTGAGTTAGCATCGAAAATGCATCATCTACACGTAGCATAGGTTTTATCATAATGATATGAGTCTGAGCCAGACTATATCCTTCATTCAAGCCTGTTAGAAATTGTAGCAATTTATGTTGCTCCTTCTAAGCTAGCGCATCTTCTGCAGAATCACAAATGCAGTTGGGATTGGGAACAAGAAATTCAAAATCATCCCAAAGTACTTTAAGTTTTGAGTGATAAGTAGTAATGTAATCCACTCCTTGGCCATGAGCATGGATCTACGTATGAAGAGCCAGAATACATGACCCATTAACCTTGTTGAATATGTTCTTTAAGTACATTGTATGCATTCTTTGAATAGGCAACTCTAGCAAAGAGTTTCTTTGAAAGAGCGTTGAGAATCCGGCTTAGAACAAACTCATTACAACGATCCCAAGGTTTTTGCATTGGAATATCTGCAACTAGACGAGTGCAAGTTTCATCGATGAATTCAATTTTGTTTTTTGATGTTAAAGCATTAATCATAGCATTACACCAAACACCATAGATATCAGTGCCAGATAATTGGAATGAAATGATGGCTTTAGGTGAATCTGAAGGATGCAAATACAACGAATGAGAGAAATCAGCAAGCTGATTTGTTGAATGAGGCGAAAGATCAGAGTTGAGTTTATCATCGAAGAAAAGATCAACGAATTTAGGAGAGGTTAAGCAAGAAAATTACACAGGTAGATTCGGATGGAGAAATCGAATCGTTTTGTGCAGGAATCAAAAGAAATGGTGTAGAATTGTGAAAGATGACAAAGAAGCAGGACTATTTGTTTCTCGGGAAAATGGAGAGGAAAACAGAGAGAGAGAGAAAACGGTTAGGAGCCTATACCATGTTAACTGTTGAGAGAGAAAGTTGATGAACAAGAAAATGTATTCATTAATTAATGGTTAAATTAATTAATGGTTAAATTGGTTTACATGCTTAAATATGGAGAAAAGAAACTAAATTTCAGTCCCTCAACTATTAGTTATTTACATATTAACACCCCTCATCTATCAATTATTTACATATTAACATATGGTACATATCCATGCCAAACCTTTTGTAATATTGTTGAAGCCAGAAGATGGGTCAATCAAAGTGAATATTACCTTAATTATTTATTCATATGAGAACGTTTGGCCAAGAAGAGAAGAAGAAGCAACAACAATATTGGTTGTTTCTATAAGTCATATATATACTTCTTTTCCTCTCTATATCTTCCAAGCTTTATAAAGTTTAAAATTTCGTATGATAAATTAAGCTCCCGTTATTTTAGATTAAACTATAAGTAGTTTGTTTGTTTGTTTTTTTTTTCGGGCATTTTAGTCTCTTTCCCCCTCCTTTGTATTCTTTTTTATTTTTTTTAAATTTTTTTTTGTGTTGTTGTACTAGAGGTGAGATGACTAATAATATCTATTAAAAAATATCATATTCCACGGGTTCTTCTTGGACTGATCAAGTTAGACCATTTAGGATTTGTTGTAAATAAGGGAGATGATAGAAGAAAAATAGAGCGAAAATAGAGAGAAAATAGAAAGAATAGATTTGCTTATCCCTTATTCTTCTTTATTCTCTAGAAAGAATTCTATTTATAGGTTAAAGGTTAGAATACTAAAAATTAAGAGTTAATTTCAACAATAATTTATAGAATAAAGAGAGAATTAAAGATAGAAGATGAAGAGTTGGAAGTTGAAAAGATATAGGAAAATGACAATAGACATCAACTTGTAAGTGTTTATAACACTCCTCATTGGATGTCCATAGTACGAGAAGCTACTTCATTAAAATATTTACTAGGAAAACCCAATGGGAAAAAACCATGGAAAAGGAAAAATAGTATATTTATTCTTGTGTAAGGTACATATTAGAAACTACCTTATTAAAAATATTACTAGGAAAATCCAGTGGAATAAAACTTTGGTTAAGGAAAAAATAGTATAATGCGTATTTACTCATCATTATGGAAAATTACTTTAAGTCTTTGAATTATCAGGTTCAAGTGAATTTGTTGAATATCGATATCACCATATTTACTGACATCATGTATAAAGAAGATCAACTTTGCTAAGATATGCTTTGTTTAGTCCTCTATGATGTATCCTCCCTTCAATTGAGCTATGCATTCGATATAGTCTTTATTCAATATTATTGGATCTTCTTTCTTAGAAGGAAAGTCACGTGTCACTTAGAAATGTTGAAGATTAATCTTAATACATGCTTAACTAGCTTAATGAATTACTAGTATTTCCATATGACTTAAGGATATAGCAACTATAATTTATTTCATTAGAGCCATGATATAGTGTCCCACCATTAGTTAACAATTGCTTTTTTGAGGCCAAGCTTTATATAGATCAAATAAATAAATTGTATCAGCATAACCAAGTAAATATTTGATTAACTATAATTATTTTATTAAAATAAATTCATAGTGATTATACATCAAAGATAACAAAAAATATGTTTAACTACATTCAAATATCTTTGTGTTGGAGTATAACACTATTTTACTAGTGAATACATCAGTGTATATCTTGTGGTACTTTAGGACTAAGTAAATAATTATTTGTTATTTTCTCGAGGTAAAAAAAAATCTCTTATTCAAATCAGATGATTGAATAACTAATAATTTACTCAATAGATATGTTTTATCCATATAAAATATTTTACTCTTTTCCGTATAAGTTGATTGATTAATATAGATTTCATCGACTCCATGCCTAATTTCTTGGCCAAGATAAAACTCTATTTTCCTTAAATCTCTTATCTTGAATTCTTTCTTTAAGAAATCTACCAACTTGAAAGTTTTTCAAGACTTTCAATAATGTTCAAGTCATAATCATATGTTATAAATTTAGATTCATATTTCTTTATGATGATACATAAATAAGATCATTCTTATTACCAAATATTTACAAATATGGCAATATCACATTTGTCAAATTAGCTTTCTAACCATATAAAGATATAAATATACTAATTGTCAAATATTGAATTACATACTTCAGACAATTTAAATCCTTCACGAATTTTCATATAATATCACTATAAAGCGAGCCATATAAATAAATTATAATTACATCAATTAGACATATATTGAGTTTTAATGTCTCGTCGCACTAGTAAGATATTGGAAAAAACTTAAATCAAATACAAGAGATATGTATCTTCATACTCAATATTACATATTTGGACTAAGGTCCACCACACATCATTTATGTCTTACGAGTTCAGTTTTTTCTCATTTCTTTTTTATGAAAACATGCTTTTGCATCTTACTAGTTTTTCATGAAAGCATGTGTCTTAATTATACTAATATTCATGTAGTACTAACCAAAACAAAAAGTGAGTAACTTCTCCAATATATATTTTCTCGTTATTGGTTATCTGGATATGATATCCATTTCAATAGATATCCTTCAAACTTCATAAATTTATTTGAAACTTAGCCGAAAAACTAAACATTGTTCCTTAGCTCTTCTGGATTTTTTGATTAGTTTTTGTATAATCGAATATTTTATTGACATTATTTTTACTCATTATTGAATGAGAAATTAAATATGGTCTACAAGAAATATATCTTTTCTATTTTCTAAAGGTCGGAGAAACTCATAATCATCGCTAAGACAAAAATAGATTAATAAATAAAATATTAATGAATATTATAATTACTATAAAAGAATAGAAAATCACTAATTGAAAGTTACTATTGAAAACACAAAAGAAGTTTAGAGGCAACTTAAATATTCATGCTTTAGGGATCGACAAAAGTGATCGACTTTTCTTTAGGGATTTTAAATAGATTTTTTCATGCTTTATTGTGATATATCAAAAAGACTATTATTGTAGCCATTATCATGTAGACAATTTACTTTTATATATTTTTCATTTTATTTTAATGATGTTTGAAAGCTCAATAAGATGGTTCGACAACTTATAAAGGGGGTATATAACCAATTAACTTCTTATATTAAATCAGTGGTATATATTCTAAATTATTTAAATATTTATTTAATCTAATTTTAATTTTTTTCCTCACTTTAGGTGATGAAATATATTCATATAATTTAAATAATCATTATTCTTATAACCACATAATTATGACAATTATTTCAATCTTGTATATATCATAAACAAATATCCACCAATATCTTTAATTAATATTATATCAAATGAATTCATAATGTAAATCAAAAGAATATAGTAATCAAATGAACAACTTGACTATGAGAATCTTATATTAATAGACTAATACAAACTCATCAAGAATTATGCCCACATATTTTATTCTCATTATATTTTGTTATCCAAACTTCATGCGAATTTC
Organism: Coriaria nepalensis; assembly: GCA_027186245.1. Lineage (NCBI taxonomy): Eukaryota > Viridiplantae > Streptophyta > Magnoliopsida > Cucurbitales > Coriariaceae > Coriaria > Coriaria nepalensis. The sequence continues at coordinate 3,415,045 of CP114484.1, read as the reverse complement.
AAGGAAACATGTACATATTTGAATCGTTTCTTATTTCTCATGCATGCATATTATTTAAATATTTTAAGTACTTCAATTAATTTTATCATGCGACAATCACGTTCACTTCACCATACATTCAATAGTGGAAATTAGAGATGCGTAATAATTAATTAATTAATTACTATTTATAACAAATGTAACACATTTTATATTTAATAAAATGACATTCATTGATTTTAATCGGCTATCTAGATACAACCTATGGGTAGATATGAAGAGTGACATATGCAAAACATGAAACCATTCTTTTCCAAAAGAATGACAATAGTGAAAGCAGTGACAGGACTCAAAAAGAGAGAGGAAGGGGTAAGGGGTAATGGTGGCGATGATGGAACTAGGGTGGCAGCAACGGTGATAGGAAGAGGTGGACAAACTGAGGAGAAGAGGAGGTGAAATTTTTTTTGAATTAAAAGACATTATATATTATTTTTATTTTTAATCTTTTCGGATATGAAGATGAAAATATGATGAAAATGTAAGTTCAAGGATTCAATTTTATCGAAAAGAAAACATATAATTAGTGGGATGAAAAATGATAATTTGACATATTAAAAAAAAAAAAAAAGAAATTAAAGAAAAGAAAACATGAAACATCACTTAAGGAAATGATCATGATCTTCCAAGAGATGAAGAATTTAGTTTGATGTAACGCAGGCAAAAGAATTCCCAGTGGGGTAGATCTAATGGGAAAATTTCTTCTTATAGTCCCTTATCTACAAAATAATACAAAACATCATTTTCCATCATTTTTTTTTTCTTTTGGTGCTGTACCAAGACATAAAAGCTAACTGTCCTCATGTACATTTTCTGTTGCTGATTTTGACCATTTAATGGCTGCTCGAGCCAATGCATCCATGGGGTAGATACATTTTCGGTGAAGAGGATCATCTCGAGGAAGAAGACCCTGCAACTCATCAAGAGCAATGATAACTATGCTCACACCTCTTACCAAGAGAACATGTATAGCTATTCTTAATAGATTTCGAGCTCCCTCCATGTCTTTCCGGCTCCTAGCTTCAATTGCAGGTGTAATGATATGCTCCATTGTTGGTTTGTCCAAAAGCATAACCTCAAAGCCCTGAATTTTCATGTTGCTTGATTGGGGAAAAATGAAAGAAAAGAAAAGAAAAGAAAAGAAAAATGTAAAAGTACCTGATTCTGTAACTTCTCTTGATAAAACCCGGCAATCATAGTCCTATCCATGGCAAGAACTCCAATCCGGACACTACTACTTCCTGCTTCAATCGGTTTGAGCTCTGCTTCTTTAATCTCTCTTGCAACACAATCACCCACATGAAGAAAATTCAAACTTCGTATCCCAAATACCTCCTCATGCCACATATGCAAAATATGGCAGGGCATGACTATAAATCGAGCACCCGAACACTCGAGAAACGCCTTCTTACACATCAAAGTGTCTTTGATCTGAAGGCGGTTATGACAAACCCGAGAATCCCAATTTTTCAGTTCTCTACTTAGTGTTGGATCGCTACAAACAACAAAAGGTATGCTTTCTTTGGACCCCTCTTTCAAACTCCACCAAACCAGCTTTTCCAAGAATATTAGAGTGGAAAAAGGTGATACCCCTCCGATTATGCCTATCGTGTTGGGTTGGCTGAGTAGGGATTTGGGTTGTTTTGAATTTTCCGGAATCTTCTGAGATTCCGGCAAATTTTCATTCCTGTTGCTTTTTAGAAGTGAAGATACTTGGATATTTACTCTAGTTTGAGTACTTAATCTGATTCTAAACTGGCTGTTGCTCACATAATTGACATTAAGTGGAATATATGGAGGCGAATTTACAGAGTATAAACACATTTTAATACTCGATCGGAATCAAGGAAAACTTACTGCAAAGAAGAGAGAATTGAGAAGATAACCTCCTGGATTTTTCAACATCAAAGAATTCGCTGAATCTTCTCCTTGATTCTAGTATCTAACTGGGTTCCAAGAGCATATATCTTCGAAGATCCAAGTGGCCATACTTTGGCCAAAAAACGTCAAATTTTCAAAGAAAGAAATTGACATTTACTCAAGGACTTGCCAATATGGTCCGAATGAACTGTACTTGTGTCTGAAATTGATCCGCCGAAGCTTAAAACGTATAAGGAGGACCCACAAAATTTTCTGTAGCCAAAAAGGCCATAACTCTGTCATTTATAAAGTTATGGTTAGTATTATTATTACATATTGAAAATGCAATGTTTCCTGTAGCCAAAAGGACAGTGTTATAAATGACATAGTTATGGTCAATATGTAATATCAACCATAACTTTATAATGCAATTTTTTGGCAATAATATGAGATGAAACTTTATTACAAGGATCAGTTTTCCTTATCGTGTATAAAATAATATTTAAAATTTGAAAAAAAAGTTGAAAAACTATATAAATTATATTTCAATTTATCAAAATTATTTTCAAATTGTAATGAATATTATCTCGACTGCACAAAATTATTATTTTTAATCATATGGAGTGGAGAAGGAAAGAAAGAGACATGAAATTGAAGGGATTAGTATAAGTAGTAGCCTTGTCAAATGTCCAATCACGAGGAAAGAACAAGAATCTGCCTCATTGCCATCTTGTCAGCTCCTCTACCACTTGATCATTTTTTGGCACCATCTTGTATCAGTTTGTATTAGAACTCCACATCTCAATACACAATACATGAACAAAATATATTGTTAACCTGGCTTTTAATTATTTATTTCCCCACCGCACCTACATGACAGAATATTGGCTAGTGAGCAACACCAATGAGAGATTGACGTCTTTTGATTTAGCAGTTTACATCTGTAGATTTTCTTCTTACATATCGAATGCCATATATATATATATATATATTTTTTTTTTTTTTATATGTGAAATTATTTATATATATATATATATAACATATAGTGATTATTTAATTATATGTTGTTTAATTTTTATATTATATAAGAATTAAAATTTCTAATTTAAAATAAAATATTTATATTTTTAAAACTTATATTTATAGAATAATATTTTCTAATCATTTAAAGGATTGAGAAAGTATTAAAAGAGAGTATAATTTCAAATTTTTTTTTTTTTTAAATTCTTGTGAAAGTTCAATTTACTCTTATATTTTGATGATTTTAAAGTCTAAACTCCATAACATTATATCCAAACTATTTTGATGATTTAGGTGATAATTTGTTTTTTTTTCTTTAATTTTATTATATCATTTATCGACAATTAATTAGCCGATGATTTGATAAAATTATGATGTTTATCAGAAATCTAGACCATGTTAAACTTAATAGAATTTTTTTGTCCAAAAATTAAACTTAATAGAATTAGTCAGTCATGAAATGATAGATAAACTGTTAAGCATATCAAGTATCAAACTTTGGAAATGCGAGGATGCAATAAGAGATCAACAAAGGGGGTAATAGATATCATAGTGTACCAAAACTATTGAGAAAATTGTTTCATTGGACCATAACATATATAGAAAACATGGACACGTGAGAGTGTGTATCTTGTCCAAACAAAATGTTGGTAGGCCCCTCAAATCTATTTCATTGAAAAAGACAAATAATCATTTTGAATGAAAAAAAAAAATTGAAATTGAACAATTATTTGAAAAAAAATTATTGGACTTATAGTACACGTAATATTCTAAATCTTATCATGATTATTAAACAAAAATGAACTAACTAATTTATTATCAAAGAATACAAGTGTGTGTATATATATATATATATATAAGAGCTAATTGAGATATTAACCTTAGCTATAATTGTAACTAACAATTATACAACTAACTAACAACTTAACTAATTGTAACTAATTACATAGTATAATTATAACAGCCCCCTCAAGGTCATGTTTTTATGCAAGTCTAAAACATTGAGCTTGAAAAGTAAGTAATGATGTTGTTGTCTACCAAGTGCTTTTGTAAGCAAATCTGCAAGCTGTTCATTGGTATTCAAATAGGCAGTCGTGATGATATGTTCCTTGATCTTTTCACGAACCAAATGGCAATCAATCTCTATGGGTTTCGTTCTCTCGTGAAACATAGGATTAGAAGAAATATGCAAAGCAATTTTGTTGTCACAATAGAGAAGACAGGGATAATTAATTGTAACAAACAAATCTTTCAATAAAGGAAGCAGCCAAACCAGCTCACAAGTAGAGCTAGCCATGGCATGACATTCAGATTTACTGGAAGATTTGGAAATGGTAGCTTGTTTCTTTAAATACTAAGAAACGAGAGAATCACTAAGCATTATGTAGAAACCAGTATGAGACTTTCTAGTCATGGGACAAGCAGTTCAATCTGAGTTAGTAAAAGCATTAATAAGCAAGTTTGGCTTGGCTGAAAGAAATATACCTAAGCATGGAGAAGACTTAATGTAGGGCAGGACCCTATTGGTAGACATATGTGATACTTTAGGATTATGCATATGCTGGCTTAAAAGACTAACTGAGTAAGTAATTTTTGGCTATGTCATGGTGAGATAGATCAATCTTCCTATCAATCTCTAATATGAACTAGGACCAGAGAGAAGAATGCCATCCTTAGTGTGATATGAAACAACATCAGAATGTAAATCAAATTCAAGAGAAGTAATTTTGGAATTTTGTTCCAAAGGAGTAATGGAAGATTTGCTTGCACTCAAACCAGAATCAGACATAGAGCATATTTCCTCTAGTTTAAGCAAATCACATCTTTAGATTTAGCAGCCTCAATCCCAAGAAAATACTTTAGATGGCCTAAATCTTTTATATGAAGAAATCTACTGTTGAGAAAAGATTTCAATTCATCAACCTGGACTTGAGAGGAACCTATGATTACTATGTCATCTACATAGATAAGAAGATAAGTAGAATGACCATTTTGGTGAAGAATGAACAAAGAATAATCTGATTTGGATTAGACAAAACCAGCATATGTAACAACTGCTATAAACTTTTCATTCCATTCCCTAGAGGCCTGCTTCAAACCATATAGTAAATGTTTGAGTTTGTAAACCTTATTTTTGCCAAAGACAACTTAACCTTGTGGAATCTTCATGTATACCTTATCATGTAAATCACCTTGAAGAAAAGTATTGTATACATCCATTTGGTATAAAGGCTATTGATTTTGAGCAGCTAAGGTTAAACAAAACCCTTAGTATAACCATCTTGGAAATAGGAGAGAAAGTTTCACTATAATCCACTCCCTCATTTTGATTATAACCCTTTGTAACAAGCCTAGCCTTGTATCTTTCTATAGTACCATCTGACTTCAATTTCAGCTTAAAAATCCATTTTGAATCAATAGCAGACTTGTTTGGAGGTAAATCAACAATATCTCAAGTATGATTATTTTCTAAGGCTTAACAACTCTAAATCCATATAACTTTTCCAATTTTCATAATTGCATGCCTCAGGATAAGAAGAAGGTTCAGTTTGAGAAGATAGATTAGCGATAAAGGAAAAATGAGAAGGAGAAAGGTTAACATAGGATAAAGAGGCAAAAATAGGGTACCTTATGGATGTAGAAGCCTTTGAACCAAAATGAGGCAAAGTGATAGCAGTTGAGCACCAATAATCATCCCTCCAAAATGGAGATTTTATTGTCTTAATTGATCTTCTTGTGATAGGCTTAGATTCATTCACAGTATCCATATCAATGTTGTTAACAGAAATAACACGAATATCATAAGAAGCAAATAGAGGCGATGAAGAAGAATCAGAATGAGAAGGAGTAGGAGACAGAGGGTCAATAGAATCAACAGGTAATTAAAAGGAATGGATATTATCAACATTATTATTTACATGAGATATAGGGAATATATGAGAAAAACGTCAATATAGGGTGAATAAGATGAGGGGAAATGGAACTTATCCTCTAGAGAAGTAACAACTCTACTAATCAAGAAATTATTAGTTTTGAGATTTAAGAGTTTGTAACCATTTTGAATCTGTGAGTATCCCAACAACACATAATGAGATGATCTAGGACTGAATTTATCAATATGAGTAAGTATAGTGGCGAAGCACAAACCGCCAAATACACGAATATGATCAAGAGAATGAGTAAGGCCTTTTGAATAGCAGTTCAAAAGGTGTTTTATGTTGCAAAGTAGCAGATGGAGTTCCATTTATCAAATAGGTAGAAGTAAGTACGTAATCTTCCTAAAAAATGCCAGGAAGATGAGATTTATTTAATGGATCTAGCAACATTGAGTAAATATCGATGTTTCCTTTCAACTATTCCATTTTGTTGAGCTGTATATGGAAAAGAGGATTCATGAATGATGCCAAAACATGACAGAACAAATGTGAATTTATTGCTAAAGAACTCAAGAGCATTATAAGATCTAATTGTTTTCATGGAAACATAGAATTGGTTTTGAATCATCTTTATGTAATTAGATACTATTTGAAGAACTTGACTCTTTTGTGGCATTAGGATTGTCTAAGTACCTCTAGTATAATCATCTACTATGGTGAGAAAGTATTTTGGGCTGTTATAACTTAGTACTTTAAAGGGACCCCAAGTATCCATGTGTAAGAGTTTAAAAGGGTGAGAAGCTCTAAAAGTGCTAAAAGGGAAAGGCTTTCTGGTTTGTTTTGCTAGAGGACAAATTAAAAAATCTAGATGTGAAGGAGAATAAGGAATATGTGAGGTGTTTTTAATGTTGGAATAAGCAATAAGACTAAGTCTTGTATATCGTAATGTCATATCATATTGTAAAGACAATTAACCAGAAGAAGAATGAGTTTTATTATTGAGTGTATTTGTAATAGTACAAAGCATAATACAAGCATTGGGTTTTGAGGAGACATAAACAAGATGATCAAACAAAGGAGTAAAAGAAACAACATGCTTTGATGTTGAACTTGGTGCAACACATGAAATAATATGTGTGTATAAATGAGAGTTATCACTTAAAGACAGATAGTAGAGCCCTTGTTGCTGACTACGAGTCCCCAACACAATTCCAGTCAAAAGGTCCTGAAAAAGACAAAAGTTAGGATAAAAAGAAACTGAAATATTGTATGCCTTGGATAGTTGGGAAACATAGAGTAAATTAAAATGAAAATTAGGGACATAAGGGACATTGGGTAGGGTTAAAAAGGAAGTGACTTGTATTAAACATGTGTATGGCTAATGTTTGTGAACCATTTGGCTGAACAATGGATGAAGAAGAAAGTGATACATAAGATTTAGAATTGATACATAAGATTTAGAATTAACTAGCTTAGATAACAAATAAGTCATGTGATTACTTGCCCCTGTATCAATTATCTAGAAATCCTTATGTGATTGTAACCCAAGAAGATTAATAGAATTACCTGCAAAGTTTACCATATGCTAACCTTGAGAGAGAGCATTAGTGTCTTTGCCAATCATTGACATAATATGTTGTATTTGATCAGGAGTGAAGAAACTAGAAGATGGTGTCATAGAATCAGCAGAATTGGATTGACCAGAAGCTTCAACTACATCAATTTGAACACAATTGACATCATTAGTCTTATAAGGTTTAAACTTTGTAAATTTGAAATGTGCAAAATATCCAACGAGCTTATTACAAGAGTCTTTCCTTGGCTTTTTTTGTGACAATATTCACATACAAATTAATAATATTAAATGTTTCCTCGTTGATGATTATTCTTAATAGTATTGGTTGAATATAATGCAGTGGTAGGAGTGTTGGTGATAAGTGAAATAGGTAAATTTCCTAGATCTCGTTGTGTCTCATCTTGTGTTAAAATAGCTAAATTTGTATCCATTGTAGGTAAGGGATCCATGACTAACAGTTGACTCCTTAGAGCTAAGTAACAATCATTCAAACCAATAAGAAACTGCAGCAGCTTCCGATTTTTCACATGTTCTATATACTCGGGAGAAGTTTCAATGGATCGTAATGGTAACAATCATCCCAAAGGCTCTTTAGCTTTTTATGATACACAGAAATAGAATCAGCACTTTGAGTCAAGAAGATTATCTTTCTGTGTGATGCAAAAATCTTGGATCAATTAATCTTATTGAAACGATTGCACAAATCATTCCAAACAGCTTGAGCATTGGTTGCACATACTACTCCCCCAAACAGATCTCTTGATAAAGATTTCATAATACAGCTCAACACCAGAGCATTACACCGTTCCCATTGTTTTTGAAGTTGAATTCCTGCAGAGACACCAGGTCTGGTGCAAGATCCATTAATGAAACCGAGCTTGTTCCTTACAGTCAATGCAATTCGCATAGAGAGGCTCAATGAACCATAGGTCTCTGAACTAATTAATTTTTCTGAAACAATGTTACCTCTATGCAAATTTGAAGGAAGAAGATGAAGAGGATGAGAAATATCAATCGTAATTCCACTAAGAGCTTGTTGATTTCTGGATTATATGTTGAGAGGGATTTTGATATGAACTGCTTCTTAATTTTCTTGATATTCTGACATTTTATGAAAATTGGGATTTGAGATTTAAAATGAGCAAAGGGATTAAATAGACTAATTCGCTATGGAGATTTAAATTGATATGTGGAATTAGAAAGATGATTTGAGGTAGAATGAGTGAAGAAGAAAAAGAATACAAACTATTTAGATCGCAAGAAAGTAGAAAGAAAAAAAAAATTATCATACAGTAAAGAAGTTATGATACCATGTTGAACTTAACCGAATGGAAAATGAACTAACTAATTTATTATCAAAGAATACAAATATATGTATATGAGCTAATGAAGATGTTAAGCTGAGTTAACAAATAACTAACACTTAACTAATTGTAACTAATTACAAAGTGTAATTATAACAATAATTACATAAATATTATTTTTATATATCACATCATTTATTATATAAAAATAAAATATGTAATTATAATAATATTTGATACGTCAAGTGACCATGAATTATACCAGATGCAATTTATCTCAACTGCACTTGAGGAAAATATATATCCTTAGGTCATCGTATAGGATCGATCCTACGTAAACTTATGTACGTGTGAGATCTATGGTATAGATTTTCTTTAAATGTACTTGCACTCTAAATGCATTTGAGAGTATCCTTATGATATTTGTTTTATAAATTTAATTTATATATTTTTAAAATATAATTAATATGAACTTTTAGCCCCATATAAATGTCCTAAGATGTGTTAGATCCTATTATATCCACACAGAAAAAGCCTCATTATTTAAACTATTTTCGACTTCTTATATCACAATAAGAGGCATTATTTCATAAGAGGCACTTGAGGAAAATATATATCCTTAGGTCATCATATAGGATCCTACCTCTTTTTCTTTTTTTTTTTTCGTTAGAATGTGGCCATGAGTGAGATGAGTTAGGGAATGGTTCTAGCCATTGGATAGGTTTCCTAGTGCACCGACTGAATCTGTTCAATCTTCTCTACTTGTAAACAAGTCCAATGTTCCCTTTTATTTCTATTTTAATGGGTTCTGCAGTAAAGGTGATGGATACTTCTTCCACAGTAATGGCCCTAGTGTAGTTTCTGCAAAATCTACAGGGATGGGACCCTCGACTTTTAATCCACCACATTTTGTGGAACTCAAACATCCATCTAATACTGCCCCCGAACCACCATCTGAGATGAGATTTCAGCTTATGGAGGATCTAAAACCATTAAATAATCACATGATTGAGCAAAATGCCTAGACACAGATCTCCTCATCTGACTATGCAGAAGCTGCTCCTTCTAGGTTCATCTCCTCACCTGAAGGTCCTTTTCATTGCAGATCTTATCCATCCACGGCTCCAATTTCAGAGGACTTGGGTTTTGATGTTCTTGTGGATGGTAGGTCAGAGAAGAACTTGGATATTGAAGATGGTCTGAAGAAACTGTCCGGCCATTAATACAGAAAATGGAGAGCTGAAAAACCACATATTAGGGTATAATTTTGAAGACCCGATTGAGTATAGTTCTCCTCCATTACACCATGAATGTGAAATGATGTATTATTCAGATGATCATCTAGAGAATGAACCCGTGTTCATTAATGACAGAGAAATTCTTGACTGCTCAAGAGAGGAAAATGAAATTTTGGGTTCCATATCATCCCAGAAGAAAAAGCTTGTACTGATGGATCAAACAGTGGAAGAACGAGACAGTATCGATCTTCAGAATCATCTGAGAAGACGTGGGGTAATTAATCACACTCATCCCTTTAGTGGTGTAAAAAGAAGGAAGAATATTCCTTTTCATCGTAGTACTAGGCAGTTAATGCCTCCATGGCTCAGTATGAGTCGGAAGTTGCAAGAGAATCGCAATGGGTCCAAGAAACATTGTAAGGAAACAAAGATGGCTAAAACTCGAAGACATGTTGTTTCCTCTGAAATCTCAAGCGAGCCATGTTCAACGGATTAGATATCTATTAGGAAGTCTACTACATTTATGGGGCCGAAAACCCTTACTCAGATAAAAGAAGAGAAGAAAAAAGTAGAAGAAAGAAAGAAGAAATACTCTAGCAAAATGGCGAGTTTAAGGTAATCTACATCTGCAGATTTTCAGGGTCCAAAACCGCTGTACGAAATCCTCAAGGACAACAGGAAAACCAAAAACTAGCCGCAGATCACAAGAGAGGTTGATATTGCATTATAAGGTAACTACATATCTCATATTATAGAAATCCCAAAATGACCCCATATATGCTATTAATTTAGAAAATTCACCCACAAAACCCAAACTAAAACACTTGGCTGTGCTACGTCTCCATTACACCATGGGTGTTTTCTTAGATGCTCAGAATTAAGGCTTGTCTTTCTGCAGTACATAGAGACGTTACAGTACTTACAATAACCTTTCTGTCATTGAGCTTGTCCTGATTACTTAGTATATAGAAACTTATAACAAATCATGATTTACAGAAGTTCTGGTTCATATCTAATACACACAAAATTACCAACATCGTAGTTAACAAAAGAGACCAGCAATTTAACCAGAGTATGACAATCAACAGGCTATTTGTTGTATATATTAATTTTATATTATAAAAAAGAAAAAAAAAAATAGCATCATTTCAAAGCTTTCTGTATTTTGGTTTTGAATAACAAGATGTGCAACTTCTCCATGGAGAAGTAAAGGAAGCAACCTGTTGAGTGAGTGACAAATGAACCGAAATTAGATCCGACAATGCAATGCCACGCTGGCCCATACACTTTATCGAACTCCTGCAAGTAAAATAGCATCATTGATTACAGTTAATCATTAATCATCATTAACATTTAATTAGCCATTTAATCAACACATAATTGAGTAATAAAAACATACCTTCTTAATGTTAAAAGCAATGTGTCTAGAGCTGAAGTTTTCCAAGCTGTCATAAGTAGTTCTAGCACAGCGAAAAGCAAGAAGTTGCATAAATCCAGGCATGTCTGAAACCAACACTCTGACTTGGAGAAATTCAGCTGCTGATTCCAAATTTACTTCCACTTGAGACACTGATTTTCTACCCTTCACCACCACCGTTTTTCCTCCTCCTCCTTCTTCTTCTTCTTGTCGTCCTCCTCTTTTTTCCTCTCCGGTACCATATCCATCATTGATGTTCTCGTTTTCTCTCTTTGATTTTCTCGACAGCCAAACACGTTTCACGGGTTTCTTTGCCTCCATCGCAACAGCAGCTGGCTGAATATTGAATTCTATCTCTTTGTGATCTCCATTGCTGAACTTGTAAATGAATTTCAGACCTCTCATGATTATTTGCTGGCTAAATCAGGCTCATTTGGTACTTAAAAAGGTAGGAAGGAGATAGATCTATAGCAAGTGGTGTGGGGAGAGAGAGCGAGAGAGCAGTTAACAAATGATTAGCTATATTTACGATTCTACATTAATTTCATTACACTTCTCTGTGGTGGGAGAATCTTCGAAATCATTAGGAGGTTGAGAAAATATAAGATGTAATAAAAGAGGTTGGTACCCATGTGTTTGCAGGTCCGTGATTAGGATTTTAAAATGATGTTCAAACATCAATCTAAAGATTTGATATGCATTTTTGTTGTTTTAATGAAAATAATTGCTTGTGGCGGTGGAAATTCGTTAGTTTTATAAGTGGACTTCTTTAAGTTTGTAATAAATATAGTTGGATCTCTTGTGGTTTTGAAAATTACAGTTTGACCTCCTATTTTACAAAATTCATATATAAATCAATTTTTTTGTTTCATCCTAATTTTAATTTATTTTTTAACATGCAAAAATACAAATATGCCCGTTCTCTAATATAAATAATCATTTTCTTAGATACTCTCCTCTTCTTCCTTCAAACTTGGCTCAAGAAATCTAAATTAAACTATAATACCCAAGTTTCAAACTGTCATTGTGATTCATTCGACCTCAAAGTCTAGACCTCGAATTAGGGTTTGTTTAAAGAGGAATTCTGGGATGGATAAGTTTAGAAAGAATTTAGGGAGAAATGAAGATAAGTTTTCAAAATTAAGTATATATTATAATAAATATCAAAAAATTATTATTATGATTATAAATTTAATTTTGAATTATAATAATAACCGTCATTTTACTGAGTGTTCATCATATAGTTGCCATTTTATTTTTTCTGGTTTTTTTAATTAATGAGATTGAGTTTAATAACGGATCTTTTGAGTAGGTTGGGCTTAAATGATAAATATTTGAATATTTAAGAGTCATGTGATTTATATATGATTAATTTTATTATTATTAAATGGAAATGTTAAAAATAACTATAATATATAGTTTTGAAAAATTTTAAAGTGCAAATCATATTTTTAAAAGTTTTTAAATTTAAATTATAATTATAGAGGAGTCTTCTCTAAAACTTCATCCACAAAGGCCCGACGAATGCTATATGATGTAACAAATCAATCACGAATGGAAATTAAAATAAATATAATCTAGAAAACTAAATAGTATTAATAACGATTAAGGAAACTTATATTATATACTATGAATTTATAATTTTATTGAAATTTTGATGTTCATCTTTTAATAAGAAATTCAAAAATATGGATATAAATAATTCTAAACAGTTGAACTTTGGTGCTGAATAAATTTTGGGATTTTTTTTTTCCTTTCTGCAGCAGACTTAAATCTATTGCAGATAAAAATGTATATTGTTTTATGATCTCAAATTCAACAAATATCGATTCCGTCATTGATTGGTTTATAAAGCATTCCAAATTAAAGAATGAGAAGAAAACAAAACATTTCACTTTATGGACAAATCTTACTAATCGGATATCCAACCTAAAAATATCTGATAGGTGAATATTTGATCGGATTTAAATATTATCAGATCTTTAAATGGAATCGCAAATATTAGGATATTTTCAGATTGGATCCAAACCAAACCATCGATGATCATGCTTTAATAAAATCATATGGAGTCCATTGATCAAATAGCTTGACAATATATATAATATACATATATATAGGTGGATCTATGTAGGGGTGGAGAGATGAATAAACTTTAAGCCATGCATAAAATTTTATATTAAAAAAAAGTAGGTAAAATAGATTTTTAATAAAAAGAAAGTTAAGGATTGGTTTATAAAGTTTTAATAATTATAGAGAAAATTTTCATAATATTTAGGATGCTTATTCAAAAATTTATTTATAAAATTTTAAGGTTAATCTTTAGTTTTTGCAAAATTAAGAACGGGCAGCAACCACCTCATTACTCTTTGTCTTCACCATATCTAGTTTCGAGCTTGAAACTAGATCCATGAAGGTCTAGTCCCTTTTTTGTTGTTGTCAAGATTCAGGTTAGAAGAATAATTAGATTAACTCAATTCGGTTCTCCACGAGGAAGAATGGAATCAATTAGATTGGAATTCTCATGAGAATTTGATTCGATCTGAATATCTCACGGAGAATGTTTCGATCAATATTTCTCGCCAAAAAGTTGAATTATTTTGACCAATTTTTTTCATGAAATTTGGTTATTTGATCCTTTTTTTTAAATCAAATCGGATTTCATTCCCCCTACATCATTTATAGGGACTAAAAAGCTTAATCTGAACTACACGTGACAAAAAAATTGATTATAAACTGATTGTACAAATTTATAATAATTGAACTACTTTAAAATAATAATAATATATATATATATAAGGAAACTATAATAAACTCCTAAGTTCATTTTTATTATACGAAATCCTCCGAAATTTATATAGTTATAACAAACCTCTTGATTCAAAGATTAATTATAATGAACCCCCATACTTATCTTTCCATCAATTTTTCAGTTTTGTTCGTGTCATATCCACATGTCTGTCTTTAAATTTAAGGTAAATAAAAGTTTCAATGGTTAATTATAACTACATAAATTTTGGGTTTCATTATATATAAAATATAAAAGTGAGTTTATTATAGTTTTCCAAAAAAAAAAAAAAAAAAACTATAGGTATGCTTGGAAACACTTCTTGCATTTTGTATTTATAAAATCGATTTTTGTAATAATTATATAAAATCATATTAAAGATATAAAAATATTTTTTAAAATATAAAATCCATTTGATATATTCTATATTTTTTTAATCAATATGTTAATATTCAATATTAATATTACAAGTTTATATTTAAAACTTAATTTCAAATCCTCCAAGATTTATAACATTACAAACCAAAAAAATTGATTTCTAATATTTTATGTAACCAACAAAATATGTCGAGATGATACTCCGTTTATAAATAATAGAAAAGTAAGATTTGAATTTAGATTCAGCGATAAGGATGTGGACCAAAACTTAAATTTTAAAAATAGTATTATTAATAATGAGCGTCATTATTACTTCATCATTATAGAGAGAGAAAAGAGTGAGAGTGGTATAATTTAAAATTAATTTTATAAATATAAAAAATTATATTTTTTAGATAATTTTTTTCCCATTTTTAAAAAAATATTTGTTTAAATAAAATCTGACATAAAATTTAATGCCAAACAATCCCTATACCCTCTCCGAAATCAATTTTCATATTACAAAATACAAAAAACATTTTTTAAAAACTTTACAAGCATGCCCTATGTCTCCTTCACATATTTATTCCTCTCTCTCTCTCTTTCTATCTCGAGCGGGGCGTGGGTATGCTCTAGAGGGTTTCACCAGTGAACAGAGCAGAGCAGCAATAGGCGAATAAGAAAGAATCTACTTCTGAAGAGATAGATCCTCTTAATCTACTTCCGTTCCTCTTCTGCGTCGATTTTGATTTCGACACCTCTGCGGTAAGAAATTTCGTTTGGGTTTTGAAAGATTTTGCTTCTGGGTCTTGATTGCATAACGTGGATAACTATTTACCCTTTTCAACAATTTCCCGGTGTGAATTCGTGCTGTACCCGGTGTGAATGGTGCAGATGGCTTTCTATCTATATATCAAGAGGCTAATAATGCATTTGGCTATGCAATAGCTTCAAATTATTCTTACTCTGATAAATTATGTAATTCAAGCTCCTGAAATTATTTAAGTTTCGATGACAGGTGTGGTACTGGGTTTTATTATAGCTGTAGAACTGCAACGACTAGAGATCACATTTGTAACCGTTGTCATTCCCAACGCAATTGATCCTTCGGGTAGAAGGATTATTTAGTTTTGGAAATATATGCTGTTTGTGTGCTTTTCATTTTAGCTGTTGGATTTATTCAAGTTTTAGTGAAGTTAGAAGACGGTAAATGAAGAAAGCTACAAAAGTTTTTACTGTGAAACACTCAAACTATATATTTGGATTGTTGTGTTCTATGATAGTTTTCCCCTTTTAATGACTAGTGGAACTCTCTTATCTAGTTTGCTAGAGAGCTCTCATTAATATAGTTGACTATGATTCGTAGGGTTCTATTTTTTATGTTCTCAATGTGTGCTATCATCTGCAGTGTAATTGAGAAGAACCAGGTTCTTGTCATTCTGGATGTAATGGATGGCTGATGAACAGTGCATTTGAATATGTATTGAAAAATGGTGGACTTATGCGGGAAGAATATCCATACACTGGTTCTGACACTAGAACTTGTAGGTTTGACAAGACCAAGATTTTGCATGTATTCTCTCACAGCCTGAACTTGCTAAGAACATTGCGATTATACTACTAGTATTTGATTCCTCTGTTATCTCTTTCTCATTTACCTTAATAGATGGAAAAGATTTGATTATCGTCACAAGCCATTGGATTTAGTACAAATTGAGAGAAACCGACATACAAGGTATGCTTCATTTGGATTAACTGTTTTTTAAAAAATGACCTCATTACACTGTTCCAGCATGCTTGTAAAATGCTTATGTACACACTTGATGAACGATCTCAGCTCAAGCTCAACAACCAGCTTGCTCTAGTGCTCTGTTTCAAAATATTGCCCTCCAGAAAAATGAATGGAGATTTGGAAGTGTCCGTTGACAAGCTCCCAATCAAACGCTTGGAAGCTATTGAAGAAAATGGCCTTGAACGATTCCCAACGTAGGGCATTTTCCTTTTTATATTTATCACTAAATAATTTGGAAACTTATGATTTGCCCTGGCAGTTTAGCATTTTCTCAGCTACCAAATGCAGAATTTTTGCTTTATTTTTGGCTTTCCGATCATAAGCTTGGTTAAAATTATATTGAATATACTAGAATTTAGGTTTTTCCTTGATTTTCTAGGTAACCAAGCAGAAAGGTTCAGCTGAGTTATCATTACTGGAATTTCTTATGGTTTGTTATGCTAATTTGTTCATATGTGTAATTACTGCTGCACAGTGATGTTGGTTATGATGAGAAGCGGCTCTCCCTAATTCGGCGAATTGATTTTGCCTGGGCTGTGGAGAAAGATGACAACAAGAAGCAGAAAAAGAGCTCGAAGGAGAGCTCAACGCCATGGCAGTGGCAGGGCATGGTGGAGAATTTGCAGTTGGCTCATCAGGAGCTCTCTGTCATCATAGACCTCATCCACACTGTAAGGCCCTCATATTGAATTCTTTTTCTTAGACTGTTATATTCTCCGTGTCAATTATGAATAGTTAGGTACATAACTTCGAACAAAAAAAAAAGTGCAGTATCGGAGGGAATTAGGGTTTTGTTTCATCGTATCGAGGATGAGGAAGAATTGAAAAGTTGGGAACAACACTAGTGACCATTATGATTCTGTGATTGCTGTAGTTTTGCATCTCTTGAACATATCTGACACTTATTTGGGTAGATTGTGTGTTAATGAACTATTCAACTTTTCCAATCTATTTATAGGTGGAAGCTAATGATGCAGTAACAGTTGCTAGCATGACAAGGCCCAAACTATTACCTAATGAAGCTCTATCTGATCTTGCTGTGTCTGCAGCAACCAAATTACAGTGTTTTCGGGTATTTTATTTTAGCCTTTTCTTTTTATTCAACTGTAAGGTTGCACTTACTGGTACTTTGGCATTCCATTAGAACTCCTTGGGTCTAAGTTTTTATTTTATTTTATTTTCTTTATGGGCCTCTTTAAAATATCAATATCTAGTTTATCAAACTCCAGTATGACAATTATTGATCCAAATGGACACCTACTCCTAGCCTTAGAGTTTTGTATAAGTTGGATTCATCTTATGCAAATAGTGTTGCAGTTATTATTGCTGAAGAGATTGCTATTGATGTCTCCCTTTATACTCTTTATATTTTCTATCAAATGATTATTCAAATAACTTCTTTATTGCCCTCTCCCCCTCTGGATTTTGGCAGCATCTTGGTAAATATTTTAAGCAATCTGCCAGGAGTTTGGAGCAGCAGGTGGGTAAGGAAGCCAGATTTTATGGTGCCTTAATCAGGTGAGTGGGCTCAGTTTACTTTCCAAAATGTTGAACTCATATGATAATAACCCAAATACAACACACAAATCAACCTGAAAATGCTGCACTATATTAAGGAAGAAGGAAGATACAGTGACACTGGTTATTCGAGAGACAGTAAACACAACCGTCAAAACTCAAAACTACAAAATAATCATGACAACAAAATAATTCTTTGCAGAAGGGTAATTCCCTTCTTACCCCCCTTGCATAAGTAATTCATATTGGGGGTTTATCAATACACCCCTCCCAATGAGTCACCTTATCCTCAAGGTGAAGACCGAGAAATTGTTTACTAATCAGTTCATACGGCTCCCACGTGTCCTCTAAGGTTGGTTGCCCCTTCCAATGGACCAAGACTTCCAAAGAGGAAGCTGATTTGGATGGGACTTGATGCAATCCGACAATTGATTTGAGTTCCAAGTGCATTTCCATTTTCAGGGTCATATTCGGTGGTAGGACTAGGACACCCCCAACATTTCCCGTTCCAACCGCTGCACGGAGTTGGGACACATGGAAAACATGATGTATAGTTGCTCGGTCCTGTATGGCAAGTTTGTAAGCGATCGGACCCACCTTTTCCAACACTTCATAAGGTCCTTAAAACCTCAGAGTCCAACTTGTCATAAACTAGATCTCCTTTGTTGAATTGCACTTCTTGTCAGTAGGTGTCAACACTTTGTTTCATTTTCTGTTGTGCCCTCGTAAGTTGCATTTTTAGCTCATCAATGGTCGCATCTTGAGCTTGCATTTGCTAGTTCAATTCCGTGTTAACTGTGCCCTCACTTGAATACCGTAATAAGAAAGGCGAATCTCATTCGTAAAGGATCTTGAAAGGAGACATGTTGGAGGATGCATGGAAGGACGTGTTATACCAATATTCCGCCCATGGAAGCCACTTAGCCCATTGCTTGGGGCGCGAACTGGCAATGCAATTGAGGTAAGTTTCAATACCTACAATTTACAACCTCTATTTAGCCATTGTTTTTTGGGTGATAGGTTGTGCTATGTTTCAATTTGGTACCTTGCAATCAAAATAGCTCTTGCCAAAAATTACTAAAGAAAATCTCATCTCGATTTTACATAATGGAACGAAGCACTCCATGCTAGCGAATCACGTCCTTGATAAATGGCACTGCCACGGTAAGTGCTGTAAAGGGGTGCCATAGCCCCACAAAGTGGCTATATTTTCCTAGCCGATCCACCACCACAAACAAACAACTAAACCCTTTGTCGTCGGAAGTCCTTAGATAAAGTCCATGGAAATTTCCTCCCATACCTGTTCCGTAATCGGCAATGGTTGTAATAATCCAGCAAGGGACAAAGAGAGGGTCTTGTTCTGTTGGCATACGACACATTCAACGACATACTGTCGAGTTCTTCGTTTCATCTCTTGCTAGAAAACCATGGAGGAAATGCGCTTATAAGTCCTGAGGAACCCTGAATGACCTCCCACCACTCCATCATGACATTCTTGCAACAACAGGGAAACAAAAGACAAAGAGCATGGTAGCACTAAACGACCCTTGTGAAGGAGAGACCTTGGATAACAGAGTAACCCAGTCGTCGGGCCTAGTACCTGACCGAGCCGAGGGTCGACCGTCACCTGTTGGGATGGAGAGAGCGCACAGTGTTGCCGAACTCCCTATACAGGAAAGTGTGTCG
This sequence comes from Coriaria nepalensis, assembly GCA_027186245.1. NCBI lineage: Eukaryota > Viridiplantae > Streptophyta > Magnoliopsida > Cucurbitales > Coriariaceae > Coriaria > Coriaria nepalensis. The sequence goes on along the minus strand of CP114484.1, from coordinate 3,395,580 downwards.
ACAACTTTGTTTTCCTTTCCGGGCCGGAAGTGAATGACAAAATCATACCACATCAATTTTGGAAACCACTTCTAACTTTCTAAACTAACTTCTTGTTGCTCGAGTAAAAATTTCAAACTCCTCTCATCCGTGCATATGATAAACTATCGCCCGAGTAAGTAATGTTGCCATTTTTTTACTGCAAATGCAATTGCCATCAACTCACGTTCATAAACTGATCTAGGCCGCACTCTAGGTGGGAGAACATGATTGTAATAAGTGATTGTCCTTTGTTGTTGCATAAGGACACAACCCCTAACCCATGACCCAAGGCGTCTGTTTCTAAAATGAAGGGATGCCCAAAATCCGCAAGGCTAGCATGGGTATTGATGTCATCACTTTCTTTAGTTGTTGGAAGGCCTTTTCCGCTCGTTCATTCCATGAGAAGGCATCCTTCTTTGGCTATTTCGTGAGGGGCCAAGCCATTTCCCCATACCCTTGCACAAATTGCCGATAATAACCTGTCAACTCGAGAAATCCTCGAAGCTCCTTCAAGGTATTAGGTGCTACCCAATTACTCATGGCCTCAATTTTGGACTCGTCGACAACCACCCCTACCAATATGATATGGCCCAGGTATTCAATGGTTGAACAAGCAAAATTGCATTTTTTGCCATCGATGTACATGCAATTAGACACGAGGATCTATAGGACAAGCGATAAGTGGTGCTTGTGTTCAACCATAGACGTGCTATATATTAATATATTGTCGAAAAAAACCAGTATGAATTTATTCCATGAACCCGAAAAATATCATTCATCAATATTTGGAACATAGCCGAGCCATTCGTTAGGCCGAAAGGCATTACTAAAAATTCGTAGTGGCCATCGTGAGTCCAAAAAACTGTTTTCGGAATGTCCTCAGTGTGCACTCGTATCAGGTGGCAGCCGAACTTCAAATCTAACTTAGTGAATATTGTTGCCCCTCGGAGTTCATCCAATAGCTCGTCTATAATAGGAATGGGGAACTTATTGGGTACTATTACCCTATTCAAGGCCCTATAGTCGACGCAAAATCTACTGCTGCCAAATTTTTTCTGTATGAGCAAAATCATACTGGGAAAAGGGCTCGCACTTGGTTGTATTATCCCCATGGCCAACATTTCCCGGACCAACTTCTCAATCTCCCCTCTTTGGAAATGGTGGTAGTGATAGGGGCAGACAGTTCCTCCCCTATAGTTTTGGTTGCCGCTACTTTTGTTTCCACTTCGCCGCCCAAAGTTTCATTGTCCACCAAGAGAAGATGGAGCTCCCGATTTTTACATTGCTGACCGAAGTGGTATTTCTTATCACCCCGAAAGCACAACTCCTTTTCTCTCTTCTGTTGCATTTCCTTATCTGTTAACCTTCGAAAGGTTGAAGAAGAAGCAATATGCTTGTGGGGTTGGGTTCTAGTAGTGTTGATTAATGGGCTCATGTGGGTAGATTTTATTATAGGAGTGGGCTGCAGGGAAGGGAATTGGGCTACTGATGGTTTTAGTGATGGGCTTAAGTGGGATGATGGGTAATTTATTTTAACCCCATATTTATTTGCAGATGGGTTCCATAATGGGTGGGTGGGTGCCCTTCTTCCCACTGATACCAGGCTAAGGCCTCCCCATCCATGCTAATCACCATCGCCGTCATCTTCTCGTCGTCTGTGTATCTCATGGGGGTAAAGAATCGTTCCACCCGAAAAATCCATCCATCCGGATTTTGTCCATCAAACACCGGTAACTCGATTTGTTTCAAGCGTGGGCCAAGCACAGCTTCCTCTCGATTTTCTACTGCATCAGCATCAATCCAACCAGATTCCAACGCTTGGGGGGAGCATTTCATGGGCTTTCAACATGTTGCTCTTGCTCCTCTCGCACCTGCCCTTTATCACGCAAAGGAGGTGTGCCCCATTTTTTCATCATGTTCATCATCAACTCCATACTCTGTTCCAAGGTAGACAGATGCTGTAAGCCAGTCTTAAATGACTGAAGCTCACCCAAAACCTCGCCAACGCCTTCCTCCACCATGTCCATACGTTCGTCGATTTTCTTCAGAGCATATTGACAGGATTTTCTGATACCAAATTGATAAGAACCCAAGTACAACACACGCAAATCAAGCTGAAAATACTGCACTATATTAAGATGGAAGAAGGAAGAAGGAAGAGGTAGTGACACTAGTTATTCGAGAGAACCAGTCCTCTCCAATCATATTACTCCCAAAAGTAGCCTAAAAACCCTTGTAATTTCCTTCTTCCCCATATAGAGGTGGCCACTCCTGCTCCCAGACAAGACCGTAAACACAACTGTCAAAACCCAACTACATCATTACAACAAAATAATACTTTGCAGTAGCTAATTACCCTTCTTACCCCTGCTTGCATAAGTAAATTGTATTGGGGGTTTATCATCATATTTAGCGCTTACCAGAGACATATACTTGCCAAACGAAAATGCTGAACCGAAATGGTCCTTATCAAAAGATATTGTTGTGGATGCCCATGAATTAGAAATAGAATCATCATATAAATAAATCATTCAGACAGTTAATTTCTCATCACAGAGGTTATGATTATTGGTTCTTCATACTCATAACGTCTCCATGTGAAAACAATAATTAAAAGCATTTCGCAAAAAACTTTTGATGTCTTACAAAGGATTATTTCTTAAAGGTTCTTACATTGTTTTTGTGTATGTATGACCAATGGGTAGGTTGCAGCAAAACTGGAAAGTTAAACGTCAGCGTGTTGCTGCTGCACCTCCTGGAAGTGAAGGCTTCACCTTTGATCTGTTTGACAATTCATTATACAATTCATCTGCTTTATTTCGACCTTCTTCTTCATCTACTATTCGTGTTGACCATGACTCAACTGGCATGCTATCCTTAAATTTACCTCTGAATTCATGCCACTCTCTTCAATTCGGATTCCTTAGCGGTTCACAATCTGGTGATAGTTCTTTCAAAGACACAGTCGAACATAATTTGGGGCGAAATGAGAGAGAATCATTAAGTGATGATGAGGTTATTAAAGAATCACATTCTCTCCTCCGTGAAGTTCATCAATCTATCTTTCATGAGCAGGTTGTTTTAAGTAGTGTTTTTTCCCCCCCTCTCTTTTTCCTTTTTTCTTTTTCTTTAAGCTATTCTTAATTTTGTGTAAAACTTTTGGTCGAAGGTGTTTGATCTGGTGAACCGTGAAGCATTTAACCCATCGTTAGGAGTTAATGTGACTGGAATAAGAGAAAATTACTTGCAATTAAGTATGGGTCAGGGTACATCTGTCTTCATATCACTTGTGCCATCTAGTCCAGGTGATCAGGCCACGACAAGTGCAGAAACTCGGGATTTGAAAGACGCAATTTTACCTTTGGACTCCCTTGATGGGATTGATTTACCAGAACTGGAAAAAGAAGACCCTCTTGAGAAAAAGTTGGGCTTTCCCAGTCGCACAAGCTGTGAGATATATTTGCATCAGATTTTCCACGACCATTTATTTGTAAAGGCAAATGATAAACCCATTTCCTCCTATACACGAGTATTGGGTCAATCACCAAAGGATGGTCCTGGTCTTTTTGGTCATTTCTGTCTGTCTCTGACTCATAGAATCTTCTCAAAAAAAGTTCTAAGACAGCTGGAAAATGTGGTAAAAATCCTCATATCTTAACAGGGAATAAGTTGATTACAAAGTTTACATTTTATGTTCCTGATTCTATCCCTCTATTTCTTTCATTTGTTGTTTTCCGGGTATATCTAGGTTTGGCGGGTCCCATATGTAGAGCTGATATCCCATCCCACTTGGCATTCTCGTACGTCTTCATGGACAATAACCATGAAGGTTCCTCAGTCCATTCTTCATGCAAGCAGTGAATCTCAAACAGCAGGGACTCATCACATAGAAAATGCCGTTAAGCCCCCTTTTCGGACTAAAGTGATTGTTAATGATGATTGCATCAATGTAGAAGGAGAAGGTGCTCCAAATGTTGTTGCTCTCTTTAAAGGAGCCTCTAAGGAACCCTGCTCTGTAAATAGATATAACTGTGACTTGGCAGATCTTTCCATTATAATCTTACAGCAGGTATATCAAAAGTATGATTATGATTTTGCAGTTTTAACTTGTTCTCTAGTATAATAGACCTAATTCCCAACTTATTTATCAGGTTGCAAGCCAAATCATTCTCTGGCTTCACGACGAAGCTCTAATGCTGGGAATAAAGGCGTATAGAGATGTTTTATGTTTGTCTTTTGAGCTAGAGCTGGGTGAAATGCTCAGCCTTGTTGCAAATGTGGACCCGGAAGATGCTCAAGGGTGTATTTCATGGTGGTTTGTTATGGAGGACAGTTTCACAGAGGACAGAAAACTTCAAATGGATATTTTGGATGGTGTTTCTGAATATAAAAAGTTTCTGGGTTATTTGTCTTTGGAGGTTCTATACTCCACACTCATGGATTTGGTTAGCTTGTGCAATGGAGGTGGTTCCAAATGAAAAAGCTCTCGAGTTTTTTTTTTTCTTTCTTTTTTTCATTTTACGAGATTGTAAATTATTGCCAAGATTAGTTAAATTCTCTATAATTACCAGGAATATGAGAATTCACTTATGTAAGTTGTTGTAACTTCTAATCAGGCTGTTACTATTTCTTATTTTTAGCACTTTGATGGGTTAAGTGTATGATAAATCTAGGTCATGGAATTTGCCTTACAGGAAAGAAGCTTCGGGGAGAAATCTGATCCATAGGCAAGGTTTTTCTTCTCTTCTTTTTCTTGTGAGTAAATCTCCAATGCATCGTTCTTAAAGCTAGTTACATTGGATTGGATAAGAAGAAAGTTAAGAAATCTTCTCTTCTAGGTGAAGAGAAGTAGAACCCTCTTCTGATAAGCAACCTAAAAAATATAAAGTGATTAATTAGATAAGATGACCTTATATTAAGAAAGATTAATCTTTCTTTTATGATTCTAATCGCCAGCACGATAAAGTAAAGCCGATATAAATTGTTGGCAGGTTATTATATACTTTCTTATTCAAGTAATCTCCACAATTTGCTGAAATTTGGCCAACATTCATGGAGATTCTTACAATGATTGTGGAGATTCTTTCCATTAGATTTCTTTGAGGCCAATATGTCAACATCCCACGTTCTTGTTTTTGCAATCTTGAGTAGAAAGATTTGCCGATTCTTATCCAAATGACTTGGGTGTTAGGAGTGGTGTGCAAGTCACATCCTTAAAAGTCCAAATACTTTGCTTTGCTTTTCTTTTCCCTCTAGGCTTTAATTCTCCCGTACTCTAGTTAGGTTATTAGAGTGAAAGCTAAAATATGTTTTTTTTTTTTTCCATTAAACAAAGAAAATAATTACACTATAATGGAATAAGTGCACGCCTAACTAATACGTAACAAGATAATAGTTTTCTCAAAGGCCTTCATCTAAATTAGTACATCCTTAATTGGAAATAATCCATCACCAATCTTAAGCTTAATCAATGCAGTCTGACTAGTTTAAATGAATGTCACTGTATTGACCAAAATTTAAAAAAAAAAATATATATATAAAAACAAAAAACAATAACAAAATTGATATAAACCCATTTAAGAATGAGTTGTAAGAAACTTTCAAATCCTGCCTCTTAGAAGAATTAGGATTCCCAATTCTTTACAAAAGAAAAATGATAGTGAAATCAAATAAAAATAATTAATTTGGTAATTCTCCAAGTTAATGAAAAAAATTAAAAATTGATGAGTCGTGTAAGCTATTTTGTTTAAATTTAATTTTTATCTCATTTTCGTATTATTGCTGTTTTAACATACTAGATATAATTTGAATTCGTATTATATGATATGTCTTTGGGAGATTAATATTTTATTTTATTTAAAATTGTTAAATTTTAAATAAATAGATTTAAGAATTTTAATTGAAATAATTTAAAATTATTTTAATATTATTTAATTGAGATATTTTTATTTATATAATTTAATTAAAATTATTAAATCTCTTTTATTTAAGATATAAATTTTTTAAATAAGATGGATTAACTCATTAATAAAAAATAAAAAGAGAAGATTAGTTCATTTCATGATATGCGTCTATCGTAAGTCTATTTTTCTTCTTTCTAAGACTAGGTACTTATGATAATTAATTACTTGCTTATTTCGCTTGATTAACGATCAATCATTGTTGACTTTAAAGGGAAATAAAATAATTTGGGACTAATTACCAATTAGTGACTAATATATATATATATATAAAAGGTTCCAAAAATGAATATTAGAAATTTATGCCACATAAATGCAGTATACTAATAAAAAAAAACATTAATCGAAAATCCAAATCAGAAGTCCTTTTTATAAACATTCCGTTATAGAGGGAGGGAGAGATCTTCCTCCTTTCTTCACCTCCTCCCCTCCGTCACAAGCAAACTCAGTCAAACCAAAGCAAACAGAGAACACCCTTCTGGGGTTTTCCTCCCTGCTCAATGTGCTTATTCTTCGTATTTAACGATTTCAATCGAAGAAACTGAGGGCAAATTGCTTTCTGGGTATTATAGCAAGTCTTGAATCCGAGTTTGGCTTTAAAGAAATTCCAGTTTTTGTTCGGCGCAGTGAGTTTTCCCATTGATTTTTCGTTCTGGGTAACTAGTAGCGCTCCTTCTCAATTTAGAATAATTTCCTGATGGGTGTAGCGAGAAGAAGTTTCGATTTTTAATCTGGGGTTCTTTTTTTTTTTTTCTGTGTCTCGATCATTTTGGGCGTGTTCTTGATTCCAGAGATTAGTTTATTGCATTCAATCTAAACATTTATGACTTCTTAGACTTGATAATGCTCGTTGAAGCTAGAAAAATCAGTGAAGCAGTAATTTAATGATGGACTGTGATTTCTTTTTAGGGAATTGGGTTTTGATTTTAGAGGGGAATTCGGGGAAAGTTTTATGATTTCATTACATGCTTTTATTGTGGATAAAAAATGTCGGGTGGAACTCCTGTTGGGGGAGGTGGATATATGATGAGGCAGAGGCATAGCCAAGGAGGGTATGCTTCAAGTGGGGATGATCTTGAGGATGATGCTTGCTCTAGGCTTAGAGGCTTAGAGGCTCCTGTTCCCCGATTTAGGAGATGGATTGAAGTTATTGAGAATGTTCTTTGGTTCTTTTCTTCCACTTTCATCGTATTCTATGGTGATGGGACCTCCAATTTGATATATCTCTTGTGGCATGATGGCCGTATTAGAAGGTGGGTATGGTCTTGTTTTATATGCTAATAAGTTGCATTTTCTGATTGATGCTTGATCATTTTAAGTAGCATTATATATACATATATATATGTATGTATATATTGAATTGTGCTTGTTTGTTGTTTTGCTTTTAGCTGTAGAATGCTACTGGATTACACACATTAGTTGGTTCTACTTCTTAAATTTTGTTGCCTAATGTTTCTTCCTTATAGCATTCGGCTTTCTCCTTGGTTTGTTGTTTAGTCAGAATGAATTTTAGGAAAGTTTAGAAATATGATTCAGATGGCATAATAAGTGTGCAAATGAATCAAACCCCTTAGGAATTTACATGGGATGTTTCTTTGATGCCGATCTTTAAACAGTAGGATTAGATTGAATAGCCTTAGAAATTGTCCCTCAGGTTATTGTTGGTTATGATGGTGTAATAGGATGTTAAATAACTTGCAGTTCAGGGGAAAAAAATGCCTACTCGTAAACCTTGAAGCAAATCTATATAGAAACTGTTGTAGTTAATCATTATAGTGTTTAGACAATACCCGTAATGAATGGAGAGTAAATTTGTTCATGGAGACTAAATTAACATTTTTTATGTAACTTATATTAGCTGAAAGTAGGTTAAGGTCACTTAAGATCACCATTTCACATATTAACCCGGTTGCTAAGCTAGATTGTGGACTATTAAGTGGTTTGATTGCTATTCACATTTACAATTTGCACTCATCTCCTAGTCTTGTCTCTTGCAGAATACCCTTATACCTTGGAATGGTGGGTATCGGTTTGAATATTCTCGTTTTCATATATACAACTATGTTAGCATGGAGTGTTAGAAGGTTCGGTGAGAAATGGGAACTATTTAGCATATTGGCTTTACCATTCGTCACTCTACTCGGTCTCATCTCCTTTTGCTTGTAAGGACAATAAAACCACATCATTTGTTTATAAATCTCTTTTATCTATCGCCAATATTCTTATTCATTTGTTCATCTTTTGTGTAGGTTCACATTTGCCTTATGGCCTATATGGGGTTTCTTGACCCTTCCCCTTTTAGTAACACCCCTCGCATACTTATAACAGCCTATGCCTATTTTTGTTCATTCTTAAGGAAAAATAATTTATGTTTTTTAATGGCACTACTCTTTTTTCTGTGCGGATGCAGTTCACATTGTTTATGGCAAGCATGGTTATATTACCTCATACAGTGATTGAGATATTCAGACCCCAATTCAACGTGCTCCGTACAGATTAAGCCATCTCTTGTTCAGGTGATTCACTATACACAGACCTTATAGGAGAAGCACATTGAACTCGGTTTTGGATGATTGCTCAGATACTTTTTTTTTTCCCACTTTTTTTTAGACAGTATAATCGATGTAGAGGTAGATATTGAAAAGAAAGTCATGTCCCTTTGGTGGTTTTCACATTGTTGGTTATAAAAATGAAGGTTTTCCCATTTCAGTTTGATTGTCATAGCTAGCTAGTTTGAGTTGATACTTGACGGAGAAGAGATTTTGATTGAGCGTTTGCTATACAAAGAAATTTAGCTGGTTTACTATGTTCTTACTTGATCTAATTTGCAATCTGTAAACCATTAAGTTGAACTGGAAAGAACCCAGAATTTGTCTTGTGAGTTCTGAGTATGAGTTAGAACATGTGAGGGCAGAGATATGAGTGGTTGATGGGTCCAGATTCCAGAGCCAGAGAGGGACCCCACTAACCTTCTCTCACAATTTAAGATTTTGCATTCATCCTCAACCAATTATCTCTGTAATTCAAAATAGTCCTTCAATCTCTTCGAGAAGTAGTGATCCTGCTTTCATCTTTAAAAAAAAATATAAAAAATAAAAAATAAAAAATAAATAAAAATCTCATTTCACTTTCACTTTCGCTTTCATTCTATATCCATTTGCTTAAACCCACCATTTCAGAATTGAGATTGGTGTTGATCACCACAAAATGAACTCAACCATATAGAACACCCCCACCTTCATATAGGAAAAAAGGTAACTCTATCCCACCATCATCATTATAATTTGAGGATACAATGAAACTTATTCCCTAACAAAAACACAATTTATTTTAAATAACTTAAAAATATTTCATTTTAATGTCTTTTTCCGACTATTATGGAGTCCTGTATTAAGCTTAGTCTAACGATTCTACTAAAATGATTGTCTACTCATTCATTCGAAATGATATCACATTTTTTTACTTGGACTAAGTTTAATATAGGACGACCGCATTCAACGTGGGTTATAGAATTTATGCAAGCACATGGTCTAGTTTGAAGTTATGGTATGCACATGATCTTATTAGGTGAGATTTTGCCTATTGAATAACAACTTCAAGTGCGATTAATCGGACAAGCTTACAATTCATCTCTATTTAATTATTATTATTATTATTTATAATAGATTTATTTATTTTAATTATATATAAATTTAATATAATAATATAAAAATAATATATATAATTAAAATAAATACAATTTATATGCAAATTTGTACTAAAGATCTTAGTTTAGATCCCTCGTCAAATTTCGAATTCTGTTATATATTATTAAACTAATGTAATTTGAGATATTCTTTTATATATAGCATTACACATTATATAAGAATGACATATAATTGTAACGTGAATTTAAATTTTTATAAACAAAAATTTGATGTATCTAAATTTAAAATTAAACCGATCAAAATAGGTTGAACTCAATCAAATTTAAACCTTGGCTGACTCGTTAGTTGTATCCAATTGGCTTTGGGGCCACAACGATTGTTGAAAAGAAATGAGAATTAGGGTAGAGAAAAATTGAAATCACAATTGATTTGAATATTCATTGATTTGGTTATAAAAATCGACCCAAACCGATCAATTTTTCAATTTTCACTTCAATTTTTCTTTATTTCTACTTAATTGTATATATGTAAATGATAAGCATATATTAATATTATGATATATGTAATTTGTACATTATTTAATAATTTATTTTATAAAATTATTTTTATTTAAGATTATTTTTGAAGAAAATTTAGTATTATAATTACTAAAAATATCAATTTATCTTAATATTATTATAAAAAAAATTTAAATATATATCATAAATTCACAATCCGTCAACTCAATATCATATAAATAAACGTAAAACAGATCAAATGATTTTTGATATTAAATATAAAAAATCATCTACTTATCACATATAAATTTATAAATTATTTTATTTAAATAAAAATTTTTAAATTTATAATAATACGATAAATACTAAAATAAAAATTAAAAATTAAGATTAAAATTAAAATTAAAATTATAACTAAAAAAATATTAATATTTCAGTTAGTCCACCGAAACCGACCAAAATACTAATAATCAATTCAACCCGAACAATTTCAATCAATACACCAACAACAAAAACTGATGAAAAAACAATTTCGGACGGTCAATTTCAGTCGGATTTTGCTAGAGACCTAAGATGAAAAATAAGAGGCCCTGAGTTGAGAAATGACCAAAATAGAATAGTCCTTGTGGAGTAGGAAGAATGTGATTACGAGATGTGATTTGTTTAATTGGTATACAGATTTCTATAGGCTGATGGGGTCTGCATATTTACTATACAGATTTATATTGACTAATACTATGTAAACAGACTTTTTAATAATTGGGTCGGCTTTATGATGTAATTTTGGGGACCCATCAGATTTTTAATTCTTTTGTCTACTCATTCTTGTGTTCTCTTGTCTCTCTCACCTCCTCTGTTTTAGAGGGTTTGACACTCCCGATTCCATTTTAACTCTGTGTCTCTCCTCTTCACAAGCCTCAACAAGAGCTACCTTCCATCATATCCCCATTTTGTTTTGTTTTTTTTGTTCTCTTTCACTTTCTATTTCAATTTTAAGCAACAGCCACCGATTGTCATCATTGATGATTCAAAACCCCTCTTTCTTCTCCCCTTTTAATGGTTTAGGTTTTTCTTTTTGTTGCTTTTTCTAGCCTCTCACTCTTCTTTCTCTCTCTTATTGACCACACTCTTGTACTTGGTAGGTTGTGCCGCTGAAGTAAATGGGTCCTTAACTCCACTGAAGATAAATGGCAAGAGGGGATGAAGATAAATGGCAAGAGGGGATTATCTTTCGTTCTCTCTGTTCAGTCTTCCCTTCAGTTGTTTCACAAAATTTAGGTTTTTTCTAGAGGGTTTCTTTTGGAAGAGATAAGATTCGGATTTCTGACGGTTTTTTCCATCTGGGTTTTCGACTATATGAAATGGGCTGCGAAGCTTATGGAGTAATCGTGCTGGATTTATGCAAATCGAGTCCAAATTGGCCATGGTTTTAGCTGTTGATTCAAGCCTATGAGAGTTTTCAAATAGGTTTATGATTTTTTTTTGGAATTGAGAGGTCCCACATCAGGAAAATAAACTTATGAGAGCTTTGACTTGAGAGAAATCTCTGTTGATTGGATCGTTGACTTCAAAAGTGATGAATTTTCTGGTTTCTGGAGTTTTCCTTGAAGTTCTGAATGGATTAGAGATAATGTGATTTGAAGGCAGGTGGGGATTGCAAAAAATCTGGACTTGCTTTTACAGAAAGAAAGACTGTAATAATGGAAAGAATGATTCAGCCTCCTCTGGTGAGTTTGAGAAGTTCAATTTTTATACTTTAAAGTTGTGGTTTTTGTTTTTATATCACCTCTTGTTCTTTGATGTCTTTTATGTTTGCTAAGGACCCATTTGAAACTGGAATTTGTGGGGAACTTTCTGGAATTCTGTTCCATTTTGATCCTTGATCTTACAAGGGTTTTAGATAAACCACTTATTGAAGCAACTGAGCTCCTCAACTTGCTAATAGGAAACTAGGAAGTTCACTCGTTGTTCTTAAGGCACTAAAGAAATGTTCTTAGTATTTATGCTTTAATAACTAGAACAATCTCACAAATCTTAGAATTTGTCCAACTTCTAACCGCCGCTGATATATATATATATATATATACACATGTTCGTTACACTGATTGAAGAAATCCTCTAAATAGGAAAAAGAAGAAGAAAAAAGAAGAAAAAAGAAGAAGAGAGTATCAAAAATGCTATGCAACTGATAAATCATTTATTCGTCAATGCAGGTTGATTCAACCGCATGTTTATGTAGAGTAGATGTCGGTCTGAAAACCGTAGCTGGGGCAAAAAAATATGTCCCTGGTTCAAGGCTCTGTCTTCAACCCGACATCAAACCATCAATACATCCAACCCGATCCAAGCCTACCCGAGGTGACAGGACCCGGAACCAATCCCCTCTGCTGCCCGGACTGCCTGATGACCTCGCCATAGCTTGCCTGATCCGGGTCCCTAGACTCGAACACCGTAAACTCCGCCTAGTGAGCAAAAGATGGTACCGTCTTCTAGTTGGGAACTTCTTCTACTCCCTCCGGAAAAGCCTAGGACTAGCAGAAGAATGGATATATGTAGTTAAAAGAGACCGGGACGGGAAAATCTCATCGCATGCCTTTGACCCTATCTACCAGCTCTGGCAACCCCTCCCGCCTGTCCCCAAGGAGTATTCCGAAGTGCTTGGGTTTGGATGTGCGGTTCTTAGTGGTTGTCACCTGTACTTGTTTGGGGGAAGGGACCCACTTAAGGGATCAATGAGAAGAGTTATTTTTTACAACGCCAGGACGAATAAATGGCATCGGGCCCCAGATATGCTCCGCAGGCGTCAGTTCTTTGGGTCATGTGTCATAAACAATTGTTTATATGTAGCCGGAGGTGAGAATGAGGGGGCCCACCGATCGCTGAGGTCTGCAGAGGTCTATGATCCAAACAAGAATCGTTGGTCCTTTATTTCCGAAATGAGCACAGGAATGGTGCCGTTTATTGGCATTGTTTATGAGGGAAAATGGTATTTAAAAGGGCTTGGGGCCCATAGGCAAGTCCTAAGTGAGGAGTATCGCCCTGAGACTGATAGATGGAACCCAGTTTATAATGGGATGATCGCAGGTTGGAGGACTCCGAGTGCTTACTTAAACGGGCATCTATACGGGTTGGATTGCAAGGATGGGTGTAAACTTAGGGTTTATGACGGATTGAGCGATTCTTGGAGTAACCATATTGATAGTAGGATGCATTTGGGGAATTCTAGAGGCTTTGAGGCAGCCGCTCTTGTTCCTCTTAATGGGAAACTTTGTGTGATTCGAAATAATATGAGCATTTCGGTTGTAGATGTTGCTAAGTTGGAAAATGGAAGGGAAGGCTCGGCTGAGCATCTATGGGAGACTCTTTCGGGAAAAGGGCAAGTCGAGACAATAGTCACAATTCTGTGGTCGAGCTTGACGGGTAGGAAGCGGCTGAAAACACATATAATTCATTGCCAAGTTCTTCAAGCGTGAAGAACTAAATAATGCTAGTTATATATTGTTCGGTTATTGCTTTTACATATCCCTTCGTATATCTTCCTCTTTTTCAACTTGGTAGAAATCTCGTTCAGTTGGCGCCCGTTGGTGCCCGTTGATGAAATATGTATAGCCCTGTATTTGGTTACTAGTGAAGAAAGCAGTCGTGTACATGGTATATGTACCCATGAGAGGTCACGAATCAAGAGAGGGTGTCTTTTTTTTTGACAGACTGCACACGGTTTATGTTAAGTAGTCTCAAAAACATGCTCATACAAGTCATGAGAGCTACATCGGTATATTATAGACACGGTTTATCCGGAAGAAGAATTTCTCAACTTGGGGTAAAATGGAAGACAAACTGAGGGATTGTTTCGCAGTGAAATTCGGACATACTGTAGGCTGTTTTTTATCCATTATATACAAACATTGACGTTCATATCAGAAATTAAATTTAATATATATACATATATGAAGAGACTTTTATTTGAACAATAACCCTCGCCATTAAATCCACATTCCAAAAGAACATTGATATCAACCTCCTAAGAAAAAAATTCATGGTACCAAAACTCACCAAGTAATAACATTGGCTAAGACTCTAAAATGCTTAGAAAAAAGCCTACAACTGAGAAATGATAACTTAGAGCACCAACATGGATAAGAAAACGAGAACAGACCGGATTGAAAGAAGGAAGAAAATATATATTAATAATTGCATTCAACTTTGCTCTTCAGATTCTTCGGCTTCCCTTTCCTCAGCAGCAGCTGCCATCAGCTCATCGAAGTTTTCTGTTTTCCCCAACAGTATCTCAATCTGATTGAAACAATAGATTAAAAATATGTCAGAAATAGATCAGAGAGATTGCAATCCAAAAGGATTCATAAACAAAAGAAATATTTACCTTAGCCTTTTGGATTGGTCTTCCTCTCGAGTTATCCTTAATATCAACAGTCGATGTCATGATCTCTATAGAGTAAAAATTGATTTCCATGAGCAACAAGCTGTAAGTGGGCAATAAAAATGTTTCAAGAGAGGGAGGGAAAAATCTCACTCTTTTCAACAGCCAATCCATTGTTCTTCAAAATTTCCGCAATGCTAACAACCGTAGCAATGGCTGCACAAGTGCATATTGAACCGAATGAAATAATTAAGTCGGTCAAGCTTATTAGATCTCAGTTCTATTTACTTCTTCAACGATCCGTTTTTGGTTTGGAAATATAAAACACAGCATCTAACAAAAATTAAGAATCACTTGAGGTAATCAATTTATCATCAAGTTATATATAATCTGGTTACCAACCGAACCATTTAATCCAGAAAAAAAAGCTCATAGTTGTGAAGAGAATTCAGATAATGGAAATTTAATGCGGTATTAATTGAAAGCTCGAGTTCAGTTTATGGAAAAAAGAGAGAAAAAAATTACCCATCCCAAGTGCAGAAAGCTCAACCTCGTTATGCTGCTGCATATACCTCTACATGGATCAACAAACAAAAAAACATTCAGAAATTCCGTTAGACAGAGACTAATTTGTGATTGGAAATTAAAAAAAAAAAAAACACTGCAAACCCTAGATCAGGGAAAGAGGGAGAGAAAGAGAGAATTCAGTAAATGGACGTATACCTTGGCGAGATTGACGTAAAAGAACAAGGGCTTTTTGGTGTTGGAAACTTGAATTCGGTTCTTCTTGTACGAATCTGAGGCCAAATTAATGGCGTTTACTCCCTCTGTAATCTCTTCCATTGAGCTCCTCTCTACCTCCAGAAACCCTAACCAGTCTCTTAAACTAAGCTGTGTTGGTGAAGATCGAAGAAAATTCCTAAAAAGAGTTATTGCCAAATCCAACTCAAGAAATGAGCTATATCTCTCTCTCTGTATATATATATATATATTTATAAATAATAAAATATTCTCTTTTTTATCAAACATAATATCATCATAAATTAATTTTAATTAATATAATAAATATTTATATAATTTATTTTAATTATATATAATATAGAAAATTTAATTCATTCAATCAATGACGCAAATTATAAAATAGTTTTGTATAACTGACATGAAAATAATTGATTTACTTGTAAACATAGTTTATTAAAAATTAAAATAATTGCTTAGATTTCGATTAATTATTATGTAGTCTTGCGTCTATTAATTATGCTGACATATTTTACCAAAACAAAAAAAAAATACTCTTTATGTAATGATAAAGTTAAAATTAAAAAATTAAAAAATAAAAAATAAAAAATAAAAAATAAAAAATAAAATAAGAAGATTAACATCCAAGACTTTATCTAAATTATAATACCATAAAATTTTTATAATCATAATAAATACTAAAATTCAAACTTAAGTTACCCAAAATCAAACTTAAATTATGATAAGTCATTTAATTTTTTTAGGTTGGTCTCTCACTATTAATTCGACCTAATATAATCCGATCTAACCTGACAAAAAAAAAATCATTTTGATCGAGCTTAGGTGCAGAATCGGGACAAAATTTGGTTTTTCGTGAAAAAATCGAATCGAATTTTAGTTTTTATTTTCATTTAAAAATTTGGAAAATTTTAGAAAAGTGCAAAAATTAATGTAAAAAAAAAATTATATTAATTAAGAGATCACTTTCAAAATAAAAGTTCATTTTATTTATTTATTTATGGGTTAATCGGGTTGTATTGAATGGAATTAGTAACAACTCGTTAAGAAAATTTAAGATTCATTATAATTTAAATTTAAGATTCATTATAATTTAAATTTAAATTTTTTCATGGTCATTGTAATTAGAAAAATTTTAAATGTTTACTGTTATTTAAATTTTATTTTTAAATATTCATTATAATTACTTCTAGATTCATTATAATTTATATAAATTATAGAGGATTAATCCCAGTTTCAAAAACAAAATAAAAGGACAGAAGAAAAAGAGAGAATTTATCAAGCTCAATAAATAATGTGAGAAATCATGAGTAAAAAAGACATCAAATGCGAACATATAGAAGAAGAGTAAAAGGACTATTCCAAAATTGTAAGACAGAAGTAAAAAAATCATTGTGCTTTCCCTCCCTTTGAAAAACCCTTTCCTCCTCCCTTCGATGATGATGATCCCTTCTTAAATGACTTCTTCATCGGCTTCGTCTTTGATTTCAACTTGCTCGAGCTATTCGATGACGGCTTTCCTTGTTTATTACTCTTCCATTTCTTTTCCTTCTTCACATTGTACATGTTAATAGCCTATCATTCAAAAATAAAAATTTAAATTAAATTAAATTAAAATTAAAAAAAGAAAAAGAAATTACTTCAGCTATAGATTGTGCAGATTGAGCAACAAATAACAATACAACTAATCTCCACTTATACCACAAACCTTATTGACATTTAGTATCTCATGCGAATTCTTGGAGATTAGATGGTTTAGAATTTTATCATTTTGCTCCTTCTCTTGATTCCCTATCCCGGAGCCTTCTGCCACAGGCAGGAACTGCATACAAAGTATAGAAAGGTTATTTTAACAAAGTGATTTTTTAGATGGTGTACGATAAAGCAAAAAGAGCAAAGGGTTCAGGTTTATAGACCTTTCGATATTTTCCTTTATGTTTTATGGGTTTCTCTCCAGGCAACTTCTTGTCGAATTTTCCTCCACTAGCTGTAGAGGAAGCTGCCATTCCGGCTACACTTCCGAGCTCGTCTTTAGTGATTTTCTTGGGTGCAGCTGAGGTTCCTGTTATGGGCAATGCAGTGGCGGCTAGTTGAACATGACTGTACAAGGAAATTCTGATTATCAGATAAATCGATTAGTATAGCTAGCTCGGGAACAGCTAGAAAATTGAGGGTTTGAATACGTTCAAATGACTCAGCACTCACCAGTTTGGACTAAGAATCCAATTTGGACCCCCAAAAGGAAATTTTGTTTTAAAGGCGGATCAGATGCAAAATTCATATTAAAGCAAACTCTAGTTTCATACGCTAAACCAAGCTGATGAGTAATAATGTGATTGTGTTTCACTAAGTTCATTTTGGGGTCCCCAATAATATTCAGAATAGTAAAAGTATGTGTTACTTGAGCGACATGCATGATAAGGGGCCAAACCTTGGCAAAGCACCAGCTTTTGCAGCTTGTTTAAGGTTCTGTAACCAATTCTTTTCTTGCTTTTCAACCCTTTGCTTCTTGTCTGATCTTCTTTTTGCAAATGGATCCTCCCCAGGCTCTGGACATAACATAAATAATTTTTAACACCCTATCTATCACACTTTTCTTCCATTTAATATTTTATAAAAAAATCCATGAGTTTTTCAAAAAAAAACAGTTACTTCTTGTACAAGGCATAGAGTTTGCAAAACAATACCGTCAGTCATTTTGGCCTCAATGATCGGAACAGCATCTTCATTATTTGCACGGTCATAACCATGGCGACGCTTCCATGAACCAGTTTGCTCATCATATTCAATCTTGTCCTTCTTCCGGTTCTTTATACCTGTAAGGAAGTTATCAAATCAATAGCCGAGCTTATAGAATCCCAATTCAGTTGAAAACAAACTTATGAATAACCGACCAACCTCTTGCTTTAGCAAACTCTTCCCATTTCGTAGGAGGTTTAAGCTTTGGAATCTGAAATAAAAAAGTTAACAAAATCCAAATTAGCCGTTACAAAGGGAAAAATAAACATGGGAAGATTAGAAAAGCTAAGCGGAAAGGTCTCCTTACATGCTTCTCTCTAGGCAGCCTAGTTGTAGGTGGTGGCAATTTGACAAGAGGACCGTCAATGTCTTCAGTTGAAGGTAGGTTGAAAAGACAATTGGCAATATCTTGAACTAGCTCCGTGCCCTTCTTTAGAGATTCATTAACTAGTTCCTCCCTAAAATTTTGAAGTAGTATATATAAAAGGTTAAAAAATTAGAACACATTCAAATGATACTTCACACACTCTTATGAAATTAAAAAATTCAGAGCCTCAAATCCATTAGTTCACCCAATCTTTCCTATCAAACTGTACGAAGCTAACATTCGAGAAATCCAGTATGAACCTTATACCCCACAGTAAAAGCCAAAACCCTAATCAATAGCTTCTATCTAAAAAACATATATATCCCAATTTCAAATATTCTTATACATCGCTTCCAGTCATAATTCAAAGCACAAAGAGTGCAATTGGTCTCAAATTCTTAGCGTACTGAAATCCACCACTTCCCCAAAATTTATCAGAATCCACTTTGAAATTCGAAACATACAAATCAATAACTTTTATAAGACAAAAAAGGAAAAAAAAAATTCAGAATCTTCACCAGAAAGAACAACCTGGAAGAAGGGAGGGAAGGGAATTGATGGTGAGGATTACATGCCAAGAGATTACCGAGGTCTACTTGATTCTGGGTTTCCATTTCCCACTTCGCCGGGAAATATTTTTAGGGTTTATGTTTCAGTTGCAGAAGAAACCCTCCAGGTCCACCAAACATTTTAGACTGACCTAATTAACGTAAGAACGGATTGGGCCGTATAGCTCGGCCCGTCTAGGAATAGAGATTTAAGTTTTGGGCCTTTGCTCCAAATTTGCGCTATCAGCCCAACATTTTTCGTGAGGATTTTTAATTCCAATAGAATTCTAAACATGTCCAAACACGTCCTAAGAAATTAAGAATATCGTGAAACGTCCACAGTTCGACGACTGCTCTCTCTCTCTCTCATCTTCTTCGTTTCTCTCATCAATCACAACATGGGGGACTGATTAGTAACCCTAATGGTGCAATCTTCTGGACACTGAAGCAATTCACATATCGTCGTGTTCAGATCCATCTGTAAGTTCAGAATTCCTGTTCTGCTTCTTTTTAACTCTTCCCGATTTTAGTGATTTGATCGATTATCGATTAGATTTTGGATTCTCATTCGATGAAATTTCCCTTTTTCCATGCCGGAAATTGTAGGGCTTGATCCCCAATTCTTGTCGGAAAATTTTCCAATTGAGAATTCTAGGGTTTGGGTGTTGTTCGGTTGCTATACTTGGGGATTTTAAGCGCTAATTTGAGATGGATGGGAACAAAGACGATGCACTGAAATGCCTGAAAATTGGAAAAGGGGCTCTTGAAGCAGGGGATCGTGCTCGTGCCCTCAAATTTTTCAATAAAGCTAGCCGTCTGGATCCGTCGCTACCGATCGACGATCTCTTATCTGCGGCTCAAAACGATTCTGCGAACCCTAATGCTAATGGAGCAGCTAATAAATCATCAAAGACTTCTGCTCAGCCTTCGGTTCGTCAGAGGGCTCCATCTACAGGTTCTGCATCTTCATCATCAGCAACTTTTACAGAGGAACAAATTTCAGTTGTGAGGCAGATTAAGAGCAAAAAAGACTACTATGAAATTTTGGGGGTCGAGAAAAGTTGCTCAGTTGAGGATGTTAGAAAGGCTTATCGGAAGCTCTCCTTAAAGGTTCATCCGGATAAGAACACTGCCCCAGGTGCTGAGGAAGCATTTAAAGCTGTATCAAAGGCATTTCAGTGTCTTAGTAATGAGGAGAGTAGGAAAAAGTATGACCTTCTTGGATCTGATGAACCCTTTTATGAGAGACGCACTACTAGGCGTAGTGCAAATGGTTTCAATGGGTTTTATGATACTGACGTTGATGCAAATGAGATATTCCGGAACTTCTTTTTTGGCGGAATGGCTCCTACTACTACCCATTTCAATGGATTCAGTTTCGGACATGGGATGGGAGCCCGAACTGGTGATAATGGGTCTGGAGGTTTTAATGTACGGACTTTGATTCAGCTACTGCCTGTTTTGCTGATTCTGCTTTTGAACTTTTTGCCGTCATCTGAGCCTGTCTATGCCCTTTCCCGATCTTATCCTTATGAATATCAGGTTACTACCCAAAGGGGTGTGAATTATTATGTGAAGGCTAGAAATTTTGTGGAAGAATATCCACCAGATAGTGCGAAAAGGTCGGGACTTGAACGGCAAGTTGAGAGGGAGTACTTTAATATTCTTACTCAGAATTGCCGTCATGAGATCCAACGTCGTCAATGGGGATTTATTCGCGAGACTCCGCATTGTGATATGTTGCAAAGGTTTGAGGTGGCCAATTGATGCCTTTGAAAGAAGGTTCCGATTTTATCTTTGCTTTAATTTACTATCTTGCTGATGGGTTTGGATGATGTACAATTTTTTCCTCTTAAGGAGAACATTTAGAATAAGCTGAATTTGTCTGCCTTTATTATGATACTATCATCTTTGAGTACTATCCCTTAGATATATTTTTTTCTCGGTGTTACCCCTCCAGCTTTGTTTGAGAATGAAGATTTACAATAATAAGTGTATTTGAATATTAGAGATATGGGATCAAATTTCTCTGTAGTCAGATGACTCATAAAAAGTAATCTGTATATTATGAATGGAGGGATTGTGGGTAAGTTCGGTTATGTTGATTGAGACTCCATATCAACTAGGTCTAAGTTTGCAGATTATCTACCACTCTGTTTCGCTATGCTGAGAGTTGGAGCAATTACAGTCCAACTTGGAGAAGATTTCAGTCAAGTAGAATTTATTATTAAAAAACCTAACCTTATTACTATAAGTATGGGAATTCAGTATATAATGTCTGATATTTAGTATACTCTCTAGTTGTAAGTTATTTGATGGAGAGCATGCTTAGAACATTCTAAAGGGTATACATCTGAGAGTTGGAGCAATTACAGTCCAACTTGGAGAAGATTTCAGTCAAGTAGAATTTATTATAAAAAAACCTAACCTTATTACTATATGTATGGGAATTCAGTATATAATGTCTGATATTTAGTATACTCTTTAGTTGTAAGTTATTTGTAGGAGAGCATGCTTAGAACATTCTAAAGGGTATACATCTGAAATGATGTAAAATAGTTTGAACTCCTTTTCCCGGAGAAGAAGCAATGACAGTATCTAGGGATTGACAATCAACTAATGTTGGAATGGAATAATTGCGCTTTTCAGCTTAAGTTTATTTATGCGGTATAAATTTAGTAACATTTTTCTTATATGATCTATTGCAAAAAATGGATAATATGTAGCTTAGAGTTGTTAATTATATTTTTTATGAAAATAAAAAATCATATGCATCAAAAAGTGCGTGTATGATTCTGAAGCGATATAATTTTATGTTGATCAATTAATTTTATTGAGAAAGATTACTTTTTAAGGTCAAGAGGCAACGACAAGTTTTCCATAACATAATCTTAACTGGTATATATTTTGGACGGGGTGTTAGCATTTACTAGGAGTATCAAAATGGGCCGGATTTTTTAGCCCGGCTCATAACCCGGAAAAAAAATTCGGCCTTAAGTCTGGCCCAGCCCCTTTTTATATGGGCTTGGGCTTGGACAAATTTCCAAGCCCGAAAGTCCAACCCAGCCCAGCACGGCATACAAGCCCAACTTCATCGTAGGCTACTTAAGTAGCCTGTGGTGTACCATGTGCGGTAGGCTTTTGCTTTCAAATTTGAAAGCATCATAGAGGCTTTGAAAGCCCTCTATGAAGAAATTGAAAAAAAAAATTTAATTTTTTAATTTTTTAATTTATTTTACCTTTACAAAAATAATTTTTAAATTTTCCTCCTACCCGAATTTTTCCTATAAATATTCACTCTTTTATTCTAATTTTTCCTCATATTTTCTCACACACTCTCTCTCTCTCAATTTCTTATATAATCTTCTAATAGTCTAATTTATAATTAATCTTCATTTTTCTATAATTCCTAGTTTTCTTCTCATTAATCTCAATATCTTATATTTATTCATTGTTATCTCTTTTATCCTTATTCCTTAATCTCAATCCCTAATCCTCTATTTTTCATAAATTAAACTAAGTCCAAGGTAATTAAATATATTGTTATTGTTTATTATTTATTATTATACATAATGTTTAATGCTTTATTTTTTTACTTAAATTTATATTTATTTATATTTATTTATATTTTTTATGATTAATTATTTACTCTTAAATTATGTAAAGGAAATAATGAATCATCATCAATATGACTTTAACTTTCTAAATGAGTATAAGCAAAATCTTTATATACAAATCGGTTCATGGGCCCGCCCTTTTTAAATAATAAATAAATAAATAAATTTTTGATTAAATAAAAATTTTATTATGTATTTATAAAGAATATATAAATAGTTGAATTTAAGTAGAAATTTAAAAATTATTATGTGAGAATTAATAAAAGAAAACAAAATTATAAGAATAATTTTTTTTTTCAAAATACTCTCGTGACCTATATCACTAAATAAAAATTATTATTTTTTATTTAGAAGAATTAATCAGACCTAAACAAGTTTGACTTAGACGATTGGGTCAGCCCAAATACGGAGTTAGGCCAGACTGAACTTTGAGCGAAAATTTTATACCATGCCAAACAATCTAACCCATTTTATGACTCTAATTTTCCGTTGGACGAATCTCATAAATTCTCATCCATGGACCAGTATGGGAATCTCAGTGCATACGTGGTTTACTCCAATTTGATTGGTCACCTGGATTGCAACCTCGTTTCGTAATATGTATGTTTGAATATTTTTTTTTTTTTTGTTTACTGGCGCCGGCGGGTCGGATCCGAAGCTAATTTGCTTGTTTAAACGATGTCGTTTACTTAGCTTCTGAATATAAAATGTCTTTCACTTGCTCATCTTCTTGCGTCCTCCCTTAAACCCTAGCTTTCGATCGTGTGTCCATTTGTTCTCGTTCCGAAAACCCTCTGCTTCTTCCGTTAGTCTTCTCTGCAGAAATGGTACTCTCTCTCTCTCTCTCTCTCTCAAGAAATGCTTTATTGATTTTGATTGTTCTTATTGAAAACTTGCAGACAGGAGAGGCAGTAAACCCGAAAGCGTATCCTCTTGCCGATGCTCAGCTCACCATAACCATCCTTGATCTTGTTCAGCAAGCTGCCAATTACAAGCAGCTCAAAAAGGGTGCTAATGAAGGTTTACATACATTCTTTCCCATTTTAGCTTCATTCTAGTAATAATTTATTTGTTTACTTTGCACAGAATCGAAGTATAAGAGAATTGAAAAATGTTGCTTTTGATGGAATAGTTTTCGGCAAGTAATTTCATTTTTGTCTTCTTTTTTCAGCGACTAAGACACTGAACAGAGGTATTTCTGAGTTTGTTGTGATGGCGGCAGATACCGAGCCCCTTGAAATCCTTCTCCATCTTCCCCTACTGGCCGAAGACAAGGTACCTTTCTGTTATTCTCTTTGCTGTTTACTTAGAATATTGAATTTCCTCTTTTAAAAATTTACTATTGCTTTCCCTTTCTGTATAACACGGTTTGGATCATTTGATCAGTACTGGATATTGCTTAGTTTCCTCAATTTTTTGGATTAATTTATAAGTAGCGTGCTTGGTATAGAATTTCTGATACCTTGTTGATATTCATTTTAGCCAAGTGATACAAAACTTTCCAGATTGATGGTGACTTTGATAGGATTTGGTTTCCAACGCAAATGATTCTCCTTGTTGGGAATGTGATTGTGATGATTGTGCGAATGTGCTTATGTCAAAATGTGTACTCGTGCAAATATTACTCTTTATTTTTTAACCTTTTTGTGAATATAATTTTGCCAATCTCTTTGAAATAATTATATCTTTTGTATTTAGCCCTGTTATCTGCTTTCCTATTTGTCTAGGTTACCTGAGTAAAACCTTTGATTATCTGAGAGTAAAGATCTCTTTACCTCTCCATAACTAAACCTTTTTAGGGTAAAGGTTCTATATCATCATGGGATTCCCTCGTTTGGTTTTAATCTTCTTGATTCTTATTGTTGATCAATCAGCACATTTTAGTGTCTCTTTCAATGTTTCAGAATGTGCCCTATGTGTTTGTCCCTTCAAAGCAAGCACTTGGCCGAGCATGTGGAGTCACAAGACCTGTAATCGCATGCTCTGTTACCACAAATGAGGGAAGCCAATTGAAGACCCAAATACAACAACTCAAGGTACTTTCTTAGTCTTTCAATAAGGTTATTGGACCAGCTCATCATTCTATTTGACAAGCACAATCTGAGCCCTTGTTAACTTTCTACTTGCAGGATGCTATTGAGAAACTCTTGATCTGAAGAGGTAGATAGCATTCATTTCGATATGAATTATCGGTATGATCGGCTCCCATTTTAGAGGCATGGACTGCAGAAACGATTTTTGGAGGAGAATTTAGGATTTTGTAATCCTAATATTATGTGAGATTGTTTATAAACATGTTTGAACATTGTTAGTACTGCTACTACTCTTATTGTTTGCTGATGAAACTGTTAGCTTGTTGACTGTCTAAACATTTGCCTCTGTTTTATATTGGTCTTCTAATACAGGTGTTAATATGTAAGGCAAGCTGTCGTTTATTGTTTTTAGAACGGAATTTAGGTTAAATTGGATCTTTGCGAGTAAAAATGGGAAGTTATGACTAAACTAATGACAATGCTCTGAATGAATACGTCTCCTAAGCAAGTTTGCTGCGTGTTCACTTTTAAATGAGTAGGAAATATAAAAAAAATTCCCAAGTTTTTCTCCAAGTTAAAACTATAGAAAACGTCGTAACTAAATCTTGACTCTTGAGTCTTCCAATGTTTGATATCATAATATGGATTGAAAAATGCGTATTTTAGTGTAATAATAGTAAGGAAATCTTTCGGAGTAGCGTGGGCGTGCCGGAGTGGTTATCGGGCATGACTAGAAATCATGTGGGCTCTGCCCGCGCAGTTTCGAATCCTGCCGCTCACGTTATTTTGCTTCCTATCCCGCCCCCACGTAAATTTTAGCCATCCCTACTCTCCCGTCAATTGGAGTATTCTCTGAAAGTCATCATTTTGTACAGTTCATATAATATTCTTAATTTGTATTAATTGAGTAATCTTGCATTGCAGATTCGCTCATTAACATTTTAATCAACTTTTTAGAGATCCCAGGATAAGATAACTTACATTCGTTATAAAACCAATAAAATACACTCACCCTACTATCTATGATCTATAAAGCACCCTCCATTTCAGTACATGCGTCAAAATGAAACCAGACTGAACCCTACTAATCATCTACTCAACACTCTTAAACACCAACTAATCACTACCAATAACCACACATCTCAACCTTAATCCCAGGGAATGATTAAGGCACTATCAATTTATCATAAGCATGTGGAATGGAAATAACAACATGCTCCACGTAATCTGACCACAACCTCAAACGGAAGAGCAATTGTAATCCCTCCCCTTAATCACTCGACAGTAAAACGCCATAAGAAGGAAATCCTTCCCCACGCCCGAAACATTCATCGTAAAAGCCGAGGTGGACCCCACAACCCAAAACACAGCCATGTTCATCCCAAATGCAACAACACAATTCACAACGAACGTCTCAAACTCCAGATTCAAGCTCGAGTTAGTAACCAGCAAAGGCAGCTCGTAAATCATCCATGGCACAGATAGAAACAGCAGCCAGCAAGGTGCAGCATGGTAAAGTAAGGTCAAAGGACTAAACTGAGAAACATATTTCTGGATCAAAACTAGCCTAGGTGCCTGAAATGCTACTGCTGAACCGATCTGAAGAGACGCTGGCGATTGATGAGTATTCTCTTCCAAAAATAACCATAGGGTAACGATGCAAAATGTTCCTGCCAGAATCATCGTTCTCATGAAAGGAAGCTTCTCGTTTCTGAATAAAGCCCCTATAAAATAAACAGTGGGAGCAGTTATGGCTTTCAGAAGCTGAAGGTAAGGGAGGGGGAGATAGATGTAAGCAGTGTTAGAGCTTATGATAGAATGGGAGAAATACCGCAATGGCTTCGCCTCCGCACCCCAAGTAAGAGCTTTAATTTGGCCCATATTGGAATTTCATCCTAGCTCCGCCCTTGATGGTGGAGGTCTGGTGAGACTAGCATGCGCTCACGCATATGACGTGGCCGTGAGAAGTTTTTGGTGCTTATTAGGTGTACTTGATATTTATACATGTTTTAAATGCATTCTCACTTTTGACATTTATTAGGCATTTGATACTTTTTACATTTGCAACATGGCAACCTCCCACTAGCCATAGGCGGCAGCTGACCGATTAAAATTTTTACAGTTTGACTTTAGCTGCATAGTGTATAAGAGCAGATATAACATTTGCCGATCGGTAAACTAAGTATGTTTATTAGCAATCTGGGTATTGAGCATTGAAAAACAATTAGTACAGTTCTTAGTTATATTAAGAGAACCAAAGAATTAAGTATCCAATACTCAAAGTTTGTAGCTATACTCAAAAGATATACATATATAAGCTGGATATCAAGTGTATGAGATAATTAATCCACTGTAAGTTTGGTGTTTACACTTGGAAGTAGTATAGTTTCTTCAAGTTCTAAGAAGCATACAACGGAGTGAATAATGGAAAGTTCAGACACATTAGTCTTAGACGTGATTATATAAAATAATTAATTCAAAATAGAATTATTGACATCATATATGTGAGATAAAGTAAAAACTTGGCCGATCCGTTAACCAAGCCTCTTTTAAGAGAGTTGGTAAAGTCGACATCAAGAGGAATGAGTCTGAAACTCTTTAATTAACAGATCCACCAATAATGACAATCTCACTTAATACTGAGAAATGACTAGTATTAAGTTCAAAAGGTATAAACAAGTTATTGAAAAGTGAGAGTACTTCATTACTAAACCAATGAAGACTTATCTGAGATGTAATAGTGTTAGTTATTGTTGTTGATGGTTGAATTTATTAAACTCTTAATGAAGTTCCGCCTATGTGTGACATGTATCTTAAATATAACAAATATACTTGAAGACCTTCACCTATATGAACTTAGAGGTGGTGTCGTCTCTCTTGAAAATTAGAGTTTCTCTTAAAAAAGTTCATGAATCATAATGAGCACAAGGCTATAAAAGTGTTAAGCCGGATCAATGTAGAATATATGAGTTATTAGTATCTATGTGTGTGGTATCATCAGTTTCGTCATATAGATATATCTTGTTCAAGGCTTTAAATTACTTGAGATTTCGATAGAACTTTATAATATTTATATTAAGGTAAAGTTCAAATCAAAAAATACTTTATTATACGCTATACATTATCTTAAATTCTAGCAGGTGAATTCTTATTTACACTTGAACCAGTGGGGGATTGCTGAACTTTCTTTTTTGGTCAAAAAAGTAAATAAGAGTTACCCAAGCCCAAAATATGCTTCATAAGTGAGAGAATATGCATCTCATATTGGAAAGTAAAAATACATTTAAAATATTTATAAATGATTGCAAATAGTTAATATTTGTAAAAATAATAAAATGTGGAGGTCTAGTGGGACATGAACGTATGGCATGGGTATGAGACGCTTATTAGGCACACTTAACACTTTACAATGTGGCGTAGGCATGTGGTACTTATTAAGCACACTTAACAGTTTGTTACGTGATGGGCTGCCATAGGTAGTAGTTGACCGGTTTAATTTTTGACTTTTTGACTTTAGTGGTTGATAATTAAATTCGATTAATTACCGTTACAGTTTGAATTCTGGTAATTCAAAATTATAGTTATTGAAAAATAGTTTTATTTTTTACCAAAATTGTCGGTGAATAGTTTACTAGCTAAGAAGTACCATTTTGTTTATGAATATGAATAATCTAAAAAAGAGAAAATTACTTCTTTTTCTATCAAAATTCCCTAATCCATAGAAGAGAAAATTACTTTTTTTTCTACCAAATTTCCTTACTGTTCTTATATTCATTTTTTTATTTTTTTCACTTTACTTAGTGCAAAATTCTTTAAAACTTGTCTATCCCGAATTTGTTTTTTCACAAGAACCAGTAAACAAGCCGAGAATGTGAAATTATCACTTTTAAGAAAACATAAACAATACATGTTTCTAGCTTCGATACATTATTCCTAACTACTTAATACTCCAAGTGAACTTGAGAGAAATTTCATCATAACTTCCTTTTCTCCCTGACTGATGGATGAACAAATTGATATGCATTTGTCTATTTCCAGAAAATTCCATTTGAGTTTATTTCCGAGCGATACATCGCGTCAATTATATGAATACATATATATGCACTTCTAACTGATGAACAAATTCAGAACCTGTTATCTTTATACAATGTTTATCAGATCTGAACAAAGTTTCATCACCCAGTTTACATTCTATTCAACTTGAAAAGAAAATTTGAGCTTGAACAGAAATATAAAGTTATGTTGTGATTTACAGTAGCAGTGAACAAAGTAGTAGCAGTTACTAAGACAAAGAAGTTACTTAGATCATGACAAGATCAAACGGAGAATTTCTCCCGAGTGTTTAAACGATTTTTCTGTTTCCTCTAAGCAATGGTCCTTTTCTTCTCTGCTCCAATTCTTAAAAGGAAAACCAGCATTGATAGTTTAGAATTTCGAATCCAATTCTGAGAAAACTAGCGAATGAATTATGATCGAGAGAGGGAGGGGGGGGGGGGGGTTACCTCAGCAACTTTATTGAGTTTGTCTCTAACATTCTGCAGCAATTGAGAAAGCTCACCATCCCATTTATAAAATTCAAGCTCTTTGTTATCAAGTATCTTTTCCGCCACCTGGTCAGGATTAAAGACATTGTAGCAAACATTATGAATATTGGCATGAGATTTTTAACAAGGTCATGTTTTTATTTATTTACCTTTTTGCCAATCATACGCCCGCCTGCAGAATGAGCAAAGTAAGTATTGTAGAAATGGCAAATGAAGGCTTGAGGATCGTTCTCCGATAATTCCTCAAGATAACGAGCATAGACAATTCCGGGGGTAGAAGGCTCCGGAATTTCATAGCCTTGCTCTTTGAACCACTCGAGATCTTGAGCCAATTTCTCAGATCTTTCCAGTCCAGTATTTCTAAACTCTGCATCTATAAATAAGCCCAATAGTATCAAATTATCAATCAGAAAACTCTTTGATGAATCCTAACTAATTCATAGTAACAGGTCCAAATAATAGAATCAAAGTAGCTAATACCCAAATTCCAAAAATACAACCTTTCAACGAATACAAATACAAAAAACACTATACTCATGAATCAGTATTCCAAGTATAAGATGTAAGAAAAGTTAACAACAAATCCAGAAGGTAATAAGCTAATTAAAAAAAAAAAAGAGGGTGTTGTATAAAAAAAATGAGACAATAGGATGAACTTACAGAAAGGATAAGGAGCTTTCTGGATGACTCGTTCAAGCGTATCGTAAACGAGCTTGCTCGTAACAAGAAACCTCAAATACCCATCAATGGTGGGCTTCCATTTAGCGACAGGTCTTTCCTGAGGCTCTTTAACTTCCTTTTCCCCTTCTTTTGCTTGGTCTCTAGTATGCAATTTCATCGCTACAAACCTCATCTCTTCCACAAACCCTTTGGCCTCACCTGGGTATCTCTTCTTCTGCTTCTCAGCCGTAGTTGCGAAGAAGACAAGAAAGGTTTTTTTGGGCCTTGTGGCAAGAATTCCATGGAAACTTCGAGAGGGAACAGAGATTGAATAGGGGAAGAAGGCTGACTGAGAAACATGGGATTTTAGGGAAGTAGGGGGTGAGGTGAAATGGGGCTTGTGGGAAAGAGTTTGTGATTGAGAAATTGCAGTGAGAGAAGATCTTGCCATGTTTGATAGCAAAGTGTAAAGTGGAAATTACGTATGAAATAAGTTTTTAGATAGTGAAGAGTACGTAAATAGAGATTGCTCGATAGAAGGGTGAGTTTTTTGGGCGTCGAAAACAAGAGATGATGGGGGCTGGGTTTGTCTTGGAATGGAAGGAAGGTCGCGTAATCCTACAAGGAAAAATCTTTTCCAATTTTTTTTTTTTTTTATATGCTTTTTTTCTTCTTCCTACTACCGGATAACATAATATAGGTTGGTTCACATAAATATAAATTTGGTTTGATTTTTTTATAGAATGAGAGTTATGAATAAAATGAATATAAAAATTATATATATATTTTAATCCGTGGAATAAATAAAAATATGAATAATAATTTTAAATTTAAATCAAATATTATTTAAGTATTATAATAAAATTTAGAAAAATATATATAAATAAATATTTATTTTGATTTCGATTAAAAATATATATTTAAATAAAAATAATATAATAATTTTTTTTATTTAAATAAGAATCAAAATTATTTTTATTTTATCATTTCTTAAAATTAAGTAATAAATTAAAATAAAATTTTATTTTCATTCCCACGAAAACTTCAAACCAAACATACTCTAAAAGTTTCATTTTTATAGGCTCAAGGTTCTATAGAAATCCATTTCTCTTTGTAAGAGGCCATAGAAGTAAACACTCTTCGGCCATATCCGAAAATAAAAGAGAAAGAAAGAAAGAATGAATGATATGATATGATTTGAGCCCTTATATCTCACCTCGCCTTAAGCTGTGAGTCTCTTTGAGTTTATAATATGATCCAAATCCATATTAAAGGAATATTTTTATACTCATCAATTAGTCCATTATGCCAAAAATTTACTTTATTATCTTTTCTATTTTATTGCGTTTTTGTAGCTCGTCGGCTGGAATTCATCTTAGTAGTATTTAGTATGAACTTTCTCCCTCTTTTACTTTTCACCATTTTACTTTTTCACTTTTTTACTTAAAAAAAAAATGTCCAAAACCCTCTCTTCATTTTCCTTTGTTTTTTTTTACGTTTCTTCCCTCCATGGGTTTCTTCAAATCCATCTGCCCACTTTCTTGATCTCCAGTATAAAACTTCAGATGCTTTCCTTGAATGCCCATTTACCGTCTTGAAGGTTCACCAATCTGGGTTGTGAGTCTTTCTCATTGTGGGTCTCTTCTTCTCCTTCTCTCTTCCATGCATTCGGTTGTGGGATGCTCGGTTAGTGCAGTGATCAGCCACTGTTTATCTCGGCTCAGTTGGCATGCGGTCGCCAAAAGTGGGTCTCCTCGGCTGAGTTGGTTTGTCGTTGGGTATGAGTGTGTCTCCTCGACTCGGTTGGTTTGGTGATCTCCCTCTTTATAGTGTTCGGCTGTAGGTGCACAAGCAGCCCCTTGACCGAGCATTCCTTTTGTCGAGTAGTTCATCGACTTTGCTTTCCACTTTGACATGGATCCTCTTCAGCCCACTAGTGGATCCTCCTCCACAGTGCCGATCAAGGTTGATGTTTTAGATAATTTATTTTTCACTTGGGTTGCTTGAGTAGAATAGTGTGCTTGAGTTTTTAGGCTTGAACCTTAACTAGTTTCTAAAACTTTAGTCTAAAGCTAGCTAACAAAATGTGTGATTTTTGGGTGCTGAATTTCTAAGACAATTGGAGAATGATTTTCCTGATTAAGGTGCAAAGGATAAGCCCTTTGACATGTGAGGACCCTTCTAAGGGACCCGAAACTAAACCATCTGGGTTTAAGGCCCCTTCTATGGTTTGTCCCGCCGATGTTGATAGGTGGTTTGTCCAATATTGGATTCCTCTTAGTAACTATCTTTGCGTACCCACTGCTTCCGAAAACATACAAAGGTAGGAGATCAGTCGGAAGAGATTTCCTTCTATCTTGAGATGTTTCGGGTATGTGTGTATCTTCCTTTTTCATCCTTTTATTTTAAGTAGGATTTGAATAGATATAATCATATCAAATATATCATTTGAAGATCATATTTGAATTATTAATTCAATTAATTTAAAAAATTTAAATTAATCAAAACTCTTAATGGAGTTCTATAAATACATCTTATCGTAATTAAATTTAAGACATTTTTTTTTTCAAGAGATTTTTTTCGGTAGAGATTTTTCTGAGAGAAAAATAAAAAGAAAACTTTGTTATCTCTACGTGCCCACACACGTCCTATTGTGTTGAAGATCGACTTAGAAGATTGTGGTATGAGTCTCGATGATTGATTCGCGTAAGGCAAATGTATGACATTTTCGTATAGACGTAGATTAATTTATATGTATATAAAGGATCGTAAAAATATTTTTAGAAAATTTGTGTTATATACTGGGACCGATTGTTCGCTTCCGCTGCATGGTTGTGAACTGCCAATTTCCAACATCTTCTTCTTGTATACAAACAAGCCTTGAATGGAGATGTTAGTGTGGATCCATGGATTGCTCGATTGAAAGCAAATTATAAGTAAGGGAGACTTTCATCCCAAGTTTTTGGATGCTTGGAACTATATCCCCTTAATAAATGCACCATAGTCCGGTTAATTACCTCTGTATGTCCATCAGTCTATGGATGAAAAGTAGTATTATACTTCAACCTGGTATCCATCATTCCCCATAATAACCTTCAGAAATGACCTAAGAATTGAATATTCGTATTCGATATAATCGATGTTTGGAGGCCAAAATGTTTCCAAAGATGTTAGAAAAACAACTTAACTGCTCCCTCTCCAGTTATGGTATTCTTACATGGAATAAGTATCACTATCTTGCTAAAACAGTCCACGACTACGAATAAGTAATCATTTCCAGGCTTGGTTTTAAGTAATTCTCCAAGAAAGTCTATTGAAATGCTCTCCCAAGGTTGGCTAGGTACTGGTAGTGGAAGATACAGTCCTAACTTCCTATTGGAAGGCATCGAATTGTTACATAAAACATAACTTTGTATGTACCGTGAGACATCTTGGTGCATCTTTAGCCAAAAGACATAACGACAAAGGTTTAGTAAAGTTTTCTTTACTCCAAAATGTTATGCTACTTTGGACATATGAGATTCACGAAACCACTACAGTTTGTCGCCATCTTCGGGTATACACAATTTTGTTCCTTTATACATCATCCCATCTTCCATTTGAAACTCACTAGTCTTCCCTTGTTGCAACTTAGGTTGAGCTGAACTAAAATCAACGTTTGTGTCATACCCTTTTGCGTATTTAGAAGGAACTATAGGTTGGATCTATATAGCCACCAATAATGCCGAACTTGCTGGTGTAGGGGGTCGAGATAACATGTTTGCCAACTTATTAGTCATTTCGTTCTTATATTTAATTATAATATTAAATTTTTAAGGTACGACATCCACTTCATATACCGAAGCTTGTTGTAATTTAGATTGTATAGTTAGATACTGAAGAGGCTTATGATCTGAGTGTACCACAACTTCTTTCCCTAACAAGTAAGCTCTCCAATGCTTCAGTGCTTGATGCAAGGCATATAACTCTTTGTCATAAGTTGGATAGTGCAATACTGGTCCACTAAACATCTCAGAATAATATGCAACTGGTTTACCATCCTGAAGTAATACGGCTCCCATTACATAGTTAAATGCATCTGCTTCAACTTTAAATGCTTTCTGTAGTTTTAGTAATGCTAACATTAGGGCCTCAGTGATCTTCCATTCAAGCATTGTCTACAGAGCTTCCCATGTTAAGCAACACCCTATGGATTAAGGTTGTTGCTACATTAGTCGTTATGACTAAAGCGTCATTGTACGGGAATATGACCCCTTCTGGTCGGCCTCATCAAATGTGATGTTGAATTTGCATTGTGGTTTTACTTAGGCCACCAAATACAACTCAGATTGCTCTACCTTCTGCATCCATTCTTTCCTCTTTCTTATAGAGTCAAGTCCTACCTTATAGTCCTCTTACGATAACTTTGATCTCTCTGACTACCAGCTATGATCCCAAGTTGAGGCCTTGGCTTTTTTTTTAATCATTTTCGTCTTCGCGTCTCGCTTCAGTAGCCACCATCATAGTCATCTCTTTTTGCGACGAACTCTTTGAGGTAACCCCGCTAGATCAAAGCTTTTATTTCTTTCTTCTTTAGGTTATGGCAATCTTCGGTTCGATGTACGTGGTCTTTATGAAAATAACAATAAAGATCAAAGATTTTGATTTTCATACTTGGTGAAAATTACTTCGGCATTGGCAGTCATGGTATCCTACTTATAGTAGGGCTGAGAATCTCTGTCCCTTCGTTTTGGACTCCTCTTCTTATATCTCTTTTTGTCCTCTTTCTTGTAGTCATCTTTCCTTTTTCTAGAACTCTCGCGTGGGCCTAAGTAGGCCCTCATTTAGGACTTGTATACCCGAACGACTACTTCAATTTACTGTGCCTTATCCACTACTTCACAAATGCTCTTCAAGCACTTGTTTATGGTGGAGTTGGGGAATTTTTTGTTCAGCACTTTGTTCATGAAGGCATGAAGGACTCCAAAGTCGCTAGGATTCTTGCACTTTTGAGCCATTTTAGTGAATATTTCCACGAAGTTCATGAGGTGCTCTCCTTCTTTATGTCTAACCGAGCATTGACTTGTCACTAGGAGATGTATGGTTGAAGTCCCAACGAAGTTAAAGAGAAATTTATCACTGAGCTCGTCGAAGAAGCCTACTGAGTATAGGGCTAGCCCTCTCAACCACTCTTTTGTTTCCTCTAGGGTAGTATAAAATGCTTGGCACATCATGCTCTTCATCGTTCCTTTAAGCTCCATTATAGTCCTATAGGACTCGACATGGTTTAGTAGGTCTTTAGACCCCGTCATAGGCTCAAAACTTTTGGATTTTTTTAATTTATTTTGTGTCTCTACCTCTATGATCTTTCCCTAATGAGGAGGTTGCTCTCCTTCTTTCCTAACTGAGTGGAAGTTGGGACCCCCTTATTTTTCCTTGCCTTTCTCAACTCCTTGAACTTTTTGGTTAAATCCTCAGAGTCAGAAGAATGCCTCTTTCATTCTCTATTCGCCCTCCTTCTAAGAAGGTTGTTATTTATTGAGGAGTCCTTCTTGATGGTGCCGACTCTGGCACTATTGCTCCAGATCGATATGTGCTTGATAGTCATGTGCATTGATCTCCTCCTTCATCTGTAATATTACTCCACTATCTACTCGGTAACAACATTTTGAATGATCTCGTTGATGTCATCCCGATTTGGTTCCATTGCACGAATTTGGTTCACTACTCGTCGTTTCTTAGTCATCCTAGGGGTTGCTGGAAAAGGTATCACTTGAGGGGACGACTTGAGGTGCTACTATTGCATCATCGTGTATGGGCGCCATGAGACGCCCCCGAGGGGGTCAATGAATCATTATTTTCAGCCTTCGGATTGATGATCCTTGGTAAAGAGACCCTCACTAATTTACTTGGCATGACTTGCTTTCGTGAACTATCGATCACTAAGAAAAATTGGTGTTCCTCACAATAAGTGTCAAACTAGTAACGCCAAATCTCACCCAACATATATATTCACGAACCCACACTTGTAAAATAGAGAAAACACGAAGGGACGTAGGAGTTACGACTTACGAGCATATATGTGCTTAGTGTGGGTTCGTGAACATATATCTAGGAGTTTCCTAGATAGAGTCTTAGATTAAGGTCAGAATATTTTGGTGGAAACAAAATACTGTATATTCATCTTTATAATGAAAATGTGCTTTAGAGAGAATCTTTGGGCTGTAGACCTTTTTTTTTTCCCTCTCCCTTTCTGATGAGAAACGAAAATGTTATCGAGGGGGGTTAGGGCGGTAAAATGCTGATTCAGAATCCACTCTAAGTTTGGGCCTAAGTATCAAGCAGGCAATTGCCAAAATAAGCTCAAGAAAAAGAGACGAGAAAAACTATTATCCCATTAGATTTGTTTATAGCTTCAATATGAACTTATACATCATCTGTGTTAGCATCTGAAGCATGCATAAATAGATGCATGAAAAGTAAAAAAAGAAAATAATAATAACGATAAGGATAAGATACAAAGTAATTCTGCTTTGTAATAATACTAATCATCAAACTACTTTAGCTTCTTGTTCCAAAACAGGAACCTTCTTCCATTTATCTTCTAGGTCTAACCCACTCATCTGCAAAGGCGGCAACGAAAAGGCACTAACTGTTGAGCTTCCGCTCCTAATCTCCTTCAAACCCCTCAATGCCATAAGGGTGCTCTTCATATACAGGCTCTCCATGTATTCAATCTCTGCAAGTTCCTTGGGCACTCTGAATGGGCCATCATTGCTCGTAGTGCCTGATGTGGTTGGACCACATGCTTCGACCTCTTCTTGGGTTGGCTCGGCTGAATCGGCCTGTGGTTCAGTAACTGGGAATAGGTGATCAAGCATCGACTCGCATTCCTTTACAAGCTTGTAGATCACATCGGTAGTGAAGAAGGGTTGTTGTAGAACCTTCTGGATGAAGGGCAGGCGGATTAATGCTCCGGTCCTTTTATCGTATTTCTTGAGAATTTTTACCAATCCTGTTTAAATCAATGAGAATTAAGCATATACTTTGATCAGGGGGGAAAAAGACAGAAGCTTGTTTGATGTTTTGCATATGATATGAGGAAAACAGGACCAAAAAAAAAAAACTAGCTTCCTATCAGTATTTCTTTTCTTTATGTGGCATGAAGAACGTGACTGTGTAAACTTATTAGTGCTCAAAGGTATGTGATTCCTTCCTTTTTTTTTTGTACTTTTTTTTTCTTTTTCTTTTCCTTTCCTGAAAGAGACAAACCCAAAAAGATATAGTAAACAAAAAACATAATATATCCCTTGTAAGGAAAGGGAACAATGAAGTGATGTGGGTTTATTTGTATCAATTCAGAATATGCTTGGAACAGAAGTATGCGAAAAACAAATCAATTTTAACAGGTTTGACCATATTTTTGTTCTAATTTGGGTCAAACACAATGTTGTATTGAAAAAAAATCCACTTCCTAATTTATATATATTATAATATAATTGTCATGTAATAGAAAAAGTGAAGGAACTTTGCAAGCACCTGTATAGTTAAGAGCGCTATAATTCTCCAACAGAACCATTTCTCCATGAAAATCCACAATCTCCTTCCAAATTTCTATCATCTCCTCATTGGAGTCTTTTGCCTTTGCAGCCCTGTCTTGTAACTCCTGCAAATTTAAGCCACACAATTACAAAAATTTGTCAAACAAGTCCAGTCAAACATTAAACATGATATTTTGATAGAATTAAACGTAGAATAACTCCAAGAACTCATAAAGATTCAAACGCAGATTTCAATTGGGTGCTCTAGTTTTTAATATTCCTTAAATTTCGTTTGACGAGAGAAAACGCTCAATTAAAAAAAATGGTTCAGCATCTCATCCACTAAAAGTTGAAAGGAATATATGATGGTGAACTCCCATAAAGGGGCAGTCCGGTAACTTTACAGAAGGTAAAGGCGATGTGTCAAAACAGTTCTTCAATTGTTTGGGATCTCCGTACAGACTCCACAGAGAGGATGAAGTAATAAGAGAGATTCAGCACCGCCGCGTCTAGTTTAAGAAACAGAGGTATCAAAACGGCGTTGCTTAGTTAAATTAAGAACCTAGTTGTGATTTTCTTTTTCTTTTTTGAATTCTATCACTGTTAGAACTTAAAATTGAATGTCATGAGCTTAATCACTACTCTCTGTTTTTTTTTTCCCCCATTCTTTGAGGAGATTTAATTAAGGTTCTATGGATAATAATTCTCTATTTGTGTTAATTAGAAAATGTTAGAAAAGGATTTCAAGAGGTTCATCAAACTTAGAATTGTAATAAGCTAGATTGAAATATTATCGGTAACCAAACAGAATAAGACTTCTTCAATCAGCAAGAATTAAAACTGGAGGAATAAAAAAACAAACATACCTTCAGTCTGATGATATATTCCTCCTCCTTTTCAACGAAGAAGGCATTGAATTTCTCGAGCTCATTCTCCAACAACCTAATAAAATCGATCTCCTCCTTCGACATATCGGCCTTCTCAACATCACCCGTGCAACCTCCGGATACATCAACTCTAGGCCTCTTACTTGGCCTATCTCCGCTGCCGCCGCCTCCCTGAGGCTCTACAAGCTTCAGCTTCTTCTTCAACTCCTTATAAGACAAAAACTTATCACGCCATTCCGGCAAAGTTTCCTCGATCTGATTGCTTAGACTCTTTCCGAATTTCATCTCTCCACCACAGCTGTTTGGCACGAAAGAAATTTCAGCAGATCAAGGTATAATTACTGAGAGACAAATTAAAAGAATGCAGAGGTAAGATTTAGGGATGAAGCGAGAAGGGGGGAGGTAGAGAGGAGGTTGGGGACGAGGATATAACGGAAAGAGAGGGAATATTCGAAGGGGTAGTATGGGAATATCCGTTTCTTTTGAAAGAGTATATTTCGGGTTTTATTCCTTCATGGCGACAAGGAGGAGAGAAAGAGATCGACACGTGGCACATCAATCTTTATCCACAGCAAGGGACTGACTGAGCAAGCCGTGCTGATTGGCCACAGCGAAGAGGAAATGGCCAATTAGCCGAGTCTCGCATGTTTGCATGTGAGTTTTTCTTTTTTTTTTTTAATAATTATTGTTTTGCTTAATTTCTATTTGACAATTTGTGATCTAAAACATATAAAAAAAATTTTAAAGTTAAAATTAAGGTAAATATATATATATGAGAAATTACTTTAAATACACATATATTTAAATATAAATATACTGATATGATCATAATTATTCTTATTTAATGATACAATTATATTTAATATTTATATTCAATTATTATTTAATTTTCATGAATCAATAATAATATTAATGATATTATATAATACTAATTTAAATATTTAAAAATATGATAATTATAGAAATAGAGAATATACGAATAAAATTTTGTACACTGCGTACTTAGAAGTAAAGAGAACATGATTCGAGTTAGAAGCAAAGGAGAAATGTTAATAGGGTGGGGGGGGGGGGGGACATTTTGAGCGATTAGTTTGATTTTGTAATAGCTTTGATACACAGAAATGCAAGTAGTGTGATGGGGATGGCTAAAAAATGAGGGGGCCAAAAACTAATATAGATTGTTTTATGTTTCTTAGTATAAAGAGCTTGGCTATAAAGGAAGGCCGAGCCGAGAAAAAACATGAGCTTAGAAACGGAGCCGAAACTTGTTGATCATTAATGACGCAAGGTATCATTCCAAGGCATTTGGAATATTATCTATCTAGTCAATGGTATGAACAAAAAAAAAAAAAGGGAATATCCTCTTCAACCACAGAATAAATTTTAGCAACAACACTCTTGTCTCGAAACTGGATGAACTATAAAAATCCAAAAAAAAAAAATAATAATAATAATAAAATTAACGAGTGTTACGATGTTTAATTATCTTAGTTAATTTACGTAATATTTAAAGAAGTTTATATAATATAATAATATAAGTTAAATTTCAACCTTAAACTTTGTATTTTAAGTGTGTTGGGGGAGTTGCTTGATAAGGTCTTTAGAAATTGAAAATTTGCATTTTATGTTTGGAGGGATTACTAGATTTTGAGTTTATTGGGAAAACGTTGTTATTTATGATGGAAGCCTGTAGTGTGTTATTGATCTTGTGGAGGTTATGCTTTTATATGTAAAGGAGATTAGGGGAGCAAGACTCTTCTTTAGATAATAAATTTTTTCATTATTGAATTATTATAAAATAAATTATGATAAATCGCTATAAAGCGAAAATCATAAGATAGATATTGAGATTATGATACGAAACTTTAAAGGAGAGATTATGACAGTTTTATATAATTCAAGTGAGTGAAAGATATTAATTATAGAACATAAAATAAATATGTATTTTTGTTGTATTCGATTAGCTTTTAAAATTGGTATTTCAAATGTCGTTGTGGAATTAGATGCGATTGATATAATTGATTTGTTGAGAACAAATTTGATTTATCATTCTCGATTTTGACTCATCTTAAGTGATATTATTCATCTTAAAAGAATGATTAACATTAAAAATTTCACTTATATGTTTTAGGATATGAATTCGATGACGTCTTAATTAACTAAATTACCGTATCATCTTAGTGTGATGATATCACCATTCTTCTCAAAGAATTTCCTTCTTCTATTTTTCTTTTTATGTTTGTTTTTGAAAAGTATTAGTTTTTTTTATTAAAAAAAATTATGAATTAAAATTTATGAACATGTCGCCAACCCATTCATGTGTCGGTACATCGTACACTTACAAACATGGTTTTTTTTTTTTTTTTTTTTTTTTGTATTGCGCTGCTAGACACGTTTTCCCAGGGCGAGACCTCTCAGACGAATATTCTAGAATCCACACCGAATCAACCCTCCACTTTTCTGCTCCCACCTAAAAATAGCATATTTTATATTTATTCAGAAATTTAAATTTTAAAAAATAACATTTTAATAGTTTTTATTTATTTAGAAAAAAAAATCTGGTTGTTTACCTACCAAATAATAAATATAAATATAATAATAATAATAATAATAAATACACGATTTTTATTGCTGACCTATTCTAATCCTTTAATAAATGAAATAAAGCAATCTATGTAATCAGGAATGGAATATTCTTGTCGGAGCTACTTTTATGCCTTATCCCGTTTTGGGTCTTCCCATAATTACATTACACATTATTAGTCAACGCGGTTTTCCAGTCTTCCACATTTTCTTAAAAGTCTTCGACCAACCCTCTCCCTGTTTGTTTTTTTTTGGGCCATGATGAGTGCAAGCCTAGACCTGCAGTGAGTCCAACCCATTTCAGTAATTTTTCTTTATCTCCATCTTAAATTACAATGTCCCTAGTCTTTCTTTGGGCCCAAAAAAACAGCTATGTAAATGTGAGAGTTGCCCATCACTATGGAGGTGGCCCAACCCAAACAGCATTTAGATATCTGGCTAGTGTCTAATGGTTAGATTGGGTTGAAACTTGAAAGCTAGAACCAGCTGGAAACTTGTAAATTAATTTACTAAAAATTAACAATATATATTTTAGATGTTAATTTTCAACTTTATATATATATATAATATATTTCAAACGTGACTAAAATATAAAATTTTGAAAATATTAAAGATAAAATTAAATAATTTAAAATTTTAGAAATAAAAATAAATAAATAATAAAAATTTATAGATTAAAATAATTTAGTCTAATATTTTTAC
The DNA here is from genome assembly GCA_027186245.1 of Coriaria nepalensis. NCBI lineage: Eukaryota > Viridiplantae > Streptophyta > Magnoliopsida > Cucurbitales > Coriariaceae > Coriaria > Coriaria nepalensis. The sequence continues at coordinate 3,354,121 of CP114484.1, read as the reverse complement.
TATTACGTTTTGATGTAATTGGTCATTTACCAATACATACTTCAAGAGTAAGTTATAAATTCCAACACCATCGTTCAGCCACAAACTAGTACCATATTTGGTATTAGGAGAAACCAATTTACAACAAAAACAATATATTTTATCTATAGATTTTGAGAAACTTAACCATCTTCTATCATGTTTTTTTCACTATTTAGTAAAATTTGAATATAATGTCTCATGGAAAAACATCTATCATGTTCATTAATTGAGAAAATTATATCATTTTCTCAAGAATTGGACTCTTCTCAACCAAAATATCTCATAATTTAGTATCCATATTTTTTAAATTGCTTGGATAATAAATTTTATGAAATTCAATATCTTGCACTTTGAGATTTTTTTATGACCCTCTTTCGGTTCGGATGATTATTTTCTTGAAAAATTAGATTATCAATAATTTCCTCTTATACCATATCATTATTCTTCTTTAATCCTACTTTTGTACTTGATTGATTATTAGTAATAAGAAATTTACTTAAAGCTTCTTTTTGAGATTTAATTAGTTTTTTTATTCTTCTTTCTTCTTAAGTTTTTGGAATCCCTACTCATATTTTATATTAGACATCTATAAAATTAAGAAAATTAATATGCAAATATGATCAAATAAAATGATATAAATTAAAATATCATAAAATAAAAAGAACATATGTTTCTGCTTTACGAATATAACTTACAATATCACAAAGTAAAATACAAAAAAAAATAAAATTAACAATACAACATGGAAAATAAGACCCATAAAAAACTCTCCAAACAAAATATAAAATGTTCATCTAATAAAATATAACGTAGTCTATCAAATTTTAAAAAATAAAATAAATAATAATTTAATGAGTTAATGAGTGAATAAAAAATAAACCACACATGTATTGATATTTATAGAAAACATACTATCATTTGAATAATTATACTAAACCAACGACTAATAAGGAATTTGAAAGAAAAAAAAAACCTGCAAAGAAGAGAGTGAAACCTACCCAGTTAATGAATTTGTAAATAATCAGATTCTTAACCTGTTGTTTGGATCGGCCTTACCACATTAGATAGTAAAACGGCTGATATGTTCTACGGTTGTTTGGTTTGGATCATACTCGGAAAAAGAGAGTGAAATTCAAGACCCGATATCTATGAGGGAACGATTCCCGATCGACCTTTTTGGGGTACGATTTATAATACATTGGCCATGACAGCGGCCAAATGACAGGACCATAGATGTCATGCGTAATATTATATAGTTGATCTTAGTTGACCATCAGTTGCATGGGAGTGGCCTATCTTGGTGGCTATCAGACACCTTATTTGGGTCTGAAAATCGGGAGCGGCCTATCAGCTAATTGGGGCCAATCAGCAGCCTGCTATGAGACTTCAACAACCATTGACGTTAGATTTGTCCACTATCTCGAGGAGTCAGATAAACTACTCGAGTCGGCGGAGTACTACATGATGGATCCGGGGTGACATCGACATTTGGGGCCGAATCACTTGCCTCTTGGTCCATATCCTCCAGATACAGCTCCACTTCGGCTACATCCTGATCCTTATAAGGTACAGGGCTAGGCGGTCGAGGATCTAGAGGGTATGGTAGATCACCGTCAATTCGGCATTTGTCGAGGCTATAGCTACACAATTAACATGTCAACATCGCATTAAGTCCCACCGGACATGTCAATTTGTTGATGGATAAATTTTGCAGATGTGTGATGTTTAGGAAAGCAACCTTAGAATTCACTATTGTTCTATCGTCGATAAAAATATAGTGCGCGAACATACCATAAGTATCGATACATCGAAAGTATGAAAACCTAAATTGCGATAATATAAATTATGAAAATATTAAAGATGAAATAAAATGCAGAAGTATTGAGTGCATATCTATTTAGGAAAAATAAGTAAGATGTTCATTAAAACAAATTACAATGGCAATAAAGTGCATTTAAATTAAAAGGTATTAAAATAAATTAAGCATTTAAATTAAAGGACATTAAAACAAATCAAGCATTTAAATTAAAAGATATTAAAATAAATCAGGCATTTAAATTAAAGGATATTAAAATAAAAGACATAAATGAAAAGAGACATTGCATTAAAATAATAATGATGATGTACTGTAATGGAAAGATTTGACTGAATTCCAGGACAAAAAAAAAAAAGAATAGAATGCTCAACATATGACACAATCTTAGATACTAAGATCTACTTAGCGATAAACAAATGTAATTACAAAGCTAAGCTAAATTTTTGGCCATGGGGTGAGTGTCGTCACTCAGGTTCAACAAACAGAATGCTTGTAGCTCTAACAATAATCCTGAGAGGGATTTCTTCAGGGCCGTAGCCTTGGAAGAGTCTTTAGTGCAAGAAGCCTCGAAAGAGAGAAAACACCATTTAGGTGGATGGTGGTGGATTGGTTATTGTTTGATTATTTTTGTCTTGTTAGAAGGTGCTATTTATAGGCGGTAGGTCGTTTTGGTGGCAAAGAGGTGGAATGATCCGAAATTTATTGGAAAAAGCCTCTCTGATTCGAATTTTTGGATTTAGTCCTCTAAATGTCTCTCTCTTGGTGGTCAGTCTCTCGAATTAATTAACCTAAACTTTCTATTTTGCAGGTTAGTCTTTGAAATTGCTGAAAACTCTCTTGAATTGGTCAAAATCCTTTCATATTTTGTATATCAATCCTTAACTATTACATATTAATTTATAGACTTTACAAAAGTCTTCTTATAAATGCCTCTGGAAAAGCCTAAAAGGGTGGCTGCCCCCGTGTTTCTTAGTCAGCCGGGGTCGATTACCTACGGCCAGGCTGCAGCCCGTGTGGGTTAATTGCCCACGACCAGGGTAGCTGCCAACGTCCTTGACTACGTTAGGCTGATCTTCAACTATTTGGTAAGTCGCTTAGTTTCGACTCATTCGAATGCCAAAATTCATAATTTTTTAATTATTTAGTAATTACTGTTAATATTTTCTATCAATAAATCTTCTAATAACAAAATTCATATTTTAGCAACAATAACTTTATATATCTTAAAATCTCGATAAATTAATAATTTCAAAACTAAAAAGATATATTATTTAATGAAATATTAAATTATTAAGGAAAATCAATATAATATCTAGACAAAAAATTATTAATTAAATAATATTACTAATTTATCAAAATTTTATTGTATATATACTTATATACACTCTAGTATTAGTGAGAAAAAAAAAAAGAAAAAAAAAAGCTCTTATGAGGCTCCACCGCTGTCTGCTTGTCTGGGTAATCACTGTTTTCGCAACTCAAATTAATTAGAACTACGAGCGTGCATATTTAAATTGCTTAAACTCATGTTCCTTAAAATTGTACAATAATAGTTTGTTATGTCATAATATACATCTCATATGTATAAAAGTTTTGTATTATATATATATATATGTAATAGTATAAAAGGAAAATAAAAAAAGTTCATCACAATATATATTGAGAAAAAATTGAAAGATCCTTTATCCGGTTCAAAACCGGCCCATTTTGGGTCCCCACAGCCTCCTGCCTAATAAAGCCGAATGAAAATGAAAGATGAGCATGCATGTGCAGCCTGCATGGTGAATAGTAACATCCTACATATACATGTTATATAGTCGTACGTATTAGGTGGTAGTTGGTTTGGATATGTATTTTATTTCTACCCGGCGTTAGAGTTTTGGAGATAATGTTTTGAGTTCGTGTCTCTTTTGATTGGGAAAATTTGTAATGGGGTAGAGGTTCTGATTAGTGGTCGTGTTTCAATTTGGACCGGTTTATAATAATATTCTTAAATTCATTTAATAATTATTTAAATAAATAATAAATAATAAATAAACATAAAAAAACATTCAATTATTTAATAATTGGCTCATTCATTTGATCTTAAGTACCGTACGATTAAGACAATAAGGGGCTCAAAGAAAGTAGTGTGAAAAGAGGACTACTACGGACTTCAACATTTGAGATTTGTAGCTTTTTCCAATTTTGTTTATTCTAATTAGAAGGATTGGATACTAAGTCAAAAAAATAAAAAAAAATAAAAACATAAATAAATAATAAAAAAAATAAAAAATTATAAGTTGAGATTAAATAAGATTAATCATTCATTTCACTTCAAAATTATAATATAGTACCCTTTTTTTTATTAGTAAATGATAAATCAAGAACCACATATCTCTATATCTCTATTTGAAAGTAGATTGTTGTGGGACCCTAGATCTTCACTTATGGACTAGATTAAACCCTTAAATGGGGACCTAATCCTAAACCAATTATTTACTAAGAAGCCATCTTATTAGTTGAGCATAGAACAAGTCTTTACAACTTGAATTTCTATTTTACAAATCCGGTGATAATTAGCCGAGTTGGAAACAAAAAAATTAATAATAAAATTAGGGAATGTAAAATATATTATATAATTAGGGATAGGTAAAAGTATATTTTTAATTTTTATACTAAAATTCATATTTTATTATTTTCTGATAATAATCTATTTTTTTATCGGCCGTAATGATATTTTATTTAATAAAATTACTTAAGTAAGTGATTACTAAGATGTCGAAACATGAATTGAAATATAATAAGAGGGTCGCCATTCATAAACATGAATTATTATTATTTATAATAATGTAATTACCATAATATATTGCAAATTTAATTATCCCTCTTTATTCTTCATCATAGGTTATTTTTTATCCCAACAACAACAATAATAATAATAATAATAATAAAATAATAATAATAATAATAGAAAAATAACACTCTTAAATGCTCAAGTCAATCCCTCACCAATCATGCCGTGCGGTTCACGAGTAATAATATATTGTTTTTTTCTCCTCAACAAACTAAAGCGGACGGTTCAAAAATTCCGAGTATAAAACGATTGCTCCACCAATCCCATTGAATCACTCAAAATTCATCGCCATGTCTCCTATGTTGAGTTCTTGTCAAGGGATGATGGCTTTAGCTACAGCCATGGCCGCCGTTTCAGGAACTGTAATTCTTCTTTCCTTCCTCCAGAAATCTTCTCTCCAAGACTTCCCTTCCTCCTCCTCGCCTCCGATTATTCTGCGATCTTGTATTTCTTCCGGTAAGACCTAATTAATTACCTTCGTGTATCGTGCAAGGTTGTTACACGAATTAATGGACTCTGATGTGTGAAATCGCTGTTTTCTTTTTGCAGAGGGGAAAAAGAGGGAAACGACGAAGAAGAAGAAGAAGAAGGTCCAGTTTGCAGAAGGTGTGGTCAATCCGAGTGGAGATGGAGAGAATTTTAGGAGGCAACATCTCGTCAGCATTTCCTCTCCTTCATCGTCGTCGTCGTCGTCGTCGTCTTCTTCTTCAACAAGAAACTTTCCTTCGCCGACGAAATTAAAAGGTAATGTCGGTGGAAACAGAGGAATGCCGGCGAACAGAGCAGCTCTGTATAACGGAATCTTAAGGGATCGCGTTGTTCATCGATTCGCATATTCCTGTTGACTCAGCCTTTATGATTATTTTTTTTCCTTTCTTTCTAATTTTCTGACTTACGATATTTCCTGTAAATTGAATCTTAGCGGCTTGGTGTAATGGCTAAGTGATCAAGTAATTGTAGAGTTTCTTTCGAGAAAGATCTTATCCTTTTTTTTTTTGGTTCCTGTTTTTAGTCCAAAGCCAAACTGAATCTAGCTCCCTCTCCATCTTACTTGGAGCTCTCTCTCTCTATCCCTCCACAAAAATTTTTAAAATAAATAACTAATTGATGAGCATCTTTTTGATATACAATTCAGGTTTATGAAGTTTCAGTTACGATACTGATGTTGCTTAGCCTCAACTTTAGTACTTCAGGAAATAAAAAAATAAAAATAAAAATAAAAATTCCGGGAATTTCACCGTATGACGATGGGATGTAAACATTTGGGAGTGGCAAGCGCCGTTATCACTTATTAAGAATAAGAGTATTCTTAGAAAATAATTTATTCACCATTTCTGATCTTAGAGTCACCCAATGCTACCCACCTGAGCTAGCATTCGAAAGCAATTTCAATACATTTTATTGGGGCAAAAAGTTGGGATTAATTTACATTTTAGTTAGTATTTTTTTTAAAAAATAAATTCGTTTATATATAGATTTCGGTCGATTTTTTTTTTGAATTTTTATATACTTTTAATAAGATTTTTTATTTTATATGAATAAAATAAAAATCACTGGTGTTGATATATTATATCATTAAAAATATTATTTATTATTATTATTATTTTATTATTTTAACTTTTCTTTTTTATTAATTAATAATTATTTTAAATCCAGAATTTATTATTATTATTATATGGATCAAAATAATTTGGATTTTTTGCGAGATAAAATTAATCGAAACAATCCAAAATTTTCATAAAATATTTAAGTAGAATCAAATTTTTATTACAAATCAACTAGATAGATTCTATTATATGAAGAATCGAATTTGATTCATCTTCTTCATAAAAATGATATGGAACCCGTATTGACACAAAAAACTTGGTTCGAGAAGAGCGAGGTTGAGATCGCTTAATAAAATACAAAACAAGGGTAAAAATGTTCGGAGACTTACTAGGATGCCAGCTAAAGTTCCAATTGAGTTGCGTTGTTTTGTTTTGATAGATGCGAGCATGCCAGAAGTATGAAATTACTTTAAACTAAATTATCCTACTCCTAGGTTGACGATAAAATAAATAGCAAGGTCGGATTAATAATACTTATCGTGCAGAAATTTAAAGAACAAGTTTGGGTTAACGATACTTAACGATACTTGTTGACAAAAAAGTAAGGAAACATAAATTAAATGTGCAGAAAAGAATTTGACTTGATTAATAGAAAGCGATTAAAATAAACAAAACCTAAAAGGATTGCACTAATCTTGGATTTTGAATCTACTAAGCAACGATGAAATTAAAGATATTGCGATGGTTAGGAAAGTAAACATTGAGAATGCTTAAATGAATCACACAAGCCATGAGCTTAAATAGTGATAAACATGCTTAAAACTAAAGAAAATTCACAAGTATATAACATGCAATGGAAAATACTTTAATAAAAAACTAAGAAAATCAATCGAAGGATGATAAAAATGACATTGGGCTAGGAATTGATGTTTAGATCAATTGTGGTTGTTGAGTGATGAGTTCGCACTTGGTAGAAAACTCTATTTATGGAGGACATGAACTTGGAAAGCAAGCAAAAATGCTTGGCTAGCAAGTTTACTTGGTGATCCATTTGACTTGTTATGAAGCCCTTAAAAATGTGAAAACACACATATGGAAGATAGGAAAACCCTAAATATAAGAAAATACCAAAAATAATGGATTTTGGGGCCAACGAGAGCATTTGCCCCTGTCTGCAGGTCGACCGCACGTCTTGGGCGCGTGATCAGTCTCCTTGGTGAATGAGCCTTTTGGCTTATTCATGCCCAAATCAGTCGATTCAACAAGCGAATGCGCCCAAAATCCGCCCATTTTGACCATTTTAAGAGTGGCGGCCAATTTAATTCTTCCTTGTGCTAAACATAGATTTACTACCGGTAGATGACTCAGGAACTATGCATCTACATTAATTGGATTCGTAATTATTTTTATTGACAGTAAGATTGGGATATGCATATATATATTGTGTTAATTACCTTTTAGTGTTGAATTTTCGGTCACACCCTTGTATGCCTAATCACAAGCAGCTTTGATACCTTCTCTTGCATGTATGTTCAATTGAATTTACAAGAAATTTTCTGAATGTTTATAAGTACATGAAAAGTTTTTAGATCATACTTAACTTTGTTTAAAACAGATCATGCATGTCTAGGCAAGCTGTTTAATTAGAACTGTGATCTTCCCACCCTTGGACTTGATCGGCCTGTATTATCTATTAACGACACAAATAACATTATTTGCATCAAAGATTACCAAAACAAATTAGACCATGTTATTGTGTTTAGTTTAATGTGTATATAATAAGATTATGATATAGTATGGGAAATGCTATCAGGATTAGCAAAAGGTGAATTTCTTGACATACTACCAATATCGCAGGAATTGGAGTGGTGATATCCAGCCTGCTGCCCCCCACGATAATTTTGCTATTGTCGAGACATCTCATGATATTCAAGAAGATTCTTACTAAGAAAGTTTATATTTAAGGTTTCAAGACACTTAGCCAACAAGCTGATAAGTTGAGTGATTAGAGAGTTGGTAGAAACTTGGGTTGGGCTACCTTGATAAATAACACAAGTATGTTAGACGTTGGACGGTTGTGGAGTAAAATTGGTTTGGAATGGTCGACTGACCGTCTTGGGGGTCTAGATTGGTTGGTTGATCATCTAAATGAGTTTGGTTCATCTCTACTGGATAACTTTCCAACTCGAGCCTCTCTAACGTAGGGCTAAGAGGCTATTAAGAAGGCGCCAATTTCAGCTAATCACCATCTTAACGTTTTCCGAGGCTATGACTACACATTTGGCATGTAAACGTCATTGTGATCGGTCCCACTAGATGTACTAATTTGTTGACATAGAAAACTTGATTGGAATGGACGAGGGATATATCACACAACACTTTGACATGTGGAAACTAGGTCCCATTAGGCGTGCCAATTTGTTGACACGAAAAACTTATTTTAAGAAGAGCAAGGTAGAGATTGCTTAGTGAAAGACGAAACAAGGAAAAAATATTGGAGACTTGCCCAAATGCAAGCTAAAGTTACTATTGAGTTGTGTCATTTTGTTCCGGTAGATGTTGGCATGCTAGAAGTATGAAACTACTTCAAACTAAATTATCCTACTCCTAGGTTGACGATAAAATAAATAGCAGGGTCGAAACTAAGATACTTGCCGATGCAAAAATTTAAAGGATAAGGCCAAGTTAATGATGATTATTGATAGAAAAGTAAAGGAGAGAAATTTTAATGTGCAGAAAGGAAATCTGACTTAATTAATGGAAAGCAATTGAAGTGAATAGAAACAAAAAAGATTGCACTATTCTTGGATTTTGAATATAAGGACCAACAATGAAATTAAAGACATTTCGATGGTGAATAAAGTAAACATTGAGAATGATTTAATGAATCAAGTAAGTTTTGAGCCTACCGAGAGATAAACATGCTTAAAACTAATGAAAAATCACAAGCATGAAAAATTCACAAGTATGAAAAAGTTTTGGAATGGTAAGAACTTTAATAAAAAGCTAAAGAAATCCATTGAAGGATGAAAAAAATGGCATTTGGCTAAATAATTTATGTTGGATCAATTGTGGTAGATGAGTGGTGAGTTGCAAACTTAGTAGTCACCTCTCCTTACAGAGAAAATAAAGTTAGGAAGCAAGCAAAAATATTTTGCCAACAACCTTGCTTGGTGAGCAAATGTAGGAGGATTTTAGGAATGTTATCGAAATCCTTTAGTTGGTGAGCAAGTGTTCTTGATGATCAAGTAATACCCCTTTTTCGTCTGATTTCTTCTCCCTATAAGCACATAATGGTTTATTTGCTTCTTTCTAGTCATTCTCTCATATAATCTGCCACTTCTAATCTTCATTGTGTCTAATTTTGATTGTTTTGACTCTCCTTCTGAAGCCCTAAAAACATGGAAACACACCCGAAAGATGGGAAAACCATAAGTGGATTTTGCTTGTTTTGACTCGCTCATCCTTAGGCCGGTCTCACACCAAGGCAGGTGACTGTCCCTCTTAGCCACACATTTTTATACATGCAATTGGTCTCCTTAGTGAATCAGCCTCTTGGCTGATTCTTATCCTAAGCGTATGATTTAGCAAATGAGTGACCCCAAATTCGGTCCATTTCGACGATTTTAATAAATCTTTTAAATCGATCTATGTCATGTGTAAAAATGATAATTTTCGTATTAACATATGAGGAAAAAAAATAAATAAGGAGACCTCTATGGAAGGAGACCTAGTCGGACTAGATCATATCTCTAGGCGGAAGTCTGCTTCGAGAAAACCTCCTTCCATGAAGATCTTTAATTTTCAATTTTCAATTGCTTAAGAACTTTTTTATTTTATTTTTTAAAATTTCGAGACCCCTAGTCATTTTAACGACGAAGATGAACACAATTTAATTCTTCACAAGGAAGAACATAATTGATCTGGTCTGATTTATAACGAAAATTCGATTGTATTTGAATATTTGATGAAATAATAAGATTATTTTGATCGATTTTCTTGCAAAAAATTTAAATTATTTAAATTAGTTTTTTCTCGAGAAATCGGGATGACTTTCATTTTTTTCCCTAAATTTTTCATTAAAGAAATAAGAAATTTTGGATTAAAAAAAATTAATATAAGAGAAAAGTTCAAATAATAAGAGATTAGTGATGAAAAAATAAGAAATAATTCTTTTTAGTGATAAGATATGTTAAGTTGTGCCGATGATCTGAATTTCTTTAATAGAGATTAAAAAATCTTATTTAAATTATACAATAATAAAAAACAATTAGTTAAATAGATGAATTTGTAAAAAATAATTACCTATAGACAAAAAAAATGAATTCAAAATTATATGCAATTAATAATCGAGAGGCGTTTAAATTTACATTATTACCTAAATTTTGTACATCAATTATTGTGTAGGACTGGTTAAATTTATGAGTTTTTTTTTTTACTTCGTTGTATTTATTTAACTTTTTTATCCAAAGAAAAAAAAAATTATGAAGCATTAGTAACGTAACGATTAGATTGTCATATAACTATTGGATTGCTGTTTATTTTGTGGACAAATAATTCGACCCCATGAATCATGTATAGGAGAGGAGGTACAAGCAAGCAATGTGCTTTGATCCTTTCTTCTTCAGCAGCCCATAAATTCTGCTTTCAACCACCCCCATATAAATGGATGTTAAAAAGAAAACGTTAATCTGAGCAATCTTCTAACATTCTAGAAAACGTTAACATGGGCAACTGAAAATCTCGTTGGGTTGCAACTGCAATTGTTTTGGAACATGGTGTTTCGCGTGAGAATTTTTGTCCTTTTACGTGATGGGGGGACCATTTTTTATTATTTTCAAATTTTGTTGCAAAATTGTATAACGTGTCTCTGTCCCTAATGTGCAAAGCCAAAAAAGATGCACATGTTTCATTTGTTCTATAAAGGTTTGGGCTTTGATTGTTTGACCAAACAACCCCTAGAAATTGAAATTCTTGAAAGACAAAACTAAAAGAGAAAGTGGTTTTGAGTTACTCTTCAAGTCTTTTGAGTTTTTAAGCCTTCCCCATGGACCAGCCACATTTCCCACGACATGTGTCTATTTGTGATTTTGGTATGGGATTTACCAATAGTAGATCCCTAACGACATAAGTCTATAATGGGTTTCCTCTAGTTCTTTTAGAAAAAGCATGACACAACTATTTTATTTATTATTTATTTTTTTAAATATAGCATTTTTACTGTCTGTTGATGATAAATAAGAACAATATCAATCAAGAATAGTTGATGCAAGCCAATCAAATCGTCTCCAATGACATGCACCAAACCCACTTCTAAGTCCAAGTTCTTCTTATGATACATTGGTCAAAGATAACAAGACTAGAACCTCTTGTATTTGTTAATATATTTATTATTAATAGTTATTTAAATAGGAACATCTTGTATTTGTATTTGCAATATCAGTGGGTACTTTAATTTTCTATTTTTCTCTTCTACCACTGACCTCCCATCCGTCACTCGGATGATGACTGGTGGGTCAAGTTGGTTGACCCGCCAGAGCAACAAGTGTGTATAGCACATAGGGTATCAAGTGGGTGCATGACACGCCCGTGGCTAACCATTACATCAAAACAAACAACAATCTTTCAAGAAGCCCAATCAGTACAAGGCAAGCAGATGACATAATTTTTCAAAGTTTGATGCTTTAAAGCAATCCACTTTCTCTTCATGACTTCACCAACTTTTTATGTCATTTTTTTCCCTTTTCCTTTTCGGAACACCACATGTATCCTTCGTTTTATCCAAGTGGAGTGGTCGGCTCTACCACTGTCCTTTTCTGCTGAGTAAGAAAGCCCCTTTACTTCGGTCTACATTCTTACCCAACGTAGAAATTTATTTATTAAAAAAAAAAAAAAAATTGTATGCACTATCTGTTTTGTTACATGGATGAATATAAAATGATATATATATAATTAAAATTATATTTATCTATTAATCGTGTCACGTGATAATATGTATAAGAATTTTTCAAATGTTCCTATACTTACATCAGTGTATGCATATTTAAGTTTTACAAGTTAAAGCGTTAATTAAATTTATTAAATATTTAAGTAATGGATTAATATAAGAAACTCATGCACACACACCTTAACCAATTAGAGGGGTTTTTTTTTTTTTTAAAAAAATATTTTTGACAAGCATGGTTTTGGCACTTGGTCTTTTAGTCGACTAAATCTAGTTTAGACATAAAATCTAACTAAGATACATTATATACGATTAATTTACTTTTAATGGTTGGAACATAATATTAAGTTAGCAACGTAAATTTACATTAAATAGGCTAAAAGCCTCTAACTGTATTGACACGTAAGCAAATACGTGTACGGTATGTTAAACATAGTAACATTACTAACAACACTTTTTTAAGTAGCAGCTGCTTATCAGCTCTATATTATAACACACTCCATTTGGAATTGGGGTTAACTTATTATCGAGGGAGTAATAAATCCTTGAAGTGGGGTGTCTCCATGAAGTATGCATAATTATTATCGAGAGAGTAATAGGTCCATGAAATGAGTTGATATAGTTATTCAGTTCATTGGCTATGAGTTTACTTAGTAATCTGCATCTCTTTGATTAAGATAAAAATTGTGCTTTTACTGTGTCATTTATATTATTTTATGTACAGAGAGTTTGAATTTTTGCCCAAATAAAAATGATAATATATATATATATATATACACAACAGTGAATTCAATATTTTTTTTCATGGGGGATAATTACTTTTTTTTTTCTTTTTAATGTAAGGGTGAAACTAATTTTTCTTTTTAAATTAATAAGTCAAATACTTATAAAATTCTCAAAAACTAATTTTTTCTCATTAAAAAATTATAAATTACAAATTATATATATATATATATATATACTTTTTTTTGTCCATCTTAATATCAATATCAATATCAGAAACTAGTTTACTCTATGAGTCAAGGTCGAAGAATCAAAGGTCTGGAAAGTAAACTAACAGTTATGATATTTTACGGGTGATAGCTTTAGTCAATTTGAATTGATTGGATTTCCGATCAAGTTAAATGAATTAGGAGTCTACACTAGTTTATATTAAGCTTTAGAGGTTGTAAATAGATGTTATGAATTTTTGGGGGATTATAACTAGTTATAATATATTTTTGGGAATTTTTGGGGGATTATAACTAGTTATAATATAGCTTTAGGGGTTGAGAATTTTTTGCTCAACTAGATATTACGGTTATGATCAGCAACAGATTTAAAACATACAAATTATTTTTTTCAATTACCAATTATATTTGATAACTATTTTTTGTCTATTTTATTTATTTTTTAAATAGAAAAAAAATCAACTAAGAAAATAAATTTTTATATTTATTATATGAAATTTTTTTAAAATTTAATTTTAAAATACATTGTCAATCGGGCATTTACATATTCGAGCTACATTTGGACCTAAACTGAAACAAATTACGCCTTTAGTCTATCACTATTAAAGGCCCAAAAAATTCGGGAGCTTAGGCCACGTTGCCTCTGGTCCACAATATTAGGCTTTCACTATCAAAAGGCCCATGAATATTTAACTAGTCCCGCCATCATGTCCTTATGTCTTCATCTATTTAGTCGCCAAGTACAGTAATCCTAATTCGACATGTCGAAACGTGCTATGCCATAAACCCATAGAAACCCGAGATGAGCAGTTGACAGAAATTTTATTCGCAGCTCGTCGTCGTAGTAGTAGCCCACGCGAACTTCTCTTCTTCCCTATCGCTATTCCATTTCTGATCAGGCGAAAAAAAATATTGAGGCCTTAAACAAATTTAATTAAATTAAAAATAAATTCTTTTTAATAAAAATTTATAGTAAAAAAAAAAAAAAAAAATTTATCGGTCTTTTTCTTTCTCGTATCATAATTAGTTTTCGAAAATTTAGATCCATCTCCTTAATCTAATAATAATTGAATTTATAAATTTTCTCACGTTCGGATTGCAAAGACTTGTCAATTAAAAATCATACAAAAATTATTCTTACTCTTTACGAAGCAAAGTTAGTAATTTGATCATTGCATTGAAGATTTTGCAATATATCATTTTCAGTAAATAAAATTTGTTAAATCATTCGGTCTATCTTGTAATATAGTTATACGCAAAATAAGATTTGATTAATTTTAATTTTGAAAAAATTTATTTTCACTGATGCAACTGTTACAAGTATGATCAATACAATCCTATAACCAATAAAATAATTTGGAAAATAATATAATTATTTAACATGATTCAAAATTTTAGTTGGAGAATCATTATCTTTTTGTAATTATTTTTTTTTTTTTTTTATAAAATTTTTAGTTTTGAAAACAAATCAAAATAATATGTATCTAAATATGATTCATACTTAAGAGCTTTTGTAAGTTGAAAACAAATTTTTTTTTTTTTTCAAATTATCATCATTCAAAGATCTTAATTTTTCAAAACTAAATGAAAAACCAACAAATTTTCATAATTTTCAAATTGCTCAAATCTATCTCTACAGAGGAAATTGTTTGATCTACAATAAACAATAAATCTTTAAAAAAATTTCACATGATCTACAAAACAATAAAGTGTATACTCATCAAGACAATCAAGTATGACCTGATCGGATCATTACTTTTAAGAATTAATTTTGAATTGTATAAATTATTAACATAATTGATTGCATAGCATTCAATTGGAGCATATATAATATGTCATGATATTGTTAGGTTGAAAATAATAACTTGCATATATATATATGAATGATATCATACTTGACATATTTCTGGTTCTCAAATATACACTTAGATTCATGATAGAGATTGTGGAATGATGTGATACAAGTTAGTTAAAGTCTGAAATCCAAATAGTTCATAGTCATACGATTGTCATGATATGGATCATGAAAATTCGGAGAAACTATTACATGCATTATCCTCTTCGAAGAGAATAGTGATGATCTCATATTCATTGGTGTTGGGGAACACTAAGATAGATATGTAGGTGATTGGTAGAGGCCTAATCATTGAACGTGATCACTTAACAGAAGTCAATGGTAATGATATTAAACTGTTAGTGAGTTCTGTCAGTGACTATTGTACTTGTCATACTCAGACCTAAGATCACTACAACACTAGTATATAAGATATCATACTTTGATGTCACTATATATGGTCTTTCTAAAATTCACTAATAAGGTGAACATTAGGTATGTATTCGAGTATGCGCAGTAATGTAGGATGATAAGATGGGAATCTATCACCTTATATTATAAGAGATATTTTTTAGAGTCATATAATTTATCCATGAAGAAATCTTTGCGTAAGGTAGTAAGGTTTGAGAAAAAATTCTCTAGAAATTCATTGTCTAAATGTATAAGAAGTTTATGACATTTATAAAAAAAAGTCTAAAAGGGTTTAATATTTAAACCATACTTTAGAAATTAAATAATTAATTATAAAAATATTATTTAACTAAGATAATTATTAAATGACGATTTAATGATTATAAAGTCATATAAATTTTTTGGGTTAAAAGAAGGCCCATTGAGTCATTAAAGTATTAATGGGTTTAAACGGGTCTATAGACAATATCCAAATTAAAGTCTATATTTTACTAAATAAAATTAGACTTAAATTTGAAAATAAAAGATTATTTTAATTTTTCAAAAATGGAAATTAAAATAAATCATGAGAAAATAGAACATGATTAATTTGATTAACTGGGCCTTGGTGGCCCAAGTGGGTTAAGGCACAAGACTCTAAGGCCTCCATCATCATAAGTGTGCATATTTTCTTCTTCTCCATTTGTTTGATTTAAAATTGAATCAATCAAATTCGAATCTAACGTTTGAGTTGTCGATTGTGTGGATCAAGAATAGAGATTGGATAATGGTAAGAGACCACCACGAGGTAACGATAGCGACATATGAATGGCAGCGGCAATGGTGGTGTACAACGGTCCAAGGGTTGTTATTTTTGGGAAATGTGAAGTTTCGTTCGTAATTTGAAGAAGATTAATGGCTCGGTATAATCTCATTCTCCCTTTTATTTTCTTTTTTTCTAATATGATTTTAAATGTATATAAATTCGGATGTTTTAGAAGCATAGCATCAAATCAGCGGTCACGGTAGTTCATCGTTACGATCCGGATGCCATGGATCCATTTTTCAAAAATAAATTTTGCCCCATGGTGCGAGAAAGAACCATAGTCTTATAATTTCCACACCACCATCTCAGATATTGCAAAACCCCTAAATCCGGCTCCTCTCGGATAGACACAAAGACTCAAGAAACCACCCTCTCATCTTGATGATTATGATTGTCCGTCACCAACCAAAGTTAATGCAAGTACTGTCACTTCATCTCTCCAATTTCACACCAAGGGGTTTAAAAGAGAGTAAATATTATATCTCAAAATACATGGATTATTCTAAGTTAGCGGAGGATTACACGGAATTCAACATCTCTCTCACTAAGTTAGTTGAACCTAAGAGTTACATAGAGGCTTCTAAAGATCCAAACTCGGTCCTTGCTATGGAAGCTGAATTATGGGCTCTTAAGGAAAACAAGAAATGGGAAATTGCTACATTGCCTCCCAGTAAAACTGCAATGGGTTGTAAATGAGTTTTTGAGTTAAATTTCAACTCAGATGGGTCATTGGAAAGGTATAAAGCACGCTTAGTGGCTAGGGGATATATACAACAAGAGTGTATCGATTACTAAGAAACATTCTCTCCAGTTGTTAAACTAACTACAATAAGATGTTCTTTTTGGCTCTCGCCTCAACCAAGGGATGACACCTTCAATAGCTTGATGTTCAAAATGCATTTTTGCATGGAGAACTTGATTAAGAAGTTTACATGCATCTTCCCCTGGTTATAGACCTGATGTTAAACCTAGAGAATGCAAACTTCTCAAGAGTTTATTGGAACATAAACAAGCATCTAACAATAGTATGCCAAGTTCTCACAATCGCTCATTTCCTATAGATTTATACAATCTAAAGATGATTACAGCTTATTCACTAAAGGTTCATATTAGAATTTCATTGCTATTCTTGTCTACGTTGATGACATAATAATGGCCAGCTCAGATGTCAAGTGTATCTCTCTTTTGAAAAAATTCTTACAAACTTAGTTCAAGATCAAAGATTTAGGGATACTTCGATACTTTCTAGGCATTGAAGTTGCCTAGAGAAAATACAAATTTGGAGATATTGTTGAAAGATGTTAAAAGAAATCATGAGGGAATTCAAAATTTTCAGAGAAAATACATTATGGACATGTTAAAAGATGCAAGATTGAATGATGCAAAACCAGTAAAAATTCCCATAGATCAAAATGTTCAATGCAACAAATATGGAGATACTATCAGATCCAACAAGATATAGACAATGAATTGGAAAATTAATTTATCTCACACTCACGAGACCAAACATCAGTCATTCAGTTCAAGTGTTTAGCCAGTTTATGTCATGTCCAGCATAACAACACTTACAGGGAGTTGAAAATATTTTAAGATACCTCAAAAGTAATCATGGACAAGGTTTATTGTTTCAGGATTTCTCTCTTATTCAATTACTAGCTTATTGTGATTCAAATTGAGGCGCATGCCCTGATACTTGCATATTAGTCACTGACTTCTGTATTCTATTAGGAAAATCACTAATTTCCTAGAAATCAAAAGAGCAAAGTGTAGTATCATGTTCTTCTATAGAAGCAAAATATTTATCTACAGGTAGTACTGTGTGTGAAATTATTTGGTTATGTTACCTCCTGCAAGATCTTCAGATTCCTCATTCCGCTACTGTTCCTCTTCATTGTGATAATTAGTCTACATTGCATATCGCGGCCAATCCAGTGTTTCATAAGCGTACCAAGCATACAGTAATGGATTGCCACATCATCAAAGATAAAATTCAGGACGAATCTATAATCATAGGACATATTTTGACTCAAAATCAAATGGCTGACATATTTACTAAAGCCTTACCTTTGCAAGTTCTTATGCGCCATTTATCTAAGGTGGGAGTTGTTAGCATCCACACTGCATCTTGCTGGGAGAATTGAGGTTTGTGAACCCTAATTTGATGAAATCTCCAATATCTCAATTTCTCTGTTCTGAAATTTCTTCTGATCGAAGGAAGGAGAAAGAAGAAACGACCGTTGCAAATTTTGATATAGATCAATACAAAACGGTCCCATTTCAGAAAGGCTGAAGAGTGCTTAACTCGTGCAAAATGTTCCCGTTCTATTTACTCTCTCAGCTGGATTGTTTATCAAGCTCTCCAAAACGTGCATTTCATCCGCAAAATGAAGATCACGTCAAAGTAACTTTTCTATTTTGGTTTATTCTTTATTTCTTACTGGTATAACATTATTAAGAGTTTTCTCCTTCTTTATATACTCTTTGTACCTTACAGATCTTTAAAAAAAAAATTGAACTTTCTATTTATGGTTTCATCCCTAAATCATTCTTAGTTTTTAATACTCTTACCTTGTTCCTGGAATTCTTAATACTATAGACTTTTTAGATAGCGTTTAGCTAGGAATTGGATTAGATTAGTTTGTTTATGAGCTGTTCAAGCATCATTGGAGATTCACAGAGAGCAGTTTGAGCCTCGTGAATCCATCAAATAACTAAAAAATCATTTGGAAACATATTCGTTCGAGGCCGTTAACTATGAGAAAATGTTAATTGTTTTTCTTTTCAATTATTGCAAAAAGAGGGTTCTACGGTTTACATAACTATTGATTCTCCTCATTTCTGTCGTTGGCACCTTTCTGATAAGTCCCATATCTGTTGTTTTCCTTTTACCAGTTTTTATCGAAGAAATAAGGCCCTTTTACGATATCTTTAAGAAAGAGGAGTTTTGAGAGCGTGTCTAATGGATTTTATTTTGATCCTCCATAGCCATGAAGGTGAGTGGATCAGTGAAGAAGATGTGGCAGTTTTGTAGGACACTTAAACGCAAGGGACGAGTATATGTGTGTACTGCACGACGAATCTCAAGCACAAGCAACGCCAAGGCATGTCGACATTCTCATATGATGGCCCATCTCTTCCTTTGTAAGTACTAACAATTTTTTTTCTGGATACATATTTCTTAAGACTTTAATATTGAACGGTGGTCCTTCTGTACGGTCCATGTACCTTTGCCATACATGTCCATAACATTGTTGTTTGGGTGGGGGGGTGGTTGGTTGGTTGTTACTACGGCGAAGCATAATTTTAGGGTATTTCATATGTTTCTCACAGAAAATTATGTTGTCTTCTCATTGGTGAGTATAATAATGAGTACATGATTTCTTTTTTGCTTACTCACTTAAACTGGGAGAGGAAGGGCCATTAATTATGCTATCTTCTCATTGGCAAGTATAACAATATGAGTACATGATTTTTATTTTATTTTTTTATTACTTAAACTGGGAGGTTAAGGGCCATCTATCCCTTATAACTCCATCTTTAGCCATGTCATTTTCATCTCTGCTTAGGTGGATGCTCGGATTCATGAGCTTTTTGAAGCAACAACCAGATGCAGCCATCTATCTTCTTTTTCTTTTGGTCAATCATCCATCCATCTATCTATCTGTCTATCAATCTATCCATCTATAAATATATAAGTGACTCAAAGGAACGTTTTTTAACCATTTTAGGGCCTTGAGGACAGATGCAAAGCAGGAGATTCATCAGAGTCATGGAGTTCAGCCAGGTCTGGCTTCTCTTATTCCCAGAAAGCATGAACCAACAACAAATATTATGTTCGGATGGAGAATGGGTCTGGCATTCCATCTTTTCAAAAAGAGCAATTAGGATTACAAAAATCGAAGATTGAAAAAAAACAAAAAAAACCACTATGAAATGCTTGTTTTTAATCCTCAAAATGATCATCACTTTGTGTTCGTTGTTTGTACAGTAGGGCTTCTCTTTTATCTATTTTCGTGCAAGCTTCCAAGTAAAGCTTCCGAACCCATCACTGAAACTCTTTCCCGAATTAAGTGCAATGACTGTTATATTTATATGATTGGACCCGAATCTGTTGGCTATTTCTGTCAAATGGTTCAGGAAAATGAAAAGCTATTAAATATCATTGCATGTGACACAGTTGTTCATATATGCAGAAGAAGCACTGAAGGCCCTCAAATGTTTTAAGACTCTACCATACAGAATGAATCTTATAACTTCGTCACCCTTTTTATTTTCTTCTTCTGAATTCCTTTGACCCACTTGACTGAGACGCATGTTGATCATTATTAAATATAATTAATTAAATTATAAAGTAATAATTAAATTATAAAGTAATAATTAAATTATTACTCAAGAGTAAAGTAGTCATCTTTATGTCATTGTTATTGTCACCATAAAATAAACAATGAAATTGGATTAATGGTCACAAGGCAACTTGGACCCCTTGAAAGACAGAAGAGAGAAGCAGTGGGGGCAAGTGGAGCGGGACAAAGTAAAGGAAAAGAAAAGAACCCCATCACATTCTGCACACATGACAACACACACTTCCCTTCATAATTCAATTTATTATTATCCCATCCTCGATTTCTGAGAATCTCTGAGAATCCCTTCTTCTGTATCAATTTCCCCCCTCATTTTTGGTCTACCAATCAATGCCTGAGTTTTTTATTTGGGTCTAGTTACTGTACATGGTGCTGCAGCTTCCTGATAGTTCATTTGTTGCTTGGCTCACTCATGTTCTCGCTTTCATGGGGTAAGTCCTCCATTTCTCTTTAAATCTGTTTTTACTTCTTTGCTAATCTAGATATAAAAGAGCCAGCTTTCTTTGTTTCAGCAATTAGACTTCGAAAATTCTGGTGCTTTCTTTCTTGCTTTATAGTCCAGGTGTTCATGGATGCTGAAAAAAGATGTATTATTGGATTTTACTTATAGAACTGTTGGGTGTGGAGAGAAAATATCAAATGGGAGTTGGTAGTTTAGATTGTGTTTATATAGAAATCTTTCATTCTCTCTGAGTCTATGCATCTAATATTCTAATTGATATTCACATACAAACATACTGTGTTAGTGTTGCTCTGTTTTTATCGAAACACATGGTTTAACTTGTTTCATAACAGAGCAGAGGCTGTTTCGGATGCTGCACTAACCCGACGCCAATCATTGCAGTGGATGAGCCATCAAAGGGTTTGAGAATTCAAGGGCGGCTCGTAAAGAAACAAACCAAATCAGATTATGATTTTTGGAGTTCTACAAGCACTTGTGATGTTGACAAAAGCACCGTTCAATCTATGATCAGCACGTCGACAAATCAGACCCCTTTCAATCATCCCGAATTTGTTAATCAAGGTGAGTTTCCATATCTGTTGTTGAGGGCGAATTTGGCATTTTGTTCGTTCGGCTTTCTTTCTTGTCCTTGATTTAATCTTTGTTGGTTTCATGGCAGGTCTAGTTTGCTGGAACCAGGCCAGGCTTCAGTGGATTGGAAGTGAACGGTTGATAAATCAAACACGGAAAAATCGGAAACGTAGGATTAGGTTTGCATTCTCCATGATTCTATATATGATGCAAATTATCAAATCCGAGTCCTCACATATATCACTATCTTTTGCAGTTGGAATACAAGTGAAGAAAGTTTACTTGGTACCAAGCAACCATTTCCAAATCGAATTCCTTTGCCTGTATGTCTTTTGGTTTGACCTGATAATATTTCGGTTTGGCCTAATTTGACATTTGCTATCATATTTCTGATTGGGGTCTTTTATAATCTGCAGGAAATGGTGGAATTTCTTGTTCGAGTATGGGAAAATGAAGGTTTGTACGGTTGAGCCATGTTAATTACAAGATGATATAATTTTTCGGGAAAGAAAACAAAATGCATCAAGGTGTGTTGAGCCAAAAAAAAAATGGTTATACAATATCTCCAGGCCCTTTTCCACCTCTAGGTATATAATATATAATGTTTTGAGAGAAACTGTATGCAGAAGTAAGCCTGTGTTGATTTGTCGAGACGAGCAACTGTTAATACATATGAATTAGGATCTCCCGGAAATTGTATGCCCGCCGTGATAGTACTGTTCTTATTGTTTATTACAGAATGTGCCTGGGTATTTCTTCGATATCTTCTCGCCATTTTACAAGATGTATTTGTGTGAAATGATAATATTTTCGTCAAGCCGAAAAAGGGAAAACTGGTGTTGATGTTGTATATTTTTGCAACAGAGAATCCGGTTAGAATTTGAAGTCATGTTAGCGTTTCAAGTTTAAAGCTGCAAAAGCATTGTTTAAACTTGCAAAAGCATGGTGTAAGTTGTACCCGAGTATATGTGAAATTTACTTGTTATTTGGTTTTAATGGTTAGCTTTAGTCGTTGCCGCCATTGTACATAGGGTGGCTTTGATCTTGCGTGTAACTTCTATGATCCATTAAGAGTAGGTCATGTTAGAAGAGGTATGATCCTCATGTACTTATAAACTACATTTCGGTATAAATAAATGTCAAGGCTGCTGTATTTCTATGCAAGCAAGCCATTATCTGCAAATCAATTGTGTTCTTACTTCATCTAAATCCTCCAAAATTTCAACAGATCCAACTTGATTTGATTAGTTGGCATCCCATTGTACTTAGTGATGATCCATGAAAGGCTTCTCATATTCCAGTGAGATATGAATCATAACTATTTCATCTAAATTCTTTATCTTTGTATGAATTTTGTCGACTAAATTATCATTTTTTATCTCTAAACTTTCACAATTTGCTCCTGTCCGTCGTTCAAAATTTCAAGATATTCATCTTTATCCTTAGGTTATAACTCTAAACTTAAAAGAGACATTTAAAATCTATAAATATTAAAATTATAATATTACAAACTTTTAACGATGTTAAAATTCTTAAAATTAATAGATGTTATTAATTTAGTTGTATTTTTGTTCAAATTACATTTAAACTATCACCATTTTTAAAAGATCACATATAAGATCATTTTTCGGAAAGACCCTCGTATACCTCTTAAACTTTTGAAACTTTAGTTTCTTAAACTTTTTAAACCTCTTCATTATTTTTAAAAAAATTTCGAGAATCCACCTCTTCATCACCTCCTACACCTACTATCCTATTGCTACTGCCTTTGATTACCATTGTGAATAATAATCTAAGACCATAAATTTGACCAAACAAAAATTTTGTATTTATTATACCATTAACTTTTAATTTTATATTTTCAATTACACTTTTAATTATTTTTCATTTATTCATCCTACAACCTCCTCCACCTTTCTCCGCACCCGCTTCCCTTAGCGGTCGCCGCCTTTCTCCGCTGGAACAAAACCCGCTTTCTCTCTCTCCCTCTGGGTCCTGTTAGATCATTTGAAATCCGTTTCTTTTTTAAAGAGAAGGAAAGTTATTTTCCAACGGAAAAGAGCGGGGTGGCAAAGTATGGAAGAGAAAGATGGATGAGATTATTTTATGGGTGAATAAATAAAAGATAATAAAAGTGGAATTGAAAATCTAAAAACAAAAATTAACTGTTGTAGAAGACTCAATGCTTAACAACCTTACTAAAGAAGAGGTCAATGCTATGATATTGTTAATGCCAAAATTATCATTTTGATATGTGGCTGATGACTTGGAAGCAGTTATGAAAAAAAATAGATTAAATAAGCCAAAAAAATGAGGCCAATTAGCTTAGAATGCCCCAAATCTACCTTTTCCCCTTAGACCGGTCGACTAAGGGGACTGATCATATGGCTAAACGGTAGCCGAGAATATCCAAAATCTACCTTTTTCCCTTAGACCGATCGAACAAGGGGTGGTCGACTGGTCATGTGGCCGCATGGATAATTCCCTATAAACTTAATGAATTTCAGACAACATGTAGTTGGTAAACAAATAAATTCTAGCTAAGTAACTATGAAGTAGTATAGCTTCATTAAATAATTAAAGCTCATAAAATATATAGTAAGGATTAAAAATAATATAGGTATATATATATGTATACAGGTATAGTAAAATCCACAAGTATTTAAAGTATGTTTATATATATATACAGATGCATATAAAGTTAGTGACAGTGTAATCTTCCATCGCCTCACTAGCACATGTGGAAGAGTACTACGTCATTAAAAAATAAATTAATGAGAAGTAGGTGATTATACAACACTCTTATTGGTAATGTAATTTCACTTGCACTTGACAACCGAGAACAAATAAAAAGGATGAGTCATCATAGTTACATAATGAATAGAGGATATCTATTGTAGCTACTATTTAGCAAGGAATATGGATAGGTTGATGTTCTCAACACTCTCTTTCAATTATGTCGAGAGAGAAGTTTACAAGAAAACTTTTACAGATCCTTTATTTCTTGCATCACCTTTTCTATTAATCCTAACACTTTCCTTCAAATCTAGAGACGACGTCTAGTGATAGCTAATATACATCCTATCAATCTTCACTTGTCTACAACTTGGGTTTGCTGAAACTTAAGGTGAGGGTTATAGTTTTAGAGTTATAGGTTAATGTCTTTAAGTTGCAATCTAGAAAAAAATGAAACAAAATAAAATAACAGTTTGTTAAAAGAATGCAAATTTGGAAAGCTTTAAATAGTGATGAAATTATGTATTAGTTATATTAAAAAATTCAACTTTTGTAAATTCTAGGGACACTAAGAACAACCCAAACGAATTTGTAATCAGTAAGATCCAAATTCTTGATTTTTGAAGTTAACATGAAGGGCTTGACATGCTCGACGCCTCCAATATGCGAGGTGCTCGATATACTCGATGACTTCAATATGCGAGGTGCTCGACGTGCTCGATGCACTTGACACCTCCAATATGCGAGGTGTTAGTGTTGGACATACTCGATGCCTCTAATATGCGATGTGTTGGACATACTCGACGTACTCGACACCTCAACTCCTCAACATACTAGACGCTTCCAATTTGTGACGTTTTTGACATATTCGATACCTCGACGCCTCAATGCCTTGACGTACTTGATATATCTGATGCCTCCAATATGTAATGTACTCGACACCTCAATGTACTCGACATATTCGACGCCTCGACGTATTCGACATCTTTACGTACTAGACACCTCAACGTACTCAATGTCTTGACGTCTACTATCTCAATAATAAAACAATTTAGATGGGTTAAAGTCATTGAATAGTAGAAAATAATGAATACTTCTCATAAAAATCGTATACTTCGAGTAGTATAATTGAGTTAGTTTTAACTGGGATATAATAAATGCATGGTAAATAGTTAAACAATATTCGTAAAATTATTTGATACCAAATTAAAGCTTTATATATAAGTGTGAATAAGATTTCAAAGCAATGAGTGAGATACAAATATCCAAATCTCTACTATGGGTTGGCCTAGACATTATGTTTGCAAGGGTTAACTATAATGGTTTGAATTATAAGGTAAAAATGATAATCTAGAAAGAAACACTTTGATAAAAGGTAATCATTTAATCAAGTAAGTTATAATAAGAAAAGATTTGGAACTAGATTCATAAAGATAAATGAGAAATGCATAATGAGATAAGTTAACTAACCTTCAAGGGAAGCACATAATCCAGGTAAGTACAAACCTCACCTACAATATGGAAATTGTGTTCGAAACTTGATGAATTGTTTCTAATAATGGCATGGTTGCTCAAGTTATTAATTGAGTGGTAGTTATGAAATGATTGATTATATGAGTGTTATAATTATTACAGTTGCTTTTATGGAAAAATTCTGGAATAACATATGCACTCATGAGCATCATGCAAAATTTACCTCATATTTCATGTTAAGAAATTAGGAGGTATATGAAAATATAAAGAAATGAGATAGAAGAGTTTAGTGTCGTACCAACTCTCGAAGGAAGGGTCGAGGCCCAATGACGAGAGTATTATGATAAGTTATACAAATATATGCCGAGGCATGCAAAGACCATAGGTAAGTTTAGATCGGGTCACTCCCCGTCTTTCTATTGGTTGAGCGCTCAACTAATACGTACATGGCCCAATTAAAAAAAAGTAATAAAGTATAAGAAAGAGTAAGATATAAGCATGTAATAACCCTTACAAAGAATGTGGGTTTTAAGATTATTATATATTACATGTTTTATATATTATATGCATTCATAATTATTTTGTGAGTTATGTTTGTACTTGTTGAGCGAAAGCTCACGTCTTACGTTCTATGTTGTAGGAACTAAGGGTACACAACTGATTAAGTTACACTAACAAACTTACTGAGAAAGAATGTAATTAAGCTACGCTGTAAACTTTTGCTTTAAAATTTTAAATAGTAATAGTTATAAATATTTTAGTGTATTTTAAAGACTTGGCCAACCTTTTTCTAAATGTTTTGAGATCTCATAGTCGATACGTGTACGTTTAATAGTAATGATATAACATATTTTTTTTATATGATAGATGTTGTTATTAATTTAGAAACTCTTTTAATGAAAAAAGTTTTAAGAAATTCTTTAAAACTAAGTCATTAGGAAAAATAAGGAAAAAAAAAAAAATTCTAATTTTACAAAAATAAATATAATAATATAACGTTCCAAATAACATGGATTGCTACGTTCCCTTATTCAAGACCATACATTATATATTTCACTAATAATAATATAATTATTATTGTGACAACCCCTTGATTTGATTCACTTCACATTATTCTCAGTGATATGTGGTGCTAGTTTAGTTGGTATTGTTGACCTAATCATCCCTAAAAGGGTAAGAAGAAGTATGATACATGCATGCACATGAGGCTACAGAGTATGTAGGTGCAATGTTTATGAATTATCCCGTGCAATGAATATTCATTCATTCACTCATACTTAGCTTTCTCATTTTTAAACCCTCCATATATCCAACTGGGTTTGGTTAGTTTAGTATCATTTATTTTTTATTTTATTTTATTTTTTATTTATTTTATTTTTTAAATGATTAACAAAAGGGTTCGTAGATAAATAATTGAAACCAATTAATATTATGTTAATGTTATGTTTAATAGTCAATCATTTTTCTATATAAAAAATAAATTAAAGGATAATTTTTTTTTACCATTAAGAAATACTTGAACGTTGACTGTTAATAATTAAATTTACTTTAAACTTAATGCTAAATCTAAAACGATCCTTTATAAGTCCGATTCAATTTTTACCCAAACTTAATAAAATATAATTACAATTTTTATTTTTTATTTTTTAAATATTGATAAATGACCAACGCCTCTGATAAAAGTTCAAGTTGGACCAAAAAAAAGAAGAGAAAAAGACATGAATATGGGGGTCGGATATGATGGCTGTCCGTTAAATGAACATCTTCGCAAGTGGCCATTGCTTCCAATAACTCAATTTAGATCTTCTTCCTTTTTTTTTTTAACAAACAAAAATAATAAATAATATATTATAGCAAATAGCAGTCCTATTTGATATTTATAAAGAAACATTATGTTTATTATAATTTACATGCATGTATATATAAAATAAAAAAATATATACGGATTATTTAAAATATATAAATAAATAAATACCAGAGAAAGAAAAAAAAAAAAAAAAGTTAGCTGCCCTGAAAATTGACCTTGCATGCATATTTTGTAAGGGAAGGAAAATGAAAATCCTGTATTAAATGATACAGTGGGGCCAGAAAAAAGATTCATTGATTCTAACCATGCTCTTAGAAATGAGAACCGTGTTCGGTTCATGTTTTTTTGTTGTTTTGTTGGTCGGTAAACGGGACAGTTTTTTGCACAAAATAAGAAGCAATTAATCCTGAATATGCTCAAATCCATTGAACATTCAGACGAAAAATAATTGGTCCACAATTTGAAGAGTTTACTCTCTCTGTACATAGCACCGTTGACCCTTATCATATGGGTCCCTTTCCAGAAGCCGCAAAACCTAGTCTAGAAAAGATCACTCTAGAATATTATACGAGAAATTCTGAATTGATTTGTATAGCTTAAGATAAATTAATCCTCCATTTAAAGATTAATTTTATATTATCTCATTATATTTTAAATCTATATTATATATAAATATGATAGTTTGGTCCACGGTAAGCATGATTACCTAAAAAAATCTTGTAATTTTTCTAAAGAAATAAAATAAAATAAAATCCCTACCATATATTATACATGGCAAGAGTTTAGCATAATATCTAGAGTTAGCGCATTTATCGTAGTTGGAAGCTCCGGCTTTGTATTAAAGTCAATATCAATATCATTACTATTATCAATATCACCACTGTTAGACTATAATTTATGCATTGATTCTCAAAGATCGGATGTGGAGTCGGACCAGAAAGGTCAAGAGTCTTAATCTCAAATTGTTAGATCCTGATAGAGCATGTCAACTCTATAGAATCGAATATTGAGACGCCATATAAGATGAGATAAGTAAATATCCGTTTGAATATTACAAAAGTTAATGGTTGAATTAATGATATTATCATAACGTAGTCAAAGGTCATCGATAATTAAAGAGCAATAAAGGCCATTAATAGGCTTTAATGATTTAATAAGTCTCAAGGAGATCAGGAAAAGGTACATTCGATAATCTATTCTAAAATTTTCAAAAAGTTTACTCTCTCCCTTTTTAACTTGATTATTAGAGTGGTATCACCAGAAATATCCTTAGTCGTATTCTATATTTTGCAGGTGTTGACTAGATCGACAAATTGTTAAGGCTCGAACACAGATTTTTTGTATCAATAGTTTGGCGTCGTCTCTGGGGAAGACAAAAGTCTTGTTTGGTTTACCTTAAGAGTTAGAACTAATGGATAACAATGGAGAAAATGCTGATGACAATCAACCTCAGCAAATTGAGGAGACAATGATAGAAATCAACCTCAGTATGTTGATGGAGAGAACGTTGACAATCAACTTCAGCAGATCCTCCCATTGACGGCTAGAAACTAGAGAGAAGAAAGTGAAAGCCAAGAAGTGGCTTAGATCTCTAGTATCATTGATAGAGTTATTCAAAATCACCTTGGAGATTTCCCGAGTCAAATATGAGCAGAGTTCAAGATAGCCCCAACCCTATATTTTCGGGCGCCAGGAATAAACAAGCGAAGAGAGGAATGAGTCAACTCTGATGGGAATGATCTGATAGATCTTACTCCTAAAGAAAGGCTTAAAGAAGAGTTAGAAAATGCTAAGGCCAAAAAGGTTGGCTGAGTTACAGACGAAGATAAAGGAATTAACTTCAGGACCGGATAAAGAAGTCATCCTCTTCTTCGCTAACATAAACAGCTTTTTCACTAAAAGGATTCTGGGGGCACAAATTCCCAAAAAATTAAGGGCACCCCATATCCCGTAGTATGATGGGTTGAAAAACCTTAGGGACTACATTGAAGCATATATAGCTTCAATGCACTAGAGTGGGATGTCTGAGGCGGTGGTTTGTCAGGCATTCCAAATTACCCTTGTAGGGTCAACTATGGATTGGTATAAGGGTTTGACCCCATGAACGATAGATTCCTTTACAAAAATAAAATCCTCTGTTTATAGCTACCTTTTCAAGGACAACCAAAATAAATATGCCGCTCATAAGCCTGAATTTCGTCAAGCAGAGGCCAGGTGAGAACTTGTTGGACTTCATCAAAAGGTTAAATCAAGCAGCACGGGAAGGTGGATAGGCCGACAGATAAAGGCATTATGCGTGCTTCCTTGGAAGTAAAATCAGCGAAAAGTTCATCAGAACCACTAGGAAGAAACGCCTAACCTCTTATACCGAAGCTGTTGAAATTGCTCAAAGATCGGGGTAGCAGATAAAGTCTATGAGACACAGATGAAAGCCATAAGGGAGATCGCTTAGACTTTAGACTCGTGCTCTCACAACTTGAAGAAAGAAGAGAAACCTAAGGAGGAGAGGAAGGATGAAAAGAAGAAAAATAGCCTTGAAAAGGAACCAAAGCGCCTTCTCGAAAGATTGACACCCTTGACCGCAAATGTCAAGGTAATCTACTTAAAGTATGAAGGGCATAATATGTTTAAGAACCACGCCCTCTTCGAGAAAATATAAATTCCAAAGACAAATCACCGTACTTCCGATTCCATGGAGATGTGGGGAATCAAACCACTGACTGTTATCAGCTAAAGAATGCAATTGCAGAGTGGATACAAAATGCAAAACTACTAGAATTCGTGGATAGGGACACAAATCACTTAAAGAAGAGTCAAACTGATTCAGTTTGGTCGGTTCATGAATGGGGTATGGGTCACACTAAAGAAATCTACTTCATCATTAGAGGTCTAGAAGGGGCGACTCAAAAAGCCAGAGAAGAGGTTGGGTCTAAACTGCCCACTGCAAAGTGTTCATCATTGGGTCGACCTTCGGAGTCCAGCTCGTGCTGAGAACTTCATTTAGAAAGAAGACGAGGAGGGGATCATATTCCCCCATAATGATGCTTTAGTTATAATAGTGAACATTGTGGTGCTGAAGGTCCACATGATATTAGTGGACTTTGGAAGTTCGAGGGATGTTATTACCAACATAGCAACCTGAAAAATGAGGATAAAATATTCTTCATTAAGGCATGTTCACACACCTTTTATAGGATTTTTTGGGGGCTAAAGTCATACCTGAGGGAGCCATCATGATGCCCATGACCTTAGGCAAAGAGCTTCTGTAGATCACAGTTATGATGAATTTTCTTATTGTTGACATTCCTCTTACATATAATACTATATTTGGTCACTATGCAGTGAATGGTATGGAAGTGATAGTATCTACTAGACATCTCACCATAAAGTTCCCAACCTCAACTAACATCGGCATCATCAAAGTGACCTAAAAGAGAGCAATGAAGTGTTACATCACGTCCCTCAAAGGAAAGTTCTCAGCTCAAGCAGAGTGTGTAAACGTGATAGAGGAGAGCTACACAGCTGACCCTCTTCGGTCAAATCATTGAGGGAAATCATAATAGGAGATAGAAATAAGCTGATGATTAGGCAACGCCTGCGGGGAGAAGATTTAGGTATGGTGATTCCAGCCTTAGAGGAGAATCTTGATGTTTTCACCTAGAAGACATCAAATCTTCAATGAATCCCCAAAGGATATTATCATTCATAAATTCGGCCTTCAATCTAATGTCAATCCAGTTCGGCAAAAGCATCAGAAGTTCAATGAAGAGAGAAATTATGTCATAGTAGAAGAGGTAGAGAAGTTGGTTAGGGGCAAAGTAATCCAAGAAGTTCAATATCTGGAATGGTTGGTCAATGTGGTGATGGTCAAAAAGTTCAATAGGAAGTGGTGGATGTGCGTAGACTTTAGAGATCTGAATAAGGCATGTCTATAGGATAGCTTCCCCCTTCCTAGAATTGATTAGTTGGTCAACTCTACAATAGGTCACGATTTCCTTAGCCTTATAGATGCTTATTATGGCTATAACCAGGTAAAGATATGGGGACCAGATCAAGAAAAACTTTTTTTTATGATAGATAGAGGTTTGTACAGTAACTTGGTCATGTCGTTTAGCCTCAAGAATGTAGGAGCAACGTTCTAGAGGCTAGTGAATAGAATGTTTAAAGATCGGATTGGCAAGACAATAGAAGTCTATGTAAATGAAATACTGGTAGGAGTAAGAAAAAGAAAGAGCAAGCAGACCATCTAAGAGAGGCTGTTGAGATAATAAGGTTTTATGGTATGAAGCTAAACCTCGATAAGTGTACTTTCAAAGTCTCATATGGAAACGTTTTAGGGTATATAGTGCACAATAGAGGGATTGAATCGAGCCCACAAAAAGTTCAGGCTATCATGGACTTAAAACCTCTGAAGACGAAGAAAAAGCTTTAGGGGCTAACAAGAAGAGTAGTGGCACTGAGTAGGTTCCTGAGTAGGTAAGACAATCGGTGTTTATCCTTTTTCAATGCCATGAAAGGGGCAGAAAACAAAGGATGGGATGAAGATTGGGAAAAAGCATTTAAAGAGTTGAACAAGTACCTAGTCAGCATCCTTCTTTTGGTCAAACCAGTCTCGGGTGATGTTTTGATCCTACACTTAATGATTTTAGACGTGGCAGTAAGTTTGGTCCTTTTGAATGAGGAAGATGGGAAGCAAATTCTCATATATTTTACAAGTAAAGTACTGTACGGGCCAGAGATATGTTATTCGTGGGCATATCAAACTACCTTTACCTTGGTAATAGTAGCCCAAAAGCTCTAACCTTACTTTCAAGTTGATCAAGTAGAAGTTCAGACCAACATGCCTCTGAATTAGATTCTTCAAAACTCGAATATGTCAGGGAGATTGTTAAAGTGGTTAGTAGAGCTGGGTGAGTTTGACATCAGCTTCCGACCCCAAACATCGATTAAGGCTCATGCTTTAGCTGATTTCGTCAATGAATTCACACAAGTCAAGTTGAAAAAATGAGAAGAGACCGAAGTAAAAGGTAATTTGTTCGCTTAAGTTTCTTCTAGCGTAATGAAGCCTTTGTGAACATTGTATGTAGATAGAGTAGTGAATAAAGAAGTTAGTGGAGCAAGTATGATTTTGGTGTCCCCAAAAGGGAAGAAATACTAATATGCCCTCAAGTTAGGTTTTGTCGTAACAAATAATGAGGCAGAGTATAAAGCATTACTTGTTGAACTAAGGATGACGAGGCTTCTTAAAGTAAAAAGAATCCAAGTGACAAGCGACTCATAGATCATGATTTCTCAAATCCGAGGTGAATACCAAGTGATGTCACTATCAATGATGGCTTACCTCAAAAGGGATCAAGCCATCTTAGGGAAATTCGAAGAAGTTGAGGTTCAGTAGACTCTGAGGGAGATGAACACAGAGGTTGATGCTCTGGCTCAACTTTCTTTGGCTATAGACACCCTGAGTCATTTCTATCTAGTTTTGTTTATTGAACCAAGTATCAAAGGGCTTAAAATGCTAAATGTGGAAGCCTGATTGGATGACTCTGATCCACGATTACTTAGAAAGTAAGAAACTACTAGAAGATAGGGATGAGGCTAGGAAAGTAGTCATTCGAGCAGTCAAATGTGTTATGATCAGACATGTGATGTACAAACGAGGGTACTCAAAGCCTCTACTCTAATGCGTGGATGAGGCTGAAGTATATTATCTTATGCGGGAATTACATTTAGGGATTTGTGGTAATCATGAAAAAGGAAGAGCTTTAGTGAGGCGAGCTCTATTATAGGGATATTGGTGGCCGAACTTGAGAAGAGATGATGATGCATTCAGCCGGAAATGCCATAAGTGTCAACTACATGCCAATATTTCATGAAAATCGTCCTTTCCCCTGACCTTGATCACAAGCACGTGGCCATTTTCTAAATGGGGAATCAATATCAACGGTGAGCTGTCGCAGGCTTCTTCACAAAGGAGATATGTAGTTGTAGCAATAGATTACTTCATAAAATAGGTCATAGATGAAACCCTAGCGTACATCATAGAAGAAAATATCAAAAAGTTTATTTGGAAGAATATAGTTTGTAGATTCAGCTTCTCAAATGTTTTAACTTCAGATAACGAGAAATACTTTGATAACGAGAGCTTTAGAGGATTTCGCAGTAAGATTGGGATCAAATTCTTCACATCATCTCCTGGGCACCCGCAGGGGAACGAGTAAGTAAAGGCGTCTAATAAGGTCATTAAGACAATCCTGTAGAAGAAGTTGGACGAACATAAGGGGAATTGGGCTAATGAATTTCCAGAGGTCCTCAGGGCCATCAGAACTTCTCCCCAATCCGCCACTCGAGAAATGCCCTTTAGAATGGTTTACGAGGTTGATGCTATGATTCCAGTTGAAATTAGATTATCCTCTACAGAAGGATGATGTTTGGAGAATCTGACAATGATTAGGCTATGGTTGAAGCCTTGAATCTGATTGAACAGACTAGAGATGTTGCACACGTCTGTGAAGTTACATTCAAACAAAGGATGGAGAAATACTACAACTCGCAAGTGAAGGCGAGATCATTGAAATGGGAGACCTAGTTATATGAGAAAGATTTGGAAGATGAATAAAAAGGCTTTTGATGAAAATTGGGAGGGAACTTACAAAGTTATTATTTGGGTCAGGTTAGGGACATATATGTTAGAGGATAAGCATAGGAAATCTCTACCTCATCCATGGAATATAAACCATCTGAAGTTATATCACTAAAGACAATGAATCTTGTATCGTTGGTTGGGATCGGTTTTTCCCCTACTGTGGTCAGGAAGGGTTTTTTTACCGAGACCTCGTTTGTATTACCTTAAAATCTTTCGATTAATGTAGATCTAATTTTGGCATAATCCACATGTCCAAGAAATAACTAGGGCCTAAAACCCCAAAGTCTAATCAGAGGCCACCACTAAGCCTAATGACTTAGTTTGAACCCATCAGTTCTCAAATTGGTAGCCCAAAAACCCCCTAAGTATGATATGAGGCCATCACCGATCTTGATAACTAAATTCATACCTATAAGTCTTAAGATTAGGGGTAAAAACCCTTAAGTCTAACCTGAGGCTATCACTAAACTTGGTGACTTAAATTGGACCAATAAGTCTTAAGACTGGGGGCCATATTTCCCGAGTTTGATCTAAAGCCGTCATCAGGCTTGATGATTCAGTTCGGACTAATAAGTCTAAAGATTTGGGGCCAAAACCTCTAAGTTTGACATAGGGCCATCACCGAGCTTGATGACTCAGTTTGGACCAATAAATCTTAAGATTGGTGGTTAAAATCGTTAAATCGTATTGAGGCCATCACCGAGATCGATGACTCAGTTCAGACCCATCAATTCTCGAACTAGGGGCCCAAGACCCCTAAATCCGACCCGAGGCAATCAAAAAGCTTGATGATTCAATTCAGACCTATTAAACTATAAAAGAATGATTCGTCTGGCATCTCAACCTTGTATAAGACTAGCAATCTTAGGGGGAAGGGGGCAAGTGCTCTAAAGGTGTAGATGAAAAATATGGAGCAAAAAATGTCTAAGTATAGATCTGAGCATGTTTCATACAATAGAAAATCTAGAAAGACATCAGATCTAAACATGTTTCATAAAAAATAACTTCAAGTACAAAAAAGTTCGGATTCGTTGAAGTCATTTCTAATACAAAAATGAGTTTGGATCCACAAAGGGATAAGGATCTTTATAAATTTTTTTAAAAAAAAAAACCAACAACAACAACAAAAACCCTAAGATATTTTCAAAGGGTTACATCTTCATCTTGCTTATCAAAGGGGTTCATCATGGGTTAATAATCAGCATCACCATTACCCTCTCTGCCATTATCATCTTAATCATTAACTTCCTCTTCTGAACTGGTCATAGTCAAAGAAAACTTGAGCTTGGAGGATTGATGTTAGGGTACACTTGCTTTAAGCGGCCTCGAGCTAAAATAAAGCCATCCTTATGAACCGCAATCTTTTTGTCCTCGAATTTCTTTTACTTTAAGTAGCTTTCTTTCCATTGGCTCCATAGAGAAGGAAGGTCATTCTTTTGAAAATTCATCTTTCATTGGTTGTGAAGCTCAGGATGATGATCTCTTAAGAATTTTTCCCTCTATTGATCTTGAAGTCTTGAGAGGTGGCTCTTCAAGAAGGCTTCTTCCCATTTCTTCTTGAGTTCAGGAAACTATTCCTCATATCATTTTAATTGAGCTTCGGAAGTACGAAAAGCCTGAGTAGCAACCTCCTTCTCTTCTTCACATAGGTTGAGTTTCACCTTGACCCTCTTCCTCTTCCTCTTCTCAACTTCAGTATCAAAGGCTGCAGAGAGGCAATCGACCAGTTTTCTCTCTGAGTCAAGCTTCAGCTTAAGGGCTTTATTCCCTTCTGAGTTTTAGCTAAGAAGTGCGGCGTTTAAAATGGCTTGATCAATCACCACCTGAAAAGGAGGGAATAAAGTTCAAGTGCACACATAAGAAACAAATAAAAGCACGAGGATGAAGCAATCTACCCTTGAAGCTCTAGCTATAGATTCGTCTATGAATTTGTGGAAATCCAAATAATATAGTTGAAGATAAATTTCTTCCTTCAAAAGATAGGGAAGGTCATCGACGAAGACTTTGAGAGGCTTTGGGCTAAGGCGAAGCTCAGGCACTCAAGAACCGATTGATTAAGTTAGAAAGAGTTTAACCGAATCCAACCAAGGCTTAGTCTCCTCTAAATCTATGATAGGTTGATCCACATAGTCGGGTTCTACTTTCCCTACATCAAGGCTAATTTGACCAGGGTCGGACAGCTTAGCCTCGCGCCTAGTAACCTTGGCATCATGATTCGAGGTCTGCCCTCTAGGATCAGATTTAGGGTTTTGGGATTGAACTTTTGCATTCATTGAGTCTGAAGCATGGAAGTTCATCAGAATACTCGAGAAGAGGTGGATGAGAAAGCTTTTGACGCTTTAGACCTACAATCACCTTCTTCCTTTACCTCGTAGCTCTCTTAGCTGCCTTCTTACGCACTTGTTCCTCCCTTTCTTTAGCAAGAAAAGATTTAGCCACAGGATCCATAACTAAAAAGAAAAAAAAAACAAATAAGGAGGTGAGTAACATTCCATCTTCTGAATTAACACGACATACAAATCATTTATTGGACCACCTTGGTCAACTTCTTCTATGTAAAATTTTCGGAAAGGCTCAAAGTCTAGATGGAGGACCCCTTTAATAAGGCCAGATTTTATTAAGTTTTTTTTCTATGACGAGAAACTCCCAGTGCCTTTTTAGAATATGTATGGCATTCATTTTTTTTCTAACACTTCGAACTCTAGAGGTTCAAGAGCAACTCTTTTAAACTTGACACCTAGAAGGAATAATGATAATAAAAGATCAGACTTACTAAATGTAAGTACGTGGATTTAAAACTTTCAAAGAAGAAAAAGATGTGGGTGTAATCTCTTTCTTGAAGCAAGAATAGATGGGTTTGGTCCCTTGGGTTCTAAATATAGAGCTCTACCATTTTTGCCAACAATGAACCAGTCTTTGTCTTAGTCTTTATTGGAGGATGGAAGTTCCATGACTATTCTACCATAGTTCAGGGATGTATAAAATAATTTGAAGTCTATATTGTAACTTAATCTATATATTTTGGTGAAGAACTTAATCTTGAACTTCTTCCAAGAAACATAAACATATATTATGGTCCTCCAACCTTTAGGAGCCAACTGAATTGAAGCCACGTTCAGACAACTTAATACCCATTGATGAGGAAGCCTCAACCCAAATTTGAATACTTTTGCATAGCAAACAACCTTGTCAAAGCTACCTATGTTGGATAGATTTTCAAAAGATTTCGGGAGTCTAAGGGTGATCCCTCTTGGTGTATCATAAGTTGTTTAGAGGTCACCCAGTTCGACCTCGGTCATGATCGGGGTGATCTTATCTAAGCATATGAACACTTGGTCTTACTCTTGGTTTCTTTTTTTGGAGGGTCATTGGTGGTCTCTTTGCTAGGTCCAACCCAGGGTCAGTTATCCTATAACTCACTTTGTTTTCTCACTCCCCAAATAAGTCATAGGTATCACTATTGGTTTCTTAGTCAGTTTGGCCCAAAACTAGGGCAAACTTAATGTCTGAGTTCTTATTTAAAGAGGCCATAGTGGGGTTGATATTTTCTTAAGGGGAACGAAGGTTAGAGAAAACCCTTAAACATAGAAAACAAAGAAAAAAGGAGACAAAATGGATCAAAATAAAAAAATATATTGGGAAACGTTTAAGAAGATGAACATGCTCTAATACATATTTTTTACATCAATAACACTATTATCAATATCGTTACTATCATTGACAAGAAAACCCTTAGACTAGTTATTCAGGAACTTTCTCATAAATATATAATGACAGAAATATAGGAGTTTATCGCTAGGTATTTGACAAAATATGATCGTTCAGTTTCTATAAAACCTATTACTAAAATACCCCCTAGAGGGGGATAGGGCTAAGCAGAGTGAAAAATAATTTTCCACAAGATGAGAAATAAGAACTATTAACCCAACACAAGGTTTGTGAATAAGTTATTGTCCAATACGGTAGCGAATCGACTCTATTACATAAGTCAGTTCCTAATTTTTATTTTGTATCAGAAGATAAATAAGCAATATTTATTGTATTGTCTCAAACCCTCGCTAAATTGATCTTTACAATGCTTCTTCTATCAATTAGATCATTTATCCATAGAATAATATATCTAAACATACCTCTTTTTTTCATATTTCGCCTTCAATGAAGTTTATTTCTTTTCTATAGCTAATAAAAACCATTGTTTTAGATAAATGCATATACAAAAAGCTTTTTTTCCCTAATTTATTAGCATATTTGCTCTTTTTTTCTTTCCATAGTTACTTTGTTTTGATTTCTCTATTTATTTCTTTCAAGAATACCAAGTTGGGGTTTTTTTCCTACATGTATCGAATAGAACATATTGAGCCAAATATTCTTCATAAAATCATGTTTCATTTTGATCGGGTAAATTATATGGTCTTATGAAACCATATGATATAGCTCGAATCTGTAGTGAATCTTATTTATGATAGGAGTAGTTGACAATTAAATTAAATTTTGTCCATTATTTTTGTTTTTATATATGTATAATAGTGCTAAAACAAGAAAAAAGCCCACCTCCAAGTTGTTCAAGAATGGTTGCATTGAGTTTCTCTACCCTTTGCCTTAGTATTAGTCAGTTCTATTTCTCGATCGGAGCAAGGGATATAACTTAGCAATAGTCTCCTTGACGTGGTGGAAGTCATCCGTTCGAGCTCGATTATTCCTAAACTGAATGTGAATTTTTATATTTTTACTTACTCCTCTGCCATAATCAAATGAGAATAGATAAGAGGCTCGTGGGATTGACGTGAAGGGGGATGACTATATTTATGGGAGCAAACTCCAAGAGTTCTTCACAGTTCATCATTGGGCAGCTATCACCCATATTATGCTTTATAGTTCCAATATTCTTCCATTATACTAGGGTTTTCAAACTTATAGGGAAAAGATCCTTCCAAGCGACAATTCCACCTTTTTTAACCATGTCAAGCTCATCCCACAAAGGGAAGTAAACTCCTGAAGGAAGTCGAAAAGGAAGTCCCCCTAACTCAAATGTAAACTAGAAATCTCGAATTGAGAGATTCTTGTATGTATAAGGTGTATGGCAATGTGATATGCTAAATCTCATAATCACAAATGTCACTATCATACATCACATCATCTATCATATGAGAGCCATATTTATGATTATGATAAATTTTAGTGTGCCACATAACCATACACCATATGCATACAAACATTTCTTGAATCAAATTTGTATTGAATTTTATATAATGATTAGAATCATAATAACATTAGGGGGAAAAAGTGAAATAATGCGGGGAGAGTTCCTCTCAAGTTGTATTATAAATTGGGTTAATTCACTCTTTAATCTCTATATAGTTTCAAATAAAACTTTTTTTTTAACTATCTAATGATTTTTAGACCACCAACGATGATGTGGCACATTGTGTCAGCGTATCACATCATTCAAAAATTCATTTATTATTCTTGCATTCTTAATATTTAATTATTTTTACTTTTCTCCAATATTAGTTTATTATTTTCTTATATAATCCTTTTTTAAATATGAAAAAATTAGGAATGAAGACAAAAGAAATGAAACTTGATCCTATATTTCAGAAAAAAAAAATGGATGAAAATAATTCACCCTTTTTACGAGAAAAATTAATCGAAACAATCTCATTTTGTCGTGAGAGACCCAATTTTTCGATTTGTTCATCTTCCTCGCAAAAAATCGAATTAGATGGATTCGGTTGTTCGTTCTTCTTTCGAAGAATCGAATCAGATTGATCTGATTTTTCTTTCTCATTATGAATATGTTCTTGAACTGAAAAAAAAAAAAAAAAAAAGAATCGGACCAGACTTACATTCATAGAGGTCATGAGCTCGATCAATGGAAGTCGCGACCTTAGATCAGAGCTCGTGAGACCTCTATTAATTGAGGTCTGGTCCAATTATGTTTTTTTTTTGTTCAAGAATATCTTCTTAACGAAATAAAAAAATATAATCAATCTGATTCGATTTTTCTAAAAAATATCTTTTTCGTGAGGAAGATGAACAAATCGAAAAATCATGTTTCTCAATTTTCTCATAAAAAGGGCAAAAAAAAATTTTTTATCTGTTTTGTCTCAAAATAACGGACCGGGTTTCATTTTTTTTGTCCAATTTTTAAAAATTAGATTATATTAAAAAATAATAAATTAATATGAAAGAAAAGTAGAAATAATGAAATATTAAGAATGCTAGAATAATAAATGAACTTTTTGAATAGCGTTAGAATGCTGACACAATATACTATATCATTGATGATAGTCTGAAATTTATTAGAATGATTAAAATGTCTCATTTAGATTATATAAAGACAAAAAAGTTGATCAAATAATGTACCGAACGAAATTTTAAAAATTAAATTATAGATAAATAAAAATGTGAATTAATCCTTATAAATAAGAAATTACAAATTAATATAAAAACTCATAATATATATAAATTCCCCATCATTAAAATCACATACAAATCTCAAAAATATATATTTTTTTAATACTAATTTATAATTATTAATTTATAATTCAATTTGAGGAGGGCTCACAAATATAGAATTGTAAATGACAAATATATATATATATATATATCAACTTATATTAAAGTAATAATATATACAAAGAGTCACATAGGCAAAGAAAGGATATGGTTGGACGATAATTATATGGAAAGCAGGGAATAAACGATTTTCAGGCTGAATACATTGCATTCTGTAAATGCCAAATCAAACTTCCGAATTCTCCTGCTGCCGGTACCTCCTCGCTATAACATTTTCTTTCTCTAAGCCTACCATTATTATTATATATATATATACCTTTCAATTGCTACCGTTTTGAACTCACTTCTTTTTTGCCCTCTTTGCTGGGTTTCTTTTCAAATGCTCTTGAGCCTTCATCAAGTTCTGGTCTGCTTCTACGCTTCTTTGCTTGTGCTCATCTTTTGCTCCTCTTGGAGTGTTTGGCTTGAAGGAAAATTTTGGATTCGGCTCTGCTCATGCCTACACTCGTTAATTACAGTGGTACATTTTCTGGGTATTTGTATGCTATTGATGATATTTTGCTTCAATTTGTCGGTTTTGGTTTAAGGGATTTTCATTTTTCTGTGTTTACTTACATGGGTTTGTGTTAAATTTATGAAATTGGTTCGAAAAGTTTTTTAGAGGCATAGAGCTTACTTTTATTATGATCATAGTTTATAATTTCGAGCTTCTCTC
Source organism: Coriaria nepalensis (assembly GCA_027186245.1). Lineage (NCBI taxonomy): Eukaryota > Viridiplantae > Streptophyta > Magnoliopsida > Cucurbitales > Coriariaceae > Coriaria > Coriaria nepalensis. The sequence goes on along the minus strand of CP114484.1, from coordinate 3,312,670 downwards.
TCTCTCTCACTAAGAATATAATCCAAATTGTTATTGAATCTGATAGTGATTAAAATGTTTAGATTGAAATTTCATGAACGAATTATTTCTGTTCTATAGTAAGATCTGCACTCTAGGAGGATTGAGATCATAGTCAATAACATGTTTTTCTTTCTCCATATAATCCCAAATACACTTGGATTAAGCGATTGAAACTGGAGTTAGGACTAACTCCAAAACTGGAATTTTGGAGTTTAAAAATGGAAACTAGACCCAAATCATAGTTTACAACTCAACCAAATTATTTCCAAACAACATCGAGGCTTAATTTTAGTTTTGAAAATCCAACAATCTTTGATCAATGGGACTTAATTTTAGTTTTGAAATTCCATTTTCTAGGTGATGATGAATTTTATCCGGGTGGCTTTTTATCTTCTATTGCTTCTCGGGTGGATGTCTACTTCCCTCCAAGCAAGCGGGCCCGCACCAGATCTCCCGTCCTCCTCGATCAAGATACTAAACCATCCATTGATCTTCTTCCCGATGAATGCCTATTTGAGATATTTAGACGCCTCCAAATTGGAAAAGAGAGAAGCGCATGTGCTTGTGTCTCCAAGCGCTGGCTTACCCTTGTCAGCACTATCCAACGGGCTGAAATTTGCTTGACCTCATTAACCCCACCTTCTAACAATGATGATGAAGAAGAAAGCAATGGGTATCTTACAAGAATCTTAGACGGAAAGAAAGCAACAGACTTAAGACTTGCGGCCATAGCTGTTGGAACTAGCAGCCATGGAGGATTGGGAAAGCTTTCAATTCGAGGAAGCAATTCTATCCCTGGAGTAACTGATCATGGCCTTGTATCAATTGCACGTTGCTGCCCATCTTTAAAAACTCTTTCCTTATGGAACTTGTCCTCTGTAGGGGATAAAGGCCTAACTGAAATAGCCAAAGAGTGTAATCTATTGGAAAAACTCGATCTTTCTCATTGCCCTTTAATTTCAGACAAGGGTTTGATCTCGATAGCTAAAAGCTGTCCTAATCTGACCGTTTTAAGCATCGAATCTTGTCCGAAAATAGGGAACGAGGGTTTGCAAGCAATCGGAAAGTTCAGTCCAAAATTGCGGTCAGTTTCTATTAGAGACTGCCCTCTTGTTGGAGATTCTGGAGTTTCTACTTTACTATCATCTAGTTCTTTGATCCTGACTAAAATCAAGCTTCAAGCTCTAAACATAACTGATTTCTCCCTTGCTGTGATTGGACACTATGGCTTGAGTGTAACAAAGGTGACCCTTGTCAATCTCCAAAATGTCAGTGAGAAAGGATTTTGGGTCATGGGTAATGCTCGGGCCTTAAACAAATTGGTTTCCTTGACAATTTCTTCTTGTCGAGGTATAACTGATTTGAGTCTAGAGGCTTTGGCTAAAGGGTGCTCAAATTTGAAGCACATGTGTCTTAAAAAATGTTGCTTTGTTTCTGATAAAGCCTTAACCGATTTCACCACATCAGCAGGATCACTCGAGAGCTTGCAATTGGAGGAGTGCAACCGAATAACACTTTTAGGAGTTATTGGCTTGCTCTCAAACCGAGCAATGAATTTCAAGTCATTAAGTCTTGTGAAATGTCTAGGAATCAAAGATTCTTGTTTTGAATCAAATCTAGAGCCGATTTCTCCTTGCACTTCCTCTTCTTCTCTTCGATCGTTGTCCATAAGAAACTGCCCTGGGTTTGGAAATGTAAGCCTTTCTATGATAGGGAAGTCATGTCCTAAGATTCAGCATGTTCATCTAAACGGGCTTTTTGGTATTACGGATTCTGAGCTGGTTCCCTTTTTTGAGAACTGTCGAGGACTGGTTGATGTGAATCTTAACGGGTGTTTGAATTTGACAGATGAATCTGTTCTGTCTTTAGCTAAACTACATGGGGGAACTCTTGAGATGCTGAATCTAGCCGGTTGTTGGAAAATTACCAATTTGTCCTTGGCAGTTATAGCCGAGTACTGTTTGTTACTCAATGAGCTAGATGTTTCAAAATGTGGGGTCACTGATTCTGGCCTTGCTCTTCTCTCTTGTGCAGACCAAATCGCCCTTAGAGTTCTTTCTTTGTCAGGTTGTTCTCAACTTACAAATAAGAGCTTGTCGGTTTTGAAAAGATTGGGGGAGAATCTGGTTGGTTTGAATCTTAAAAACTGTGGTTCGATTAGTAGTGGGTCCATTGAGGCTCTGTTCGAGAGCTTGTGGAGATGCGACATCCTCGTCTAAGCGGATATAAAGATCATTCAACTTGGTTTTTTGGGTCTTTTAAGGAGAGTGGGGATTAAAATGGTGTTACTTGTTCAGTGGCTTTGGTTGTTTTTCAAGGGGGACGTAAATGGCTGATTTTTTCATTTACTTGTTTTTACAAGCATTCCTTGATGGTATATAGGTTGGAAAGCTTGCTTGTTCTGCTGTTTAATTTTCCTCGAGAATTCCGTTACCAAGTCCTGGTTCTAGGTTTGACCTTTTTCCCCTGTGTTTTGTCTGGATGAACGATCTGTTATATTCTTAATGTTTTACCTTATCAATATGTCCAGCCTTCTGAAAGTGTTAATTTGAGGGCCTACTAACTAGTATTGACTATTGAGTCTGTAAAAGGGTCCCCATATGGTTCAGGTTCTGTTTTTAAACCTATTGTGATATGCTGCGACAACCTTGTTGCCGGCTTACTCTTTTTTTTTTCCCCAAAGATCAGGTTGGGGCGTGTCTCTGGCTTACTTGCTTAGAGATTGTGCTCTGTAATATGATCTATTTACTTACATCATATCAGAATGAATAAAGCTCAACAACATCTATTTTGTCCAAGAAGAACGAAATAAAGGAAACAAAATACAAACAAAGAAAGCCTACAAGCAAACTAACCAAAATACAGCCAAAATACAAACAAACAAACAAAATACAGCCAGTCCAACAAACCACTACTCGGGAGAAGCCTGAAGCTCAGAAGCAGAAAGCCTACAACCACGCGCTAACAAGAGAAAAAACTAAGACAAAACAAAAACAAAGAAAGGTCAAAGCTAAACCCACTACAAGCAAACTAGCCAAAACCGGATCTAAGAAATCATCTTAAGGGAGCAAAAAAAAGACCGAAGGAAACCAAAGCCACCACCACCGAATTCAGAAAAAAGTGTTAGAAAATAGAACTCAAATAAATAAAAATAGAACAAGTGTAAAAAAATTGCAGAAAAAATTAGATAATATTAAACTTGAATATTTGCAACATATATAGCAACATCGAAATAAATTATAAAGCTGCCAACTACATCTCTTAAATCAAGTAAAAATAAGATTGAAAGTTAAAGACTAATACAACTAATGATCAATTATATCACAAACCAGAAAAATATAGCTTCTTCTGCAACAAAGCATACTACAAAAGCAATTCATTATGTTGTTAAAGAGTAGAAGGGACAAACCCGATCCAAACATGGTTATTGATTTCAAAAACTTGATCAGTACAACCAAAACAATGGATAATGAGTGATAGAAGTAAATATCCAACCATCACACACAAAAATAACTTTTGACTTATTTTATAAGCAAACAGACAAATTGCAGCTATTGATTACGTCGACCTATCGAGTACTTCGACCTTTCGACCCGTTGAGTACGTCAGGCAATCGACCTCTTTGAGTGCCTTGAGCAATCGAGCCAATGAGTACGTCGACCCATCAAGCATCGAGCCGTCGACCCAAAACATGCAGTTTCTAACAATCCTCCTTGATTGGTTTGGGAATCACTTTTAGCCTTCCATGTTTGAGTTTGAAGATCCATTTGACTCTAATCACATTTTGTTGTTTTGGCCTCTCAACCAACTTCCAAGTCTGATTTTTCTCAATCATGGCCATCTCCTCTTTCATTGCATTTTTTTGAATGCTCATCCAGTAAAGCTTCATTGAATGTCATTGGTTCAGAAACAACAATGTTGCACTTTTGATAGACATCATCAAGTGATTTGAATCTTTGGACACTTAGTGATACCTTAAGAGGTCTGCACACATCAAAGTGAATTAGCTCAAGCTTCTCCATGACCCTTGTACCTTGAATTTTTGAAAACTTCTTCTTTTTTCCAAGTTGACAACCTTCACAAACTTCAGGTTGAGGTTGAACAGAAAGCATGTCTTTTGTAAGACCTTTTGAGTTTAGCTTCTTGATAGACTTGAGATCAAAATGGCCAAAATGTTTGTGCTCTGTCCAAGCATCTACTTCTCTACATGACAATGCTTGATGTCTCTAATCTACAATGAAGCAATTTTGCTAAATTGGTACTTTGACCACTTTATTTAGCTGAGCATCATGAATAATACAATGAGCTCATCTAAACATTAGAGTGTATCCATACTTCATCATCTTCCCTACACTCAGCAAATTCCGATTGATGTCAGGCACATATAACACATTGGCTACATGACTGATTCCACCATTGGTTTGTATAGCAACAATTCCTTTGCCATGAGCTCGAATTGTTTCTCCATTTCCCACTATTATGTTGGTTAAAAAATTCTTATCTATTATCTCAAATAGACCAAGATCATGTGAAATGTGGTTAGAAAATCCACTCTCACTCCATTCTTTCTTGGACTCAAAATTTGAGTGAGCCATGAACAAGTATTCTTCTTATTCTGCTACACTTGCTTGCTGAGATGAGAGTCTAGCTTTAGAAGACTTTCTCTTGCAGTTTTTATCCACATGCCCAAGCATCTTACAGATTGAGCATTCAACCTTGTTCTTGCTCCAACAAAACTTCTTAGTATGACCCTTTTTCTTACAACAAAACTTTTTGCTTCGTGTTGTCACACTAGACCCTTGAGCTGCTTGTCTGATTTTCTTTCTTCCAAGGCTTTTTGTGCTTAGCTAATAGAGAACCTTTAGACATGACACTTGCTTTATTCGAATGTCTCTTCTCATTAGCTTACACATACCCCATTAACTCACAAAGAGTGAGAGTAGATAAATCTTTGATGGCAGAGATATTAACACCTTGTTTACTATCTCTGACTCAGATATATCATCACAAAGTATCCTCATTTGGCTGAAAACTTCATTCATCTTTTCTATATAAGCTTACACTAGTTCATCTTTTTTCATCCTTAGAACTTAGAAATTTCTCCTAGCAACTAAGAGATTAACTGCATGAACTCTCTTGGTGTCATGAAACTCAGATTTGAGTGTTTCCCATGCTATCTTAGTATTTTTTTACACCAAGAATTCTAGTATAGATTTTATTAGAAATGACTGCCTGGATGATAGTCATGACTCTAAAATTTTTCTATTTTCTCTCCTTATCTGCCTTCGATTAATTCACTTTGAGGTTAGCATCCTCGACAAGTGGATCTTACCATTCTTCAACAGCTTCTCATAGATCAAATGCAATCAGGTAGTTTTATATTGTTTCACTCCAAATATGATACTTCTTCCCATTAAATACTGGTGGTGAAGGCAAACTTACTTGATTTGGATTCGACATAGTTTGATTATGGTGAAACAAAACTTAAGAGGGTTTGACATGAAGAATCTAGGCTTACACTGATTCTCTTTAAGATTGAGGCTCTAATATCATGTTAGAAAACAGAACTCAAATAAATGAGAACAGAGGAAGTGTAAAAAACTGTAGAAAAAACCAGATTGAATTAAACTTGAATGTTTACAACATAAATAACAACATATCAAAACAAATTACAAGGCTACCAATTGTATCTCTTAAATCAAGTAAAAACAAAATTGAAAGCTAAAGATTAATACAACTAATGATATTACATCACAAACCACAAAAGTATGGCTTCTACAGTAGCATATTGTATAAGCAATTCATCATGCTGTCAAAGAGTCCAATAGACAAACCTGATCTAAACATAGTTGTTGAGTTCAAAAACTTGATCAGTACAATCAAAACAATAAATAATGAGTGATGGAAATAAAGATCCGACCATCACACACAAAAATAATGACTTATTCTACAAGCAACAAATAAACTGCAACCGTCGAGTATGTCGACTCGTTGACCCATCGACCATCGACCTATCGAGTATTCCAACCCTTTGAGTACTTTAGCCCTTAGACCTGTCTAGTACGTCGAGCAATCGAACTCTTTGAGTGCATTGAGTAATCGAGCCAATGAGTACGTCGACCTATCGAACATCTAGTTGTCGACCCAAAACAAGCGGTTTCTAACAAAAACAACCTACAAGAAACCAACCACAAGAGAAGAAGGCAGCAGCCCTACAAACCAACAAATCAGCAAACTGAGAAAAATACCAACGAACCAACGGCAGAGGAAAATAAAAACAGTCCTCATCCTATACCTTCCACCACAAATCCAAAATCTCCAACAACAAAACCCTAGCACCCCCATTAACACATGCCTAGATCTCAGAAACAAAAGTGAAGAACTCAGAAGCAAAATCCAGAAAGAGAGCCATCCATATTAACCAATCCCAACAGCTTCAAAACTCCTCTCTACCGAAGAAACGTCCAACCCACCATCAAAACCAGAACGTGCAACAAAAGCAGCTAGGGAATCAGTTCCTAATATCAAACGCAATAGAGAAGGGGGCTTAGAGAGACCCAACCATTTTCTGGGCACATCTCCACAGCGATATTAGAGGCAACCCAATCAGTCGCCTGAGTAGCTGATCTTCTGACCAGGCCTCTAACAATCAAAGAAATAAATCAAATCACGGAAGGTTTTTAAGGTGTCCGTCCTCCATCCTCCAGTCACTCCAAGACATCAGTTTCACAATTTTGTCCATAAACCAAAGTTGCATCCCCTTCAAAGGTCACATTTGTAAAAGCCCTTTTCAATAGCCAACCTAAACCCCTCTATTAAGGCCATCGCTTCCACAACCCAGACAGAGGATGCAAACGCAAACAATCTAGACCCCGCCACTGATCACCACCCTAAAACTCGCCATCCCACTACCAGGAGCAACCGCAACATCACAATTAACCTTCACAAATCCTAAATTAGGGGGGGACCAAGATATAAGTATATTCTCACAAACATTCTTATCCTATTAAAGACCAAAGAATGGACTTGTTATTCACAAACTCATCCACCCGCAAATTAATAATCTCAATACTTTCACTACAGTCTAATTGGGCTCCCTCAATCACCGCTTTGCACCGAAACTTCCAGGTAGACCAACAAGAGTAGGCAAAGTAAGTAACCAAACTCGCATCATTTAGAAAGCCCTCTGAACTCAAACAATTCAAGATTCAACTATCAATAGTCCCTCTGAACTAAAACAATTCAAAATTCACCTATCAAAAGTCCCTCTGAACTAAAACAATTCAAAATTCACCTATCAAAAGTACTATCAATCTATTTTTTAATCTTCAAACCCGAGGATCCCCCAAACTAGACACAGAGAGACCACTCACAGAGGATAATAGCATGCTCCACCGTCTCTTCAGCAACATTACATAAGGGACAAATCAAAGAAAGGGAACACTTCCTTTTCCAAAGTTGAGCCTTTGTACCCTAGGCACCCAAACAAGCCTTCCAAAGAAAAGATCCGATCTTTTAGTGTAGCAGGTTCATTCCAGATCCAATTCCAAACTTTTTGGCTTATATATAACTCTTGAGACCGAAGGTTTTTTACTAGCAGCTATAGTATGTTTCTTTTTAATGCTCCTATAACCAGACTTCACCGTATATGTTCCCTCATTTCTCAATGGCCACATTAGCTTATCAAACTCAGAACACTAAGGATAGAAATATAATTTATAGCATGTTTAACATCTTCATAAACAGAATCATTAAGGGTCTCCACTCTCCACCTCTTATCTTTAAAATCAATAAGCTCATAAACCTTCAAAGGATCTCCCACTAGCTTCTCACACGAACTCACAAGAGGCTCAAAATTTTTTAAAGGTACCTTGCCTGTCCTCCCAAATATCAACTGCCTTCCCACAACCAATCCTCCAAACCAACTCATTTTATATTGCATCCCTCCCCACCCAAACACTCACCCAAGCCCACGAAGCTTTCGCCCTCTTCCTAGCCTCCCAAGGATTATCCAGATGAAAATAGAGCCTTTTTAACACTTCAGCCCACAGCGCATTAGGACTATTAGATAACCTCCGGAATTGTTTAGCTAGTAATGCTCTATTGAAGTCCCCAAGATCCTTAAAATTCATCCCTCCATCTCACTTAGCCTTAGTAAGCCTTTCCCAACTGATCCAATGAATCCTTCTCTCATCATTAACCAACCCCTACCAAAACTTAGCTATACCCCATTAATCTCGTTACAAAGCTTTTTAGAAAGACTGAAACTGGACATTACATAATTATAGATAGCGAGAGCCACAGTTCTAATCAAAACCTTTTTTCCCCCACTATAACGAAACTCGTGCTTCCAAGACTTCAGCTCAGAGATAATATACTCCTTAATATAAGCAAACACCTCGTATTTCGATTTACCCCAAAGAGTCTGAATCCCCAAATAAGTCCTAAAGTTATCGATGCAATGACCTAACGCCACACAACACTCCTAAATAAGACCCATCAAAGCTCTACAATTCTGCTTTTTAGCTTCAATAAAAAACAGCGAGACAACTGCAAAGAACAAATGAGACAAGATAGGACAATGCCTCCCCAGTTTTAGCCCTCTTATTTCTCCCAACAAAATAGCTTTTTCCATCCTCCTAGATAAGACATATGCCACCAAAAGGAACAGATAGGGCGAAATAGGATCGCCCTGCCTTAGCCCCCTTGAAGGAACAAAACTACAAAACTTTTTCCTATCGAGAACCAGAGAGTAAGACCCAGTGGACACACACTCTAAAATCCATTGAACCCATTTACTAGCAAATACCATTTTAATCATAACTGCCTCAAGAAAGTCCCACTCCACCCTATCATAAGCTTTATTTATATCCCATCTTGAGAGGCAGCTCAAATTTCTTCCATTTCTTCTTAAGTCTCAAATGATGAAAAACCTTTTGTGCCATAATGATATTATCCTGGATTTGCCTCTTAGGAACAAAAGCACCCTTGGTTTTGAGAAATAAGAACCTCCAAAAAAGGCTTTAACCTATTAACAATGATTTTAGAGCCGATTTTGTAACCATATGAGCACAAGCTAATAGGCCTAAATTGAGAAACAAACTCTGGCCCTTTAACCTTAGGAGCAGGAATGATGTCAGTATGGTTCAATTCCTGTGACATTTTTCCATGCTTAAAGAAATCCTTGACTGCCTTAGAAACAACTTCCTTGGTAGTCTTCCAGTATGTTTGATAGAAGAAGCCATTAAACCGTCTGGACCAGGAGCTTTATAAGGACCCATTTGGAAAACAACCGCTTTAATTTCTTGGTCCGTAACCATACCAGTAAAAATTGTCATTGATCTCCTTCCCAACCACACTAGGAACACAATCCAACACATTGCCTCAATCCCTATCACCACCAGAGAGAAACAACTTTTCGTAAAACTTCTTAAATTCACCTTCTATTTGAGAAGACTTGTCCATCCAATTCCCCAGAGAGTCTTTCAACCTCAACACCTTATTTCTTTGCTTCTTATTCTAAACAGTTTGGTGAAAAAACCTAGTACTTTTATCTCCATAGGCTAGCCAATTCACCCTAGCCTTTTTGCTCTTCTCTCACCCAAGCCTCCTCGATCTTGGATAAAATGGATTTAGTTTCTATTCTGTTCTCAACAGTAGGAGTATCATTTTGAAGCACAGCTAACTCTCTGCCCAACTCTTCAATCATTTTCTTGTTATTCACAGAACACTTCTTACTCCACTTCAAAAGCTTATTTCTGCACCTTTTGAGTTTTTGGACTCACTGGAAAGCATAGGACTCAAGGAAAACCTCCTGCCAGCCTTCAGAAACAATCCCTTCACACTGCTCATGAGAAGTCCACATGATTTCAAATTCGAATAGTTTTGGCGTTTTATCCTGATACCCCAAGTCAACCAAAATGGGAGTTTGTTTTGGGGGTTTGGCTTTTTTTTTTTTTGAAGGGTTTCATTTGGATCAACTTTTCTAATCCAGTTTGAGCTCAAAATTCAGCTTGGACTCAATCATTTTGAGTTTGCATCTACAAAATCTAACCAAAAATTAGGCCCACACGCCACAGGTATCATCTTTATGAGACCATACGGTCGTTTTTAGCATGCTATCCATGTGATCACAAGTGGATTCTTTGATTAATAAGATATGGTGTTTATGCAATAGAATACCTTAGGAATCAAGCGAAGGTACGAAACTTGTTCTGTTCTACAGTTTGTCCAAATAGCGTACATGAGATCATACTTACTAAGTATTACTTAATTAAGTGCTTAATCTATTACAGAACAGGCAAATAAGAAAGAACCAAGAAAATAAAGACCAAAGAAACAAGCTAATAGTAGAAGTTTTTTATTTTATTTTATTTATTTTCTGATCAAAGCAGGTTCCCCTGCTATCCCAAAGACACTGACAAAATTTATTACTGAGCCAACCCATCTCATCCACAAGGTCACTCGAACCTGAAACCTCCCGGCCCATGGTAGTAATACAAGTCAACAAATAGATTTATATGTACATATATAACACCGAAGATTCTTCGTTCTTGCATCACTCATACAATCCAAGGTGACCTTCATTGTAGCCCGATTATCTTAGTCAATTAGTGTTTTGAGTTATTATTATTTTTTCTCTCCATTAAACTTGACATACACCGAAAACTACGGGGGCAATAAAGCACAAGTAAAGCATATAGATTTTCCCACAAGAACGGCTTGTCTGTGCGATATTTACGACTTTGTCCTGACAAGGAATGGCTTTTAGAGTGCCAGCCTGCTCCGGTGACTTGCATCACATCCAGAGAAGTGGATCAGCAAGTCATGGTTCTAAATAGACCAGAATCCACCATACCTTCCTTTGGTTTCAATATGATATCTTCTAGCTTCACACATAGGTTCTTGTAAAACTGTAAGAACCGCCAAATCCAGCACATCATCTCAATGAGAAGAAGAAAACATCCTCATATTTTCTTGGTCCATTTTGAAACTAGTAGAGAGTTTTACCTTGTGATATTCAAGAGTTTCTCCAGCAGCCTTACGACAATCGACCATGAAAAGAGATGATGCAACTTCATATACCTATAAACAATATCCAAGAAAAGAAAAGAAAAAAAAATGGTATAGATGTCATTAGTATTTTGAGATCTTTTAACATCATATCATATTTTTATCTAGTGTTACCTCGATAACAACTGCAAATTGTCCACCCTTGTTTGCGGAGGTTCCTTCCAGTCTCGTCTACAAGGAAATTTTTAATGAATAGGTGAGAAAGGATTTAAGAGACTCAAATAGTTGCTCAGTTTTTTGAAAAATTTGTGGTGTCTTAAACTACACATAGATAGACTACATTTTAGAACTGTTTTGAATTAATCAAAAAACTAAATGAAGCACTTTGTCAAGTTCGATTTTCAAAATGGTGCAAGAAACCAAACAAATCAGCTTTGCAGCTCTCCACTACTTTTCAGCAGGTTCATAGTGACTCTAAAAGACAGAACAAAAAAAAATTTGAAAAATGAAATCCTGTTTCAGTGTCAGGTGCCCAATTGAAGGATACTTTGAAAAGATAAGATTATATTTTTAAAGTAGTTCACATGCAGCAGACCTTGTATTGGCGTGTATGGGCCTTTAGACTCATTGACTCTGCTACGGCTTCAATTGTTGACATTATAACATGGGGTGGTTCACGGGAAACAAAGCGTGTTTGCCGCTTTATATAATCCTGCCACAGAGATAAATTAATTTAAAGTGAGAAAGAGATTTAGACAGGGAAAGAGTTTTTAAGAAGTTTCACATCTGATAACTAAAGCTAAATGAGAAATAATCACACAGCACAAAAAGAATACACAATTTAAGATTGAGGTTCCAAGTCTTGGCCTAATGAAGCTAATCAGAAAGCCCATGCTAATAAACTCATATGCTCTCTCATTTATGCAACTTTTTCGTTATAAACCCTAGAAAACTTTGCTTGCTGGTGAATGCATTAAAATAGGTGTCAAAACCTCATAAGCAAACAATATTCATTCAAAATATTTAAAGTGCCACAGAAGTCAGAACGAATAGGCAAGGGCGACATATTAACCAAGTCAAACTAATTATAGTAAAATCTGATACTACCATATGAAAACACAGATGTTGGTAGGACATATTAATAAGCTCGTGGAAGTCTAAACTAAATCAAATATCATATCTATTAGGTAGGTATCAACGACGGAAGACAGATGAAGGCTATCATACTTGACGCCTGTCAAATAGAGCTGATAGATTCAATCCTTGAGATAAGGTAATCATCTCAAATGCATTCATTATCAAAGGACCACCCTCTTTATCTGCTGTTGACTGCTCAGCAGCATATTTCTCCTGCTATATAGGACAAGTACCAACTTCAGAAACAAAGAAGCTTAGCAAATAAATATTCTGGAGAATAAAGACAATTTTATTTTTTCTCTCTTTCTTTTGAGAACAAAAATCATGACAAGTTTAACATCCTAATACACAGAAAAATAACCTCGTACAGCCAGAAAAGGAAATTTGTTAACAAGCAACCAACCATAGAGAGGGAAATAGAAACAATAGCGCACCTCAATGTCCTCAAAAACAGCACGGACATCATCCAAATTTACATCCTGAGTTTCCCTAAGTTTGGCAGGGATGTAGTTTTTCCGAAACCATGGATCTTTTCTGATTTCTTGAATTTGAATGCGCTGCATGGACCCAGAAATAAGACTTCAACAAAGAATTCATACCTAGCTTAGCACTTCAAGTATGTGTACATACAAAGAATTTAGTAAGAGACACTTATGTAACATGCCCCTTAACAAATCATATATTTGGAATTACCTAAACTAAGTGAAACTGAATATAAAAGCAACATCTAGGCCCCAAGGTCTAGAAAAGCATTGGAACTGAAGGTATAATACCTAGAGTCATAGCCATGTAGTGATTCAAGTCATCAAGAAGCCATTTGGAATTTATTCACATCTAAAGAGAGGTAAACAATTATAATAAAGGACAAGTTGATAGACAAGCATCTGAATGTGGGGAACATCATATATGTTTGCTGTTTTGTAATTGGATACAAGCAAATTAAGTAAGATACTCACAGTTTTAGGGTTGGGATCAAGAATCTTTTGTATTAGTGACTTTGCCCCAGGAGAGAACCAAATGGGACAAGAAAACTCTGCTGCAGTTATCTACATATAAAAAAGAAGATAAGTCAGAAGCTCATCATCATAGTTTCCAAGTGACCACACAAATCTATCCATATTCGACCCACTCAGAGATAATCCACATTTTCACATGCGTACATTAGAGACAGAGACAGGATAAAATATTGGAAACTTTGGCATGTTAACATGAGGAGAAAATCTACAATAAAATGGAAGGGCAGAAAAGAATAGAGGGACAGTGTTCATAAAGGAAAGACTGTATGTATACCATTCTTTCATGAAAATTTCAACAACCAAAGATACCACCAAAATAGTGGGGCTGGGGGAGGGAGAGAGAGAGAGAGAAGGGGGGTGAATCACTAATTTTTTTCATGAACAGAACAATTATTAAAATAAACAAAATTGTGTTTATGGGTGAGAGATAAAGACAATGCATTCATAAACGTACTTCCATATCAATAATTTACAATTAAGGGCAGGGGGGATATATATATACATATTTATAGTCTACACTTCTTGAAAGAAGAATGAACTTAGCAGAACTTGTGTACAGGGTAAGAATGGTCTGTCTCATGAAAATGAAGGTGGTAAGCCATTATAAATGCGGAGAAGATGAAATTTGTTATGTACCTGGTTTGCGAAGGAACTATTATACCATTATAAAATTAGCAACACTACTCTATTAAAATTATAAAAGGAAAGTGATGGTAACTTACTTTTTTGTATAGAGTGGGAAGATCTATAACTGAAAATGGCAGATACCCAGCCATTAGAACATAGAGAATGACTCCACATGACCATATGTCAGCAGCTGCACCATCATAACCCTCACCCAGAAGCACCTGCAAGGAATGATCTGGCATGTCATGATTTAAAATACATGAGAAAACAAAGGAAAAAGCATGAGGCTATGGCCCATGACATCTTTTGGTATCGAACATCCTATTTGCCAAAATCATGGAGATTAAATTTCCCTGTATGTTAAAAGTACGATGTAGGAAAGCATGAAGACCATATAGATGGTGTATAAGCCTGAAGTGCTGCCGGAGAATATACCTCGGGGGCAACATAATTTGGAGTCCCACATGTGGTGTGAAGAAGACCAACTCCCTGCTCATGGGTACAAGTAAAAGAAGACGTAAGGGCAAAGAGGGAGAAAATGTAAAGTATTTATAAATAAAGTAGACTTTTTGTTATCAAACAGAGATTGATGATTCATACTTGACCCGGCAGTGCGCTGAGTCCAAAGTCAGAAACCTTCAGATTTCCGAAGGCATCAAGAAGAAGGTTTTCAGGCTGCACGGAACAAGGAATTAGGGAAAAAAGAATGATAAATTAATCAAGGCTATAACACAAACACAATTTCTAGAACAAAACAATTATGTTCTCTATATTACTATGCACCTTTAGATCTCTGTGGTACACGCCCTTACAGTGACAATGGGCAACTGCATCAACAAGCTGTTGGAAGTATTTTTGAGCCTCTGCTTCACGAAGCTTCCCTTGGTGAACCTGTATATAAGATCATCAAACAGAAAAATGCCTCGCATGAAAATAAAAAAATTCCAAGGAAACAAGCATGAAAATATAGTATTGAAAAGTAAAAACCTTACAATCTTATCATATAGCTCTCCTCCAGTAACAAACTCTAGTATTATATATATCTTTGTCCGGCTGGCCAATACCTAGAAATTAGAAAGAGGAAGTCAAGAGAAAGAACCTGCATCATCTATGATGCCAATAGCAGTAGCACAGCAGCAAAATATAGCTGTCGTAGAAGTTATAAGGTATGGAATAAAGAGCATAAACATACCTCATACAATCTAACAATGTTTGGATGCCCGACAATCTTCATTATGGATATCTCTCTCTTAATCTGGAATAAAACTCCAAGGAACAAATAAAGCATTACATGAATAAGGAAGCAACAACAGATTCGACATAGATGGCTGAAAGGAAAATAATTGGGTCAATAAATTTAAATTCTTCATCCGATTTATGAAAGGAGAAAAATTTCTTCACCTGATCAACCATTCTGTGCTTGAGAATGGTGCTTTTGGCCAAAACTTTCATGGCCACGCTCTCCCCTGTCTCTGTGTTTTGTGCGTACTTAACCTTGGCAAATGTTCCTTCCCCAATCGTACGCCCAACCTCATACTTTCCAACCTTTCTAGTGTGCCTCTTCATTATCACATTTTCCAGAAACAACACCAGACTTTACTTTACTCTTAATCAAGGAAACGCCAAGTAGTTAAAACTCTAGCAAGACAAAGAAGAAACTCAATTCAGTATAAATTCTCAATTATACAGCATAAATGTCAAAATGAACACTGGGTTCCATTCCTATAATAAAAATATTCCAATTTTTTGGGAAATCATTTCAGCTAGTCAATTTTGCAGCATATGATTTCAATACGTACGAGAAACCATCAAAACACCAAGCTCGATAGCAATTTCATCAACAAATCCTAAGCCTCAGTTTGGAGGCTGAGAATCCAAGTAGAAAACGTAGCAGAAAAAATCGTGAAGATTCTGCACCAGAAGCTCCATCTTTTTCCGTTTCGCGTCATCCATGACAAGCACAACAAACTCATTCCGAAATTAAGAGGAAAATGCGAGATAACTTACTGCAAACGTAATCATACCTTAATTCAACGAGGATTGCAAGCATATGGCGGCGAATGGAAACGCAGATTGGCGGAGCTCCGACGGTTAACAGCGGCGTGGATTCGTGTCGCCAGCTCCACCGCAAGAAAGAGAGAGAAAAAAGGCTGCTATGCTAATATTTAGATAGCTAATTGATTTATTACTTAAAAAAATAAATAAATAACAACAATAATAATATCGGATCTAAGAATACGAGATTTACGGATAACTAATTTAATTATTTAAATAAATGAAGTTCCACGTTGACTCCACGACCACAAATCCAACTTATGTAATTAACAATTTTGTCTGTAAAATTTAATAAGATATCGATCTCACCTTGTAGCTAAACAGGTAGTAAATCTATAAGAAAAGTAAAACATAAAAAGGTAAATATCTATGATAAACTAATCTATATTTTCTGATATAATAATATATCTGATTACATCATGTACACTAAAAATAGAAGTCTTGAGCGTACCATATTAAGATCTTACTAAGCGAGCACTAGTTTTGGAATATGTTTACTATTGCGAAATGATTGAAGTATAAATTTAATATAAACTTAAAAGTTATTAATTACAAGCAAAATAATAATAGGAATAACAACAACGAACACTAATTAAAGGGACATTTATGCAAGAAAAGATGCACATTCATAGATATAAAATAAAAGAAGAGGAAAGCTCATCATATATGTGTCATCAAATTTACATGTATAGAGTTTAATCATTATGGCAAATTAAACAGGCAACCACCTATCCCTTTATTTATTAACGTGTCATTACTACCATCATGTTAAGAACCCTTAATTGTTTCATGCAAGACGACCTGATCCTCTACTCATTCATTTCACTTCTAACTTGATCATCTACTTACTTCTACTACCACAAAAGCTCTCCATTTAGTTCTTCTTTCTAATTTGCTTATATTTATCGCACTCCATCTGTAAAGTTCTCCTTGTTCGCTTCATTCTGATGGCAATCCTTTCATTTCTCTACTACAATAAAAAGGAGTAAAATTCTCTTAAGAATTATTTCAAGGTTGTTCCTTTAATCCGTAGCAAGAGTTGAGTAAGATTCTTTCTTGGTTAGATCTTGATTTGGTTATTTTACTTCTTGTCTCTTAATTATGTAAATTCTAATTTTAGATTCTCATGACCTCTGTTGAATTGGATCTATGATTTTGGGATCAAGTTAACTGAAATGATGAGTTAGTATTTTCGATCTTTCATTCTAGTGGGCTTTACCAATGTAAAACTCTCAATATAATTAATTTATGCTAAAATGGTAAAATCCATAATCAATAATAGAGATAAGTTATAAAACATTAGATTTCAAGCATGTGCTTGTGGGATAATAGAGATTGGTGGCTAATAGAAAGATCAACAAAGGTCTTTCATAAGCAAAATGAAATAGGTTAATAGAAAGATCAACAAAGGTCTTTCATAAGCAAAATGAAATAGGTTAATCTTCTAAACTAAATTATAGAACAAACCCAACACCAATGGTCTACAAGTACCACCCTTAATGACTTAACCAAAAAAAAGAATAAATATAGATATATGGGCATATCTTTGTATATAAATATATATGTGTATATATGAGGTAATATAAGTTTACTATATATATATATGGGACATATAAGTTAGTTATTTTATTTGTAATGATAACCCTGCTAACGTATTGGTCTATTCTGTTTAACTATCAAACTATGTTAACTCGGTGGTAACAAATAAATGACTAATGTATGAAGGTGTTAGGGATATACATAGGAAACTTAGTGAAGTGAGGTTATGTCAAGTAGTTGCCAAGATTTCCTAAATTTTGAACAGTTAATTAAGATTTGAATGAGTTAAAGATTATTGAATAACATAAAATACTAAACACTTCTTACTTACTATAAGTCAAGATCATTAAGTAAGTTAAAACATAAATGTAGTATATATATGGTCATCGATTCAAAATTTTTAAATTTATTCAATATTATTTACTAAAATTTATGTTACGAGCAATACTATAGAAGTAAGTTTTTATTAAGATAAATTCATATTTGGATATGATAATGGCTAACATTATGTCTAAAGAATCCCCAACTAAATAACCCACACAGAAAAGCTTGGACATCATGTAAGTACAAACCTCACATATAACGTGGAACTTGTTTTCGAAACTTAATGAGTTGTTGCTGATGATTGCAAAATTGTTCATGTTGCTTAATTGATTTAGCCGTCATGAATTGATTTACTGTTATGAGTGTTAAATTTATTATAGTTGCTACTTCATAAATTCTTGAACAACATATATACTTATGGAAATCATGTAGGTTTTACCTCATATTTCATTTTAAGAAATCAAGAGATATAAGAATATAAAAAGAATTAATAAATAATAGTTAAGTGTCATATCAACTTTTCTAAGAAATGGCTTAGGCCCAATGATGAGAAAATTATTTTAAGTTATACTAACACATGCCAAGGCATGCAAGGATCATGAATAAGTTCAGACAGGGTTACTCCTCTATCTTTTCATTGGTCGAGCGCATATCTGGTATGTACACAAGGGCCAAAGAAAGAAAAGGTAAGAAAGTATAAGGAAGATTAAGATCGAAACATGTAACGAGGTTTGTATGTTAAATAAGTTTAAGATTGTTAAATGATACATATTTCATACTAAAGGTGTATGTTCATCAAGTCAATTAGATTTTGACCTAATGGGGTAAATACTTTTTGTGATACTATTTTTATGCATATATAATTAAGATATTATTTATTATCATTAATAAAAGTCAATTATTATTTATCATATATATTAATTTTGTTGACATTAATATTATATTTTATAAATGCATATCATGATAAAATCTAGTATCGTGAGTTATGCACTCTCAAGACCATGATAGAGATCATGTTAGTCGAGACTTAAGTAGCTAAAAATTCTAAAGATACAAATGGTTCATTTCATAAGATCTCGAGAATAGACATAGATTGATCCGGATAAAAGATCATATAGTTCATTACTTAATTGTTAGGGTAACCGATCTCATAATCAATGATGTTAGTAAGACATCATGATGATTGTATGGGCGCTTAATAGAAATTAAGGGTGTTGAATATAACTCTTAGATAATTCTTAATGGTAATTAATACTGATTGTTAATAAGAATTATCTAATAATTATTTTGTATGTGATCCTCAGACTTGAGACCTCATGGTTTCGTAAGTATAAGACTTCATGCTTTGACATAATTCCAATCAACCCTAGCCATGTGTGAACCCCGTTGGGCATTAAGTATTGAGCGAGAAGGTTGTGAGTGGTCAAGAGAAAATCTTTCGCTTCCGTGTTTGAAAAAAGTCTTATAGATTATATACTTTATTAAATAAGAAATCTATATAGAGTAGTATGGTATGAAATAAGTTTTTGTAAATCTATTATCAATATTGAATAAACATATAATGGTCAATATGATTTTTCTATTAGGGTTTAATAGTTAAACCATGCTCTAGAACAAATCGATATATTGGCAATATGTAAGAATTGTTATTATAAGTATGCTATAATCACAACAGATTCTTTTGGAAAATAGTATTTTTCATCTCTCATATAGTCTTGACACTTTTCTAAAAGTCAATTTTGACTTGAGAGTTTAAAGTTATTTAGTTATGAGATAATTAGGTTAATTGTTTAATTTAAAATATTATTTTAAACTAAATGAATTCAATTTAGAATTAAATATAATCATAAAGGTGTTTATGAAATCTTCCTACCGGTGTGATTTAGAACCTAATCGGTCACACACATAAGGTTGATAGTAACTCAGGTAAAGTTTCATTAGAGAAAAGGAAAAAATGGACCAAAATCATTTTAAGAATAAAATGGTAATTTGACTTATAGTTTAACTATAAGAATAAAATGATCATTATTAATTTATTGTCATGCAGTTTTGGCAGTACAACTAAGTGAGATGTTGAATTAATTAAAAATTAATAAGTTACATATGAAATTTTATTTAATTATAAAAGTGTCATAAAGTTTCATATTAATAATGAGATATTAAATGGTTAATGAGCTAGATTATTAATTAGATTTTTATGGACTATATTAATCAAATAGTTGATTAAATATATGTGGGTTATATCTATTAGGGTGGCCGACCATAATATGGGTTTGACCCAATTTTATCTTTTAAGAGTTTTAAAATAAAAAGTAACTTAAAGTTATAAGAGTTTTAAGGAAACTAGGAAACCTAATGTGATTAGGGAAAAATAACCTAGTTGTGCTTATAAATACACCCTAAGGCCTTGGCTGAATACATCAAGTTTTTTAAGCCTCCTTAGCCGAAAATTACATAGGAGAAAAAAAGTCTTTCTCTTTTCCCTTTCCTCGAAACTTAACCATATGAAACGAATCGTGTGGTAAGTTAGAGGGTGAATATGTGAGCGTCTCCCCATCTTAATAAGAAAAATTTTATAATTAAGAAGAAAGATATTCATTTTCTATAAATCTTGATTTAATTTGATGGGATTTATTGTACTTTCTGTAAAAAGATTATATGCACTATAATTATTGTATGATCGATATTGCTATAAAATATACATGCTAGCATATGATTTAAATAAATTTCAAATATTACTTTTATTGCGTTTATCTTTTATTTGTATGCCTATGTTTTCTAACACATACGTCATATACATCCATGTCTATAACTATTTTGTGTGCAATGTATATGTTTATTGGGTGAAAATTCATATCTTATATTTTATATTATAGGTACTAAGGGTAAGCAACTCATCTAGTTATCCTAATAGATTTGTTAAGAGGGTGAGATGTTTTATTATTATTTAATATTATATTTGAATTATTAATTTAAATTAATTTTAAAATATTTTAAATTAAAAATAATATTAAAATAGAAATTCTAATAGAATTCTATAAATATATACTATTTTAATTATTTTAAAAGAAAAAAAAAAGAGGGAGGGGAATGAAAAAAAGAAGAGTTTACCTAAAAGAAAATTTTGTCATCTTTTCGTGCTCACATACATCTTAGTATATTGAGAATCGATTTAAAAAATTGTGGTATAAATCTTAACAGTCGATTTATATAGATTAAAATATGATTCATCAATCTAATATTTAAAATTAATTTATATATATATAAAATATCACTAACAATTTTTAAAAAAAATTTATTACATACAAAAATCAACAATTATTTCTACCGTAATTTTTTAAACCAGATTTACAACCATATTAACTTTGAATTATAATAATTTACATATATAAATGATGTAGTGCATATATTGTGATGGAGTGAACTACATTGCCTTTTTATTTAGAGTGCCAGAGTTCTTCTTCTTTTTTTTCTTTTTTTTTCTTTTTAATTGGATGATTGGACCGGGTAGGAATAAGGACCGACTCCTCTTTGTCATCAGACTCTAGACAAAAGTCTAACCTGGCCAATCAAAAAACAAGAACAGAAAATGAAAAGAAGAGAAAAATGACTAGGTAATAGTTGTTCGTTCATCCCTTGCATCTATCTTTCTTTGTTAAAAAAATAACAAAACATAATTATTGTAATTATAACATGTAGAAAATGGCTATAAAACGACAAAAGTACCCACGAACAATTAGCACCGTTGAATATAAAAAATCCTTTCGAGTACGGCTCAGAAATATCTAGGCTAGCTCAATGAGGCACGTGAGATAAATAGAATCATAGAATAAATATTAAACAGGCCCACTTATAATTTCAAGTGGCAACATTGTAAATCTAAAAGATCGTATAGGGGTTGTGTACTCATCGAACAAGATTGGATTTGATAAAAATGAAGGGATCATTTTGTTACTAAGAATGTATTTATATAAAAAGGAAGGTTAATCGATTTTATTTTATTTTTATTATTTGATTTATTATTATTTAATTTAAAAAATTAATTTTGTTTTTTAAAATATTGAAAATATGGAATAATAATAATTGATTAGGAAATAGTGATTAAAAGATGAGAATAAATAAAATTTGATTAAAAGTTATCTTATCTTTTCTTTACTAAAAATACGGAAAACAAAATTTTTTAAATGAGGTTCCTCCGTTGTATCCCGAGCAAAGACATTTTTTGTCATTTTCTTTTCTTTTTCCTTCTTTTTTTTTTCAACTTCCTTTTTCCTCTTATGTTCACATCAAGTGCTTCTTCAATCGATTTCTTTTCTTCATATCTTGGAGGTTGGCTTCTCTCCACTAGATCAAATACTATTCATTCTTTTTCGATATCACTCTAGTTTGCTAGCTCTGATCTAGAATGTATTCTTCTTCTCTTAGATCTACAATATATCCTTCCAGGATTTGTAATGTTAGATATGCTCAATTAGGGTTAGATAAAATTGTGATTAGGATTAGCTGAAAAATATCATTATAAGTGGTAAATAAAATCGATAAAAGTTAGTTGAAATTGTGATTGTTGCAAATTTTTAGTATTTTTTTTAATTGCATTGAGTTTATATTTTTGGTATACCAACTAAAAATATCATGTTTCACAATATTTTTCATAGCTCGCCTAAGAACTCAAAAGAAAAGAGAACTGAATGTACCTATCACATCTTCTATTTACGGTTGTATGATTTTTTTACTTATAATTTAAGATGTGTTTCTAAGAAATATGTACAAGATTGATAAATATCAAGAGCAAAAGGAGATCTAGGGATATTAAATATTCCTTAGATTTTTTTGGTAGTAGGAAGCATATGAAGACTTTGATTCAAGGAAGCAATGAAGCTATGAAGATGGTTTATCTCTTAACTACAGATGATGGGTTGATGGACGTCTACAAGTAATTCAAGGAAGACAATGTTTAGTTTGAGTTTGTGAAGGAGATGTCAAGAGGAAATCATCTGTAACTAGTTATGGATAGCTTTTTATCGTCAAGAATATTTTTTAATATTGGCAGTAAGATTAGTTTTTAATATCCATTACTTTTTTTTTTTGGTACTTGGACTTAATAGGTTTTCAAACTTTTTTTTGGATGCTTTGTAAATATTGCAAATTTCAGTTGCTGATATCAAGTTATCATGACTCTTTCTATAGTTTCCTCTATTCAAAATGATGATTTGTCGTCCATGTGTTGATTTTGACTTTCTTCTTTTTAACTATTGTATCAAGATATTCAAAAATATATCAATATCAACATTCAATCATAAAAGTAATCAATATCAATATCATATGCTAGTTTACTCTAAGGGCGAATGCCTCATCAACTCATAGAGTAAACTAGTAGTTATGATATTTTATAAGTCGAAGACCTTTTCGACCCGCAGAGTACACTAGAACTTATGATACTCTACGGGTCGAAAGCTCCATCCACTCATAGAGTAACTAGAAGTTATGATACTCTACGAGTCAAAGGGGCCTTCGACATGTAGAGTAAATTAACATCTAATATTGATATTGATTACTTTTACGATTGAATGTTGATATTGATATTATTTTTTTAATACAATAAAGGATTTTCCAACCAAATTCCATCCACCGGAATCGCCGTCACACTTAATCCATGACCATGAGGATACTCATGGAAATGTAAATGTTGTGTTATTCGATTCAAAACGTTGTATTGTTGGAAATTAGAATTTAGAAAGTGTAGACTTGTACTGTTGTTGTGTAACTTGTACTGTTGGATATTCCATTTGGATGATATTGAGTTGATGCCTTGATGGATTATGAATTTATAATATATTTGAAAGTTGTTTTAATTATTATATTAAAATAAAATTATACTTTTTAGTTGTTACAATATCAAGTTTTCATTAAATATGAAGGTAAGATTTTCGATCAAATTGGTGAAAAACTGATTCGGTTACATAGCGGATAACAAGTATACGAAGGAGAAGGAGAAGAAGAGAAAGACTACAATTTGATCGTGGTTGGGTGCAAAATGAAAATTGGAATTTCCTTTTTTATTAGGGATATAATCGTCAGGTTGATAATATATTAGAGATATCACTGTAAAAAAAATTCCTTTCTGAAAATTAGTTTTCCTACCAAACATCGGAATCAATAAAAATGGAACTTCTCATTCTCAGACACAACCAAATGATGGAATAAGAATATAATCATTCCAACTCATTACTTGACATTCTCATTCACACTCATTCCAACCTATTAATCCCACCATTTCTAAACAACCAAACGACCCCCTAGAGTTTTCCAAATGTAATTGAATGAAGAATTTTTCAACCGTGATCAAACTACATGATGTTGAAAATGTGGTTCGAAATCTCGCAGTGGAAGCGATTGAATTGGTACCAGTGTATAACAAAAATTTTCTAAAAAACTTTTTAGTGATCCTTTATATGTATATAAATTAATCTTGTATCCATACGAATATGTCATACCTTAGCCTTATGCGAATCGATCGTTGAGACTCATACCACAATCTTCCAGTTCGATCATCAACATAATAGGACGTGTGGACACGTAGAGATGACTAGGTTCTCTTTTTTTTTTTCTCTCAGAAAAGAACCTCTACTAAATAATTAGAATGAGATATATTTATAGGACTTCATTACATATTTTAATTAATTTAAACTTTAAATTAATTGAATTGATAATTAAATCATGATAAGATGATAATCAGATGATATTTTTGATATGGTTAAATCTTTTCAAATCTAATTTAAAATAGAGTTTTATCTATTTTAAATCATATCATCTATTTAATGATATATTTGATATGATCAAATATTTTTAAATCTAATCTAAAATAAAATCATATTTATTTTAAATCATATCATCATTTTGATAATATATTTGATTTAGTCAAATTTATTCAAATCTTATTAAAATAGAATCTCATCTATTTTAAATCAAATACATATATTATTTAAAGTTTAAATTAGTTTCTCAAACAAATCTAAATTTTATTTACCTAATCTTAATATTAAATTACATCTTTTAATTAATTATTTCTTTAATTAATTTATTAACATTAATTATCTCATAATTACAAATTTGCTCCAGAAAACTATTTTCTTGCAAATAAGTCATTTTTCAACATTTGTCATTTTTACCCTATACAATATTTTATAGAGGTGACCTGAAGACCATAGACCTATAATTTCAAGCTCCTATAAATTAGATTATTAATCAAACTCTTTAATCTAATAAATTTAATTTATTAATCTCAATATTATTTCTCTAAAAATATGGGATTGCATTCTTACAATTATAGAACATATTTACTGAGCCATCTCTAGCAGTCCATTGATATTATCATTAGATGCATTCAATCCTTTAAAAAAATTGATTCATAATTAGAGATGGCCAAAATTACCATTTTACCCCTTTGATTATCTTTTTATCCTTAAGTATCATTAATTCACTAGTGAACGATCAATTTATAACTTGATTATAAATTTGAGCTCAAAACCATTAAATTCTAGAATTAACTCTTAAGGGAACCAATATACAATCATGTTCCCGGCCACTTATCCTAATGAATCTCCAAAACAAAAATCTTTAGTCTATTTTAAAACAAACAGTGACGAGTGAATCAAAAGATTTAGTTGATATAAACAGGAGTTAATGACTACTCATGATTCATATTGATTTGCATGTGATCATCTATTGATATAAATTTAATTTTTTATGGCAAACGATATTTTAATAAAGAATTAATTCATATTGGGTCATGTCTTATATAATACAATTGTATAAAGTACTTCCACTAAGATGTATATATACATCAATGATCCGGATCTAGATCACTTGCATTCATCATGCTAGTAGACCGTGCTAGCAATCATTAATTAAAAATTCCATATTTTAATATGTTGCTAATAATTTAATTTATTATCTATAATCTTAATCCTCTCGTACCAATACAAGATTATAGTCACATAAATAAATTTGAAATTTTCTGATATGTATATATATTATTCGATAATAATACATAACAATTATATAGAAAAATGTCATTTTTTTTAATTTCATTAAAATAATATTCATCAAAGGCTTTCAGGGCACCATGCCTAACACATGACTCGTACACTCAACTAAATTTATATTGAATATCTAGATATATAGAAAGATTTAGAGATAAAGTGGGAAGATTTACAAAGAGACCTAAATCACCTCCTTCTAATTTTTCTTTTGAATCATTGACTACCTTCTTATTGTACGAATCATTTATAGGTTCTAGCAGCATGGATCTAGAGGAAGCTATAGAGGAGAATGTTATAAAATCCTTGAGGTCTTACTTACATCCTACTTGTACGGCCATATCATCATGTATTATATTTCTCGCAAATACACCACATCAAGATTTTAAATCGAGAATGATCCAGTTATTACCTACATTTCATGGTTTCGAGAGTGAAAATCCCTACATGCATATTAGGGAATTAGAAGAAGTACTAGCTACTTTTTTAACCGACCTAAAGTTGTAGATTCTATTCGGTTGAAGCTTTTTCCATTCCCTTTAATATATAAAGTAAAAAGTTAGTTATACTCTTTAAGGTCTAGATCTATTGGTAACTGGGGGAGAGATGATATAAGCATTTTTCAATAAATACTTGCCACATCATAAGACTAATGGATTGAAAAGATAAATTTTGATATTTTCTTAGAAGGATAGTGAAATATTTTACCAAGTTTGGGAGAAATTCAAAGAATCATTAAATTTATGCCTTCACCATGGGTACGAAAATTGGCACTTGGTGAGTTATTTTTATATGAGATCACAATTATAAAGCGATAATTTATTGAGATGATATGTAATGGAGAGTCCTTCCAAAAAGATTTGTAAAAAGTTATGGAATATCTAAAGGACTTAGCCGAAAAGGCACATACATAGATTGGGTCAAGTGCTATTAATAGCACAAATAGTATGACCATATTTTATCATTTGAAGGAATAAGATAACCTTAAATCCTAGGTAGAAATCTTAGCAAAAGAATTAGAGGCTTTAAAAACCAAGGATACTAAAGGCACCCAAGAAGTATCTCGATTTGAATCACATGATACTTGTTTATTGTGTGAAGAGGTTTATCACTCACCTCAAGAATGTCCTACTTTGAGTGAGATGCGAGGGGCATATGAGGAGCAATGTAATGCATTAGGAATGTTTAGAAAACTCTACTATCCATATTCTAAAAGTTATAATCTTGGTTGGAAAAAACATCTAATTTTAGTTAGAAATCATATTCCAACCAACTTGCTCAGTCCAAAAATTCTTGGAAGCCCGAGGCGCAACCACCTAGATCTTATCATGTTCCTCAATATAATACACTATAAATTAGAAACTTCTTAAAGAATACATTACAAGCATTTATGAGGGCACACAATACTACTAATAAAAAAATTGAGACTATGCTCTCACAATTAGTGTATGAAAACAAAAGAAATTAAAAGTCATATTACCAAATTAAGTACTTCTCCAATTGTGCAGGAACGGGAAAAATTTCCATTGCAGCCACAATCTAACTCAACGGGGCAACAAATGGCAAGAGAAGTATATACTTCTAGTATACAAAATATCAAAGAGATCAATACCATTCCTATTCGAAGTGGTAAGATTTTGGAAGAATCGATTCTACCGAGTGGTAAGGAAAATACTTCTAAAGAAGAAGGTGAACAACAATATAAGATTTCAGTGCATTTTTCACAAGCTGTTCTTCCTAAGGGGGAAAATATGGAAAAGCAAGGTGATATGTTAGAATATTTAAAACGAGTAGAAATTAACCTTCCTTTGTTATATGTGATTCAACGTGCACCAACTTATGCTAAAATCATCAAGAATTTATGCACGATGAAGAGAAAGCGCCATGTTAAGAGACTACATTCTTGATGGAACAAGTGAGTGTAGTGATCGAGAAAAACATACTGCCAAAATATAAAGATTCAGAGTGTGCTACTATAAGACGTAATATTAGGACACACAAAGTTCGTCAAGCTTTAACAGACATAGGAGTAAGTGTTAATCTTATACCTTATTCGAATTACTTGTGATTAAGGCTTGGAGAAATTAAACCAACATATGTGGTTTTATAATTGGTTGATCGTTCAATCAAAAAACCAAGGGGAATAATAGAAAATATTTTTATTCAAATTACCCTATTGATTTTTTGGTTTTATATATAATATGTGGTTGATAAAGATTTTAAGATTTCACGGTAGCTATTTTCTTACTATTTCTAATACTATTTGGGAATATAACTCTGGAGGTGAATATTTTTTATGTAGGAAAACAGCCGCAAAAAGAATATGAATGTTATCATACATATATGATAGATACTCTCATACCGGAGGAATGAGTTGAAGAGATAAATTTGTTTCTTTAGAATATCTCATTCGTGATTCTAATTTTGAAAATTTGCTTTATTCTGATAACATTGTTAAAGTTTTTACTATTTCTGATGAGTTATTGGATAAAGGAAAAAAAGTGGCAACCTTACTTTGAGGAGTTACCAGTCGAGAGAAAGAATCTAAAGCCATCCAGTATGGAGACTCAAAATGTCAATATAGCTTTGCTTCCTAAAGGACTCAAACATGCATTTCTAGGATAAGGTTTTATCATTCCTTTCATACTTTTTTATTTTTTCGTTTTCTTTCCTTATTTATTTCCTCTTGTTGTTCATTTTATTTAACTTAGTTTAATTTAGTTATAGTTTTCTTTTGTTTATTTTAGTTTTTGAGACATTGAGGACATTATCTGATTTAGGTTGAGGGTGGTGGCATATTCATACAGTATTATATTCGATGGCATTTCTTATTTGAATAAGTTTGTAGCCGGGTATAAGTTTGATTTAAAATTATTATTTTGCATCTCGGGAATATATCAAAATGATTTGTTTAAGTAACTTTTTCTATTTTAATCATTAAAGAATAACTTCTAAAATCTTTTCAGTAAAATATTAAGTATTGTGATAAGATGGATGACAATGCATCTAGGTAAGAAAATTTTTCCTGTTTAAGCTTGAGAGAGAGATATGAGAAAACAGCTTGTGAACGTACATTTATCCTTTGAATTGGATATAGGTTGTTTATGCCTATCATTACATGGTTTGTGATGCATTCGTTGAAATGATGAAGGATGATATTGGTAAATTCAAAAATCTATGATGTTATTTTATTTTTCAAGCCTTATACAATATTATTATTTTATTATTTATTCATGAGATTTATTTTAATATATGAAAAACAAATATCATAAATATAGTAGAATATCTATATAAGCATAATATAATATTTTTGTGGATAAAAAATATTATATAAAATTAAGGGTGGATAAAAATATCCAATTAATTAAATTAGACATAATTTTAATATGTAGAGGTTATAATTTAAATTTTAGAAAAAGTTAGGAGGGACAATGCTCAATCTTTCTCCCATCATATCCACATGTGGTGTTTATGTATAAATTTTACTATCTTAGAATAGATCACTATCAATGAACATATTTTTTATGATTTATTCTATCTTTTCTCTACTCTCCTAGTCACCCCTCTTTCTCCTAGACTGACATCATACATTTCGGTCTGAGATGCACTCAGACCAAAATGTGAAATTCTGATTGTGAATTTGTATAAATATAAATAAATTGAAATTATTTTTTTATTTATTATTTTCAGTGTGATATATCGGTTAAATTTTCTCGTGTGCTTAAATTTGAGGATTAGTTTTCATCCTCGATTTTCGTTTGTTTTAAGTTGCATGATGTTTTTGGTATGATTAAGATAAATTTTAATTATATAAAGTTAGAAATGTTTAGTAAATCATGCTTTAGATAATTCTTAAAGGTTGATGAGAAGCTTACGTTCTCAGCCCAAATAGTTAATTCCTTGATTGTCGTTCAGACTCAAATAACAATATTATGAGGCATTGGTATATTATAAATGACCAACCTCTTTGTTACTCAATGAAAGAAAAGTTCATTCGGATTACTGAATTGAGATGCCATAAGACACCGACCTCTTTACCAATCAAAGTTAGGAAAAACGTTAAATTCTTGAATTACTAGTTCAAAGGAAATAATAATATTACATGTGGTCACCTTATAGAGATTTTTTAAAATAGAGAGTAGAACTAAAAAATGGTATGATCGAGATGCTGATGAAACGATAAAGATTGATGATCAACACATGAAGTTAGGGTTTCTTTAATTTTTAGTGGTTGCCCTTTTATATTTAAGGAAGTTGCATAAAATACCATGTCAATATTTATATATAGTCTTGATATGAAGTTCTTCAATAATTATTTTTGGGGTAAAATATTTCATGAGAGAACTGTACAAAGCATTGAGAGAGACAACCTTGCGAAGAAGTCTAAGAGCTGCAAGTAGAGAAAAAGCGGCTGTTAGGTGGGACTTACTCAATTTTTTGCTTGCCTTCCAGATAATTAGTCTTAGTTTTGATTTATAGTTAGTTTTTATCACTTAATAATTTTAATGATTTAAAAAAAAAAATTGTAGGTATGGGTGTTTGAAACAATTTCAAGCGTTGGAGAGACTTTTGGGGAGAGTTTAGAGAAAACTTGTAAGTCACAGATCTTAAATTGAGCCATGCATTCGAATAAACCAATGCTCAAGAAAATCATCAAAGTTTTGAAAAACCAAGAGGTTAGTTTTTATTGTGATCAATACTTATTTAATTAACCAACTTATGTAAATTTCTTTTATTAATGTAAGTTAGATTGCATGAAATTTTAGGCCCGTCAAGGAGGGAAGAATGTGATCCTTATATTGACCAATATTGACCCGTTCGATGATGAGGTTGAAGATGACGTCATTGATTATGCGATAGCTTTACTTGATTCCACCACCAAGGATGTAGAATATTCTGAAGAGTCTTCTGTATATATTTTTCAACATGACAAGGACATGCTGGTGGAGGAAGAGGAGGAGGTTGTGATGGAGGAGGAGGAGGAGAAGGTAAATATGGAGGATGAGACACCGACCTTTGATCGAGCATTTCCATCTATACCAATCGTCAATCATGATATATAGTATATGATACAAAGGATGGAAGAGAAGATTGAGACTATTGGTTAAAAGATGGAGCAGAGATTTAGTGAGCTAGAGGAGAGATTTGTTGGTGCAGATCTCTCGGGTGGCCATACTATATAGATCACATAGCATTCATCGTCAGCTTATGATAAATCAAGTCCACACCATTTCTCAGATGATATGGGAGAGGAACCATGTATGAATATTGCTTTATTTAAGAAATTAGTTAAAAGATAACTTTTAAATTTTCCTAAGTCTTATATATTTTATTGTTTGTAAAGGGATGGTTACAGATGATAATGCTTCCTATGAGATGCCAGTTCCACAACGATTTATGATGATAAGGAAGCCTAGTGCTTTTCTCAAGTCTCTATTCATAGATCCATAATAACTCAACTCTCTATTCTTGGATCCAAAATAACTGGAGAAATATAATGTAATAAACATTAATCTATACCGTAAACTAGATAAAGGCACAAAGGGGGTTGCAATGATGTGGAAAACCAATAAAGATTAGTCAATTGTTAAACTTGTGATGGGAATTCAAGTCAACAAGAATTTTTTTAAGATATTAAGATTCTATAAGAAGTGGTTGTAAAGTACAGTAAGTATTTCTCAATTTTAATTAAATATTACAATTACATTTATAGATAATACTTGGAACTTAATTTTAATGAATAGATTGGCAGCATATCAATGAATTTTATTATTGATCTGGATGCGACTAGAAATTTATCATGATTTATTCTATTGCATTAAAATGAAGCCTGTAGCAATAATGAATGATCTCTTCAATGCGACTTTGATTGGAGTGATAAAGGGGCATCGACAAGTAAATGACTCATTGTTCATTAGGTATGCATGAAAATCTGATTTATATAAAAATTGTGTATCTTAGATTATTATTATTATGTCCTAACACAATTGATTTTTGAGTTATAATTACGTAGTGGGAATGACACAATGGCCTGGAAGTCCTGCTTGGGAGAGTATATGTAGTGTGTACATGCTGCTGAACTTAAGAAATATGCATTGGATTGCCTTATTCGTGAACTTAAACACCTGAATTTTATACATTATGGATTCGAGAGTCGATATTCAAGAGGAAACTGAAGTCATACATTTATGTTTGGCATTATGTAAGGTATTACCTCAACTCATCTACTTAATACCCAATTTGAAAAATAAATATTACGAGAGTTTGGAATTATAGAGATTTTGATTTACAGATGATGAAAATATCACAAAATAAGAAAGGAGAAGATTGTGGTGTATACAATTAAGTGTATATAACGGGTCGGGCTTCAGGTCGGATCAAAAAAACCGGCCCATTTTGATAGCTCTACCTACCAGTCCCCCTTCTTTATGGGGTCCTTCTTTGAAAGCTTTATATTTTTGTGAGATTTTTTTTCTTTCTTTTAAGAATTTCTTTTTTTAAAATAATTTTTAGATCTTCAATAATGGTTTTTTCCTTTATTTATCTAAGCTATTCAATCATTTGAAAAAACTTTAATTTTAAAACTTTAGACATATCAATAGCGAGTTTCAAAATGTCATAAAGAAGAATAAAAATAATCTAACACTTATAATGCTTTTGATAAGAAAATTTCGTTGGCTTTTATTATGTGATTTCTGTATTGGATCTTTTGGGTGTTATTTTTAAGTAGTTGATATATGAATTATATAGTTTTTTTATAGGTTTGTTTTAGGCTTAAAGAATTCATTTCTATTTTCCTTTACAAGTTTTAAGATTTAAGATAAAAGGTGATATTTCTACTTAATCATCATTCTTAAAATTTATTTAAAGAGTTTTGAATTATAATTTTTTATCAATCCATATATGTTTTCTCTTATGAATTTAATTGAAAATATATATATATATATATATATATATATATATATATATATATATATATATATATATGCGCGTGCAAATGAATTAGACCCATTAATAAGAAAACAAATTATCTATAACAAAGTAAGAGTAACCCTCACAAATATGAGAGGACCAAAGAGCACACGAATATAGATCATATATCTCTCAGCTTTAAAATAAATCTGACAAACAACATGTAGAAGACTTAGAAAGGTGCAAGGGAATGAAAGTTATGCTTTGGTCAAAGATAAGAGCCCCACAGGGGGGGAGGGGGGGAGGGGGGCTCCATTTGATGATGACAATGTATGTATACATATATATCAATTTATTAGAAGCAAGAAAATGATTCCATATGGAATTTCCTTCACACAAACATGGTATCATATCTTTTCCACACTAGCTAGTGTAGTAATCAAAACTACGATGAAACAATTTCGACCTCAATATCTAGACCGCATTCTTAGCTTCTAATTATAATAATTTACATGTTCCAAATGTATAATACTAATATTAAACATAAATAGGCTTATTTTGTATGCGTTATTTTAAATATATATATGTAAATATGTGGTGATTGAGTCAAATATTTTTTGGGGTGAATAAATAGTCGGAGCGGTCGAATCGTTCGGATTTAATTCAATAATATCATATGACAGTCGGAACGGATTGATTTATTTTAGGATCGATATTAGATCGGATCCATCACAGTCGGATGAAAATCAGATTAAATACCTAATACAATCTTAATAAGATAAATCTGATTCGACTGAATAAAAATAAAATATATCAGATTGGATTGTGATATGATTATTATGGATTATCCCTAAATATATTTATTTTTTATATAATAAATTCTTAAGATAAGTAAATATTATAAAATTATTTTTTATTTTGATTAATAAGTATCAAGTCTTAAATCCTACCAATCCCATTGCAACAACTAGAAAGGTACTATTGTAATATTTTATTATAAATAATTCATAGGGAGTTAGTCTATTTATTACCTATCGAATAAAAACAAAAAAAAACAAAAAAAAAATTAAAAGAAGAGAAAATTGACTAGTTCGATCATATCTCTTTGTTACAAAGAAAAAATAAGAAAAAAAATATTATTATTATAACAAGGGCGACAAAACGACAAAAGTACCCTTATGGACGAACAATTAGCACCGTTGAATATAAAAAATCCATTCGAGTAGGGCCCTCAAATATCTTGGCTAGCCCAATGAGGCCCATGAGATGGCGGAATATCAGGAAGGCCCAATTTTAAATTAGAATGGGTCAAACGTCAATGACTACCCACTAAAAAAAAATTCAGGAGTGGGCTCTACCCAAATTGATATTCACCGTTCGGAAGAGTGGAGCTTATTGGATTGGGCCCCGCAGAAAACTAACGACGGCCACTTATAGTCTTCAGTGGCAAAATTGTAATTATAAAAGGTCTTGTACCTTTCTAAGTGAAACCTGAATGCCAGTGGTTTTATAAATTTTATATTTACGGAAATGGTGTGCGGGATCGGGGATTCAATCGAGACCGTTGAATCTCACATCAATACAATACTGTTAAATTTGCTAAAATTTTAGATTTGGCAATGAATTTTTTAATCGAATGAATTTTTATTTTTTATTTCTTATATTCATATATTTTTTTAAAAATAAATTATTTAATTAAAAAATGGTTTAGTTTAACTTTTTCGTATATTAACTACTACTAAATTTGCTAAAAATTACGAAAAGCCAAACAGCCCTTTAAATCAAACACCTAGAACCCTTGTGCAAGTAACAAAATATCACGTGCCTCATTCAGTAATCTGAGCTGTCCACTTGATTTCCCGTAAGATCAACGGCTCCAATTCGTTCGCACCTTCCTATATAAAATATCACCCATCTCCTCTCGCATCATGTCCACATACTGAAATCAAAATTTTCAGTTCTTTTTCGCGGAATAATTTTTTTAAGTTTAAAGGAAAAAGGAGAGAGAAAAAATCTTTCAAAGAATGCTTCTAAGAAGCGCTTCGAGTCCGATTCTGAATTCACGGATTCCTCACTCGAGAGAATCTTCTCCAGAAACAGAGATTCTGCTGTCGATTCCAAAACTGCGTTCTATTTCGTTCTCTGCATCGCCGAGCTCTTCTTTCACTCCGATCACGGACGTATCGTCCGGGAAGAAGATGACTCGAGCTGTCTCCGAAACCGATCTCTTAGACATTTCGGCAATCAAGAAGAAACCGCATGCCAAAATCCTTGATGGATTTAGGGAGGTGGTAGAGGAGGAGGAGGAGAGAGAAGCGCTCGGATTGAATAATTTGAATTGTATCGCGATGGCGTCGTTTGGTTTAAGGTTGGACGAAGGATGTGAGACTAGAGTCGGAGATGGTGGATCGTTGGGAGTTTCGGTGGAAGGTGGAACCGGCGGCGGCGGTCGCCGGTACTGTATTGGCGGCAGCGGTGGATCTGAAGATGAAGATGATGAAAGCTCGCGGTTTTGGGAATCAAATTATGGAAGTGATGGAACAGATCTGTATTATCAGGCAATGATCATGGCGAATCCTGGAAATTCTATGCTTCTAAGCAATTACGCACGATTCTTGAAAGAGGTAATTTAATTTGTTTGTTTTCCATGAAATTTTTTCTTTTTCTTTCTTTCTCTTTTGCGGTTCATGATTGTGAATTCAATTGTGTTGATTTATTTTTGGGGATCAATTTGATGAAATTAGTTTCGTGGAGATTATGAGAAAGCTGAAGAGTATTGTGGTAGAGCAATACTAGCTAATCCAGGAGATGGAAATGTGTTGTCGATGTACGCGGACTTGATATGGCAAACACATAAGGATGCTTCTAGAGCTGAGAATTACTTTGATCAAGCTGTTAAAGCTTCACCTGAAGACTGTTACGTTCTTGCATCCTATGCTCGGTTTCTTTGGGATGCAGAAGAAGAGGAGGATGAAGAAGAAGTAGTAAAAGTGAAAGAAGAAAGCTCTGAACAGAAATCAACTCCGTTGCCAAGTTTCTTTCATGAAGTAGCTCATCCTCCTCTTCCTCCTATAGCTGCTGCTTCTTAAGTCTCTCTCTCTCTCTCTCTCTCTCTCAGTCTCTTGTATTATAAGGCTTCTGGAATAACTTTCTGACCATGTTCTACGTCTACATTTTTGTTCATAGTTTTATTATTAATCTTTTGCTGAGGGGATAATAGATAGAGTGGAGGTGTTTTTAACATATTATTTACTGGGTTTTCTTTTCTCTTCCTGTGTGTACAATAAAATAAAGAGATGGAATGGAAAATCATTAGATCTGATAGTTTCTCATAAACCTTCAATTCTCTTATTAAATTCAGTGTTAGAAATATAGCTCTGTTGCTTTTTCTAAATAAAATAAAGTATGGAAAAAAAGCAAAAAGATATTTCTTTTTTATTGTGACGATACAATTTTAAGAATAACCGATATAAATATCATTCCCTTTTCTTTTCTTTTTTTTTTTTTTTTTTTTTAATTTCCATTTTATGGGATAGGGATGGAAAATCGGTAGAAAACGTCAATAAGAGTTTGATTTAAAGGGGGAGAAATTTGAGTGAAATTATGTTTACTAGATTAATTAATTTTAAATATATATATTAATTTTATATTTTTATATTATATATTATATTAATTATGTATAATTGAGATTTATATGTATATCATAAATATTATCTACTTCAAAAATTATCTTAAGTAATTACCGACGTTAAATGAAAAAGAGGTATTTCCCATTTTTTCCTTATGAGAGAGAAAACATCATAAGGCCATGTTTGATTTAAGGAAATCATGAAGAGGATGACCGTGAAGTCGGAGACAATAAAGATGCTGAAGTAGAAGACGGAGAAGTTTAAGAACAAGATCGCGGATTTCTTCCAAAAAAAAAGATAGCAAAGATCTGCCCTAAATTGTGAAACTGAAGATGATTTCTTCAGAGCCTTTAAGGTTGAGCTTTTGATGGAAATGGAAAGCAAGAGAGAGAAAAATAGGACAAGAATTTGATGAAATGAACTGAATGCATGAAAAAAGAGGGCAATGATCAATTGTGAAATACTAAAAGAAGATTTCCTGAGCGTACAAGAAAGGGAAATCGCGAATAGAAAGACCCTGAGGTTGAAAGATGATGAATGTGATGAATTAGAAGATTGAGAAGATGAAAAATAACATTGTGGATTTCTTCG
The DNA here is from genome assembly GCA_027186245.1 of Coriaria nepalensis. Lineage (NCBI taxonomy): Eukaryota > Viridiplantae > Streptophyta > Magnoliopsida > Cucurbitales > Coriariaceae > Coriaria > Coriaria nepalensis. The sequence goes on along the minus strand of CP114484.1, from coordinate 3,275,767 downwards.
AAAAGATGAAAAGAAAGATGGCGAAGATTTACCATAAATTGGGAAAAATATGAGAGCTCTTAATGCCCAGTTTTTGATGGAAATGGAAATCGAGAGAAAATGAGGGAAAAAATCTTCTCATGAAATATAAGATGGAGTCACCAGAGTGGATATCCATCTTTTCAATAAAATCATCGAAGTTAAACTCCCAAGTTGAGCCAATGTTGTTGTATCTGTCTGAAAGAGTAAGCCCAAATTGAATAATCTTCATGCTATTTACGTTGAACCGTAAATCTTCGAGGCACACCAAATTTGTAGCCGTCCTAGCCGTAATGCAAAGAAAGCTCAAAAACTCCGTGTCAAAACTGATCAGGTTAAATGCATGGAGATAGCGGTGGATTTTGACCATCTCTTCGTCCAAGTTTTTAGCCCAAACCCTCTGGATGGAAGAACTCATGATTGATAGCAGAGAACTAAAATTGACAAAAATAAAAATAAAAAAGTGACGGCGGTGATTATACATTAGGATTAGTTCTTAATGGAAGTGAGGATGTTAAGTTGCCAATTTGAAATTTGTAGCTTTTGCGAAGAGTAGCATATGGATTGAGGTTGCCTAGGGGAAAACTATAATGAACCTCCAGGTTTTGAAACAATTATAATAAATAAACTCTATTTTTATAATTATAATGAACAACTTATTTAAAACTTTAATAATAATAAATTTTATGACATTGGTAAATAAGTTCAAAATTTCACAACGAAAATGATTATTTACTGCTAGCGTATAACAAAAATTAAAAAAATAAACTCTTACCAATTCTTTGTATGTATATAAATTAATTATATATTTATACGAAAAGATCATATATTTATCTATACGAATCAATCGTCAAGAATCATATCACAATCTCTCAGGTCGATTCTCAACACAATAGGACGTGTGTGGGCACGTAAAGATGACAAAGTTTTTTTTTTCTTTTCTCTTAGAAAAATCTCTTTAGAAAAAATTTTATTTGAATTATTAGAATAAAATATATTTATAGGACTACATTACAATTTTCATTTAATATTATTTTTAATTTAAATTTTTTAAATTAATTGAATTGATGATTCAATCATAATATTAAATGATAAGATAATTATTAGATTACATCTTTGATATGATCAAATCTTTTCAAATCTTTATTAAAATAGAATTTTATCTATTTTGAATCATATCATATCTTTTAATAATATATTTAATTTAATCAAATTTTATTTAAAATAAAATCACATTTATTTTAAATTAGATCATATCTTATTTGTAAATTAGTTTCTCAAATCAATTTAAATTTAACTTACCTAATCTTAATATTAAATTAATATCTCATATCAATTTAATATTATATATAACATATCTAATTCAAAATCAAATATATTATTATTTAATAAATGAATTTCGAAATTCATGATTTAAATACATTTTTAACTAATTAATTCTTTAATTAAATAATTAATACTAATTATCTCAAAATTATAAATTTACCATAAAAAACCATTTTCTTACAAATGAGTTATTTTTCAACCTTTATCTTTCTTACCATATATAGAGACTATATGGGGACTATGAACCTAAAGTGGAGTAAACAAAATATCTTAATTAAATAATATTAAAATAATATTTTACTATTTTAACTAAAATTATTAATTTTTTTATTTAAAATATAACAATTTTAAATCATTTGATAAAATAAAAAATTAGCCTCCAAACACATAAAATTCATAATGTTTTTAGCCTTTAGTCCAAGAATTTACCGAGTAAAAGTTACCATTTTTTTCATTTACAAGCGTAGTAATAATTAAGTAATTAACCATTGCATTAGAATCCGATAGATCCTTTGGTTTTCAAACAACAAACATCATCAATTTGCACGATTTATTACAGAGATCCACTTGACATGAACTAACACTCCGAGAGAGAGAGAGAGTAGAGGCGGAGAGAGAGTCCAAAATACACAAACTCCAACACCACCGTTAGAGAGAGAGAGAGAGAGAGATGGATAGGGAGAGAAAGAGAAGAAATGACAGTGAAGTGATATGAATGCCAGACAGACATGAAATTGACGTTTCAGATTCTAAATGTCAGAAACGACAGTGCCGAGTGTTTTTGATTGATGATGATCAGGTCAGACCTTGCCCAGCGGCCAAGCCCAGCTCAACCTAGCCCAGCCGTATTTTCCACTTTCTCAAATTTCTTCTTTTCTTGTCCTGCCAAGCTACCAACGAACAAATTAAAGAAGAAGAGAGAAGAAAGTAAAAGAAAGTGAATTAATGCCAGCTTGTGGTCTATGAAAACTTTGATAGTTTGATCATCACCGCCCGGCCAGATCCCTAAGAAAGCTACCAAAATGGAGACACACATTCACTGACAAATATTTACTTGTTTTAGAGCCTTTCTTCCCTCTTTTTTATCTTAAATTGTTGCTACTCATGTCTGCGTGAGTTTGTCTACATATTTATTTTTCTATATGTACGTACGATAGTTCACTTAACTACAGTAGACTAGTTGGGAATGTAATTCCCACCGCTTTGGCATTATGTATATATAATATATATATACATAGAGGGTTTCTCAATTATCTTAATACCAAGTTATTTTAATGATATAAAATTACTATTTATACATATATTTAAGATTTATCGATCTAATATAGAAATTATACATCCATTTACATATATGTATGCATTTATTGTTATCTTAATTTTTGTTACCATTTGTTCTACTTGCATGTGGCAGCAAATGTCCCTCGTCATGAAAGGGAATGCTATATACATATATACAAAGAAGTGATTGGCAGCTTAGGCTTTTAGTTATTGTTCTTGCTCATGTATATTATACCATGTTCTAATCTAGATTGAGGAATTTTTACATGTATTCAATACATTTCCGAGTTTGGGCTATTTAAGTAATCGTAATTTGGTGTTAGTTGAAGGAAGCTATTGGTGGATTTAGTAGAAGATCATGGTAGAATCAGAGGCGGAATTTCCAACTTCAAACTCCCTTAAAATATGCTTGAACCTCTCCAATTTAATATCTTTTAACCAACTTTATTAATGTCATTTCAATTATTAGTAATCTATGAACCTACTCATAAACTAATCCGACTACACAACTAGGTAGAATAGTTGACATATGAAGAATCTGTTGGAATAAATTCCCGATTACTAGATTCAAAACACGGAACGGAATTAAAGAAAATGTAAATAAGTGTATTTGAATTTGTCATAATGTACAAAAAAAAAAAAAAAAAGGATTTAATATATTAAATAGTCTGTTTTGAATTATACCTTGCTTTGTATTTTTGATCTTTTTTCTTGACAGTTTTCAATGACATAAGAAGTTAAGATTATTGAGTAGAGAAGGGACCGATTAATACAATAACCATTTAGATACCCTGGGCTGAGGCTTAACCTAATGTCTACACTGCTAAGGAAGACTTGATCTCCGCTCTTCGCCCTCTGTTCTATTCTCCGTTCTCGCCCTTTGTTCTCCATCCTACACTATGCAGTTCTAGCATTGCCACCGCCCTTCGTCCGATGCTGTCTCTATCTCTTGCTCCACATCACAAGATGGAATCCTAGGCAGAAAAGCACATGCTGTCCTCACTTTCTCTCTCTAGACATGGAAAGAAGGAAAGAATAGAGAGGGAGAGAGAGATGTAGTGCCTCGATTTGGATATCAGACCATCTGCCCTGAGGTGGTACGGATCAGGGTGGATCGGCCCGATCCGATCAAAACTGGTTGATGCTTGCATGCAACAAGTCAAATCGGGTTAGATTCGGTCTGTTGCACAATCCTACCACCTATCATATATGTTAAGAAAATCGAGAAATCGAAATAGATCATATATATCAACCAATTTTTTTAAAAATTCAGAAATATTACGCCTAATAACAGTCCAATTAAAACAAATCTACCGAAATGTGACACATTTCAATATATTTGTGTCTCTTTTATTGAGTCTAGGATAATCAATGTAAACGTTAGAGTTTCTCAATCAATTAAAGCTTTTGGACCAAAAAGAAAAAAGTACTTAAAGATTTTTGGTTTTTTTTTTTTTTTCATTTCAGTTAATAAACAAATTTTATATTTGCTTACCCCAAAATAATGTTCCTATTGGGTGGCTAATCAAAATTAAATTAAACCTTTTTATTTTTATTTTTATTTTCTACCAGCTGATTATACACAAATGGAAGGGGGATTTTAACAAAAAATTCAGTTTATCTCAGAATTATTACAAACAGGAGTGGAAATTTTGTTCTTCTTAGATTTTATTTTGATAGGAATTTTACACTCCAAAGCTTGACTGGATCAACTAAAGATACAGCTTTAGCTAATTGGGTATCACTTTAAGTCAATTGCTCGTTAAAATCATATCTAGTTGCTTCAATACCTGGAAAAGCACTATATTGTGGTAGCTTCATCTTTAGTTAGTGCTTCTGTTGAAGTGATTCTCATTTGAATGCGAAAACATGAGGATGCCAGGAGCCACCATAGTGGTCCTGAATTCTCTTTTTCACACAGCTCATGTATATGGTCAGTCTCTTAATTATGAGTTTCGCGCAGTCCTACTCTACGCTCTTAGACAGGAAAAAAAAAAATTTCTTAGATTTTTGCTATTGAGAAAAAAATCTAGGAAACAACTTTTGATTTGTTTTCCCTGCTCAGTTGAATTATTAGCTAGGCTAGATTATCTTCTTCTTTTTTTTTTTTCTTTTTTTCGTAAGTGATGAGAAGGAGAAATTCTTGCATAAGTATAAATCTTATATTATTCTTCTTAGTCTGACAAATAAAATCATATCACGTGTAAATGACTGTCAAATAATACGATTTCAAAAGTCAAAATACAAAAATGGTGTATGAGTCATACTCTTAAGATAATCTCTCGATGGAGGGAGGAGGCAGTCCATTTACATTTTTAGTATCTAAAAGTAAGGTATGGATCATATAATTAAAGAGAAATTATGTGAAACAAAGTAGTAAAACATCAATTTTATAATATCACATACAATAATACATTAATCTTACAGTTATTTGAGCCAATACGGTTAAAGATTTGGTCATTAATAACTTAATATACCCGGATACCCTTAATATGGTCAGACATTACAACATATACTTAGACTAGAAGATTCTAGTAGTTGAGATTAAGTCACAACATCTTTTGACGGATCAAAACTCATTATATTGATGTGCCTTAATCTTAAGAGTTAAAGTATTCTACAATATCATGTGCAAATGAGAATGACTCGACCTTAACCTTGTGGGATTTATAGGTTAATAAGCTTATTTTTTTCTCTAGCCCTAGTACCGCCAACCCAATTACTTTCAAAAGCCCCATCTTGCATGACACATGTCCTATGAGAATATTTTCACAAAACAAGCTGTATGTTTATGGATTTTGAAGACAAAGTTGGTCTATATATGCTATGCATTGCTTTTCATTGTTGGTTTTGATAAAAGATTTGAATGAATAAAGTGTGTAGGAACTAGGAACCCTTTACCGAATCGATTTCTGTCGGATTCTATCTATTCTTTATGTTTGGTTTCCAAGAGATTGAGGAAGACAAAAATACGTGTATAACTAACTGAATCGAATGAGGATCTGATGCTAATTGTTGGGTATGATTGAATTTAGAGAATATGTCATTAGGTCTTGTGATCGAAATTATGAGGGTTAAAGGTATTCATTGCAATAAGTAATAATATGCTTCCTATTTTCTGCAAGGATTCGTATAGTTTGAGAGATATTGTTCCTACTTTTAGTATTTTTCATTCGTATACTTAAATATTCTAATCAGCTTAAATACTTAAAGTTTTTAGGAGTTTGATTAAAATTTTAAACAAGATTAATTTATTACAAAGAAGTGCTAACTTGATGTCTATGAATCAATTAAAGTTACTATTAATTTCAGTTGCTTATATTTTTAATGAATAATTAAGATATTGACGTTTGATAAGCTGGATATTTATTGTTGAATTCTCTCTTATAAGTTTGAGCTTTTAGAATTACTAGATATTTAACATGTTAATTAGCATAGCAGAAATCTCATGTAAAATGTCAAATTTGCAATTACATCTTTCTCAAGAGTTCCACCTCTTATACGATTCATTTGTTAATTATTATTAACTAGTTAAAATTTAATCACCTAAGTTTAATTGATATGTTGATTAGCAAGTGAAGATTGTTGAGAGTATCACCGCATATCGGAATTCTAAGTCTCAAAAATCTAGTATATAAGATAACCCAATTAGTGGGGTAATGTATCAGTCTGTTCGAGGTCATTGTAATTCTTACTGTACCCAATGCTTGAGAGCCATTATTTACCTAATTAGTATGGCCCAACCACATAAGCCATTTGATATCGTTGATGTAGTTTTTCATCTGACCAAATTGACCTTGGCATAATGTAGTGTGATAGCAATTGATGCGGGATTGCTAGAAATACTAAACGCATTTCAATAAGAAATCAGACTTTTGAATAACTTAACTGTTGAAGTGAGCCAAATGCTTATATATTTAACTTTTCTTGGATTTATCAATCTACTGAACATGTGCGTGAAATAAAGAAAACAAATGAAAGCAAGTGATCGGGTGTATTGATGCTCAAAAGACAAACAATAATATTACTCAAGTGTTAGAGCTTAAGAAGTGATTATACAGGAACTAATCCTTAAGTGAATTCGTAAGCACTAAACTATAGATGAATACAAGCTTAATGAGAAGCTTTGAAAAGTAAATTCCATGGTGGGAAGAGATCTTTGTAGTGCTGAGACTTTAACTTGAAAATAAAAACTTCAGTTTCCTTTTATGGCCGACTTCTTCAGACATGCCAGCCGACTGGACCATCCTAAACACAATATTGGCTGACAAAGTGGATTGTCTCTCCATTTATTTCAAAAATTGTCTGATTTTCTATCATTTACTAGCCGTTCGCAACAACATCCTACACTCTTTTGATGCTTGAATCGAAAGTCCTCCTACATTCGGCCGCATCCCTATTTTCGAGTTAAACCACTAACTATCGCATGTCAATATTCTCTTTCTTATTGATCCGTATGCCTTACAGGTCACACATCTCCAACCATTGAATCCGCTACGCCATCAATCCTTATTGATGTCCCTGCTATGTCTGATTCTGGAAATAGAAAGTCTGGTCGATTCTACCTCACGTCCACATGTCAGAACACTAGTTTTGGCGTCAACGGATGTAAAGATGGAAAAGAGAAATTATTATATGGATATGGTGTATGATCATATGGCGCACAAAACTCAAGCACAATCACAAATATCATTTTTATTTATCACATTATTCATTATATAATGTTTATGATTTTTATCTATCACATTATTCATTATTATATGGATATGGTGTCTGATCATATGGCGCACAAAATTCAATCACAATCACAAATATTATTTCTATCTATCACATTATTCATCATATAATGTTTATGATTGTGATCAGAATTAGTGTGCTATATGATCATATACCATATACGTACAAGAATTTTTCTTTCAAGCACGGATAAGATAAAAAAAGTAGATATTATGAATACTGAAGTAATTATTTTAATTTTACCATGAAAACAGAAAAATATGATAGGCTTAAATAAAGGAGCTGTAGCTTACATAGGCAAATTGCACATAAGCAACTGCGGATTAATATAGATACAACCAAATTAAATGGACAGTGATAGATTTATTGTAACAGCACAATAATAAGCATTATAATCATCATCATTTGCTGAGAAGTGAAGCCCTTGGCCTTCGATGTTTCTCTGAGCCCTGCAAAAAGAAAATAAATGAAACCAAAGACGAATGGAAATCAGTCATGCAATCAAAGTAAGTCATATAATGAACTGTGACTGCCAAAAAAAAAACAACAACATTTTTTGTTTCTTTGGCTAAAAGATGATTCAGACATGAAATCAATAAGCTTTCCTCCATTTGTTTTAGGATTCAAATTCAAAACACTCACGTGTAATTCTGCTGATAAAGGTTTTTTAAAAAGGAAAAAATAAATAAATAAATAAATAAAAGTTATAATAAAGAAAAGAAATGCAAACATTATCCAGCTTCACTTGACTGTTGGTCTCCAACATTAATCCGAAATGAATATGAGGGAAGTGTGCCCACTGCAAGGTAAGAAGCAAAAATAAATAAGAACTAAAACCATTAATAAACAAATTAACTTCCATGAAAAATCAATGATATGGGGAAGAAAAAAAAAAAACACCCTAAAAATGAATGTGATGTTGTAATATTCGTGTGTATACATTTTTGGCAGCAGCGCTGAATGCTTCCCTGTGGCTTATGTCTGGATTATTGGCCTTGATCCTTTGGATTTCCTCTCTGCGTTGAAATTAATTAGATATTATTTAATTAATTTGAAAATAAATTTTAAAAAATAAATAACTAAATAAAATGCAGCAATGTCAGCTAATTAACCGATGGAAATTGTTATGTTACTTTATGAATTGGTTGTATGCAGAAGGTACCCTCTGCCTCTTCTCGGGAGCTGAACAAAATCAACACACATGTAAGTAATTACTTTATACCTTTCATTATTTAATAACATTAGTGCAAGTTATGAAAACACTAAAATGAAAAGAAGAAGAAGAAGGAGGTATAAATAAAATTAATCTGTTCATGATTTACGTCGATTCACAACTCTCTCCTCAGTATAATGTGCGGTGGGTGCAGCTCGCATTGCCATCTTGTTGTTGCTTTTGGATGAAGAACTTGAATCGATCCGATAATTCTCCGGTCCGGTACCATATAAGTTGAAGTTGGGTACCTATTTAATTTAATAATTTCAGAGAATAGAATAGAAATTTATTATAAACAAATATACATAACTAAAATGTTCATGAGTGATGATTATGTAACAAGATTGTTAGAAAATTATGAGACTCGTGTACTAAACTTTAATTTTCAAGTAATTACGTGGAAAAGGGTACATATTATAGTTTTAATATGTTTATTTAATGGAAAAGGGTATGTATCTGATATCGCTTGAAAATAAATAAAAAAAAGAGGGAAAAGAAGAGAAGAAACAGTGTTATAGGTTGCAGTCTGTAGAAGACATGTGAGCTAATATGAATAGAGAGAAAAGACACAGAGATCTAGAGAGAGAAAGAGAGGAAGGCAATTAATGACAGAGAATTGAAAAGATGTTTCATGGAAGATTGGAAAAAAGGAGCTGCAGCATGCAGTGAAATGACAGATTCAGTTACAGAAGAAGTGGAATCATAAAAGACCCAGATCGAACATTTTTTATAAAAATAAAGAGATCTTTCTTTAAATTCTTAAACATCTAGTTCTAATGAAATCCCAGATGATTGTTTCGTTGTGTTTCCGCAGTAGAAGACAAATCTATTGAAAAGAAATGATTAAACTCTAAAGAACCCTAACAAGTAACAACCGTTTACTTCAAAATGGTCGAGGTACTATGCTAAAACGTATAAATTATATTATGTACTTTAAAAAGCGGCTCAAGAAAAATAAAACACAGAGAAAATGTTTCAGGAAGGGTACAGTTCCTGACTTCTTTAATGGCGGCTTATAGGTAGATAGCTAGGGTTTTCACTTTTCAGCGCTGTAATTTATAACCAACAACTTCACACAGAGATTAGTAATAATGCATTATTTTGTTTTTCTTTTATAGAATCCTAGCAAGTGTTCAGATGAGGCTATGAAAAGAGAGAAATATTTATTAAAAAAGATTACAGCTAAAGAGGGGGAAAAAAAAAACTCTCTAAAAATAAGGTGAAGAAAAGAAATGAATTGATGAAAGAACCTGGGGGCTTTCTTGCCAGGAGAGAGACTGAAAAGCAGCAGCCATGTTCACAGACCAGAGATTGGTGCAGTGCCCACATCGGACTGTCACTATGTCAAATATGTTGGTGCATGGAACACTCACCTGGAAAATTGAAAGGAAAAAATTAAATAAATTAATAATTTTATTATCGAAGACTGAAATTATTGAATTTAGCCCTAAAAGAGAGTATTGATTTCTACAGCTTTTTATTTTACTTTATCAAGTAACTACATATGTATGAAACAGATCGAGATAGTCAGATCAGTAGAGATGGGGACCGGCCGGAGATCATGAGATTTAAAAAAAGAAATGAAAAAGAAGGTGAATGGAGATGATCACGAGATTAACCCTAGAAGGTGCGCGGTCGATTTTTCTTCATATCTCATAATTTTCCTTCTGAAGCTAAAGAAGATGAATCGGAATGTTATGAAATGAAGACTTTAGAGGGTACTGAAATATACTTTTACCAAAGGAAAGGTTTGATCGGCACAAAGCGAGAAGATTTGAAGGGTAGAGAAGGACTTGTCTTCATCATCATATGATATGGTTTGTCCAAAACTTATTTTGCTGACATATAAATCTAAATTATTATTTAAAAAAATGGAAAAAAAAGAAAGGGAAAACCCAGTAATCGATCTCTTTCTCATCACTCGAATTATGACTTTTTCTATGACTGCAAAAAGAAGAAGAAAAAGAAAAGTCCACTAGACGAAGACTTGACTGGCGAGTAGAAACTGAAAAGAAAAAAAAAGAAAAATCTAGAATTAAATTGAAAAAAAAAAAAAAAGAGACTCCATTCTAGTAAAATGAAAAAGAAAAAAAAAATACCCCTTCTAAAACTTGTTAGAACAATGGCGAAGACTGAAAATTCATGGGTTTTTAGTAAAAATGTAATTTCGATCTTCTTCAAGATCTAGAAATGTAATTTGGTATGTTTTGCAAGACTTTTGGAGCTTAAAACATCGTATCACTCCAAGCATGCTGCATATGAAAGATCATAGAAGGAAAAAAAAAAAAGGTTGTATAGAAATACCGCAAGAACAATATTGCAAAAGTTGCAGGGGATATAGCAAAGTTGCTCTTGAGGTGCAACATCGATGCAGCTTGACATGATGTCTCTTAAACGATCAGAGTAACTCTTCCCTAATCAAGCTTGAAGAAGAAGATAATGAGAGAAAAAGGAATAGGAATAGAAAAAAAAGGAGGAGGCTAGTTGGTGATCCCTCCTAATTGCTTTGGGGAGAGTATGGGTCACAACCAGAAATCTTGTGGCTTATATATAGAGAGACCCCTTCTGCTTTTATTTGGGTGTGTATCAAAGACAGGATCCCAAAGTAATAGTGCCAAACACATGAAAAGTTGGATTAGGGCGGTGTTATTTGCCAAGTGCAAAGTTACTATTTTTATTACTACTACTACTCGTTTTTAGTTACCGTTGCGATGAAAAGATTAGGTGACTATTTCTTTTTTTCTATTTTTTTTTTCTTTTTTGTAAAGGAAGTGCTGTTTAGTTTTATCCAAGAGGAAAAGGAACTACAAGCAAATTCTAAAATTGAGTTCTAATGCAATAAAGGAAACTTGTTGAGCTAAAATCATGGAATGGAAACTAGATGAACACACTGGCATAAACTTATAAGAACTCCATGCTTAAGATAATACATTGCAGGACGCTCCTTGTTTTGTGAAGGCATCTGCTACATTATTGGTTTCTTTTCCAGAATAAAGCCGTTACTACTGAAATACTATCGAAGGAAATCAATATGATTGAAGATTAAATTGCATTTCTATATGGACGAATTGAACAATTCGTTACCCAACCGATAATAGAACTTGAATCTGATTCAATTATAAGAGACGGGAAGGATAACGTTGGGTTATTTTAATAATCAGATTTTAAATTATGAATAATTATATTTGAGTTTTTATTTTAATTGAGTTAATCGAGTGATTTATCATATTCAAACTTATTGAAATATTTTATTTAGCGTGAGTTTTGTAATATATAATACTTAATAGAAAATTTAATTAAAGTTACTAGAGTTCTAATTAAATTGCTTATATAAAAGACCTTATATGAGTTTTGGTCCCAAAGGTTACTCACTTAATTCTCTCATCCTTAATTTCTCATCTTTAAGCGAGACATTAATATAGAGAGATTAGTCTGAGGAAGACCCCATATCCATCTTTAATTGACGCCACGAATTCAAGTACGCCGTTTTTATTATTTTACTATAAAATCTTAATATTCTATACAGAGTCTATGAGATAACGAGGATTGTGAAAAACATCCTCATTTACTATTGTAATTCTTTCTTTTATAATAATGTGCCTTAAAGGCACAGTTCGTTAAGAAAAAAAAAATCTCAAGATTTTAATTTCAAATAAAAATAATGCTCCAACACTTATATTAACATTCTCAAAACTTTTATTGTATATTTTAAAAATAATCCAAATTGCAATATAAATGAACATTGCAATCTACATTTTAAATTTTGATATCAATTTAGGCGGAACTAACATTAATGGGGTATAACTATATATATATATATATGTAATGAATTATAATGTTGGTATTCCACGAAGAACTACCCATATCTCAAATTGATATCGTAATTCTATTAAGTAGATCACGATGATTCGGGTTATTACTAATGGTTGTGGATAAGATATGATTAATTTATTATTTTTACTACTTTTAAATTTATATAAATAAATATTATATTCCACCTCATTCATAATTATTAAACTATTTTAAAATAAAATTTAATAATTCCTAATTAAATAAGTAGCTCATCTATCAAATTAGGCAGAGAAATCCCCAAACTTAGAATATCGGATGGTTTGTCGCTACAAATTATGCTAATATGTTTATATAATATGAGATTCAATGAATACATATCATGAGATCTGCATTAATTTAACTTAATTTTATATTAGGGGTAGGCCAAACAAAATCCACTTATGTGTGTTATGTGGACCCTTTTCGAATTTTGAAAAGGGTCCCATAAATGACTACACGATGTCATAATTAAGATATAAAATTCAAGGTAATTGATCTTAAAAGCAAAATAACAATAAGAATTAAAACAAAAAGATAACAAAAGATCATAATAATAATAATAAGAAGAATAAAGAGGAACTAAAGTAGACATGTATTGAAGAAGATAAATGAAAAAGATAAAATTTTTAGATAATATAATTATATGAAAATGATATATACAGTTGAAATGAATTGATTTATCGTAAATATAAATTATACAACAATTTCTCAAAGAAAATATAACTTCAATAAAAGCTTAAGAGTAAACACATTAAGATAATGATCAAAACAAGACTTCAAAGCTTGTTTGGCTCGAGTCCCTCTCGTTGTTCGGCGCCAGATAAGGTAGGCAGGCTAAAAAGATTGCATTAATTAAAGACTAATAAATCTAAAGAGATTAGGAATCAAATAATTAATCCTTGAAGGCCAGTATGTATTCTAATAATATTATAACAAAGAAAGTGATGTTAAATGCAAAGAAGATCACTTGCCCACCTAATATTACTCTCAAAATAGAGGTTGAGTTTTTGAATCACCAAAAATTTTATGGGTTTCATACTTTTTTTGAAATAAAAAAAAAAAATGCAAAGAAGATCACTTGGGCATTTATGGAAAATGAGTTTATCTCTTAAGTTTTCTTCACTTTTCTTTTTATGGAAAACGAGTTTATCTCTTGCATTTGTCTCATGTTTAAAATTTGTTGGATGATATAGTGTATATTATATATGAAGCTGGGTCCTTCTTCTATTAAGATATATTTCAAGAGTAAATTCTACCGGACTCATTTATCATATATTTTTCATAAAACTATAACTAAATTCACAATAAATTAACTTCATGCACAGGTGATGAGAGTAAGAGTCGGATTGTTTTTAGTAAGAAAAGAAAAAGTTAATTAAGAAGCCTCACGATTAGGCAAGTGAAAGCCATCCCTAATACGTCTCCATCCAAGACAAACCTAAGGGTGAATGAATGATTAGAGAAATACTACCGGCATGAACAAAATTAGGTCCTACACAATCTTGAATGCCGGGGAACTTTCCACCACCTTTGATGGTGGGCTCCAAATTAGAGGAGCGGTAGAACTCACTATTTCACCGGCGATTAAGGCTTTAAATTCTAGAGGAGCGGTAAGATCTACAACTTCACCAGGTTAGTCAAGAATTTAATTTCAAGTGGAGTTGAAAAAAGAGTTTAATCCTAAGTCTACTCCAAGGAAAACCTACATGCCAACCACTTGAGCAAGCCATTGGAGTCTGTCGGTGGCTCCTTTTAGAAGGTCTATTACCGAAGTTACATCCAATTCATAGTCCGCAAAAGAAAATCAGTAATAAGACCATGTTGTGATTAGCCCCATACGGAGAATGCTTGAGCTCAACGAACCAATTAGAGAGCTTATATCCATTTAACATGGTCAATCATAGAAGAAGGGTTATGATAGAAGAGGGGTGAAAGTATAATTAGCGAAAGTTGGAGGTGGAAATTAGAGAGATGATTAGCGGAAGGAGGGGGTGAAAGTTTAAATGAAAGAAGTCACAATCAAGGTTTAATTTTATTATTATTGTTATCATTATAATTTTTTGCTTAAAAAAAATGAAAAAAAGAAAAATTTCATTTTTTCCTCGTGGATGAAAGTGGGATAAGTATGAAAATTAAAGGGTTTAATTAAATCAAACTAAAATGTGAGAATAAAAATTGGGAAATAGTGTAAATAAAGTGACCAAAATGATAATTGAAGTTTCAAATTTAAATGACCAAAATTGAGAAAATTAGAATAATTTAAGAATTCAAATAGAAATATATCCCTCATTTTTATTCGAACGTTTCATTATCATCCCTAGTTAGAGGAGGCAACGAATGATAAACGAATGTGATAAGACCTTCATTGCAACCCTACTTAGAAACCTTCCTTTCCTATATACAACATGTAAAAATCTTAACTTTCATTTTAAAATTAATTAGTAATAAGAATATTATTTATATACTAATTTCTTATAAATTTTATTTTATATTTGAATAATATTATTACATTATACTTTACAGTTAAATCCTGATCTCAATTTCTGACTTTTTTTTTAGTGATCCGAAACTGATATCTAGTAAGAATAAGATAAAGCTTCTCAACCCATATTGATAGCATCAAACCCAGATAGCATTTGGAACATCTTTCAACTTGGTATGGGGAAAAAAGTTAGTAATTAGTTTGTGAACTAAAACAAAAAACACCTGGACTAAATTAGTCTCTGTAAATCCATTGCTAGGCTTGAAAGTTGAAAGAGACTTGGTTGCATGCTGTGTTGGGTTGGGGTTGGGTTGGGGTTCCCTACCACTGTTTTGTGCTTAGAGCATTATAATAGGGATAAGCTAGGCTGGTTCGCTTCATTATTGCTGCTTAGGTTGACTATTGTTAACTTTATTCTCTCGTATCTCTTTCATTTCCAAGACATTCTTCAATTATAAATGTTTAAGAATAATTCCCTTTTTTTTCTTTTCAGTATTTACAACTTCCATCATTATATACCATTTAGATTACGTACCAATTCTAACATGAAATCAGATTATATACAAATAAGGTTCCATTTAATTCTTGGTTTGTTTCCTTTTCTTTTGTTGTTCGGTTTTATTTACGCCCGGATAATTTTTTGACCCTCCCTTCTCTTTCGCGATGAAGTTTTAAATTTGGGCCAAAACAAATACCAGACTGTAATTGGGCAATCGAACACTAGCCCAAAAGATGTATTATGGGCTATCGGAAATTCTAGCCTTTTTTTTTGACAGCCCAATTAAAAATCTCATTCAAATAGTAACAAATGTATTAAGCCGACATTTCACAAAAATGGTTGGAAACTTGGAATAATTCAATTTTACTTCTTTTTTGGTCGAAGAATAATGGAGTTAAAACTTTTTTTTTTTTTTGGAAAGTAAGATTAAATTACTAAAAGATGGGAACAAAATCCATCACAAAGGACTCTTAGGGCATACATAAGAACGTTATAAGAGGATCACAATCCATTATCAAAATAAGGAGAATAACCGGATTTAATAAGAAAATAAGCAAATAAGAAAACAAAACACACAAATCAAAACCCACAACTAACAAAGCAAAAAAGAGAAAGAAAAAAAATGAACAAAAACAAAAACGGATCTATAATAACCTATTTCAAAAGTTTATTGTCCCAATATCGTACATGCTATAAGGAGGAGGAAATGAAAGAGGAGGGAAGCCAATCTGTATTGTTGTAAACATAATTATTCATTTTATCGGAAAGACTTATTCTCACTTTAAATAAAAACTATTAATCTTAATATCCTACAAATATAAAGGGGGAGGGGAGGGGAGGGGCGGGGAAAAAGATTTTTAATCTTATTCCAAACTAAAATTGAATATGGGTAGTTATAAAAAATATGGTCTAAGCCTTATTGATTACGGAGGTAAATATAACATTAATCAATTAATCTTAAATTATCACCTAAAATAAAGTTCATTAATCATTAGTTCAAGCATGTTTAAATCTTATCTTATTATCATAAATTTATGACAATGCCGATAAAATGTTTATTAATTACTAAAAGCTCCCCTTTTTTTAGAGTCAATCGCTTGTGTTATTTCAGTGTTTCATCTCCATAATAAAAATCCAACCAGGACAGGTGTCCAACCCAGACGGTACCGTCAAAGTTTCCAAGTGCTCAACGGCTAACCCACAAACCAAAAGTTGTAGTTTAGTTTAGAGCTTGAAGCGAACTTCTCTCTCACATACAGAAAGGGGGAAAAGAAGGACGAAGTCAAATACAAAATTCAGCAGATTTTCTCTTATATTATTATCTTTGTTTCTCGTCAATTTCCATTAGTGGATACTACTATCAGGTAATAAATCCAGAAACATAAATTCTAATTGAGCAAGCATATGTAAAATTTTCCTTTTTCTCTCTTCCTCTGGCTTAGTGGGTACTTTTGCTATTGCCCCAAATATGTGGGAATTCGATGTTTTTATGGATATTTTGAGTAACTATTTGAATTGGATAGGTGAGAAATGGCGAGCACAGTGGAGAAGGAGGGTGGAAAAGAGGAGGTTGTGTCATTGGAACTTCCCGCTCCTCCTGGCTGGAAGAAAAAAGTATTTTTCTTATTTGCATTGGTTTTTTGGCCTTGTTTGCTTCAATTAGTTTGTGGGTTCAGCTTTCTTCAGTGAATTTTGAATTGGGAATTCGTTAATTTGTGATTTGGAGGGTTTGTGTGGTGGAATTTGATGCTTTAGCGCTAGTGTTATTTGGTTAGGGTTTGTCTGTATTCATGATTTGGGGTTAATTTTGTGCTTTTTTATTCGTTTGTAGATATTTATAAGTCTATTTCTTTACTTAGACTTTTTGGAATTTCCTAGTTTCAATCCTTGTTTTTTTAATTGCTGGTCATGTTTAGTTGTTGGAAATGAGGTTTTTAGTGTAAGGGTTGATACTTCATACTATTTCTCTTTCTGTATCTTCTGCTTTTCTTCAAGTTATTCATCATTCTACAATTACATCAGGGTATTTATATATTTACATGATAATGCAAGCACTGGATTGGAAGTAGTAGATGATATGCTAAACCACTTACTGTCCTTTCCAATTTTCCAAAGAAACTTTCGTGATGTAGTAGAATTTGTTTCTTAAAACAATTTGGTTTGGCTGTTGACATGAAGGTCAAAATGGATGCGTAGATCATGTAATAATTATTTAATACTTTGGTTCATTGGATTTACCATTTATATCGGCATGATTGCTAAAGTTCTTGTGTTATTTGCAGACCTTAGATCATTTTGTAAGTTTGAAGTTGAAACCTTCATTTTTGTTCTTACTTGTTATGATATCATGAATATTAGAAAAATATGATTTCTTTTCTCTCTCTCTCCCTCTCTGTTTTTTTTTTAGTTTGTGTTATTGAGCGACTTGGTGGACCACTTTGTATATCAGGAGATGACCCAAAATTGAAGTTAAGAATTTTCTGTTTTTTCCAATTGAAGGACATTAGACCCATGAGTCTGTTTATATAGTTTCTCAAGTATAGAGACCTTATTGCTATCGAGTTATGTAGTGACAAATTGTAGACTGTTAAGAGGCATAACTTTTAAATTTAATCTTCCATTAGTACATGGGCGAGTCATAGATAATATAATGCTAACAGCCTCTCAAAAATAATTTGAAGTAATTTTGTGTTTACTACCAAAAAAAAGCTTCTGGTACTTGTATGAGAAAATTATAAGAACAGTCTTTTGAAGTTAAAGACTCAAGAGGAATCAATATTCTTCGTCATTTTCTATAACATCCGAACAAAATTGTATCCACAACAATTATCGCAATCTTTTCGAAAAATAAGCTGGTAGGACCTCGGGTTATATGCTTACATTATCTCCCCTTCTGAATTTTACACCTTGGAAAATCACTCCCTTATTTGTTATGTATATTTTTGGGGGGCAAATCTATATTCCATTTAAAAGCCAACTAACAAGCATGACCTTTCCATCTACACTTTAGAGGATATACAGTCTTATATCTCTCATGTGTGTATCTTATCTTGATTTCCATTCTACTCGGCCCTCTTTACGAATTTGAAATCCCATCTTCTTAATTTTCCCATATCCCTATATAAGATGTTATGTGGTCCCTCTCTTTTTTTATTTTCTGTTGGATACTTTTTATGTTCCTTTTGCGCTTGAGTAATTTGGCATAAAATATGGTTTTCTCTTTTTCCCCTTCTTTCTCTCAGTTTTATCCCAAGCAAGTTGGATCCCCGAAGAAAACTGAAATCATATTCACTGCTCCGACAGGGGAGGAGATTTCAAACAGAAGACAGTTAGAGCAATATCTGAAAGCACACCCAGGCAATCCATCTGCTTCGGAGTTTGATTGGGGAACAGGGGAGACCCCTCGTAGATCTGCCAGGATCAGTGAGAAGTCCAAACCAACTCCCTTACCAGAAAGTGACACCCCTAGGAAGAAACGAAGCAAGAAATCATCATCTGTTTCAAAGACTTCTAATGATCATGTTAATGACTCAAATGCTGCCTCCCTTGAAGAAGGTTCAGAGGAGCCTAAAGACGTTGACAAGAAAGAAGCTGATTATAAACCTGAAAATGATGCAGAGGCTGGGATGAAAGAGGGTGATAATGATGTGAAGGAAAATGAAGAAGAGAAGAATAGACAAGAAGGGCAAGATATAGAGACTGAGGTGGCTCCAGTGACTGAGGTTGAAGAAGAGAAGAAAGGTGGGGCAGAAGTGGAAGAAGAGAAGGTGGAGGAGAAGCCAGAGAATGAGGCGGATGTAGATGGTATAACTGATGAGAAAAAGCATGAAGTGAAAGGTGAGGAGGAGGAGAAAGAGAAAGGTAATAGAGCGGAGAATGAGGTGGAGAAGAAACATGAAGTGGAAGGCGAGGAGGAGGAGGAGAAAGAGAAAGAGAAAGAGAAAAGTGATAGAGTAGAGAATGAGGCAGAGAAAAAATATGAAGTCGAAGGTGAGGAGGAGAAAGAGGAAAGGGGAGAACAGGTGGAGAAAAAGGAAGGGGGGAAAGAGGAAAAGGAGGAGGAAGGACATAGTGAGAAGAGGAGCGGGAGGGTTGAAGGAGAAGTTGTTGAGAACGGCAGCCGTGGAAGCACACTTGGTGAGGAGACCGTCTAATTAGGCCAAGCATGCAAAACACGGAAACAAAGGTGTAATGCTAGAATGTGAATTTGTGAGCTGACCCCATTTTAGATATCTAAGAATTAATGTCTATAGCTTTTGATGTTGTTGTTAAGGTGAAGTAGTCATTTCTAATTGTTTATTCGAAACATCCTTGTATCCATCTAAATATATATGTATAAGAGTATAGATTAGGGCTACGTAATGTATGTACGTACTGTATTATTTTAGTATCTTGTGTTGTAATAATGAATAAGCATGAAGCTCTGTAAGAAAATGTTGTAGAATGTTTGAATTTATGATGTAATAATTGCCTACTTTTCAGTAGGAATTTAGGAGTGTAGTAGTGATCCCAATTCATATATTTAAGATTTAAGAATAGAGTAATTTGCCCACGAAGACAAAAATAGAGTAATTTGTCCAACCTAGGCCTATGTCCGGAACTAGTTATTTATTTATTAGTGGGAGTCAAGAATAATGGCCCAATAATAATTACCTGAAACATCATGTTGTCAACTCAAAATTGATGTCGGCATTGTATTATTATTTATGATTAATTATATTTTTAAATTTTTGTGTAATCTTTATGTAGTCTTCGGTGCTTTATTGATGGAGCGAGAGCCCCAATGCTATTGATGTCTTTGAAGCTCAAGCACCATCGATGAACTTTGTGCTCCATGGAACTCCATCGATGAAGTAAGGGTGAAAAGAGGGGGAAAAAAAAATCAAGAGATGAAAATACAAAATATAAATATCGTTGAGAGAAAATTATAAAGAAAAAAACACTTTTGGTCAAATTTATGATTTTAATTTTTTATAGCTCACGTGATATTATTAGAAATTCAAATTTACATGTGTTATAATTATATAGGTGTCGTCAATGTATTAAAATTCATCATATCAATTTTAGTGATCTAAAAAATGATTAGAAAAATTAAAAAATTAGTTGAAAATTATATATTGATAAATTCATAAAAGTTGAATTATACATAATTTTTTTCTCATGAACCAATATTTAATGAAAAATGGAATCCGATATATTTAGATTTTTCTTGTGAACCAAAAATGGGGGAAAAAAAGAACGAAGAGAAGAAAAGACTCCTTCCAACAATGGAAGTCTCGAGACCTCCATTGTTAGAGATCTTAATAATGGAGGTTAGACCTCTATTGGGGAGGGTGGGGAGTGTTTATTCTTCCTTCTTATTTCCTTTTTTAATTTTTAACTTTTAATTTTCTCCTTTTCTAGTCATGAGAAAAGCACAAATATGTTAGATCCCATTCTTCGTGAAATATGTGATCGATCCGATCATTTGTTTTACGAAAAATTGGACCGATTCAATTTGAATAACTCACAAAGAAAAATAATCAATTTGTAAGGACCGATCCGATCCTTTTCAATTTGTTTTTCGATTGATTTTTCATAAAAAAAATAATCAATTCATTTTGAATATTCCAATATAAAATCAGATTATTTCTAATGATTTTTATCGTTAAAAAATCAAATTATTTCGATATATTTTTTTTATGAGAACTCGGAGTGGATTTTAATTTTTTTTCTCTATAACTTTTTCTTAAAAAGAAAAAAGAAAAAAAATTTTGGACTATAAAAAAATTAATTAATTTAAATGAAAAGTGAAAATAATAAAAGATAAAAAAATAAAAAATAAAATATTTTTAATAACATAATATATTATATTCACATAATTAAATAAAATCTAATAATATAAACTAAATAATCTCATTTAAATTATATAAAAACTAAAAATTAATCAAAAGTTATAATTTAAACACAAATTATGTTGAATTAACATAATACCTAATTTAATTTTACTTATAAATCGTAATTCAGTGCGTTGACGCAACCCCACCAATGGGGCGGATAGAGTGCCTACGCACCTTATGCCTGCGTGTTCCTTATAAAATATATTTTTAAT
Source organism: Coriaria nepalensis (assembly GCA_027186245.1). Lineage (NCBI taxonomy): Eukaryota > Viridiplantae > Streptophyta > Magnoliopsida > Cucurbitales > Coriariaceae > Coriaria > Coriaria nepalensis. Next base: position 3,254,292 of record CP114484.1, on the reverse strand, counting down.
TATTAATCAAGATCGTCCAATCAACATCGGATGGTCCTGATTATTTTGTAGGCACGCACAGACATAGGGGCACCCTATCCCTATTTGCCATCAATAAGCATAAGTTTCCCACGTTGATTGACATGTGCCGAGAATTATTCCCTTTTTTTTTTGGAAACTTGGGGAACTTTTTCATGCGCTTTCGACGATGAGATATAAACCCTAAGGGAGTAATTAGACCCACAACATCATCAAATAAGTTTTGAGTATAATCCAAAATATTAAATAGGAGACTTAAACCCGAGATGATCTCAAAGAACCACCCTTACCTAATCACTCGGGCAACTCCTAGGGGTCAAAACTATTCCCTTAAAAAAAACAGAAAAAAAAAACCTCACCCTCAAAACTGTTTTCTATCCAATTATATATAGAGTTAAGAATATATAAAACGTTGCATAATAATTCAACACTCAAAATTTATTTCTAATAAATTACTAGAGTAAACCCCACCGTCCGATTCAATCAGATACCAAGCAAGCAAAAATAATAACAAAATACTATTGACTTAAAATTTTATTATGCATTTCTCACCCCATAAAGTTTTATTATTCATATTTCTCCTTGAAAAAAAAATATACATATAATTCTGCACTGTCTTATTCTATTAATGTGTAAATTCTATAAGCGTACCATGAATGAAGAATTATTATTATAAAATACAACCATTCTACCTCAATAGAAATTATAGGATGCGAGAGTATGCCAAAAATAAAAATACTTAGAAGATGAAAAAAATCATAATTTAAATTATAATAAAATAGAATGAGGATAAATTAAAGATATAAAGATACAATATAATAAAATAAAGTGTATATAAATTAAAAACAAGATAAATATACTATGTGTTAATTTAAATGAAGAAGTAAAATAGTTTCATTGCATCAAATTAAAGACATGTTACTGTAATAGAAATTGATCTGACTTAATTATAAAGCGAAATAATCATGATATAATGCTTAATATATTACACTAGTTTTGGATATTAAGTCTACTGAACTACAAATTAAAAATTGGATTGCTAATTTGTGTGGCGAGTTGAGAATTTGAGTATCAAGAATACTTGATGAATCATGCAAGCAGTAGGCTTACGAAGCAATAAGAAATCCATTAGAGAATTATTTTCTAAGTTTTGGACCGAGAGAGATGAACCGATTAATTGATGTTGGTTATGTTGTTGTTTAATATCTTTTTCCCTTTAGTGGAGGGCTTATTTATAGATTTCAGATACTTGAGCAGTAAAGCTCTTTACTAGGTTGGCAAGATTTCCTATTGTTGGAAAATCCTCCTCCAAAATTTGGATTTATTCTTCTTATCATTTCAAAAATAGCTATTTTGCTGGAAAGTCTATTGAATAAGCAACAAAGACCTCTTCATTTTGCAATATGATCCTTCAGTTTACGAAATACTCCATTAAATTAGTCAAACTTTACTTCTTCTTTACGAAGAAACCCTTACAATTTGATGAAATACTAATGGATTTGGTAAGAGTGTCTTCTTACTTTGCTGGAGTACCCTCAAATCAAGCAAAATATCACCAATCCTAGCTTGGTCGGACGTGGTCGGCCGATCCACGGGGAGTAGCGGCTGATTTTGTGGCCTTCTTTAGCATATACGATATTTTCTTGGCTCATATCCTTACTTTTTATAAGGATTTTTTCCATGTCATTCGACTTTTTCCAAAATGATAATTTTGGTGTTAACAAATACTCCTCTTTATTACTCTTATTAACTAATTTGAAAATATTAAAAGACGTGGCACTTCTATAAATGCTTGATTCTCTTCTCATTTATTTGCTCCTTCCTAACAGAAGATGTTTGAATCTATGTCGAGTGGTAAGAGTGATCCTTCTGAACTCTCTTCCCTTCGTGAAGTTCAGTTAGAAAATAATTTAACGCTCCAATTACCCGCTTTTCCTCATCTTCCTAAATCTCTTGGCATTGATGCAGCTAATGGTAGTTTCAAGGACTTGGACTTTGATTATGCCCTAGAACAATTGATCATTCAAAGATTTCATCATCTATGACTAATCACTTATGACCCAATACCCTTCTCACCAATGTTCCACCCTTTCAAGCTCAAGCTATCAACTTTTCTACTTCAAAGCATAGCTTTCGTACACATGGACCCTACTCTTGAAGAGATCTTGATAGATCTTGATAATGTAGTCTACTCTGATTGTATATCTAATCAGATAAGACTTAGACATAAGAAGGTTGGTGATGAGATTAAGCGGCTTATTGCCTTTCATAAGAAGTACTCTGAAGCCAAGGTGGAGGCTATAAATTTCCTGGCTGACTACGACAGGACATTACAGACAATGGATTAAAGAAAGTCTTTTTCTAGGATATGAGGGCGGAACTAAAGGCTATAGATTATAGGATATGGATTCATTAGATGCTAGGATTATAATTATTATATTGAGGTGGAGCCCACAACTGTTACTTCCCCAAGTGGATAATAATATGATGGCAGCGCACATGATGCCTTAGAATCGAATGGTGATGTGTAATGCACAACTGATGGTCAAGAAATTAAACATGATATTATAGAGGTCTTAGACCGATCTAATCATGTTGAGGTTTCTGATTACCAATTGACCGAGATAAGGGTAAAATAGAGAAGTTATTCCTAACTCAAAATATTCAAATGTTGATTTTATATATAGATGTGTGGGGAAATGAACGTTCTTATCAATGTTGCAAAGGTCTGAGTAAACAATGACAGTTAGCAATGAAGAAGAAGATGCACTCAGTGTTAACAAACAAAACTTGGTCTTTGGTGTTGAGAGCTGAAAAGCATAAGTTGGTGGATTTAAATAGATATTTAAGATCAAATAAGGTATGCCTTTTAATGACCTTTCTAGATACAAATTAGTAGATAAAGGATTTACCCAAAATGTTGGTATATATTATCAAGAGATTTTGTCACCGTGGTAAAGTAAAACTATAAGAATGATGTTGTCTATTGTTGTATACATTGACTAATAATTAGAAAAATTAGAAGTAAAGACAATATTCTTGCATGGTCAATTGTAAGAAGTAATATGTATGAATCAACCGATAAGCTTATAGATAAGAATCATCCTAATTTTGTGTGTCTCCTATATAGGTCATTATATATAGTCTTAAATAGTCTCCAATACAATTGTATAAGTGTTTTGATGCATATGTGACTAAAGTAGGTTTTATAGAAGTTGTTTGATAGTTGTTTATTTTGCACTCAATCATAATGAACATATTTACCTGCTGCTTTATGTGGATTGCATGTTACTGATCAGTAAGTCTAAATCTAGAATGGCGTAAATTTAAAGTTAAGTTCAAAATTTGAAATGAAAGGTTTAGGTAGTACTAAAACATATTGGGAATGGAAATATTTAGAGAAAGAATTAAGAATTTGCATAGATTGCATTAGATTACTTATTTAAAAAAGGTTGTAGTTAAATTTGGCATGTTAAGCAGTAAACCAGTAAATTTAGTTTTCGTTGGTAATTTCATAATAAGTAAACTACAAGGTTCTAAAACTCAATCTAAAATTTTAAAAATGAAAGAAATATCTTGTTCAAATGTAATTGGTTCGGTAATGTACTCTATAATAAGTATTAGACCAGATTTGTCTTGTGTTATTTCCTTGCTTTGTAGGTTTATGTCTAATCCATGATATGAGCATCGAGTTGCTTATATCATGGTGGGAATTGCTACTTGATGAGAATTGCATAAGTTAGAAAACTCAACTACAACATTTGGTTGCACTTTCCACCACTGAAGCTGAGTATGTAGCTTTGACTAATGTTTTCAAGGAAGCAATTTGGCTACAAGGAATTCTTACAGAAATTAGGTTACTTGAGGAGTGTTTCACTATCTACTCAGATAATCAAAGTGCAATACACTTGAGTAAGAACCGGGTACATGCTAAGCATAATAAGCATGTTGATGTGAAGTATCACTTTGTCTGTGATCAAATATCTTCTATTGTATTGAATATTTCCAAAATTTCAACCGAGGAGAATTCAACGGATATAAGAACTAAGGTAGTCACTGTGGCTAAGTTTAAGCATTGCTTGTACTTATTTGGAGTGACTGCTAGTTCTTTTGAGAAATGAAACGAAATTATGATGGATTTTGCTGCATTAAGTTACAAGGATGGTGGAATGTATGAGACTATTGGATTTGTGTTTAGAGAATGTTGTTTTAATATTAGTTTTAGCCCAATTAAAACAGGTGAAGCCCAAATTCTTAGGATGTCCCATTTAATTACTTATGTAATTATTTTGATGCAACTCGGATTTGGCCTAACCTTATTTTGATTTCTTGCGACGTGATTTCTCTCTTACAATTTCTAGTTTGTGATATTTAGGTTCTTGATCTGGTTTCTAGCATTCTGATTGAGTGATTGTCTTGATCATACAAAGTCGAATTCTCACTTTAAGATTAGTTTATATCTAATTTGTTTGAATGCTAGGCTAAGATATGTGATTATTCGCATATTGTTTAAGAGATATGTGCATGTGTGATCTGTATAATAAATTGAGTAACGTAGTATAGTGAGATCCACTAATTTGGTGGAGCTCAATGTAGATTTAGCTTCCTCAATCATTTTTATGATCTTGTGAGGTGAATTATGATATATGGTGTTTTTTTTCTTCTCTCATTCTTTACTTTCTTATGTGTACTTGAAAAAATTGAACTCAATACAAATTAATGAACATTATAAAGAAGGATCGCAAATAAATATCATCTAAATTCCTAACGTATATTTTTTTATATTTATTCTTCAGTACAACACAGCAACCTTTTCTCTACAAGATCGAACGGTATCTAACAAATACAATTAATAAACTCTTATTTTCTAAATTAACTTACATATAACAGTGAATATTTATGCATGATATCATCTACGTAAACCAAGTAAGCATGCATGTTCCTCTTATATTTAGTTGAACACAAAGAAAGACATGGCCGTCATGATCATCCCGGCAACTAAGCCGCCAACTGAAGTTAGAGAACCCACCCCATTTGATGCCGGACCTTCAACTCCTTCCTTCGAAACGTTTATAGCAAACTTCATCCCGAGTTGACAGTTATCAGCCACGGTGCTTAGGAAGAAGCGAGGACTGGCTCGGTCTAGCTTAGCGCTGAATTGAATGCTTGAGGTGACAAAAACAATTCCCGGATCTGTGCAGTTATCAAGTTCAGCTTGAGTTGATACTTCCCCAACGTTTTGTGTCCCATTTCCGTTTGACTCGAATACTGTTTCATCAAATAAATTAAGAGGCAAAAAATCAGATTTCTAAAGAAATTACTCTTTTTTCCTTAATTGGTCATATACGTAGTTATTAAGACATATGGAGGTATAAGGGAAATAAGTTAATGATACTTACTCAAAGAGTTGCCAACATAGAAAGTCCTTGAGCTAACCCAGTCGGAGAAAAACGAAGTATTTGGCGGGACATTCCAACCAAAGCTATCACCAACCACATACCCATCTAACGAGTTTTGAGCACTTGAGCTCTGCACCCAAGCTCCCAATATACACAGCCAAGCTGCAATCAACAAACCAGCTTTACCACTCTTTGCCATCTCTTCAATCTTGTGTGAATTTGATTAATCTCAGAACGTAATGTACGATCAACATATGATTTAATCAATTTATAGATGAAGTTGATGGAGAAGCCGTAAGGAAGATGACTTGCTGTTGGCTAGTGATCGTGACTTTTTCTTCGACCATACAACGGACGTGGATTTTTTGAGTCAATAGATTTTAAAAATAAGATGATTTGACCATTTAGGTACACATTTTTTTAATTGAAAACTTTAGTTTAAAATTTAAAGTTTAGATCTTTCAAATACGTTATCTCAAAGTATGTTATTGAATATTAAACTCTTTGCTTGGGAAAAGTTTATTATCGTTATAGATAACCATATTTTCTTTATGCATTATACTTACTTCCAGATATTGTCACGTGCATTAATTGATTATTGACACGTGTATTAAATTGATACTCCTCGGTATGCTCTAGGTTGGAACCAGGCACGTGTTGGAAAATGGTGTGCGTAATCTAATAGTTTGACAAAGTCAACATGGGAAAGCTTAGAAAAGTTGAGCTAGTCGTCTGTTGTGAAACTTTTTTGAACAGAATTGAACAAAGTACTATTTTTTTTTCCTATGACATTATGCATCATATAGTATTTGACCTAATTAATTAAGGTATGGTATAATTAAAATTATAATACACGTTATAAAATCTGGTGGTTGGTCCTACAAAGTCAATACCTTCTCCCATTTTTGAACCGTTCATTTATGACGGATTTAAAAAAAAAAAGAGAAGATAACGTGTATTATCTTTAAAGAAGTCCATTCATGTATAAAATTACTTTAAAATTGTAACGCACCTTAAATACACAAACTTGCCATTTTTAAAAGAGAAGATAACTAAGCATTACACAACTCAAAATAAGGCCGGAGCGATAGAGTTAATTAGCATGAATGAAAAAAAAACAAAATTGTATATCTTTTAATACAATTATGGAATAAAATAATTAGAAGTCAAATTTATGATATATTAGGTAGATTAATTAAAATAAAATAATAATTAATATTATCATAATATAAAAAGTGTATCCTCGTAATATAATGGAGAATTCAGTTAGGGTTTGCACCAATTTCATACATGTGTATCTGATCAATCATATCAAAGTAGGTAGATGTGTGAATGAAGTGAGATCTTGTAACAAGCGTATATGGAATAGGAACCGGTTGTCGGAACAGAACAATGACTAAGGGTAACCTTATTTTTGTTAGGGTTATTCGGGTATGAATTTCAAGGTCTAAGAAGGCCGCTCCTGATATCTAAAAGAAGAGCCAACCTGATGCCAACCAAGGGCCTCAGACCTTAACAACCAATGGAACAATTTCAAAGAAGCAAAGTCAACATTGAGTCGAGGACTCGGAGGGGGGTTATCCCGCAGAGATCCCTGAGCTGGGTGCAGTAAGCTCTTATTTTTTTCCTACATATTTTTGTTGATATTATAACTTTGCAAACTACAATATCAAAGTTATAAATAATCTAAAAACATTTATCAAAATGTTTAGTTGTTTTTCAATTGTGTAAATTATTATAATACAATAAGCGTCATTATATTTTAATTTGATAGGGGAAAAAAAAAGGTTCTGAATAGTCATCCTAACTTGCAACTGTCTTTCCCAGAGTATGTTTGGTTAAGAAGAACGGAGGGATTCATTAAAGAAAGGGAATGAGAGAGAATACATGGAATTTAATATTCTCTTTTTAGTGTTTGGATTTTTTTAGGAAGAGAAAATATATTTATCTTTATTATTTGGATCTTTTTATAAATGAGAATAGAGAATTTAAAAAATATATATATTTATAATTATTTTATTTAAAAATATATTTATATTTATAATGAGACAAGAAATTAAATTTAACCTAGATCTAATACTACAACTTAAATAAACAAGATGAAATTAAAAAATTTTAAATATTAAAGTAAAAGAAAACATCTTATCTTTTGACCCTCACATACTTAGTTGATTTTATCTTTTTATTAGCTGAAAATTCACTTGCTTATGGCTATCATTAATGAGCTAAGAGATAAAATTAAATCTCTTATTAAATGAAATCTTCATTTATCTTTTGTTTAGATGGTTGAGATCGAACCTTGAATGATCATTGTATAAGCAATTTACGGTAACTGTTTGCCACTTCATTGATCTACGTGAAGTTTCATATTTTTTATGGGAAATTTAGTTTGGCCGAATTTGCTAGGGCCAAAATTCACCATGATGGCCGAAATTTATGTTTTATCGGCCAATTTGATCAATTAGCCAACTGACATGTTCGGTCGTCTCTCATTAGTTGATTTTAATTCATTTTAAATTTTTAAAATTATAGTATCAACATTTATGTATAAATATGATTACAATTATCAATAAAAGATATCAATAGTTTATTGCCCTTAAACGTTCTCACGTAGCAGAGTTTGATCAATGAAAATTTTCTCTTCATTTCGATGTGTTGAAATAGTTTGTTCATGGCCTTGAAATGCCATCACAAACTGATTAAAAGATGGATAAGGAGGCTAAATGAGCATAGAAGTACGAAAATTCATGTAATTTCTACCACGGCCATGGGCAAACTGGAAAACTTTGTCTAAGTCTAAAACAAGCTCTTTGATGACAGCCATGTTGTCACAAATAGATTTGAGTTCTCTGAAATATTCTTCAAGAGAATGAAACCCTTTCCTAATCCCCATTAATTAGCATATTGTTTTATATTTTCTTCCTTCTCTACCGTGTGAGCAAGAAGTTGTTTATTAAGAGAAGATCATACTTACTTAATAAGCAGTATAGTCCTCTTCATGAACATACGAATAATGATAAGGGATGAAAATTAAAGTATTTATTTTTTTTCTTAGTATTTGAGGTATTTTTGTAGTTTTATTTATTTTTATTTATTATGTTTTAGTTATGACTCATAATTTGTTAAGATTTCTAATAGTCCTAGAATTTATATTTTAATTGTAATGTAATTAGGAGCCTTAATTGTTAGGATTTTCTTATACCATTAGGGTTTTACCTATTTACCTAGAGAGTCTGCAGTTTTAAAGAATAGTCTTTTGATGAATAAAAATTAAAATTATAAATTTTCTGAATTTCTATTCTTTAATGGATTCCACGGTTGTTTAATGTCCGTTCGAGCGAATTTTGAACAAACACTAATTTGTGCTTTTTTTTTTCTTTTCACACTTCAATCCAACATCAGCTAGCATCAGAGTTATAACTGACGATTAGTTTGAAGTCATAGTTTAACCTATGAATAGACATGTTCTTGATAGATAATTTTGAAAGAATGGTAACCTTATTGGTTATCGAATTCCTAATTATTATCAAATTCGAACTTTTGATGAATTATTCAGTTGCTATAATTTTACCCATTGATTGGTGGACTTAGATAAATTTATTTACTATCTTCATGGTATTGAGTACGAGAGAGTAATTCTTACGGAAGAAAAACTTGGTGGATATGTAGTTTGTTAGCGGAGTATTAACCACACAATCAAGAAAAGTTTTATTTATTTTTTTTTTTTTTAAACCTAGTTAAGGAAAGTTACGAATTACTTCATAGAAAAGAGCCGTTACAATCTTGGCGACAAAAGTTTTTTTTTAATAAATGTCATATCTTTGATAGTTGAGAATTAGCTATGAATTTTTTTCTCTCATTATGATGAATTATTATAAAAATTCAGTTTCATATTTAAGAAAAATTCAAGAAAGATCTAAATAAAGATTAAAAACAAAGTATGCATATTCAAGATAGTTTAGATTTTCTAGAAGATACGCACACATAAATCTTAGAGAAGGAGATAAAAAACATTACAGACGCAATCAATGAAGATCAATAAATTTGAATTTTAGATGTTATAGAAGAAATCTAAATTCATAAAGTCAGTTCAAATTCATGTGAAAGATTATGAAGAAGACTTCAAAACTCACAAAATTGAGATTAGTAAAGTATTGAGGGAAAAGAAGATAAACGAAGTACTTAAAGTTGAGGATCATTTGAAAATTATTGAGTGTTTATATGTTGATTTTATTGGAGTTGATAACTTCTTATTAAATTCTAGCGCGCAACTTTTAATCGAAATAACAAATTATTTGAAGATTAAAAAAAAAAGTAATGGTAATATTGAAAACTAATTTCATGGAAATTTTAAAGATTGTTATATATTCGAAATCATTTTTCATCTAGAAATATGATTTCAATATTCAAGTAGTAATTCGAGAATGAGTTATTTTGAAGTAGAAGAGAATGATAATGGACGTGAAATGAAGTGTTTTTCCATTTTTCTATTTTGTTAGTTTTTGGAGTATTTTTATAATATTTGTTGTTTTAATTATATTTTAGTTAGAGACATAATTTATTAAGAATTCCGATCTTAGTAGGACTTTCATTTTATTTATATATTCATTAGGAGTCTTAATTATTAGGAATTATACCAATTTATCTATAAATAAAGATTTTGTAGTTTTAAAGAGCATTGATTTTATGAATAAAAATTAAACTTAGTATTTTCATAATTATATTCTCTAGTGGATTTTAGGGTGGTTTAATGTTTGCTCGAATGAATTTCGAGCAAATACTATTTCATGTGTTACGAACAAGAATTTTCTATTATTTTTCACATTTTCGTGTTGCGCCAAATAACCTTTTCTTTCATCATTATGAGAAGCCAACATGTGAGAAGATCATCATTGACTGTCCAAGTATGATTGTTGGAATTATCTCCTTTTCAACACCATTCACTTTCTCTATAGGTTTATTGCTGGATAAGACACAGTGATAAATTCCAAGCCTCTAAATCAAAGGAATAACATGTGAACGCCATAAGAGGTAATTTGTGAGATTTAATCAAATCGACACCAAACTTAAACATTGATGAAACTGTTATATTGTGAGTTTAGAATCTTTTTGTTTGAAAATGTTTGTTTTGGCTCGAAGGGTCGAGATACTCGATGGGTCGAGATACTCGATGGGTCGATGGAGTTGATATACTCGATGGTCGACATACTCAATAACTACAGTTTGCGTATTATGCGTAGATCAAAATAGAAGTTGTTTTTGTATGATGTGATCGGATTCCTGCTTCCATCACTCTTGACCTTTTATTTTAATTATTTTGATCTAGTTTTGAAGCCGAAGAACCAAGTTTTGGTTTAAGTTTGTCCTTCGGACTCTTGAACAGCATGGTGGCTTATGTTAGAAGCATGCTCTGTTACAGAAACCATTCCTGTTCTGATTGCAGAGCTAGCGAGACTTTTCAATGAGAAATGAAGTAATGAAGACGTCAATATTATGAAGATGGCTATTCTCTATGTCGTTGTGGCAATCCTATTGCGTTAGGATAGGAAGATATCAATTTGTCCTAGTATATTATCCATAGCAAATAAGCTGGAGTAGTTCAATGCGTACTCGTCGGTTAGAATCTCCTTTAAGGAGATCATAAAACCCATGAAGAAGGATATCAAGTACAAGACCTTAAGACATAAAATAGAGAAAATAAAAGAAGAAACTTACTCCTTATTTGGGTGTCCGATCAGTTCGAAGATTGACTTTATATACTTATTGTTCTTTTATTTCTTCTCACTTCCAATATAAGATGGATTGATTTAAGATTATTCATTAACTATGCATGTATGAGGTTACGAAGTCATTCCTAGTCTTGGAAAATGAGTTGGATTGAGGGTGCATAAGAATCACATACCTTGTATTATAAATTGGTCATCTATAGAGCCACATGTATCGTACATAGATATCATGCATTGGATAAATACACCGATTGTAAGTATTTTGTCAAACATTTATTTATTTATGTATGTCTATTTATGCGTCTGAATTATATAAAATGGTTTGAATTTAAATTTGCTACAACTCATCGTCTAATAAATCTTAAAAATGTTGAAGGAAGAAGATTCTCAACATTACTTAATGACACTAGAGCCATTCTTTGATGATGGGGAAGATCAAATTATAGATTTTTTAACCACTGAATTGTTAGAGGCTGAAGACAAAGACCAAGAAAAAGAAAAAGAAGTGGTATTAATCGAAGAAGAAAGAAGAAGTTAAGAAAAAAATATTTGAAAGTTAAAAATGTAGTTAGAGCTAGTGGGGATGGGAAAGTTTCTTTAGGGAGTGGGGGAGGTCAAGGATTGATACTCTTCTAGAAGATTTGGAGGTGGAGGTAATGAAGATAAATAGTAAGTTTGAAGGGATAGAGAGATGAGAGAGGTAATGAGGAAAGATAGGGGTGGGAATATGAGGGAGAAAATGGAGGAGAACATGATGGAATAGGTAAGGGGATAGGGTAGGGAGTAGAAGAGGGAGATGACAGGTTTAGTGTTGTTGGAGATGATCGGGACCCTCCATCTCCTTCCCTTTCTCTATTGTCTGTACTTGGTGATCCTGAGTGTCCAGATTCTGCATAACCTCCACCTTTACCGTCACGTCAACCTTCACCTCTACCTCCACTTTCCTCTCCCTAATCTTTTATTTTGCTTGCACCACCTCCCTCATCTTCTACACCACCATCATCATCCGAAGTTGGGCAAAAACTTGTTATTTGGGGTTAAAGTGAGAAGCCAAAGGATGGATAAGATAATTTTGAGGATACTTATATGACCTCGAGTGTCTTCGACTGCAGACGGGGTGTGAGGAGAAAGAAGTGTGCTCCGGCCATTACATCCCCATTCATAGACGTCAACAAGAAGCGGAGGTACAAGAAGACAAAGGTAGCCACGTTGAATCTACTCCTCCCCCTAATCTTATTAATGATCTTGCTTTGAAGAAGTGTCTAGAGAGTACATTAGAGAAGTAAGTGTTTTTTTTTTTTTTTTTTTTAACTTTATTCAAAGTTTATTTATTTGTTTTTACTATTAGAATTACTAACTTTATTAATTTATCAAGATTTTTTAAATTTCTTAACTTTATTTAGAAATAAATTAAATATAAAATTTAGTTAAGTATAGAAAGAAAGTCCATTATTTCTTAATTTTAATGATGCAAATCTTAAATTTAAATAAATTATCATAATCATATTAATTTTCTTATATTTATTATTAAAAACGTATTATAATAAATCAAATATAATTTTTATTATATTATGTTTATTAATTTCCGTGTTGATATTATATTATTTATATGGTTTGTAATTGGTGGAGCACTACTTTGTTTGTGCCTGCCTGTATACGCGAGTGCTCTAATAAATGTAGTAGTTCAATCTTACTATAGTTTCCCGCAATTAATGTTACGGTGTAATAAGAAATGCAACTTTTTTTTTTTTTAATTTCGCTAAAATGGATTATAAATGGATATTCGGTGAATAAATTTAAAAGGAAGCGTATATATTTTTTATTTTAAAATTTATTTAAGAAAATAGTATAAATATTTTAAATTTGAAAAATAAATCTCTAAAAAAGAAATTTAACTAATTCAATATTCATTTCCTTTAGAACAAAAGCCCTAAAGTCTAAAATTAAAATTGAATCTAATACTACTCAAGAATTTTTTTTAGCAATATTATAATATAAAATATTATAAATATTTAATTTTTTTTATTTTCTCTATAACATTCTAAAGCAAATCATTGCGATACTCCCCCTAATTTTGGTTGGATATGATTTTGTTAAAAAAAAGTTTCATTCTCTTATTTGAATATGATTTTAAGAATGGAGAGTAAAGGGAAGGAAATTAGAGGAAGGAAATTTTGGCCTAAATGATAGATTAGATTAGTTAGAAAAAACTAAATGATCATTATTAAAAATAAAAAACTCAACAAAAAATATAGAAAAAAAAAAAAAACTTCTATAAAGAAGAAATTTTAAAAAGAGATGAAAAAGAATTTTAAAAGAATTTCTTGAACTGATTTATCTTAATTATATACAAAGTTAATATATTATGCAATACGGTAATACAAATATGATATATACGGTTGAAATAAATCGATATATCATAAATATAGTTTATACAAAAGAAAAAATTCGATTCTCAATTTGATACTTTATTAAGTTCATAGTTCTTTAATTAATATCATATTTATCAGATATTTAATTTTTTTTTTTAAAACGAAGATGCTTAAAAGACCCAATACGTCATTAGTTTGTTTTAACATACTGAAGCTACTAATCTTAAAACATGATCTGAGATTTGAAAGCTGAGTAGAAATTCTAACATTTAATAATCACTCAAATAAACACATGGTGTTATTATATTAAAATGCAACAACGTGTATGCAAGTGTTTGATCTCTAATGTCATAACAACGTAGTGGGGTTAAGTATCCCTGTCAACGCGATAAGTCATTAGAGATTATTCACACGTTTACATATTTCATTAACTACATATATATCTACCTAATTGAATATCATTTACTATTTCCAACAAAGAAAAAAAAAAAAAAAAAGAAGGCAAATTATGTATGTATCTTTGGGAGAACACTTAGATGTATGATTTTGGATAATTCTTATGTTATCTTTTTTGGGCGAATTTTTAGGTAAGATTTACTTTGATTATTATTTGCATTTAAAATTTGAAGTTTTTTTTTTTTAGATTATATATATTTCACATGCTAGAAAGCATAATGTTTGTGGGAGCCCAATAACTCGAATTCACTTGTTACCTTTGACGACATGTCGTCCTTAAAACAAATTAACGGCATGTTCTAACTCGTAACATTTTTAACGTCAACTCTCTCTCTCCCTCTTCCCGTTCTCTCACTACCTCCTCTGCTTCTCCAATGGAGAACTCCAGTACATAAGAAACCAAAACCAATTTCACCAAAACTTCCATCTTGTCCCTCTCAATTTCGTCAAGATGTATAGTCCAAGAAAACCACCACCGCAACAACCATTTGTCCGATCCCAAATCCAACCTCAGGACTCATGGGACTCCATGCTTCCAGGTCCTCCCAGCCGCAACAATTTCGGATCTGCCGACCTCAGCTCCTCCGCCCTACTCGCCTTCCCTTCCGGCAGCTCCATCACTGTCGTCGACTCTCGCTCCATGCAACTCGTCACCGCAATTTCCATGCCTCCTCCTTCGACTTCCTCCCCCTCCTCCACCGCCACCTCCTCCACTTCTCTCTCCCCCTTCGTTACCTCCGTTCGCTGGACTCCTCTCCCTCTCCGCCGTGACCTTCTCTCTACCGAGCCTTCCTCTTCTCACCTCCTCCTCGCCGCCGCCGATCGCCAAGGCCGCATTGCGTTAATCGATTTTCGTCTCAAGTCTCCTACACTCTGGTTTGATACTTCGGATGGTAAGCTCGGTGTTCAGGACCTCTGCTGGATCCAGGCTCGACCGGACTCCTACGTCCTCGCTGCCATTCACGGACCTTCGATGCTCACCATCTATAACGCCTCAACTGGACGTGGCATCTGGAAATACGATGCTTCACCTGAATTCCTATCCTGTATTCGTCGAGATCCGTTCGATTCACGCCATTTCTGCGTAATTGGACTCAAAGGTTTTCTCCTATCGGCCAAGGTTCTTGGAGAGAATGAAGACGGTGTGGTTGTAATGAAGGAACTTCAGATGCGGACTGATACAAGCGAATTAGAGAAACTGGAGAGAGACGCGGTTTCTGGCTCACCTACTTCTTCATCTTCAGCAGCTGCAATGTTTCCGCTTTATACAGCGAAATTTGCATTTTCGTCACAGTGGCGGCACATCTTGTTCGTGACGTTTCCAAGAGAGTTGGTGGTGTTTGATTTAGAGTACGAGACTGCACTTTCTTCTTCTGCATTACCTCGTGGTTGTGGGAAGTTTCTTGACGTTTTGCCTGATCCGAGCAATGACTTGCTCTATTGCGCTCACCTCGATGGGAGGCTCAGTACCTGGAGGCGGAAAGAGTAAGCTAAATCCTTACTTTTGTTTGGTGTTGATACCATTATTTTAGTTGACTATAGCTTTCCGTCCGGTGGATGGGAATTTTCAGATATGAATCAGATAGTTCATTGCATCCAAGCCCAGCATCAAAGAATTATATTTTAAATAAATTGGAGTTTGTGCAAACTTTCTTAGTTAGGCTTTGAAGATAATTAAATTTTGCATTTGGATAGGACGAGATACATACATTGAATGAAAACTAGTTTTAGGCGAGAGTATCTCAGACTGTTATTGCTTCTTGTATGTTCTGTGTCATTTTTTTTATTGTTGTCTTGGTGTTCATTAAACTCCATTTCCCGTCACCCTTATAGATTTCGTAGTAAACAGATGACGTCTTCAGATTGTGCTTCAGAATTGGTGAAATTTGTGAAGAAAATTATAAAGAAATTACTTCAGTATTGAGTAAGTTGAATCAAACAAGTGCATAAAAAAATGCTGAGTTTGAATCATTCTAAACAAGTTATCAAGGATTTGGAATGAAGATTATAAAGAAAATTATTGTCTTGTATAAGGTTCAAATTCTGAAGTTGAGGCTGCAGTATTTATGAATGAATATTTTAAAGGATATTAAAAACCAGTACATCTCTCTAACTACATCTCACTGCCCATGTTTACACATGGGTATACACGCGTGTATCTTCCCCAGACACGTTGTCCTCTTTCTTATGCCGTGTACTTTCTAGAGCTGATAATATTCTGCTTGATTCTGTGGCTTCCGGAAGGTATACTTAATCTTGTATAATCACAGAGGCGAACAGGTCCCCATAATGTGTTCGATGGAAGAATTGATGCCTGCCATTGGCACATCTGTTCCTTCTCCTTCAGTTCTTGCCGTCATCATCTGCTTGTCAGATTCCACCCTCCAGAATATTGGCGATCTTGATCCTGATGTACCTCATACTCCTCTGAATGGAGATATTGATACTCCTTTTGATTTCTATGATGAACCTCTTCTTGTTTCGAAAACACATTTGCTCTCCATTTCTGATGATGGGAAAATATGGAACTGGCTGTTAACTGCTGAAAGGGCTGAAGATCATAAGAAGAATGAGACAAGCTCGGCTTCTAATGATGATATCTCTAAAGTACTACGGGGCAATTCTAACATTCTGGATGCTCCTACCAGTGGACTTGCTATGAAAGCAGGTAAGCAACCAGAACATGTGAAAGGCAGCCGAAATCGTCCAAGTTCTAGTAGCGTTCAGGAAGACCTATCATTTAAGGTATGTTGTTGAAAATACTTCCTCTTCTCTGTCGACTTTATATTTATTATGTCTCTTGCAGCTTGCTGGCTGCAGATAAGATCTTGACACACACACACATATATATAATATCTTTATCATTCCCCTCCCAAACACAAAGCTTTATTATATTTCTTACATACAACATGGAGATTTGGAGACTTACCAATTTCTAGTTTACACCTCGTATTTAATATCTGGACATTAAACTGATTTGAGAAGCATGTTTTATTCCTGATGGAGAAATTCACTATCAAGCATCAAATATAGTAGCATGATAGATTCAAGTTTTCACTTGCCCGGTGAACTCACAAGATGTCCTAAACTGGAAGTAGAAAGATATATGGCAAACTGATATTGCGTATATTTTTATGTACCAGTATAAACGGAGTTGTATTATCTCGGGATTACTATTCTGGTGTGATATTTCTATCTGCTTTTGGCTCTGAATTCCGTTGCTCTATGGTATTACATCTCTTCATGCAGATTAGCTTAGTTGGTCAGCTTCAGCTTCTTTCTTCAACAGTGACTATGCTAGCAGTACCATCCCCATCCTTAATAGCTACTTTGGCCCGTGAGTTCGCTTTCCTGTGAGCTACCATTTTTCTGAATGTGTCTATTTGCTAGATAGGACAATCAGATTAGAAGTTTGAGAATAGTTCTGGACGTAATGTATTTTTTCTTTTCTTTTATTTTGCTTGCGAATGTGATATGTTTTGCATGAAGGTGGAGGAAACTATCCTGCTGTTTCTGTTCCATTGGTCGCTTTAGGGACCCAGGGTGGGACAATAGATGTCATTGACGTTTCTGCCAGCATTGTTGCGGCAAGTTTTTCTGTTCATAATAGTGTTGTTAGAGGTCTACGGTGGCTTGGCAATTCGAGACTGGTTTCATTTTCTTACAGTCAGGTATGTTAACTTTGCATTTTAATACTAAAACTTAGTTCGATATTCCTTATTATTGATGTAGTTTTCTTTGTCTTCTGTCTATTTGAAATGGTTTATTTTTCTTGTAAAAGTGTGATTTCAAACTATTCATCAATCTGTTTTGGTAACAAATCTAACTTTTATGCGGACTCAGGCAAATGAGAAAACGGGAGGGTACATTAACCGTCTCGTTGTTACCTGTCTTAGAAGTGGCCTTAATAGAACCTTTCGTGTCTTACAAAAACCAGAACGTGCACCTATACGGGCCTTGAGGGCTTCTTCGTCTGGAAGGTAGGCCTGAAATCTGGATTACTAATACTCATTTGCTTACTAACTGATTTCCGTATCATATATCTCATCTTCTGTATTCACTTCAAAAGAGATGCTACCATTCCATCTATGCTTTGGACTTTGCCCACTTTGTGTGTCTTAGAGATACAAGTTTATTTATTTATTTTTATTATTAGTTTTGCATGGGATAAGTATAAGTTTAATGAAGTGGACAGAAATACTTCGGTAAACATTGAGCTGAACTTTTAGTTTTTAGTTTTATTTATATCTACCTTTAGATTGATACTCGAACATAGAATTGCTTTCACCAAAACTTTACAAAACAGAAAAGAGAAAGAAACCATGCATTATTTTGGTGAAAATGAATCAATGAGGGAAAATGTTAAGAGAAAAAGTTGAATAATGTACTCTATGATGAGAGTATGTGTATGCTTTAAAAGGTGACTGTCTAATCAATTTTGGAAACTGCATTTACTGCTGATTACATATTTATCTTCTATGATTTAAAAAAAAATTTCAGGTATCTTCTGATTCTGTTTCGTGATGCTCCTGTTGAGGTTTGGGCAATGACAAAGACTCCTATTATGGTAAATTTCTTGGCACCTCTGGTTATCCTTATTACTACTTCAGTTTTCCATTTTGTAATTTTATTCGTAGTCATCTATGGATAGTAAATCTAAGCAACTTCAGCTTTTGTAAACAGTTCATCTACAAGGGTAGAAGTTAATTGTTTCTCTGTGCTGATATTTGTCAAGCTTTTCCTGTGAACGTCCTTTTCTCATTGATGTTTCTTTACACTAGTATATTCATTGAAGGAGCCCGCAGCATTATCATAACAGAACTAATTGAGAACCACGTCCTTACATCTGACAGGAAGAATTCCAGTAAAGGTTCCGTAAATTCCAGAAATCTACTACTGAACAAACATGCCCTTTCCACTGTTTCCATGGAAAAGCGTTTGAATAGGCTTCTTAGAAGTGCCTTACTGAAGTT
Source organism: Coriaria nepalensis (assembly GCA_027186245.1). Classification (NCBI taxonomy): domain Eukaryota; kingdom Viridiplantae; phylum Streptophyta; class Magnoliopsida; order Cucurbitales; family Coriariaceae; genus Coriaria; species Coriaria nepalensis. The sequence goes on along the minus strand of CP114484.1, from coordinate 3,235,348 downwards.
ATTTGAGTTGTAGGTTCTTTCTACCTTTAGAATTTAACCTAGCAGATATCAATATGAGTTCTGATTAGCCATTTACTTCATATTTAATGTCCTTTTAGACTTATCTTTAAATTTCATATATAAGGACCTAGGACTTTCTTCTTCTACTTTTTATTTTTTCACTATGTAAAAATGGGCATCTTTTCCGCTTCCTGTTTTGGAAAATTTCAATTTTTTTCCTAATGCATTCTAGGAAATTGTTAAAGATGCTATATAAATATTGTTTAGCTTGCCTTCTAGATTAGATATTCATGGCACTTTATCTCTCTATGTAGCTTAGATCATTAGCCCTTCCATTTACCGTGTTAGAATGGACTCTTCCAACAGTTCCACGACCTGCTCAAAATGGACCAACTAAGAAGACACCAAAAGATACTGCAGCTATAACATCAGATGTAGCTTCACCAATACAGACATCAGCTTCTGGTACTAGTAAGTTTCTCCTTTGTACTTCTTATAACCAATATACGCCACTGCTTGGCCTAGAAGTATAACATCTCTTTCACTTAGATTCCTGAATTCACCAAGAGAAACTATTTTTCATATGCAGAGACACCAAACTCTGAGGGCTCTCAAGATGACACTTCAGAAAGTTTTGCATTTGCATTAGTAAATGGTGCACTGGGAGTTTTTGAAGTTCATGGGCGGAGGATTCGAGACTTCAGGTATAATTCATCTTAAATGCTGCGGGTTAATTGTAGACTTTTATGGTTTTACAACTTTAGTTTTTTTTTTATCTTCAATAAATCTAACCGCCAACAATTTCTTCTTACCTCTAGACCAAAATGGCCTTCTTCTTCATTTGTCTCATCTGATGGATTAATTACAGCCATGGCATACCGCTTGCCTCATGTGGTATGTACATCTTTTCTTAAACTATTTAATCTGGTTTGCAGCTTGAAAATTTAATTTTGATCCTTTGAAGTGTTTCTGTTAGTCATTGATGCAATTAGTTATCAGGTTATGGGTGACAGGTCAGGGAATATCCGCTGGTGGGATGTAATAACTGGGCATTCATCCTCATTTAACACTCATAGAGAAGGAATCCGCAGAATCAAGTTTTCACCTGTAGTACCTGGTGATCATAGTCGAGGACGTGTTGCTGTACTATTTTATGATAATACATTTTCAATATATGATTTGGTAAGTGTGGATCAGTTAAAAATGAAGCTCGTGTAGTAATGTTATTCCTAAAGAGAAGATATTTCTGGTTGCTAACTCCAATTTAATGAACTTCTCGGGACTCAATATCAGTTAAATTTAGACACTTGGTCAGCGATTGATTATTGTAACACTAATCTAAGTTGTTTTTCTTTTTTCATATATCTATGATCTGTAGAGCTTTCTGGTTGCAGGATTCACAGGATCCCTTGGCTAACTCTCTCTTACAACCTCAATTTCCTGGGACCCTTGTTTTGGAACTTGATTGGTTGCCTCTGCGAATAGATAAGAATGATCCCCTTGTGTTGTGCATTGCAGGAGCGGATAGTAGCTTTCGCTTCTTCGAGATATCAGTGTGTGTGTTTGACTTCTTTTGAGTTTATTCGAACCACTGTGATTTCTAATTATCTTAGATATCTTCATTAGATCCACTGTGATTTCAAATTATCTTACACCTTTATCTTAGACACCTTCATCTGATTCCAAGGCTGACTATACTGTGTTGTGGTCATAACTGATACGGGGATGGGGTCGATTTTATTGGCTAACTAAGATGAAAGATGATAGCGATAGCATCATTAAAGATGTACGAACATATTTTTATTTCAGTTTATTAGCTGCAACTTATGAAGTAATAATTTAAAGCATTGAAAATGCTAGTGTTTTTAGTATCTAAAAGGTCAAGGAGTGGAAGATTTTTTATTTTCTTGAAGGTACCATGCTTGCTAAGCTCTTTTGAAGACCGAACACTTGAGTTTATGCATAGATTTATTTTTGTTTTTTTTTCTCTTTTTCTTCCATCCATGCAGAAATGACAAAAATCCTGGTTATGGACTTCAGCCGAAAACTATTAAAGAGAGATTTCGACCGATGCCTTTATGCTCTCCTGTACTACTTCCCACACCACATGCTTTGGTAATAACTTTCTTGTTCAATGAGTATATAAAATTTCTGCTTGATTTTGTCATGGTCATTGGTGTCTCGTCAAGTTTAATTTCTTAGCTTCTATTCCTACCTACATTCAGTGGCATGCATCAGTGAGAGTTCTAGCTACCTCTTAAAGTGGCTATGACTTCTTATGAAAATAGAAATGCATTTTGTGGAAAATTAGCAAATAAATTTAATGTCATGCTGAATATTTTGGCGACCTTGACACTGAGTAACTGCCAACTAGTGACCAAAAAATCGTTGTTGTGGGAGCATGAAAGATTTGCACCAGCTTGGACCCTTTTAGGATCTAGGTTCAAATCCCTAGTCTTCAATTGTCCCACAAGCTTTGGCTGCCTTTGGCTGCTGCCTCTTTTTTTTTTTCCTTGTCTAACTTAATAGAAAATATAGGATAAGTTAAACATCCTTGCCTACTTTTTGATTGCTTTTTCCACAGGCACTACGAATGATCTTGCAGTTGGGTGTAAAACCTTCTTGGTTTAATACTTGCAGTACAAACATAGAAAAGAGGCCTCATCTGATTCCAGGAACTTCTGGGCCAAATGGGGACCTTCGTAGTTACATGATTGATCTACTTTCAGTCGGTGACTCTGTAGTGCCAGAATTACTTCTTAAGGTGTTGGAACCCTATCGCAGAGAGGGTGGGTATTCATCTGACTACAAGGAAAAAGGGCCTTATGTAACAGATATAGTAGGTTGCACCGTCATGTGATGTAGAAAGCCAATAAGAGTTACCTTCAGCATTGTTTTTTCTTTTACCATTTTGTTGGGCCATTTGTGTTATGGTTCTTGTTGGCTTATTACGCCATGTTATAGGTGCCATATGGTGTCTGTTACATTAGATACCTTCTCCGGGTGGTTCTAAGCCTTAAAACTCTTTTGCTTGAAGAATTTAATTGGTATTAGTTTTGTCTCACCTTTCTTTGTTCTATTGCTCTAGGCTGCATACTTGATGACGAGAAGGCGAAGTTATATGCTAAGATAGTTCATAAAGGTTCACCTGTGAGGTTTGCCTTCACAGCTGCAATGTATGGTGAGTTCTCAGAAGCACTTTTCTGGCTACAGCTTCCTCGTGCTCTCAACCATTTGATGAATAAGTTGGTTAAGAAGTCTGCACAAAAAGGTGCTTCATCAGTATCAACCCCAGACCTTGATGACACAGCTATAATGAGTAGGATCTCTTCTAAGGGCAAATCATCACCAGGGAGAAGCAAAGCGTTGGTAAGTCATTTACTTTTTGTTGCTTCAATGTAATCTATGTTTGCAGAGATCTTAGATAGAGGTATTTTATCTTTTTATCTTTTTTATTCATTTTTTTCTTTATTTAAAAATGCTGTCTCAGATATCCCTTACAACCTTGTTGCCAAAGCTAGAACATTCAAGGAAATGATCGCATACAGTTATGCAATGTTGTATCATACAGTAAAAAAGAAATTTTATGGTTTGCAGAGTAAAGGTCAACTTAGGGTGATGGCCTTTGAGCAAGAAGAGTTGTGGGAAACTGCAAGTGAGCGCATCCCTTGGCATGAAAAATTGGATGGGGAAGAGGCTATTCAGAACCGTGTTCATGAGTATGCTCTTCACAGTGTTGCCAATTTTTTTTTTTATAAATGTTTACAACTGTAGCTAATCTTCACAAGCTATATGGAATGAGTCAATTCATAATTTCCGATGCAACTCCTAATTTATGGATGCATGTTTTTTACTTTCTCCATCATAGCCAAAAAATAATAGTAGTTACTGGTTAGAATTATACAATAATGTGAATATGGAACTTGCCCCCATCTCTATAAGCTAAGTTACAAGGTTGTCAGACACACTCATATATTGGGGATCCCTAGTACTTGAGTGAATAAATGGAGATTTTTGGGGTTCAGTAGTACTCATCTTGTTATTGGTTTGATCGTTGATGAACTGACATAGATAATCTGATTTTCTTCTTCATAGTGATCACATTCTCATAATGGAATTAAATGACAATCATGCCATACAGACATCACTGATGTTTTATCACCATCCTTGTGCTTATAATCAGGCTTGTGTCAATTGGAAACTTAGAAGCTGCTGTTAGTCTACTGCTGTCCACTTCTCCTGAGAGCTCCTACTTCTTTACAAATGCTCTTCGTGCAGTTGCCCTTTCTTCTGCTGTGTCAAAGTCTCTTCTTGAACTTGCTGTTAAGGTCAGTAGTGTCTCTTTGAAACAGATTATGTTCCAACATAAAGTACTCATTGTGATCATAAAAATAACATGCATTTCTGCATTTAGGTCGTCGCAGCAAACATGGTCAGGACTGACAGGTCATTGTCTGGAACTCATCTTCTCTGTGCTGTTGGAAGATATCAAGAAGCTTGTTCTCAGGTCAGGCTCTACATCATATAAAAAATCCTCTAGGCATTTATAGTTTCTGTCTATTTCATAAATGGCTTATTGACTCTTTAAATGTCTATAGCTACAAGATGCTGGATGCTGGACTGATGCAGCAACTCTAGCTGCCACACATTTGAAAGGATCCGATTATGCAAGGTACTCTCAAATTTCTTTTCCTTAATAGATTTTATTAGTTTTATTATCATTATCTTCATTTTTACTTTAATATAATCCTGTTAAATACCTTGGATTTAATAATATGTCATATGATGTGATATATAATCTCGCAGAGTGTTATTGCGCTGGGCTGAGCATATCTCTCGCACTGAACACAACATCTGGAGGTATCGCTTCTTTTCATGGTGTTAAATTTTTATTTTTATTTTTATTTTTCCTTTGATTGCATCATATTTCTAGGACCGATCTTGACAGTTTTACCCACTTCATTCAGGGCTCTGCTACTATATGTTGCAGCAGGCGCAATGCAGGAGGCATTGGCTACACTTAGAGAAGCACAGCAACCTGACACAGCAGCCATGTTTATCTTAGCTTGCCGTGAAATCCATGCAGACATCATTACTAATCTCAAAGAATCTGAGGACGAAGCTACTTGTTCTTCCCTGAAGGATATACTTCTTAATTTGCCGGGCCTGGACCCAGAAAATGAAGATGTTATTGCAATTGGTGAATATTATGGGGAGTATCAGAGGAAATTGGTGCACCTGTGCATGGACTCACAGCCTCACTTCGACTGAAAGTACATGGAAATGGTTACTACTTCCTTGTATGACATATCCTTTTATTTGAAACTTGCACTGGTTTTTGGGCACATTTTCTTGAGGGTGCAATGCCAAGATCCCAAAGATTATAGATACGGAATTGTTATTGAAGTGGGAAGTATAAGAAAAGTCATGGTGAAATCTATAATGTTGTAGAAATAGTGCCTGGAAGACTTAGGGATATATACAAATACGTTGACTCTGTAGAAAAAATTTTCCAGCTATTTATCCCTTACATTTTTGTGAATGGGGTGGGTAGGAATTCTATATTATTCAATATTATTCGTCATCGGTTAGCTTCACAGGAAAAATGAAATGTCAAAAGAGAGCCCGAAAAGATGGAAAATCCTGTTTGCCTCCATCTTTTGTGGAAAAATTTGCAATGTTAACCTTGTGTTGTAATCTTCTCATCCTGAATTGTGCTTTCATTGAGAAATCTTGTTACCGTTGAGAATTCTTTATCTTAGAGATGTTTTAGGAAGGAATTTTGAATGGTTGGTGGTTGTGTAATGGGTTTTGGTTCAACTGTTATGGGTCTAGAAATTGGGGCAGGACTTTTTACTGTGGAAGAACAATTTGCTTGGCAAAATGCCACAGATTAGATTTAACGTTGGCAAATTTGGCGCCTTGCAGGCGATCGAACGTCATATCATAAAGGTAGCTCGATTCAGCCACGGTGACTCAATGACTGCAAGTTATGCTCGAGCTGAACTCAAGCTCTAAAAGAGTGAAAAAACAGATTTCTCACTCTTTCATGTGTGCTAGCAAGTCTCAGATCATCTTTAACTTTATGTACATTTGTTAATCTGCTAATTAGACCCGTTAGTGGAAAATGCCTCATGTGCTATGCTAGTACTATAATCAAATTATGGTAGGGATGGATCTCTATCAGCAATAAAGTTAGAGGAGTCTGCTTTGATCCCTTGATTTCCTCCCCATATTGTATCTTCATTGAGTTAAACCTGTTGTGCATTCAGTTGTAGATAGGGTATTGGATCTACATTTGCTTTTCTTCCAAATCGGTGAATAGGGTAATTATGGGTTCTGTCAATGCCCGTTGAATTCCTTACTGATGCGGTCGTAACAATGTATCTTCTTCTGCAGAATTCCTTTTCACCTAGAAAGAACAAAAAGGTTGTAACAGTGTATCTTCTTCTGGTGAATTCATTTTTACCTAAGGAAGATCAGAAAATTTGTCGATAAGAAGTTATTGAGACTATAATTTTTCAGAATTTTAACAATCTGCATTATGTATCTCATTCAGATCGAATGTACCTTCAGAATTGTCAATGGAGGAATCTCCTCCGACATCGAGCTGATCCAAGTTCCTCATACTCAGTCTTGGTCACACACATGGCTTCAAAATCAGGACTCGATGCTAAAAGTGATCCCCCTCGCCACACACCTAATATAGGACTGAAAAAAAAAAAAAAAAAGTCTAAACAAGAAACCACAGTAACTATGATAAAATAACCACTTTTTCGTGAAAGAAGTTTACTCTTCTTGGGTAACTATCTTCACTTGATATTCATCCGGGACAAGAGGCCGAAGTTCCCTCTCTCTGAAATTTATTAGTTTCATTCAAATGTAAGGTGAGAACACTAGCTAACATCAGTTCAAAAGGTATATATAGTCTTGAAAAGCTTAGAGCTTACAATCTCTTGGCGAATCCGGAAAACAATGTACTTCCCCCTGTTAAAAGGATGCTGCTCAAATAACAATGTTAAAAACATCCAATTATTATTGCAAAAATTTGAATACTTTGTGCATGTTTAGTAGTCAGTAGTGCATTGAACTACCTTTCATAGAGCACAGGGTGAAGATGAGGATGACATGAATTTACAGCTCGAACTATGCATTCGGCTAGTCCCGCCTGGTTCAGTCCTGCAAGTGGTTTATAAGTTTTTACTCCATCATCAATCGATAAAAAAAGAAGCACATTATATTGCAATGACAAAATCAATAAGGCTAGAATACAATACAGACCCAAATCTGCAGGACGGAATATCATTTCTGGTATGAGGAAGCGCTCGTTTGTTAAGTCGAACTCCTGTTAATAAGAATAAAATTTATACAATTCCGTGAGTAATTATTGCTTCAGGAAACAGGATTTGAGATTTTTCTTGACAATTCAAACTCCTACCCAAAAAATTCAAACTAAAACAATCATGCAGCTGATCCATGATTCAAGAGAGCAGGATTATTTACATTTTTCGTCAAGTCGGTTTTCTTTCTATCCTCAGGCTTTTGAGCAGCTTCAAGCTCAACAGCATCCATCTTTGCTGCATTTGTTGCTCCATTTGTTAGAGAAAGGTATCTCTTAGCTTCATCTGGATCTTTAATCAAACCCTTTGTATGAGTAACACCATCTGGGAGCACATACGTGCACTTAAACAAATTTTCCCGTCCACGTTTCCTACACGATTGTATTCCAAATCCTGTCAAACTTAAGCTTAAGCATCTAAAAAGTCATTATAAAATACAATATACACAAGTATAAACAATCAAACAAAATGCTTACGAAGATTTCGCTTGGTTTAAAGTTTCAAACTCCATTTTTGGTTACTCCAGATTGAACTCTAACCTAAATCAACCTTAAACTCCAAAATCAGAACCTTTTCTAGGATCTAAGAATATGGTGGATATACCCTAAGTGTGTACTAACTGCAACTTAAAGAATTAAAGCAAGAACATTCAAATTTCCATACGGTTCACAGTTTTCTCAGAAACCAAACGCAAAATCTCAACATAAAAACTAGAAAATATTCCCACCAAAAAAAACCTATCTGAGATAAAAGAAACCTGGCAATCTGAAGGTCGCGATCGACATCTAGGGAAACAAAGCAGAGCTTCTCCTTAACATCATCCATAAGAAAGCTCTCATCCATGACATTCACAGACCGATACGAAACCAACTCCTTCAAATAATTCGTCAAGGCCTTCCCTCCCAGATCAATCCTCTTGACCGCGTAATTCAAGGTGAAGTTCTGAAACACCGGTGAAGCGTGAGTGAACGAGAATCCAGAATCAACGACGAGGCTGCACTGGGCCTTAGAGACGAGGCCCATTGGCTGACGACTGGCCTCATAAAGATGGACCAATGAGGAAGAATCGGAGACGTAGAAGGAAGAGAAGTTGAACTCCTCGAAGACGAGCTCGTCGGTGGATCGCTGGATGGAAGGGAGAGTGAAGAGCGGTTCGGTAAGGAGGAGGGAGGAGGCAGAGGGGTTGACATGGAGCAGAGAGGAGAAGAGGTGGGACCAGATGTCGCGTTGGAGGTCGGGGTTGATGAGGTAGCCGCGGTCGATGGGGCGGCGGACGGAGGCGGAGGTCAGGTCCAGATCATCGGAGGTGGTGGTGGTGGTGGTGGAGGAAGGGTTGAGCCATTTCTTGGAGGAGAGAGGACGGTAGAGGCAGTTGGGGATTATGACGGAGGGGTCGCGTTCCCCGGCGAGTCCGGCTTTAATTAACCCGCCTCCGTTGTCCAACACGACAACGTTCGACATCGAAATCGCAAATCGCGTGAGATGATGATACGGTGTTTTGATAAGAGTGAGGAAGCGAGAACTCCTACTACTCTCTCGCTGTATTCATCATTTGGGTTCCAAGTATGAAGATTAAACCCGCGCGAATCGTCACGTGACAGCAGAGGAGGTGATCCAGAAATTTTATTTTTATTTTTATTTTTATTTTTTCCTTCCAGTACAAAAATTATCAAGAACCCCCCGTTGGAGTTGAATTCAAATGGCTACGAAATATCATGTCTACCAGAGAGATTTACTGTTCATTTTGCATCATATGTCATGTGAAACACAGTTCTTTTTTTTCTTTTTACTGTTTTTCTAACAGTGGCTATTTTTTAGCTAATGATCGATATGGCATGTTTTTTTTTATCTCGGATCGTACCGAATATGATTGCGTTCAAAAGTGCTCTGATGTAATAGCAATAATGCAAATAAACACAAAAGTATCTGCAAGAACATGACATTCTGCTATAAAATCAGACAAGAATATACACAACTTGAAGGAACCCAGCAAAATTTACGCTACATGTTAGTAAATTGACTGAATCAACTAATCTACCAACAACTATACTTTCTGAGAACGAAAGCCATTCTTTCCTTTTTTCCGTACCACTATTTTGATCATTAATCAGTTCAATCATGTCCTAAAATTATATCCTACGCTACATTACAACCGTCTCGTTTCCTCCTAGATCCTTGTCCCGGACCTTTGACTCACTTTCCCTTATACAACCCCCGGGAAGAAGAAACTTAAACTTGTCTGCATGATTTATCAAGTATGTCGGAAGATGAACCGCAGAAGCTGACCTTGGAATCGAACCCATCTTTTTAATCAACTCCTTGAAGCTATACCCTTCCGGAAGCATATCAAATAAGTCGTCCCCTTTACAAATCAACTTTTGAATCCTTGAATAATCCAAGAAATCTGAACGGGTCACACGATCCGCATGGCTATAGCCTGTCATTTTGAAAGCAAACTCCCACATATACCGAAAACAGAAGCTACAATGCCACCCGGCATCAGAGATAATAAGATCAGTTTGCCGCCCATGTTGGTATCGGGTCCTCGGGCTGAAGATATGGGCCGTGGCCCGCCAACTGCTATAGTCCACGGGAAACTCGAAAGAATACATATAATGCCTTAGCTCGAGATGAACAACAGGCGGGACCTCATCGCACCATTGCAATAGTTTTATCGTATGAGGACTCGGGATTTCATCCGTGTCCGACATGATAAGTAGGTCCCCAGTCGAAATCCCAGCACGCTGCATCAACTCATTCATGGCTATACGTTGCATGCGTTCGAGATTGAATGGGTCCTTGTGGGACCCAGGAGAGGCCACACGTCCTGGAAACACACCATGGACGATCTTACCTTCCGCGAAGGCGAACCGGGCTCGGTTTTGGGCAAAGAAGAGTGGTTTGGGAATGCCCGTGAAAGTCGTGTTCGATTCGAGGATCACGAATTTTGAGACGTAAGGGTAGAGCTCACGCCATCTTATCTCGAGGAGGTCTACCTCATGGCTGAAGATGATGGCATCATAGAAAGGGCGGGGTGAGGGGCCAAGGGACATGCTGTGGAGGCGGCAGAGGTTGTCTAAGGGGACATCTTCGGCATAGTAGTGGGGTAAAGGGGTGAATGGGGCAGGGGGTTGGTCCCATAGGGGGCGGAAGAAGTATGAGACTTTTTGTAAGAGGTTGAGGTTGAGGCTGAAGAGGGCGAAGATGCAAAGAGGTAAGAGGATGAGGAATACAAGGAAACGGAACTTAGGTCGGGCCTGTCTGGGATTATTTCTAAGGGGTCGTGCCATGCCCTCTTCTAATGAAGGAAGATGATCAATGAAAGAGAAAACTACCATGTTTGGCTGGGTTTGTCTTTGAAACAATCATGGCTCCCTAAACTAATCGGTATACATACATATATACATATATATATACCTGCAAAAACAAAGATTACCTATAGATCGTAAGATTCTATGCAAAACTAGATTCCTATATAACGAGTAATTTCGTTTTGAAAAACAAAAGACTAAGAATAGTTGTTTAGTCTTTTTAGATTAATTCTTCAATTACAGACCTTCAAAACGTCTTCTTTATCGTCAAATGGCTATACGAAATTACGAATTAGTTGTTCCTAAAACCATTTCCCAAAAGAAAAATATTACAAAAATTTGATCTACTAATTACTCAATTGAAACCAAAACTGAGGTTCCTGGATTTATCTGTATTCTTCGTAGGAAAAAAAAAAGGTAGAAAACGAAAATAAATTACTTTTTTTTTTTTGGCCAAAGAAATAAATTACTTTCACTAACTTTCCTTTCCGAAAGAAAAATCGGAACAAAAAGTATTTGTAACTCAGAATCGAATTCCGACATAAAATCAGTTGTATTTAAGCTCGATGAATTAATTAGAAATGTGATGAATCATCAGATAAATGAATTCAAACAGGTAAGGAAGATCCAAAATCGCATTTCAAGATATAAATTTAAAAAAAAAAAAAACTTAATTAATTAATCAATTAAATGAAACGAAATTCATCGACTTCTGCAACACTCTCGAGATAGAAATTAAGGGGCGGGAAATAATGAAACGATCATGAAGATTTGAATTTACCTAAGAATGATTTGCAGAAGCGCTGAAACAGGTCCTAGAACAACATTCCCGGTGCTTCCCAAATAGAAAGCGAGAGGGACTCCGAGAAGACTAGGAGACGAGAGGACAGGGGAAGTGAACCGAGCTCTTATCCTGTACGGACAATATCCTCGTAGGATCATACAGTAAAACCAAACAAAAACCGGTAACCACTGCTGAGAGAAAGGTGGTAATATATGATTAGTGACAGGGGTGTGTTTGGAAAAGTAGTGGCCTAAACGTGTCAATCGATTAAGTATGTAAAGCTAAATGCAATGACTATTTTACCCCTTACGCTTGTTGACTTTTTTGGATACACATGCTGAACCCACGTGAGAAGGGTGATTTTATTAGTAAGGATTCGGTGAGAAATAACGTGGTGGGGTGAGTGAATTGAATCGGAGAAAGGGAAATTTAAGATTCATTATTGGGGGGTGGGGAGAATTAAATGGGCTGGTAGTTGGGTAAACTAATTCTCAGTGGGCCTGACAATTTTATAAGCAGTAGGTGGGCTTTCATTCTCTGTTTTAATTGAGAGGTCAGCTTTAAATAACGGAAAGAGTTTAAATATGAGTTGGGCCTACTTTTGATCCGGCCCACTTTGTTTTGCACTTCAAAAACTTTACACTTGAAAGAGAATCGGCTTCTTAGATGCTGTGTGATTGGTGTTCGTGATTCTAAGATCATGGATGCTACGTGTGAAGTTAATATATCAAATTTCTGCAATGAAGGATAATTAATCTGATTCATAACCGATACAAATTTGATCGAATCCAATTTTTTAATCCATTATCCAATTTCTATCCGATTATATCTATCGAATAAAATCAGATCAGATACAGATAATTTATTTAACACTAAATTACTTAGAATGATGATTTGTTTTCAAATCTAGGAGATAGATATGAGACAAAGTACATCGCCGTTCATTTTTTAAGGCAACTCCTCACCTCTTAAAATTTCTTGTATAAGATCATAATAACCTTCTATTTTTCAACTTATACATATTCTTACAAATAATAATATAGGCTAAGCAGCATATTACGTTAGCCAATTAAAACTTGCTTACCTATATCTTTAGTGTATATGAAGTATGTGTTAATATTTTTATTGTTTTTACTTTTTTGCCTCATGTTATTTTATACTATTGAATTATTTTTGGTCCAACGATTGACTATTTTTCAAATATTTTCAAAAGCATCCATGATTTTGGTAACTGCTCACTCTTTATAAGAATGGTAACTAAACCTCACGTAGACTTCTTTAAGGAAAGAAGTATATAAGTGAACTAGAGCCTTATTTGGTTCCTAAGTTCTCAACTCTCATTCATCATCAACACCATGAAATATAGAGCACTTAAGGGTTTAAAAGAGCCAAATACCTATACACAGAATTCCCAAAATCTTCCAAAATGAATCAAGGTCTTACACATCAATGGCTCGGTATATATATATCGATCTTAATTTTTCCGCTTACTATCTATATGTTCATATTTAATGTATGATAAATTATGTTTTAGTCTTACATTTGGTTTCAAAACACGTTGTTTAATCTCTGCCTTGATGTTTGATACATTTTTGGAATTATGCATTTTCATTATTTATATACCCGAATCTGTTTTATTGAGCTCTATTCATGTGAATATTGGACGGAGAGTAAGGTTAGATATCATTAGGAAATTGAATCTCTAATATTGTTGTGAATATAAACATTGATTTGGTATATGGACGGTTATTATGTACTGCAAAATCTTAATGCATGCAATTTATGTAAGTTATCATTGTGCATGAAATTAAAATGTCAAAGTGATCCGAATAATTTTTATTCATTAGGGATTAACCACAACATCTTTAATGATGTAAAATCATATATCATGTTTAGGATCACATATAGCACAAAGACATTAGTTATAGTTAATCATATTTAATATAATAGATTTCATCCCACATGAATTTTGATTATGTTTGTATGATTAATTAGGATAAAATATCATATTATTTTCTTAATTTTCTCATACGAATTAGGAATTGTACATAATTTGATAGTTTTATCATAGAGTAAACGTATGAATATGGTTGAATTACAAATTTAACTCACATGCAATTTTTATATCATTTAATTCCTATTTTGTAATATGATTTACATTGGTAAAACATAATACTCGTGTGTTAGTCAATTTTAATGATCTGAGCGTGAAAGGTGATAATTATAAAGTTTGGAAGCAGAGAATTCTCCTTCATTTAGGGTGGATGGACATTGATTATGCTATTCGGAAAGATGAACCACCTGCAATCCAATTGATATTTCTCTTTATGAATGTTAGGACTAATCGCCTTAGTATCATGTTCATAAAAACCAAAATCTCTGTTGGTATTTGTGGCTCAGTTGATCAGTATGACAAAGTCCGGGCATTACTGAAGACTATTGATGAAACGTCTGAGACTTTAGAGAAAGCACTTGCCAATACCCTGATCTTGAAGTTTTCGTCTTTAAGGCTCACTATTGCGAAAGGTGTGTGTGATTATATCAAGCAGATGAGGCATATTGCGGCTCGATTTAAAACTCTTGAGGTTTAGATGTCCGAGTCTTTCCGTGTGCTCTACATGCTGAATACTCTTTCCCATCAATATAGGCCTTTCAAGATCTCTTACAACACATGAGGATAAATAGTCAATTAATAAATTAATGGCCATGTGTGTTCAGGAATTGGAAGAGAGTGTGCATTTGACGATTCAAGGAGAGAATAAAGAGCAAGCCAAAGAAAAGAGGAAGGATAAAATACCTCCTCAAGCTGACATTAAGAAGAAATCCTAGTGTTTCTTTTGTAAAAGGAAGGGAAACATGAGGAAGGATTGCACCAAAGTATCAAAAATTGCTTGAAAAGAAAGGCAACCCAATCTCACTAGTTACATATGAATCTAATATGGTTGATATTAATGTTAACACATGGTGGGTTGATTCTGGATCAACAATACACATTTCGAATTCCGTGCAGGGTTTGTAATGCCTAAGGAAGCCAATGGGAAGTGAACAATGTATCTTTTCAGGAAACAAGATGCGTTCACATGTTAAGGCTATTGGGACATGCAGTTTAGTTTTATGTAGTGGTTTCATTTTAAACGTAGAAAATACCTTTTATATTTTAAGTTTTTCTAGTTTCGAGACTTGTACGGTTTAGTTATTCCTTTACATTTTCTAACACATGTTTAAGATTATTTTATAAATCTGATTTCGTTGGGAATGGTATATTGTCCGATGGTCTGTACTGCATTAATTTGCAAAATGATGCCTATTTTCGATGAATCTTATATGTTGAAGCACCGAAGATTGGGACATATCTCCATAAAAAGAATTAAAATATTAATAAATGATGGAGTACTTGATACTTTAGATTTCAATGATTTTGGGAATTGTGTAGGCTGAATAAAGGGAAAGCAGACCAACAAGTCAAAGAATGGTGCCAAGAGGAGCACAGACATATTAGAGGTCATACATACAGATATTTGTACTCCAAACATAGACTCATATGGTCAAAAATACTTCATTTATAGTGATATATTCAACATGAGTGATTGGCTTAATCCATTGACATATATTAGTAAAGTACTAAAAAGGTTTAATATAAAAAATTTTGATAAATGAAAATATGAGAAATATCATGGTATCTTATTTTTCAAAGCACGTTATCCAAGATATAAAGGAAAATAAAACATACGAATTAAATGGCCTATACAAGGCTATAAGTTATATCATGTATTTTATGTACAAAATCGGATGTCCCCGATGATCTAAGTGCTGAGAGCATGAATTAAGGAATCTAATTTGATGACTTCAAGATGTGATTAATAACATTATATTGCTCTTAAGAAGAAATAAGGATATGTTCTTAGTCCATAGAGATTATAGAGTGAGATTAAAGTTTTCACAAACTTTAATTTTCAATCATAAAAATTGAAACCACATGATATTTCATCTTATGCTAATTAACTAAATCGGTTGATTGAAATAGTTTTGAAATAAGCATCAACCGATAAATTAAAGTAAATGCATTACTATTTTTGAAGCAAAGAAAATGTTTTGGATAAAAGGTTCATGAATGAATTAACAAAGGTTTTGGATATCATTAATTACGTAGTATTGTGCTACGATTATAAATAATACGTGAAAGAAAAAAATTAAGGTCTCATTAGTGACCCAAACATTAGTTACTGCATTGTCACTTTTTCCGAAAGAGTTATGAAAGAGTTAAAGTGAACGAAATAGAATTAACAATAAATAACATAATGGATTCGCATACTAAGGAATTTCTTCAACATAAATTTAAATCATCATCCTTACGAGATGTGAATAAGAATCAAGAAACAATTAGCTTTAGTGCAGTAGGAGATTGAAATAATGTCCGTCAAACCAATCGGGTATGACCTAATCAGGTCAAATACTTATAGAATCAATCTTGAATTGAATAAATCACCAAAGTAATTGAATGCACAATATTTAATAGAGCCAAATAATATGTCATGATGTTATTATGTTGGAAATAACAATTTACATGCACGATTAATTGCATGCCATACTTGATAAATTTCCGGGTCTTAGACATGCGCTTGAAATCATAATAGAAATTATTCTCGGTGAGATACAAGTTGGCTCAAGTCTAAGATCCAAATTGTTAATAGTTATATGATTGTCATGATGGGATAATAAATATTCGAAGAAACTATTACATACATTATCATCTTTGAAAAAAAAATGATATTTTCATAATCATTGGTATTAAAGAATACTGAGATAGGCATGTAGATTATTAGTAGAGACTTAATCATTGAACATGATTACTTGAAAAAATCTCATTGGTATTATATTAATTTTTGATGAGTTTTTTCTATAACTATGGTACTTGTGATGCTGAGATATGAAATCACAATAATACTTTCATACGAGATATCATGCTTTGATATCATCCAACGTGACCCTAACAAAAGCTTACTAAAGGATGACTCGTTGAACTTGTGTTTTCATACATGAAGTCTATAGGATGATAAGATGAGATTCATCACCTCTATATTAGAGGATATGGTTCTATAAATAATATAACTTACGTAATGAAGAAAAACATTGTGCAAAGTAGTAGGGTATGAAAAGGGTTTTGTGAATCCATTCTCTAGTTGCATAGGAATTTATATAATTCATAAGGAAAATCTAATATGATTTAATAGTTAAACCATGCCTTATGATTTCGTGTAACCATGAATAGATTGAAGGATCAATTTAGTTCGGTAATAGTCATCTATGGTTCTTGTTGAGGTTTTTCATACTTCTCATTACACGAGTAGCCCATACGCCTTGCTAGAGGCCAATATGTGTCTGGTAGTTTGAGTTAATTGATCATTGAAAATGACCATATTAACTATTTGACATGAAAGTATTTTCAAGATTCAAATGGTCTATTCATTGGAATTGATTAAACCCACAAGTTTTTGTGGGCCCATCTATGGGCATAATGTACAACTTATCCGGTCACACACACAAATTGGTTGGATCTCAATTGGATTCTAGATTGGAGAAATTATTACTCGTTCGTAATGAACATGATTTAAAGAGTTAATTTGTTTAATTTGTTTAATTTGTTAAGTCTAAGTCAAACTCGCACTACTAGCATATCAAAGTGTGATATAAATATAATTTTAAAGTAAATAATTAATTAGAACAATTTTAATTTATGATAAATTTATTAAATGGAGATTTAATGAATTTATGGTCAAATAATATTTTTCAAGTCAAAAGTAAGTCGAGTTGCTCATTAAAGTGTTAATAGGCTTAAATGGACCTAAATGAAAGTCGAAATCAAAGTCTGTATTTTACTAGGTAAAATTGGACATTAATTTGGAATTATAATGTTTATTTTAATTTCCAGAAAATGAAAATTAAAACAGACTACAAGGAACTCGAATACGATTAAAAGGGCATACATTCCTAGGGTTCCCATACATCTACTTATGCCTCCCACTTCAATAGGAGAGAAATGAATGAGAATTTTTCTCAACATCTTCTCTCTCTCTCTTTTCTTCCTCTCAAAGTTTCATTCTCAATGAGTTGAGATCAAGCCTAGACAACCAAAAAGGGAGTTTTCAACCGTGTAGACTAAAGGTAGAGGCTAGGTGACGGCTTGCGACAGGTGGCAGCAGTAGCAACGGTGGCGACACTTAGTGGTCGGCGGTAAAAAATAAGAAGAGTGAAGAACCGTCTAGTTCTTGGTAGAGTTGGAAAGTTCAGTATATCTCTTCTCTAATTGCATTCTTATTTCGAGATTAATAGATAGTCTAGAAAATGAAAATGTACTCGGATTATGAGATGTGCAAATATAGCATGCTTCATTTGATTTTAACGTATTCGATTGTGTCAGGTATTTAGGTATCTTTTTTCGAAAATGGTGTTCCTGCTCTAGATAAGTGAAGACATGTCGACTTATAGAAACAACCGGAATGATTATCCTCTAGTGATAGTGAGCATTTGGTATGCAAGCTTAAGAAGTCCATCTATGGATTAAAACGAGCCTCCCATCATTGTTATATAAAATTCCATTATGTCCTCTCTTTATTTGACTTTGAAGAGAACATCGTGGATTGATGTATATACTAGAAGGTTAGTAAGAGCAGGATCAATTTCCTTATTTTATATATGGACGATATTTTGCTTGCAGCCAATGATAATGGTTTCATGCATGACGCGAAACAATTCCTATCTCAAAATTTTGATATGAAAGATATAGGGAGATGCATCTTATATCATTGGTATTAAGATTCATCAAGACAGATTTCGAAGAATTTTGGGGTTGTCTCAAGAGACATATATCAATAAGGTTTTAGAGAGATTTCGGATGAAAGATTGTTCATAAAGTGTAGCTCCCATTATGAAAGGTGATGAGTTTAATTTGGTTCAATGCTCAAAAAATGATCTTGAAAGGGAACAAATAAAAATCATTCCATATGCTTCAGTTGTTGGAAGCCAAATGTATGCTCAGGTCCGCACAAGACCTAACATTGCATTTGTTGTAGGAATATGGAGAAGATAGTAGAGTAAAATCTGGATGTAGACCATTAAGAGGTTGTAAAAAAGGTTATAAGGTATGTTCAAGATACCAAAGACTACATGCTTATGTATAGATGATCGGATGATCTAGAGGTAGTTGGATACTTAGATTCATACTTTGTTGGCTGGGTTCATTCACGCAAATCAACATTTAGATAGCATGGTGGAGCTGTACCTTGGAGGAGCACAAAGCATACCTTGACTGCTACTTCCACTTTGGATGTTGAGTTCGTTTCATGATAGCATGGTGTATGGATGACGAGTTTCGTATCTGGGCTTAGAATTGTGGATTCCATTTTAGGTCATTGAGAATGTATTGTGACAATTCAGATGATGTTTTTATGGCTAAAAATAATAAAAATGGTGCTCTAAGCAAGCACATCGACATTAAGTATTTAGCCATAAGGGAGAACGTGTTAAAGAGATGAAAGTGATCATTGAACATATTAGCACTAAAATAATGATAGTTGATATTTTGACAACAAGGCATGCCACCATTGAGATTTAAAGATCATGTTGTCATAATGGATTAGGTTTTATGATGTGATTTTCATTATATGGACAATGTTATTTTAAAGAAACTCGTATTTATTTGTGGTGTTTTCTCATATTTACGTGCACATTCATATAGAGAAAAATCATTAATGTTGGACAAAGAATAAACATATGATCTATTTATTAAGTTGTGTTACCACTTATAGATTGGCATTTATGAGACATAATTCACTGTGATACATGAAAGATAATACTCATTATTAGAGGAATTATCGCCATGATTCATGTATTTTGTTTCTTTAGGATGAGAATCAATGGGTTGTGGATATCGTGCCGAGTAAAATGTACTGATCAAGTGGGAGAATGTTAATATTTTCTTTTTTACTTTTTTGCTTTTCGTTACTTTAGGCTATTCAATAATTTTAGTCCAACGATTTACCATTTTCCAAATCTTTTCAAAATCATCACCCATGATTTTGGAAACTGCCCACTCTCAACGAAAGTGGTAACTAAACTTCACGTAGACTTCTTCAATGGAAAGAAGTATATAAGTGAACTAGAGCCTTATTCAATCCTTAAACTCTCAACTCTCATTCATTATCTACACCATTAAATAGAAAGCACTTAAGGGCTTAGAAGAGCCAAATACATATACAGAGAATTGCCAAAATCTTCTAAATGCATTAGGGTCCTACGTACCGATGGTTGGAGGTTTATATATATATTGATTTTAATTTTCAGCTTACTGTTTATATGTTCATGTTTAATTTATGATAAGTTGTGTTTTAATCTTACAGTATGAACATTAAAAAAAAAAAATTCATTCTCATGGGATTTGATATTTCTTAGTATTTAACATCGATCAATTGGGTTGGGCTTATTTTGGGATTTACTTCAGCACCTATGAATCCATGTTTAGTACAACATGAGTTACTGACTCTTGTGTTGCTTAGCCTAGATAACTGTGGATCTATACAGAGCCCGAGAGTTAGATGAGTACCTTGAGTACATGCATACATAATTAGTAAATGAGTGAATGATAGGGGAATAAAAATAGCCTAAGAAAAATTGCTTACCTGAATCTTTCCACGTCAATCACTTGGCTAACTCATTTAACATTTTTTTTTTCTTTTTAAGTGAGACTAAGTTGGGGCTCCTCGCATCTTGTTGACCTGTAAGAATTTGTAAGAACTTTTCTAATCAATTGCATCATGAATAATAACGTTCAAACTAAAAACAATAGAGAGCAGTGTTCCATTTTTGGAAATTTCATAACATATATTCATTAACAAGAAAACTTGCTTAAATATTACAAATTCTGAACAAACAAGTATAATAATGGACAACCATTTAAAGCATTCTTAAAATAGAGTAAGATTTATGGAATGACCTTTTCAACACTTATAATCATAAGTATATGTAAAAGAAAAATAGAAAATAGTAAACTTCATCAACCAATGTACCTACTGGTTTTGGACTAAAAACGACCATAATCTATTATGTTCCTTTTTTTTCACCACGAGCAACTTCAAGAAGTCTAGATGGACATAATAAAATTACATGCAACTTGAATTTGCCTCCAAAACATAAGCAATTGCATAATGTATATGATGTCATGGATAAACCAGCAGCAAGCAAAAATAAGCATAATTTGATCAATATTTGTCTGATCGATCTAATTTCAATTCCCACATGTTCTAAATATTGAGGACCGACTTTTTGTTGAAGAATCAAAACCAAAAAAGACATCAATAAAAAAGTCAACTCTGGTGCCAAAAATTGAATTTTAGCTTGAAGCTTCACTTACTTCAAACACTCCTCCTTGAAGCTGTTGTTAATGTCCCCCCATCTTACCTCTGAAATACTAAAACTTGTGAATAGGTAATGATTTCGTGAAACCATCAGCATGTTGGTTATCTGAACTGCAATGGACTAATCTGATTTCTCCATTTTTCACCATCTCTTTTATTGAGTGAAACTTAACTAGTATATGTCTGGTTCATCCAAAATGGACAAGATTTTTAGCAATAACAATAGGTGATTTTCTATCACACTGAATGATTGTGGTTGCAGATTAAACAACCCCCAAATCACATAAGATCTTTCTCAGCCATATTGCATGATTACACGTTGATAAAGCTGCAACATATTCAGAATATGCAACCATCCCTTGCTTCTTAGAACTCCAACAGAATATGCATGATCTTGGAGAAAAATATAAGCCACGTGTGCTTTTTGAATCTTCTAAAGAGTTAGCCCAATCACTGCCTATATATCCCCCCAGAATCATTTCAGTTCTTTCAAACATAATTCCATAATTTGCAGTAGCATTCAAATACCTTAGCAGGCTCTTGGCTCTTTCCATTTGCAATTGACTTAGACTATGCATGAACTGAAATAAGAGGCTGATAGAATATATTATATCAGGTCTAGTTGCTATGAGGTACATCAGTTCTCCAATCACACCTCTGTAATGAGTTTCATCAACTCTCTCTACACCATCATTTTTTCCAAACTTCTCTATTGCTAACAAAGGAGTTTTCATGGCTTTGCTTGAGTTCATGTTGAACTTTGTAATCAAGCCATTTGCATATCTCTTCTAAGATATGAAAATCCCTTTGGAGAGGTTGAATACCTTCATTCCCAAAAAGAAATTCATTAAGAAAGCAGACTTAACATCTAGTTGGTGTATCAACCATCCTTTACTAGCTACTAAGGCTATTAGAAGCCTTATGGTATCCAACCTTGCCACTAGGTCAAATGTATCAGTGTAGTCTACTCCATATTGTTGAGAGTAGCTTTTCACAACAAATCGAGCCTTGAATCTATTAAGCTTTAGCTTGAAAACCCATTTTAATCTAATAATCTTCTTCATCTCAAGTTTGTCGATAAGAGTCCAAGTATGATTATTGTTGATCATATCAAGCTCATCCAAAATTGCTTTCTTCCAATTTGAGTCAACTTGAGATTCATCATTGCATCTTTTCTCAATTAGAGCAACATTACACTTTTAATAGACTTCATCCATGCTTCTCTATCTTGGATTCAATAGCTCATTGTCATCATCATTATCTGAATGCACAGAAGGAACCATATTATGTTTTTCATCAAGGAAATTTACCAAGTCTTCACCATTGGCTTGTTCTTCCCACTCGAAGACCTTTTGTTCTTCAAAAACAATATCTCTACACCTAGAAATCTTCTTGGTGGTTGGATGAAAAACTCTATAAGCTTTTGAATCTATGCTGTAGCTAATGAATATTCCCTTTTCAACTTTGAGCTTTTCTCTTTTTCTTTCTAGAATGTGAGAGAAGCAAATTGAGCCAAACACTCTTAGATGAGATGCACTTGGCTTGATCAGGTTCCAAGCTTCATAAAGAGTTTTTCCTTATATTGCCTTTGTAGGAAGCCTATTCAGTAGATAAACTGATGTGTTTGCTGCCTCCGTCCAAAATCTTCTTGGAATTTTCTTCTCGGCCATATGTTTCTAACCATCTCTATTATAGTCTTATTTTTCCTCTCAGAAACTCCATTATGTTGTGGAGTGTATGGAGTCGTGAGCTTATGTTTGATCCTTTGTTCTTCATAAAATAACTTGAACTCAAATGAGGTATATTCACTTTTATTATCTGACCTCAAATAACCATTGGCTTGTTCTTCCCACTCGAAGACCTTTTGTTCATCAAAAACAATATCTCTACACCTAGAAATCTTCTTGGTGGTTGGATGAAAAACTCTATAAGCTTTTGAATCTATGCTGTAGCCAATGAATATCCCTTTTTCAACTTTGACACCAAGCTTTTCTCTTTTTCTTTCTAGAATGTGAGAGAAGCAAATTGAGCCAAACACTCTTAGATGAGATGCACTTGGCTTGATCAGGTTCCAAGCTTCATAAAGAGTTTTTCCTTATATTTCCTTTGTAGGAAGCCTATTCAGTAGATAAACTGATGTGTTTGCTGCCTCCACCCAAAATCTTCTTGGAATTTTCTTCTCGGCCATCTGTTTCTAACCATCTCCATTATGGTCTTATTTTTCCTCTCAGAAACTCCATTATGTTGTGGAGTGTATGGAGTCGTGAGCTTATGTTTGATCCTTTGTTCTTTATAAAATAACTTGAACTCAAATGAGGTATATTCACCTCTATTATCTGACCTCAAGATCTTCAACTTCTTCTCACTTTGTGTTTCCATAAGCCTTTTGAATTTCATAGAAGTGTTGGACACTTCAGATTTTTCTTTGAGGAAGAAAATCCAGCAAAATCAGGAAAAATCATCAATGAAGATAGTGAAGTATTTGCTTCCATTCAAAGATACTTATTTGAAAGTACCAAATACATCTAAGTGAATCAGCTCGAGCTTGTTTTCAACTTTATAGGCTTGATTCATTGGAAAATGTTTCCTTTTAATTTTTTCAAGTTGGCAATTTTCACAGACATTATTTGAAGGTTGAATGGTTGGTAGATCATCCACTATTCCTTTATACTTGGTTTTTAGATGGTTTTGAGATCAAGATGGTTAAATCTTCTATGCCAAATCCATGACTTACCAATACTGCACCTCAGGGTCTTATGATCCCATTTTACTATAAAACTGTTGCGCATAATTGAAACTCTTGCAACTTCATTCTTCTTAAAGTCCAGAATAGTATGATGATCTTCTTTGAAAAGTAGTATGCATCCACTCTTCATCATCTGCCCTACACTTAACAAATTATGACTCAGATTTGGAATAAAAAGAACATTTGAAATGAGTTTGTCTCCCTTTTGGTTTTGACAGAGATAGTCTCCCTGCCTCAAGCTTAAAAAGATTCTCCATTTCCAATGATAATGGAAGTTGAAAAACTTCTATCAATTTGTTTAAACAGACTCTCATCATAAGTTATATGGTTTGTGCATCCATTGTCAATGAGCCACTTATGCTTGGACTTGCTCTTCACAGCTTCTGTTGCCATGAAAAGATATTCTTCATTTTCAGCTTCCTCCTCAACTATATTAGCTTGTTGGTTTTCAGCTACCATTTGAGTTCTTTTCCTTCTGCAATCTTTTCCTTCGACAAAATAAGCATTGAGGTTTCCCTTCCCAATAACAATATTTTTCTGCAAGTTGTTCTTCTTACAAATAGAGTAAGGTGGATATTTTTTCTTTCCCGAGTTGGAGGCTCCTCCTGAGTTGTTGGCTTGATTCTTCTTCCAAACTTTCCTTTGGACTAGAAAAGCTCATTATGAGGTCTCTTATTTGGTCTTTGGATGTCTTTGCTTATTTGCTTGAAGAGAGTGCATGAGTTCTGTCAAGTTCAAGGTATCTAAGTCCTTACTCTCCTCAATAACATCAATCTTTGAATCAAATCTAGTTGGTACATTGACCAATACTTTACCCACCAACATCTTATCAATAACATATTCCCTCAATAGCTTCATTTGATTTGTGACTTCCATCAATCTACCGGTGTAATCTTTGATGGTTTCTGTCTGAGGCATTTTCAGTCTCTCATACTCTCTTTTGAGATTGAGAAGTCTAATAGTTTTGACTCTCTTTTTACCTTGAAATTCTACCTTTAAGGCATCCCAAGCTTCTTTGGCTTCTGTGATGCCAATAATGAATGAGAAAACCTTGTCATTAATGGCTACATGTAATGTTGACAAGGCATTATAGTTCCTCTCCTCTGCTATGGCATGTTCCTTGATCTGTTGGATAGTATAGTCCAATTCTGTATTTAGTTCTTCATACCTCTTCTCTACCGTACTCCATAAGCCATTAGCTCTCAGATAGATGCTCATCTTTGTTAACCAGAATTAGAAATTTTCCCCATCAAACATAGGAGGACTAGAAACATTGAGCTTCTCACTAGACATGTGTATTAACTGAGTATTTGCTTTTGATTTGGTTTAAGAAGAAAACAATGAGATGAGTGTTATGAAAGTTTGATCTTTTATAATCTATCCTCTGATACTAGTCAAGTGTATAATAAATAACAACGTTCAAACTCAAGGAAAATAGAGAGGGGTGTTCTATTTTTGAAAATTTCATAACATACATTCATTAGCAAGAAAACTTGCTTAATATTACAAACACTAAACAAACAAATACAATAATGTACAAGCATTTAAAACATCCTTAAACTACTAGACTAAGACTTATGGAATGACCTTCTCAACACTTACAATCACAAGTATGGTTGATATGCAAAAGAAAAATAGAAAACAGTAAACTTACTAACCGATGTAGTTGCACTGCTTTTGGACTAAAAATGATCATAATCTAGTATGCTCCTTCTTACTCACCACAAGCAACTCCAAGAAGTCTAGATGGACATAATAAAATTGCTTGCAACCTGAATTTGCCTCTAAAATATTAGCAACTGGATAATGTATATACTGTCTGGTATAAACTAGTGTTATAAGTAGAAATTAGAATAATTTGATCAATACTTGTCTGATCGATCCGATTTCAATTCCCACATGTTAAATGGTAAAGAACAACTTTTTTTTTTTGAAGAGTCAACGCCAAAAAATGCATCAATCAAAAAGTCAGCAAAAAATTACATTAGTTTGAAGCTTCACTTACTTCAAACATGGTCGAGCTGGAGGCCAATAGTGGCGGTTGGACTGATGTAGGCTCAATATTCTCCAATTTTCAAATCGGAGGACCATGATTGACATCTTCTAGTTTATCTCTCCTTCACTAATTTGACGTTAGCTCGTCCATCCCTTTCTAATTTAGAGAATCGTAAGCTTTTTATTATTTTCTCGAGATCTTTTGGTGGTTTTTTGTTTTAGACGTTCAAGATTTAATCTAATTTTGATTAGAAATAGAGTTTCGAGTCTAATTTCCAGCTACATTTTGATAATTATTTGGATATTGGGGTTTTCTATTTACTCCTCATTCTACCATCGTTGAAGCTTGATCAACATGATGAAGAAGTTTAATACCTATATCTGCTTGATACAGATCATTTTCGAATTCTGATATTTCCAAAATTTAAAAGTTCTTATCTTTACATTCCCCCCCCCCCCCCCCACCCCACCCCACAGAATTTTAGTGTTGAAATTAGAAAATCAATACTGGATAGAGAATTAATATAAGGGCAGCCGGTGGTTTGTACGTTAATGAGCAGTGAACTGAAGGGTCATTAGAGATGAGTAGAGAACTCGGCGGCAACCTGAGACGAGCAACAAGGAGGAGCTGGGATGTGGGTCAAAAATGGCGAGAGCAATAAAAGTAGAAGTATTGGAGTTTTTGGGTGCTTGCTTGTTGTGTATCTTTTAGGTTAGGGAGCTGATTCAAAAATAAATAAATAAAAGAGTCAGCCAAGTGGTTGACGTGGAGAGATTTTTGGGCAAATAACACAAAGTGTAGATGCACTGGACCTTCTTCGAGATGCACCGGACATTCTTCGAGTTGACATGAATCGGTAAAGAGTCGTATCCCTTTTTAGTCTCCTTACCATTTTCCTAAACAAATATAACATGCAACTACATTAAGTTATTAACTAGTTAATGTACATACATTAATCATTCAAAACCCGGTTCTATATATTGAATTGCAACAATATATATCCCTAAGTAATACATTTTATTGATGATCCAAGACTTATTCATGAACCATTAATTGCTCTTCAACAATTTAAGGCGCTGCACATTTCTGATGAAATCTCTGCAAATAAAAGATAAAAGGTAAATGCATTAAGAAAAGACTAATCCTGTTATAGTGTACGCAGGCCTTATGCACTCATGGCTAATGACAAATAGGCAAACAAATGGAATATGCATTTAGTTTCAAGTTAGCATAAGATCATATATACCTCCAGGTTAAGTGTTCGTCAGCAAGCAGCCAATCACCTTCTCTGTCTTGGTATGCCAGTCTATACTTGTCTGAATTTTCCTCATCTGCTTAATTATTCTCATGTTCATACATATATATCATTAGCTAAGAAATAAATAAATATATTGATTAAAAAATACAGGATATGTAATCTCTATGTATCTATATATAATTAAACTTACCAAACATGTCCATCAATGTATTTATGAGCGTCTCAAAGCAATGATGGAGGCTCAAGTCAACCTTCCTTCCAATCCCCACTCCTTCCATTTTAATTTTCACATACGTTGAAATGGAATTTGACGACGATCGTCTTGATCCAATCAACACCGTCTGATCGTAATTCTCGACTCCTTCCCGGCCCCCTCCATTCTGCACTGACCATAAAAGCTTCTTCCTCCACGAATGCACCGGTGGCCACCCCGCCAAACCATTCCCCATCCTCCTCACATTCCAAGTTTTTTTTTAAAGAGAAAAAAATTAATCTAAGATAATGAATATATAAGAAACAGACAGATATAAGTTATAACATACACATACTCATTGATAGGAAGGAAATAAATAGTCTCTAGGCCGTGTCGAGGCGGACGGTCGTCTTCTTCATTCGGGTCATTGTTCCAAAGCATGAGAGGAATTGTTGAATTAGTGGGTACATCATGATCAAAGGCCTTAACAAAACAACGTTTTTTGCAGTCCATAATTGACTGATTATGATCAATTCTTTCGCAAACATAGCTCGTGTTGAGGTCGAATCCGCCATGGCTAGGAGGTGCCAGGCTCAGCTGTAGCTGATGATTCATTCAAGTATTAAAATAATTTAAAATTTTGCAAGAGATGATTTCTTCCTGAAAATGTGGGTGCATCAATTTTGAGTACCTTTTGGGGTTTAAGCGATCTGGGTCTCTTGATAAGAATTCCTTTTAATAGAAGGGAGGAGAGAGAAAGAGAAAAGACGGGGGTCGGGTGGGTTTCCGACAAGATGTTGGAGAAAATGTTGAAAAAAGAGTATAGGATGTCTGTATCGATGTTCCACTTTAGACCGACCTAGATTGCACTGTGGTTACCTTTTTCTGGTCGTCGTTTTCTAAGCCCACCTCTTCAAGGAGAGGATTCAATACTTTTACGCGTGAGAGCGGAATTTTAGGCGTTCCCTAAACTGGTCGCAGTTCGAGTTCATGGTATTCCATGTGGGGTTCCACTAAGGAGACACGTTGGTACAAGTATAGTCAGAAACTCAATACTCGATGAGTTTTTCAATCTGCCATCCAAGTGTGAATTGTGTAAGAATTTTATCTAACCTATTTATAATTTAATAAGTATTTAGATTAACTCTAGAGTTGGGACTTAGGATAGTATAATGTAATTTCAGCTAATCGTTTTGTGACATGTAAAGACGTTCCATAACAAGGAAATTGAGTCTCTGAGATTTTTTGTTTTTGTTTGGAGACAGTTTATTATATATCAATTAATTTTAATGAGATTAATATGTATAATTATAATTCATTAATTTATGATTAATCGAATTTATTTAAGAATTTTTTATTTAATGAGAGGTAAATAATGGTTTTGACAAATTAACGAACATGAAGGAATAAACAAACATGATATTGTGACACAATGTTAGTCACTAAACATATATTATTTCCTTTTAACTGCAAGATTAACTTATGTGGTTTATCTAGATTGATACAACATCTTGGTGCATGAGAGGAGCAAGGGGATGCTACAACAGGACATTATCCATCCTTTATTATTTTTTTTTTTTCTAAATTAAGACTGTAGTATAAGAATATTAAAATTCTGTAAATAAATTCTTAAAATTCTGGCTAAAATTCTACTTTGCTCCTGCCCATTGGGCGTATCATTTGAAGTACTTGACTCGACGCAGATGTTTAATAGGTACAACCGGGTTTAATCATATGCCTAACATTACTTGTTATAATGTTCAAGCTCAGTACTACACTTTTAGCTTAGGCTACTAACAAACTAAGTATTATTGAAATATTGCTTTTGTGTTCTGCCTCATAATAAATTAATAACACTTAATATTTGGTCAATTATACTTTAATAATGACACGAAGATGAGACAAAAAGGATTCATGAGACTCGCCATCAAGTTTCCTATGTTTAGTAATAATAACTATTACTTTTGTACCTATAATATAATTATATTTTCTGTTTGTGTTTAAGTGTATCCGTAGTACAGGACATGAGCCAGCGAGCAATAATTAACAAAGATCCGTTACCAAATTTTGTTGTCTACCTCCTTAATTAATATAATGTCTCTTCGGCCGGTTTTGGGTACAGTTCTGGATCTGCAATCGCATTTTGAGAAATAAGAATTGAGGTTAAAGCCGGGTCAGGGGACATTGAGGTAACTAAGTATGAAAAAGAGCTGATGATTGAGGCTGATGTCAGATAGAACTGAGGGAAACATCAGTCAATATAATAATAACTGAATAGGATAATATGATGCCGAGACTGAGCCAGTTATTTTCTTGATCCCCTCAGACCTGAGCACGGATACGCTGAAGGGGTGGATAAGTAGAAAGCTACTGACACCTAGGTGAAGGACATACCCTTAACGTGTCAAACTAGGGCAACGCCTTTACACGCTAAGGCAGCTCTAAGTGGGGAACATATCTTTGCCATGTCAGACAGGGGTGAGGGGGCGTTGACACCCATCTTGGGGCTAGGAATGATCAGGACACAGAGGAATAGGAGCAGACACGTGTCAAATTATCTAGGGTTTTCCAACCATGTCTAGGTATAAAAGCTAACTGATTCAACAATATAGGGTAATGCATAATTGAGGGAACTAAGCAACTCATTCTACCCATTTTTTCCTCTCACACTTCTTTAGAAAACTAACAAGAGCGTTGAAGCGGGGTTGGCCGACCACCACCCGGACCATAGTTTGTCTGTGAGTGCAGACGCTAATCTTGGAACATAAAGATAGAAATCCACATCAACAATTTGGTGCGGATCGTGGGGATGTTGTCTTCACTTTCAAAATGGATTAGTAAACTGAACGAGAGTAGTGCAGGGTATAGAGAACTACGAGGGAGAGTAGATGGGAGAAAATGAAGGAGGAGAAAGAGGTAGACGAAAAGGAGTCCTCCCTCCCATGCATGAAGGAAGAATAACGCGTTATGAGAGCATTGCCAGAGGACGACCAACACCTCCAAAAACTCCTATAGTGGTCAACAGTAGAGTAGACATACTACAGGCTATAGAGAGGATGGAAAGAAGCCTGGCAGAAAGTGTGGGGCAGATGATCGAGCGTTCTATAGATGCTAAGATTGTAGAAATCAGGGTTGAAATAAGGAAGGAAATAAGAGAATAGATTAGGCATAGAGGCATGCATCTTCCTACAGGGGGCATTGAGGTTCATCTGTGGGCATAGGCTCCCACCCTGAGGAAAACGACATTGCGACTCGTTTAAAAACCAAAACAACATGGGAAGAGGAGTCAAAAGACTCAATGGATACAACCAGCAATCCGAGCCTCCTCTAAACATCGAAGGAGCCTATGCTTCTCACAATCTGAGCTGAAGAGCCGAGGGGGTAAGTGAAGGTTATCCAAAAGCTAACTAAGAGAATGAATGAGCTAGAAACAGTAATGAAGGGAACAACCCTGTGTATGGATGAGTTGGAAAGCCCATTTAACGAGCGAGTGTAAAATGCTTAGTTACCAAAGAAGTTTAGGGCCTTGAAACTGGTGTACTATTGAACAAAAGATCCTTAAGATAACGTCAACTCATATAAGATGTGTATGAAGATGAACTCCATGTCTGACAAACTGATGTGTTAGTGCTCTCACGTCACGTTATCAGATTAGCGAGTGATTGGTACAAATACCTCACACCATGCTCTATCAACTTATTCGATGAGCTGAAACAGTTGTTTATGTCCAACTTCTAAGGGTGGCTAACACGTGACTCCCCTTATGAGTATGTACACAATAAAGTAGAACCCAAGGAAGGCATTACTGGACTATTTGAAGCGGTTCAACTAAGCTTCAAAGAAGGTCGACTGACCTTGAGATATTGGGGTTCTACATGCCTTCTTGGGAGACGCGATTGACAAAAAGCTCATTAGCCACTTGGGAAAAAAGCATTTGGTTCCTATGTTGAAGTGTTACTAGAGGTAAAAAGGATCGGAGTAGTTGAAGAGATCCTCATATTTCAACCTAAAAGCTAAGGAGAAAGGGGGAAGAATAGTATGGGATATGAGGGAAAGAGGAAGAAAGATGACTCGAAGGGAAAAATGGAATAGAGGGAAGATAGGAGGAAAAGGGAGGATGAAAGGAGGAGCCCGAATAAGAAAAGAGCAACCTCGCTCTTCAGAGGTACCTTTACGCCTTTCGTAGCTGGTATCAAAGTGATTTACAATCGCTTTAGAAATCATAACCTATTTAGGGCCCCCCCTCCCCCTGAGTTGTTGAAAACTGCAACGGCCTAATGAGACTGAATGTCATATTATAAATATAACAAGGATCATGCCCATAAAATATAGGAATGTATACACTTGAAGAGAGAAGTTGAAAGGTTGATCCAGGAAGGGTGCCTGGGGGAATTCATAAATAGAGAAGGAAGAGGGAACCCAATATGGGGAAGAAGGAATGATAGGAAGGAAGAAAAAAAGGTAGAGGACTGGAAGGAAAATAATCTCGAAGACCTAAAGATGGAGACTCAGGTCGTTAGCAAAGTAAATGGATGAAGAGCCTAACACAGGCTGAAGTGCTCTTAGTTTCGATTACTCTTCAAAATAAGCCATAAGTCGACGTCACCATCAATCACCTGAATGAAGAGGGGATCATATATCCTCACAATGACGTCCTAATCATCTCGGCCAATGTCTGCACCATACTGGTACACCGAATACTCGTCGATTTAGAGAGTACAGTGGATCTCATGTCCTTGCCTACTTTAAGAAAGATGGGCATAAAAAATGCAAAGAACTCTTCAAATTCAACGACAGCCAGGCATTCCATGAAGCCTTTGTCACTGATCTTCGACTGCAAAGTAGAGAACTCTTTAGATTCTATAAACTTGGCCAGAATAGTCTGTTCGATATCGAGAAACTAAGCCTTGAGCTCATTCAGCTCAGCATGAACCCCCTGAAGATCTGTCAATTATTCTTAGACCTCTCTCAGCTTGAACTCATCAGCTTTCCCGAGATCGACTTCTTCTTGATATCTCTTGATCAGTTAGTTCTTCTAAGAGGTCAACTCCCTGACTTGCTGAACAGATGCCCAAGTACTCTGCTTCAGTTTCTCATTCTCAGCCTTCAGGCGCTCGACCTCCTTATACTGAAAAGTCTGAACTAAGGCTCCTATGATGGATGAGGTGACTTAGCACTAAAAAAAGAAACGAAGATAGGTTAGTCATGATTTGGGGGAAATTAAGCAATAACAAGAGAAAATACACTTACTGAGGCAAGGCTCGAGCTCAGAATCTCCTTAACTTCAGGAAGAGGAAGCCTCACTAGCTTGAGGTTCTCAGACGTCAGGTGGAAGTCTGAAGTCTCACTTAGATATTCTTTAAGGGAGCCCTCGCTGATCCAGGCTCCCGCAAAGATCCTGACTTAGTTTGTTGTATTAGGAAGATTGGGATTGAGGTGCACCGGGACAAGGGGGCATATGTGGAGTGACCCTCTGAAGATTTGTGGTTGAGGGGATGGCGTATGGCGGGGTTGGGGCAGCAAGCGAAGTGGGTGATGAGCTGGATATGTCCGCCATTAATTAGCCGGATGGAGATAGCTCCTCAACTTTGGGTCTCTTGGTTTGATCTAGAGCCCTAAAAAAGGATCCTTTCCTTTTCTTGGCCTACTTGGCTTGGGCTTTAGCCTCCCACCTCCTCCGTTATTAGGTGTATAAAAGAAAAAATGGAAAAAATATTAATAGAAGGGCTACCCTGGGGAAGGACCCTAGGATCAGCGCGAGAGATGGTACTTAGGGGGTCAACCTCTAATAGTGAGTCAGTGCATATGGGACCGTAGTTAGTAAGGCAGTTGATGGTTAGGACTAATCTGAAGTGCATTTCCTCCTCAGACTTACTCATTCTGGCCTCCCAGACCAACTCATCCATCTCAAATGGTCTAATATCGCACTTCCGAGTGCATTTCTCTTGGTACTCCATATAGATAAAGTACTAGCAGGTAAGGCACTGCTAGTTTTCGGTCAACACAAACCGTTTCTCCTTCTAAAACTTGTTGGCCTGAGGAATGCCAGTTATTAGTTTGCCCTTCTCCAAGGTGGTATAATATCACCCCTACTTGCTCCGGCTTAAGCTTATGAGGGAATGGAAGAATGACGTCCGGGGAGGATGCCCAGTTTCTTCAAATTATAGCACGAACAGCTCTAATATAGTCCTCCAAGTGTTGGGCACCAACTAGCTAGGTGGCAGCATCCACGAATAGAGAAGGGACTAGAGAAATTGATGTAGAACTACCTTAAAGCCCATGTGAACATATCCATATAAACATGCTGACATGTCCGTACTAACTGAAGAAATCGACTTGTACTCCTTTAGCACTCGAATGTTTATACATGAAGGAATATTGTACTCGGTTAGGATGTGGAAGCAATCAAGCGACCTCTTAGTAATTATTTGGCTTAGGTCGAGCTACCCCCATAATCATTTTCTTCAGTTGAGCTTGAACCTTTCGTGGTCTATCTTCCTTGGATATACTTTACCATCAAAAGAGGAGTGGATCAGCTTTAGGTTGGATGTTCATCAGTCACTGAAAGCCTGGTCTAAAAGTTCGAGGATGATCCTAAGGTTAATCAACAATGCTAATATCGACTAAGTGTTGGTGGATCCTAAAGACAGATACGATTGAGGATGATCCTAAAATCAGTCAATAAAGCTAAAATCGATTTAGGTGCTGGTGGATCCTGAGGATGGGTACGACTGACAATGATCCTAAGGTTAGTCAATAGAGTTAAAATCGACTAAGTGTTGGGGGATGAGGAAGGGTACGACTGAGAATGATCCTTATGTCTTCCTAGGAAACTAAAATTAACTAAGTAGGGGAAGTACTGAGGAAGAGAAAAGCTGAAGTTCCGTATGTCAGAAAGAGACAAACATCTACGCGTTCAATCCTTAGGTCTATTTTTTTTTATCAAAACACATTTTTCAAAGAAAAATAAAGGGCGGAAAAGATTAATGCAAAAAAAATTCAAAGAAACTGAAAAACATGCATTAAAAGGAAAACACGTAGAAGGAGATGAAGGAACTTACTCGCTCTGTCAGACATGATTGGTTGAATAGTGGAGGTTTATGGTGGTTCGTGGTGAGGGAAGCGATGGTGAGAAGCGTCAGATCTAGAAAAAAATATAGAAAAAAGAGGAGGAGATCGTTGAAGTTTGAAAGAAAAGAAAGCTTGAAACGGCTCAAGTGGTATGACAATGCTTATAAAAGAGAGAAAGAGAAGGAAGGGGAAATAACATGATGGTTACGTGTGGTAGCTGGCAAGACACACGTGTCATTACCCTAAAGGCGGTCACGTATAACAAGAAGCATAGATCGAGGGGCATTTAAGATGCTGTCATGCGTCTTTTCATATCCATCAATACAGATAGAGGTCAATAGAGCCTATGAAAGCGAGTCAGCTATGAGGAATGTTCGAATGCAACGTAACTCATAATAGATAAGGTTATGTGCCAATGGGCTAAGTGTTGGGCCCATTTCCGGGACAGTCTCGGATCTGCTACCTCAACTTGAGTAAGAGAAACCAAGGTTGAGGCCGAGTCAGTAGACGTTGGGATAACTAAGTACGAAGAGAAGCTGATGACTAAGGCTAAGGTCAGATAGGGCCGAGGGGAACATCATACCTAAGCACGGGTATCTGAGTATATTGAAAACTACTGACATCTGAGTAGAGGACGTAGGCGTGTCAAAATGGGGTGGCCTCGTTACACGCTGAGGTGACTTTGAGTGAGAAATATATCTCTACCATGTCAGACATGAGAGAGAGGGGGGCACTGACATCCATTATGGGGCAGAGAATAATTAAGATACGGAGCAATAAGAGCGGGATACGTGTAAAGTTCTTTAAGGTTTTCCAACCTTGTTCAAGTATAAAAGCTAACTAATTTAACAATATAGGATAATGCATAATTGAGGAAACTAAGCAACTCATTCTACCTATTTTTTCCTCTCACACCCCTCTACAAAACTAACTAGAGTGTCGGAGCGAGGTTAGCCTACTACCCTCCGGCACAATTTGTTTGTGAATGCGGGCGCTGATCTTGAAGTATATTGTAGACAATGGAGCCTTTTGTAGTAGACGAAAATCCACATCAACAATTTCTATACAAAAAATTATATATTATTATATAAACTAAAAAAGATTTAGATAAATCAAACAAACGTACATTCCCTATGTACTTCTGTCTTTCAAACATGTTCGTAGCCGCTTAAAACTAGTGTTTTTGTTTAGTGTACAAAACGAGCTGGTGAAAATCTTGCACCCCCTCTCTTAAGCCTCTCTCTCTTTGTGAGCTTTTGCTGTCAGTGATGTAGGTGAAGATGAAGAGCCGGTGAAGAAAACCAAGCATGCACGCAGAATTGACATGATGCCACCACCACCCGGAAAACCCACGAGAGACCACGAAGCTATGATTCCACCTTCATTTCATCGAAGTTTGATACATAAAAGGGGAGTTAGCAAACTAATCAGTGACTCAATTATTATTATTTTTTAAATTCGTTGTCAAAGTTTGGCAAAGTATGAATAGTACTACATGAATCATGCATGATTACTCCCTATCTCCATCTCATGCTCTCGATCTGGTCCATCCCATTTTGGCGGCAGGACCACTACTGCTCAATTATATTAGACCCAACATCAATTACTTCCTGCTACTGAATATCATAAATTATTAAGCTTCATGAAGACCCCTTTTGTCTTTTTCCTTGTATTACTTATTTGCTGATGATATTATACCAATATGCACACGTAAATTATTAATGCCTTTTTGTCTAATAGTATGTGCATGCATGTACCCTAGCTAATTTAGTCACAACGTAACTAATTTGATATCGAGCATCAACTGAGTGAAGGTCAGTTTACCCTTAAGGTCGAGGAATATTTTCTTTCTGTCCAGCTCAGCTTAGCCGTAAAATGTGCTGGAGCTTAGATTAGTTGGTCTCAACTTATGAAACTACGATACATCGTAAGGGGAACGTTGAGATAAGGAGGCAAGGGAAGTCACGATAGATGGTAGATGGAGCGGATTCAATCTTTATTATCTTTTTTTTATATTTATTTTCGTAATAATTTATTTTGATTTAATGATTAGAGAAGTGATACATAAAAAGAAAAAAAAAATATATGTCGATTGAAATACAGTTAATTTATGAGTCATATTTAACTATTTCTCTCTCTCATTTTCTTTATATTTGCGACTCCCCTCTCTCTCATTTTTCTCTGAATGTTGACGAATGATGATAGCCATTGACACCCGATTTGAATCTAAAATCTAAATATGAACTCTAAAGACAGATATTTCAATTTGAATCTGAAACTAAAATCTGAAACTAAAATCTAGAGAACGAAATTCAATTTCAATATCAATACAAAATCGAAATTCAATTCCAACATTCGATCTGTAGGTCGAGAACTTAGATCGAATTCTCGGTCCAAACCGAGTTCTAAGTCTCGATATAAACATGATTATGTTCTTAAAAATTGAGAACTTGGTCTAGACCGGGAACTCGGACTGAATTCTCGATCTTGAGGGATAGCTATATGAGTTCCCGATCGAGAACGAGTTCTCGGACTTTAAAGACATAATTAAATCGAGTTTTCGGTGTTCAAGGACAAA
This sequence comes from Coriaria nepalensis, assembly GCA_027186245.1. Lineage (NCBI taxonomy): Eukaryota > Viridiplantae > Streptophyta > Magnoliopsida > Cucurbitales > Coriariaceae > Coriaria > Coriaria nepalensis. Next base: position 3,198,661 of record CP114484.1, on the reverse strand, counting down.
ATCAAACAGAGTTCTCGATCTTGAAAAACGAAACATGTTTCTATCTGAGTTTCCAATTCAGACCAAGTTCTATCCTTCTAAACTAAGAACTCAGTCTGACTTCCTAATATAGACCAAGTTCTCAATGTTAAAGGAAAGAAACATGTTTCTATCTTTATAGACCGAGAACTCGGTTATGTTTCTATCTTTCCAGACTGAGAACTCGGTCTCAATCGGGGACTCAGACTAAGAGACATAATATTATATTATATTCACAGGGCAATTAACTTACAGTTCACATGCTCATAATGTGACAAAAACTATCGATGTGGTAAGATATAGTGATTTTCCAATATACTTTGATGTTACAATATATAGTGATGTGACAACACTATATATTATCACCAAGCGAATGCATTCAACATAAATACTAATGCATTCTACTTCACCAAAAATCATTCTACTTCACCACTCATCAAAAAACATTATATTTCATCATTCTACTTCAGCAGAAAGCATTCTATTTCACCATTATACTTCAACCATTCTAATTCACCAAATATAAGACCATTCTTAATTTTCCTATATTTTCTCTCTAAATGGCTATAAGGCATAACATTGATACTCAAATGGTAATACCAAAAGGATTGGCCATGAAAGCAGATTATGGGTCGTTCATTAATGTGTACCACCTGGAGTTCAAGTGTGTTGATCATGCCTATAATTGGTATAATAGTTATGTAAGCGAGATTAGGTTTAGCATTCACTATGAAGACAAACATATATGCAAGGGCACCACAATCGTGACAAGTAAAATGTTCACATGTAACAAGGAAGGGAAATGAAATCCTGCCAAAAATCCTCTGACAAAGGTGAAAAAGGACGGGCTAGAAACAAGATGTGGTTGCGTTGCATATTTCACTATTCAGCATCAACAAGATGCAATGTACTATACTTATGAGTGGAACCCATCGCACAACCACGAGCTAATAACACCATTAAAAAGGCACTTACACCATTCGTAGAGAAAAATAACCCTAGAGAAGCGTCTTGAGATTGAGGCAGCTTATAGAGTCAGAATTCGTCTAAAGCAAGCACATGATCTAATGACGGCTTTAGCTACTGGAATATATAATGTGGATTACACTCGTGGAGACCTAAAAAATTATTTAATCGGTCAACGGAGTTAAGTCATAGAACAAGGGGTAGCCACTGTCCTACACAACTAGTTTAGAAATGAGCAGAAGAATAACTCACAATTTTTTGTAATGGTCCAAATGGATGAGGATGAGCAACTGACCAATATATTTTGGGCTGACCATGCCATGCGGTGCAACTATGCACTTTTTGGAGACTGTCTCTTTCGATACAACCTATCAGACGAATGATAAATACTAACTGTTAGGAACATTCATGGGATTAAACCACCATAAGGAGGGAACCATTTTTGGGGCCTGCCTACTTTTTTATGAGTCGACAGAGATGATCCAATGGTTATTCCATACATTTGTTCAGTGTATGTGAGATAAGGTACCCATATCTCTATTTATGGATCAAGACGCAGCTGTGTCTGCTGCAATCCCCACCATTTTTCCGAACAAGAATCACTTCCTTTGTGTGTGGTATATCTCTCAAAATTCTATAAAAAATATTGGTGTACTTATGCAGAATAAATCTTTTAAGAAAAATTGGAATATGCTCATTTTCAACTACGAAGTGGATGATTTCGAGACTAAATGATCTAAGATGCTTGATTCCTATGATCACCATGAGCACTCTGTAAGAAAAGGCGGTTTGAAACCACGTAGCGGAAGCGAACAATCAGACTCAGTGTATAACAAAACTTTTATGAGAAATGTTTTAGCAATCTTTTATATACATATAAATTGATCATACATCTATACGAATAGGTCATACTTTTGCATGCATGAATCAATCGTCGAGACTCACACCACGATCTTCCAGATCGATCATCAACACATTAGGACGTGTGTGGGCACGTAGAGATGACAAGATTTTTCTTTTTCTTTTTATCTCAGAAAAATATTTACTGGAAAAACTTTTTAAATTAATTAGAATGAAATGTATTTATATAACTCTATCAGGTATTTTGATTAATTTAAATTTTTTTAATTAATTGAACTGATAATTCAATCATGATAAGATGATCATGAGATGATATCTTTGATATGATTAAATCTTTTCAAATCTTATTTAAAATAGAGTTTTATCTATTTTAAATCATATCACTAGCTTAATGATATATTTCATAAGATCAAAATTTTTCAAATCTTAAAAAATAATATCTTATTTATTTTAAACTATATCATATTTTTTATGATACATTTGATTTAGTCAAACCTATTCAAAGATTATTTAAAATAGAATCTTATCTATTTTAAATCAAAAGCATATCTTATTAAAATTTTAAATTAGTTTCTCAAACTAATCTAAATTTAACTTACCTAATCTTAATATTAAATTAATATCTCATATCAATTTAATATTATATATAATTTATTCAATTGAAAATAAAATATATTATTATTTAATTAAATAATTCCGAATTTCACCATTTAAATATATTTTTTAATTAATTAATATTAATTATCTCACCATTCCGAATGTCATTCTTACTCTATGCAGTGTTTTATAAAAGCAACCTGAGAACCATGGACCTATAATTTCAAGTTCCAATAAATTAGATTATTAATCAAACTATTTGATATAATAAATCTAAATTTATTAATCTCATTATTATTCTTACACTATTGCAATTGTAAAACATATTTACTTACTGAGCAATCTCTAGTAGTTCATTGATATAATCATTTCATGCATTCAATCCTCCAAAAATTGATTCATAATTAGAATTGGTCAAAATTACAATTTTACCCTTCTAATTATCTCTTAATCCTTAAGTACTATTAATTTACTAGTGAACGGTCAATTTATAACTTAAATTTGAGCTCAAAATCATTCAGTTCCAGAATTAACCCTTAAGGAAACCAATATACAATCTTCAATAAAGAAGGTTTGGATTTTATATTTGTAAATCATATTCTCAGCCACTTATCCTAATGAATCTCCAAAACAAAAGTCCTTAGCCTGTTTTACAAACAAACCATGAAGAGTGAATCAAAAGATCTAATTGACATAAATAGGAGTTAATGACTACTCAGGATTCAGATTGATCTTTATATAATCATCTATTAATTTTATTAAAAGAATACTCATTACATACTTTCAAGGCACCATGCCCAACAAACTCATGGATGCAAAGAATATATAAGAGGCATCGTAAGTTGGTGCAGACGTATGTGAGAAATGCCTTGTTTGCTGGTAGAAGGACAACGCAATTAAGTGAAAGCTTCAACGCGCACCTACATCATTTGTTTAAGTAGATGAATATAGACTGATTCCTAGAGAGATTTAAAGCATCTTTACATGACTTTCAGTATAAGGAGATATAGTCAAATTTTGCAATGAAGAACAATGTGGCCATTGGAAAAGCGAATGGCCCATTCTCCATACATGCATGTAATGTGTATACACAAAAAATGTATGAGTATTTCAACGAGGAGATGGGAAAGTTGAACTGGTTACATGAAGATGGTTACTATGTGTTTTTAGGTTGTGAACAACTATTGCTGCACTATCATAGCAATAGCATATATCATGACTCTTCAACGACAAAGCAATTTTATGTCAAGACGGAGATTGTTGAAAATTATAATTAATTGAAAATTATTAAGTAGTTAAGAATATAAATAATGTTAAGAAGAGTACTTTAAAAACCATTACTTACCAGGGCTAGATGTCAGAATATCAGCAGGTGCAGCTACTGGGTCTATATGAAAAAAATCATGCCCAACTGAGCCTGTTGTGAAGGACCATCATTATCTTCACTAAAGGGCAAGTAGACCACACGATGTAATTTTTTACTGATGGCTTCAACAACAAGCTCTAGCCGCCTTCGTCTCTCGCTAACCATGAGCTCTAAGCCCCCTAACCTATGCCCGAGTTCCCCCACTCTTTGATTAAGATCGTTTAATTTCCCTTTTATTATATCCATGAAATGTTGCAGTTCACAAGTTAAATGGCTACTGCTCCTGCTTCTTCTTGTCGGTGAAGGTGGAGATCGTCGCTCATACTCTCCCTCGTGCTTCTTCGCAACCACCCAAACATCCTCTTCCCTACTATTTTCTTCCACTTCATCTTTAAATATATCATCTTATTCAACCTCTTCTTCTTGCTCCACCAGGTGATCTAATACGTCCCTTACATGATCTGTATTTATATCCTCCTCCTCATCGATAAAAGAGTCAATGCTGATATAAGACTCATTTTCCTCTTCCTTTGATGGCTTTAAGATTCCATGCATTCTAACATGTATATTTAATGTTAGATTTGGTGAAGGTCATATATACTTAATAATTACATTAAAAAAAAAAATTTAAACCATAAAAGCAAATGTTTATTTTATCCAGAGTCTCATTGATCTTCTTGTACGACGGCATAAACATATTTATATGCCCTGATTTATTTTTTCCCCAATTAAGGATTTGTGGTCTAACCATTTTTTTCAACAAAATCCTAAATTTCTTTCTAAGGCTGGGAATAGCTTCAAGAGTGCATAGCTGTAAGGTAATTTAAAAAGTATTAACAAAGACAAAATTACTAAATATTAGAAATATACTATTTAATTAAGTCTAATTGAGAGTAATAATTACTTTGAAAGCATACGGAAAACTGTATAAATCCATAGTCTCTTCCTTGCCATCATGTCTTCTAGTAGCAGTCTCAGCCTTTTTCTCGAGATCGTCCCTATTTATGTATTTTTATAGTTCTCTTATATACTACTTGACCCCAAGGATGGCTGTTGAAGAATTCAAAGTTCGAGACCATAGAGAGGTAACTATCCTCAAAGTTATTTTTCTTTAACGTACCTAATAGGCCGAACATCAAAAAGTACATAAGGACTAATTTGACATTATCTTCTTCAATCCATCTCCCTTTCACTATCGTCTTCACTCTTTTTGCTTATACGAGTTTTGTGAACATGTCCACTAAATTGCCGCATTCTCGATCTGGGAACTCAAATCAAGTTCTCGGTCTAAGATCCCAAACTGAGAACCTAGCTCAAGTTCTCAATCTATGATCTCATACCATGAACTCCAGATCGAGTTCTCGGTCTAGAATTCAAAACTAAGAACTCGATCTAGAATCTAAAACTAAGAACTCAATAAGGGTTCCTAGAGAAGTCATATGGTGATCAATTGGTCCCAAACTATGAATACTATTCATTAATAGATTCAAAACTAGTTCCTTACTAATTCTTATCAATTTTATTTCATCCACAAGAATAAATCATGTGTGGGACCCTCTTAAGAATTTCATCGAACACCTTATGTGCATAACTAACAATCTCAATATTCTGCCTCGCATTTACATATTTGGTCACTAATATTCCATGTTTATTCATCAACCTCACAAACCAGACGTCAATATTCAACCTCACCAACAACTTAATCCAAGAGATAAGTAAAGTTACATACCTCCCCATCGTGAGACTTTGAAAGCCTCATGGTAGAGGGATGCCTTGATCGTGGACGCCGACTTAAAAGTAGTTTTCTAACGAAGAAAAGTTCTCGATCTTGGAAGGAAGAAAAAGTTCTCGATCTAGGAAGGAAGATAAAAAACTCGGTCTAGAAAGGGAACTCAGTCTGGAAAAGAAGAAATTGAACTCGATCTAGGAAAAGTAAAAAATCTTGGTCTATGAGCTTCATTTAAATGATTTTGACGTGACACATATTTTAACCATTAAATCTATAAGGATAGCCGAGATTTACGTACAGATACAAATAAGAACAATGGGATAAAGATTGAATCCGCTCCCCGAGAGATAATCACATAAGCAAATTCTCAAACTATAAGTGGTAGAGCAGAGAGCACAGAGATACAAGAGCATTAAAGGTACAGTCAGCAAACCACTAAGGTGGTAATACGTGTAAAGGAAATTAGACTTTATCCCTTAAAATATAGTATAAATATCCTCTCACACTCATTTGCAAAGGTATAGAATCTATACTTACAAAAAATTTCTCTACATTTCAATTTATCTTGGAGAAAATTCTCCTCCACTTACTTCTCCACCGATTAATATGATCATCGAATGGAATTTACCAGCCATAAATTCCGACTCTCCCTTATTTTCATTATGCAGTGGAAAAACTTAATCGGGAGGACATGCATACTTTTCGTGGCTTGGGAGGTCGTGGCTTGGGAGGACGTGGTTATGCAGAATCATGCATCAATAATATATATATATATATATGACTTGACTATAATATATTATATAATAAATTAAATTTTAGAATGTTTGATTTCTCTCTTTAGAAAGTTAGAGAAAGTGAAAACTCCTAGCTTTTAAATTAATCTAACTTTCCTTTTTCAAACGATGACATATATTTCAATAATTCATTTGGTATATAAATAGAAAGAATTCTCCGTAAGATTGATAGTATGACTGTAAGATTGTAGTATGTCTTAAGGTAAATAGCACTAGCTAGCTACCCAACTCGAACAGAAAATAAGAATTGAAAAGTAAGAGTAAATCTAGTAAGGCAACCGTCACTGGGCGGCTTTAATGGATGGGAAAGTCGTTGGAAACAACTTGAATTCTAAAAGTCTTTGAAATTGAGTGGTTAATTGAAATTTTGAAATCTTGTCTCCGATTGAGGTCCCCCTCCCCCAAGCCAATCTTGTCTCCGATTGAGGTCCCCCCTCCCCCAAGCCAATTCAATTAGTGCCCACAGAGTTAGGCATGCGTGTGTAAGAATGTTATACCTACTACACATATATTGAAACTGAAAGGTCACTAGTCATTCTGAAGTAACTCGCATTCTACTCATCATGACTTTAGTGTTAGACTCGATTAATTGGGAGATTCAAACTTCCATCTAAATTCTTCGGAGGGTAGGAAATAATATGCACTCCCAAACTTTATCATGATCAGATTCTACACTCTTAATATCTTTTGAAAATGATATTGTGTATTTATTACTTTTAAATTTTAAAAAAGATAAATTAAAATAATCGTAAATGACTATCCAAAGTAATTAGACATTATTACGAGTATTCAGTATTAAGTTTAAACTTTAAATTATGATAAATTTTAAATTTTATTAAATATGAATAAAATAATAATATATATTTTACATAATTGTTAAATATATTAAAATTCTAAATTTGATCCGATTTAAAATTCTTATTTATGTTTTTATCATTTTTAATTTAAATTTGATATGTTTTAACTTATTTTATTTATTTTTCATTTCCACCTCACCGCCACCACCATCCTCTTGCGACACCACTACCACTAGCCTCACCTGTCACACTTCACCAATGCTACTGCCAATCTCAATTGCCGACCTAAACTATTAAAATATTTAATTATTTTCTCTCTCTTCCTCCCTTTCTTGTTCAAATTTTCACTTTATTTTTTTTTTTGTAAAATTTTCGACACAATCACTACCACCACTAAATCCGCTATGACCTCTTCCGCCGCCCGGGGTGGATGTAGGTTGGGGGCAGCTATCCCTACAAACTTTCCAATATTTAAATTTTTACCCCAAAAAATTTAAATTTGGTCAAAATTTTATATAATTTTATCCCCACAAATTTCTAAAGAAATAAAATTTAAAATTAATGAAACATAAATATTCTTTACATATAAATTTTAATTTATTGAGTTAATATTTTTCAAAATATTAGGATCTAAATAAAATTTTTCTTAATAAAAAAGAGGTATATTTATATGTATAACATTATTGAATTATTCACTATATTTAACTTTTTTAATCCTAATTTCTTTTTTCTTTCTCTTTTATTTACTTATTTATTTCTACCCAAACATAAAATTAACATCTATATTATATATTATTTGTATATTTTATTTATTTATTATGAAATTTTTTGATAATATATATTTAACGTACTGCAGAAGCCCCCGCATCCCTAATTATTTCTCTAATTTATCATATAATCTGTCTTGACAACATCAAAATTATTGTTCCATCACTGACCTCTACCGAAAATATCTCTCTCTAGATAATTAGGATTGCACGACTTAGGTGATGGTTAGGTTAGCAAAAGTTAGAAGACCATAAAATCTAGGTTTTGCGATCTTAGTATGTTTTCGGGAGAGATATTTTCATGGGAGGTGGTAGTTGTTTGGTGGTGATAATTGTTGGGTCAAAAAAATGAAAAAAAAAATAAGTAAAAAAAAAAATTAAAGAGATAAAGATTATTGAAAGTTTAATATTCTTATATCGGTGTTGGAAGTTGGTTGTAGCGGTAATTGAGGATGATGATGAAGTATGATTGGAGGACGGCAGAAGAGGTTGGTGGTGACCAGTATGATGGAAATGGAAAAGAAATAAAAATCATAAAATAAAATAGGTTAAAATATCAAATTTAAATTAAAGAAGATAATAACATAAATTAAATTATAAATTAAATTAAATTTAAAATTTTAATAATCACTTAATAAATTATACGATATACATATAACAATTTTATTAATCTTTATTTAAATCGAGAATGAATCATAATTTAAAATAAAAATTAAATATTTATTATAGTTTTAAAATATTTTTAGTATTAATTATAATTTGTAATAAATTTTGGAACCTGTTCTAATTTATTTCAATTAGAAATTGGAGTCAAAACTTTCGTTTTGACAAAATGGTAATGGCATGACTCTCTTTCTAATTGAACTCTTAATTACAGGTTCCCCTTGAAACAAAGATAAACTCAACTATAATTTCTCGTATACTTTCCTCAAATTTATACTCAAGAGGCAGGGACAAGCGACGATGGGCGACTTGGTGGGTTAAATGTTGGGCCGAGTTGGTACATGTCGGGCTGTGGTTGTGAAGAAATTGAATTGATTGTCGGAAGTTGGTTATTATGATTTGAAGATAAGGAGGAAAAAATTGAGATAGATATTGACATTTATGCTCTGTCCTTTTAAGTTGGTTTAATGCCCCCTTGTTGGTCACCCTCTATAATTCTCACTCCCTTGCTCACTCAAAATGACCTTCATCAATCCTTTCAAAATCTAAATGTTTATTAAACATTTTTTGGGCTTTGAGTCTTTAATTCATTTCACTTTAGCTAAAAGAAAAAATCCAACAATTATGTTGAGAGGAGAACATATCTTACGTGAGATTATCGAGAACATATAAGAAGATGATATGTTTTTAATTATTATCAATTAATTTAGACATAAAAACTTAAAATATGTTTTACGTTGTTAATTATATAGAAAAATATTTATGTATATATTTAAAATAATATTATATATAAAAAGAAATATCAAGAATACATCTCACGTCCGCAATCTAATGAGCTCATGTTTTTCAAAGGCCCGTTTGGCTCTTTAATTGCATGGTCATGACAAGAAGCTACGAAAATTGTTACTATTATTAATTTTGGGCCAACGATAGCTGAAAATGTTGAGACCCAATTTATGAGGTATGCATAGTACTGAATATGGCTGATGCAAAGTGCAAACCCATGCACATGCACCCTCGGAGCTAGCAAGAAATAACAAGCAAATTAAAATGGCTTGAATGGGCTCCTACTCATTTTGGGCCGAACATATGAATCTTTGTAGGTATACAAAGTTAAAGAGTCTTAAACGCTTCGATTAAAACAGACATCAAAGCTTACTTCTTGCGACCATATTTTTGATAAAAACCTGGTATAGTGGTATGTAATAAGAACATCTAACTGAACAGCTGAATTAAGCTAAGTCCCCACAGAAAGGGGAAAGGAAGATAAAGTAGGAAACATCTTGAGCATTCAACATTCCCTATTGACCAGAAGATGGAAGTTTTAAAAGAAAAAAGTATGTTTGCTTTTGTTCATGGCAAAGGCACAATATGAAACATGGCAAACATGGTTGTCTCTTTGTCCCACTCCTAACTGAACTCTCTAAGACCAGTATTTTCACATTCCAATTTATCACCATTCACGAGACTCAATATCTGTATTTAAAAAAAAAAAAAAAAACAGAAAGGGAGCTACCACATAACACTAAGAGAACTCTTAATTAAGTAATTTTCTAATGATTGTCAATCACTTTGATTGTTGCCACTCCGATCAATAAACATCAACGATCATATCTTATCAAATCTGTAAAAAATCTCCATTCAAAGATTGCTTTTATAGACACCACTTATGAAGCACACATACTCTATTTGATTTACCTAACAAGTATCAAATAAGGACCTTTAAGTACCCAACAGATACAACCGGTGTACTCAAGCCGAGCTTAATTGAAAGTCACTTGGGTACTTACTCAATGCATACCACATTGGACCCAAAACATACCATGTGCGAACCCATATCGGATGTTGTATCAAAACCCATTCTTCTCAAAATACCACGCATTTCAAATTTAAAATAAAAAAACAAATTAAAAATTAAAAAAGAGTCAAATTTTAGAAAACTGATCTATCTACGTATAAAAAAAATGCATGATTTTGAAGTGTGACGTTGATTAGAAATTGGCTAAAAATGCCAAAAGATGGATTGAAACCAAAGTTAAGGAAGTTGTGTCATAGTGGAGGCATTGAGGGCCAATGCCAGGCCTCATTTAGCGCCGCTGTCCCCGCTTTTTGGTTCTTCTAAATTTCATAATTCCTCATTATAAACCCCATGAGCATGAGGGAAATAATACATCTTTTTTTTCTTTTTTTTTTTTTTTTGGTTTAAAGCTTTACTGTCAATACTATAGGAGAGGTCCTTTTTGAAAAAGGGTGCTGTATAGCTAGGTTTTGATCTACTGAAGAATAATTCAGAAGCATGCGCAAATGAAAGTTTGGTGTTATTGAATACAAGCTAATTAATGAGCATGACAAAACCCTAAAGTACTAAATCTTGCTCCCCACATACACATGATTCCACCTTCTATTTTTAAACTGGAAGAAGGGAATGAAATGAAGTCCAGTAGCGTTCGAAGATATATATATGGGGACTGGGGTCTCCAAAATACAGGGAAAGGTGTGTAATTGTGTATAGTTGTCGATTGATAAGATAGCTACCTTCAATCGTTGTACAGAAACCAAACATTGAATATCTCTTACATTTGAAATTCCATATTTTCTTAAAATACTACTGATGACTAACTGATCTATTATACTATCTTAATACATTTGTGAGATCAAATTGAAAAGATGGCTCCATAGCTATATTGCATGTACCACATCACTTACACGTAATTGTTTGACACATTAATTAAGCTTTTCATCTACTTTCCCTTTAATTTAACCATCTTTTATGGGATCAATATATATGCATGACTTATCGCCTTTTAGGTACCAACTTTTTTTAGTCTTGTCCTGTCAGGCTGTCACGCCGCTTAATTATGTTTATTGGATGAGGTGTAGGTGGGGCGGTTTTTAACACAAATCTTTCTTTCTTTTAGGTACCCAATTGGCCTTACGTTTTGGTTTTCTTGCTCTCCCTGTTAAAAGTGACTCTATCTATATCTCTTGTCCAAGTAATCTCGAAGCCTTTCACAGTTTGGACTCTATATCATCATTGGCACATCATGACTTTAGAGAATATAATTTTATTACATATTTTTAATGAAGTTAGGGTTTTTTTATTTATTATTTATTTATTTAAATGAGAAAATCATTTCTTAATAATATAAATGAGATTCATTTCCTCAAGTTATAATTTTTATTATTTTCTTTTAATAATACTAGTAGGGTCCGACTAAACTCCAATAGAAAAAATAGTATTGGGCCAATTTTTAGGTACCCACGGGATTTGATTGAATATTGTTGATGAGACTGTATAAAAAAGGATAACATTATTGTCCTTCCTTGTAGTTTACATTTGTGTAAGAAGAAATTAATTAAGGTTGATACTATTATCGATCTCTATCATGCGGTACAGAAATAATCCACCGACATTAAATGAACGGCTAACACTTTCTTCATGAATATGCTTTTTTTTCTTCTTTTTTTTTTTTAAAAAAAAAATTTCATTTGAGATATTAATAAATTGGAAAAGAGTTATTTTAAATTAATTTATAAATTAAGAATTATAAATTAATGTAAGATTTCATATATTATTAATCCCACGTGAAGATTAAGTCTTTAATTTCTAACATAATAAGATAAAAATAAATATAGAAGTAAATTATATAAAAATCTTATTAATATTATCAGGTATTATATTATATAAACGCATATATACAACTATATTCCAATTATGTATACATATATAAATATATATAGACGAATCATAACAGTCTGTTTCTTTCTTTCTTCCCTACCACCAGCCAAACCACCACCACCAACACCTCCTATTCCACCAATCAATTAAGTTGTCCTTCTTTTCCCTATCCAAATATACCTAAACTCTTTCGATCATTGCCCACCTCTATTATCGTATGCTGTTCTTTTGAAGCAATAAGGGACCATAGCTACCTTTATCTTAATTATGTTTTCTTCTTCCTTTTTTGTTTTGGGAGAAGCTTGCGTGCATTGTAGGAGGCCAGGAGGACCATTGAAAATCATGGATGTGACACACCATGATTTTCTCTGTTCATTTTCTTTGGAGGAAAAAGTGGCAGTTGTGCTATATACTTATGTATATAAATATGAGACTTCGAATAGATGAGTGGAAGGGGAAAGGGAGCAATAGAAAGCGATGTTGGTGTAGTTCAATCCGAAGACGGATCTTTACACACATAACTTGTAAACAACGATCTCGGATTGAGCCGCGCCAATATCATTTTCTTAATACCCATTTCCTCTTTCAATTAAATTCTCTCTTTTTTGGTATTGTTGTGTGTGTATATAGTTATAATGCTTAGTTTATTTGTGCGAATGATTTTAATTATTCTATTCTTGATCAAGTATAATCCTATTGAGGTAACGAACATACATTTCCTTTTCCTATGAAGTCATTTTCAGAAAAGCCCTCTTGATGTAATTTTTGACAAATTAGAGACAGGCTTGGAGGAGGTGAGCTAGGAATGGATCAAGATTGATCAAGTGACACTTAAACATGTCGCAATGGATTAACGAATCTTCATCGTCGATGTCAGAATGCAGGTGTTTGTTTAATTAGAACTTGTTCTATAGATTGTAGAAAACATATACTATCAAGTCCATCTGTGTCTATAGATATGAAATTTACTATTAAATGTATAACATATGCACAAGTAAATAGTTTCTCATGCCTAGAGGAAGAGAAGGAATAATGAAAATCGAATTAGTTAGGTCTAATATGTAATACGTACTTAGAACTAAGATAAACTGATAAAGTGTGGGAAATTGAATGAGCGCACACTAAGCCCGACATATATATATATATATTACTGAAGAAGTATAAAGTAGATGTACAAACCTCCCTGATAACAATGGTAAATAATTGGGTACATGTTTTATATGTAAATCAAGAAACTAATTACAATCAAGTAAGTAAACCAGTGGAATAATAATTAGTGAGCAACTATAGTAAGCAACAAGTACTTTTCCTTGCTTGTTTCGTCTTTTGGTCGAAATTAAGAAGAATTACTTAATACTGACACGCCTTAATTTTCATGCTTGTTAATATCTGCTGTCATTTAGCAACAAACAAGGACAATCCCTCTCTCTCTATCTCTCTTTCTATTTCCCTCTAATCTCAATTACCAAACCCTAAAACCAAATCAAACCGTATTGCGGTTAATTAACAAATCGGTAGATTAAAAATTCCTTTTGTTTGAAACTCGAAACCCTAGCTAGGTGATTGAACGGTTTCTCCACACCCTAATATTTAGGTCTTGTTACAAAGTTTTTTTTTTTTTTTTTTAATTGAAAGGAACCGACTAAACTTAAAAGACATGTCAAGAGATCTTGATCCACCCGAGTCGTCCGGTAATAATTATTATTCTTGTTTTTTATCATGCGGAGCAATAACTTCCGATCAGGTTTCAGTTACAACAAGCTTCCTCCTCAGCTTCTCGTCCTCTCCGTTCTCAAATGGATGGCTCTCGCTTCGGTAATCATCAAAAGATCCTAACATTCTACAAGTACAGATATATAAAATATGTATGTGTTATTAATGATGATGATATTTTGAACGGTGGTGGTAGATTTATAGATGTGGAAGTCGCAAGAACGGCAATGGTGGCAGAACTTAAAGAGGCCATGGAAGACGTATTTAGTCAAGTACCGCAAAATATGTTGTGTCAGTTGTTTATGATTTGTTGACATCAATGAGTCAGTTATTTTACACTGTTGATATCAATGGGCAAACATTATCTAATTCTAACTAACCATAAATAATAGATCTGTTGAAATATAGATTTTCAGAAAATTGGTCCGTTAATATCAACAGTCCATAAACAACTGACTAGTTGATGTCAATGGGTCATAAACAATTGACTCGTTGAAGACAACGGGTCATAAACAACTGACACATTGATATCAACGGGTTAAAAATAAATGACATCTTACTATGTTTAATTTATCTCTTATATGTTATTTTGTAGTGGGAGCCAGTGTGCCATAACTTGCCATGTTTGAGAGGAGGTCAGAAACAACTAAAAAGAAGCAAATAAAGCAGAGTAAACATGTTCAGTCTTCATTCGTGGTTGAAATAAATAAGAGATCTACTATAGAAGTTAGAAACATTTTGCGTACTCCAAACCCAAAAATATTACGCAAGATAATAAAGTGGATGGATCGAAAAAAGCTTAATAAAGATAAAGAGTAAGTACCCTTACTATGTTTAATTTATGTTGTTTCCCATCTTTTCTTATATGTTATTTTGTCCTTTGCTATACTTTTTCTCTTATATTTATCTTTCTTTTCAAATCAAATGGAGAAAGATATCATGTACTTTGAAGTATAGTCGATATCTTGATGATCAAGACTTTTGATTCAAGTGCATAACGAAAGGCACTGGCTTTAATCTATCATGAGTAATTGTAAAATTCATAAACTATCTTTGTATTATGTTGTTATACTATTAAGCTTGTTGATATAGCTTAGTTTATTTTGGCAATATATAAACTAAGTACTGAACCTCATATAGGGCTGATAACAAAACAAAACAAAAAACAAAAAAATCTTATCTTGCAAACAAACAAGTGGCACTCATGGATGACCAGTTCGGTCAGTGGTTGACTTTTCTGTATAGTAAATTTATTGAGTTAGAGGATTCACTTTTCGAAGAGTAATTAGATACTTTACGACTTTATGTTCTTATAATTTATCTAATTTTTACATTTGAAACCAATCTAAAACATACTACACTTACCGTCTTTTGTCTCAATTACATGTTCGAAAAGTTCTTAAAATTGCATGGTGTCACTTAGGAGGACACAGAGACTATATACTTCTCATTAAATATCTAGGGTGTACACTGGTTAGCGTTTGCCTTTGATCTGGAGGAATAAAAGCTGTATACCATGGATTCAAATATAAAATTGGAGAAAAACCGGACACCAAAGTGGGAAGGACATACCCCCAATTTAATATATGATTTTATAGACCAGCCACTACTAAGAGCTCGTTTGAAAAATAAATAAAGTAATAAACTTAATGATACATTCAAGCAGATATCCCTTATTATCCCTCAAAATAAGGCAGGATGTTGGGGGGGGGGGGGGGAATTGTGGGTTGTAGGTTGTGAAATGCATAGAATTTTACACATAAGTGGTATTGTCTTAAAATAAGTGAATGATAATAATTGTAAGCTTTTTCAGGAGTAAATTTATTTATTTATAGGGGTGAATGAGACCTATAATTGAACGTATTATCTACACACTTTATTTTAAGTTTAACTTAATAATTAATATACCTTCTAATTTTCTCCTAATCTAATAATTAAGTTTATTGAGATAAACGGATCAGTTCGTAAAATCAAAAAGAAATAAATGCCAGTTCAGATTAACGAGTTATAAACAAATGATAAATTGATATAAACATGTTAGTTGTTTCTGACCCATTGATCTCAACATGCCAGAAAAAATATACGAGTTGATCTCTACGGGTAGTCACATCTCCCATCGAACCATTAGTTTTGTAGGTTAAAAACTTAAACCGATGGCTCGATGAGAAATCTGCCTACCCATCTAGCCATTAATTTTAGAGGTCAGAGACTTAAACCGATGGCTCGATGGGAGATCTGACTATCCATCGAGCCATCAATTTTAGAGGTCAATTCTTAAGACTCTGACCTCCAAAATTGATGACTCAATGGGAGATCTAACTACCAATCAAGCCATCGGTTTTAGAGGTCAAAGACTACTTAATGTTTTGAGGTCAATGGAAAAAAACTAAAAACTATTTATCAACGGGTTTAAGCAAGTTACTTGTTGACATCAACGGTAGAATTTTTTACTACCCATTGATGTCAATGGTTCTGAACAACAGCCCGTTGACATCAACGATCCAATATGTTATTACCTAGTGATATATAAATTCTATGTCTTTTTTGTTCAACACATTAATATCCACAATGATGTGTTTTACCTAAATTTTGTAAAAAATATGCGTCTTAGCTAAAGTTTTGTAATCATTTTCACATTTGTTCAAATTACAACATATCATACAGGAAGTTGAAGTAATATTCATTTGAAGTATAGGACACATGTTAGGAAACAACATGTTATATATAGTAATAATTGTTATGCACATGCAAATATAAGAAAATGACATATGGAAAAAGGTTTCTTAATGTAATTTTTAATACGTAGATGGAAAAAAATTTAAAATTATTTGTCAATGAATTTTAAGCAAGTTACATGTTGACATCAACGGTCGAATTTTTCTATTACCCATTGATGTCAATGGTTCTGAACAAATAATTCTTTGACATCAATAGTCCAGTATGTTATCACACATTGATATATAAAAATGATGTGTTTTTTTTATTTATTCAAACACATTAATATCCACAATGATGTGACTTAGCTAAATCTTTGTAAAAATGATATGTCTTAACTAAATCTTTGTAATCATTTTCACATTTATTCAAATTACAATATATCATATAAGAAGTTAAAGTAATGTTGATTTTAAGTATACTCCAGTTAAAATTTCTTAATAGAATGGCCTTATGTCTATTTAATTACTTAAATAACAAATATAAATACTGAAAAATGTTTTGTAACCCATGCAAAAAGAAATGGTTAATACTCGAGAAAATCTATAGAAAAACACTGAAAAAAGGTCAACAGTGGATATTTTGGTCGAATCGCCTGAGAAGGAAGAGCAAATAATGAAAATGGCATCAGAATAAATGACGAAAATTAACCAACCTAGCAGCCATCATGTATGTCAATTAAAATTATGAATTTTTATTCGTTGAAATTAATTGGGATATTGTTATAAATGTTATGAACATTTTGAGTGATTATGTATATTTTGAATTGAAAATTTGAAGGATTTACAGTTCTAGAGACCATCAAGTAGTTTATATGAACTGCTCGATGGCTCGATGGGAATATGAATGGATATTGAGCTATCAAGCTATTCATATAAATTGCTTGATTGCAACCCGCCCTACTAGCTGTTTAATTTATCAAATACTTTTCTAGGGAAACATATACAACTAGTAGGTGCATTACTTTTTCTTTTTCTTATATATAAAAATTTTGTTCCTTAAAATTAACTTTACTTCCAAAAACGGTTTGAAAGATATACATAATAATTTGAAAATATTGCGGAAGTCTTTGTCATAGAAAAGTAATCCCAAAACTTTTTAAATACTTTATTCTTTATTTGAATATACATATACGTACATATACATAAGAAGTGCTCATTTTTTTTCAAACTCATTACTTAAAGAGGTCGGGTCTCATATATACAATCTCACAGACTGATAGCCTCCATTCGCCTGTTCCTTACCTTACCGCCTTACCTTTGTAATTTCCTACAACACAGAGTAGACATCTATGAGGTAGAAGCTCAGTAAGGATAGTGTCCTACTCACATCGCTATTCTTTTTATGACATCGTGAGTTAGTGCTTTTATGACCTATATCTAACGTGCATAAATTCCTATTATTTATGACCTATATCTAACGTGCAAAAAATTCTATCATTTATGACCTATATCTAACGTGCATAAATTCCTATTATTTATGACCTATATCTAACGTGCAAAAATTTCTATCATTTATGACCTATATCTAACATGCATAAATTCCTATCATTCTACATACTTAGGCCCTGGGGATGCTACCACAGGCATGTCAACTGATATTTAATCAGCGGTCCGCTTATGACCGTTGCAACGATCCACTTATGACCTTTTCTTTAATATCATTTAGGGTCTTTTCTGATTGACAAATGATCCTTCTTTTGACCCAGCAGCACCTCACTTTAATATTATGCATGCGTATTCTTTTATTTATTTTAGCATAACATTAACTTCTGGAAATGTGAACATATGCACTTAATGTTTAAAGTTTGTACTTTCCTCAAATCATCATGCTATATTATGTTTATTCTAGTTATAATCCTTATTTCTAGCATAGTAATCATAGTATTTCACTTCTACTTAGCATGCTATAATTATAATCCTAACGTAGACATAACCAAGTCATCATGCTTAATAATTAATATTATCCTAAATTAATATAATTATAATCATAATAATAAACAAACAATATCCAGATATTGCAGTGAGACTATACTTACCAAAATTGGTTGACCGGAGATCTTGACTTTCCTCTTTCTCTCTTTCTTTCCTTTCTCTCCTTTTTCCTTTCCTTACTTTCTTTCCCTTTCTTTCCTTTCTCTCCTTTTTCCTTTCCTTTCTTTCCTTCCCTTTCTTTCCTTTCTCTCCTTTTTCCTTTCCTTTCTTTCTTTCCTTTCCTTTCCCTCTCCTTCCCTTCTTCTCTCCCTCACTCTCTCACGTTTTCCTTTTGATTTGTTGACATCAACTCTGAAACAGTCTATTTATAGTAAAAAAAGTGAGTTAATTTGTTGACACCTTAGCCACTTAGATGTTTATTTGCATGAAATTAAATCCACATGCATGTTTCCCTTAATGGCATGTGTGAATGCATAACCATGCATTATGCCACCTCATAGTATCTATTGATATTTTTACCGTGGTTTTATGCAACATATTGACTTGTTTTGATTAATTAAGTTTAAGCCCTCTCAAATCTTAAAGATTCTTTAAAAAGTCCCTTTAACTAATTTTAATTATAAGAAAAGTCCCCTTATATTTATATTTTTGACATTTATGTATAAATGAGAATTTAAAGTTTCTAATAAGCCCATTTTAAATATATTTTCTCATTACTATGCCTAGTTTAGAAATATGAGGGGTTTACATTGATTGTTCCAAAGGACCATTCATATTCTCATCGAGCCATCGGGTATTAGTTTTTTTTTTTTTCAATTGAGTTTTGTATACTTTTGTTTATTTCTTTTTCATTTAAGGGGAAATAAATTCCAATTTATCATAAGCTAGAACCTATGTATGACCAAGGTCTTTGTTTCAAGATGCACATTACTATACTAGCAAAGCAAAAAGTAGTGATTCTTGACATAAGGAATAAGTTGACCTCAGTACAATTAAAGTCTTTTAGGTTTACTTGCCTACCTAATTTTCTTGATGTATCTGTTCAACTTAGGAACTCGGGGCAAATTATTAAATTTTTCATTATTCAATGAGTAGAGTGCAAGAAGAAGCATGTGGTTTACGCACTACAGATAGCCTATGTAGTTTGGTCTGAAGGAGTTTGTATTGGTGATATGGTTGAAATATCGTGAATATCTTCCAAATTACGTAACTAAGCGGATATAAAAATGACCACATGTTGAAAAATTATCTTGGTGGAAAACTTGTCAATGTGTTAGAGCTAGTAGAAAAGTTATAAGTGATTATGAGTCATGAAGTAACAAGGACCGTGAAATTGTGAAGATAGCTTGTGTCTACTTCAGTAAGGCAGTCTTTTTGGCACAAAGGAGGAGGAATAAAATCCGGCCATTGGCTTTGTCTATATCCAATAATTTAGCCAGACTCGAGCAATACCTTAGGGGTAGACTTCGTTATAAGGCTACAATTCAATCGCTTAAGAAGGATATTAAGAATTAGGTCATTGCATATAGGGACCGGCCAGAGGGGATGAAGCTGAAAGGGGAAACCTATTACTTATACAAATTTTCGCTTGCTTTACAGATTATAGTTTATATTTAACTTTGACCTTTTTTAGTTTACATTTGCTAACAGTTAATCCATTAACTATATAGGTATATGATTTTGAACTCATTCCTTGTCTTGGAAGGCAAGCTTGGGTACAGGATAATGAGAATCTCATACCTCAAATTTTAAATTGGTCATCCGTGGATCTGCCCGTGAGTCATGAAAATGTCGAGTTGTGGATCAAGAAAAAATAAGTAAGGTTTCATTTCTTTAGTTAAACTATTTTAGTTCATCATTCTTATTAAAATTAAAATAACTTTGATTTTCGTTTAATACAACTCATCATTCGAGGAATTCTGAAGCCAACCAAGGAAGAATCAACTCAAGAGTATTGAACTACTGTGCAACCTTTCATGGATAAGAATGGTGAAGGTGTGGAATATTGGACAAGGGTATTGGAGGAAGAAGAAGACATAGTAGAAAAAGGAAAAGTAGAAGTCAAAGGCGAAGAAAAAAAAGAAGAAGTAGATGATGATGATGAAGAAGAAGCAGAAGGTGATGAAGTTGAGCTGAAAAGGAAAAAAAAATGTCGAGGTCGGAGGATCTTATTACAAGCTTAGAATGAATATTATAGAAGGGATGAAGAAGATTTTTAGAGAATTGAGAGATGATATGAACAGGTGGATAAGAAAGATTGAGAAAATGCTTATAGATATTAGAGATGTGATAGATCCCACAAAATCTCCCTCATTCTCACCACCATCCGCCACAACCCCGATATCTCATCACTTGTCAACACCTCCAATATTTGATGCCATGATTACACCACTACCACCCCTCGAGGAAGATGCGAAGGATTCAGTAGAAACGTATGTGACCTCACCTATCATTGAGACCAGACGGGGTCAAAGATGAAGAAGTGTGCTCCGACTCTCACATATTTGTTCACAAACATAGGACAGGGTCAAAGATGAAGAAGTGTGCTCCGACTCTCACATATTTGTTCATAGACATAGGAAATAAGCAAAAATATATGAAGAAAAATGGATTATTAGTGATGCCACTTCTTACCCCAAATAAGGGTAACAAAAGAGCAATGAAAAAATAGCTAGAGACACACATAGTGAAGTAAGTTGTTTTTTTTTTCCTTAACTTCATTTCAAAGTTATTTTATTTCTTACATTATTTTCTTATGAGATATTGATTTTCCTCTGTTAGGGCCCGATCGTAGGATTCGAAAGCCGTAAGTGCGGGAAAGGATTTTTTTTTGTGAAAGGATATCACATCCCTCGTCATGGCTAGACAGTTTTATAAGCATTCAAATCTATTTCTGAAACCTATTTTGTATACATTAAAAAATTTCTGAAAAAATAATTAACTTAATTAACTGTCTTAATTGACTATTTTTATTTTTTTGCTTTATGGTTGCAGCATGTAGATGAGTACATGTTTCTGCTACGAATGAGACAACAAGAGTTTAATGACCTGCTTGACCAATTTGCCACTTTACTAGATCAAGTATTCCCTCACTTTCTAGATATATATTGAAATGAGACATTCAAGAACTTGAAGAAGCAAAATCGAGAAAGATATGTATTTCCAGACGGCTCTATGATGAAGTCATATGTCGATGATGAGGCACATGTCATCGAAATGGCATGGAGGCACGTAGACCGGCTTTACATCCTTTACAACATCAATGATGAACATTGAGCGGCCTTGGTCATAGATATTCCTAAACACAATATTAGTCTCTTGCACAGCCTCTCAAGTAGTAAATACTATACGAAAAAGCTTTTAGAACTGCTAATTCTAATGAGTACGATACTCTCGTATTTGTTAAGAAGCGATACGTCTGAGGGCAGCTTTGAACCATTCGAGATTGTTATAGTCATCGACTTACATGAGAACGCGTCTTTAGGAAAATGGGATTATGGTGTGTATATGCTAAAATATTTAGAGTATCACCATACATATTTAGATGTAAGGCTCGTTTGTAATGATCGTATGGATCTTTTATGTAGTTAGATATCTTGCGATATTTATCAATGATATATAGACACTTGACTCTAAAAGTATATAAGTTAGTTTGCCTGCAGTTGTAATTTGATATATTGATATATGATATTTTGATTTATAAGTTTGATATATAATATAAATTTGATATATATATCAAACTTATAGAGGTCAAAGATTTAAACCGATGGCTCCATTGGTAGTCAGATATCTAATCGAGCCATCGATTTTGGAGGTTAGAAACTTAAACCGATGACTTGATGGGTAGTCAAATCTCCAATTGAACTATTAGTTTTAGAAGTCAAAGAGTTGAACCTTAAGTAGTCTCTGGCCTCCAAAATTAATGGCTCGTTCGGTAGTCAGATCTCTCATCAAGCCATCTATTTTGGAAGACAAAGACTTAAACCGATGGCTTAATAGGTATTCGGTTCATTGATCGAGCCATCAGGATAAATACTATAGAATATTAGGATAAATCCACCACACTCAAAATTCTTTTTTATATTATTCTTAAAATGTCACATACATGCACCGTATTTTGCATGAGTATAAACATTACATACTACATTTTCAATACTCTTTGATCGATATGATACAAACACTAGTTTAGGGGCATTGAGGATTCTTTCCCATAGCCTAATCAAGAACCAAGTCCAGGACGCTAGTTATCTGAATCAGCTATACACCAAGCTATCGGATAAAGATGTTTATTGTCATCCATTACAATTATGGTTAGAAGTATGCCTTTATATTTAGACTTCAAAAAATGTTTCATCGATACCAATAACTTTTTGCATGAACTGAAGCCCACTAATGGATAAAACTTCCTTAGGTGTGATTCATAAGAATCAATCAAGATTGAATTACTTCTAACACTGAAATGCTCGATAAACGGTGCAGTGGACAAAGTAGCAAAAGGAAAAATATTGTCATATTCACCATCACTCTCTTCATTAATTTCAGTTTCAAATTGTGTCTAGTCTTGAACGGGGAGTATAAAATTCTGGTTATCTGGAGCCGACAAAGCATCGGGTATATGGGAGGTAAGTGCTACACCCACAAAGTAGTCATTCGAGATTATGACTGGTAAGCCACTGTTGACTATTACCACATTCTTCCACAGTTCTTTTATCATTATCATAATCCTCATCTCCATACATATCATGATTTCTAAAATCCAAATTTCTTTCATTACTAAGATTCTCATGGGGATTACTATATCGATGGCTTGATGGAAGATTTGACCACCTATCGAACCATCAGTTTTGGAGGGTTAGAGACTATTTAAGATAAGTTTTATGACCCGTTAATATCAACCAGTAATTATTTATGGACCTTTGATATCTCAACGGGTTCTTATGTTATAACTTCATTGAGAGTTCGAATGGTATGTAAATCTGAAAATCTAACTCCATTGAAATTTACAGATTTATAGATAAAAAGATGTTTAACTTTTTGTTTGTCAAGGTTAGGAGAATGATTCATGAAATTATTAAAGATAGGTAAGATTAATAGATATTTATGATCAGCATAAATAAAATTAAAGCTGGAATGCTTGTCTGATTGTCTTGTACACCGGGCAATCTGTTAGACTTGACTTGACTTATAAGGTAAGCAACACATAACTGTTTCACTATATATTCATGCCCTAAAAAAACCAACGTGGAACAAGCAGATCATAAGATAAGCATCACAAAAAACAAAACAAAAAAACAAAAAAAACCAACTCAAAGAAACATACATAATAAATTAAGGTGGCTAAATACACATAAATACAACCTTCATACGTATACATATTACATGATAAATACTCGAAATTTTCGGGCCTTTTCGTTTTCATCTCGTAAGTATACCAATCATCAAGAAGAGAACTTGATAATATATATATATATATATGTATATATATTATAAATAGCCACTCTATCTATAATGCTGCTGCTTCCCAGTATTCAAAGGAGAAGCTCTGATACTTTTCGGCTGGGTAGTACTATACCCATGCTGCATAGCTCCGTCTGGTTTCTTCTTTCTCCGGCCTTGCTGAGTCAAATGGGAATGATACGTCAATATAGCAAGATCATTAAGGTCTTGAAGAGGAGTGAGGAGCTTGACCACTTCATCCATTGTGGGCCGTGATTTCGGGTCCCTACTGAGGCAGTTGTAAGCAAGCTGAGACACTTTCTGGACCCCTTTAAGGGAATAGTTTAGCTGCAAACGAGGGTCTACGAGCTGGTAAATCTTTCTTTTTTCGGATAAGTAGGGTTTAGCCCATGCCACGAGGTTTTGTTCTCCGCTCGGGCGTTTCTTGTCCATTGATCTTCTCCCTGTTAATATCTCAAGCATTACTACCCCAAAGCTGTATACATCACTCTTAGATGTCAAGTGCCCTGTGATTGGAAAAAGAAGCCAAAGTTTTAGGATCAATTTGCCATAGCGGTTTTAGCACTGGATTTCTGAAACTAGGTTTTTAGTATGGGATTCGAGTTTGAATTGATGTAACATGCTTATTTTAGTTACAGTTTGAAATTTATTTACTTAATTTCGAACCGGGTTTTCTGAACTGTTGAGGCAAATTTAATATTTGAAGCAGTAGTTTGGGAATCCCAAACTTGAATTTGGACAAAAATCCGATCAAAAACTAACTACGCTGACTAACATTGTTTTGTTTCCGATTTGTCAAAATAAGAAGAATCAAATCATTCGTCTTTCTTAATTACCTGTCATAACGTACTCCGGGGCAGCATAGCCATATGTTCCGACAACCCGGGTGGAAACATGCGTCTTGTCCCCTTGAGGCCCGGCTTTTGCCAAACCGAAATCTGAAAGCTTTGCATTGTATTCCTAGAAGACGAAAACAGAGTTAAGTAGGAAAAAATCCAAGTTTTCTCATCATTAATCAATTTAAGTATATATGTACCGAATCAAGCAAGATGTTTGATGTCTTAAAATCTCTGTAGATGACAGCTTCTGGACCGTTGTGTAGGAAAGCCAATCCTTTTGCTGCACCAAGTGCAATCTTAATCCTGTAGGACCATGGAAGAGGCATAGTCCCTTCAAAATTGTTTGAGGCAAGATCAGCAATTTTTTTTTTTTTGGCTCCATGAAAGAGTATTTATTAAGGAAAAAGAATTGGAAGACTTACTTCTGAAAAGGTGATTTTCAAGACTTCCACGAGTCATAAACTCGTAAACAAGAAGCCGTTGATCATCTTCTATGCAATATCCAATAAGCTTGACGAGATTCGGATGGTGAAGTTGACCAAGGAAGTTAACCTCAGCCTGCATTAATCAAAACAAAACATCATATAAAAGTTCATTTAGTAGCACCCAAGCAGAGTTCTTATCTAGTTTCTACTAACCACCCATTCTCTGTGGCCCTGAAGGGCGTCAGGTTTCAAGCTCTTAATGGCAACGGTAATTCCGGATCCAGGTTTAGCGGGCCCCGTCCCATTCTCCTCTATCCATCCTTTGAAGACGTATCCAAACCCTCCCTCGCCTAGAATACTATCCGG
Organism: Coriaria nepalensis; assembly: GCA_027186245.1. Taxonomy (NCBI): domain Eukaryota; kingdom Viridiplantae; phylum Streptophyta; class Magnoliopsida; order Cucurbitales; family Coriariaceae; genus Coriaria; species Coriaria nepalensis. The sequence goes on along the minus strand of CP114484.1, from coordinate 3,172,975 downwards.
CCTGAAATTCCCAGTTGAGGCTTTTAACTCTTGGAATGAAAACCGTAGTAAATGGCATTTCGATTTGTCATCTGATTGCAATGATGCTGGATTTAGATTGTCCGAAGATAATTGAGATTCGTTTGGGTCACATAATTCTCTGTTGCTCGCATTAAGGTAACGTGTTTCAGTACCTTCATGGACAAAACAGCAATGGGACTTTATTTATACACACATCTTTTACCATTCAAAATTACAAAATTATAAGTTGTAACATCAAAAACATCAATGATAGGTGAAAACAGAGGAATTCGCAGAAACCCAGCTGAGATCTGTGTTTTTTATGTTGATTTTACATTATCTCTTTCCAACTACCGAAAGAGCTGGTCAGATTATTATATTATGGCAAGTAGTAGTTCATAAGTAAAGGCGTGTGAGTTCAATTTTGATGAACATAACAGAGAAACAGAGGAGGGCAAAATTCTGAGTAGAATTTTGGAAAGTAGAGATGGCATCCATTTGTGGATGCAGTAGAAAGAATTTTTCTGATTAACTTGGATCAAGCTTCAAAACCTTTCCGATCTATAAATTTGTAACAGAATTATAAAATATGAAAGCGAAAGATTAAAAAGAAGATGCATACCAGCAGGGTCTCGTGGAGTGGAGGATTTACAGGCACCCCCAACGCCGCGTTTAAGGACAGCCCAACATCCACACTTCTTCTCCATTAAACTAAGAAATAAAAAAATTCGAGTAATTACTTACAACCCGTTTAAAGTTCTTATTTTTCTTCTTCTTTCTTCATCTTCAAATTATTCTTTCATGGAGGATGAAAGAAACACTAACCATGGTTAGTTTTGTGGGGAGTGAGAGAATAGGAGAGAGAAGAAGGATGAGGAGAAGGAGGAGGAGGAGGAGGAGGAAAGATGAATTTTCGTTGTTGGAGATTGCAGGCATCATCATCGCCACCATCGTGGGTTTGTACAAAAAGAACTTTTTTTTTCCTACCACCTTTTTCTTTTCCTTTCTTTTTGAAGTGGGGAATGAGAATTCGGGACTGCTTTTCCCTCCCTTTTCTTTCTTTCACAGTTCACTCACTCACTTCCCTTGCTACCAGATTTACCCGAATCTTTTGTTTTTGTCAGTTAGTCGAATATTAAACTCTTCGAATTCTACTCGATCTTACGTTACTTGTCCTGTATTTGAAATCTATTTGATAATCGAATTCTACTTGTCACAAAAATCAAATTATTGCTCGAACTCAAACCCGTTAAGATAATTCGATTTACAAATTCAATTCGATCCGATTCTACCTGTTCAAATACTCAAATAAGTCGCAAGCTATTGAGTAAAGAGAGAGATATACTAATCCGATTAAATTTGATACTTAAAACTCAACTCAGAATTTGCAATGAGCTTTTAAAGACTAGTAGAAAGGGAGAGGCAGATTTATGAATTGGGTGAAGGGATCATGATAGGAGGGCACAATGGAAGGGAATTAGACTTACAAAATAGATGAAAATGGGACAAAGATTTTTGGAAATGATGTTTTGTGCTTTGGATCTATAAAAAGAACTAATAAGGAAAGGTATAGAGTATAAAAGTTATAGAATAACATGGCATCCGTATAAAAGAATATCAACTGCTCATATTCTAGTGGACATGCTCAAATTACATATGTGATTTCACGTATTCCAAAAATTAATTATATTTTAATCTACTTTTGAAGTATACTTAGACTACGTTCTATCTTATCTAACCATATCACTTTTTACTATTAAGTATTGATATGATTTGATTAGAATCGAATATATATTTTTAAACCATATTAGCATTTCTTAGTTTATGTTATAAATACAATTTTATTTAGTGTATATATTAATATGTGATTTCACATATTGATGGGAGCAAATGAAGGATTAGGACTAATCTCACAGTTATTTTAGAGGAAAATCGTGAATTTATATTAAGAAAAAGATTTTATGCTCAACTTTCGACTCCCAAGATTCTCTCTAAAATCTTTGTTCATTTAAAAGGGTTTCACATTTGCATGTTCATACTAAAGAGAAAACTTTATAAATATCACAAATCTTAAATGGAAATAATTTTGGAACATTTTCGATAAAGGTTAGTAAATGAAATTATGAAAGTGACATGGAATCAATTTGGCTTAAAAACTGCTCAAAATAGGTATGATGATCTAATCACCAAATTATTTTCCAAGTAGTGAACTTGAAGTAAAATAATTTGTACAACATATAAACAAAAATTCTTGGATTGTTTTGTAATATTTAATATTCGGTCAAGCATAATCAAGAATAGGGATGAGCATGGTGCGGTTTCCGACTTGCATCACACCAAAATTTTGTAGTATGAGGGTCTAAAATTGTATCATATTTCTATTTTTTGGTACTATAATAATCATATTGTACTGATGAATTTTGGTGCGGTAGTGAGATGGTGCAATGCATTGTACGGTATTCAGTTTTTTTTCTCTTTCCCATCACTTACATTCTAACTTTTTTTCTCATTTTTAGATATTCTATAATCATTTTTGTATTCCTATAAAAAAAAATTACATATGTTATTTTTCTCATATTATATTATTATTGTTGTTATTATCTTCTCTACCATATTTTTCTTCTAAATGGTTTTATTTCATATATCTGTTTATCTCCTAAAAGCATACTTAAGATGCACACCTTTTAAGTTTTTTCAATAAATTTTCATATATATGCATCTCAATTTTTACATTAAAAAAAAATGATCAAAATATAATCATAAATATAAAAAATCAATAATAATCTAAATAAAATTATCAAATACTATCATTAAAATTTTTAATTAAATAATCAAAAATATCATAAATTATCAAAATATATTAACAAAATATATGAAATTTATATATATATATATATATATATATATATATATATATATTTTTTTTAAACAATTATATTATGTGGCTTTGCACGCCACACCATAAGACAGCATATAATTTTTTTGGAGAAAAAATAGACTACACTACACCGAAATATACAATTCATATATTTATAATTCGATAGAGGAACGACTTGCTTGCTCTTAATTAAGAATAGAAATCAGTGCCGTCCGGTTAGAACTCTCATCTAGACAAAGGATTATATACATTCCTATTCCTGATACGTGGGTGGAAAGCCAGTTAGATTTTGTCTTAGAAGGGGCATAAAAATGTTGAGGGAGGTTACAATGCGGCTGACTAATGAGTCATTCGGCCCATTTTATGGAGTTGGCCTATTATATCCCACAGTTAAGACTTTTTTTTTCTCGGAATTCGGCCTCATACTGGGCTTCTTCTTGGATCAGATCCTCATCCCAGACCATCCATCTCTATACTTATGCAGTCTTCTCATTTCCAAAATTAAAAAAAAAAAAATGAAAGGAAAAGAAAATATTTTTACTAACCAAACTTTACTGCCAGGGAATATGTTTCATTCGATTTATCGACTTAAAAAAATGGGATAAGAGAATAAATAAAAATTATAATTATATTTTTTTATATATAATTACATATGGAATAAGAATAAAAATATCAAAAATCGATTAAAATATAATATTTTTAATTTAAAAAATATTTCAAAAAATATTTCAATATTATTATAAAATTTATAAAATATCACATGTAATAAATGGATGAATCATTTTTATTAAAAATATATATTTTATTAAAAATATATATTTTATTAAAAATAAATAAATAAAATTTAAATTATCACTTCACAAATTTTTAAACCAAACTATAAAATTTTAAAAAATATCTTCCAATTTTTTTATAAAAAACGAACAAAACATGCTTCCGTACATATTAGTTATTACATAAACTTTACTAAAGTGCATACTCTTAGGTCAAGAACAAGAAAGTCATATTGTTTAGTGGTGAAATTAAATGGGATTAAGACTTGAAACACGTAATAGATACGTTTTCCAAAAAATGATACTTTCACTCTCCCAGATTGCTTTAGGTTACTGTGAAAATAGTTTTCGGGATATGACAAGCCTTTACAAAAGATCACAAGCAACAATGAAATTTTGTTATGGAATATATTTGGTTTCTGACAGTACGAAAACTGAGAAGAAGATTGGTTAAAGTTCTCTTCAGGTTTCTCTTATTTATAGGCAAATTTTGGCACATGTTCGTGAAACAGTGTACTGTTTCACAAACAGTCACACTTTTTCGTTTAAAATAGTTTAACTGCTTTAACGGTCAGATATTTGAATTCCTGAAATTCAAACTCAAACGGTAACTAACCGTTTTAACTGTCAACCATTTAAGTAGTGGATCAACCACCGCACGTGGCGGATGGTCGCCACGTCGCAAACGTGCCAAGTGCGCCTAATAAGCGCCTCATGCCCACGCCGCGCGCGCGCGTGCGAGTGCGAGTCTCAGCCAAACCCCAATACTTATTTATTATTACAAATATTTATTATTTGCAATTACTTATAAATGCTTGAAAATATTTCTCTCTTTCCAATGTGAGATGCATTTAACTGCATTTATTAAACATTTTTTGAGCTTTGGGCCTTTAATCCATTTCACTTTAGCCAAAGGAAAAAGTCTAACATTTAGTGGGCCCGGTGGCTTTATCTAAGTACTTAGATTAATGGAATAAACTAGTCAGCAATTGGATTATCGTCCCCCACCCAAAGCGTAAGAATTCAAGGCATCTTTTTTGAGGAACTAGCTCCAACCAAGCTTTCGGGTATCAAAATTGAATTGTCATTTTCATGATCATAAAAGGGCAAGTCAAAGAGAATCAAAGAGAAGCCTAAAATTGGGCTTTTCGCCAACTATCTACTCCTTGCTTGTGATGAATCTCAATCGTTTAAGCTTTGAGCTCTTTTGTTTAAATGACTGTTCTTGTTCAGCCGGTGGTAGAATTAGAAGTGAAAATCAGTCCATACAAAATTCAATTGACAATAAATATAAATAATTATGAGCAAAATTAAGATTTCAATATAGTAAGGACTAAGTTTAAATATTAAAGTAAGGTAGAGGTAAAAAATGGTTGAAGGTACAGGGGTCCAATTAAGAGGGGATGAGAGAGAATCTTCTATTTTTATTACATGAATTAATCTATTTTATTTAAAAATATTAGATCTTAAATAAAAAGATCCAAGAATTTTTATTGAAGTTAAGTAAATTAAAAATAATTAATTAAATAATAATAAAATAACTTTTTATCACTTCAATCAAAATAATTAAATCTTTTATTTAAGATCCAACAATTTCAGATAAGATAAATTATCTCATTTAAAAAAAATAGAAAATTAGCCACCTCAAAATCAGGTAAAAACCCCAAGTATGATAAATTAATATTATCAAAATAATAAATAAAATATATAAGTTTCGGTTTTCTAATATGTAATATATATATATATATATATATATAGTAATTTTATCTTTAGCTATATTTTTTTAATTAATAAATTAATTATATCATATAAGCTTTATGATATTTTGTATATTTATTATTAGATATCATTTTTCTAAGAAAATATATCATTTGAAAATTAATACCTTAAATATTTTTTTTAATTAAATTAAGAAAAAAAGAAGGTTAATAATAGTGTGAGGGGGAAGATAAGAAAGTAAAAGAAATGAAAATATTTTAAATGTACTTTTTAAAATTTAAAACTATTATTCATTCTTAATAAATTTGAAAATTTTTAAATAAAGAATGAAAAAAAAAAAAGAACGAAGAAAGGAAAAAAAAATTAAGGAATTGACAAGGAAAACTAATATTTAGATCATTTACTTTATAAATTTGAATGATATATTATATATCTTTTCTTTTCTTTCTTTTTGGGTGGCGGCCGGTCCAGGCGGCCGCTTGGGCTGGCCTGAGGGTGGCTTCGGCCCTGCGTAGAGTCAATCATAAAGTTAATGATTAAATATATTAGACATTCCTATATTGAATTCTTGTACTAAAATATCAAGATAAAAAAAATGAATGTAAAAATAAAAACATGTCAAAACTTACTCCTAACAAGAGGCGGCTTTTGCTTAGTTGGATCCCTAAGCCAACTAAGAATTTTTTTTTTGTAAACCTTAATTCTTAAGCAATATCACCACTAGTATTAAATTAGCCGTTTGCAATATATTAGGAACCAACTTATTTATTTATTTATTTAGCTAGTTTGAAAGAACTACACAATTTGAGATTTTTATTTCCCAGTAAATAAATATATTAGATAAAAATGGAAGCCTTTTTTAATTTTCTTTTTTCAATAAATATATATATGTATCTCAAAAATTTGGGTCCATTTTATAAGTGGCACCCTAAGTAATTGTTTCACTTATTTAAAGATAAAGATGAACTGCACCTGTCATAGTCTTTGTATCCAGCTAAATCCAAATCTTTTAACTATAGTGGTAAGTCATATAGAATAGGGATGATCATTAAATCTGTCGGATCGGATCGAATATGCGACGAGATCTATTTTGCATTATATACACTTAAAAAAAAAGAATAATTATAAATCAAACGAAGTTAAGGAAAACCGGATCCCACAACACGCCCGAAGTTGAGGAAGACCAGATCCAATGCTACCATGGATGCTGCCATCGCCTGATGCTTAACACTACAAGTCTTGCTTTGAACTTATTGACTGAATTGTCTGGATTAAATTTTAACTTGTAAATCCACTTCAACCTTATAATCTTCTTCTTTTATGTTTTGTCAACCAATGATCAGGTCTTATTCTTGTTGATCATGTCAAGCTCTTCGATCATAGCCTTCTTCTACCGCCCGTTGCTTGTTGCATCTTCATAGCATCTAGGTTTCGACATGGCAACATTACATCTCTAATAAACTTCTTGCAGAGTTCTGAACCTTGGATTGATAGATTCAACCACCATGTCTTCATCAGAATCTACTTAAGAAGTCTCATTCTAATCTTCAGCATCAATTTTCAATAACTCTTCCTCAACAGTTTCTTCCACCCAAATTGTATATTGTCTCTTCATCAAAGATAATATCTCTGCATACTGAGATCTGCTTGATTGTTGGATTGAAAATTATATAAGCTTTAAACTCATTGTTATAACCAATCAGAATCACTTTCTCAACCTTAATTAAGAGCTTGTCTCTCTTTGCTTCTGGAATGAGAGAAGCAAATTGAGCAAAATACTCTTAGGTGAGACACAATAGGCTTGATTGAAAACCAAGCTTCGTATGAATTTTTTCCTTCCACTACTTTGGTAGGGAGCATGTTGAGCAATTATAATGAGATGTTGGTTGCCTCAGCCCAAATTTTTCTTAGCATTTTCTTCTCTGCAATTATGCTCATCACCATCTCTTGGATGTTCTATTCTTCCTTTCAAAGACTTCATTATATTGTAGAGTGTACGGAACTATGAGTTTGTGATGAATCCATTCCTTCTCACAGAATGCTTTAAACTTCAGGGATGTATACTCTCCTCCACTGTATGTTCTGAGTACCTTCAACTATCTGCCACTTTGTATCATGACAGAGCTCTTGTACTTCAAAAAGGTATTGTATGCTTCAACTTTCTCCTTTAAGAAGAAAATTCAGCAGAATTTGGACATATCATTAATGAATATAATGAAATATCTGCTTCCATTTAGTGAGATTTCCCTCAAACATCTAAGTGTACCAACTCAAACTTTTCTACTCCTCTGTAAGCTTGATTCTTTGGGAATGACTTTCTCTTCATTGTCTCAAGTTGATAGTTCTCACAGACTTTCTTTTGAGTTTGAACAGGGGAAAAATTTTCAATCATCCCTTTTAAGCTCAACTTATGGATAACTTTGAGGTCGAAGTGACCAAATCTCTTGTGCCACTTCCAAGACATATCATCATTGCATACAAAGGCATGATGAATCCATTATACTATAAAGCTGTTGTTTAACACTAGAACTTTAACTATCTCAATATTCTTGGAATCTGATATGATGCAGTGATCTTCTTTGAACAATATCATATAGCCATTTCTCATAAGTTGTCCCATACCTAATAGATTATACTTCAAGTTAGGGACTAAGAAGACATTTGCAATTAGTCTAGGACCTCTCCTTCTTTTCACATAAACCATACCTTTTCCATTAGTTTTCACCTTCTCCCTATTTCTTACTGTGATTGAGATTGTGAAGCTTCTGTCTAGATACTTGAAAAGGCCTCATCATGTGTGATTTGTGCATCCACTATCTATCAACCATTCATTCTTGGATCTGTCTTTCACATATTTATTGGCCATGAATATACGCTCCATTCTATCTTCTTATTTTAATACATTTGCTTGTTGACCATGATTGCTTTCTTTTCCCGCATTCTTATTTCTACAATCCTTTTCAACGTGGCTAAATGGTTTGCAGTAGTTACATTGTGGCTTTCCCTTCCAATAGCCAGTTTTTTTTTCGAATGATTCCTCCTCTTGCAGATCGAGTAGGGAGGAAGTTTCTTTTTTTCAGAGTAACTTGAACCAAATAAGCTGCTTCCATGATAATTCTTCTAGCTTATGGTTTTGCCTTTGGTTAGGTAAGCTCCTTCAACTTGCTCCTCTGACTGCTTAGTGTGTCTTTACTCATTTGCTTCCACTTCCTAACATGGCAATTAGGAGAAGAAGTATACGATACAACTCGAAGGTTTCACATAAAATGCATAAAGCAATTGTGTAAGCTGCTTCGATTAATCTAAGGATTGTAGCAAGCTTCTTATTGTTGGAAATCCATTTTGACCAAAACAATCAAATTGTTTGGGTTAATATGGATGACCTATGTATGTGTGGAAATATTTAGTGGGAGTAAGATTACATTAGTTGTTAGTATAAATTGATAACATACTACTCATTGAGAATGATATAGATTTGTTATGAATTATCAAGTTGTAGTTATCAATGAAATGGGTAAAAGTATTTTTTGGCTTAGACATAAAAATCAATAGAAATATATTCAAAAGAATTGATAGGATTAAACCATTCACGTACATAAGTAAAGTATTGAAAGGCTTTAGTATGAAGGATTCAATGAAATGATTATTTGCCAACATGTCATGGAATCTCACTCTCCAAAGGATGTCACCTAAGACACGAGTGGAGAGACAATGCATAGGAAATTACTACTTGTCAAAATGTCATGAAATCTCACTCCCTAAAAGATGTCACTAAATACACAAGTACAAAGAGAATGTATGAATGGAATAACATATACTTAGCTATAGGTTATATCTGGATTAGGTTATATTTGGATTAGGTCATTTATGGATAATATCCTAAAATGAAATAAAATCTAATCCTTGATTTAAATTAGTCAAAATATGATTTTGTTTATGTAATTGATGATTGGATTAAGTATTTGATGACTATTTGGTAAGTAAACTAAAATAAATTGTTTATATGTATTTTACCATTATATCATATATAAAATCAATTAAATTACCTTAAATAGTTTATGGTGAAATTAATGTAGTTTAATTTTGGCATGTTTCCTAAATTCTAGAAGAATGCCTAAAATAGGAAACTTTCAAAAATAATATTTTTCATTTGTGAATCGAGTCGATTATGAAACTTTCCAAATATAGAAAATCGACATTTTTTCCAAGTACCCTCAAAGAGTTAAGGAAGATGGTTTTAATTATTTTGCTGTGTTTGAAATAAATAAAAGAACTTAATAATAATAGATTAGATTTAAAGACTTGTTTAGATTTCTATGAATATATCATTGTCGTGCATCAAAAGATAAAATAATAAAAATATATGGATGATAAAAATTATTTTAACATGTTCATGTATTAAATGTATGTGATTTAAGTTGTTAAATATACATGCATCAAGAGACAATATATATATTATTAGTTGGATATATTATAACATCGTATTTAAATTCTATGAGATATGACATGCATGATATATATATGTCATTGTTTTGGAGAGACCAAAATTATAAAATCCTTCCTATTATTATATTAATGTGTAATTGGTTATAAAGTTATTTTATGGCTTACTTCCAAATATTATAATACATAAGATATTTGCATTTCATATAAGTTAGCTACAGATACATGAGACTTATAAATTGGTGTAATTGTTATATCTATTATTTTTACATAAGATGCGTGATTGAGCAATACTATCGTCTTGTACGAGCTAGTTTAATACTTTATATTTCATAAAAATATTTGGGTTAAGTTCTACTAAGATAACATAATTATCTATGGATACATGAGATTATGTTCTCTTAGAGGTAAGATAAATGAACTACATACGAGTATATATATATATATATATATATATATATATATATTAAGCAATTTATTCTTTATATATATCTATATTTACAAAATTACTAAACTATTTTCAAAATAACATTCAATATTGTCACTTTTACTCCTCCGTTTTTTTTATAATTTTATTTTTAAATGCGGTTATTATATCCTTAAAGATGTAATATTATTTATTAAAACTCGATATAAAATATGCAAGAACATATCATACAAGGTAATAGAATCTTCATTAACAAACTTCTAAATATAATTTTATTATTTGGAATTTAATCAAATTTAATCAAAAACTCATTTTATGTCCGTTCTAAGTCAATTTCACTTATGTACAATAAAAGCAAGAAAGAAAATATGAAATTATCACTTAATATCTTTTAATCCTTCTTATTTTCCGAAAATAAAGTTTCAGTGTCTCATTTAACAATATTCCTATAAAAAATTAAGTGAGATATTAATTTTTTTTTATTACAAAAAAATTAATCACCCGTAGATTTATGCACAACTCAACCTAAAGATATAGCCATATTTCTAAGACATAAACTTATCTCGCTAGTTCTTAATATGATATATCTCACTATGATGACCCTAGCAAATCTTCGAATCGCTCATCACCGGCTCGACCGTTCATAATGTGCTATATAAGAAGTGTCAATTAATGGAGTACCATCTACTCAATTCCAAGCGCGCGCTAAAAACGTAATTAGAAGCATAACAAATCAGGACCTACAATCGAAGTAAAACGTACCCACATGCATTCATACATAATGATGTTATGGACATGACAATAGTGTTAGAAAAGAACATAACAGTTGGGCCGGGGACCATAAGCAACCCATACCTTATAATCTCATAAAAATAATACACAAGAGAGATGTTAAATTCACATGCTTGCATGTGATGCCCCGGCCGTGGGGAATGCCTTTGAAAATCCATCTTCCTGTCCCTTTTTTTTTTTTTCACCATATGTTAATTATTATTTAGAAAAATGAAATTATAAGAAAGTGAAAGCATTATTATTTTTGTTTTGTGTTGCAAGTGAACCCTACTAACCTTGGAAAAATTAATATATCAATATATTATATTTATACTTAATTTTAAATAGAGCATATTTCGTGTAAATGAAAAATCAAAATTGATTTGAATTCTTCTTTGTGAGAGTTTCAAATCGGTATATGGTATGCTCAAAATGATTAATGGATGAATGAGAAATTGAATCTCAAAGGGAAACCATTAGAATAATTTGAAAAGAAAAAAATAATTGAGAAAAAATTTTGTCCCACATTAAAAAGGAGAACAAGTGGGAGAGTGTTTATATAGAATTACACATTTGTTAATGAGTAGTAAAATATAAACTAGAATACTCTCTCTTGCGCGGGCCCGCAGAGGGTACAAATCCTGACCGGTCGGCCTGAAAATAACCCAATTCGCCTTGGCTTATTTTTGTTTTCTTCCTGAATTTTTTTTTTATTTTCTCTCTTCATATTCTTCTGCAAAACCATATGAAAATTAAAAGTTGTAATTTAATCTCAGATTAAATTTCATATTTATTCTCATTAATCACCTCTCCTCTCATGAGCTTATAAATTGACAGCTTCCTTTCATTTGAAAACACACCAACAAAAATCGAAAGCTCCCTATTTTCATTCCTCTCTTTAGAGTTCTAAGTTTCCAGTATGGTAGAGTTCGAGCTACTATTTAAGTTTGCCAGGAATAGTTCGGCGGTGCGCCGCTTCTATTCATCTATGTTGTATTCTGGGAGACATATGTCGTTCAACCTTCAGCACCGACATGAGGGGATTTTAAGAAAATTGTTGCATAACATACCTCAGTTTGATTCTATGTTTCTGTTATATTCTGATTTTTTCCAGATCCTATTTTATTTTAATTTTCTATTTTATTCTATTTTTACAGATTCTATTCTTTTCTATTTTACTATTTTATTTTATTTTATTTTTACAGATTATATCTTTTTTTTATTTTTTTATTCTATTCTATTTTTTACAATTTTTATTTTATATTTATTTTATAATATCACTACTTTTTTCGTATTTACTGTGTACCATATTTTATTTATTATATATACATAAAATTTCCTATACGCTCCCAGTTAACCCATGCTCTCTCTATCTCTCTATTTCTCTATCTCTCTATCTCAAACGTCTCTAAAACTGAAAGCTGGCTGGGTAGATTAAAATCGGAATTTATATATTATAGTTAGAGTGGTCCATAAATTACATGTTATAAGTTATATGGGGCATATTCATTCTGGATCTCTCTCCAATCTCTCTCTCTCTCTCCCCCCACTTTCTTCTTCTTCTATAGTTCATGAGTACTGCAATCCAATGGAAGAAGCGGAGTTATATGAGAGATCTGAAGGTGAATTCTAGTAAAAAGCAATTCTGGGTCATGCTTTTCCACAGCTTTCTTGAACTTTCTTCTCATTAATTAAAGAAAAAATCTGTTCTTAGATTTTTTTTTCCCCCTTTTTCTCACACCATGGAAAAGGAAGTTCAAGAAAGCTGTGGGAGAACATGGCGAAATTCAGGGTTACAAGTAAAGAAACTCTTTGGAAAAAGCAGCTTTAAAGCTTAACCTAGCTAGCTAGATCTATCTTTCCATCGTCCCTCTACTTATTATCTGCCGTGGTAAATTTCTAACCTTCATACAAAACTCTAGATTATACAGTTCTCTTACAATTACAGACGTTCATTATCATCAATTATGCTTTCTTCAATTCTGTTGTAATCCTATTAACACTATTATGACGTGCAAATTTAACTTCCTGAGATGTATACTTCTGATTAATTAAGCAATTTCGAGAGAATTTTCGAACAATTTAATCAAGTTGTTGAAGATTGTCCTTGATTAACAATGTACGAATCACACAAATAATAATTGTGTTTCGGGCAGTGAAGGAGGAGGAATTCTAAAAGAACTTTCTTCAGTTTGTTTAAGAGATTCATGCATAGTTAGTAATTTTCCCAATTGGGAATTTGCTTCAAATTCTAACTTTTTTCTAGTTTATATTCTCGTTTTAGGTCTCTGCACAGAAACACAACACAGGGAGAGGGGCAAAATGGTAAGTGTAAATCATATTATCTTCAGTTCTAATTGCCTCTATGTTTAGTTAGATGGACAATACTTCTTCTTCTTCTTCTCTTTGGATTCGTTGATAAATGCATCTGAAATTTTAGTAGATATTGAAGTGTGGTTTTGACCATGACATAAGACTAGATTGATTGCAACTGGATTTTTTTAGACTCAAATCAATTAATCAACTACAAGTTTTTGTTTTTTTTTTAACAAATTACTATGTCAAAATTAATGCACACCTAATTCGTCACCAAGAGGCAAGATGAAAGAAGATATTGTTTCAATTATGATTTTGGCCCTAAAATCATGATGATGGTGACGTAAAAGAAGTGAAAAATAAATAGGCGAGTAAAAAGTAAACTGGAGATGGGGTAGAAGGAAGATTCCCCTGTGCGGTATATCCTTTCCTGTTTTATCATCAATCATGATACAAGTTCTTCCTCTTGTCTTGTTCGTTTTTGCCACTTCTTCTCCTACATTTCCATGAAAATTAAAGGTTCAATTTTGTCTCTATCTATATACCTTCACTATTTTCTTTTCCAACCACTCCCTGTCGTCGTTCAGGCTGCTCATCACCTCCACTTAATTTTTGTTTAATTAAATTTTTTATTTATGGAAAATGTAAGGCAATGAAGTTGTTTCTTTCACGAGGGGCTTTGTCAAAGTTTGTACGTTACAGTAACCTTTGCAGATTTAATTGAAAGTTATATAGTAATTTTCTGCTTGTTCCCATGCATATCTATATAACATAGTCAATATTATATATAGATAGATAGATAGATAGATAGCTATAGAGAGAGAGAGAGAGAGAGAGAGAATACGATTTATTGATTATTTGAAACTCATTTGGCTAATACAAATCGCTTGCAAGAATTGTTCAAATTCTATTACAATTTCAAATCTGTCTCCTCTCTGTCTCTCTCTAGCCAGCTTTTTCTTATCTGGTATCCATCTGTTAGTTTCTTATCTAGCCAGTAGCCACCAGCCAGAGTGTTTCTTCTGAAATTCATGCTGCTGCCTACTAAATTTTGGAGCGCTAGCATGCATTACCCCAGTGGCCACGTAATTCCTTAGCCTATTGAAATTTATTTGAAATATAAAGTACGTATACGTAACTGGGTCTGATCGACGCATATGGATTACCTAGTGTAGGGGTAAAACTGCTGGTCGAGTCAGAACAAAAATTTAGGGGATGTAAAAAATATTATATGAAAATAATGGACAAAAATAAACTTATAATAAATTTTTAAAGTTTGTTAATTTTATAAGATTTATATAATAATAATAATAAGATTTATACTAATTTTTTCAAAATCAGTAATTAAGGGTACTATTTTACTTAATTATATAGGGCAAAACTTGTAAAAAGAAAAAAAAAATTAAAAATATTGAATATCCTAATTCACTGTGTAGTAGACATCAACCTGCAAAGCAGAACGTGCACTATAAGTCTAAATAGGTCCACCAAAAGTTTTGTGAAAATAGCAGACGATAATGTTTGTGTTACACTCGTATTTTATAGTTTTCTTCATGTATATTATGAACTAGAGCTACTTAATTAATTGATATCACTCCTAAACCTATGTATATACACATATACGAGATCAAACCCTTCAACTAGATATATCTATTTCACTTCAGGTCAATATCTAAAACTCTTCAAAAAAGTAATCAACTTGTATGAGAGAGAGAGAGAGAGAGAGAGAGAGAGAGAGAGAGAGAGAGTACTACTACTCCATGAGAAAAGCAATAATGCCTTTTTTTTTTTTTTTTTAGATGCAGAGTAAGAAGTCAAATTATTACTGGTTTTCTAGTGGAGCAAAGGGCTACCTGCCCTTTTTTATTTAGTGTAAGAGTAATTATCATCAACGGTAAATGGGAAAATTTCTTGACCGTGATAGAGAACAATAATCATAGACCGTGGGTATAAACCATACTGGTAATGGCAACTTTTAGTTTTGATGCATGAGAAAACAATAGCAACTATGTGAAAATTCATGCATTAATTATAACTCATTCCTGCATTCATAATGGATGATCATGCATGGCTTGGATCATACATAGTAACATATATTTGTATATATATATATATATGTTACGTAACAATTCAAACTTCAACTGTAACATAACTTTCATTTTAGAAATTATATCACTTATTATATGAAATTGACGGGTAATTGTGAGAGATTTGGTTTGCCCCATAATATATATATATATATAAAGGAATTTTGAGTAAATGCAACTTATTCATCACTAATATGCCCTTTAGATTTAATGCATTTTTCTACTGCTTTCAGAATTTGAGAACTCATATGTTGGTGATAAATCATTTATTACCATTAACTTTTCTCATGAACATGCTGTCCTAAATAAATCACTCTGACTCGTGAACATGCCATCCTCAGATTTAGAACATACATGTAGACATTCACAGTAGATTTCTGATTTCTTCTCCAACCAATCAAATTTAAACAAGTCAGTCTCTTATGTTTAGTTGTTTTGATCGAGATGAAATATAGGTTAAGCAATTAAAACACTTAAATCTATAATATTGACATATTTTAATTTGATTAATGGGAATGAAATGACAAATCGACTCCACCAAAAAAAAAAAGAAAAAAAAATTAACTTCTTTTTCTTTAGAGTGTAGATCCCATTGACAAAGGCATGTACAAATTTCTCGGTTATAAAAAAAAAAAACAAAAAAACAAAAAAAAAGGCAAAAATTCTTTTAAGACAAGGTACAAGTTTTCACCTTTTTGAAAACGGTTGAAAATTATATTCAAGACAACAGGACAGTGAATATGTTGAGTCTTGAGAGAAAAGTGAATAATATATAGAATAAGGATCAGTAGTACTACAATTCATGCCATTCATTGGGTATTGAGTTTCCTTAATCTTTTGGTCTACGCCTTTCAATTACCAATAACTTTTCTTTTCTAACAACAACAACACACAAAGCACAAGAAAACCTCTGCTCTTTCAACACCCCCTAGATTTCGCCTGATCAAAAGGAAACCTAAGTAGAGTAAGCAATAAACAAACTCCTTTTCTTTTCTTTTCTTTTCTTTTCTTTTCTTTTCTTTTCTTTTCTTTTCTTTTCTTTTCTTTTTTCTTTTCTTAACAGGCATGCATGAGTAGTGATATTTCAGTTGCTACAATCATGATCCGACTACAATCAGGGGTGGAGCTAAAGGCGGCATTGCTTACTATAACTCCGGGTTTGGGGGATAATCTAATGGAAGACTAGCCCTCCCAATCCCCTATAACCCCTTTGTTGTAAGATTTTTTTTATAGTAGATCAATAGAAAAACTGTGCGTCAGAATAAACATCGATGGATCCAACATGAATAAAGCAACTTTTTCTTTTTAAGATCAATTGAAAAGTATTAAGATAAGTTTATTGTTGATAAAGTTTGAAACATTCTTGAATGAAAGATTGGTGATTAGAATCAATGTTAGATTAGTGGGTGACAATAAGGCATTCATGTTCCCATATAATTAAAGTAAATTTGGATCTACCTATATGACCTGACCTATTTATAATTTTAAATAAAGTCAGAAAAAAAAAAAAAACAACAAAAACAAAACAAAAGGGAAAAAATCGTGCATGCCTATAAAATTCTGAAAGCTATCAAGGTCCACGTGAATACCGCAAAACCTGTAAATTCAGATAACTAAAAGTAAGAAGGGATCATGACAGTTCATATTAGTATATGAGAACATGTTAATTGTTTGTTGCAAGAAACCTAGTGTTATCTTATGTCTTGCAAGGGTAAACAAAATCTCTATGTCGTGGCTAAGTATAAAATTTGTGAAACCAATCTAAAAATGATTAACTACACGTAGTAGTTTTTGGAAGCGACCAGGGCCGGAGCCAAAATTGGAAGTATTACTCACTCTCAACTTTCTGAAAATTTAATATTTATCTTAAAATTATTAAAATTATGTTTATAAATCACTAAAATTTTAAATATAAAGTCTATTTTAGCCCACCCTAATTTTTATTTAATACATTTTACTTCCTTTAAACTTTTTTTTTTTAATAGCTCCAGCACTGTCCGTGGGCAATTCTCCTAACCATTTGGCTCTTAATAAATGGGATTGGAAGAGGGTATGTTGCAAAATTAATAACATAGCGGTGGTTCAAAATCTTGAGGTGACATTGCAAGAGAGCTAATTTTGTACGATATAAATGGATTGTGAAGGTTGAAATCATGAGGTGACATTGCAAGATAAGCCAAAAATGCTCACCTGTGGTCCATATATCATATAACCTTCTTGATCCCTCACTGCACTCGCAGATAATCACTTTCTTATAAGAGTAATGTCAAATGCACGATCTATTCACCAAATGCAGAGTAATGCATGATGAATTAGTAATATTCGTATCCATCTAGTTACCAATCTAATGATCTAATCATCTAATGCAGAGGTTAAATTTTTAAATGCCTCACTTATTACCAGATGCTCCTGCCACCTTGTAATCACACCCAAAAAAAAAACCATGTAATTATACATTCACGAGATGTTGACCTAATTAATGTTAATATAAAACAGACTGGATGGGAGTAATAACTATTAATTACATCATTGACCGACACGGTACAAGTACAGATCAAGAAGGTGCAGAGCTGTATATACATATATATGTAGAGATTTAGATCTGTCTTCAATAAGGGTTTTTATGGTATGCTGCCTTCAAAGGAAACTACACAGGGGGACATAACTGTAAACGCAAAACCTTAAAAAGTGAAAAAAAAAAAAGAGTAAAAGTCAAAATATAATATTCATTAGAGATCTATATGTATATATTATATATATATATATGTGTTACGTAAGAATCGTTATCCATTATAACCTGTCAAACGATACTTCAATGTTAGATGAATCTTCGTGTTTGTAGCACAAATGTAAGAACAGTATCCCGAAAGCTATGCAGAAAAATCCATTCCAAAATCAGTGCTACATATATACATATCCAAAAAGTTAATGAAGACGTAATGATTCTGCACAACAGCAACTTAAATCAAACTGAGAATTTTCAAAGGAATATTATACAAATAGATATAATTCGCACCAACCATTATTTTATCTTCACAAGAAAGAAAAAATAAGGAAAAAAACAAAAAAGTTGAACACAAGGTGACCAATTATGTGAAGAAAACATATATTTTACAATATCATGTGACTCAACATGACAAACTGCAAAATTTAAGAAGAATCAATGAAAAGTAAATAAACCCTAAAATTGGAGAGGAAAAAAAAGAAGAAGAAGAAGAAGATACATAGATCCAGATTGGAGGGCTGAAGTTCCATTTTGACCCTATCTGTATCTTCCCACAGCTTTATTGAACCGCAACAGAAAAAGCAAGGCGCTTAAGCAAATTAGCCGCCATAGATGCAGTTCAAGAAAGCTGTGGAAGAATACAAAGAGTGTCATCCTTTCTTTATATATGTAGTCTGCACAACATCACCCCTCAAAAGGGATACAGAGGAAGAAGAGGTAGAAGAAAAATAAGTATAGGCGAAGAAGGAGGGGGGGGGGGGGGGGGGATTAGTAGACAGGGTAGGTTTTAGGGGAGGGAAGATGGTGGTATTTATAATGAAATATTGGGTTTTTTTTTTTTTTATATAACCCACCAATCCCTAGAAGAATATTGGGCTCTAAAAAGATAACAGAGCCTTCTAACTTTTTTATTTCCTTCCCATTTTTCCCATCTCTCTGTCAAAATTTTTTTTCTGACTACGTTTTCTGATCACCGATCCCTCGCCCCACTTTGTAAATAAAACCCTACAAGAATATTAATGAATAAATAAATCAAATAATTTAACAAACAGCGACAACGTACGTGTTGTGAAAATATCATAGATATACGTGCGATTAGGATGCAACCTTCCGGATCTGACGGTGGTAGTTACCGTAGTGGGGGGGAGACCTTTTTAGTGTGGGTCCCATAGCTGATATGTCCGCTTCTGAGGACTTCAAGAACCCTAAACTCACGCGCCCGTTTATATGAGGTGGCATTTCTGACGTATTATGTTCTTTGTTTTTATGAGCTTTTTTTTTCCTCTTTGTATTATTTTATGGATTGAAAAGGAGAGGAGCGTAGAACATTTGAAAAATGTAAAATGAACCATCTAAATTCGAATATAACTCATTTAAGTACATTTGGGATGTAATTATGTTTGAGATTTAAGGACACTATTTTTACATCTTGAATACACTTAGGAGGAGGACTTAGAGAAGAGGGGTTCATTGAGGAAGGGTATGTGTTTTCATAATTAGATATCAATTAATAATATGTTTAGTTCAATTACAGAGTGGGAAGCCGAACGGATCGATTGAATGAATTTAATTCTCGTTTTGTTATCTTGGTTGATTTTCGTCAAGAGGTGGAATAGTTTGGAGAGTGATTTTGATTTCATATTTTACCTAAGGAATAGATTTTCTTCTAAATTTTATTTTATTTTTTATAATTCTGATATTAACCTTAGAGATTAGAAATTTTTTTTATCACGACGGAATCGTAATACCAAACTTGTACCGGTACCATTTTTTGATATTGATAAGATATCGTTACATTTTTTATATTGGTCCCGTTACTAGAAATCAAACGCGGAACCAATTCGAAAACTCATCAATATTTAAGAAGATAAAAAAATACAAAAACTCTTCTCCAATTTCTTCTCTTTTTTTTATTCTTCTTATTCTTCTCTATCTCTTCTTCTTTTCTTCTTCATCTCTTCTTATTCCTCTTTTCTTTTCTTACTCTTCTATTTAGTAGTTGGGCACTAGGCTTAACATTAAAAAAAAAAAAAAAAAAAAAAACCATCCCTAATCGCAAGTGTTATTATTTTTTCTTTTTCAGAATATTGAATCAAGATGACCATTCTTACTCATTTCTCAATACAACCAAACAAAATCTATGGAATCAACTCATTACTACTCCTTTACATACTCACTCATTCCCATATCCATCATGAGAATTTGAAACAAACATCTGATAAGGATGTTTATGGTTGTGAAAACCAAGTCAAGTCAATTTGTAGTGTTTACATACTTCAAGGAGTTCAGGCATAATTTAACTTACGTTTTTTTTTGGGCTTAAACCTTAAGTAATACTTGGATCTCATTTATAACATCATTATGTACGCCTAAATTTATCTAAATAAAAAGTTTGTTATACAAGTAATTTATAAAATATCATGGTGAAACTTTAAATTTAAAAATTATTTGTTGAAAATTGAAACTATGAGTAAATGACTTGAATAAATACAAATGTCAATTTGATTAAAAGAAAAAGTTTTTTAAAAAAATAATAATCCACTAATTAACAATTATTACAAAGGGAAATTTCATCTCTCCCGAGTAGATTTGTTTCTTCTTTTTTATAACAAGCAAACACATCCTCAAGTTTATTAAAAACACACATTTTAATTAAATTAAAAAAAAATTAAAAAATTTAATAAACACTTCTCGAAATACTTTTACCCATTTTAAACAACTCTATCACCTCAAAATAACAATGTAACAAATGAAATCTCACCATAAGATTATGTTTGTTAGCTTGAGCTTGATAGAACTAACAATACCTTACTAATTACTCAAATTATAAACACTCCTTTTTACATTTGCTATTATTTATAAACTTAGAGTCCTAATAATTAAAGATAACTAATAGATATAATAACTAAAGATAAACTAATATCTAAAATTTTACATTCTTATCATCTTTGATCGGGAAAAAAAAAAAAGACGAAAAAGAACACTACTTGAAATGGAAGTTATAAGATTTGCATTGCGCTAATACTGGAAATCCAAAGCATATGATCTAATTAGTTATTTATTTGATAGTAGACTTCAATTGTCAAATATTAGAGTTATTTGGATCGCTGATAATTCTTTTAAGAATATTTTTAAAAAATGGTACCAAGAATTTTGTATAGTTTTTCATTTTTATTTTAATGGAACTGCTTATTATATATATTACAAATTTTAAGGGATTATTTGAATAGTTAAAACTTAAAGACGCAAACATGCAGTTAGAAATAAAAAATCATATGCGCATAGGAAGGAATAAGGATAAAAGTAACAGAATTTTAGGGATTACTCAAGTAGTTGAGTAGAGGTGACTCTCTGAGTTTCGTCTGATTCAAACTCTTTATACAACATTTAAGTTTATATTATAGTCTTACTCAACCATTCATTTTAGGATTTACAATCCATCGCCGAAAATACTTAGAGAAGTTTCTAAATTTCCAAAAAAAAAAATTAATGAGACTTTGATGATTGTTCAAGCGGTTGAACAGAAATAACTTCTTAAATTTAATCTGAATTCAAACATTTTACATAATACTTAAAATTATACTTTAAATTTATTTGACAAAATTATGAGTAAATTACTTCTTTAAATTTTCAACCCATCAATAAGAACGTATATAGAAAATCTTCAAATAAAAAAAAAATGGTAAACTAATTCGAAAAGAAGAGCAAATAGAGAAATTATTTAAAGACGGGGGTCTAAAAGAAAAGATAAATGAACTAGATAAATTGTATTCCGATGGCAATGATCACATAATCACATGGCGGCATGTGCGGGTGGGTCCCATCGCCACCGTGGAAACATGTGTGCATGTATGACGACAATACGAACCCCCACCCGCGTCTTTCCCGGAACTCAGATCTCTTTGTCGGCCTTTTCTTCCTTATACTAAAACAATGCGCAAACTCACATACCAGTATACCACCTTAATTTTTGCCGCAATAACAATCTCTACATACAATAGCTAGCAACACAAATCAATATAATATACCCATTTCTTGTTATTATTATGATTTTTCTTCTCTTTTTCTTAATCAATATACATTATATGAGAATAGGGTTTATATTCGAGAAAATTAATATTTATGTAAATTGAAATTAAACAATAATTAAAAAATATATATAATGTTTAAATGAGAATGATATTAATTTTTGTATTATTAACGATGCTTTGTCAGGTGTTACCTACATTTAATTATCAATCTCACTTTCTACCAAATAATGATAATAATAGAATAATAATACTAATAATTATCATAATCATACTAATAATAATGATGATGAAAATGGAGAGTGAGGCTGTAAGAGATTAGTATATGTAGCTGGAAAAGATATGGAAGAAAAGGGTTAGGAAGGAATTAACTATTAAGTAGTCGGTGGTTTAATGTAAGAGTTAGCTGGCATTCACTAATTTAGCATAATCTATAAATCCTTAATTATACTTTTTGATTTGATAACACTCCATTATTCATATCTTTTGGTCCCCCAACAAATTAATGATTCGATAATTTTTTTTTTTTTTTTTTAATCTTTCTTTTTGGGTAGTTGAGAAAATGAGAGAGGGCCAATGATGTTAACCTTTCACGATCTTGTGATTTTACTAAGGTGTATCAAATTTTAGTGCTACCTACTTGTTTTGATCTTTTTAGGTTTATTGCATGGAGAGAATCTATCTCAATTATAGGCATGGGTCAATTTTGATTTACCAATGGAAAAGTTGGTATGCTATCCGAAATTACTTTTAGTTGTTGAAAAATAGTCATAACCATCGTGTTATGAATTTAAACAATTAGTCTTTTGATGTATATATATATATATATATTTTTGTATATTAGACTTATCATAATCACAATTACATATCAGAAGTAATATGATATATGAAAGATTTTAATAGTTAAAAACTTAGGAGCTTATAAGACATTACAATTTTAGTTTTTGATTTCAAAAATATTTGTTCGTGAGAATGTTTCAAATACTATCTTAGAACTAGATTAAAGAAGTTAATTTGCATGAACAAGAAGATATATGCAACTGAAGTTGTCTCGAACTAACATCCTTTTCTTGTTAATTTTACAACAACAAGATAAGTTTTGATTTTGATTTTAATTTTGCTATATAAAGCCACGTAGGTAGAGTGTTTCGAAATTTAAATAATTTGCTACAGAAATTTTATTGTGATTGAAATAGATTTTCAAATTAAGACCTAATGAGATATCGAGTTAACCATGAACTAGAAATATGAAGCTCATTTTTTAGTTCGATCTTCTCCATTTATTATATATATTGACACTCCTATTTACATCAATACTTTTCCAAAATTTAGAAAAAAAAAAAATAGTATAAAGAATAATGTTGTGCCAATTCAAACCTAGATAATAGACGGAAGTTGGTAGGTACAGTTCGAATATAAGTTGAAGCTGATTATATGTTATTATTATTCTTTAACTCTTTTTGAAATAGTTTATAAAGAAACCATTATAAAGAAACCACTATTATGTAACTTGTCTGAACAAGAGTATGTTAAATCGATACCAAACGATATGAAATGTTGAAGAATTCGTGAAATCATATATTCTTTAAGATCTAATTTGTTCAGGAATTTGTTGAAATTTTTTTTTTTTCATTTCAATTGTTTTGTTTTCTTATCGTTATGTAGATTTGATACAATTAAATTCAAATATCACCGTAAAGTCTTTTAATTTATCATTGATCTCATTACTACTAACTATTCTGAATGATTCCATAAAATCGAGATCTAATCTCGTTTAAGTAATGAATTCTACCCAATTGAAAAGAAATTCATATCATCGTTTAAGTCAATATTTCAATTTTAACTTTGACTTACTGTTGATGCTACTATAGATGCCAAAAGGAAAGAAAGAGGGTTAGCTTGGAAGAGCGTAAAATAATGGGGGAAAACATGGAGATTGAAGGAAGGTTTGAAGGAAGGGGGACAAGTCAGAAAGGTCAAAGTATGGAAGCTGCAGATCTAGAGGGAGTACCCGAGACAATTGCATGGAAACTCATGTAATATCTTTTGTCACTTTATCATCTCTACCAAACCACCGTGCACACATGCCTGACACAACTTGAAGTATGTATTGCGATCTTTTATTATTATTCTTATTATTTTGCTTGTCTAAATTTGATTTTACCCACAACTTTGTCTTTCACCATTTCCCCACAAATTAATTAACCCAGTACTGCTCTAGAAGCAGTTGCTTTCTGGATCTTGTAGGTACTTCTTCAACGTTTTCGTTCGTTTTCTTTTACTTTAACTTATTCTCTCATTTTTGTTCCTTATTCTTCTAATTAATGCTGATATATTCATTAATTAATCAGTGATTTACAATATTATATATATATATATATGCACATGCATGTAAGTGTTTATGTGAATTGATAAATGTTTGACTAAGCACTAGGCGGTCTTATAATGGAGGGTATGTATCTTAAAAGAAACATTCAATTAAAAATTCAGCTAAGTTAAAAGAATTGTTCGAGCAGTAAAGATTCAAGACAAGGATTGAATATTATATATGATATTTTTCTGAGGCAGTAGTTATCAATCAATTTTAAAAGAGTAGATATTTTATTTCCAATATTCATGATAGCCTAACGTTAAGCGAAGGACTCATCAAGTATTAAACATCATGCATAACTCAAGTTTATTAGTAAAAATAAATTAGATTATGTTGGACTTTTCTCTTAATAATGGTTAAGAGTATAAATTGAGTTAAAAGCTCAAATCCAAAAAATATTTCATAAATGCATCCTATATTAAAAAGGAAGAAAGTTTTCAATATATTTATAAGTGATTGTAAATAATAAGTATTTGTAATAATAAATAAAAGTTGAGGTCTGATCGGAACTCGCACTCGCGCACATGCACGCGCGCGCGTGCGTGCTGTGGGCGTGAGGCGTTTTTGGCGCTTATGGCATTTGCGATGTGGCAGTCAGCCGCCACGCGCAGTGGTTGAGCTATTTAATTTTACCGATTTAATTAAAACGGTTGACAGTTAAAATGGTTAGTTATCGTTAGAATTTGAATTCTATGAATTCAAATATATTACCGTTAAAACAGTTTAACAGTTTTTGCAAGGTGTATGACTGTTCGTGAAATAGTATATTGTTTCACAAATATGTGCCAATTTTACTTATAAATATGAAAAATATGTATTGTCAGACATATACATAACAATACCGATATTCCAGAACATAATTTAACTATTGCTTATGAGACTTTGTAAAAGCCTGTCATATCTCAAAAATTATTTTCACAATAACCTAAAACAATCCGGGAAGGTGAAAATATCATTTTTTTGAAAAACGTATTCATTACGTGTTTTAAGTCTCGATTTCAAAAACTACCCACAGATTATAGGTAAAAAAATTAAAAAGAAAGAGTAGAAGAAGAAACTTGTAATGAAAAATGCTTTGTATTCATACTCAATAAGTCCAAAGTATTACGGTATTGTTCTATATAAAAAATAAAAATGAAAAGGGTGGAACCAATAATTTACATACACGTACCCTAAAAGTGTGAAAACACATAATAGGTTATTAGACTATTAATATACGAGAAGTAATCTACTCTATATATAATGTACAATCATAATTCAGGAGTGATTATTCATAATTTATCTAATAAGGAAAGAATTTATAATATAGGTTTTTCTTCATAGTTCCACACTCCCTCTTAAAATATTTTAAGGTAGTTTAAAGATATCAAGTAAGTCTAACTTGTATATAAATCTGTCAAATTGAATTTTTTGAAACCCTTTAATATTTAAATATGTTTACCATTATTTTTCTGTAAGAATATAAGGCATATACATTGTATCATCTTCAAATTTCTTTTTAATAAAATATCTACCAATTTTCACATATAAGGCATATGTCATGCTTAAAAGGATTGTGAACAATATAAATTGTTGCTTTATTATCATAGAAAAGTATATACATAGGACTCGAGACTTTCATATCTTCAAATTATTTTCTTAACCATAATAGTTTACAAATTCATGAGCAACAATCCTAAAATAAGCTTATATGCTCCTTCCTATCATCATTGACTGTTTTGTACTTCTCTAAATCACTAAATTACCTCCAACATAGATACAATACCCTAAGGTTGATCTCATATCCATTACAATTTATGCTTAGTTAGCATTTGTGAATGCTTCAACTTTGAGATGGTTGTGACTTCGACAATAATTCTCTTTCAAGTTTCCCCTATAGGTACTTGAGAATGTTGTAGGCTGCTTAAAAGTATTATTTCTCTAGGTGAGTGCATGAATCAACTCAAAATATTTATTGAAAAGGAAATATCTGGCATAGTGTGTGAGAGGTAGATAAGTCTCCCACCAAGTCCTTGAAAATTTTCTTTATCTACAACCCGATCTAAACTAGTTGCCTCTAATTTCAAATTGACTTGCATAGGAGTTTCAACAGGTTTGGACTCGAGAAGTCTAGTCTCTTGAAATAAACCAAGTATATACTTCATTTGAGATTAAAAAAAAATGCATTCATTAAACCTTGCAACTTCCATTTAAAAAAAAAAATTTACTTAAAGGATCCTATGTCTCTTATTTTATTATTCCTAAGCTAAATATTTTAGATTTCCTATCTTTTCCACATCATTTCCATTAGTTGTGTTAAGAACTGAAAAGTATTTAGAGGGTATCATTCCCTCATTGATACAATTCAGGCCGACTCTAGTGTCTATTAAAGCCTTAACCTTTAGAGTGAATTTTCTATTGGCTACAATCATAATAGGACAATAAATTTTTGGCTAATTACTCTATCTACTTGATTAATCCAAATTAATTCAAGTTTAGACCGAAGAGATAATACCTCAGTCTCGGGCTTAGCGAAATTCTACTGAGATGTCTCAACATCTTATGTTTTTATTCTAGGAGGTCTCGCCCATTAAATTGATTCCTCCTTTGAGGATGAAGGAGTGCTATCGAAATTCTTCAAGTCGTCCATGGCTTTGAGGTCCAATACTCAAACCTTTAAACTTTGAATCTTCTTTTGTTAAAGAGTTCACTTCCCTTTCTAAATCGCCAAACGTTGTCTTCCTTTTGATCGATGTCCCCATATCAGCGTGTCTTCACTGAACTTTGGTAATAGAATAGCGATTTGCTGAGGTGTTTTCCTCAATACGTTGTTTTATTGAACCTTTCTCCTTCTTGATGTCAAATTTCATTAAGGCTTTAATTAGCTTTAGTTTCGCTTGTTTATTTAGAATATTGTCTAGAATTTCCAACATATTTCCTTCTTCTTAAGTAAGAACATTCGAACTCATTCCCATGATTGCATTTAAGGAATAGTCTTATTTGGAGGACGCATTTTTACTTATTTGGAGGATCATGAATTCATCTTCTTCTATATCTGAATCATTCAGAAGTATTTGACAAAGGCTTTTTTTTTAATCATTCATTAATTGAGAGCTCACTTGTTTTCTCTTTGAGCTTACACTGACTTTGGAAAATGTCTTGGTTTCCACATTTAAAGCAAAGTGGGACCTTATTTCCTTTAGAGGATAAGGCTCTATACCTTTAGGTTTATATTTCCTAAATCCTTTCTTTTTTTATGAGAACAAATTTCCCTTCTTCTTTGTGTGGAGTAAATCGCCAAGACTTATGCTTAGAGGACTTATTTTTTCTCTTAGCTTCTACTTGTAGTGGGTCTAATCTCATTTGTTTGCAGAAATCCCCAAGGGCTCTTTTCCATTCTTTTTCTACTTGGCTAATTTTGATTGAAGCTTTATGTCATTGCATAATTGGACTGCTTCGTCTTTAACGGCCTCAGAGAGTTTTTTAAATGTGTAGCTGACTCATGGAACCGAGCGATTTACCTTTATCTTTTCAAAAACTCTTGCAGCCAAAAGTGGGAGTAGACCAGCTATAAAATGTTGCTTCCAATATTCAATATTGCAGTATGTTCTTTGTAACACATTAGTAAGGAACACGTCCTCATACCACTTATAGTGAGATAGGTCTGGGCATTTCAACCTCATGAGCTCCTCATAGGTTTTAGCTATGTGGTTATTATTATTATCATAGAAGAACAACATCAGTGCATAAACTAAAGTATTCACTGTATCAGATACAATCAACCAAGATTGCATATTGTTCTCGACCTTCACTACTTCTTTGGTTGCCATCAATTCTAAGAACCTTCCCTCAACGGCTAGTTTTCAACAACTTGGCAAATACCAAATTTTATATTTTGGGGGAAAGGTTGCCTTTCTAGAATGAGGGTGCTCATCGTCTTACAAAAGGCTCTGTAGATGAAACATATATATTCTGACATTGACTTCATTTTAAAGCCAGACATTTGTAGATCTAGGACGAGTGCCTTCCTTCATTATATATATGTCAGGTAATGATAGACAAAAATTTGGGTAACACTCGAAGTATAATGGACCCTCTTTAAGGGTAGATTCCATTATTCCTAACAGAGAATAATCATATCACTTATGTCTCTTATCTCTTAAGACAATAATGGTATAAATATCTAGGTTGAGCCTAGTCATTGGTCGAATTCCCACTTGATCCATACCAAGATGGATGGATTTATATCTATCTTCTTTGTGATGCTTTAGCAGTTCACTCTAAACTATATGACTTAGTAAATAAAAATAGTGAGATTATATTAAAAGAATTTAATCGAGTTCAGGAGAAAAAAATAAGTTTAGCCAATTTAAAATCGGACACGAATCATTCCAATTATATATATATATATATATATATATATATATTTTATAATTGTTTAGAAAAATAAGCTCTCTCAAGTTAGTGTAGGTTTAGGTTAGAGCATCTTGTTGCACAATTTCATTTAACCCAACCAATAAAAAAATATCTTATATTGAAAAAAAAAATACCGTATAACTATAACATTAATGAAGATATCACACTATCACTATCGGCTGGGCAGACCCAACCACTAGACGGGTTAGACCTAGGCTTAAGGCTCCATGCTCCCAAATTTTATAATAACAAAAAAAAAATTTTTTTTAAAAAAATAATAATAAAAAAATATATATATATATATATATAAATCCTATGAAAAGCTCCGGTGGTCCCAAACATAAGGGAACGATGAAGAGGGAAAAAAAGCCTAATGGAAGGCTCCAAACGACCCAATTAAAAAAAGGAATCTGATGAAAGATCCCAAACAAAATCAAATTGAATTCTTTTGCCCAAACAAAGTTTAAAAAGATGCCTAATGGAGGGCTTAAAAAGAAAATTTGATGGAAGGCCCCTATAGCTGGGAACCTAAAAAAAGAACAAGAAAAAAATAATTAAATAAAAAAAAAAAAAAAAAATATATATATATATATATATATATATATTAAAATATTAAAAAACCGTGCAAGTTAGTATCCCTATAATCTTTATTTTTTTCCTTAAATGTTTTTAAATGTCCTCAACTTTCCTCAGCATTTTATTCGTTCTAAAAACAGTTAAACCTCAAATTTCATGGTCGCCTTAAGCCTCCAAACATGTCGAGCCGTCCCTCTTGATCGGAGTTATTACCCCTTTGAAGTGCAGTTTTTATAACTCGACAATTTCTCACATGTATACGGGGCTTAAGAAGTCATTTCACGTCCCACGATTCAAAAACAAAATTTGATATGTGTTCGGCCACATAATTTGGGCTAAAGAAAAAAAGCAAAACCAGAAGTAGGCGGGCCCCTACTTGGAGTGAAGAAAGAAAAAACTAGTCCATCATATTCGGTGGGCTACCTTCCACTACATTTACGGACCAAAGACCAAAAAATTATTCAAAAAAAAAAAAACAGAATCTTGAACCTGCTGCTGCTGAGGTGGGCTACATGGTGGACCGGACCGGCCGGTCATTCTGTAGATCTACAAAAGAAATTAAAATTTAAAAAAAAAAAAAAAAAAAAAAAAAAAGAAGAAGAAGAAGAAGAAGGTCAGTCAGTCAATAATGGACCTTCAAAAAGTCCAGTAACGTGCCCCAAATTAAATAAAAATTGTATTTTTAATCCCAAATCCTTATCCCCCCCCCCCTTTAAACTGGTCCCAACCAGACCTGGAAGTATTACCCTTCACCAAAAAAGAGAGGTCCAATTAGGTTTTCCGCTCTGGTTCGAAAAAGAGGCCCAAATCGCTCTTACGCTCCTTTCTGCAAAACCCTAGATCTCTTCACCCGGCTCGACGGACCCGTGGCTCTGGGGCTCATCCGGGCTTTATAGATCTCTCCATCGTCGTTTACTCCTGCTTCCTAACCCACCGGTAAAAAGCCCCAACCTTTTTTCTTTTCTTTTTGTTTGGCTTGGCCTCACGGCCCCAATTCTAACCGTTCAAATTCTGAAACGTTTTCCTCCCCCCCTTTTCTTCTTCTTCGAGCTTTTGATTGTCATGCCTTTCTCTTTGACTTCCTGTTCTTGTCTAGGAAGGATTTTTGGTTTTGTGATGTCGTTTTCGTTCTGTCGATTTCGTGGTGTGATTTCGTTTTGTTAAGGCGATGTCTTGTTCTGAGTTTTACCGGTTTCTGTAAATTCAAATTTTGGATATCTTTTGTGGTCTGTGATTCCTGGGTTTTTTATTCGACGCGGGCTTGTTTTTTTGAAATTTTTTATGCGAGCCCAAAGTTTGGATGAAACCCTAGATCTATATTTTTCAGGCGAATATATCGATCTGTAGTCAGTAGTAGTTTGGTGGGCTGAGCGGATGTTCTCTGATTTGACCCTTTATGCGCTAGTGGGCCATGATCAGCTTGATATGGGCTTCTTTACTGAGTGCTCTTGTGTAGATATATGTACTTAATGTTATAGTCGAGGAGGGAGACCAGAGCTTGAGCTCAGTGTTTGTTTGAAGTGTTTGTTTACTCTGCATGTTCTACACTTGACCCTTTTCATATTACTTTGATGGTGCTAGATGGCTTTGTTGACCCTAAATTAGTTATAGTTAATCAAGTCGGCTAATATGCCATTCTGGGTGTCGGAAAGGAACTTGAGCTTGTCTGTGGTCTTGCTAGTCTAGGCCTCCTTTATAATACAATTTTTTTTTTTTCCGGGATTTGATCATCTGCAACTTACCGTTACTGTCTCAAAGCAGGTATTCATTTTGAAGCCTGAAATGGCATCACCACTTGATGACGAACAAATGATGGATACTCCCGAAACTGAGAAAATGGAGACCACTCCAGATAGTAACAACGCCCTGGTCCTTGCGGAAGCCCAACCAAACAAGCGTAGGAAGAAGAAATCCATTGTCTGGGAGCACTTCACCATAGAAACCGTAAGTCCTGGATGTAGAAGAGCTTGTTGTAAACAATGCAAGCAAAGCTTCGCATATAGCACAGGTTCAAAAGTAGCCGGAACAAGCCACCTTAAACGGCACATTGCTAAGGGCACCTGCCAAGCTCTCATACGTCTCCAGGAAAAGGGTAATCAGTTAACCCCGTATACTCCTCGTTCTAGGGGAAACACTACTGACCCACCCAAAAGACGGTACCGGAGCCAAAGCTCACCGTATGTCATTTTTGACCAGGAACGTTGCCGGCATGAGATTGCTAGAATGATAATCATGCATGACTACCCACTTCACATGGTGGAACACCCTGGATTTGTATCGTTCGTCCAGAATCTTCAACCCCAGTTCAATATGGTGAGCTTTAACACTGTCCAAGGAGATTGTGTTGCTACTTATCTTATGGAAAAGCAGAACCTTATGAAGTTCATTGAGGGCATTCCTGGACGTATCTGTCTCACATTAGACATGTGGACTTCTAGCCGATCTGTTGGTTACGTGTTTATTACAGGACAGTTCATTGACAATGATTGGAAGATGCATAGGAGGATTCTCAATGTAGTTATGGAACCTTATCCGGATTCACATAACGCCCTTAGCCATGCAGTTGCTGTCTGCCTTTCTGACTGGAGTTTGGAAGGAAAGCTCTTCTCCCTCACAATAAACCAGCCTTTGAGTCAACCCGCCACTGACAATCTCCGTCCTCTACTTGCTGTAAAGAACCCACTAATCCTCAACGGGCAGTTTTTGATTGCAAATTGCGTTGCTCGTACCTTAAGCAGCATGGTAGAAGATGTGTTATCTGCAGGCGGTGATATAATTAAGAAAGTCAGGGATAGTGTCAAGTATGTAAAGACATCTGAATCGCATGAGGAGAGGTTTCTTGAGCTGAAGCAGCAGCTTCAAGTTCCAAGTGAGAGGAACCTGTTTATTGACGACCAATTGCAGTGGAACACTACTTATCAGATGTTAGTGGCTGCTTCTGAATTGAAAGAAGTGTTCACCTATTTGGATACTTCTGACCCAGATTATAAACAAGCCCCGTCAATGGAAGATTGGCGGACAGTTGAGAATCTCTGCATATACCTGAAACTTCTCTTTGAAGCTGCAAATATCCTAACTACCTCAACCAACCCAACTGCAACTACCTTCTTCCATGAAGTGTGGAAGATTCATACGGAGCTTTCTCGTGCGGTGATAACTGAGGACCCGTTCATTTGCAACCTTGTGAAAACCATGCAAGAGAAAATCGATAAGTACTGGAAGGATTGTAGCTTGGTTTTAGCTACATCTGTTGTGATGGATCCTAGGTTCAAGATGAAGCTTGTTGAGTTCAGTTTCACAAAAATCTACGGTGAAGATGCTCCAACGTATATCAAGATCGTTGATGATGGAATTCACGAGCTGTTTCATGAATATGTAGCTCTTCCTCTACCTCTAACCCCTGCATATCCAGATGAAGGTGGAAATGCTAATGGAAACATAAAAACAGAAGATCAACAGGGAAATATTGATAATGGGCTTACAGACTTTGACGTCTACATTATGGAGACAACTAATCAGCATATGAAGTCACAGCTTGATCAGTACCTGGAAGAATCATTGTTGCCAAGGGTGCAAGATTTTGATGCGCTAGGGTGGTGGAAATTGAATAAGATGAAGTATCCTACCCTTTCAAGAATGGCACGGGATATCTTGTCTATTCCGGTTTCTACTCTTCCTCCTGAGTCTGTGTTTGATACTAAAAGGAAGGAGATGGATCACTATAGGAGTTCTCTTCGGCCCGAGACAGTGGAAGCGGTAATATGTG
The DNA here is from genome assembly GCA_027186245.1 of Coriaria nepalensis. NCBI lineage: Eukaryota > Viridiplantae > Streptophyta > Magnoliopsida > Cucurbitales > Coriariaceae > Coriaria > Coriaria nepalensis. The sequence continues at coordinate 3,139,700 of CP114484.1, read as the reverse complement.
CTAAGGATTGGATGCAGTATGGATTGGCTGATGTTTCTAATGCTCTTGTAAAAATGGAGTATTGATATGATGGTTAGATCGAGGATTTTAGGGGGGTAGTAGTGAAATTTAGTTTTTACGTTGTGTTTTCTTATGTATGTTGGGTAGGACCTGCCGTATCATATCATCTCCGGTTCTCTTAATTTATGATTAGTTTTTTTTTTTTTTTTTGTAACCCATTTGTAAAATTTCTGTGAGATATGGAACTTATTAATGTTTGCCATCGCCTGGTCAAAATTTAAAAATTAATTTTCGTGATTATAAAATTGAATTTTTATTTATAAATGTACAAAATAGTATCTATGAAACTCTTTATAAGATGTTGGAAATGTTCTTTATATATATATATATATATATATGAAATTCTATTTAGCGTCAAACCAAAAATTAATTTTTACTTAAAATTATATCAGAGTAATATTTATACCCAAAAGCTTTTTAAAAGTATTAAATTACCACATTAAATTTCATCATTTTCTTAAAAAATTAGTCCCAAAATTAAATATATAGTTTTTATTTTATATTATAAATTTTTATTATTATAAATTTTAAACCCATTTCATTATTTTAAATTCCTTTTTTTTTTTTTAAATTTTAAATTTCTACATCCTTCTACCATCTCCACCAATCTTGTCTTCCACCAAAAAATAAAAAAAATTTCTAAATTTAACCGATCAAAATTTTAATATTTATTATTAAATCATTAACTTATTTTTACATCTTCAATCAAACTTTAATTTACTTTTTTTTTTTTCATATCTCCACTCAATACACCCTCCTCCACCGTTGGCCGCCATCCTCTACTGCTAGGATAAAAATTTCATATTCTCACACTTCACCACGGCCACCCTTCTCTATCGATGGTGGACGGTGGCTATAGCAAGGAACTAAAAATAATTATTAAATTATGGTTAAAAATATAAAAAATAAAGATTAATAATTTAAATAAAAATACTAAATTTTTAATAAGTCAAATTTAAAAATTTAAATTATTTCTAGTGGCCGTGGAATTGCCAACACCGGTAAAAAGGGATGGTAGTGGAGATAGTGATAAATGCATGATAGAGATTTTAAAAGAAAAATAATAATAATAAAATAAGATAATCCAACGGTCAATCCGACCAAGGCCAACCAGAACCGTCCGTTGCATGCAACTTTGTATAATATGAATGATAGAATGACCCAATATAATTTGGAAAAAAAAACACCCTAATAATATCTCTTAATGGAGAAAATTAATAATTCACTTTTTCGTTACAAAATTTGTCATTGACGTGTACGCTTAATAATGTAAAACATTAATTAAATACTTGTTATATGCACCATCTCATCATTATTGAATCCGAACGAGTTTCATAAACCGCAAATTATAGAGGAGAGATGGAACAAATTAAAACAAATTTAAAAAGCTAAAAAAGCTTACATTGCTCTAACATGCAACTCTCATTATTCATTTGGCTTCCATTGCTACTATGGAGCCCTTAACTTTTTCACATTATCAAGCAAATCTACCTCCAATTGATATAAAACCTCCCTCGAGCTACGTAAGCAACAACACAAATTCCACCTCCCTTCCCGTTCACTTTACGAAAACACTAAGTCAATACATAATCAACCCATTTCAAAGAGATGAACTGGCTTCACAACTCACAGTTCAACCTCAACAACATGAACCTTCCTACTCTCTTCAGGCAACTCGTCTAAACTCAAAGTAGCCAGCCCGGAATCTCGAACATAATCAAAGTCAACCACATTACCATCCACGACACACCTTCTTGGCTTAACCGACGAGTAAACTCCAAATCTACCACACCCCTTAACCTCCAAGTTCGCAATCCCTGACAATTCACTACCACCTTTCACTTCATACTTCAATCCATCTATAGCTCCTCCGGCATTAAACATGTCAATAAGCCCCAACGGAGCAAACTCAAGTCCAAGAGCAAAAATCTTAATGGGCGTCACTGTAAGTATCTCGTGCTCAAGCACTTTAAGGGACACAGGCAAGGCTGCATTGTGAGGCAGAGTCAGGAGTTCACCTGAGTGGTGGCAGTAGACGGCACAATCTCCATTCCAGTCGGGTTCAGTGGCGGCTTCAGAAATTAAATAGATATCACGGCCTCGGACATAACCAGTTATGGCATCGGAATTTGTGTCATGGAATGTGTTCTTTCTCTCCGCGCTGTTCCAAGCTGCACCTTGGCAGTTGTAGATGCCTAGAACACCTGTGTGCTTGTTCATGTTCCATATCTTCAACAGGCTGAGTAGGGGGAGAGATCACATTAATGTTCATCAGAGGGGGAATTCAAAACAGGAACAATTGTTCTTAAATTTAAGCAACTATTGTTGTATAGATGCAATAATATTAAAGCGAAACAGGTCCAGTTTATATTGAACATAGTATAGTTAATAGGATAAAAGCAGAGATTCACATCAATAACTCTTACCTAACACCATCTCGAGAAGGGTCCGAGAACAAGCTGTCCCGGGTCGGGCGACCCGGTAAACGTGCTCGGAGCACTGAACCATCAGGCAGCACAAGCTTCTTCAAGATATCAAAATCGTGCTTCCCAGGCGCATCGCTACACAAACAGTATAAAAATTAGAAGTTTTAAAAATATATAATCAAGCAATTAAACAACAACGGCGGAAGAAGCAACTATGATAATCACCTGACGTAAACAGGACCGCCGCTAATGGCCCTAGCAGAGGCGTGGTACTCCGCCGCAGGATGTAGAGATTGAAACATATCCCAATCCGGTAGCATGAACTCCCCAAGAAATACACTATTGTACGCCACCGCCGCTATGTGAATCGTGTGAGAAACCGGATCTCGTGGAAAGAAATCGTCGGAAGCTCTCACCACCGCCGTCTGCTTCGAGCAGTAGAGAGCGTCGGTGTTGTGACTCATACACGCAATGATCCCATTTTCCGGGAAATTCCTCGCCACCGAAGCGTCAAGCGCTTGGTGGTACTGTCGGGTCAACTCCACCCGTCCTCCCAACCCGGCTCCGAGCGTCTCGAGAATGCATTGTACGTCGACCTTGACGCCATCTACTCCGGCAGAAGCTAAGTAGCTATGGAGCTCGTTGAAGAATTTGTAAACATTTTTCGGGTTGACTAGACCTAATCCCTGAAGCGCCATTACATCGTTTTTCCATGTGGGCTCGTTTTCCACCACTCCTCTTGATAGATTTGGGTACTGCATCAACGATCCGTATTCCTCCATCTCCTTTACTCCTGGGCGGACCCCACCCCAGTATCCAGTAATCGCGTGCCACACGTACACGTATTTTAACCCGTGCTTCTCTTTCGCGATGTTTACTATGTTTCTAATCCCCACCGTTGGATCTTCCTTCTTTTGGAATTTCGAGTTTTCTTTGATCCCGGTCAAGCGAAGCAACGACTGATCTTGCTTCTTTTCGCTACCATCTTCTTGTGGGTCCCCTCCGACGGATTGCCATCCGTCGTCGATGATGACGAATTTCGGAGGGGTCCCACCAGCGGCGAGAGATTGAAGCCCGGATTCGACTCCTTCTTGGGTTACTTCTTGATAAAACGCGTCCCACGTGCACCATCCGAAATAGTCAACGATTCCAGGGAGTTTCTTCTCGTTTCGTTGACGGAAGGTCTTAAGATGAGATTTAACGGCTCTGATTGCATCGCTGATTGTGGTGAATGGATCGGTTCCTGCGTGGATGTATAGGGAGTGAGTAAACGACGACGCTTTGGTGTCCACGTCACCGCTTTCTAGACAAAGCTCGAGAAGATCTCGGTCGTTGCCTTGTAAGCATGATCGGAATGAGCCTTCAATCAGAGGGAGGAAAACGGTGTACATGATCTGATTCTCGGAGGAAGCTGCATCCTCCGATTCGAGGTGAGACCCATCTTTTGTTTCAAGCAATAGGAATTGAGTCTCGAGTGGGATTTCACTGCCTTTATCTCCCATTTTCTGGGCCATCCACCACAACTTGAACCGGAAGCACGCCATGAACCGGACGTCACGTAAAGTTCCTAAAGAAATCACGTGTCTGCTGTTCCCTTCGTCGAAAACCGCTCCGAGAAATACTCCCTCGACAGGACCGGAAGACGAACCGGAGGTGGCGATCACATTATCAGATACTCCGGTCAATATAGTTCGGTCCTTCACGATTATTTTCCGCTCGGAGATCCTAATCGCCGGCGTGATCGTCATTTCTCCTACTTCGTATGGCTTTCTCTTCAGATCACGATTTACCTCGGTTCTCTGCAAAAATCAAAGATCCATTTCCATCGAATCAAAATTCCCAGATCTCAAAAAACGAAACAAGAACCGCAGAGAGATCTCAATCACGATTCTTCAATTTTACCTGAAAAGCGAAAACGCGTGATGCTCGACGCGAAGTTTTCCTGCAAATTCCAAGACATGAAAACAACAATCAAAGTATCAAACCCCGTCAGATCAAACCAGAGAAGGTATTCCCACTCAAATTTTCTAAGGAACCATACGCACTAAAATTTGAGATTTAATCACAGAGGAAGTGAAAAGTAGTACCAGAAATTAAGAGTCGCTTAGAATCTCTAGGAGATCTGGAAGCAGTGAACGCAAGCAAAGAAGGCAATGCAGTGACTCGTAAGTGAAAGAGAGGGCTGGTATTTATAGTGATTGAACGAGTACTGTACAACAAATTTGACACCATTGTTTATGACTAAAGAGTTATACGTCCTCTGGTTTTTGTAGACCTTCTCGTCCCAGTTAAACAAACCTGACGTGCCCTTCCAAAACTTTATCCAACGGTGTCAAAAATAAATACTACAGTTCTTGAGCCGTCAGGTAACGTCGGATCAGGCTGCCACGTCGGATCCACGTTGTACCCCATCTGTAAACTTGATTAAGAACTCCTAATTCCACACGCGAGTTCACGGACTTTTTCATGGTTCCAACTTTCTACATGGTAAAAATACTAAAAATCTTAAGAGACCGATAATTTCCTGACACGTGGTGGTTTTAATGTTGGGTAAAAAAAAAAAACAAAAACTATTTCACTGAACCGATTGGTGGTCCGGTTTACTGTGTCAGTCTGATACCACAGTTAAAACGAAAATTACATTTCTGACCTGTTTCCACGTACTCAGTTATCGTTGCCTTCTAGTCACCAAACACTAATTTTGGGCACGCGCCTATAGAGGAAAACTATTGTCTAACTTCTCTTGCGATTCCGCCACGTCGTTCCAGCTTAATCTGATGTCATCCGACGGCTGATTTTAATTTACAAATTGGAAAATTTTATATTTTTATATTTTTTACTATTTAAATATTTAAAATACGCGTCTTATATCTGGAATTTTAGTTATTAGCGTTACGTTATAAGGTTGTGTAATTAATCATGCGTTTATGGAAGTAAAGCATATTGTCACGGACTGCCTTCCTTATTAGAAAAGATGGAGGAGGCTTCATGGAAGAGTCTAGAAACTTCTAGACTTCTCTAGCATTCTCTAGGGTTTCCTACACTTTTGTAGAATTCTCTAGAATCTTGTACATTCTTCTAGTCCCTTGTAGAATAGTATGGAAATCTCTAGAAGATAGATTGTAGCCATTAGATCAAATTGATCTTGACCATCCATTCCAAGGTGGGGGTCTATATAAGGAGGAGTCCTCCTCATTTGTAAATCATCCTCAAAAATACTAGCCTTCTAGCAATACAAAGAGTTCTTTATTCTCTAGCTCAAGTGTTCTTCTAAAGTCTTCAAACAAACCTCTTGGCAAGGTTCGGTTAGGCTGACTTGGTTACTCGAAGGAGTGTCAAGTGCCGCACGGAGCGTCTAAGTTCGGGGCGAAACTTTACGCACGTGACAGTTGGTATCAGAGCCAAGGTCGTACGGGAGGGTGCGAAGTGGTTCAATTCTTGCCAAAGCTTTGTGTAGGTGAAGATCTTGTGGAAGAAATGGCTAGCGGTGGTTCCAACGTTGTCGATCCAATTGAAGGAGAGACAAGGCGAGAAAATGTTAAGGGTGGAGGAAGGCAGAAGCAACGAGAGCCATCTCGAGACATGCTTGCATCATTAGAGAACCGTGTTCTCAAGTTGGAGAATACAGTGGTGAGGCAAGGCAATGTGATGGAGAAGACGGTGGAACAAGTAGCGGATTTGGCGATGGCTAACCAAGGAGGTGGACTTCAAGAGGGATTCCAAGCATCATTGGATAGGATTGTCGCCACAATTCAAGAGGAGATGAGGGCTCTCCAAGCCAACATGGATGCTTCTCTAGCAGAAGTGCATGAGAGGATGCAGATCATCGAGACGGATGTGTCACTCTGTAAATACAGGGTGTCTAGGGATATAATCGATGCTCCTCTCGCACCAAAGGTGGACGTGCCTCGACCCAAGACCTATGCAGGAGCTAGGAAGGGAAAGGAAGTAGAGAACTTTCTATGGAGCTTGGAACTCTACTTCAGGAAAATGAGGATCACGGATGATGAAGAGAAGATAGACACGGTACCTCTCTATCTTACCGACACCGCGGCACTATGGTGGAGGAGATTGAGCGGTGACATTGAGCGAGGACTCTTCGAGATGACAAGGTGGGACGAGTTCAAAGAGGCATTTAGAGCACAATTTTGCCCAAGGAATCTCGAAGATGAAGCACGAGGTAAACTTCGTCACCTCACTCATAAATCTAGTATTTCTGATTATGTGAACGAGTTTTCAGAAATATTGTTGGAGATCCCGGACTTCCCGGAAAAGGAAGCCAAATTTGCCTTCATAGAAGGGTTACAGCCTTGGGCCAAGCAAGAGTTGAAGAGGAGAAACATTCAAACTCTCAAAGCCGCAATTGAGGAGGCGGAAAGCTTGACCGAGTATAGGCGGGAGGATAAACCCAAGAGTAGTCACTGGAGTGACAAAGGCAAAGGTGGGGGAGCCACCAAGAGTAGCTTCAACAACCGCAATGAGGGAGCGGGTAAGCCCTTTGGAGGGAAGGGTTTTGGCAAGGGTGTGGGGGAGACATCCAAGGCCAAGATGTTGAAGTGCTTCTTGTGCGAGGGACCGCACATGGTTCGGGATTGCCCGAAGAAGGCGAAGCTCGCCGCACTCGAAAGAGACGGGGAGTTGGAAGAAGAGTCGAGGATGGGGTCACTCCGACTCCTTAGTGCCCTCAAGGCTAAGGTCGTCGAAGGACCTAAAGCGCCCAAGAAGGGATCAATGTATGTCGGGATAGACGTTGCGGGGAGGCAACTCAAAGCTCTAGTGGATTCAGGAGCGACCGACAATTTCATCAAGGCCGACGTCGCGGAAAAACTCGGTCTCAAGTTAGCCAAGTCGATTGGCTTCATCAAGGCAGTCAACTCAAAGGCATTGCCAATCAGGGGGATAGCCGATGCAAAGACCAAGGTGGGACAATGGTCAGGAGTCGTAAAGTTCACGGCCATTCCAATGGATGACTACGACGTGGTGCTCGGACTAGATTGGCAAGATCAGGTAAAGGCTTGTCTTATGCCTTATGCTAATTCTATTATGATTATGGATGCGGGTTCTCCTTGCACGGTCCCGGTCTCGAGAGAGACACGGCTAGGGACCAAAGTGTTGTCTGCATTGCAGCTATGCAAGGGATTAAAGCGGGAGGAAGAGACCTACCTTGCAGCTTTAAAGGTGGACGAAGGCGAGCCATCTAAGGAAAGGGAGATTCCGAAAGAAGTGCAAGAGGTACTTAAGGAGTTCCTAGATGTTATGCCACCGGAACTCCCAAAGAAGCTTCCACCAAGGAGGGAGGTGGATCACAAACTGGAGTTGGTGGAAGGAGCAAAGCCGCCAGCCATGGCACCTTATCGCATGGCACCACCCGAGTTAGAAGAGTTGAGGAAGCAACTCAAAGAGATGCTCGAAGCGGGGTTCATTCGACCATCTAAAGCCCCATATGGTGCACCTGTACTTTTCCAAAAGAAGGCGGATGGGTCTTTGAGATTATGCATTGACTACCGAGCACTCAACAAGCTCACGGTGAAGAACAAATACCCGATTCCTCTCATAGCGGATTTGTTCGATCAACTTGGGAGCGCAAGATACTTCTCTAAGCTAGACTTGCGATCGGGGTATTGGCAAGTTAGGATAGCGGAAGGGGATGAGGATAAGACCGCTTGTGTGACGCGGTATGGTTCTTATGAGTTCTTAGTGATGCCTTTCGGCCTCACTAATGCACCGGCCACATTTTGTACACTAATGAACAAGGTACTTGCTCCATTCCTTGACAAGTTTGTGGTAGTTTATCTTGACGATATTGTTGTGTATAGCCACACCTTGGCGGACCATATTGGCCATTTGAGGAAGGTCTTCCAAGCCTTGAAGGAGAATGAGCTCTATGTCAAGAGGGAGAAGTGTTCATTTGCACAAGAGGAGGTGCATTTCCTTGGCCATAAGATCCGAGGAGGGCGGATCATGATGGATGTAGCCAAGATTCGAGCCATACAAGAGTGGGAACCTCCGACAAGGGTGACGGAGTTGCGGTTTTTCTTGGGCCTCACTAATTACTATAGACGGTTCATCAAGGGGTATTCCAACATCACTACTCCCTTGACGGACATGCTGAAGAAAATGAGGACATGGGAGTGGGGGCCCAAGTGCCAGAAGGCATTCGATCGATTAAAGAAGGCAATCGTGGAGGAACCCGTCCTAGCCCTTCCTGACTACACCAAGCCATATGAGGTGCAGACCGATGCCTCGGACTTTGCCATTGGGGGAGTCTTGATGCAGGAAGGACATCCGATTGCATACGAGAGTCGAAAGCTTAATGATACGGAGAGACGATATACGGTGCAAGAGAAAGAGATGACGGCGGTCATTCATTGCCTTCGGACGTGGCGACATTACTTGTTGGGGTCAAAGTTCGTAGTGAAGACGGACAATGTTGCCACGAGTTACTTTCAAACCCAAAAGAAGTTGTCACCTAAGCAAGCACGGTGGCAAGATTTTCTTGCGGAGTTTGACTATGTATTAGAGTATAAACCAGGGAAGGCCAACCTAGTCGCAGATGCTTTGAGCCGTAGAGCGGAGTTAGCGGCCATAAGTCGACCCGAGTGTCCGATGCTTGCTAGGATCAAGGAGGGCATAGAGCAAGATCCGATGGCAAAGAATCTTATGGAGTACGCCAAGGAGGGCAAGACCAGGCGATTTTGGCTCAAAGATGGTTTATTATACACCAAGGGTGAGCGGGTGTTCGTGCCAAGATGGGGAAATCTTCGGCGGGAAATCATTAAGGAATGCCATGATTCAAAATGGGCAGGACATCCGGGCATGCATCGTACAATGGCACTCATCGATGATGGGTATTATTGGCCACATATGCGAAACGATATAGAAGCCTATGTGAAGACTTGTCTGGTGTGCCAACAGGACAAGGTTGATCTACACCAACCAGCAGGATTGCTAGAGCCACTTCCCATTCCGGAGCATGCCTGGGAGAGTGTCTCCATGGATTTCATTACGTGTCTCCCGAGATCGGAAGGATACGGGACGATCATTGTGGTGGTGGATCGATTCTCCAAGTATGCGGTGTTCGTGCCAGCTTCTCCTGATGTCACTGCCGATGAGACGGCTCGGTTATTCCTCAAGCATGTGGTGAAGCTTTGGGGTGTACCCCAAACCATTGTGAGCGACCGAGACCCACGGTTTACTGGGAGATTTTGGACGGAGTTGTTCAAATTACTTGGGTCAGACTTGAACTTCTCCACGAGTTTTCATCCTCAAACCGATGGCCAAACAGAGAGGGTGAATGGGTTGTTGGAGCTCTACTTGAGACACTACGTGAGTGCCAACCAAAAGGATTGGGCCAAGTTGTTAGACACAGCGCAATTCTCCTACAACCTACATCGGAGTGAGTCAACAGGGAAGAGTCCTTTTGAGCTTGCCATAGGCCACCAACCGTTGACTCCAAATGCGGTAGCGTTGGGCTATACGGGAAAGAGTCCAGCGGCATACAAATTTGCCAAAGGACTACAAGAAGAAACAGATATGGCTCGTGCCCACTTGAGGAAGGCATCGAAGAAGATGAAGAAGTGGGCCGATCTTAAGCGAAGAGCAGTGGAATTCCAGGAAGGAGATCGTGTCATGGTGAAGCTCTTGCCTCAACAATTCAAGTCGTTGAGGGCGGTGCATAAAGGTTTGATCCGGCGGTATGAGGGACCGTTCAAGATCATTCAACGAGTTGGCAAGGTCTCCTACAAGCTAGAGTTACCTTCGAAGTTGCGGATTCATCCGGTGTTTCATGTGAGTCTCTTGAAGCCTTATCATGAAGACAAGGATGAACCTAGTCGAGGGATGTCCAAGCGGGCACCAACAGCGGTGGTTACTTCTTATGACAAAGAAGTTGAGGAAATCCTCGCGGATAGAATCATGAGGAAGCGAGGCGTGCCGAGCTACAAGGAATACCTCGTTCGATGGAAGGGCATCCCGGAGAATGAGGCTAGTTGGGAGCACGAAGATTTGTTGTGGCAGTTCAAAGACCGCATCGAGCGATTCGAGCTTGAACGGACGACGGGGGCGTCGCCCGAATAGGTGGGGGAGCGTGTCACGGACTGCCTTCCTTATTAGAAAAGATGGAGGAGGCTTCATGGAAGAGTCTAGAAACTTCTAGACTTCTCTAGCATTCTCTAGGGTTTCCTACACTTTTGTAGAATTCTCTAGAATCTTGTACATTCTTCTAGTCCCTTGTAGAATAGTATGGAAATCTCTAGAAGATAGATTGTAGCCATTAGATCAAATTGATCTTGACCATCCATTCCAAGGTGGGGGTCTATATAAGGAGGAGTCCTCCTCATTTGTAAATCATCCTCAAAAATACTAGCCTTCTAGCAATACAAAGAGTTCTTTATTCTCTAGCTCAAGTGTTCTTCTAAAGTCTTCAAACAAACCTCTTGGCAAGGTTCGGTTAGGCTGACTTGGTTACTCGAAGGAGTGTCAAGTGCCGCACGGAGCGTCTAAGTTCGGGGCGAAACTTTACGCACGTGACAATATGCTGTCCTGTATTTTTCTCTTCCGTGGTGGCAAAGTACGTAATTAATTGTTTGACCGAAATGCTGAGTTATGCGATCTCTTGCGTCTGATGGGGCCCACCGCTTCAATGATTAGCACGCCACGTGAATGCCTATTATTATTCTCGCGCATAATTCAATAGGATTGGTGGTGATCTGGCATAATAATCATGACACGTCATAGGAATCTAATGCTCAAGGAAGAACTTAGATTGTTCTTTTTTCCTTCTTTTGTGGAGATGGCGAGAAGTAGAACTAGATACATGTTCGGACAATAATAAGCTTTGTGGGATTTTCAAAAGTTGTATTTGAAAAATGGGATTTCTTTAATACTGTCAAATTTGGAACAATTTATATATTTAATTTTTTTTTTTAAATTTTGTATTTTTGATACGTGGTGATATTTTCTTACACCTATATTGGTATTTGAAAAAACAAAATTAAGTAAACCATACACGTCATCGAAAACAACTTTGATTATTAATGACATGTGAATATGATTATATGCCGAAATTCTTGGACAATTACGTGACGACAAGAACCGTATTGGAAACGTTTAGCTAACTATTTTGTTACTTGTCGTCTTCTTCATCCAACAACATGCTCATCCATGCATGAATCGATCGCGTTCACTTGGATCATTTCCCTTCTCTCTTCATAGAAAAGTTTAGCTCGCTTCTCCTCCACTTCTTCTTCATCTTTAAAAAAAAAATTAATAGATTAAATAGATTTTAAATTATATATCTATATATAAAAATAAAAATAAAAATTGCATATATATTAAGGAACCTTTCTCACACACGTGTTAACTTTGTAAGAGAGAATTTCTCTTAATCACATGAAAAATCAAGAAATTTTTGTGTTCATTCATTATGGATTAAAGACAAACAGGGACACGTATGCGGTTAAAAATCTGTTCCGCCAAAAAAATCTACTAATCACGTGTATGGTACTAGTTGGATCCGCCACCTCGCTTTACTCACATGTCGTAAACCGTACTACTAGTTGCTTTCAATTGCGTAAGCTCGGCCCTTGATGTAGAGAAGTGGAGAGATGTCTTGGTGTGACGCGGAGCAAGATAATGATCTGGAGGAGGTTGTGATGGAGGGTGTAGATTTGTCCAGAATTCTGTAGTTAAGTGTTGTGCAAGTGTGCAAGCTGTGTGCGAATTACTTTCGAGAATATTCGTAAATGAATCAAATGATTAGTGGAAGATGATGATTCGGACGCCCACGTTGGAGACATGGGCTTGACAAATTAAGGTTTTATCTGCTTTTTGATTAGTTGAGGTGGGCCCAATGGGCGGCTACGACATTGAGGATAAGATTTTTTTGCTTTTTTTTTTTTTTTTGGGCATTTGGGCCTGCTTTTTAAGGCTTTTAGTTAAGTGAAAGCCGAAAGGCGTCATTACCATCTTGTCCTCTTATATAATACACACTTTTGGTCCGGATTCATAATCAACTTTCGTCCTCTCATAGTCTCATTTTTACAATCTTCTCAATTTTGACTTATCCTTTTTTTTTTTTTTAATCACGATTTTTTTTTTTAAGATGTTTTTATGTTATTTTAATATAATGCACAGAAGATTAATGAATAATTACAAATTATTTTACTTTGACAACTAATTTCAAATCTCAATTCCCACCACCACAATTCAACCTCCAACTTATCCCCCACCACCTACACAACCCCCCTATTCATGTTATTATCTTGACTCATAGTATGATCAATCCGACATGCCCATGTTACCACCCAAGTAGTGTTTTGGGTCACTTGTAGTCGTTTTGGCCAGTCCCCCACCTTTTTTCTTTTCCATATTCTAAATAGATTTTCATTAAAAAAAATGTTTGAGGAGTAAAAGTATAATAAAATAAATTGATAGGGAGTTAAATGAATAAAAGTAAGTTTAAACGGGTACACATTGAGGTTCGGGTCAAGTAAATGTATCAATGATGAATTCTTCTCAAGTTGGAGATTGTATCAGTTTGTACAAATGCACAAAACATGATAAAAATTATTTATTACCTTATTTAATAAAAAAATTACAATTCTCATTCTCTTTCTTACTTATTCTCCATATAATAAAAAAGATACAAAAAATCATCACTTCTATTCTCATTCCCTTATCCTTCCTATTCTCATAAAGAAATAAAAATTGTGCCCTAAAAGTTTGAGGGGTAAATTTGAGTTCATCCATGAGAAATGTATATGTTGAAAGAGAAGGCAGCTGTGTACGTACGCAGAGGTAGCTGTGCAATGTTCCTTTGTAAAGAGAAGGCAAAGCCATACTAAAAGTCTAAAACGGGACAGAGATTTGTGACGATTCACTCAGTGAGGGTTTAGATTTTGGACCCAGCTGGACTCTCACAGGGCTGATGAACTTGACCAGCTACGGCAAGTGACTGTGGGTCATTTGATGATAGAATGCATCTTATATCAACTATTTTATTAGTTTGTTAATGTTGCATATTGATTAGGTATATATATGACATTAACCTCATATAGTATTATAGTATATAATAGTTGACCTAATTATGATACACGCGAATTTTTTTTATTTTTCACTGCACACGCCCATTCGACTTATTTTATAATAAATTTTCTTAAGATATTATTATTCTATAATTTATAATTAATTTTTTTTAAAAAATATTTATATTTCATATACTACAAAATATCAAGTAGTTTTAATGTTTAAAATCGTCATAAATAGTAGATATTACATGATGGATAGAATAAAAGCGACGAATAATATAATTACCGTCGAAAATAAAATCATAATAATAATAAAAAAAGGGAAATAAAATAATTTATTATTGAAATTTAAATATAATATTATTTTGAATATTATCCACAGTGTACCATGTTGGCTTCCCAGGTGGTGTGAACATGGCATGTCTTCTTCACCTTCTTCATTAGTTTACTTTCCAATTTGGGTCCAACAATAGGCGGCACAGGAACATTTCCCCATTTGCTTCTCACCATGCAGTATATTCACATTGCAGCTAACACCTACACATCCAATGAACTAGATCCACTCACACATATATACAATAATAATAATCAAATTTAATGCGAATTAAAAGATGATATTTATAATAATCATGCATCGGGGGAGGAATCCTCATTGTTCAAGAGCCGTCTTGTAAATCCCCTTCTGATACGTACTCTCGTATTATTCATTCCTCCATGCAGAGCCATGAATTCATATACATATGTAACATGCAATGATATCAATCACCCTTATTACTAATTACTTAGAATTCCTTATATTAACAAGGTCAACTGCTTCTTTATATCCACATTGTTCACGATGGTCATCTTTTGAAAAAAAATAAAAAAAGGCTTACTTTTATCTAAAGAAAACCCTAAAATTTGACAATCTAAGAAGAAGGAAATCCTAATTTTCCCAAAACCCAGCAATGAAATGAAAAGCCTGGACTCTCTTGGTCTAAAATAGGAATTGATAATGTGACTTTTATGAGTATTTAATGATAGTTTTGCTATGTATTAACTCGATTGTATACTATATTAAACATATTAAAATTAAAATTATATACGTGCATTCTTCTAGATAAATCCCATGTAATGCACGAGGCTATAATCTAGCGTTGATCAGGGGTGAAAACGGTGCGGTGTTGGGGTCCCAATCTTCTTAATGGAGATAGAGATCGTTATGAAAAAAAAATAAAAATTTGGGGGCTCTAGTGATTATGGGAAAAGAAGATCTAAGATAGAATGGGATTTTTGTTTTCTCTCAAGTTGATTCAAGTGGCCATGGTCTCTGATGAGTTAGTTTCTTTTTGTAGAAATATCACTAACAAATAATCATTTAAGATTCAGATTAAATTAATATTTTAATAAAATAAAAATAACAAAAAAAATTTCAAAGCAAGAAAGTTAGCTGCCGACCTCCAAAAACTTCAAACTTCAAACGTACAACAAATTTGGGCCCCGCTGCCTGCACCACAATTTTTTTTTTTTTTTTTTTGGGTGTATCCTTATCATACCGCACCGAAATGAGCATTTTGAAACGGTGCAATGCGGTGCGGAGACGGCCACTCACCTCTGATGTTGATTATAAAAATAAAAACATGAGAAATACTTAAGTACGTGTATTAACAGCATTAAGGGATTAGGATTAGACATTGTTTAGAGGTACTTTTTATAGTTCATGGTACTCGTGCCTTGTTTAACATAGTTCAATGATACATTGGGCTTCCTATTTTCACAGAAAAGGAAAAAAAAAAAACCTCAATTTTCCCTATTGTGACCACATGTATTCACCCGACAAAAATCCGTCAAGGGAGATTGGAGACCCCACATTATGAAATCAGAGCAGACAAATAAGGGCTACCAGCAAGCTAGCCATGATCAACATTTTTGTCTACTTATTCTTACGGGGCAGAAGATAAGGCCATATGGGTACCTGTTTTTATGATCCTTGGGAATCGAATAATAGATATGGAAGCAATTGCAATTTCAAAAAAGTTATCTCTTGGGCGGAAACTTACTATCTATTCTCTAACTCGTAGCAATAAACCTTTGATTTCTTCAAACTCTAGAAACCTACTGTCAAATTGTAATGTTAGAATTTTAGTTAGGAAATGGTGAAAACCCCATGTTTTCAACGGTACATCTGTTTCGTCTTTTCATTGAAATAAGGTTTGACATGAGGTCATTCATATATATATTATACGACTTCAATGAATATATTTGTTGGGAAATTTGAAACAATTTACTCCGAAAAATGACTAATATACAATTATTGATTAAATAATGCAATCATGCATGCAATACATTTTTGGGAAGAGCTCCTCTTAACTCGAAAACTAGGAGGTGTTCAGTGGATGATTGACATGTAGAGTAATTGGTTGGCTATATATTTTTTGAAGTAATGTTATGAAACTGTCTGTTCACGTGTCACTCATTCACATTAAAAGGAAACCTCCCAATTCAATCCTCCAATTGAGAGGAGCTTGCCCTACATTCTTTAAGAGAATTGCATTTTACCTTGAAGGGTTTTCATAAGTGATAAGTAAAGAGTATTAATTAGTAACAATAAATGATAGAGAAAAAGTTATGTTTCTAGTACTACTCAGGGGATTTCTACTACTTAAAACAATATATGAGTGGATTAAGACGTGGGGCCGATTGGGTTGCTACCCAATTAATTAGGGGAGTTTCCGGATAGGTGGATGTTTTCACCTCCTTCTTCCTTGTAGCTATTCTTCGAAAGGATGTTTCGGTTTCATCGACTGTTTTTCCCGGACTAAGATGGTACGACAGTTTTTGATGATGGGGGTTAAATCTATGTTTTGCATTGGAACCGCAAGAGTAGTGTTTGAGCTTTATTTACCTTGTTTAGTCTCTAATTACCCCCTCTTATGGGCTCTGTATTTTGTTTCGCCGTCTTTTAATAAATACAGTCTTTCTTTCGGCCACCCAAAAAAAAAAAAAAAAGACGAGAGGATTTAAGTTTATGGTACGTACGCAATGCACAACTTAGGTGCGATCCTTAATCAATATGATTTAGGAGAATTATCCATGGATTAATGTAATACTAAAAGATGCATGTAAATGGCAATTTTGATGTTAGAATCCATAGAAGGAATACAATGACAAAAATTAAAATATAAAAGGCACTCTGTTTAATTGCTTTCCGTGCCTCATACGAGGAAACACACTCGTGCGACATCGATAACTTGATCTTAGAAAATTACAAACAAATGGTGTTCAGCATTAATTATATAATTAACAAGATCACAAATCCCAATTTAGAAAAACTAAAGATGTTTTGAGGAGGGAGAGAGAGAGAGAATGGGCTCGACATCCTCTCATGTCGATTCCATAAGGTCATCCCTCAAGGTAGCTTGAAACCTGTAATAATATTTATAAGGAGATACAAATAGTTAGAAAATAGTAATAACCAAACAAACTTATCTAGTGTATAATATTCATGTACTTCAAACAGTGTTACAGAATCTTCATGTAGGTGTTTTTATGTCATCAACATCAACGTGCACCGGATCGGGAAACATTAAAAATATTTCACTGTATGCCCGTGAACACTAGACGAGCAAGTTAGTATGACAGAGAAATTAAGAACATATATATTCTATAACATAATGCTATAGTACATATATATACATGCGAAATTAAGAACTTAACTTGTTTCTAGAGAGAGCAAGTGTAGCCAGGTGGGGGTGTTTTCCCACAAGTAATCAAAACCTGAAGAGCAATGGGAACATAGATGTTAAGGTTCAAAGCCTTAATCTTAAGAGTGGTGCAAAGACAGACAGCAGCTTCAAGCTCAACAAGCCCTTGAAGAACTGGGCAGCACTCATTCACAGCCGGGTCACCGAGCCCAACGTGCACGAGTCCACCAAGAAGATCCACACAAGCACCAAGTTTCAATGTGTCGATCGGGCAAGTAGCTGTTGCCGGAGATGTTGTTGGTGGTGGGCACGGCTGGGGGGACGGAGTAGTAGGAGGTGTCAGTATTGGAGGAACTATAACTGGAGGAACTGTAATTGGAGGTAGGCTAATTGGGGGGAGTGTCACGGGTGGTTTTATGATGGGAGGAAGAATTGGAGGAATGGTGATGGGGGGTTTTACGATGGGGGGGAGGATTGGAGGAATGGTGACCGGTGGTTTTACAATGGGAGGAATTGTGATGGGGGGTTTTACGATGGGAGGAAGGATTGGAGGAATGGTGATAGGTGGTTTTACGATGGGAGGAAGGATTGGAGGAATGGTTATAGGTGGTTTTACGATGGGAGGAATTGTGACGGGGGGCTTTACGATGGGGGGAAGGATCGGAGGAATGGTGACAGGTGGTTTTACGATGGGAGGAATTGTGACAGGGGGTTTCCCGATGGGTGGGATTGTGATTGGTGGTTTGACAATGGGAGGGAGATGAATAGGGCTCTTCGGGGTGTGTTTGCCGCCTTTACGGTGGCTATTGGGAGGAGGTATGCCACAGTAAGGACAGGCAAGGATAGGGGCAGTGGTTGAAAGGAAGAGCATGGAAATGAGGAGGAGAGCATAGAGTTTAGAGGAGGACTCCATTTTAATTTTTAATGGAGTTCTGAAGGAGTAGAGTGAAGTGAAGGTTTGGTGAGGGAAAAAGGGTGTTATATAATAAGAACAGTGAGGAGAAGGAGAAGAGAACAAAAGAGTGTAGAAGCAAATCACGTGAACTTGGGGGGGGGGGGGGGGCTACTAAACCTTTTTTTCCCCCCCAAACAGAACCATTTGAGTAAAGGGGAACTGCCAAATTTTGCTAGTTGTCATGTCGATTCTTACCTTAGCTAGGTTACAAGTGCCATTATTGATTGAATCTGGCCATTTAAGATAATTGTGGCCTTCGGTTTAAGTACAGTTGGAGTAATTTTTAGTTTGTACATTTAGGTAACTTGATCTTTTAGTGTCTTTCCTTACTTGTCCTTTTTTTAAAAACCAATTAGAGAAAGAGATTGTTGGAGAGGTGGTAGTAGCTATGTCGGTAAGATACCTTACTTTTATTTTGTTGACTGGTGTTATAGTAATACTTTCTCACTTAAAATGATCACTATACATCCGATGTATGTTAATGATGTAAAGGGAGGTTGCTTGATGTAAGATTTTTTATTTTTATTTTTATTTTTATTTTTATTTTTGTGGAAGGAAAAGATTTCAATGTAAAAAGAGAAAAATAAATATAGATTGGATGAGAGTACAAATTGATATTTTGTGAATATATTTGAAAGGCATGGGATCGTGTATCATGTACCCAATGTTATAACATTTCCATTGTTACTTTCTTCTTCATCTTCTCTATTGGTATTGAGGTTTCTTTTAAGATAAAAAAAAAAATCTTAAAATAAAAAGATCTTAAAATAGTAGACTAGCTTGAATAGAAAAAAACAAAAATCTAAAAATAAACTTTTAAAATTAGGAAATAAAGATGTAGTTAGTATTATGATTATTATGATGATTATGATTATTATGATTGATTATGATTATGATTATTATGATTATGATTGATTGGAAAGAAAACAGTACTCATTCTTCACATGATATGTTGCCATTAAACTTGCAATAAGAGAGATTCATTAACACTGCTTTAAACAAATCACTTTATCCCAAGACAAGAACAATCTACAATGAAATACCACTATATGCTTACATAGAATGGGAAGCTCAAGAGACCTATAATATCTATTAAGTCTTGGAATCCTGTAAGTAATACGCATATATTAATTATATATACAGTTATAGTTATAGTTATAGTTATACACACACCACTCTTTGTATTCTCATTTCAAACTGGGTTCAAAGTTGTGGTAGTGAAAATGGAGCAAGCGAGATCGTACTTAAATATATACGACACTTATCCAGCTCTTTTTTCCCCTCACAATCCCACTCTCTTTTTTACATAACCCAGAAGCATACATACACCATTTTTTTTTTCTTTTTTGCAAAGCCATTCTTACAAAAAAAAGAAAGAAGGGGTTGCGGAGCAGTTATCCGCTCCGTTTTGCATGGTGGATGATAGCAGGGGTTATTCCGCATATTTTTAGATGTAGAGCGGAGATTCACTTCATAAAGAGCGAGTACACACGCAAAGATAATAGAAGTGGATAATCAGTCATATATATTAAAGTTTTAAAGTACATTGATTAAGTTCTTTTTGAGATAAAGAAAACGAATAATTATAAATGGATAATCAATCATATATATTAAAATTTTAAAGTACATTAGTTAAGTTCTTTTTGAGATATTAAATATAATATCGTATAATTATAGCACAATTATATCATTATAGAATTTCTCAAAGTCCTTAATTAATATTAAAAAAAAGAAGTTACATAAAAAAAGTGAGATTTTTTCTCTTTATTTTTTATTTAATCTTTTGATTTATGTGTTAAATTTTAAATTAAAAATTTAACCAAACAAAAATAATTATGTGGATCCCAATTAGATAGTGAATGTTTGGACGTCTCGCCATCTTCATCCCAAATTTGCAAGTAGAGCTTTGTTTAGTTTTATGTTCAAGAATCCACTAAGTATTTTAAAATCTTTTTTAAATTTTTTGAAACTTTCTTATACTTTCTTATATATATTTCTTATATATTTATTGTATATTTATATGATTTAATCTTCTTTTTGATTATTTTTATGAGTTAGACTCTATAAATCATATAAAATCGAGAAAAATTTTAAATTATTATTTCAGCTACCGAATTTTATATTAGACTAACATGAGTTACTCTAAACCCCTCAAATGTGGAATCCCTCATGGATTGGCCTATGCCAAATTCACATAAATAATTGAGAGGTTTCTTAGGCCTAACAAGATACTACATGAAGTTTGCAAAAGGGTATCCCATTATTGCTCTTCCATTCACTGATTTACTAACGAAAGATTCTTTTCAGTGGTCTGTACAAGCATAATAAACTTTTGATCAGTAGAAGAAAAGCTTAACATAAGCTTCCGAGTTAACCTTACCAGATTTTTGTAAAGCATTTATAATAGAACCTGATACATTTAGGAAAGGAATGAGAGAATAATTTTTTATAGGATAATCACCCTATAGAATTTTGTTTAGCAAATTTTGCACACAAATGCAACATGCTTCTAATTACATCAAGGAGTTACATGCTATCACATCGTCAGTGGGGAAAATGGAGAGAATGTTTTTTAGGGAACATGTGCTACATCACGATAGATCATAGAATCTCATGTCACAAGTTATACAGACACGTTCTCAACAACATTACCTCACTAAATTATTGGGATATACTTACAAAATAATCTACAAATTAGAAAAAGAGAATCAAGCTGCAGATTCACTTTCTAGGATGTTATGTGAAATTGATGAATTTACTAATTCAACTTACTTAACTCTATCTAGTGTTACTTTTGATTTTGTTCACACTCTTAAGGAGGAGTGCATCACAAATCCTTATTCTATAGCATTGCTGGAGGAAGTTCAAACAAAACCTTTAATGTGCCCTAATTTCATAACAAGGGAAGTACAGAAAAGGTAAAATTTATTTACCATATTTTGGGTCCTATTTAAAACATGAGCCCTAATTTCTTTATTGGCTAAGCTTAAAATTAACTTGGGTCTTATTCGAAATCGCATGAAAATTCAAGTAGATAAGCATATAGTGGATAAGTCTCTAATGTGGGTGATTACATCCTAGCTAAATTACAACCCAACAGACAAACATCAATGGCCTCAAGACCATCTCCTAAATTAGCTTGAAAGTTTTTTGGACCATTTCGCATATTGGAGAAAATTGGTCAGGTATCTTATTGATTATAGCTACCAACAAATTCTAGGATTCATCCTATTTTTGAAATTTCTAAGCTTAGATTATTTTGAGGCAATCACTACAAAAAATTTGGTCAAGTGTGATGTTGATAAACATCACCGAAGGCCAATTTTGCATCGCATTTGTCTTGGTCCCGTTGCTAAAGGTTATTTACCTTACTTTTCTTATAATAAGGGTTTATATACTGCCGATATGGCGGTGGCATATATATGTAATATAATATGCTGACAAGGCAACCACATGGAGTCAACGATGTGGTTTGTCAACCGAGGACACATTGTCACATGTCAAATTGTCATTGGTCGACATTTCGATTTCTTATTGGCCCATGTTTCGATTGCTTATTGGTACACGTGTTAGTCTCTTATTGGCCCACGTGTCAATTTCTTATTGGTCCATGTGTCAATTTCTTATTGTACACGTGTTCAATTCTTGTTGGTCCACGTGTTCGATTCTGATTGGTCTTTATTATTCAATTCTTATTGATCCATATGTTAATTCTTATGGGTCTACG
This sequence comes from Coriaria nepalensis, assembly GCA_027186245.1. Taxonomy (NCBI): domain Eukaryota; kingdom Viridiplantae; phylum Streptophyta; class Magnoliopsida; order Cucurbitales; family Coriariaceae; genus Coriaria; species Coriaria nepalensis. The sequence continues at coordinate 3,117,822 of CP114484.1, read as the reverse complement.
TGTCCATTTCTGATTGGTCGACATGTCTTCTGTTTTGATATACTATGATAGATGAATTCGTCGCTTCTGAAGTAAATGTGATGCTGTTGTATTGTCACATTAAGTTTTCGGTGACGCTTGTTGTTGTCGCTTTTGAAGAAAGTGTGATGTTGATATATGTTGTAGTTGTCATTACCTTATGTCTTTGCATATTTAATATGATACTTTAAATCGTTATATTTGATATATATACAACAGTCATGCGTGTCATATATTCATTGAAAAATCACAACCCAAATTTAGGTTGATAGATAACTTGCAGTGTGAAATAGTATCTAATTGACCAATTTTCACTACCAACACCCAACCCATTACAGAAACCAGTAAGTTATGAATCTTTCAATATAATCTAGCTAAGCACTACTCATGAATTATATTACAATAAGTTAACAGCCTTATATATTACAACAAGATATTATCAACCATAAATAACACTCACTATTGTGCATGCTTCTATGTATCCCAAAAATTTGTAAGAATAACTACAATCTCCTTAATTATATTATAGCAAGATAATTCCAGCCTCATATCTGAATATACCTAATATGACATCTAAAAAGACAAACCATGACAATATCATGAGCTTGCTCTTACCAACTTGTCTCTCCTATGAAATGAGTGAACTTTAAATTATAGGCACATATATATTAGCCAAATGATAAAATGGTAAGGAAACTTACCTAAATTTAATTAGAAGCCAATTAAGAATCCATCCTTATAGTAAGTATAAAATAATAAACTAATTGCACATATATAAATATATAATGGATCTCTTATAAAAATAATTAGCATAAATAAGTGTTGGATAAGTCATAATTTAAAGAACACTAAAATATTTAAAATATGGTAAGTGAATTAGGAAAAATGCCTCATAAAATTGATCAAGGTTAGTAATCCTCATCCTCATCTTCATCTTCTCAAACCTCGTTATCTTCTTCAAGATGGTCTTCCTCGTCAATGTTCTCGTCTTGTAGAGGTTTATCCAAATTCGGATCTATGTCATTTCCCCTTCCCCCAATATGGTTGATCCAATGAAATATTTAGGTTGTTTGATTCATCAAAATTTTCATGCACAAATGTATCGGTCATAGGAAATAGATCACCAACTTCTTCTGTGGTTAACGAATGAAAGTTAGCGATATTAGGAAATGAAACAGCAAAATTTACATTTTCTGACAGATCTTTTTGGAAGGCTTTCAATGTAATAGGGTTAATATTCTCCTCCAGTAGTTCTTTTTCGAGGCTAGTATCTTTTGTCAACATGATAAACATATCTCTTTGAATCTGTCATGTACATCACTTGGGAGGCATGTAATAGGGAGATGTACAGGTCGTCTTCGTACTATGTATGACTTGTGTTAACCGTGATAAAGTCTTCATCGCCAAGTACGTCAAGATCCTCTCATTGGTTTGTGAACCAATATTACTTGAAGAGTTAAATGTTGTACCCAGACTTATAATGAACTTGTAATATCTCAGTTAGAATCACATAATAATCTTCTATGTAACCTTCATCAATCTTAGTGGTTAAGAAAACACCACTACATTGGATGTGGTGATTTTGCTCATGCTCCTTTATGTACCTATGAATGCCATTGACAAGACAATCATCATATCTTTGTACATCATGATCCAGTTTGAATGCCAATGCCTTTAATTCAACATTACTACTATTTGAATGAAAGGCAACTTATATACAAACATTTTATTTTAAATGGTACCTATATATTAACAAACAACTTATAAATAAAGTAGCATCCAGTTACTCTATCTCGAAACCAAACTCCAAAATCTTCATTGATATAGCTTGGTTCACCCTCATCCGATCGGAATAATTCAACAACCTTATTGTGCTCTTTATTAAGCAAACAATAATCTTCAAAAACAATCCAAAATAATTTTGGATCAAAAACAATCCAAAATAATTTTGGATCAAAAACAATCCAAAATAATTTTGGATGCTACCTCTTAGATGCTGAAAAACAATCCAAAAAATCAAAAAATTTGAAAGTCAAAATTCTCTTTGCATAGATCAAATTATTCAAAATTAAAATATGGGTTTTGATCCTTGAATTAATGCGAACTAAAGCTCTATATTTAAATTTGATTTTACGTACTTATGGGTATTCAAGCAATATTCGCAAACACTATGATTTTATGATTTATATATTTAAACACAAATCTGAAAATTGCAGATTAGATGGTTTACATGTGTACATGCATAAACTAATGAGTATATAATCATTCAAAGTTTAATGATATATTAACATGATTATATATCACAAATTTACTCTGATCTTGAATCTAAATACGACAAAATCTAATACTACTTGTTAGTATTTAATATATAGCCAATATTATAATAAATCGTATTAAATTTAAAATATGGATTGAAAAACATATAAATAAATCATACCTAAACTCATCATCAATTGCGTACCTGGCAATCATTCTTAAGCAGTGAAATTTCTTAATCTAGATTAGCATTCATATGAACACTGGAGGTTAACGCCTCCTTTCTATCATAGCAAAACTTTAATGATGACTCTCAATGGGACGAGAAACTAGGGTTATCAGTAAAAAGGGACCTAGCCAATATATATAAATATCAAATGAACCCTTCCATTATGAGTTACCACTTTACTTAAACTTACACTACCGTCAACTACGTATAATAAAATATAAAATGTGTTATAACTCATAATCAAAACTAATCATATAACATTGAGCTCTCAAGTATATTTCCTAACCCAATCATATTACACAATTCATTTTTATAAAACTCAAAATACTAAATTAATATTAAACATAATTGAGAAAATTTTAATAATCGGTACAATGCATCTCTATCTTTCAGATAGCGAGCCAAATCTTGGGCTCTAGGTAGCCGGCTAAGGTTGGATACATCGAGATCAATTGTACCATATAGCACTTGATTATAAAATTTTGGGATCTGATTAACCAGTTAATTAGATAAATCATGGTTAGTGGTGTATAAATAAAGGAATTAAAAAAAAAAGAAAGGAACTTAAGGATCTATATTAATTGAATAGAGTATATAGTAATCTTCCCGTGAATATGATGTTTATTCATGATAAATCTATGAAGATATTTATAATACTACTTTTTGCGGTCGAATTTTTTGGACCATCTTATATACTAGCTAAAAAAGTTATGGCAGTGATTTTCCATTTCATTTTGACCAAATTCTCTCTCCTATCTATCTATATATATATATATATATAGAGAGAGACAAATAGATGAGTGACAAGGATCATATATATGAAGCATGCATATGCATATGGATGGGGTAATTATGAAAAGATGTGAAGAATACAGGTAGGCAAAGGCAACACGTGAAGTACAGAGAAGACAGAGTGAAGAGGATGGAAGAAGTGATGTATAAGTCTATCTCAATACGTGAATAATTTATATTTTGACCTTCTGGCAAAGAAGAAGATGGATCCACATCGATCGGTCATTGTTCTTCTCCTTGATGATAATAATAATCAATTAATCAATAACTTGTAGCTGTATTGTTCTTTGTATTCTTCTGTCGCGAATATATATATTCCTTTCTTTAATTGGTTTCCTCATCCTCTAATATATTGATGGATATATTTCTCTCTCCCCCTCTCTCTCTCGTTTTACTTTCAACACTCTTGGACCGTAATCAGGACTAGCCGTGCAAGTAGACCGAAACTCCTGTCACCCGACCTCACTCAACCCGAAACCAACCTGCACGACAATTTAAAACATCACGGTGGATGGATGTGTGTGGACTTGGCGTCCAATATTTCACCCAACATGCCAGTTCGGGTGGCGGGTGAGTCGGTGACAACTTTGCCCACGCGTCAAGTCTGCATCCGATCGAATATAGTAAAAGAAAATAAAAATATTTAACCTAGCTAATAGAGTTTAAAAATTATTAATTAAAATATCATATTAATTAAAATTAAGTTAAATTTAAAAAATATATATATATATATAAATAAGATAACGTGAATGCTCTCAGCATGCCTAAGAAATGACATTTCACGTAATTATGGGAAAGTGATGGATTTAATATGCTCTAATTAGGTTTAAATGACGAATCGTTTTTGAAATAGTAAAAAAAAAATTCATTATTTTGCCTCCTCTTCTTCTTGATACTCATCTGCCACCCGAAGCTGTTTATCTATTTTCTTCTTCCACTCCTCCATTCTCTGGACCTGAGAAACCCAACCGTTCCGACCAGAAGCACCGTCACCCACAAAAATCGGATTTCTCATACCAAAGTAATTGAAAATACTGATCCAATTGAAATAAAATAAAATAAAAATTGTATCAACATAAAAATTGTAATTTTCTCTCTTATTTTTGTATGGACACCAAAGTAATAGTATTTAGATGTTTCTAATAAAAACTATGTTTAATTTATCAAAATAAGTTTTTTGTCATTAATATAAGAAAATAAGTTTTTTGAGATGATTATAATGATTTTCTTAAATTTATAATTTACATTATTAAAATTAAATATACAATAGACTTTTCTTCTATACTTACGAAAGCTAATTTCCATATTCAATTAACTGCTAAATAGACTTAAACTTAGTTTTCTCATTTTAAGAAAAAAGTACGTATAAATTATATATTGTACTGATTAATGGCCATTCATGTAGTATGGGAACATGTTAGGTTAATCTACCACCATTGCATGTGCCGATCGAGAGATGAATTCATGCATGCCGTGCATGGAAACAAAGAATCATTAATGGGAATTTGTCCTCAGTGGTAGTGTTTGAGCTTCTACTGATTACTAGTATGTCGGGCACATTCATGAGTAATCGATTCATCCCCACTGAATTTTCGAATTCCTAGCAAATATCACTTCTGTAAAACCTAAGGACCCAATTTGATATATATATATATCAGATCGACCAAATTAGTGAACAGGCGATCGATAGGTCAAGAATCAAGATATTGACAAACATAATTCATACAACACATGATTTCATTTCTTCAACATATGATTTCTAATTTTCATTATTGACGATAGATATAAACAGCTAGATCAGATAAATTATAAAACCACATGCATGGTTAGTATCAATTTACAGTACTATACTTGTCCAACGGCGGATCTAATTATAGCGTTAGAAGCCAGAAGCCATAGCACTGATTTTTGAAAATTATACTTATATTCTTAATTTTTAAATTAAAATTTTATGTACTTATATATGGTCTTATTCCCTGATATTTTTTTTTTTTTAAAGAAATCTGAGTCGTAATATAAAATATTATAGAATTTATGTACATAGCTTGTTTCTATTTCTAATGTTTTTATAATGATTCTAGGTGTAAAATTTGGTCCTCCAATAGTATGTCTATAATAACCACGCTTCTAGTTAGAAACAACTTCTTGTGTTCTTATCTGCAAAACAAAACACGGGTTAATGTCATGGTTCGATCGGTAAACTCCCTCTGATGGTATAACCATTCACTGGTAGGGAAATACAATGTCTGTCATGATATGGTGGAAAAGTGTGCGTCCCTCATACTAGAAAAGCAGTTGTATTTATAGGCTTCGTCTAGAATGAATTTCTAGTAATCTAGACTCTTTACAATTAGTCCTTTCATATAGAAAGCATATCCGAATAGTTGATGCTGTTTTCTGAATCCCAATATATTATTCTATGATCTCTGACAATAATTAGTGATATGATTTATTCCCTCTCTCATGTGTAATACAACTGTGAAGTTAGATACTTAAATCGACGAGAGGAGCAAACCAATCTCAGGATCTGAGAAGTTGTTACTATGCTAAAAACTCCTTTTTCACCTTGAATCTTGTCGTTAACTTATTTTAAAGCAACAACTTTGTTTAGAGGTCAAACTAACTAATCATACTCTTGATGGGAAAAAGTTTCCAAATTTTAGACGGTTATATTGAATGAGTTGATCCGCTCATAATCAAAATACAAATTCTCAAAATTCTCCTCATCAATAATAAGAAATTATGATTAATCCCCAAAATTTCACATATATTATAGGGTTAGTTCATTTTTTTTGTGTATATATAATTTTCGACGAACTTTTTAGTTAATACCTATTCCAAATGAGATTTTTTTAGTCCATATGATCGTATTTCAAATAACCGTATTGACAAAGCATGCCCATCATTATAAAATTATATTTACTGTTCTTTCATTCTTAATTTTTTATTGTTTCAATTGTTCTCCACAATTAATTTAATTTTTTTCTTTTTTTTAAATGAAAAAATTCTATAAAAAAAAAAAAAAAGAAACACAGTTCGATTTCTCGAGAAAAAATTGAAATAATTCCACTTTTGTGCAAGAAAAATATTTGAAATGATCGGATTTCTTTGTGATATATCCAAATTGAATTGAATCTTCATGAAAAATCCGATCAGATCGATTTCGCTCTTCCTCGGGAAGAATTGAATAAGATCGATCTGGTTTATCTTCTTCGTTAAGCATGTTTTCTTGAACTAGAATCTTGAAGAAAAAAAAAATCATATCGAACCTATGTTATCTGATTTCTCAGACTTGATTCAATTTGAATATCTCGCGAAAAAAATTAAATTATTATAAGCGATTTTTTTTTTACAAAGAAGCTGAATTATTTCGATCCAATTTTTTCCTAGAAATCGAACATGGTTTCATTTTTTTTCCCCCTAATCTTTTCAAGACAAAAGAGATTTTGGCTTATAAAAATAAAATAATAAATTAATAGTGTGAAAAGTAGAAATAGTGAACGATTAATAATGAAAAAATAATAAATATTTTTTTGAATGATGTGACATATTATGTGAACATGTCACGTCATCACCGTTGTCTAAAATTCAATCTTAGAATAAAATAATCTCATTTGAATTATATGAGGACTAAAAAATTAGCAAAGTCTATGTAGGGATAAAACTCTAAAATTATAATAAACCCCAAAATATTTTCTAATTATAAGGAATACCCAAATTAGATTTGAGTTATAATGAATACCAAAATTTTTTTATAACTATAAGAAAACTTAAAACTCAAACCAAAATTATAATTCACCCATGATTTTTTAAACAGATCAGTTCCTAACTATTAATTACGACCCAACCCATTAGTTAGAAAATTAATTTTTATTTTTCTAAATCATTCCTAGACAACCTCCGGTGAAAAAAAAAAAAAAAAAAAGAACAATCTAATTTCTTGAGAACAAAAAATGAAACAAAATTGATCCGTTCTCTTGCAAAAGGATTAATGAAAACTATTTGATTTCTTCACGAGAAGCCGATGAAATCAATTTGATTTCTTTATGAAAACCAATCTAATCGATTTAGTTTTTTTTTTTTTTTTTTTTCTGAGAAATCAATTAAAAGGAAGAAAGCTAAACTAACTTGATTTGGGTCATTGCGCAACAACACTCAAATTAAAATTATTATTAACCTCAATTTTTTCAACATGTTCTTAACTATTAATCCACATCCCCATAAATTTACAAAAATAAATTATAATTTCTTAAACAATCCTTTGATTAATCTAAATTAACTTTTTTCATTTTTCTAAATTATTATTATTTAAATTTAATCTCTAATTTCCTTTGTATATATTTATCTTCGATTCTTCCCCCCGGTTCATTTATAGGGGCCAGGTCAAACTTGAGCCTACTATTGTGAAGTTTTGGTTTTTTTTTTTTTTTTTTTGGGACTGTATTGAACCTTCTGACCCGTGGCGGATGTTATGTAATATACACGGTCTAATTCCAAAAAACTCGAAAAACTTTTCCCGCCAAATCAGTAAAACGACACGTCGTCACATTAAAAAAAGCCGCAAACAATTGAAGTATAAATTTGCAGCATGTATATATCTAATCCGACAATCTCGCTCAAAAGCTCCACTCTGACGTCCAAAAATAACAGAAAAGAGGGAAAAAGAAATTTAACAAAGAATCTCTGCTAATCTTCCCTTCAGAGTTTGGATCTCTTGCTCAATTTACCCCCTATTATTTTCTTTTCCCCAAACCCTAGGAGAATCAAAATTCCATTGCTAGAGGAAGAATCAACATCCGTCGTTTTTTCATGAAGCCGCTTTCGTTGTATGTAATTTGATCGCCATTTGATAGCGAGAATGGGGATTTTATACGCGATGGTTTCTAGAGGGCACGTAGTTCTGATCGAGTTCTGCTCGAGTCAGAGTAATGGGAGCTCAATAGCGAGGCAGATTATGGAGAAGGTAAACAAGGGCAATGAAGATTGCAATTCCTCGTTTTTTCATGATCGATACGTCTTTCACGTCAAGAAGAAAAACGGCCTCACTGTTCTTTGCATGGCGGACGATTCTTTCGGAAGTAAATCGATCAAATCCCTATTGATTCCTTTACCTTTCCTAAAATTCCCTTTTGCGAATCGAAATTCTTAATTTTTTTTTTTTCTGTTTAGTCTCTTGATATGGGGATTTAATGTGGAATTGTGGTGTAGGAAGGATTGCTTTTTCATTTCTTGAAGAGATTCGTTAGGACTTAAGGTCGAGCCATACCGTCCGCTCTGGCTTATGCTATGAATGATGAATTCTCTAGGGTTCTTAGCCAACAGATGGAACATTTCTCGAGCGATCTGAATGCCGATAGGCTAAACTGTTTGAAAGGTGAAATGAGCCAGGTACCATTTCAAACAAAATTGTATGGTTTGTATAATTTTTCTAGTGTACTTTGATGAAAAGTTTTCCTTTACACATCTATATTTGGTTTATGTTATAGGTGAGGATTGTTATGATAGGCAATATAGATAAGGTGTTGGAGAGGGGTGACCATTTGGCTTTACTGGTCGATAAAACTACGAGTATGCAAGGTAATGCGGTTCGGTTCCGAAGGCAATCCAGTAAATATGGAAATACTCTATGGTGGAGTAATGTGAAGCTCATGTAAGCCCTTTTCTGCCTTCATTATTTATAATGGTTTGGTTTGCAAATAGGTGAAAATTTTGAGCAACATACACAGATTATTGTCATTTTCCTATTCATGTGTACTAAGAAAATTTTCCCTTTGTTCCTGTGCAGATGCTCTCTAGTATTCATCATAGCGATCATCCTTTATACCGTGATTTCATGTACTTGTGGTCCTCTACTCCCATCCTGCCTGAAGTGAATACAGCACTTCTTTGCTGCCTTGCTGGAGTTGACCACCCTTCACAATGACAAATTGCAACATCAAATCATTTACAAATGCAATTCAATTCAGCCCATTAAGGATAAAGAAAAAGAAATGTACATACAAATTCAATTCATCCCATTAACTAAATTATTTACTTCAAAGAAAAATAAATTTAAGAGAATTCTTTCCTATTCGACCCTTGTACCATCAATTCTTTTATACATGCAGGAACCATGGAGGCAGATAAGAAATTATACAATCTTAGTAGCATCAACCATTGGAACCGGCCATTCAATCAAAGTCATCGATATTGTGCCAATCACTTGACTCATCCCCTTCCGAGTCCCTCTCTTTTGAATCTCCCCCTGTTTTCTTACCTCCCGAACTTCCTTTCAGCCGAACCCAATCACTAGATTCATTAGGTGAACTAGACCCCATCTCTAGTGACTGCCCATTCTTTGCTACTATTCTGCTAGAATCATCGTTTTCATCATCCTCCAGATCACTGAATGAGATATCTTCTTCAGACTCGAGCTTTTGTCGGGCATTTGGTTTAGTTTCTCTATCAATCTCTACCTCCTCCAACCATTGCCTAATCTTCTCTTCTTCATGAGTTTCTGAAACTTGTGTTTTCGTGGTAAACTCATCCGAAGATGCCTTTTCTCCAGATGGCATGCCACCCTCTCGTGAATCATTAGTCAGAGCCCTTTCAGAGTTTTCTGCCTGTGCGTTTTTCTTATGGGCAAGATTCTGCAGAAGTATGTCTCTTGCTTTGACAATCTACAAAGAAAATAAGCATATTAATACAGATGCAATAACATGACAAAAGCTGAAATCTATTGTAGAGCATATAGTTAAAATTTTCCATTTGTTTTGTTCTTAAGTTGAATATGTCTTTAATGGCACAAATTATCTTAGTCACCATGACAGTAAATTTGGGAAATATACATTATAGGTGTATGTATAAATTTCACGGTAAAGCGAATTAAAATTGCAGATATTAGAGAGGGATGGAAAATATGAAGTGTAGAATGGACCACCAAAAGACCAAAAGGCCATTCAAACTTTGATGAGCAAAGTGCATCTACATAGATAATTAGATCGTGTGCTTCCAACACTAGGCGATATAGTTACGGAATAGTGATTAATTACCTTATGTTAAAAAGCTTGACACTAGAAATAAGTACAAACATATTAGCATGGGAGACAGTAAACTACTAAGCCAGCTGTCCAGATGCAGCAAGTCTTGTATTTGATTAGGGGTGAAGTTCCCTGTGCCATTTGTCAAACTCCAATTTGGGCCTCCCTACTAACTACAATCTTTACAAAACGCTTATAGTGATCTTACATTTTATCTTACAATCTTTAAATCCAGTTTGACATACATTTTATCCAGAATCCAGTTTGCTATTTCGAAATGCAAAGCACACCTCACCCTAGAAGTTGACTTAGCTACTGGTGACCATCCCAATATATAAAACTAACAGGAAAGCAAACATATATTTATAGTGATCTTACAAAGTTAAAAACTAAATTAACTAGTACCTTAGGGGTTGACATCAGCTCAAAATCATGTTCATCTAATCTCGGAAGCAACAAAATGAAATAGATCATCCAGAATTGTTCATCATTCATATATTTCTGAAGCTTTTCTCGAAGAGCTGAGAAATCTGGGGCCAATTGTTGAATGGTTGTAGCATGTACTCTCTGAACATCAGACATCTCGAAATCTGCAGCAAGAGAATAAAAGACTTCATAAATCATTGATCCAGAGTTATTTCACTTAGTATGGGGGTCCTTTAGCTTTTAAATTGCCTCAATTGAAAAGGAGTTACTTTTCTTGACGTCCAAGGTTATACCAAATGACTTCAAGGACTTTGGATGGCAATCGTCTCAATCTTTAAGCTTTAAAAACACAACACAGACAAGAAGTTCCATGTCGTTTAACAGCACACCCAAACACACATCATACGGGCAAGAAAAAAAGAGATTTATATCATAGTCCTATGAAGTATGGAACTTCGTGTTACAGCTACACCTGATTCTGATAGCATTAAATAGAATAAGATAAGTAAGGAACACATTGCTCAAATCAGGACTTATCGATAATTAATCGATGGCACTAATGTAGCACAACATCACTAAACTTGATAATGTTTTTCTGAAAGTTCAGAGCATGATTTTGCTAGCTCAAGAGCAAGGTATTCTTCCGAACAGAGAATTTTCAAACAGAAAGAGCCAAGGTGTTGCTATTTTAAGAGGCCTGCACCTTTACTCTTTAGCACTTTACAAACGTAAGTAACACTAAGCATTCCTTGCTGAAAATTCTTACTTTAGCACTTTACAAACAACGATTTTTTGGATAGAAACAACAGAAGAAAGTTGGAAAAGATTTTACCAGTATCGTCAATCGGCAAAGGAAAATCTGTCCAGCACTCCGGCCGCAGAGACATCTCGTTCACAAAATCAAGAACCTCGTCAGTAACTCCGGGAACATCATCAACCGACTCATCCTCGTCTTTTTGTTCTTCTTCTTCATCAGAATTATTCTGAAACCGCAAAAAGTTAGAAGCGAGCCGAGAGATCTCCCCGACGGCCTTGTTACTATTATTAGAGAGCAGTGACAGACTGGTTCTTAAGCTGCCACCGATTTCCACCAAATCGTTGCGAATTCCGACGATCGTTTGAGACGAGGACAACGAATCCAAAGAATCAGCAGTAGCGGTGGCGGTCGATGGCGACGGTGGGGGAGCGAGGAAGGTGGCGACGCCGCGGAGCTGGCGCCCTAGGGTTATACGGATGGCGGAGAGATCGTCTTTGACAGAAGCGGGCGGGGTGGTGTTTGAACTATGTTCGAGTGAGGATGGGGGACTGTGAGACTGGAATTGGCGGGGTTGGGAGGAGGAATCTGAGTCGTTGGACTGAACCGATCTTAGGAACCATGACATTGTTGGTTGCGATCGATTAATTGGCTTTGAATTTTTTATTGTAGAGATTGAGAAGAGAGGGTGATCGAGAGCATTCTGGGATCACTTGTGAAGTTGAAGAAGAAGCTCTCTCTCTCTCTTTCTTGTTCTTTGTTTTGTACGTACTTTTCTTTTGGTTTTTTTGAACTTTTGAAGTCGCGTAAGTATGTGCAACTGAAAAAGACGGGATCTTCTTATACATTGACATTAGGGTTAAATGCAATCACCTCTCGTGTTTTATGGTCCGAGTAATTAAATTTCTCGAAATATTTTAGTTAAATTATTATTTTCCTCTTTCACTTTTTATTAATATTTAATTTGATATGAGTTAATAAGATCTTTTAATTTTTATCCTTATTTTATTTTAATAATTGGTGACCGCCGATATAAAAATTTTGTATAGTAGGGATATAATGGTAAAGTTTAAGAGAATTATTGAAATACGAGCATGAAATCTGATTTGAGAAATTATAATAAATATTTAAAATTTATTATAAATTATAATTAATATTACTTAAGTGGAAATATTACTCCGGATAATATAAATTGCATGACTCAAGCGGTGGTTAGGTTTAAAAATTTAGATTTTACAATCTTAATTGATCTTAATTGCTTTAAAAATTTAGATTTTACAATCTTAATTGATCTTAATTGCTTGAAAAGAGAGATATTTCTGACGTTGGTTAGCGGCAGAGGAGAGAATGGCAGTGATTAAGTTGAAAAAAAAAAATGAAGTGGAGAGAAAAGTATACTGAAAAATTAACATTTTGATATTAGCAGAGTAAGTGATTGTGATCACTCATCGATATGGGAAATGAAAAAACAAAAGTTGATAAGAATATAAATAAAAATTTTAATTATGTCAAATTTAGATTTTTTTAATACTTACTTAATAATTATATGACACACGTATATATTCATTATATTCATATTTAACGAATTCATTATAATTTAAATTTAAATATGAGTGTTCATTATAGTTTTTATAAGTTTTGAATACTCATTATAATTTAGTTAAATATATATTTAATTTGTAAATGATTAACAAATATTAAAGTTAAGAGCATTTTATATACTTACAATTAGAAATCATTCTTTAAGAAAATAATTATTTCCATACTAATATTTTGAGAGAGAAAATAATTGCATAAATTAAATTTATATCTAAAATAATTAAAGAATTCATTAACTTTACATTATATATATCTATTTAAAAAAATTATAGGGACACAATTTCTTTAATATTTTAATTTAATAAACATAAAATCTTATTTTAAAATATTTATCGGAACAATCTTATATCATCGCTACTTAAAAACAAACAAAAAAAAACTCTTTAAAATCTTTTTCTTCATTTTTTATTATTATTATAAATTAATTCTTTCATTCTTAAATAAATAAATCTTGAATATAATTTAAAATAGATATCCCAATCCATCCATCTCCTTCCAACAAATATTTTAACATGTATCATTTTTACTTCGAGGTCACTTGAACAAGATATAGTTAGATCGAGTTCAAACTCAATCGAGAACTAGATCTAGTTACAATCGTTTCGCTCAGATTAAATCTAGTTCCATGGAGGATTTCAAGATAGGTCGTAGGATGAAGATGAAGTTGGGATCAATGTAACAAAAAAAACTTAAATGGTAAAATAATAATAATAATATATGTGAAAAATAAAAAAATATATATTTAAATGATAGGGTAGAAATAAAATATAAAAATTTCAACTTAATTTAGTTGATATGACATTTTGCTGATATAACATGCTGGCGACATGTCAGTATTTTTTTATTGAAAATAAGAAAAATAGAAAATAAGTACTTATATCTAGTTTTTTAAAAGTTTAAGGGACATATAACTAGTTTTTTAAACATGAAAGATTTAAATCTAATTATTTAAAAGTTGAAGGATCCCAAGTCTAATTTATTCAATAAAAAAACATGTGGGCCACTTTGCATTTAACGCTATTTACTATAAAGCATTCATACCGATTACAGGATATCAATCATGCAACCAATTTTTACAGTGTTAACATCAAAATAAAAGTCACAGACAACCTAAACCAATGCTAATCAAAGGACTCAAATGGATTAATTTCATTTTTATTGCATAAGTGCAATATACAATCTTATTTTACAAATTCGTTTAGTGTAGAAAACCAAAAAATATAAAATATAAAATGGCGATACTAGTTTATCGTCGAAAATTGATCAGATTGATCAACCAGGTTTTTGGAAAGAAATCAAAAGAATTCTCAAAAACATCATTATTATCATCCTTCACGACACAAATAATCAAATCATTATCATCATCAACACAAAGAATTTCATCCTACCTATATATTGCACATATGCATATGCCCAAATATTGTACACCTGTCTACTCGGTTCATTTCTTACCATGTTTACCTTAGGCCTGCATACGGGTTGTTGGCTTGAACTGGTATAATACCCGAACCATAGGGATGGACGGGACCTGCATAAGGATTTCCGAAATGATTTGACTGCGGCTGTGGGCCTGTCATCATCATTTGTTGCTGCTGTTGTTGTAAAAAGAAAGCCTGTTGCTGGTTGACCATACTTGCCATTTGAACTGAAGGGGGTGAAGCCACTGTGTTTGAAGCAAAAAAGGGGTCATGAACTGGTTGTTGCATTGTGGTCCCAGCCATGGGGTCCCATGGGTTGTAACTCACGTTCTGGCTGTTTCTTCGGATTGCATCATCGTATAAGCTGTCTAAGGTAAGCAGGTCTAATCCTCCAGCCTTCGTTCAGCAATAAAAGAGTTGTGAAGTATTCAGTACATGGTATACTTCATTAGACAGATATCCAGTGAATGAAATTAGAGAAGAAGTACCAGTTTGCTAGCAGCTGTTGCACTTTCGTTTGAGCTTGGAGCTGTAACTAGGGCTAGTTCCCAGCCTGTTGTTCCATTTACTTGAGTCGGAGCTGAGGTTGGTTGATCAGCTGCAGTCCCAGAAAAAAAATAAATTGCCCAATTCAATATGCGTGCTTACTTTTATTAAATATCTGATATCCAAAAGTTCTATTCTTCAGTTATAACCCTTGCACATATCAAGGAACAGTAGGATAAAGTGCTGTACATTAGAGTACTTTGTAGATCCAAAGATAGATAAAAGAAAAATATGGAAAGAAAGAAAACTTGCCAACTGGAACAATGGCCAAAGCCAGGGCATTCTTCTCATCTAATACTGAAACATTTGGAATGGGATCGCTCAAACCCTAGTAACAAAGAAAAGCATAACCATGGGAAAGGTACGAAGATTCAGTCAATCGAATATTTCTGTGAGAAAGAAAAACAATATTCAATAATATAACAAGATCCTAAAATTACCAAAAAATCAGGTGGTTCAGTCACAGGATCTTCTACTTTCACTGGTTCTGGTGGAGGTGGTGCAGGTGGTGAAGTTGCGGGTTCCTCCTGCACTTCTGGGGTCTTTTTGTACTCAATGGCCAGTACTTCCTTTGGGGCATCAATTTTATCAGTAACCACCTTGTTTTGATCCCGAAATTCAAGGGGGAAAAAGAAGAGTAAAATTAATAGTTAAAAATGTAAACATCGGAAGAAAGGTTGAAGACAGAAAATAATAAGAAACAGGTATAAGAGTACAAACATTCAAGAAAATATCTTGGAAACGAATTGACAATATATGATTCACATATTGGCAAGAATCCTTCAAATAGAAATACTTTTAAACATAAGAGTACCAAGAAAAAAAAAAAGTACATAGGGAAAACTCCATGCTTCAAAAAATGTGATTATGAGAAAAGAGACTGTTTGATTCACAAACTGTGACATCATTGACTTGTAAATGGTACAAAGAGAAATCTTTGAAACAAGGTAGAAGGTCTTGAACCCTTGACTGGTGTGGTATCATCTGCATATCTTATCATGTGTGTAAATCCCTAATAATTTTAAATTAGATATAATAATAGAAAAATAGATTTAAAGAAGACTTTCTACTAAATTATAATTCTACTAAATTATAATTCTTACATATATCTAATTTTATTAATAAAAATAATAGAAGATCTTTTAATAATTTTTAAGATTTATAATAATAATAATGATGATGATGATGTGATGAATAGGTGGTGCAAAGCCACTTATGTGTCAAGACACATCAAGTGTGACTTAATACATGTATATGCATTAAGACATGTCATTAGAGAGAACATACATGTTGATTAGTGTTCTTATAGTGTCAACAAATGAAACACTCCCTTTTACTAGAAATATGGCTTTAGCCAAAGTCGACGTTCATCAAATCAAAAGGAAAACGTGAGAGAGTGAGGGAGAGAAGAAAGGAAAGAGAGAGGAAATAAGAGAAGAGAGAAAAGAAACCGTGAAGGAAAAGAAAAGAAACTGTGAAGGAAAAGAAAGAAAGAAAGAAAATTAGGATTCATAAGCCAATCACCCTCTGCAAGATCTGTAAGTATAGTTTTACTGCAACACAGAGATATGATGTTATTTGTTTGTTGTTATGGTTATTTAAAATAATTATATTAATTGAGGATAGTATTAATTATTAAGCATGATGACTTGTAGAAAATATTTATCTTGCTAAAGTTATGTCTATGTTAAGATTATGATTATAGCACGTTATGTAGAAATGAAATGATGAGTAGCACCATATCCTTACTGAGCTTCCAGCTCACAGATGCTTATCCTGTGTTGTAGGGAATTACAAAGGTAAAGTTATAGTTAAAGGATCAGACGAATGAAGAAGATCATACTCGTGGGGTTGTACATATGGGACACGACTTATGAAAATGATATAACTGAAGAATTTTCTAGAAAACTTATTATTGTATACAAATATATATATAGTTTGAGAAAAATAATGAAGTTTTTTTTAAAAGTTTTTGGAGTTAATTCCCTATGATAAAGATTTCCACAAATTAATAAAAATTTCAATTATATTTTAAAAGAAACTCAAATTATTATGCTATTTCAACAAAAATATTTTTAAAAGTAAAATTAATTTTAAAGAAAGGTAATAACCTCTACTAATTGTGCGTGTTTTCCTCTAAAATACTCGATAGAGTAAGCTGCCGGTAAGATTTTACTGGCATTACAATGTGCGTACTAGTGTATCGGTAATTTTTTCTATATTTCTTCTTCCATTTTTATTTAATTTATGGTATGATGGTAATACATATGCTCTACAGGCTATTTCCCCTAAGACAATATTAACCAGAAAGCATTTATACCTGATCTTTTCGGACTGTTGAGACTCGTGGAGCTTCTCTCACATATTCTTCCATGGTTTGTAAAAATGATGCAGGAGCCTTCATCGTTAAAAGATGATATCCACTTTAGCTATTTGAATTTGTAAAAACTAAAGAAGATATATAAACAACATAAGTAGGATAGTCAACCTGCTCGATTTTTATAAACTTCCCTCCACGACCTATGTTGAAATTTTTACATGCTTCATAAAATTCCGATAGATTCTCTGCCTGAAAATATAGAGAAAACAGGGGAAAAAATTTATGTCAATAGAGACAGATTCTTCATTCCTGAGATTAAGAAACAATCAATATGTCTTTGTGCTCATTAAAGAGAAAACATTCACTAAATGTACCTGATGCCCAGCTCGCCTGTATATATCTAGCGCTCTCATAGCATCGTGGCGTTTCATCTCAAAGAACTGTAATTTTTGACATTAGACAAGGTTCAATCTCCAAATATGGGACTTTCATCAAACCATCACACCAGATCCTACCTTGTCAACTA
The DNA here is from genome assembly GCA_027186245.1 of Coriaria nepalensis. Classification (NCBI taxonomy): domain Eukaryota; kingdom Viridiplantae; phylum Streptophyta; class Magnoliopsida; order Cucurbitales; family Coriariaceae; genus Coriaria; species Coriaria nepalensis. The sequence goes on along the minus strand of CP114484.1, from coordinate 3,099,919 downwards.
AATTGACTGTGCCATCACTTATTGCTTGATAAATTTTAACACTTTCAGAAGCAACCTATGTAAGATGATAAAAAGACAATCAGTGTGAAGAACATGAACAACAGAAATGAAATGTGGTAAAATACTAAATGAGCAAGATTTTAACAGTAATGACCTACCAAGGAAAGTGCCAACTGAATCACGGAATTGTGAACTGATGCCCCATGCGGCTGCAAACAGGTTACAAGTTATTCGCAACACAAAAGCAAAATGGGATAAATTTGGTCATCAAATTCAAAAATGATGACAGGTGGAAACTATTTTTTGTAGAACAGTGCGTTGAAATGTGCTAGCACGTGATTAGCAATAACCGCCAACATGACAAATTTATCTACTCAACTAATTGATGCAAAGAATACCTGGCAGCCAAGAACACGAAAGAGAAGCTGTTGCAAAGCTGGCAACTGCTCAAGCATCCCATCAGTATCCAGCTCTTTGGTTCTCTACACCATGAGAAATTTCAACTAAAAACGTACCAAAGACACATGCAATAGGGATGGAAATGATATCACAGACAAAGTATAAGTAAGGTTAAAAGAGGATGTCCATAGAGGATGTGAAATCCTTACTGCATGATCTGTCTCGACATCATACTTTAGTACACGAAAACATTCCAATCTCTCCTCCAGAAATAAGGCATAAGAACGGACCCACGCAGAATAGTCCCAAGCTATATCAGAACAAAAAGGAAATCCGTGAACAAAGAATCCCACTTAAATGGGGAGAAACACTGAAGACCGGGCATGGTTAGAGTGCAGTACCATTAGCACTGGAATCATCCTTGAAGTGAGCCAAATTAAGCATATGATTTCTACTTCTTCCATAGTTAATAAGTTCTTCTTGAAAAGTTGGGTCCACTTCCCTCAAGGCACGGTGAATGACAATCAAAGTTTTCAATGCAACCTAAACATAGCAAATGAGTTAAGAAATTTTTTTTCTAGCAATACACAAGCATGATACAATGCAGATATGGAACCACCAAAGCACAATTAGTTATTAACATAAGTAGATATCAGCAATCACATTTTAAGGATATCGAGGTGACCATCAAGTAAACTCATTCTTCCCATTTGAAGTTGATATTAACAGGATGAACTCACCGACCAATTATGTGTCTTGGATAACCTTCTTGCAAGAGCATGTATGCAATATGCCACATCAGCTCGGGATCTTGTAGCTGAAACAGCAGAGAAAATAGCTGCAACAAAAAACACAGCCACATTGAATCGCCCACTCTAATACCATGATACTTTCTTCTATCCTCATACTGTTAAATACAAGTACAGCACCATCGTATGGCCAGAAATACAGAAGCCATGTTTATCTAACACTTTCATTAACCATCCCGAGAAGGTGGGAAGAGTCACCTCTAATATGTTTTTCCTTTGCTGGGCGCTCAACATGATTTGTGGCCTTAACTATAGCTATGTCCAGCTCCTGCAAATTGAATACCCACCCATAAAAGAAATAAATCATTTGATGAGTGGACAAAGAAAAAGGGGCGAAATGGATTGTCAATTATACCTTGTAATCACTGTTGACTTTAGCCAAGGACACTGTGGTGGTGTCTTTAATGGCTCCTAGTGCTTTTCTCAAGCTGTTCTGGGTACCCGCTCCAGACATTCTCTCTCAATATCTACAGCAAATCCAACAACTTGATCCGTTTACCAAAAAAGTTTAGTCCAACCACATTTTACTATAAAGCAGATCCGTTTCTACCACCAATCAACTAAACTCCCTTTTAAGTTCATAAATAGAACTTTCCATCAATCAAGTCAGATTCAATCAACACAATTCCATCCAGCAACCAAGTAAATAAACCTCAAAAACATCAATTTAATCCTCATACAAAAGTCTATTCTGCTTCATGAAAATTGGAAGTCAATAAAACCCAATGAGAACAGCATAAGCAAGCCATCATTGATTGAAACCGAGAACAGCATAAATAGAAAGTCTACAACTAAAAAATCACGATTGAAACTCCAAACGGAGCAACAAGCTCAAAGATCAAAATCATAGAGCAAGATCTAACCAAAAGGTGCAAAATTCGCCGCAATTCAACGCCGGAATCAATGACACAGTTCAAGCTCGAAAAATGAAACAGAGAAATGGATCCGATCAGATAGCTAAGAGCTTAATTCACTTATCCGAATCAGGAGAAGCTGATATGAGAAAGAAGGAGAAACGGAAAGAGAGGGAGAGAGAGAGACTGGTCGGCGACCGAAGAATAACGAGTCTACCGATTTGAGCTCGCTTTTGTTGAGGAGTCTTCGTCTTCGTCTAAGACAAATAATTTCATTTTATTTTATTTTATTTAATATTTAGTTTTGTAATTTTGGATATCATTAATATTGTCAGAGATTACGGCATGGTAAGAACATGTCCAGGTTGCCTTGAATGTTCTTATTTTAGACCCAATCAATCCTACATGGTCCACGCTCTCTTGCATTCCGCTTCCAGAGATTCGCAGTAAGATATTGTTATCTATCTCGATCCCGTTATTAGAGATTGAGAATTGAACGGGATCAATTTTAACACTAATCTTATTTTTTATTAATATTTTAAAGTTTTATAAAAAAAGAAAATATAAAATCTTGTTATTTTTATGTCTTTATTATTATTTTTTTCTTTTTCCATTTTTCTTCGATTCTTTATTTCTTGATGATCATAATTCCGGTATCAATATCAAGTTAAAATTTTCTACATCATTTTTATATTGATACCGGTTTTAATAATTAAAACCGGTATCATCGTATTTCAATCCCAACGAAAACTTTTATTTATTCTTATCAACTTCGGTCAACATCAATTCTTGCCACGTGGCCATGAAAGAATTTGGAATTTTATACAATTAAACAAATAAATATATATCAATTAAAACATAATACAATAGATAGTATAGGATGGAGCCTTTATAACATTGTCAACTACAATGTAACTCTCCCTCAAAGGATGAATGTACATTTTGATCTTTATACCAAAATTCCCATTAGATCACTATCAATAGTCGACTTGTCGCACATAACCCTAGCCCATCTCAAGCATATTTTGGTGGGATCAACTTTAGGTCATACAATTAAAGGGTCCAAATTTAATTATGCTGTTCAAAATACTTGTTTTCAAAATCACTAATCAAGTGAAAGAATTAAAAATTGCATTAAAAATACATAGGACAAATGTAATCAAGTTGTCAATCCAAGATTTATCCTTCTTAACCACAATGAATGAAGAACCATGTGAGTTATATCAAATGGTTTAGCCGGCCGGTTTAATAAGAAATGCCTTCTAACTTTACAAACACTTGTGTACAATTGCAAATACTCTTCTTCCGACATACCTCTTAGAATTTGTTTGATTTTTGGTATTTTCTCGACCGGAATGTTCACAGAAAATTTGCTCCAGTCAAGAATGTCACTGAATGGCAAAACGTAATGCTCGGATATAATCACTGGGATACAGCCTGCATAAATTGCTTCTACCAATCTTGGGCTTGCCACTTCAAACCCACTTGGACATAAGCAAAACTTGCTTCGGCCCAATAATTTGTTGTAGTCTTGGCCCAATGGAAGCAATTCGTGGACCTGAACTTCATTATCCCTGTCCTTCCAATGATGGAGCAAGATTTTTCGGATTTGTCCATGGAGTTTACCAGCAAAGAAGGCTAGGATTGGGCGGTTTTTTGGAGCCTGGCCCATAAAGGGTGGGCCTAGCTTTCCGAAGGGAAGGTAAAGTTCGGGAAGTGGGACATCTCTATTTGGCCGGAATCCTTCTGAGGTATTAGCATTGCAGAGTACTCTGATAAGGTTCTTGAAGAGTTCTGGGTCAGAATCTGAAACTTCTGGTGCCTAAACATAAAAGTAGTTACTTGAGCATCAAGGCACTACAATGTATCATAAAATCTAGTTAGAATGAAAGAACGTCACACTAAGATTTAAGTAACATTCTATGGATTTATGTCGGATAATATGAGTTGAAATCGATCAAATTTAAGATCGCTACACTCAATTCGTCCTGTCCCGGCATCGTAAAGAAAGAAGAACACTAATTTAGCAAAGACTCACCCAATCATGGCAAGAAAGCATGAAATGATCAGCACCGTGGCTTCTGTTCCAAAAAGGGTATTTTCTTGCAATGACAGAAATATAGTCCATGGAAAATCTTTGAAGGCGGTCACGGTAATAATCAGTGCTTGAAGTGATGGGCAAGTAGACGTAGTTGACAACATTTGCTACGCTAAATGGTAGCAAAAATGCATGTGCTTCTTCAGGATGGGTTGCTTTGAAAGGGCTCCTTGTATTGTGCTCTATCTCCTCAATTAAATGCCCTTCAATTGCGTAGATGTAGTTTAAGGGACCGCCATGAACAAGAGGTTGATCTCCTTCTTTGTACGTCCATACCTTGAACCTCTTCACCATCTCTATGTGGCTCCTGATCGATTTAAAGGGTTTGTTAAGTGAATAGTAGTTGATTAATTGATTTGTTGAGCCATGAAAAACGTTTATAACTTGAAACTTAACTGATGAAAAGCATAAGCATTTCTGTAAACGGAACCTCTTGGGATGAAAGTTTCCCTCTTGTCCGACGTATAGTTTCTCGACTTGACTGCCTTGCGAATGCCAGCTCGTGCTTTACGTAAATCTTCTTCAATTTTATCCAAGCTACTGATCTTCTTCTACAACACAACACAACACAAATAAGTAAATAAATAGTTATCATGATTTATAATTAAACGAGTTAGTGGGTTATTGATTAAATGATTAAACTAAGTTGAGATGGTGCTCACTCTTATAGTATTAGCTTTTTGCTGCTTGGTTTTTCTATACATGGAAGTTTTGACAATCTCAATAGCAGAAGAAATTTGAACAACTGGGGATGAAGAGATCACTGTGTGGTTGGATAGCTTAATAATGTTCAAAGGGAGAGAAGAGGTTAAGTGGGTGATCATATCGTGATCTTCTAATTTCAATGGTGAAAGAAAGAGGAGGCAAAAGAGAAGAAGAAGAAGAAGAAGAAGAAGAAGAAGAAGAAGTAGAGCTTGAAGCAACAAAAACGGAGCACGACAGAACTCGAAGAAGAATGCCATTATCGATCGCTCCTTGAGATCTTTATTGCATTAATCTTTCTGCTTAATTTACTTTTTTTTTTTTTTTTTTTTTGGGAAAGATTAATTTCCTGCAACTCTTTAGTTTGACTCACATATATGCCTCTCTATATAACTTAACTAATATATATAGTTCATCTGATGAACTTCATCAAAACATGTCTTTAGCCAAAATATTTAACAATTCTAACTTTTAAATTTTTTTTTTCTAGTTTCTAGTACTAACATATATAATTAATATGACGTTTAATGTACCTTATTGAGTCTATTCTTAATAGAAAAAGCGTTTATAATGACATATGGATATGTTTGGCTTGATTTCCTAGATGAATAATAATGAAAATGGATTAAGAATGAAATTGATAATTATTTTGTGTCTTTCTTAATAGGCAAAGTTTTTATAATAACAAATCACTTTAGGGTACATTTGATTTCATTCTTTCGATGAATGAGACTAAGAACGAGAATAAGAATTGACTGTGAATGAAATGATAATTATTTTATAAATCTATTCTTAATAGACAAAGCTTTTATAATGATATATGATTGTAGAGTACGTTTGGTTTGATTCATTCGATAAATGAAAATGAGAATAACTAAAAATGAAAATGATAATTATTTTATGTATGTTTGATTGTACAAGAAATGTTAATGAAAATGAGAACGAGGAATAAGATTGGATCGAAATTTAATATTTTGAGGTTGAAAAAGTTTTAAAAATAAAATTAATGTCCGAGTAAAATTTAAAAAATGTAAAATATTTTACGTAAATGAATCGTTAGAATGATATCCACCAAATATACTAATTTTTGTGGGAATGAAAAAATAATTGTTTATCTTCACTTTATCATTCTTTGAACCAAAAAATCGAATCAAATATATCCCAAATTAAATTTTGACATTTTCTATCCGATATAGCCTTAGACCGTCTCTCTTTCTAAACACAGTTAACATGTTAAGTTTGGAATCTTGTACTAGCTAGTATTCTTTTTAGGGTAGATCTGGCTAAATTTTAGGGTGTTTGATTATAGTTTTCATATCTAAAAGGTCGTATAGTTTAGTTCTACTGTAGTTGTTCAAGAACATTGTTTGCGGAAATGAAAGCAACATTTACTCATAAGAAGGATCTGATCAAATGTTTGGATGGGAAAATGAAAGCAACATTAATTACACAAAACAAGAGCAGTCTTGGAGTAGTAATAACAGTTATATAATAATATGAAATCCCCCTTTAAGTGAACTGTAAGTTAGCTTTAAGAAAGTCCAATTCAGTCATAAATCATAGTGGCTTGTTTGGCCAGAGATCTCAATACACGTTTTGTAACATATTTTTTAATATACATGATTTGATTAATTAATAACATATTTTTATTTTTAAAAATTATAAAAAAAAAAAAAAATATATATATATATATATATATATATATATATCTAAATATTAAAAAGTCATCATCACAAAATGTTGTACGTTTGAATTTTTTTTTTCTTTTTCCTTTTTTATTTAAATTAATCTAAAATATTTATGAGGAAAAAAAAAAACAGATAACTATGTGTCATTTTTTTTGTTGTATTAATATTTAATAATAATGTAGATATGGTTATTAGTTTTATTACATATTATTATAACTTGGCCGACGGATCATATAGTATTATGATTTTATGTATATTCTTGATGAAAGTCATATCATCGTTTGTAAATTTCATCCAAGCCTAGTACAATTTACCAAAAAACTAACACACCCAAGCCTACCTAGGGGTGTTCAACCATACGTGTCGTCAACCCACTATTTGAATTGAACCCAACCGGATTGAAGAAATTTAAAACGACATGTTGGGTGGAGTGGACTTGATATCCAACCCACCCAACATGCCGGGTTGAGTAGTGGGTGATATAGCTTTATCTATCCACTAAATCTACACCCAATAATATGAAAAAAACTTAAAATATATATATACCTTAAATGTAATTAAATTTAATACAATACGATTAAGTTTCATTAAATTAGTTTTAATACATATTATAATATGTAAGAATTCTAGTCACAAATTTGCACAAATAAAATAAATTATAAAACATGCAAAAAAGCATATCAAATTCAACTCAGAAAAAAAAGGTGACACAAACCCGAGAATCCGCCCGTTCCAACCCAAACCAATTTTTCACCATTCACGGATTTATGGTCGGGTTTAAAATTTAATACAACCCACCCACAAGATTCAGTTCGAAACTTAAATCCCTCCTAAAACCACCCAACCCAACCCATGAACGAACACCCCTTACCTACAGCTCTAAGACTGCAGAACTCTTATGTTTGCTTTGCTCTTTTGTTTCAGTCAATCTGTTTGGATACCATGCATTAGGATTTCTGGTATTGATAATTATAAGTTAATAACTAAATAAGTATTTTAAAAGCATAATAATTAGGTCTATCATGTATCGAAACTTCTTTTTCAAGAAAACTTCATTTATTCGATGTGGATGGAAAAAAAAAAAATTATACCGAATATGTACTCTTCAAAAACCACTTGTCAAACTCAAAATATTTCACAATTTCAAAGTGATCTTAAAGAATCCCAAACTCACTCTTCATTCAGAATGGTCAAAGAGGCAAACAACAACAAAAAAACAAGCAGGATTTTCTTCCCCGTGTTTGATTTTCAAGGTCCCATAAAAAGAGAGAGAAGTATCTCTGTAAGATACAAAACAGTACATAACAGTATTTGTCAAGTAAAACAAGACAATTCCTTATAACAGTATGTTCTGGGCATTATCTTATGTAGGAATTGGAAAAACTTACCCTAATCAGCTCTTCAGAAGCCCCAACTTCTCCAAAGAGGCCCGGATGTCATCACTTCTGGCATCTTCCTTTGTCTGAACAACATTCGGGCTATCACCAGGGACAACATCTGTAAGAGGATAGCTTCTGTTTGAATGAAGCTGGTTGATAGCACCAGTACAAACTCCTTTCAGGATTATACTTTTATGCACTCCCCCAAGCAATCCTTCATAATCAGTGTCCCCACATTCTCCAACAAACACTACCATCTTGGACAGATCCATGCCCCATCTGACGTATAGATACCTATAGAGAGAAAATATGTGCCGATCAATAAAGTTCAAAGATATATGTAGTCAATGCCCGATAGGCGATACTTATCTCTGGTCCTCAAATTATCAATTTGCAAATTCAGGCCACCAGTTTTGAGAAGCAACTTCTCATACATTTGAAGATTGCTTTAGTTATATGAGCTTTCAAAATATAGAATAGAGGTTAAAAGGGGTTAAAGGGTAGGAATATCGATATGAGAGGACTGAATGTTGCTTGCAAAGTTTAAGAGATGAGTGAAAATAAAGAGAGAGGGTTTCTATAAACCGTACCTCAGGGCTTGGGAACGAGATGCCAGTACGGGAATTACGTTCAGCCGGGTCCCATTCTCACAATAAATTACATGGCAGCGAAGAGCCTGGATTCTCAGCAATTTTCGCAGCTCCTTAACAGGTGAAATCTGAATAAAAATTAATAGAAAATCAGCTTGCCGATCAAAATCAGAACCTTGTACAGGTTTTAGATAATTTATTTTTATTTTTTTAATGTTGTGTGACCCTTAAAAGAAATATATTACCACTTCGGGTTTCTTCACTTTGAAAGAATAACAGTAGTTCGTTGAAAGCCGCTCAGCCGCAGTAACAATCTGATCCTCATCCTCGGTCTTTCTATCAGTGATTGAAGAAGCCCAGCGAAGTAGAGTCTTTCTCAACCCCTCTCCACCCCACCGATATTCAACGTGCGAATGGTAATAGAAGTCGATCACAAACGGATCCTCAGGATTAGCAGATGAATAGTAGAGATCACTGCCACTATTGCATATAAAAGCATCAAAGTCATTTGGCTTAAATCCTCCTGAGACTAAAAATGAGTGAATCTCTGATATGCTCAAGGCTGATGACAATATAAATCCAATAGAGCCTTCACTTCTCTCCTTTTCCACAGCCTCGAAAATCTTTCTTGTAGATTCTATGAGATCTGAAATAGAATCACTGTCCACTGCAATCACAAAGAGTTGCCTCCTCCTTCTCAATGCCGGAAACTTACTCGTGTTCTGGTCTGTCTTTTCAGATGAACTGCACTTTCTTGTGTCCCTTAAAACACCCTTTGACCAGCTCATCACAGCATTTTCTAATTTACTTGTTCTATCGGCCGCACTTCCTTCAGAATCTAGCGAATTATCATTCCCACCAGTTCCTCCACTCTTCTCTCCATCCAATGAAAATTTTAGATTTAAGGAGATATCTTGTATATCTCTCAGAGAGTCACCTGGAGAACCGGATTCTGAATTATCGTCTTCATCTTCCCCTCTTTCCCAATGTGGATACCTCGGTTTGCAGCTGGCTATCTTAGATAGGTATGTCTTGCAATGCTCGGGCCATGAAAATAGGTGAATGTTTTTCAGACCGTTTTGCCTGCATCTCACCCAGAGTTGCTTGTCGGCAACAAGCTTCAGAAGAGCATCAGCGATTGATTGTTGATCATGCGGATCGATAAGAAGGCCATTATCAAGCACCCGAAGTATGTCTACAGGGCCTCCATTTTTTGTGGCAACAAGTGGCAAACCATGAGCTGCTGCCTGTTCAATAGGAATGACAAGATATTATAGTTTTGTATATGGTTAAAAAAAGGTGCTCTGCAAAAAATAAAAGTAGAAGGAAGACTAAATGGTACCTCGATTAGAGTAAGCCCAAAGGGTTCAATGAAAGCTGGATTTATAAAAACTCCCTGCGAAAATTTTGGATGAGATTTGATATCAAAAACAAAACACAGCAAGTATGTAATGAGTTTGAGCAGAGAAGGGGAAATATATGTCAAGACGTCTTTACAAAATTTAAATAAAAAACATAAAGCATAGCAGGAATAAATAAAGCAGATGCACTCACTAAGGATGTGATCAAATGCCAAAAATGTTAATTATTCAAAATATTATTAAATGAAAATAATCACTTAATTAATAAAACATTTACTTGGACCTAATCAGACGAGCGGCAATCCCTCATACAATTGATTAATTCAAATAAAAAGTTCATTCATTTCTATAAAAATGATGAAATGCACTGAAAGCCATTTGAAAATAATATTCAGAGAGGTCATATCTCACAACTGCAAACAAAGAAATCATGGAATGCAATTTCTCAAAATTATTTTAACTCAATCATCGCTATTACCTTTGTCTTTGCTGCTAGGCGATATATATCAGGAACATCAGATTGTTTGTGGTGCTTAGGGTACGCCACTTGCCCATAAAGATCATATTTATCAATGAGCTTCAGTACAGAAAGAAGAACAGATGAATTTGTGCTTGACATTTCATCGATTCCATCTCGATTACCCATGATTAATATCTGCAAGGAATAAAGAAAATCAATTTAACTTATTACTGTAAATGATCATGAACTAAAATCAAACATGTTAACTAGGAATTTTTACATACAAGGTTGGCAAGCTCTCTCAGTGGACGACATTCTCCAAATGCTTTGACCAAAGTTGTTATGTTCTTTTTCGGATCTGGTCTAGCAAGGGCAAGTATCATAGGTTTCCGAGGGTTAGTAAAAAAACGCATTATCTGCACGAATCACAAGGTCTTGTGCTTATTATATGCAAGTATAACAATCTTAAAAGTTGAAACAACTAATTGGCTGTCTTTGAAAAATTAGAACCTCAAACCAAATAGATGGATCAGGAGAAGCAGGATGGTCCTCATTTCCTTCTGTTTCACCATCCATGTCTCCATCCTGAGGAATAATATGATGAAACTCCATTCCTGGTGGAATTACCTGCATGAAGTGGAGGAGTTGTAGTTACATTTTCTAAACAAACAAGAAGCTTTTCTAGGACACTGAGCATAAATAACAGAAGAAGATTCATCAAATTTCATTATGTAAGGGGCAACAGGTACTAGCAAGATGAAATAATGGAACTGGCTATAATGATCCCACATTGTTTTAGCTGATCCTGTCGCACGTAGGAGTGCCAAAGTTAGAGCTTACTTTCAAGAAAATAAGTAATTACCAAAACAAAAGAATAACAACAGTAGAGGAAAAAGTGACAAAGCTAACACTCATAATTCTTCTATAACAAAAACAACTCACTGTTGTGAGTGGTAAAAACAGAGTTGAGAAGAGACAGTTACTAATATCTGGCATTTTACTTGCAAAGACATAATAATGGACTATTAATCATCTGATATCATTAATCACAAGCTAGAGGTTAAGGACACTTTGCTTCCGACTCAACTCTGTCCAAACACTAAATCATGCGTGCCAAGAAGTCAAAAACTATTCAACACCTTGTACCAAGTGTAAGCTTATCATACAGCAGACATCCAGAAATTACAGAAAATGCATATAGATTGACACATTAGAAGTAACAAATTAAAATGTTCCTGTGTTTATCTGCCTAAATGATGCTAGAGTTAAATTTACCAAGCCACTGCTCCCCAAAGTAATTGAGGGAAACAAATGGGCCTTCTGTTTACACAAGCTTAGAATTACATATGCCAAGCTTGGGGAAAATGGTAATTATTTATTTCGTAAAGCTGATGCCTGTGCTGAGAAATGTGAAAAAAAAGGGCCTCTAAAATGAATCCGACAGGAAAAAAAAAAGTGCCCAATTACTTACCGCCATTCGAGGCATAGACCGGCCATAACAACTCACATTACGCCTGATCCTCGCACGTAGTTTACGTTCCAATATTGGGTCAAAGCCATCATATAAACGCCACTGCTCCTCTATCTCTTGCCTCGTGCTGGTTATTATCATTTCAGAGGCGTCAAGGGATAACTCCTCACCCTCTATTCTACGCAATATTTTGTATGTCGTATTTATTTCCTCCCTTGAGAGTCTACCTTGTTTGAGCAGTTGTTCGAGTTTATCTCGGCCTAATGAGTGGCCGGTGAAAATCATAGGGACATTTAAAGCACCCGAAAGAAGCGCAGCAGAGTCCCCTGCATCTGCATAATGCCCGTGAATGGAAACTGGCCAGACTGGATGGCCCCCACCAATCTGTTCACCCAGAACTCGAGACATCTGTATAATATGGTTCATTGCACCGTCAACAAATTCAGGGATGTGGGGCCACAGAAGTTCTTTGGGTACATATTTATCTTTGGGACCAAATGGTATACGAATAATATAAGAACCACTGCTCTCTCCCGTTTCGCCTGTCAAACCTTCCGAGTTTAGTGGAGTTAGCATTTCTGTGGGTTCTCCGTAGCTCCAATCTACTTCTGGAGACGCCACTTGTCTTGTAAGCAAATCAACTCGATACACTCCAGGCATAGAGCCCAATGCCCTGGCAAGTTCCACCACATACTTAACCTATTAATAAGGATAAATGAAGATTATTTAGGTAGCTTCATAACCATGGTCATATCATGGGATTCAAAAGTGGAAGAACTGTGAACAGTATGACAATGTAAAAGTTAATATTTAAAAAAAGACAATATTTTGAAATGAAGCCTTACCTGGCCACCAGTATCGGAGTCACGACCCAGTTCCATGTTCTCACCCCGAATTAGACCATGAAGGCTGCAAAAATTTTACTTGTTACGATAACAGCAACATTATCATGCATGCCAATTACTTTCAGGAACCCGAGCATTAAGTTCAGTTCATGCCTTATTAAGACAATGTACAGCTTTTTCCCCTTCTGTTGATTAGCCCAGACCTCCATTGCATCCACAGAACTCATTCTAGGCAGCCTGCCTTTCGTGCTTTCTCCATGAATTGAAATATCGCTGACTGTGTCTCCCTTTTCACCCTCTGATAAGTCTTCAGACATATCAGCAGTTGCTTCTCTGCGACCTCTTTCACGTTCAAGACGGCGTTTAGCCATTCTCTGGGCTTCCTCTCCTTCAAGCTACATAAACTAGAGAATTTTAATACTATACAAAGTACAGCATAACAAAGTTGTAGCATTACCATTAATCCATTCACTTACATCCTGAATTTTCCACCACCAGCACATATGCTTTCCAATATCATAATACAATAAAATGAGGTAAAAGAAAAAAATGAAAATAAAATAACAAGGTCATACACCACATTCAGAATTCGGATAAATTCTTAATCCGCTAAATTTTCATCACTATCAGAAAAAATTATTCAAATTAGTTACTAACAACTATAAATATTATCACCAAGAACGACTCCATAAAAATTCATCTATCTAGTCACAGTTACTGGACACGAGACATTCACAACTATTATAAAAGTCTCTGCACAACATAACTGCTGCATGAAGACAATGTAATTACGTTACACAAGGCAAAACTTGACTAACTTGTTAATAACCACTTGATCTGCAAATTAGAATACCCAATAGGAAACCAAACCGATTAAGCATATAGACTACAAAAAAAAAAAAAAAAAAAAACTCCACTACCGACAACTCATGCATACTCAAACCCAAGTCTGAGTTACAACCTATCAAATTACAAGTTCATAAATCAATTATTAAATTGATGTGAAAAGATCGATTATAACATAACAAACCTGCTTCTTCTGGCGAGCCAAATTCCAAATCCTCCAGCACATATTCTCCAATCTTGTATTCCTCTCCTGGGTACTCCTAGTCGATGAAGCCTACATCACAGAGTAACATCACCATCACTACTTTACCACCGATTGAAAGGGCCGGCGGGAAAAGCTCTGAAACAGTTGAATCGAACGATACAATTGAAAAAAAGCTTACCTTCACCCAAGAGCGGTAGAGATCGGTCTCATCGAAGCCAGTGATGACCTCCTCAACGAAGTAGCGAGTAGGACTGAAATGCCCTCTCTCTCTAAGCAGCAACGACGATGATGCCTTTGCAGACTTCGCATCATCGATAGCAGGACCGACGTCTAGAATCGCCTCCAGATAGCTGTTAATCCAATCGTTTCCAGCCATTTCTTTGCACTTCTGTTGCTCCTACACAAACCCTTCTTCTCCCACTTATTTCGGTAGAGAATTTCGTTCCCCTTTGCTTCTTTCTTACACTACGATTTGAGGCAGTTCGAGAAAAAATGCAGATTTACCGAGAGAGAGAGAGAGAGAGAGAGAGAGAGAGCTCTCTGGATTGCGAAGAAGAAGATAGAAGAGGATTTATATACATGGGTGTGGAGGTGCGTGTCGCTTGAAAACGGTAAAAAAAGAAAAGAAAAACGTTTGTCAGAGAGACGAGGGAGGGATCTATTTCCAGATTCCCTGATTCCTATTGGCCTGCCTGTCTCAGTTGATAATTTGGATTTTTTTTCCTTTTTTCTTTTTTTCTTTTATATTTCAAATTTTTTTCTTGAGTAATTGAATTTATTTTTAAAGATATAAAAGAAATTAATTGGTTAAGTGTTTTTTGAAGTAATTAGATAAATTATATTTATAATAAATTAATTTATTTTAATTATATATACATTTAATATAATAATATAAAAATAATATATATAATTAAAAATTTTAAATAGCGTGATAATAACATATACGGTTAGCATTGCATTGAAGCATTAAAATTCAATTGAATTCATGATTAACAAAGGGTAAACAGTTAAGAGGCTGTAACTTCTTAATTATTTGATTGTGATGATTAGTGAGTCCAAAGAAAAATGTTTAGGGCGTGTTTGGTTTAGAATAAATCAAAGAGAAAATAAATGAAACATTCAAAATAGTTAACAGGGACAGCACCTTTCTTGCTCTGACCTGTCTAGAAAGGTCCTTGATTGATGAGGTTTCGATTGAATTTAGTAATGAAACCAATTTGATTATGTATAAAAATTTTGATAAATGATTAATGTCGAGATAAAAACCCCAAATCCCTTTCTTCAACCTCACAAATGTGAGAAAATTGTCTTCAACTTTCACCCATCTTCGTCTGACTTCACAACAGCCACCATATCCTCCGCCGGAAGTAGGTCTCATGAGTGCTCTATCTGCCACAAATCATTCCTCACTGATTAGGCCTTGGGCAGACACAAGCGCTGCCGTTACGAAGGAGGAAACAAGGAGAGCAATAACGATGTTGCTACTGCACCCTCCTCCGGTATAGGTTCAATCCAGAGCATCGCAATCTCTGGAAATTACTGAGCTGGTAGATTTTAGTAGGTTAGGTTCATAGAGAGGAATTAAAGAACCAAATTACCTAATTGTGAGTGAAATTTTTCTTCGTCTTTATGTACATAAAAACTCGAACTCCAGTATCGATTTTAGATGCTTGCTGATGGACGAGAGCAAAGCAGAGCATCGGGCCACGGAAGAGTGAGAGGATCCAGAAGAGAATATAAGGCTGGTGAGGTATGTTCTATAACAATTATGCGGCCATGCAGTGATGATTATATTCACTTGGTATTACTATTTGTTATTCTTTTAGTTTTGTAGTTGCTATTTGTTATTTCCTTTACTAGTTTCTTAAATTAACAGGTTTGTTTAGTTATAAGAGAGGGCGTAGATATTGTTGTTTTATATAAAAAATTATTTACAAAAATAATAGCGTTAAGGAAATAATATCTTCTAATACCATGAATTAGAAATAATTATTTTCCAAATCATAGTCTATCAATTGATATCGGAGCCATTGCTACACAATGATGAATTGAGAGTAACTCGATCAAGTTAAGCGAGCCGTCGACGAAATTCACCAGTCTTTGCATGCTCCTTGAACTATCAACATCCAACCAAGAATCCATTTGCTATTTTATGAACCTTACGTGGAAGAATATTGTTAGGAAGAAGGACAAGAAGATTGCCAAATCGTCCGGGTCAGATTCATCTTCTGATGCACGGTCTTGCTCATTTGCAAAGAGAGGTAAATGTTTGTCTTCTATCGATGACTCATCCGACGATGGTCGCTCCATTAGAAGCCACAATTCCAAGAGGGGTAAAAACCATACGCCAAGGCTGAAGATGAAGTTTCCAAGTTTTACCGGCACTGACCCTACGGTGTGGTTAGATCGGGCATGACAATATTTCTCCATTCATGAAGTTCAAGGGATCTGTAAGGTAGAAATTGTTTCGTGCCACTTGTAGGGTGATGCAAATGGGTGGTGGCAATGATATTTATATTACAACCAGAAGTCAAAAGCGACTTGGCGAGTTTTTTAGAAGGAGTTTTTGAATCGGTTTAGGCCGTCGTTGTTCAAGAACGTCGACGAGTCTTTATCCAAAATCTAACAAGGAGGATATTTTGACGAGTACCTCTATGGGCTATCCAATCGAGCAAAGGGGTGGCCGACGGAAGCGTTGTTGGGGATGTTTCTTGGGAGCTTAAAGGATGATATTGTTGCAGATGTTAAGATGTTTTGTCCAAAAGGATTAGCTGAAGTGATCGATCTAACATCTAGACAAAACGATAAGATGATGCGAACACGTGAAGCTAGCAACACCAATCCCAATTTTTCGTTCGCAAAATCCGAGACAATAACAGTGGCAACCGAGGTAAGTAGCCAGGTGAAACAGACCGCATCGAATATGACAAAGCATTTGACTTTCGATGAGATGAAGAAGAGAAGGGAGAAGGGCTTTTGTGTTAATTGGGACCAAAAATTCATGTTGGGTCATAGATGTCAGAATGCACAAGCCATGTTAATCGAAGGAATAAATGACGAGGAGGAAGAGGAGTTCAAAGATGTCGTTGTAGAATCGAAAGATAAGATACCCATGCATTAAATATCGCTTCATGCATTATCGGGTGGGGCCAACAAACAGACCATGCAGTTGCATGACAATATCAAGAAACATAAGGTGATTGTGCTCATTAATAGTGGCTCAATCCATAATTTTATTCATGATCAACTGGGTAATCGGCTTTAGTTAGTTTTCACACCTATTATCCTGTTCGCAATTCGAGTTGCAAGTGGTGATCGATTGATATGTCGTTTTTGGTTTGATGATGTTGGGATGAGGCTTCATAATTACAAGTTTCAGAAGACGTTGTACGCGCTACCCATTACCAGAATGGATGTTGTTTTGGGCATTAGTGGCTACAGGGTCTCAGACTAATACTCTTCAACTATCGCCAAATGATGATGGAATTCCAACTGAACAGGCAATAGCATCGGTTGATAGCGTGCGCGAAACCAAAATTGCGAGCGGTGGACGAAAACACCTTAGTACATGCATGGCGAGCCAGGGCATAACTCTTTCTCATGACCGACCATATGAATCACGATGTTCAAGAGCACATACACAAAGCTGAACAACACTCGGATGTCAGGAACATCCTACTAGAGTTCGAGACAGTAACACATAAGCCTACTACATTACCACCGACCCGAAGTTTCGACCATCAGATTCGGTTAATGGATGAGAAACGGGCTATTAACGTGGCACCATATCGATACGCCACTTTCAAAAAAAAGAAATTGAACATCAAGTGGAAAAGATGCTTCACACGAGATTAATACGACCAAGCACTAGTCCATTTCATCACCGGTGCTCTTGGTGAAAAAAAAAAAAGGACAGGTCATAGAGGTTTTGTACGGATCACCGAGCTCAATGAAATGACCATCAAGGATCAATTTTCAATTCCGACCATCAAGGATATGCTCGACGAACGACATGGGGTAGCTTATTTCTCTAAGCTCGACTTGAGAGCGAGATACCATCAAATTCACGTTTGGCCGGAAGAAGTACCGAAGATAACGTTCCGGACCCATAACGGGCATTATGAATATTTGGTGATGCCTTTCAGGTTATACAATGCCCCGTCAACCTTTCAAGTGGCAATGAACTCGATCTTTCACCCATATCTCCATCAATTCCTTCTCATTTTTTTTAGCGAAATTCTTATCTATAGTAAGAATTGGGAGAAGCATATGGGGCATTTTTAACCATATTAGCCTAGCATAATTTTTATATTAAGCTGTCCAAATGTAGCTTCGGGCAAATGGAAGTCAAATACCTTGACTACATGACCACACGGGAAGGGGTAAAGGCCAACCCACGAAAAATCAATGCTACGGTCAAGTGGCCTTTTCTTACTTTGGTTACGACTTTAAGAAGTTTCCTTGGTCTTATCGGCTATTTTCATAGTCTTCAATTATAGTCTTACTACATGACCATTAATGCAGCTACTACAGAAGGGCAAACTTGAGTGGAACTAGGAGGCACGAGCAACCTTCAATGTGTTAAAGGACGTGATGTCCACCACTTCGGTCCTAACTTTACCGAATTTCTTGGAGGAATTTCTAATTGAAATTGAGGTGTCGGGGAATGGGATAGGCATCATATTACAGCAAAAAGGACATCATGTGGCATTCTTGAGCAAAGCTATTGGCCCGGTAAAGAAGGAATGATCTATTTATGTGAAGGAGATGCTCGCAATTCTCGAAGCTATTCGCTAATGGCGACATTACTTAGTCATCATTTCAAGATCTGTATGGATCAGAAAAATTTAAGGTATCTGCTAGAGCAACGAATTACTACGCTCGAACAAAAAAATGGCTTACCAAACTTCTGGGATTTGATAATAATGCAGTGGATATACCCTTATACAGGGAGGAAGTAGGGGAATTAGTCGCCATATTACAGCCGCAAATGAAGGTTTGGGAGTTAATGTGTGAAGCCATAGCCTGGGATGAGAAGTTAAGCACCACATTTACAGAGATCAAAATGAGGCTGTGTAATGAGGCTGACTTACGGACATGCAGTGGCTATGTGTTTCACAAAGAGAAAGTGGTAGTACCAGACAACATAAGCCTTCGTCGTAAGCTAATACGAGAGTTCCATGAGACAACAGAGGATGGCCACTCTTATTCTTTTCGTACTTATCGATGCTTGCTGCATACATTCATATGGTCGGGGATGCGCACTGCAGTGAATGATTTTGTTAAGCGTTGCAATGTCTGTCAGCACAATAAAAGTGACAATCACCAACCAACAGGGCTACTTAATCTGTTGCCAATTCCTGATCAGGTATGGACTGATATATCTATGGATTTTGTCGATGGTTTTCCATTATCTGTAGGCAAAAATTCTATCTTGGTCGTAGTAGACTGACTAAGTAAATACATCCATTTTATTCCGTTAGCGCATCCATATTCAGCCCGAGATGTAGTCGACTCCTTTGTGCGAGGGGTAGTGAAATTACATAGTTTTCCAAAGTCGATTGTATGTGATCATGGCTGGATTTTCTTGAGCAATTTTTGGAAGGAATTATTCAAGTTTCACGGGACGATTTTGAAGCATAGCTTAGCTTATCAGCCAGAAACGGACAGCTACATGGAGGTCGTTAACCGCTATTTAGAGCAATACTTACAATATTTCTCTAGTTCGAATTCGAAGAAGTGGGAGTTTTTATTGGTGTGGGCGGAGTATTGGTATAATACTTCATTATGGCAAGGAAAAGTTTGATTTAGAGGGAGAAAAAGAGACAAAATCTATTGACATGACACCGTATGACGGTCTTTACAAATGCCTACCTCTGAGCTTGCTATAATATTGTGAAGGTAGCTCAATAATTGAAGCAGTAGACCCCACTTTGCGTAGTCGAGACATGCTCTTACGCGACCTAAAGATGAACCTTGCCCGTGCCTGAAATTGAATGAAGCAGTAAGCTGACAAGAAATGTCAGGATGAGCAATTTCAGGTGGGCGATAAAGTATATTTAAAATTACAGCCGTATCATCAATGGTCCATCTTTAAGCGAGTATCTTTGAAGTTGGCCAAGCTTTTTTATGGACCCTTTCTAATAACTGAATGGATCATAACAGTTGTTTACATGTTACGACTACTCGACGATGCTAAGATCCACCCGGTCTTTCATATTTCTCTCCTCAAGCGCCCGATCAACGACAATTAAGAAATGCTTAATCTGACGATTCCTCCTAATGATGAAGATGGCAGCCCGGTACTTGAACTGGAGGAAATTCTTGCTTTTCGTTGGGTTTGACGGCCCAATAGTAGCTATCACGAAGAAATCATTCATTGGGAATCTCTTTTACCTAAAGATACAACATGGGAACCTTCAACAACAGTTTATGATTCTTAACCTTGATGATAGGGTTGGTTTTTCCCCGCAGGGGAGGGGGTGGGGGGTTATTGATGGACGGGAGTAGAGCAACGGGCTACGGAAGAGTGATAGGATTTGTAAAGAGAGTACAAGGTTGTTGGGGTATGTTCCGTAACACTCATGTGGCCCATGCACACGTGATGATTATATTCACTTAGTATTATTATTTGTTATTCTTTAAGTTTTCTTATTTTGTTTGTTTTTATTTGTTATTTCCTTTAGTAGTTTCCTAAATTAATGTTAGGGTTTGTTTCGTTATAAGAGAGGTTGTAGACATTGTTATTTTTATATAAAGAATTATTTACGAAACTAAAAGCGTCTCTTGACACCGTCAGTTAAGAGATAGTGTCTCCTAACACTGTGAATTAGGAATAATCATTTTCTGAATCGTCGTCTATCACTTGCTTATGGTTGTACTTGCTTACATTGTTATTTTGTATAGGTGGATGCTAGGTGTTTAATTTTTTTTTTTTTAGGAAATTTGGGAAACTCTTTCACGTGTTTTTAATGGTGGATAATAAATTATGAGAATAATGGTTTGACCTATAATATCGTTAAGTAAGTTTAAAGTATAATCTCAAATATTATAAAAGGGGTTTGAACCTAAACAAAATT
Source organism: Coriaria nepalensis (assembly GCA_027186245.1). Lineage (NCBI taxonomy): Eukaryota > Viridiplantae > Streptophyta > Magnoliopsida > Cucurbitales > Coriariaceae > Coriaria > Coriaria nepalensis. The sequence goes on along the minus strand of CP114484.1, from coordinate 3,079,133 downwards.
TAAGAGATTACTTACCTAATCACTTAAGCAATCTTAAAAATGATGTTATGTGTTTATTTTTACTAAAAGAAGACAGGAAGATAAAAAATATAAGATAAGAATTAATTATAATTTTAATTTAAAATTTTAATTTTAATTTTTTAAAACTAAAATTGGAAAAGGATATTTTTTAATTCAATTATAATTGAAAATTTAAAATAAAATAACTCAGTTTACTCGCACAATCTTTCCTATTTTCAACGAACGTGAAATCCAATTCACATTGCATCAACAACAGTCTTTCCCCCCAGCAGCTCTAGTTTGTAATCACAGCCGTTGATAATTACATGCCAAAATACCCTTCCAAGGCAAATTCCAAGTAATTACATGCCGGTCTCAACAGTCAAGTCAAAATTGTCCAACATCTGAATTCATATTCTATTGAACCCCCGACTTCCCATCACCTTCTTCTCTTCTCTTCTTCTTCTTCTTCCTTACAGGCCGCCGGCTTTCTCTCTCTCTCTCCCCCCTTTATAGCCATACCCGATGGTAGGTGTAGAAGTCTCTGTGCGAATTCCGAAGCAGGTGATGGTACGAAAAGCTTAGATTTTCTGTTTGTTTCTCGGGATTTCTGAATTGGGCTATGAAGAATTTGGTGTGACCTCAAAACTCTGAACTGGAATGGAAAGTACGGATTGGATACAGAGATGCTTTCCATTGTCTTCTAACTCGCTAGTACGGATTTCAAGGGCAATTATAATATTTCAGTGAGAATGGTTCTCATTCTGTTAACTCTGTTACTGCATTTAGTACAATCACCTACTATATTTGCGTCTGAGCTTGTTTTGATTGAATCAAAGATGTGCGATGCTAATAATCAATTATCCTATTCAATTTCCAATGGCCTTGAAGTGTTTAGAATAAATGGTAATATAGTTGACGAGATTGTTTTCTGCACGACAATCCGGTCCTATGAGAATGATTGCATATTTGAGAGCTTTCACATAAGGGATTCTTGTGGATCGATGTCACTTAACCATTCTTCAGGTATATATGCTCTCTTAACCTTTTTTCTTGGGTTAGAATCTGTTTCATTCCATAACCGTTATATGTAGAATTTTGATGTTTGTTTATATGTTTTTCGAGTTTGAATATAATGGAGGTTTTCTTGGATGAAAAATGTAACTGCCTACTCTCTGGCCAATGAGAGAATGACATGTAGGATAAATGATAAGTGGAAATCACTCTCTATCCTACATGGCATCTCCCAATTGATCTGGAGTTACAGAGTTCCGGACACAGAGACTATACAAGAACTACTTTGGGTTGTTAGATTTTTACACCAACTAGCATACATATAAGCATGTACTCTGTATACTACGTACTTCCTCATTTTCTATGATCTTATTGGTTGTTTTCTCTCTAAAATCTTGCTTTTTGGATCATAAAATTTGGGTATAGGCACAAAATGTTTTAATTATGCAATTTTTTGTGCAGTTGGTGTGCCAGTCAAAACGGCTAGGAAGCTTCTAGAGAAGAGTTTAAAGGAAGAATCAACTAAGCACGAAGATGTTCAGAATGTTCCTGCAAACGAAGGGAAACATGATTCCAAATCTCAGGGAACTTACCAAAATGTTGGAGTAGTAGGAAGTGGCGCTTTCCTTCTGTGTTGCGCCTGTCTTTGTCCTTGCTGGTATAAACAGAAGAGAGCAACTTCCCATAGTGTTCTATCAAAGGACCCACAACCAAGTAAGCTTGAAAATCCAATCCGAATCTTTGTCACTCATGATATTTAAGAAAATTTCTTGAATATAATTAAAAAACAAAAAACCAAAATGGACTCATTAGTATTCTTCTTGCAGTGAATTCAATTCACTCATATGATGCAAATACTCCTACTCATGAGAAAATCCCACCAAGTCCACTCCGGGTCCCTCCGAGTCCGTCTAGATTCTCACCTACTCCAAAACTACACAGACTTGGATCAGTTCACCTCAATATGAACCAAGTTACACGAGCAACTCGAAATTTCTCACCATCATTAAAAATTGGTGAAGGAGGCTTTGGGACTGTGTACAAGGCCCAACTAGAAGATGGCCAGGTAGTTGCTATAAAACGAGCAAAGAAGGTAGGTGCAAAATTCTCTAAGGTTGATTGATAATGATGATATGAGTTTATATAAAATATTTGAACGTGAAAAAACATTTTATAGGAACACTTTGAGAATCTACAAACTGAATTCAGCAGCGAAGTAGAGCTACTGGCTAAAATCGAGCATAGGAATCTAGTGAAGCTACTTGGATATGTTGACAAAGGACTTGAGCGCCTTATTATCACTGAATATGTAGCAAATGGTACTCTTAGAGAACATTTAGATGGTAACTAAGATCACCTTATTTTTTCTTTTTCTTTTTCTTCTCCCCCCCTTTTTTTTCAGGGCAAGACTAACTGTATTGCCAGTATTCAACCTTTGATTCAGGTCATCGCGGAAGAATCCTGGATTTTAATCAGAGACTAGAAATTGCAATCGACATTGCCCATGGACTAACATATCTCCATTTATATGCAGGTGAGAAACACTTTGTACTTAGTTAAGCCTTCTTACTCATGATATTAGTTTTTATTTAACTTATTACAGAGAAGCAAGTTATTCATAGAGACGTAAAGTCGTCCAACATTCTTCTAACGGAGAGCATGAGAGCCAAGGTGGCTGATTTTGGGTTTGCTAGGCTGGGTCCAATGGACACAGAGCAAACCCACATTTCAACCAAGGTCAAAGGCACAGTTGGTTATCTAGACCCAGAGTATATGAAGACTTATCAACTCACTACTAAGAGTGATGTGTACTCTTTCGGGATTATACTCGTAGAGATTTTAACGGGTCGAAGGCCTCTTGAAGTGAAGAGGCCTGTTGAGGAGCGCGTAACAATTAGATGGGTAAGCTTTTGCTTCTTTGCCATTAGATAGTTTCTGTAAAGAGAATCTGGAACTGGGTTCTTATAAAATGCTGTCAAATTGTATTGATGCAGGTTTTTAGAAAGTATGAAGAAGGAAATGTAGGGGAATTACTGGATCCATTGATGGAGGAAACAGTTAAGGATGAGATTCTTATGAAAATGTTCAATTTGGCATTCCAATGTGCAGCTCCGGTTCGAAATGATCGGCCTGATATGAAATCAGTTGGGGAGCAGTTGTGGGCTATAAGGGCAGACTACCTTAAAACTGCAAGAAGAGGATAAAACTGAAATTTTCAGAGCTAGATACTTCTAAATTCCAAGGATCTTTGTGTGTGTGTGTTCTTCATTTTCATTATTAAATATACATACAACAATGCTTATTCTTATGTACATTTTTATTACATGTAGAAAATAGAAAAAGACGTCCATTCACTTGAAACGGTTTGTGGTTAAACTGGAGTTTAATCAAACTGTATTTTGGCTAGATTGTAAGGCTTCAGACGTTGAACCAAATTGAACTTTGTTATGTACTTAAGAGTTTAGACCGTACATGAGAGGTTTTCCTAGTTGTCCTTATTGAGATCTGATGTATTTAACATATTCAAGAGGGGGCAGTGATCCTATATGGTGGATCCATCGTACCACGAGATTTTATTTGTTAGATTATCGAAATAATACATGAATCACGTTTATATAAGAAATTCTCACATACCTCCTCAACCCTCTCAAAAGGAAAGTTGCATGCATATGATACATTCTGGCCGTATTTGGCTCTATGTAGCTATAAACCAGAGATGTCATCCTTGATAACTACTTGTCTGGCTATATGTCCATAGAACCTTCTATCTAATAATATTAGTATGGGAGAATAGAATCTCCGTACACCTCTATTTTAGAAGGGGAGAGAGAGATAGTTACATCGATTCTTAATTGATCATTGTGCGCGATCCGTGCAGTTTGATCAACACTCCTCAGAATGCGACAATTTGCCGACAAGCTTCAGTTTGCTGACAAACTTTGCTAGGAGAAAGCCATTCCGGATCTGATAACCCGGCTGGTTGCTGAACAAAACTTAAAATCAATTTAGATATAACAAGAAAAAGAGCATCCCACTTTGTTAGAAAAAGGACCGGACCCATATGAGTTGCACATGCTCATCTGTGATTTATTACATACATTTCTAGAGTATGAAAAGCTAATAATAGAGATGCAAATATAAACAAACTTGAAATGGTACAGGGCGAACACATCTTCCAACAGGAGGCAATATCAAGGTATTGAACCGAATCAAACCTGCCCAGTGACACTCCTTATGAAAGGCTTCTCTAGTTGTCTTCGTTGATGATTTCTTCCCCTGCCATAACAGAAACGTCATTTTTTTTTATAGTGAAATGTTGTATTTAGAACTGAAAATTTTGTGATTACTTTCTTTCCAGGTCTAGAAAAGTTAATACTTAATGAGTCCAGAGTTTAAATTCATTCAATTTTGTGTTTAGCATCTCATCAGATTGAGAATTTAGTACTTGAGATTAAGGATTTAGTATCATCTACTCTTCGGAAAATTGGAGAGCAGCTTGACCTTATTACCTTTCATCTAAAAAAGGAACAAAGGAAGAAAAAGAAAAAGAAGAAAGCAATAAATAGAGAAATGTGCTAACCAGTATTGGTTGTATAGCATAAAAGAGTCAACCGCCACATTCTTGCTGCCAACATTACGGTTCCAACGGGTACAAAGCATGGGTCCGGTTTTTAGTCTTCAAAGTAGAATGTCCATAACTAACTTCTCTAAATGCTGAATAATCCGGTTGTGGATCTATAAACCTGAACACCAATCAAACAAACACTTAATCAGTACAGAACAGTCATTATCAACATGATGAAATGTTCAACTCATTGTCATTCAACTCACCTATCAGCAAGACCTTCCTGATTCGCTCCATCTCCAACTGTTATATAAATCAGAGCCGCCTTATCTCTTACGGGATAACGTTGACCACCCGTTATAGTGTATTGAATATTTGATACACAGTACTGTAAATAGAAGACAAGAAAAAGGGTAATTTGGAAAATTGGATCTAGTTTTGACTTTTGACTTTTGAGTAGTCAAGAAATTGCAACATACCGATCATTCATAAGCATGAACATGGCCGGCAAAGACAATATCGACTCTGTAATGGATAAACCAACTCTCGAAAACTACTCGCATGCTTTCACCTTCCATGAAGTGTGCTTCATTACTGTTATAGATCGGAACATGCATTAGAACAATCAACCAAGGTGTCTACCCGCTTCAATTCTTCTTCCAGACACATCCATTGTGGTGTGTATTTCACTGCAACAAGAAATATAAGAATAGAGAGGTGAAATTGTAAAGCTGTAAATGGGAATGCAAAAGTTACCAAATGGGGAATAGCTAGAAAGTACGATGATATGAGCGGATGCACGTCGGATTGCATACCAAAGAGGGCTACTACTTTTGGAGGCTAAATAAGGTGTGTGATACCTATGAAGATATGATTTGAAAGGAGCAGTTTCGCCATAAAAAATTTAAATTTAACAGGTTAAAAGAAAAAGAGAGAATCATGAAACGGTCTATTAACATTTTTCTAGATAAAAAAATTATGGTACCATGTACGTCAGTATTCAATTTCATGATTTCCAGCAGTCCAAATCCAAAGCTGATAAACTGCGCTTTTCACGATGAATCGACCCCATGTATCCCCCACTATAGACCAACATCATTGTACTGATACCTATCAGCATAAGAAATATCTCCTAGAAATAACACGATCTGCCCCCCACTCTTCCATGTGATGATCAACAGTCGTAAGTGAATTATCAGTCCGACCCAAATCACCAATTATCCCAAATGTGTAAGGAGCATCTGGATCGATTTTTGGAGGTGTATGGAACCAGAATTCTCAAGCGGAATCTCCACTTCCAATCTTGTAATAATACTTGGTATCATACTGTAAGATGCCATTTGAAAAGTCTCAATATGCAATTAAGAAAATCATCCGTTTAAATGTTTTTCCATTAATTAAAAAAAGAAGTGATTTCTAATACCTTAAGTCCTCCTACAAGATAGTGATGGATATATCCCGAGTTGTATTTGTAAAATGAGTAGTTTTTAACTGTTCCCTGTGCTGTGGTGTCATATTTTTTTTCCGACCAGCCATACTGTACTGTACTGAGGCCCGGCTCGTCAGTTGTTACCCTTGAGATAATCACAGCCTTGCCATCACAGTCACCTTGGGTGATATGAACCTATTAAGGAAAAGTAGCGTGTTATAACTGCAGCCTTAGAGATTGAGTTAATATAAAAATATGGAAAACCGAAAATATAACGGAAAAACAAAAGACTGTGGTTTGGCTATAAAGCCTATGTCCACGAGCAAAGAATGAAGTAGATTTTCGCCAAGTCTAAAGGGAGAGTACAAAGTGTGTTTACTAACAAATAGCAATTGTAATTCCTAAACTAATTGTAATTCCTTCAATGCAAGCTACATCAACAAATCACCAGCTTGGCTTGACTAGAATCAAGATCCCAAATAAATTTGCAAATCTTCAGTTGTCTTATCCGCCCCCCCTAAGGGTGGGATCACATAACTTGAACACCAACCAAGTTCCAACAACTTGAACTTGGAAATAGCTGCCGAAACAAATGATTTTGCAAATCTAAAACCCGTAATAAAGCCATGTTTTGAATGTGTTCCTAAAATCCCAAAATTTTGCCCAACATATGAGGAAACTATGTAGCACCAATAGCTGTGCTACCCTGAAGCAAATAGATGCAATTAACTAATTTTCCTTCCATCACAGTGATAGAGGAGGGACTAGAAACTCTCTAATTGGAGCCACAAGCTTTCCGTTGATGTCTAATCTGCATCCTCTTGCAATATCTAGTTAGAAAAGAGATAAAAGAGTCGAATTAGTTATTTTCTCCCTTTCAGGCCTTCAAAAGCCATTGTTGAACTAGTAGTTATCACATCTTCACACACAAAAGGCCACAGTCATTCTTCCAATCAAATTATCTGCGCTAATATTTCACATCCATGATGACAAAACCCTATCAAAGTACTAGCTGTAAACCCAAGAGATGAAAGGAATTGGCGGGGGCCCGCACAAGCGGTGGAGAATATGGTTAATCAAATCTAAACCTAGCTCTAATTCCAGTCTGTTGTGACTAAACGTCCACCATCTAAACAGTAATCAACGAAACTCTAAATAGAAATATAACCTTTAGGTCTACATGCACTGGCGAAGAATAAAAGGGGTTTTCCGCTAGGGTTCCACTTCACAGGATATTCTCTATACTCCATACAAAACCCTAAAGGCTTTATGCCTATTCATGGGAACCTAGGTTACCTGGCTTGCTACGACTTTGATCACACAGGGAATCTATAACAATTAGGAAACAACTACCAAATTACAATTAAAGGCAAATATTTAACATGAAGAATGTTGAAAAGGGGAAAGTTGGCAACAATCCTAATCACTAGTTTTCAGGAATTTGCTAGGGAATAGTTTGGTAAACAATAGGGAAAAAGGAAAACCTGATATTCTTACTTGTTGTGGAGAGTTACAGCCATTTGGAATGGCGAATGCTTCGCTATCAATAGGAAGGTCAGTGGTAAACCATTCCAACCGCATAAAACTACTCATGTGACCTGCTTTCCTGTGTCCAGACAGAGCAGGAACATACAGAAAATGAATATGCTTCAAGCAAGATGGACTTCTTCACATTGGTAGATGTGCAGATATGGTTGTCGATGAATCAGATTGTAACTAACTCAACTAACTGCATACAAGAAAACAGCTGTTTCAAATTCACCAACAATACAAACTTTCAATTTAACTAACTACATGAAACTGAAAGTTGTGAAAAAATCCTTAATTGAAACATCATATTTAATTTAGCATGTCAAACTCCAATATAAATCCAGTTTGGGGACACAAAATTGCAGTTTGAATGCTTAGCCAAACGCAAAATCCGTTGGTGAATGGAACATTATATTCAGTAATAATGAGGGAACACAAAATCCATACAAGCTATACAAATTACGATAACTTGAGGAGAAGGACAAAGAAAGAGATAAAGGGAAAACTGTTTTGCATGGACTGTATGGCCTATACAATCCGACCCCAAAAATGAAAATGAGTTAAAAATTCTAGACCCCAAAAGAATATATTTATTAGTTAAAACCCTCAAAGTTTACAACAATAATTTAGAACTCCCAAAATTCACCCATTATTAATTTAAAGTTGAAATTCATGGTTTCCAACCATTAGACTATTTGTACTCGTGATCCAAGCTTTGACCCGAATTACTTGCCCGCCCACATGCCCGTCTAAAAGAAAAAAAAAATCGAAACTGAACAAAAGCACGACACTTTCTTTTCCTCCTCCTCCTTTTCTGTTTCACTTCTTCCACCTCCATTGATGCTCTTCTCTTACATTTCACTTAAATCACTCTTTTTCTCCTTAATCAATCCTAAATACTCTTCACTCATCCTCAACCCTAATTTTATATTTTCACGTTCTTCACTCCAAAATCCCAAGATCGGAATTAACATCAGAGCAAATTGGATTCCCGGAACATCCTTTACCACTTAAGTATGAAATTATCATAGGCAATAGCTTGTGAATAAAATCCCTTTGTCTACAGTTTGATATATTCGTTTATTTGCTTGAGTTTGTTTTATCCTTTTTTTTTTTTTTGTTATCTTATATTATTTTATAGAGTATAGTGTGAATTAATGAAATTGACAAACTTGTATTATTATTATTATTATTTTAATTCTTTTAGACAGGCGGATGGACGGGTGAGTAATCCGGGTCAAATTCGAATCACGGATACAAACGGTATCATTGATGGAAATCGTGAATTTAGGCTTTAAATTAGTAATGGATATTTAAAATTATGGGAGTTCTAAAATTATTGTAAATTTTGGGGTTTTAAGCAAAATATTTGTAAATTGTTATTGGTCTAGTTCTTGCACGTGACAAGTTCGTCGTGTTCTCTGAGACATAAGACAGAACTTTGTCCTTTTCGTATTTAGTACTTTTGTCTGAAAACCAATCATTTTCCGTCTTCGTCCAGATAAATCAGCTTATACGTAATTGTAAGATATTCTTTTGGGCCGTCGCCGAAAACATCTGATCCAGCCAACCTATTATAACAGGCCTGACCATATATCTTTTTGCTCTCTCTTATTGTGGGCCTGGGCCTTAAATTTAAGTTTGGAGCAACTAACTTAGGTTTCCCACCTCCAAATTTTTAATGGAAAATGAGTCTTACAAAATAAACCAATATTTTGGTAGACTTGATGTTGAGTAAAATTGAGGAATTGTAACAGTAAATCTTAATTTCACATATTTTATATATACTTATAATTAATCGAATTTATTTTTAAGAAATTATTTATTTTATTTTAATTACATATAATAATAATAATAATAATAATAATAATAATAAATTCGATAAGATATTACAAAATTATGAATATAACGTTAGAATAATTACCACAATAATTATGAATTAATAGTATATAATTAAATTATGATCAGACTATTGTGTTTTTTCTTTCATAATTATTGTCTTCCTTACTGCCTAGTGGATATGCTTTTATTGATCATCATCATAATCTTTGGACCCTACTTGTTGTGGGAAAGAGATTAATTTGGAGCACTTTGATCCTCCAAAAAACAAAAACTAGTGCAAAAGCTTAGTATTTGACTTTATGCTCCTTAGTAGTATATAGTTAATGGGTTTGAGATATGGTTTGTTCTAGTTGGAGAATAGAAATCAACCCACAATTTTATTTATTTATTTATTTCCTTTTTAATTGACAGACAAGTATTAATCATAGGACATTACTTGAGACATAATAGTTAGCTTTATGTTACTTCACATCTTATACGACATATTATAATAAATAAGATTATCAATTAACATGACAAAATAAAATTAATAAAAATATATATATAAATTACAAGAGTTAGTAGGGAAAGTGTCATACTCTAATACTAAATAACAAAAGATCTAAGAATTAAGATATATTAAAATAAAGAATGCCACCCAAAAAAGGTCTTAGGCTCAATATCTATATATATATTTGACATATAGTAAAGTCAACTTCTACATATTGACATATTTCTTCATTTGAAATCTAATTAGTGTCTTAAAAAACCTATCATTTGCTATTTGAAATCTAATTAGTGTCTTAAAAAACCTATCATTTCCTATTTCTATGTATTTAACATAATAAAGGTAATTATTATTTAATTATGAACTGAACTCAACTGATTACAAAATATTTTTTTAAATGAAATTTGAGAGTTACTTTTAAAAATATATAAAAAATAATAATAAGAGAACCATTATTTTTGGTGGTCCACGTAGGCTACATATATTGTAATAGGAGCTCTCCACTTTTTCAAGAGAGGTCACTAACTGATAGAAGTGCATCAAAATTTGATGATAATTAAAGAGAAAATAAAAATAAATTATAAAAGACAGAAAGCACTATCTTTTCATGTTCCCGGCTAGAAGAATAGGCAATAATGGACATGTTAGCATATAATGCTTCGTTACATTCTTAATGTGTTTGATGAAAAGATAGAAAGAAAGAAAAAAAATGGGTTGGAGAGAAAAGGGTGGATTGCTTATTATCCTTAGTGTTGTGATTCTGTGGGTTACATCAGCTGAAGTTACCCAGGTAAGTTTTTCAGTCTTTCTCAATGAACAAGTTTTGTGGTGTTGGCTTTAGAACAGAGCTTTTGAAATGAAGATATAGATAGAGGGAGTTACAGAAGATGAAATTGGGTTCAAGAATTGTGATAAAATTTGGGAGGAATTTCATTGATGAAAATCTGATGATGCTGTTTATGATCTTTTTAAAAACTTGGTTATGATTTTGCAGTTAAAGATGAACTTTTTGAATGAGCTCTAGATTTAAGTTCTAGGTTGGTTATATTTAGTTCCGATTTTGTTGGATTGAAGGTGGTTGAACTATCTTGTATAGAATTTTTAGACTTATGTTTTCATGAAGGACTAAATTCAATCAATTTCTCCCTTCTTTTCTGGTTTTGACAGCGCGTTTTTGCCGACTACAAGCATCCATTTGTAATAGCATACGTTACAACTTCTCTCCTAGTAGTCTACCTCCCTATAGCATTCTTTAAGGACTGGTTATTGACTACTCTTAACCGTAATAACCGGAAATCGGATAAGTCCCCTATCGAGCTAACCTCTCCTAAACACAACAGTAGACCATCCGAAATGGAATTTCATCAAGGACCGAAAGATGAAGGCAAACCATTAGTAGTTTCTATAAACATCTCTAATGAAAATCTACTCAAAGAAGTCAAGAGTCTCTCCACGAAAGAAATTGCCGCTTATGGGTTTTGCATCGCCCCTCTCTGGTTCCTAACCGAGGTACCTAACTAACTAACTGGATGACTAACTTGCTAATGACAAGGAACTAACTTTGTTTTCATTTTTTGGCATTGTGTAGTATTTAACAGACGCTGCACTTGCGAGGACAAGTGTAGCTAGCACGACGTTATTGTCTTCAACTTCTGGGCTTTTTACGCTTCTAATTGGTGCTTTGTTGCGTCAAGACACGATAAATATGGTTAAGGTAACATCAGTTATTGTTAGTATGGCGGGTGTTGCTATGACAACTCTTGGAAAGACTTCCGCTCCGGATCAAGCGCAGATTCATATAGATGAGTAAGGGGACCGTCTTCAATTTTGATGAATTTTATCATGATGAATAGAATTCCAATAGAAGTCGAAAAGATGTATTGATCTTTCTTATGTGTAGAAATGGGAATCGTGCACTTATAGGAGATATATTTTCGATTCTCTCATCGATCACTTACGGCTTGTTTACAGGTACAAAAATCAGACACTATATACATCATGGCTTGATTGTGACATAGTATGTCTTATTTATGTTGTGAAAATGACAAATTGCAGTGCTTCTCAAGAAATTTGCTGGCGGGGGAGAAAGGGTTGATATGCAAAAGTTGTTCGGGTTTATCGGACTTTTCACGCTTATCGCTCTATGGTGGCTTGGTAAGACTTTAACTTCCTTAACTAGATTGAAATTTATGCTTTTAAACAATGTTCTAGTTTTAAGATCTTTCAACTTCGTACACATAATTTTGTTCTTATTTATATATCGAAACGGACACTTGTTTTCATTTTCAAACTATCAATCCTTACGTTTCTCCGAAGGCAAAACAGCTTTCACATGTCTAAGGAAGATTAAAAAATTAAAAATTAAAAATAAGAAAAACTTGTTCCTCAGTGTGGCCTCTTACTGCCATGGGCATTGAACCCAGATTCGCAAACCCCCACTCTGCTAAAGTCGAAGAAGTTATCCTCGTTAACGGATTCGTCGGAAGTGTTATTGCTGACTATTTCTGGTAATCCCCTAAACATCCTTTCATTTCTCCAATTTTCCCTTTATGTACATACTTCATCAGATCATTCCTTCCACCCAAATAGGGCATTAGCCGTTGTTTGGACATCCCCTCTAGTAGCCGCTCTCGGCGTCTCATTGACCATACCCATTGCCATGTTGGAAGACATGCTGATTCATGGCCGGCATTACTCAGCCATTTATGTTATTGGCTCGGCTCAGGTAAAGCGCAATGCTTAATTAGAAGAGGGATTCATCTTTTTCTCTACACTAAGCAGCATTAGTAACTATAGAAATCTTTTCATGTATGGTGTTTTTTGGGCCACGCTGCCAATATGCACCCGGTGTAGGAGATACATTTATCATCCCTGACTCGTTATCATTTGATATGAATCCATTTTCTTTTCTCCTACAGGTCTTCCTGGGATTTGTAATAGCTAATCTTTCAGATTGGTTCTCGGAGAAGTTGAGATCGAGGTTCTGGGATTCTTGTTCCTTTCTTGGATCATATTTTTACAACTATGATGATGGCGTATGTAATGCTGACTTCTAAACCTTTTTTCAGTTTTCCTATTCATTCTAGAATTTCTGGAGGATAAGAAAGAAAAATCTGATTGTAGGAATTAAAAAAAAAAAAAAGAAAGGAAAACAAAACAAAACAAAAATGTAGAAAATAATGATTATTTGGATAAGACTCTTGACCCTATGAATGAATGGTAGAGATCTCTCTCGAGTGATATTTTAATAATATTATTAAGAATTATACGAATATTAATCCAGAAAATTGTATCTACGATGAGAAGTGTTTTGGAGACGGAATTGGTATTGGAGTAAAACTGCTTGCTAGTGATTATAAGACTTGAAATTACAACTAAAGTTGATCTAAAAACTGAAATTAAGTGTTGTTGTTCTACCTATATGAAACAAAACATGCACTTGACTCGGGCTGTAAGCAAAATAGCTTAGGAATAGAAGCTTGATCGTGAACCTGTCATAACTTCTTTTCTAGTGATCCACATTGTCTCAAACTAATTCCCTCACGTTCGTTTTGATGAGTACTAACCAATGACGTTGGAGTCAACTCTTTTGAATTAGGAGTCAAAAAGCCACCTCAGATTCACTTACCAAACACCACTTGTGATAACATGGAGCTTGCATTATTTAGTGATAATGACTTCACATAGTATCATTAGGGAGAGAGAGGAATAATTGTGGGAACAAGTCACGTCACGTAAGCAAACTAAGTCGTTGGGTCACAGGTCAAATTTGGTCAATAGGAAGAAAATCTATTGCTAACTCGGAGTATCTGGGACCTCAGAAGTTTAACATGAAATATTTGGAATTGAGGAGTCGTGCTCAAACTCCAGTAATGAAAAATATGGTGAATTCAGGCTCGTCTCCTAGTTTGTTCTTTTCAAGTTCAGTTAGCTTGTTGATGCACCATAGGCTGAACTTGTATTACGATCTCGTATTTAAGAGAGAGTGCAATCCAAAAGACTTACTTAGTGAAAAGGATATGCATATTGCCAAAGACGGATAAAATTTGAACCGGTATTGGGGGTGCAGAGAGGGGAACCGTCGCCAAATGTTTATAGCATCTATCGTTTTAGGTAGTGATGACCAAATCAGATCCGATCTGACTGACTTGATCCGATAGTTTAAAAAGTATCTTCGGTCGGATCGAATCGATCAAATCAAGATTTAGGATGTCTGATCCGACTGGTTTTAGTTGTTTATTTTTAAAAAAGGGATTTATTATATTTAGATAAATAAATTTTAATTTAGTTAATTCTTTATTATGATATTTTATATTAATAATTAAATTTGTTTTCTTTTCAACTATTTCTATTTATTAATCATTAATTAATTTTTAAAAAAATAATTCTGAATTTTTAATCAATTATTTCTTAAAATATATTTTCATTTAAAGAAAATTAAATTCTCCATTAATTATATTTATTATATCATATTTGTTTCTCTCCCAATATTTAATACTACCCATCAATAAATTCAATAAGCTTTAAATTCAATCAAACTATTTAAATTCAATCCGATTATTTTAGATCCTTGGTTCGGATGGCATAGAAAATATAGTTGAATGGTATAGATCGGATCAAATCCAACCTAGTCTGAACGATGCTCAATCCTAATTTTAAAAATTCATTTCAATATTTTTCTATTATTTTCGAGTTTATGATACTTTTATAATAGGATATTTTCATTATTTTATTTTATTTTATTTAATATTGAATTTGTGTATCCAATTAAGGTTTTCTTTTGGATGTTGTAAATATATTTTTTTAGGATTTTGAACTCTCAACTTTCGAATTAATAAAATTTCTGTTTAAAAATTTTCATTTATTTTCATGTTTCTATTCTCCATCATTATCCATTTTTTCTTTACTTTCTTAAGCTAAGAAAATGAAGATATCCATGCGACAAATTGATGTGATAGCAGTTCGACATGAATTTCTTAAGACAGTAGTAAGTTTGAAAAGGGTGTGACATTTTTGTCCATATAATAACCACCCAATTATAACAAAATGCATTTATTCTGCTGAAAATTTTGGCTTATAAATTAGGAGTATCTTTATTAGAATAATATCGGTACCAATCGAGACTAATATTTTCAGTTCCATATCGATATATGGGACTATATATATTTAAATTGTGCTATATTATTGTTGATACATAGAATTTGGTAGGTCCTGAATCCAAACACGATTCATAATATGTTTATTAATTTAAGAAGTTTTTCTTATACACAAAATGCAAAGACATGCAGAAGTTGTGACTGGCACATTTTCTCCGGTGATTAAATTAGGTTTTTTTTTTCATTTGAATAGTGTTGATATCAAAAAAATTTGACAAAAAAATTACAAAATCAAAATTTAAATACACTTTGGAATTTAAATGAGCTTTTAGGAAATTTATTTTTGAAAAAATGTAATAAAGAATGCGGGCGTAGCAGAAAATTAAAATAATTTTTATATTATAAAGTAAAATAAATATATAATAAAAAAATTAATCTGACTTCTAAATGTGAAAAATGATTATAGATATTATAATTTATACTTTCTTTTCGACGTATCTACAAACAAACAAAAAATTAACTAATTGCTATTAATGTAAAATAAAAATAAACGATAACTGAATTAAAGTTTAAAAGATAAAACTAAATGACTGAGTAAATGACACTTGATAAAATAAATTAATTAAAAGTGATAAATCTATTGTGCGATAAGAAATTAAAGATATAGAAGAAGAATGAAAATTAAAGACATCTTGTCTGTAAATAATAGATCAAGATCTTCACTTAGGTAAGAACTTAGTGCACTGATAAAATTCCTAAGAACAAATCTAATAAATAAAAATATTTATTCTAGGAGAAATTGAAAAGATAAGATTTAGGATCGGACAAACTGATGATTTGTTTGCCAATGTGTTTTTGGTTGATTGATAGTGATCAAATGGATGCTTTGCTTTTCACCCATCCTACTATTTGTAGAAAAATTGTGGATGACATTCTCATAATAAAATTGAATTTGAAACCCACTCACCACATTTCATGTGCCACCTCCCACCTTTGTGGGCCCCGTCTATCTTTTTCGGAGGAAATTTTAACCTCTAATTTCCTCCTAACTTCTTCCCAACAAATTTTGTCGAAATCCTCCGATTTCTGATGTATTTCAATTGATCATCTCCAAATTTGTTGAGAGTGAAGTCGACGAATTCATTTTCTTCACTTTTAAAAAAAAAAATGGTTCAACTTTTTAACCAACAAATCAAACTTGGCCGAAATTCCTCTTCTTTTCTACAAGTTAGGCAAAAATGCTTCTTCTTGCTTTAAGTTTCGACCGAAGTTACTTTCTCTCTCTCCATGTTTCGGCCAATACGTATTTTAGCTAAATTTTGTTCCAATCAACCCTCATTTTTGGCCAATTAATGCTCATGGCCGAAAATGAGGATCATGAGAGGATTGTTTGCCACTTTTTGAGGAAAGTTATTTTTACTTCTTACCTTCCATGGGTTTGGCCGAATTTTGTTTATTCCAATGCCATTACGACTTATTTTCATGTTACTAGAAGAAACTACTTTCCTAATCATATGGGATTTTGTTTTGTTTCTTCCTCGGACAGTTGAGATCAATATTTGAGTGAGCAATCTACTATGGCTGGTTTTGTGGCCACCTCAACAATCCTTATTAACTTGCATCCTTTTGAGGTGAAATACCTCCTTGGGCGATTTTGATAAAGTCAAATATATTATGTTGGCTGAGCTTGACTATTACTTGACCGAAACTCATATTTAAACGGTAATTTAATTATTTGATTTAATAGTATCACTAACGAATTGTATTTATTTCAAATTTAGGAAATAATTACCTCTCACCACGTGTCCACAAAATTCTAACAGCAACAAATAGTAGCAGTTGAAATATTTAGACTTGGTAGAAATTTTGTAACCCTGGAATAGAATTAAGATTTTAGTATTTATACTACTTCGCTAGGGGACAAAACATGATTTACTTTACATGGGGCACTCTCTAGTTAGTGGTACAAATTGTCCTCCACAATGCTCCATCCATTTTTCCCTTTGCCTCTCGACACTGATAAATATTTGCACTCCATTAATGGTATCAGAGAGGGTCCTTATCTACTTATCCTTATCTCATCTTGATGTTACTTTTCCACGAAGTGTTGTTCTAAACACTCAGTTTGGTACTTCTTTCAGGTAGGATTTCTTGATATGGGCATACCTAATCTGAAAAACATAACTCATTCATAGTATATTAATTATAAATATAGCCAAAACTTTGGTTTGGGTTTAATATAAACTTATGTTAACCAGTTTATATTTACATGAATTTCCCCTTCTCATCATAAATCATCAATTGATATGTACTAAATAAAATTATAAAACTTTTCTTTAAGAGGTGATTTTGCTTCTCCCTTGTAATCCAACCTACTTCACTTTCTGTTACCCCATAAACTTCAAGCTAGCTTTACTAATATACTCAAACCTTTCCACATCAACTGAAAAATTCTCCTTCAAATTAATCCTAACATGTTTGAAAATAACTGACATAAGATTATCATATGGCAGTAGGGCCTTACGTTTTTCTACAACTTTTGACATATTAGATTTTTTATAACCATAAAAAGAATAACAGTTATATTACATATTATCCAAAGAATGAATTCTTCCAGTAATATTGGCCATTTGTCCCACTTCCCTCCACATTTTATCAAGTGGCCATTCTAGAGACATTCATCATAAAACGGGGCATGTTAATCTCATTCTCATATTATTGCATGCCACATGACACCTCCTCGTAAAAAGGCACTTATATAATCTCGAACAGAACACACTAGTAATTGCAAAATGATATAACTTATGGATCATACTAAACTTGGAAGTTATATGAGGGGCCGTAGTACTTAAAAAAATATTCGTGAATATAGATCTTAGAGCATCTATACAGGTATAATAAGCAGAATTGTTCCCTCCAGTTTCAAGAAGATGTCAAGTACTTGCCAACTCAAATTCAACAAATAAAATGTGTTTCCCCCTAACATATGGACTCAATCTATAAGCTAGAACCCTTTGAAGATACAGTGAAATTTGCATAGAAGTACTTTACAAGTTCAAGATAAATTTTGTATTTTTTTTTTTTTTTTGTATATCAACTTCTTTAACGGTATATTTTTCTTGTCAAAAAACTCAAAATCCAAAAGTCTGCCTTTAAGGGCATTTCTTGTCTCAATTGAAGTGAAATACCTCTTGTACGCGGTATATGTTTTGAATAGGGATCCGTCAAATGAGGCTGTAGGGATGTTTATATAAGCAACTTCATTTTTCCTCGTGCATGTGAAAAACGTTCCTGTAAATTTACCACTAAATGTTAACATTTCATGTTGGTCCTCTGGGCTTTGGATCTGGGCTTATCACACTATCTGAAGATTTGGGTTTTATGGGTGGGCTGGTTAGAGGCTTTTGCTTTTGGACTTTTTTTTTTTTTATAGACTTATCATCATTTCCTCTTTCACAACAAAGCTCTCTTTTGGCCAAAAAAAAAAACCATAAGGGAGGAAAAAATAAGAGGAAGGAAAGAGATCAAAGACTATCAGTAACACTTCAACGTTCCAATCAAAGTCACATTGTTCACATTTAATGCAACATCACATATTTAATATTGCGCTCACACTGTCAATTTCACTACCTAATTCAACATCACATATTTAACGGTGATTGAAATACCTTCGAAGAAGAGATCGATTTAAACTTACAATCTTACCCCAAAAAAGAAATCCTATACAAACATAATGTTTTTGTGTGAGATAGAACCCTAGAAATTGCAAATATTAAAAGAGATGGAAGAGAAGCTATAAGAGATAGAATTAACCATAATTGGTTTAAGTGATGGAAGAGGGATGAAAAAATAGCAATGGAAACGGGGTAATGAAATTGATCATATTTGCCCTAATTCATATAAGTGAACTAATACCCCAACTAAACGAATTTAAAACTAAAAACCTGTATTTGATACAAGTTTTTGTAATCATTATAAATAGAACCAAACATACCCTAATGATCGATGCAAATATGTGTATCGACTTGTTCAAGTATTGTGAACAATTGTAAACCAAAAGCTAAAAAAATAACAAAATGAAAATAAACCGACCATCTCTACATAAAATCATTGAGCAATGTCGTATAGTAGTACTTAGCAACAACTAGAATCTACTACATTATATGGTATAATAGTATTATTCGAAATAAGACTGCAATGATATATGTTTAAGCTATACGTATGTGTGTGATCATATGAAAAGAATCTAAATATAACATGCAATGTACGTAATGTAATTAATAATTGTAATTAACTAGTCTAATAATTGTTTGCTCGTCTGCTATTGTTTTTAGAGATTAGGGTAATCTTCGTATCTAAGTTAGAATGTGTCTTTTAGAGGATATGTCGGATTTACCTTATTTAAGGATGTAAGTTTTTTGCCTTAATAATATGGTCTTAATAAGAAAAAAAAAAAAAGCTCAACCAAATCAAAAGATTATTTTTACTAAACCAAGCTTGAACAATTAGGCCCACTTACAACTTCCAATCTTACCCATATGTAATATTTAAAACAACTTGTTAGAAGTGGAATAAAATGAATTTTCTCATTACCCATTAAGAATATATCTAAAAATAAAATATTAAAAATTTAATATATAAAAAAGATATAATAATTCTCTCATTATTAATTCATTTTTTTATATATCATAACTAAATTCAATATATGATTGAACTAATTAATATAATTATTCATCATCGTATAAAAAAAATTCACATATAAATTCATGATAATATTTTTATAAAAGAATATTAAAAATATATGTCATATTAAAAAAAATAAAATCTTAAAAATAAAATAAATCAAATTTTACATTATAAATTAATTTTGAAATAAAATCCATTCCGACATGTATCTTGAATATTGAGATGCACAAAGACAATTCTTTAAAGTGGTCATAGTAACTAATTACTCAATACAACCGTTTCAAAGTTATTTTTATTATCTGTAGATCCGTTTATCATCAACCACATGGTCCCAACTCCCAAATGAGTTTTGTTAAGTTAATAATGTGAATCTGATTAATTAATTAGAACTATAATTAACTAATTAATCTACTATATAACACTAATAATTAAGATTTAAGGATATGAAATCTTATGTTCTTTTCAAACACGCGCACAACTTCGATCGACTTCCGTTATTATTAATAACACCTAAAATTACAAAGAAGGAAGTCACCGACTTGATAATACACCCATTAGATGTTGACTATATATATGATCAGACTCTATTTTTGCCCGCGAGAAAAAGAAAATCATGTCTACCATCGGCAACTTACGTTGGTGCTATGTCACTGAAACAGGTCAAAAATTGATAACGAGAGAGAGTCAACTCAAGTTGATCAGATCTAGAGAACAATCGATGTCGATTGTGTTATTAGAAATGGGAAGGTGGAAGATGTTGTAATAATGTTTTTGATATTATGGGATGCATTCACATTCCAATCCGCCGCATGCAATGAGGTAAGCAAGGATGTGACATTTTGGCACTTTCTTAATTTATTTTCTCCTCAATTTCAAACAACCTAAGCTGATTCAGAAGGAGAGATGATTGATTTTGGACAAGGCTGTTGGTTCTTGATGGGGATATAACATTCGTCCTAACATTCGGTTCCAAGTGTACTTCCTTACATTAACACTTTCTAATTAGATCCTAATCGAGTTATTAAATTTTTTTTTTTTCTTCATTTTTAATATTGTGCTCGACACCCATTACCGAATAAATAGATATAATTTAATCTAGCTCTACCCCACCGCTAAATTACGTGGGGCAAGATTTTAAATATTTTAATAAACTAAAAAAAAAAAAAAAAAAGTGGGACCTAAAATTTGAGCAGCTATAAAAGAGAGCTAAGCTACCTAGTAAAAGCAAGCAATTCAGACATTCGGAACTCAAGTATTAAAGAGTACAAATTGAAACCTCAGATCATATCTCTCTATAACTATAACAAGCACTTGATATATCAAATCATCATGGCGTGGAAATATAATGCAGGATTGATTCTCGTCGTTGCCGTCGTGCTTATTTGGGGCACCTCTGCAGAAGTTACACAGGTTTCTTTATTTTGCATTTTTTTTTTTCGCATTTTCTATTGGATTGATCTAACCTAGTCTAATCTTTTTTTGGGTTCGTTTTTTTTTTTTTTTTTTTTTAAACAAATGCAGAGTATTTTCACGGATTACGAGCACCCATTTGTAATAACATATCTTGGAACATCTCTACTAGTGGGTTATCTTCCTATAGCATTCGTGAAAGAATGGCTGCTCAAATTTATGAGAAGCAGAGCGAAAGGTAGAAGTCTACAATCCTCCTCGGAACTTGATTCTTCTTCTACTTCTTCTACAAACGATGATGGAGTTGTTATTATAAGTAATATCAAAACCGAACAACAACGAGTGGGCCAACCATTGGCAATTGATTGTGTAATAGAATTTGCTTCTCAAGAAGGAGTAAAGGGTGGGATTGCTTGTCCATGTGAGGGTGCCGGTAATCAGGTACTAGTTGTGGTAGACAACAAAAGTGCAAGGAAATTTGGTACGAAGGAGGTCGCTTTGTTGGCCTTTTGCATTGGTCCCATCTGGTTTGCATCCGAGGTAAAATCCTATTTTCGTACGTTTTACATGATAATATATGGTTTGTAAGTATATGATATTATATAGTTACCTATCATACTAAATCTTATCTCAATTATAAATATTTCTCTTATGATGATTTAATATATAAAAATAATATATGAAATTTAATACGATAAAAATATCTCATTTATTGACAATGTGGTGTTAGGAGAGGATGCATATAAGTTTGTCTCAGAATTTTGTTTCTCAAAATAGAGGGTTGTTTGTTGCAGTATCTAACATATGCGGCTCTAGCTCGGACAAGTGTAGCAAGTACCACAATCTTGTTCTCAACTTCAGGCCTTTTCACACTTCTAATTGATGCATGCTTGGAGAAAGAATCCATCAACATTGTCAATATCATTTCAGTCATAGTTAGCATGGCAGGCGTCGCCATGACTACACTAGGCAAGACTTGGGCATCAAACTCATCTAAATCAACCATTTCTTCGTAACCACTCTAAACCCTTTCCTTCACTTTTTCCGACTGGGTTGGACTTAAAATGTAACATGACTTCTGACCCTAATTTTTATGTGTCAATTTGAACAGGAATGGAGAGCATTCCATACTTGGAGATGTCTGTGCTTTGCTCTCAGCTATGACAGATGGACTATTTTATGGTATAAAAAATTACTAATCTTTATATTATGATAAACGAGAAATTCTTATCTGAATATGCTCTACCGACTCCATTACAATTACAAACGTGACAACAATGTAATTTGTGCAGTGCTACTTAAGAAGTATGCTGGAGAAGAAGGAGAAAGAGTGGACGTGCATAAATTTTTTGGCTATGTGGGTCTGTTCACACTTACCTGTCTTTGGTGGCTAGGTATAAAAAAAAAAAAACACATTGATATCTATTATCATTTTATGCATTCTTTTTAGATTTTTTTCGTCACTGGCTCTAATTAGCATTTATTTTATTTGCAGTTTGGCCCCTGACCGCAGTTGGAATAGAACCCAAATTTGCAATTCCTCAATCTGCAAAAGTGACTGAACTTGTTCTTGCCAATTGCTTTGTTGCCAATTTCATCTCTGATTATTTTTGGTACGCTCTAAAAAAAAAAAATATATATATATTCAGTTCTTTGTAAGTTAAACGAAACATCGCCGAATCTAATTAAAGTAGACTTAATTATACATAAACAGGGCAATGGGTGTGATTTGGACAAGTCCACTTGTGGCTGCGTTGGGTGCATCACTAACAATACCACTAGCCATGATAGGGGATATGCTGCTTCATGACCAACACTATTCTCTACTTTACATTCTTGGATCGGTTCAGGTTAGTAAATATAGTAAAAGGAAAAAGAAAATGAAATTAAAAAAATAATTTTCGTCGAATTTTAGGACTTAATTTGAATGAAATATCATTTTGATTTGATGTAGTATATGCATTTTTTGTACTTGCAGGTATTCCTGGGATTTGTAATAGCTAACCTCTCAGATTGGCTCTCACCCAAGTTGAGATGTAATTGGTTTAGTTCAAAAAAGTGATTTTTTTTTTTTTTGAATATTATTAATATTCTTGTAGGAATTATTATTATTATTATTATTATTTATGAAAGACGGGATATCTAGATCAGAAATTAGAATGAGAAAATTTTATATAACCTAATTTATCTAACAAATCGGACTATATATTAACTCGAGATGCATCCTTTTTTGGGGACTTGAAAAAAATAAAATAAAAGACTTGCTGATAATAGAATGCATTTTTTGATGGTAGGTTTTTGGATAAGAAATAATAAATAAATAAATAAAATATGGTTTAAAGGTTAAAAATCTCTTGTACTTTTTTTTGTAAGGTGGATTAAAAAAAAAGGGTCCTACATTTTGTGAGGGGTTAAAATAGAAAATATTATATATTTGATAATATGACTAAAAATCTCTATATTTTATAAAACGTTGTAAAAAGACCCCCAGTAATTTTGTTCCACTTATGACATATCCCTATTTTCATGGCCATATATTTTTCTTGATCCATCGCCGGCCAATCAAATGAAGGGTACAACAAGAATCGATCAGTTAATGAAACCCAACAGGTCTCAGTTTCTGATTGTATTAGAGGTTGAAAGAAGCTTGCACCAAATTTGATTGTCTTTAACATCTGTGATCTACTGTGGGCCATAATATCCTTCTGCATGGCCCATGAGGCTGCTTGACCCTCTTCTTAGCCCACAAAGTCTTTCTCCATAGCCCATGTACATTATAATTTGCTATTTATAGATTGCATTCTTTTTCCCCTTTTTTCTTAGGACTAAACTGACTGATATTAATTTTGAAAGCTTGATTGTGGGCCCCTCAACGTATCTTGCTACGAGTTTGATTACTCTTGTGTCCTTTTCTCGGCTTTTTTTTTTTTCCCCGCAACTGGAAGAGTAGCTGGCCTGCTTTGTACTTATCCATAGCAAGTAGCTATTTCTTGCGGTACAAGTAACTTTGAGACAGCAACATGTACAATACTACTACTTCTGTTTCCTTGTACGTATGACCATATCAAAGTGGAGTCTCTCTGTTTGGATTGAAGGAAAGTTAAAAAGAAACCCAGTTAACGTTGCTTAAAACAAGAAAACTTATCTGGTTCTGTCTTTGAAGCGGCCAAGAAGTGGAGTGAAAGAGTTGGCTCTAATAACATCACACTCAAGATTAACATACTAATTATCTTAGTACATATAGATACATTATAAGATCAAAATATCTAACAACAAAACTTACCAATAGATAGTTCAATAATCTTCTATCTAGTTTTCCACACCCATCCTTCTACATATAATAATACAGTTTCTAATCCCGAACCGATGATCGAAACTAATAATTTACATTTATCATAACAATGGCCACCATTATTTTCTGGGGCTCTCAAGAATTGATTTTACTTTTAATCAGAGGTAGCAACTGTACATAGAAGAAACCTTAAATTAATTAATTAATTGATTAAATAATTAAATTACTAGAGCCAAAACCTTCTGCATTAAACATACTCTTAATTTCCTCTCAAATCAAGCCTGTGAATGAAGAAGTCAACATGTAGGGAATGTTCGCAAGAGGTCCTCTTTGGCAAGTGAGCTCATGAATATCCTTAACGATATCGAAAACGGCTTCTGGTTGAGCCAGTTTAAGTGCCTTTCTTGACATTTTCCTCAGTTCATACTTTTTCGTGCTAAACCATTCCGCAACCAGTCTTGCCGTCTCTTTCGGACTTCTCGTAAAAACCCCTGCCCCGTTGTCAACAACATATGGAACGTTCCCCTTCTCCTGGTTTTTCACCAAAAAAAGAACCAAAAAAAAAAAATATATTGTTTTAATAGGAGTAACCTTATTGGAATAGTGGTTAAAGATAAAAATAGATTGACAAAGATTACTTGTCCAGGAATGTAGTCATTGAGGATGATCGGAAGGCCCCGAATCAATGCTTCTGCAATCGTACCAGGTCCCGCCTAGAGAGGGTAGAGATTGAACGACACATCAATTTTTGATTCACAAAGACAGAATATATAAGGTGATCATAATTAACAGGAGGGATTAATTAAGCTTACTTTAGTAATTATACAGTCGCAAGCTCCCATCCATTTCTCCATTTGTTTTTCGAATCCTCGAACCTTAACAGGGACATTCCAATCCTCATCTTGTAGAGTAGCAGCTAGGGTCTTATTACGACCGCATATAACGACCAATTGCCCGAGTATTGTTCCAGTTTCTTTATCTATTAGTGATTCTGCAAGAGCCCTTGCAGTTTGCTCGACGGGACCCATTCCTTCACCACCTCCCATGAGTAGCACGGCTGGCAAGTCCGGATCCATCTCAAGCTCTTCTCTTAATTGATCCTACAGAAAGGGAAACCAAAGCAAATGCCATTTAGAATAAAGTACAGTTTATATTTAAAGGTTTGCAGAATCTTATCTAGATTTCAGTTTAACCGGATCACTTTCAACTACTTATCCAAATGTAATCTGGATAGAAACACCAAAGCAAACATTAAAAAAAATAATAATAAAAGAAGACCACTTACTTTGGAAAGAACGGCACGTGCAAATGAAGGTCGGATGGGCAAACCAAAAACACGGATTTGAGAGTCTTCAAGGCCATCAAGGGCAGCCCGCTTGGCTACCTCTTGAGATGGGCAGTAGCATCTATTGACTCCTGGGTGAAACCTGTATACATTGGTCTCAAAGTTATAATGCATAGAGAGATTCAAACCCAAAAAGCTCAATGTATGTTGAAGATGGACAAAATATGATGTACGGACCAAGTTGGATGGCAGGAATTAAGGTCGGTAATGACAGTTACAAAGATCACTTTCTTTTGAAGACCTTGCCATTTGAGAACCCATAGAGGAATGTGTTGCATTAGAGGATGCACGCTTATGATAATATCTGGTTTGTATTCCATTAAGCCGGCTTCTACTTCCCTACAAGCACATGATTTTTCAGTATAAAGGTTAATTCTATTAACCTATTGAAGTATGAATAGATTGTATGCAAGGTTGGCAACCATTTTCATAGTTCTTTAACTTTAGCAAGTAGAAAATCACAAAGAAGAGGTAGAAGAGAAAAGAGGATTATCATGTACTTGGCATAGTAGGCGGCTATGGCGGCAAGATAGAGGCCATGGATCCATCTCGGAGAGGTGCTATGAAATGCAACCTTCCATAACTGTGCATGCTTCAACATGAACTTGTATTGTCTCTCCATATCATTCAATGGCCACCCCGTGTACTCTTTCCATACATCCTTCACATATATCTACAAAATCAAAACTCCAAAATTACCCTCGTAGAAAATATCCTTAACAAGCATATATCAATATCCTACACACACACAAAAAATAAAAATAAAAAACACATGAACTACCTCATAAAACAGAGCAAACTAAATTCACAAGCAAAAACCCAAGTAAAAATAAAAAAAGATGGGGCCAAGCAAATCATACATACCCTATATTCATCACCATATTGGATTTGAAAAGCCTCACGAATGGCCTCAGCAGAAGCTCTATGGCCACCACCTGTATCGCTCATGAGGATCAAGACATTCTTGGTCCTTTCAGCTCCAATCTGAGCCAACTCCATAGTCTCATCTTCATCACTATTATTGTAAGTAGTACCATCCAAATATTCATTTCTACACCTCTTGTGACTATTACTCCCATAATAATACCCTCCAACTCTCTGAAACACCTTCTCTGTAATTGACCTTCTAGGAGCAGCCACAGACATCACCATTTTTTCTTTCCGACCAAAAAATAAGGAAAAAGTACCCTGATGGGTTTCACCTTTCTGGACCACTTTCCGGCAACGGAAATGTGGGTTTCCGGCAAGAAGAGAGAGATAAGTTTATGAAGGAGTGGTTCTGTTTTAGGGTTAGTTTTGGTGGGGGGGATTTAAAAAGGAGAGGATTTGTAGTTGATTAAGGGGAACGGTGGAGGTTTGAATTGGTTGAAACGGAGGGGGGTGGCTTTGTATAATGTTGTCTGCTACTCTGCTAGAATTATGCCTTGGAATTTTGGTGGCATATAATTTTTGCTGCCTCTTTAGATCCGCATTTTATTTTGGAATGTTCCATGTCCTAGATTCGAATCTTCATGTTATTTTAATGTTCCTATACTTTCTTTTTTTTACCATTGACTTTTTCTGATTATTGGGTTTTTTTTTTTATATTTTTTTTGGTGCCTTTTGGCTTATGTGTTTTTTGTTTATGTTGGGAACCTCCAAAAATTATTTTTAGTTAAATGCTTAAATGAACATTTTGCCCTCAAGGTGGGGTCTTTCCTTATTCTTCTTCCAATAATTAGTGGGATGAAAAATTATGATTTACGCCCATAGGTTTGTAAATTTTAGTATTTACACCCAAATATTTTTAAGACATTGTTATTTCTATATCTATATAAATAATTTTACTTGGGTTTTACATTTCCTTTTTCATTTCACTTCACTCCAATACCTAACGTCACTTGCACCAATTCGGATTCAAAGATGGAGAGAGTCTGGGACAGAAGTAGGACGAGAGTGATAGTCCCGTAAATGATAGTAGAATGTGTAAAAAATTAAAAAATAAAAAAGGAATGAAAATTACATATAATTAGATTATAGATTATAGATTAGGACAACTACATTATTGTAGGGAGCTACACTTATAAGATGAAGTCACTGATAATTGAGTTTTATGAGACATGAACTTCAAGTCTCGTGTACATTAACCCGAGATCATACTTAAAACAAAAGTATTTTTTAAATGCTTAAACAAATTATATAAATATTATTAAAATTATCGCCTCAAAGATGATGACCGATTAAATTTAAACCGGTCAAAAAAAAAATATATTTATCAATTACGAAAAAGGTGTTTAAAAAGTGAGTAAGAAATTTGAAAGCCACTAATCGAATCTTTAAATGTCGGTAATGAAGAAATGAGTAAGAAATTTAAGAAATTTAATCATAAAAAAGAGAGTTAGGAATATCTAGATTAATGGGTGCTGCTTTAGAAATTGGAGGTACAGAATAAGAATATGGTTCGAAGATAATATGGTATGATTAATTAGTTTAGAGTTATAATTTTCACGAACATATGATACAGCAATGAAAAAGATGGAAGGAAAATTGAGAAAAAGCATAATGACAGTCTGACAGATCACAAATTTGGTCAATGTAATCATGAAATGGAATCTAATGCCAACTTTCTATCTTATCAAAAAAACAATACAGGTGGAGGAAATGATTGTGAAACTTTGAAGTGAAACCATTACCCAATCTTGCCAACAAGAATGATTCCTTCAGAAAGCATTGGCTGTAACTTTACTTAACCCTCCCTTATCTTCTCACTTATGAGTAAATTATATATATATATATATATATAATATGCATTAATATACTGTATAAGCAAGATATATAATACATTAAAACTTCGATAAATTTATATTCAATAAATAATAAACTTATTTAAATTTTTTTTTTTTACAGGTTCTAATTCGAAAAAAAAGTATTAAATAATATTTTATAAATAACATATAATATATAAATTAATAATTTAATAAACATAATATTTATTTTGATTATTTATTTTTGAAATTGACATCAATTTAAAATTCGTCTCTAATTTTTTTTAATATGATCAGAAATTTTAATATAATTATCAATATAGAAATTGTATGTTTCTTCTCCGGACACC
Source organism: Coriaria nepalensis (assembly GCA_027186245.1). NCBI lineage: Eukaryota > Viridiplantae > Streptophyta > Magnoliopsida > Cucurbitales > Coriariaceae > Coriaria > Coriaria nepalensis. The sequence goes on along the minus strand of CP114484.1, from coordinate 3,050,343 downwards.
AAAATCAATACATTTGGATATTTCCGATAGGCTCAATTTAATAAGACAAAATTTTGATAATAAATGTAAAAAAAATCAACCTATTACAATGACTATAATAATTTACATTACTAAAATTAAAATATAATAATTTTTCATTCTAAACTAACAAATTAAAACTCGAAAATATTTTTTAAAAATTATTAATTTATATATAAATTGTTAAATTATTATTTAATATTTAATATTCTATTAAATTAATAAAAAAATTATTCTAAAATTATTAATTTATACCTATCTTCCTATTTTTTTCATTCTTGATTCGCCCAAACCACAAGTAATCTTAGTGATAAGTAGGACAGGTTATATAGCCAATAGAATGTATTCCAAATCAAGAAATTATTACAAAGATGAGGTGGGGATACAAATATGAGACTGTATATGAATGCAACATCCTTTTTTGTTTGCATATTACTTGTACATGTGTGGATGACACGAATTGAAAGTGATCTTCAAAGCTTGGAAATCCATGTCTTTTTTTTTCTTTTTCTTTTTTTTCTCTTTCTCCCAAGTTTAATTTCTGTTTGTAGAACATAATTTCTTAGTTTGTTTATTGAAAAATCATTTGGAGAAGTTATTGAGAGAATTGATCGTTAAACTGTCTTTACAGTAAACGAATTCAACCAAACTGTATATATCATATATCATATCAATTGATCGATCTCTCAATGCGTATGGACCTTAAAAGCTCTTCTATATCTTGGTGTTGATAGAAACTGTTATACAGCATTTCAAGCTTATCTAACAATGGTTGGTGACTTTCGCCGGTCGAGAATAAATAATGCAACTTTTATTAACTGAAAAACCCCAGCAGAGACCAGAACAGTGATGATCTCTGTCTTTGCATATTATTAGTTCTCTTATATCCAGCCTAGATTCTGTGAACTAATAACTATTACTTGTTTACACAAACAGTGTCTATATAACTATCCCAATCCCAACAACAATTGCAAGTTTCAACAGACAAGCCATTAAAGCATAGTTCACAGAAGAAGACTTCAACCATAATTTGAAATAGATATTCAAATCTGTAACGAACTATGTCCAAAATATAAAAATAAAAAACTATGTCAAATTCAAATGATCAGAAAATGTTGTCAAGGGATGATTAGGAAAGTGATCATTAGAAAATAGCCTCACATCTCTACGGCCGTACATGATTGGATATCAGCTTTACCTCGTAATTAAGAGTGCTTGGGAGTTACCTCTTCCTTGTTATAGATATAGCAGATGGAGAAGCAATGGAGGCAAGCCCATCTTTTAAAGCCGTACATGATACCATGTCTTGATGCGGGAAACTAAATAGAGTTGGCTAAGGCGAAATAAGCAGAAATGGGTGTAAGGTGAAAGAAGCAGAATGACCGATGCAAAATCCGGTCCTGTTGCGGTTTCTCTTGATGGAAAACATCACTGAGATGGTGTCTTTTGAGCTTTGCTTTTCGGAATGAACAGCTTCCACAACCATACAGTCCACTATATCCATGTATTTATGAAAAAAATTAAAAATAACCGTTAAATATGTCATGTCTTGGAGCTTATACATAACTCATTTTAAAATGAGTAACCAATTGTAGCAATATTTATCTGTCTAGTAACCAACTGTCTATCAGAGCTCCCATCATCCCTACCACAATCTCTCTTTACCTATGCTTCTCTTCCCTGTGCCGCCCCCCTTTTGTTTTTGAGAGACAACTAATTCATCATTTTCAACCTCTAGATAAAACAATTGAATATTACTCTACTAATATCTCCAATCGAGAGCAATGCATAGGATGAAAAGACAACCACAAGTACCGTAAAAGACGACCAAAGACACTTTAGGTATGTCCGAGTAGAAATGAGCAAATGTGAAGTGAAACGGACTCGTCATCACCATCTTTTTCATATTCTTCCAACCATATATGGGCCGGCCTTATCCACTTGTTTGGGGCCGGCCTGATCTAAGTTACACCATTGGACTCACTAGGAAAAGTAAAAAAGGTAAGAGGGCTAAATGAATACAAAACCGACAATGTGACCACAGTGGGAGTCGAACCCACGACCTTTTGATCCGAAGTCAAACGCGCTAATCCACTGCGCTATGCGGCCATTTGGTTAACGAGCTAATCAAATTGTAGTAATTTAAAAGACACTAAAAGAAAACAGTATGACCCAAAGCCAGACTTCATCTTCTGTCATAACAATAATTATACTAGCTAGGTTAACTAATGTAAGAGCAATGGAAACTTGTAATGAAGGAGAGCTTAGCAGGGATAACACATACGCTTCTACATAAATCAAGTATTATTCGTTTCCAACACCACAACTACATACTGCCCCCATTGGCCGACCTGAAAAGTAGTAGTAATAATAATAATATATCTATATATATATTCTACTTCCCACTCACCCTCTCATAAATTATTACACGCCCATTTATACACTGAAAAGCAAAAGGGTGCAACAGAGAGCGAAAGATAATAGTAGATCTTCATCTTAAACCCAAAAATGAAGTAATTCACTATGTCGTCGTACCTTGTCTCTAAAACTTGAGATCCTAGGCCGGTAAATAACATGCTTTCTATTCTTGCTTCGTCTGATCGGAGGAGCTGGCTGGGATTGAACAAACTGGACATTGTGGCTCGAGCCTATGAGCATGGACCGTCCGCTGTTCTAAACAGCCTGCATGATAAACATGTCCACATGCTAAAACTGCCACATTGGACAGTTGTCCGATCGTATCGCCAAAATAATAATGTACTTGTAACAACAACTTCTGACAAATCCCGCATTCCATCTTCGCCATGTCAGCTGACAAAGACTCCGTTATCGATGAGTTGCTAATTATCTCCGGCTCACCGTGTGGATCTTCCGTGATGCCTAGGAAAATGGAATAGAAAACTAAAAGTTTAAAGCGCAATTTGCCCAAGTGTTCTTAGAAAAACATTTCATTTAATTTCTTAGAATTGAAATGACTAAGCTATACATCAACTTAAATCTAATCTCATACTATAAATAATGTTTCAGAAATCCAATTCTGAAAGCACTAACGCAGATTGACCTTAAAATCTCGAACAAAATACAACCTCGTCCCCTCACTTTTCTCCCTCTTAAAAGATCAAAAATCAAGAACTTTTTATGCAAAAGGAGAAGGGGGTACCTGGATGGTAAGCACGAGAGTCCGAGTTGTAAAGAGAAGCCAACTTGAAGGAGAGTCTGGGATCATCACGTAGGACTCCTTTCACGCAAGCAGTTGATGGATTCGTAGCACGACTTGTTGAACCGCTACGACGGGAATATTGATGACCGTAGTGATAAGTATGAGAACGTTTCAAGTATATGGACCGGCCCAGATTTGGATTCTGATGCTCCGTAGCAGAGTGGGCTTTTCTTAGCTTCATTGAACTATCTGTTATGTCCAAGAGAGAAGATGATACGGGCTTTATGTGAGTTGAATCGACTGAATGCATTGGTTTCTGTGAAGAATGGAAAGCATATGAGGATAAAAGCATTGCTATTCAAATTAATAATGGACCAATCAAATGTGGAGAAGCATATAGTTCAAATGCAAATGGAAATCAGAGAGTTGACCTTTTCAGACATTTTGGAAGAGCATGGCACAGGACCTGCAAGATTCAAACTTAATATGAAACTCCCATTCTTAAACGAACTATGAAGATATAGATCCTGGAATTATAAAGACAAGACAAGACAAGCTAGACAAGCATGTCGATATTGTCAGCAATGGAAGTAGTAAAAATGCATTCTAGTTTTTCTATAGGTTAACTTTAGATATACCTTAAATTTCACAAAAGGTAAAAAGCAAGGAATTATTTGTATCCAAATTCTCAAGGCATAATCATAACAGCACCAATTCACATGGGAAGAAAAAAGGTAATGCTAAAAACAGTATAGTTAAGGTTTCAGTTGAACCGGGGGAAAAAAAAACTATCGAATATTATAGAACACGATGATTTGTATGATTTTTTTTTTTTATGTCTAAGAAAATTATGTGTGATACTGTACATAAGCATGGCATGTTCCCTGATAACTTCCAAAAAATGGTATGTTCCCTGATATTCAAAAGCCTCCTTCCCCTTTAATCTTTACTGTCAAGAAGGACAGTTTTTTGCCTTCAACCCTACATTTTGGTTCTTGGAAGCTTCCCCCACACAGAAACGAGCCGCTCTCTCGCCAGCTTGTTTCTATTATTAGTTACAGAACCTCCAAGTTGTTTGGAACACCATTCCGCGTTTTGAACACCACTTTGGGTCTTAAATTCCTCTTTACACCCACAAAAAAAAGGAAGTAACTAGACAAACAAATAAATAGATTCGTCTAAAAAAACATTGATCCAAAAGAAAGTCCAATTTATCTTGCAATCTAACTAAGATAGTTAATCTTTTCTAGTATAAGCATTCAACCTGTTCGTGCGGTTGTCCAGCCAGGCTAATTGATCTCCTTTAGAAAAATAATAATAATAAATGGATTATTTAATCAAAATTAAAACGCCCAATCTGATCCCTCAACCCTAATTTGGTGGAATTAATTTATTAAAAAAAAAAAAAACAAGCAGTGACATTTCAAGAACAATATTTTAAATTTAGTACCCATTTTCCAATTAGTAACTTCGTTTCAAACCAACTTGATCCAGAAATAGTTTCATAATTTAGAGAGAGAGAGAGATAGAAAAATCTCCATAGCCATAGCCAAAAAAAAAAAAAGAAGATATAGAAAATAGAAACGGAAGGAGGAAAATGCAGGCAATTTTCTGTAACACAGGTAAATAAAAACGAATTCAATTCATCTCAAAATTTTCCACTACATTTTCCGGGAAACCAAACAGGGGGGGCGAGAAAATAGATGAAATCGAAGAGAGAGTGGAAAAAACAAAAACAAGAGGTACCGGAATGTGACGCAGGAGGGTGGCTATGGCTGTGATGAGATCGTCGATTACTCCTCCCCATCTTTTGATCAGAAATAAAATAAAAATAAAAATAAAATGAGATAGAGAAGATTAAAAATTGATGGGAGCAAAAAAGAGAGCGCTTCTTCTCTCTCTGTGACTCTCTCGTTCTGATTCTATTACAGAGAGGAGAACGTGCTCTCTTTATGTTACGACACTTGTCATGATATTTGCTCGTGAACAAGTACTGGAGATGATTATGGGAGTTATTGACTTGCTAGTTAGTAGTTAGCACTGCATATATACATGCGAATTTTCTCTCTCTTTCTTTCTTGGTCCATAAAGGAAAGTAAAGGTCCAGTACTCTGAATTATATCTTATTGGGCCTGGTCCTGGGCCTGGTCCTGGGCCTAAGTAAAACGATTGGGAAACCCCATTAGGCACCCACCCATAAATTCTAAAATAGAAATGACCAATAAATTCTAAAATATCATCAACATAACTTTTTGTTATTTTTTTTTAAACTTCATAATTGCGTTTCCTTACTTTAAATAATTTTTTATCTAAAAAATAATAGTACCCAAAATTTAAAATTTCACTTTACCTAAATAAAAAATTAAATTTAATAATTTTCCCTTTTCTAATAGCCAATTATCACCAACCAGTTCGTAACTTTATTTGTTTTCGAATTTTGAAAATTTGAGACAAAATATTAATTAATATATATATCTTTTAAAAAATATTCGTTATTATTTTATATTTTTAATTTTTATGTGTGAAGTTCTTTAGTTATTTAAATAAGGATTAATTTATTTTTTTAACGATTATCTGATTTTTTATAAGTTATTCAAATTAAATTAATATAATTATTTATGAAGAATCAAATTAGATCGATTTAATTCTTCTTCATAAAAAATTATATTCCTCTTAAATTGGAAAAAACAAAATCAACTCATATCAAACTTTTAATAAAAGTTTAGTTTAAAATCAGATGTATTTTTTTCTCTTTCCAATTCAATTAGATCCGGTGTTGTGAATCAATATGTAAATGAAATGTTTAAAATTATATCTTTCCAAATTAAACTAATTTATATCATAAGTTTAAAATCGATTTTAGATCTAGACTAGATAAAGAAAATATCTATTACATGGTTCTTACTGTTTAGAACTCTAGATCTCATGTGCATTATTTTCAGGTGTTGTGATGTGTACTTGTCTTTTGCTAATCACAAGTACGGTGACAAAAAGCGCCAGTTATTAAGATTTATGGAACATGGTTCTTTATGCGTTGTCACTTTGTCCCATGCGTTGAATACACGTCGTGTGTACACATCGTATGTGCTGTCAACCAACTTCTTGATGGCATATAAACTTTTTCCCTAAATAGATTATTATTATTATTATTATTATTATTATTTCTTTTTCACAAGGCCGAGTTGATCTAATCACGAAAATACGAGGTAGACGTTAGGGAGCTTGAATAGGAAAACTGAATTCAATATCCATTACTTTTTGTGATGTTTGAATTTTAATACCTTATCCATTCTCTTATAAGGGACGTGATCTGTATCATTTCTTAATCTCCAAATTTGAACTTCTGTTCAAGTGTTTCATCGATACGAAAAGAGGAAAATCTGATATGTTAAAGAGGTACCTTGTAAATTACATATATATTATGAAGGAAATAACAAACAATCTAGAATTGAATAAATAATAGAGGAAAACTTGATCTTGTAGCTACTATACGAAGAGATCATATCTTAACATATGCAAATCGTTCAACGAGACTTACACTATAATCTTTCAGATTAATCATCAACACACTAGGACGTGTGTGAGCATGTAGAGATGACTAAGTTTTCTTTTCCTTTATATTGTGAAAAAACCTCTTCAAAAAGCTCTTTCATATATATATATATATATAAAGACCGCTCTAACACCAATTGTTGAAAAATGAGTTTAAAAACTTTTAGCAATCCTATAAATATATATAAATGAATTTAGAATTTTCTGATATTTATACATATTATTTAATAATAATACATTCAAAACAATTATAGAGAAAATAATCACTTTCATTAATTTCACAAAACAATAATCATCACATGCTTTTAGGACACCATGCCTAATATATTGTTCTTCATTTTTGGTTGATCCATCAGAAACTTGATTCGCCATAGGATTGTTCTTAAATCATTTCGAATTCGATCAATTCTTTAGATGACCCGGCAAATATATATGCAATTAGTAGCATTTATTGGCAAAATGCTCTATATTTCTGCAACAAGTACATTGCCATAGCAACACTCAAGGTTGATTATGTGATGTTGTGTGTTGCACTGAGGTGTCTTTATTTCTCTTCTTGACATACTGAAGAATAGGCTTGGCAAATAGAGGGAAATGGATTCATCAAGAGCATTTATCCATGAATAACACTCTAAGATTCATTCAAGCCCATCAAAAAATGCATAAGTTTTTGTCTATTCCAATATGTTGCACATGAACAATAAAGACTATCAGTATAAGAAGATAATTCATCCTATAGACTTTTTAACTTGGTGTAATAGGCAGAAACATAGAGTTGTTCATGTCGATGATAAGAGATTTCTCATTGAATTTCAAAGATGCGTGATGCATTGCTTTACGAGAAACGTTCACGAAGATTTTCCCAAACTTCATGAGCGGTACTATAGTAAATTACACTAACTAAAATTTTGGGTCCAAAGTATTGATGATCCATGAATGGATCATGTCATTGCAAAGTGACCTTGTTGCGAAATTTTTAGGATCAACTTGATGAGAAAGCATTTTGACAAACCCATTAACAAAGTGTAACTTATTCTTAGCATTAAAGGACATGGTCATAGCCCTATGCCAAGGAGAGTTATCTCCATTTAGAGGCTTGGAAACTAAAACCAAACCAGGATGATTCGAATGGTGGACGAAGTACAAATTGGAGATATCAAACATGCGGGACTCTAAAAAGTGGTCGAAAAATCCATCTTCAAGAAATCTGATTGAGTTTTATCGTCAGCCATGGTGGTCGGACGATGGAGACTTGCTACAACTTGCTACACGAGAAATAGGGTGTGGCGGCAACTATCGAGGCAATATTTTAAATTGCTCTGATATCGAGGAAAATTTGATATGCCAAAAATGTACCTTTATTCATATGTTGTAAGTTATATAAATACTATGAAGGAAATAACAAACAACCTAGAATCGAGCAAACAATAAAGGAATACTATAATCTAGGAATATAAAAGGAAATAAAGATGTTTTGCTTCATATACAAAATATTAGTCAACTTTCAAACATAATTTTATTTTATTTTATTTATATTAAATATATATTTTTGAAACTGGTAATTAAACAAAATCTTAGGGAATATTTGATTAAATTCCTTAGTAGGAATCAAAAAGAGAATGAGAATGAAAATGGAATGAGAATAATTATTTTATAGTATTTGTTTTGCTACACATGAAATGAGTATGAATGAGAATTAAAATAATGATTCTTTTTGTCCGCTTGAAAATAGAGCTTTAAAAATTATCTAAGTGACATAGTAAAATTTTTAAAATACGAATAAAAAAATATCATATAATGAATGTTTACTTTGATTTCTACAAAAGACAATAATTTAAGTATGAATGAAAATGATGATGTCCTTGGAAACAAAATTTGAATACCGATATTCAAATCCGGTTTTTTTGTTAGACTTTTGTCTTGTGTCTCACACAACGTTTTCTATTTTAATTGTCATTTTATGTTTGGTTCAGATATATTATAATGTATTTTTTAATTATATTCTTGTTTGGAAAACTTGCTCTTGGAACATGTTTTTCCTTATAGAATTACAAAATACTCATGGGAAAAACATACTATCGAAGTTTCTTGCCGTCAGAAAGTGTTTATGAAGTGAAGCCCTAAAACGCCAACCACAGATCTATGGCGCTTTGATCTGCAGATTATGTGATAAATTGATGAGTTTAATAGTTTCTTTCCCTAAAATGCCTTGCAGAGGAAGACATAACTCTTCACATATAAACCAATTAGAGTTCTTATTCCTAAGCGATGTGGGACAAATTCTAACATTTCCCCTCACTTGTGGGCTGATCATTTCAAAGGCCCAACATGTGACACAACGGGTGAAAGACACTTGCTAATGGAGTGTGAATACATCCGCTTAAGGTCTAGCTCTGATACCATGATAAATTGATGATTATAATAGTTTCTTCCCCTAAAAAGCTTTATAGAGGAAGACAGAACTCTTGACTTATAAACCAACAAGACATCTTCTTCCTAAGCGATGTGGGACGAATTCCAACATTATGAAACATGGCCAAACCTCTACACTAAAATCGCATCTGGGTGCAAGAAGAAGCTTCGAGCTGCAGGTATAGAAGAAATATAGTAAAAGAGAAAGAGTGGTTGAGAGTGAGGAATTTCAATAAATGAGGATGAATTTCAAATAAAATAAAGAATAAGTGGATCTGCTTCTCCTTCAAATAGATTCATCACGGGTGAAGAGATGAGAAATGGGGAAGATAAAGCAAAACATGAAGAATCCATTTTGACATTTTAATTGCATTATTTGAGTTATGAAACACGAAAAAAAAAATTGGTATCTATATTTTGACATTCAAAACCGAAAAATGACAAATTTAAATGTGGATATTTTAATTTTACTCACACCAAATTTCACACCCAAATATCATCCCCTCTTTTCCAATTTAAATCACCAAAATTGTTTATGAATTATGTTACTATGTACATCGTAACTTTTTGATTCAAGTAAAAATAAAAAGTCATTTTCACTTCGTCACTCATTCGAACTAAACAGTGAAAGGGAATTGAATGAATTTTCATTTCATTATCACCAAAGAATCTAACTAAACATATTTTAAGGGGCAATTGGTTCGATTTCCTTACGAAAATGGGAATGAGTGGGAATGGAATAACTGATTCTTTATTGTGTATTTGGTTGTACAAATAATGAGTAATAATAAATGATTTTGATGAAGAAGAAGATGTCGTGTTTTAGTGATTTCTGAATTAAAATTTACTAAAGGGTATATGAATTTAAATATTACAAAAAATCTCATATAAATGAATGAATTATTTTATTTTGTCTTAAAGAGACATATTTTAAGGGAGAATTGATCGATTTCTTATTTGGGTGTTTGAAGAATCAAAATGATTCTATGTTATGGGTAAAAACAAACTAAACAGTGGAATGATAATTATTTTTTATTTCATTTACACTTAGAAAATGAAACCAATCATCCTTAGAATTTGAGGGACTGGATATAAGATTAACAAGAAGTGAATTATGAATTGGATGCCTCTCAAACGATAATAATTTTCCATAATCAAATTTTGAAATTAATATCATCAGTGACATCTTTGTCTTTTTTTTTTTTTTATATGCAATGAAGTTGTAGATTAACTTGTACTTATGATGAAGTCATCCAATATACAAATTTCTTAAGTATGTATAGTTATACTTCAAAATTTAGTATTCTATTCGATTCAAATACAATAAGAATAGCTTTTTTTCCATTTTGTGAGTCACTTAATCTAATTCTTACCATTGTCTTCTTTTCCCACCCAAAAGAGGAAAAAATCACAAGATTAATAATATAATAATTTAGTTGTTAATGATAACTCATAATGATGATGATACAATGAAAAAGAAGTTTTTATTAAATCTTTTCAGAACCTATTCGAAAGAAAATTCACGATATTTTTTGATCATTCATTAAACGTATAATTTTAAGAAAAAAAAAGTTTAAACTAAATAATAAAAGATATAAAATGAAACTAAAAGTTGATTCATTCTCTCTTTTTTATTTATTTTCTCATTTTTCTTTAGAAGAATATTATTCTACCTAAGACATTCCGAATCCAATCCCCTATCGAATGGAAATAGGAATCGATACCATGCTAGTGACTCAGCGAGCATAATCTTGAAAGTTGAAATCTCCCTCCTGACATTCTTCTTATCTCATCACAAAGTAATTCCTTTTTTTTTTTTGTTGGTTTTGTCCGAATCTCTTTTTATATTAAAATGCTTTCTGTGGATTGGCTCCACGTGCGTGTAAATTGAGATAATCGATCATTTAAGGTAGACGGTCCTGATCTCCGCCTACTTGAGCGTATGATTTGGTGCTTCAAGACCATCAATCATACTGCCAATGATGGTGAAAGTCAACCAAATTCTAAATCAAAACAAACACAGCATAGAAAAAGATCACCTGGCACAATCCAACGGTCCTAAACATTTGAAATATTTTCAAATATTTTCAAAATTCTAAAGTAAATTTAAAATTAATTTGGAATTCGATAGGGAATTAATTGAATAATAATAATTAGAAAATCTCCAGAAATATTTATAATAAAAAAATAACAAAATTTTAATGTAATTATCGGATTGTATGATATGTCATTTTTTTAAAAGATAAATTTTTATACATAAATAATATTTTAAAATATTATAAAAATAATATTTATAATTAAGAATAATAAAAATCAGAAAAAAAAAATAATAAAAAAAATCCGAAAAAAGCTGTTTGGTTATAGGCAACGCATGCGTATGGTTTACGCTGTGTTTTGATAGACGTTATCCGAATCATTAGTGCCATCTCATCCGCAGCGCGACGCAACCACGGACTGCCACGTATAACCAAGATTGCAAGCAGCTTCCTTATCTATTCGAGGAACGAATGTATTGATTCTTATTACTAGGTAGTTGACACGACACTCGAAGCCTCCAAAGTCCAAATGATAATAATAAGGTCTCATATGATATATTTCTATAAAATAATGTTGAAAAGATGATTCACGAGGATGAGGGTTAAATTATTAATTTATATCCTAAAGTTTATCTTACTACATTAAGAAAATACAAATCCACATTTATCCAATGTTAAACGTATCACGTGATTTACTAAATATCTTAATTGGATTTGATTGGATTCACTAAATATCACGTGAACAAAAATGAGAGATTGATATGTAAAAGAAAAAAAAAAGTGTCTACTTATGAGATGAGTTCAAATTAGGTGGCTCAATAGCTGTTTTTGAGTTCAAATCGGTAATTAGATAGATTTTTATTGGGTAAAAAATACTTAGTTAATATAATTAGATTTATTGTCGAGATACTTGAAATATTTTGAGATGTTTTGGAGATATAGAAAGTTATGATGCTATTTTGAGAATAAGGAAAATGAGAGACATGCTTTCTTATTTACTTATATTTCGTGACTAAAATTAGAAAAGGAATAAATTTGGAAAATAGAAAGCTCTCCTCCTTATTTTCTCCCATGTCTATTTCCGCTCTTGGCCGATTTGTGTCGCCGATCTTCATACATTCTAGGGGTTTGATGAACTTGTGATTTCAGTTTGCTCTTTCTCTTTCCTTGTGATTCTTGGTTTGTTCTTTTTCGAATTAAGTTGGAAACGTACCTTAAAATCTAAGTTAGGGATTAAGTTGGATGATCTTATATATTAGTGGATTTAGGATTTGACTGTATGCTTGTACCAAAACTCTATCATCATTGCAAATGAGACTCTCAAAATTCCGGAGCTTAAATGGATGTAGTTTATCTTGATTGATTTGATCTCATAACAAACCACTATAATTTCTATATCTCTTTCATTTTCTTGTATTGCATAATAGCATAAAAATCAGCATGTCAATGTTACAGACAACATGTTAATAATAAAGAAACTACACTATGCATAAGGAAGAATAAACTAGAATAAAATTGAACAAATTTACAACAGTGGTATCATAGCATATGTTTAATCTAAATTGTGAAATCGGTAAAATTTTCTACATTGCTTGATGATTGTATAAGCAGTTTTAATAAGAGTCTTGATTAAATAATTATTGTATATTATTCGGCGAATGATCTTGACTTGGTATTATGCATATTGTATGATTGGAGATTAAGTATTAGAAATCGTTACGATTTCTTAAAGATTAGCTTAGTTGAGTTAAATCTAAATTTCTTAGGTCTTCCTTGTGTTGATAGGTTCAAGCATCTAGTTAATTGAAATTGTTTACAATTTGTGAAGTGATTTAAGTGTGGTGGTACAGTTTTTAAACAAAGAAAATATAAAATATATTTACTGAATTTTTTGGTTCAAATGTGTGTAGCACTCTTTGTGTTATTGAAATGATGACCACCCGGATGGAGATCTCAATATTCGATAGTAAGTCTGATTATGGGACTTGGAAGAAGAGGATGCAGGCTCTTCTATCATATAATAAGGTTGCCATACATTGGAACAAGACGACACTAAGTGGACAGCTGCAACGATTGCTAAACTGGCAGAAATTGATCAAGAAGTATACAATATCGTGATTATGCACTTAGAGGATAATGTTCTCCGAAAGGTAGATGGTGCAGAGACACCTTTATCTCTTTCGGGTAAGGTTGACTCACTCTATGCTACTTAATCTTCACATAATCTAACATATCTAAAAGACACTCTTTTTAATTGGAAAATAGACATGTCAAAAAATCTAGATAATAAGTTAGACAAGTTCTTAAAAATGAACTTAGCTTTCAAATGAACCACCCATGCATTAGATGATTCTCGTCAAGCCATGATATTGCTTCAATCCATTTTCAAAGACTATATAATAGTTAAAAATGCATTGAAGTATAAGGGTGGGGAACCTAGCTTGACTTAGTTATAACGGAACTTAAGGTTAGAGAATTGGAATTAAAAATAAGTAAGAGAATCAACATAAACTTATTTGTTAAAGAGAAACATGAAAAAAAAGGATTCTAGTCAATTTAATAGAATCCTAAGAAAAAACAACAAGTTAAAAGGAATAATAATAAAGAAACTAGGAAGTGTTATCATTGTAATAAATCTGGTCATTTAAAAAAGGATTATTATATTTTGAATAATAATGAAAATGGATTAATCTCAAGGAAATCATGAAGGAAATGTTGCTAATACAACTTGCATTTTTGAGGTCCTAAACATTTCACAAGGTATTATTTGAATAATTGTATCTTTGATTCAAGTTACACATTCCACATGAGCCTGAATAGATAGTGTTCAATGATTTTAAAGAACCAAACTTGTAAGATTTTAGAGATAAGAAACATAACCTCAAAGTTTCATGATGGTAGGATAGTTATGCTATCTAAGGTTAGATACAGTCCGGAGCTTAAACGGATCATAATATCCCTTGAAACCTTAGATGAAGGTGGTTGTTCGTATAAGGCAGAAAATGATATGTTGATTATTTTTAAAAATGGAAAACCATTATTTAAGGATGAAACTTTCGATAAGTTTAAAGAGTGGGAAGTCTTAGTTGAAAACCAAATAAATGAAAGGGTTAAAAATCTTAGGATGAAGTCTTAGGATGAAAACCAAATGTTGATTGTTTTTAAAAATCTTGAGTTTTGCAACACTATATTTGATTATTTTGTAAGAAGAATGAGATTACTAGACATAGGATGATACCTAGAACTCCTCAACAAAATGGAGTGGTGGAGAAAATAAATATAACTCTATTAGAGAAAGTGAGATATATGATGTTCACATCAGGGTTTCCTAAGGGTTTTTTTTTTGGAGAAACAATTCAAATCGCCACCTATTTAGTGAATAGGAGTCCGTCAACTGTTCTAGATTTTAAGTGTCTGAAATAAGTATGGATGGATAGAAGACCTGGCGTAGAACACTTAAGGCCTTGTGGATGCAACTTATGCACATAAAAGGGAAAAGTAAGCTTGACCCTATATCTCAAAAGTGTATCTTCTTGGGATATGAGAAAGGTACTAAAGGGTTTAGATCGTGGGATAAAGAGACCGTAGGAATAATAGTTATTGTTAGTATAGATGTGATTTTTAATGAATCTATATTTACATGCAAGTATACTAACATTGATGCATATACTTTCTCCTTGGAAAAAATTTCTAACATTGAGGTGGATGATGCAACCCCTATTATCCAAACTGGGACAACAAGTGGAGGGAGCCCCTCTCGATGATCCGTCATCACATGATGATGTGATTTCCATACTTGACGAGCCGGATCAAGAACTAGATACTACTGAGACTCTAGATGAGTTAAATCATGATTCGGTAGCCGATTACCAATTAGTAAGGGACCAAGAAAAAAAATAGGTAAAACATAACCCTAGATATTCATATGCAGATCTTATCTATACTGCTTTAGTTGCAGGTGTTGAGGTTCAAGGAAACGAACCGTCGAGCTTTGATGAGGTAATTGCATCCTCAAGAAAAAAATGAATGGGTGGATGCCATAGATAAGGAGATAGAATCAATAAATACCAACAAACGTGGTTGCTTGTTCTAAGACCGGAAAAAAAAAAACTCATTGATTGTAAATGGATCTATAAGGTAAGGGAATGTATAAATTCTAACTCTTCTATATTTAAGATAAGACTTGTAGTTAAAAAGTTTACAGCAAAGGAGAGAGTATACTTTAATGAAAATTTCTCAAAGGTTATAAAATTTAGGACTATTAGGATCATGCTAGCAATTGGTAGTCTCATATGACCTTGAGTTAGAATAAATGAATGTAAGAACAATATTTTTGCATGGTGAGTTAGATTAGACGATATACATGAGTCAACCTCTTGGTTAGGTTGAAAAGAAACACCCCGAGCATGTTTGTCTATTGAAACAATCCTTGTATTATTTAAAACAATTACCACAGTAATGATATATTAGGTTTGACTCATTTGTAGTGAAAATAGATTTCACTAGAAATAATTATGATTCTTATTTTTATTTTGCATGTGAAAATTATGTTTAAATTTATTTTTTTAATTTATATAGATGACATGCTTCTAATAAGTAATCACAAACAAAAGTAAATGAACTCAAGAAAAAGTTAAGTCTAGAATTTGATATAAAAGACTTAGGGCATGTAAATAGGATCATAGGAATGAAAATTATAGAAAAAATGAATCTCTAAAATTGAATCAAGAGTCATATCTTATAAATGTTAGTGTTTAGTTTTAGGTGGAGGGTTGCAAACCGCTCTCTTAACTATTAGCAAATTACTTTATTATAAATAAGAATCAAAGCCCCAAAACCAATTATGAGTAAGTGAAAATGGAACATATCCCCTACTCTAATGCCATTATGTATTCTATGATTAGTACTTGTTCGAATTTGTCGTTTTCTATTTCTTTACTAAGTAGGTTTATGTCAAATCCTAATTTAATACATTGAAATGCATTTAAGTGGTGCCTAAAGTATGTTACTAGCACTAGTAGTGTAGGTTTATATTTTCATAATTTGACTAATATTTTGGATTTAGTTGATTTTATAGATAGTAATTTGATGGTGATGGGGATTCCCGGAAGTTAACTACCTCATTCCAATTTCTATTGGGCGATAATTGTGTTAGTTGGAAGACACAATTATAATTGTTGGTGGCTCTTTTATCAACGGAGGCAGAGTATGTAACCATGACAGACGCATTCAAGGAAACCGTATGGTTACAAGGGTTGCTTAAGAAAGCAGACATATTAAATGGTAAATGCACAATATTTTCAAATAGTCAAAGTGCAATCCACTATATAAGAATCTGGTACACCACAAGAGGAGTAAACATATAGATGTTAAATAACATTTTGTTTGTGACATTATTGCTTCGAGTATAGTTCACATATCAAAAGTTCCTACAAAAGATAACCCATTGGATATGAGAATGAAAATTTTACTGTAATAAGATTCAAGCATTGCACAAATCTTTTACATATGGGGTGATATGTACAAATTGGGCTCTGAGGGACTTTTGAGAAATTTTTTATTGTGGCATGGTGATAAAACTGGTTTCGGCTCAAGGTGAAGATTATCAATGGTTTATGGGGTGAGCTCAAACCAAATGACCCAGTGTGCTGCCTTTAGGTTTAAATAAGTAATTCGACGGATTTTTGCCAGGTCAAAAAAACTAGATTAGTATAAAATACATAACCATGTATATTTTGGAGATAATGAAATTATTGTGGGATGTTTTGGAGATATAGGAAGTTATGGGGTTGTTTTAAGAATAAGGGAAATGTGAGACCTGCTATCTCATTCACTTATTCTCACGACTAAAATTAGAAAAAGAGAAGGTCTGAAAAATAGAAAGCTATCCTCCTTCTCTCCCCTGGGCGCAATTGCTTCCGCTCTTGGTCGATTTACACTGCCGATCTTCATACTTTCCGATGGTTTGATTAACTTATGATTTCGGTTTGCTTTTCCTCTTTCCTTGTGATTCTTGGTTTGTTCGATTTGAAATTAGGTTGAAAACATAGCTCAAAATCTAAGTTAAAGATTGTGAAATATATGTTATATTTTTGGTTGATGTTAGATGACTTGTATATTAATAGATTTAGGACTTGATTATATGCTTGTATCGAAATTCTATCATTATTATAAATGAGACTCTTAGAATTTCAGAGTTTAAATGGATATAGACTATCTTAATCGATTTGATATAATAAACAAATCATTATAATTTTTTTTCTCTCTTTTATTTGTTTTTGCATTGCATAATAGCATAAAAATCGATATATCAATATTATAAACAACGAACTAATAATAAAGAACTGTACTGTACAGAAGGAAGAGTAAATTAGAATAAAATTGAACAAAATTACAATAAAAAAGTTAATAAGAAAGAGGAGACAAAATAATTTATCAGGATATTATTTTATTTTTTTATAATTTTAATAATTTATTAAAATATTTTCAAATACTCTTAAAATAATATATTATTTTTAATATATAATATTAAAAATAAGTATATAACTTAATAATAATAATCAGGATAAAAATGTTATTTATACTTCGGAACCCGATAATAACTCATAGTTTGATTATATGGTTTTATAATAAAACTAATTCAGTTACTGATGAAAAAAAAAAGAATACGGTCCGAACAAAATCAGATTGTATGTTTAGACAACTCATTAACCAAAATAAATATGTATGTTTAATTGTCTAATAATCAAAATTATTTATGTCTATTTTATTTTAATAAATAATATAACAACAATTAAATAAACACTTATAAAGTGTGACATGTAACATATGATCTAAAAAAATCACAAAATTATGAATACATCATGGAAAAACAGGGGGGGGGGGGTGGCGGGCCCTAAACTTAGGTCCTACTCGCACTCATAGTTTGGAAACATTCCAAACGACAAACTGATCTGATCTAATAAACAAACAGCGTTTTCCACCACAGAAATCACTCGACTTTACTCACCCCCCTCTTCCCTCCCCAAACACACCCTATCTTCTCGCTCCTCTCTCCCTCTTTCTATCTCTCTCTCTATATAAGTCTTTACGTCCTCCTCCCCCCCAATATTCCTCATTTATTTGCACACATCCAACACAGTTCACTCCATCCCTCTCCCTCTCCCTCTCTCTCCCTAAACACCACAGCCATGACTGCGGCGATTTTGCCAGATCTAGGAGCCGAGATACTGATTCCGGTATGTGCCGTAATCGGAATCGTGTTCTCGCTCGTCCAGTGGTACATCGTCTCGCAAGTGAAGCTCACTCCGACGCGAGATTCTCCGGCTAACATCTCTGCAGCTAAGAATGGCTTTTCCGACTCCCTCATTGAAGAAGAAGAAGGTATCAACGACCACAGTGTCGTGGCCAAGTGCGCCGAGATTCAAAATGCCATATCTGAAGGTAATCTCTTGCTTCTTCTTAGATTCCCTTATTTTCTTTGCGTCTAATGTTTTCCAACTTGTATCTATTTGTCTAGATCTGATAGCTCTTTTTCACTCTTGTGGCTTTGATTCCATTTCTGTACTGTTGAGTTATCGATTTTTGTTTTTGATGCTCCCTTGTATGTAGTCAAGTTAGCTTAAGCCATTTCTTTGGCCATGATTTGTGTTGTCTTAATAAATTAATGATTTTTTAATTATTGTTTTCATTATATAACCTGGATTGATTGAACGTAGCCTAATATTCTGTTTTGTTTAATTATACTGACGAAAGTGACATTGTTCTATTTTGTCAAAGCGTCTTCAGATCTACGAGATAGCATTGGTTATAAAAATTTTCTTTTTTGCATACTCATCCCGTCGAAGAAGATGTGGCCCACTGGTGATAACGTACGTTGATCTCATGTTGGTGATATGATTATCATCATAATTAATATAAACAAAATGTTATTCGGTAAAACCATTTTCCAAAAGGACTATAATTTTCAAAACTAAACTTTGTTTTTCTTTCGATCTGGCAAAATTATACCTTTTTATTTAATTATTTAATTGTTCTGTGCCGATGTATTTATTTAACATTCAAGTTAAGTCTAATGACCGAAACATAAAATCGTTCTAATTTCTACACTTACTAATTTTTAATTCTGTTTTGATACATTCTCTTCAACCAGATTCAATTTCACTTCTAATTTTGTACTGTATCTATATTTAACCCAGTTCTAAACATATCTGGTCAGTGCAAAAACCAGACTGACCAGCTCATTGGTTCTCCAGCCCTTAAACAGCTATGCATGAGGGATTACTGGATCGGGTTCGCGACTATGTGTTTTAAATAACCCTTTTAAAGCACCCATTCATTGTCAATGTCTTTCTCGGATTCCATTGAGTTATGTCTTTGTAGCAAGGCGGTGTTTACTCTTTGGAAGTTTTAGTTTTTTTTGCTAATGTCTCATGTGGATGTAAAATCATAGAAGCTCGTTTTAGTACATGAAATTAATTGTTCACATCATTAAATGGCAAAATATATGAAACAAATTTTTGGTTAAAAATAATAAATAGAGACAGATGGGAATAAATGGACTTGTGGCTGTATTGATTCTCTAGATTGAATTGTTTCCAGTTTGTCAACTGGATCATTGTTTCTTCTTAAGTGTGTTACAGTTTCATGTTCTTTTATTCCAATGGTTTGAAATGAAGTATTGAAGTTATGTAATCTAAATCAATGTGCTGTGAGGTCTTCAAATCTTATAGCTTAGTTATATTACTGGGAGTTATTGTTTTCTTCTGTTATAACACTCAACATCTCTGATATTTTGTGTCTACAATGTTTCAGGAGCTACCTCCTTCCTCTTTACTGAGTACAAGTATGTCAGTATCTTCATGATTGCTTTTGCAGTCTTAATTTTTCTTTTCCTCGGCTCTGTGGAGGGATTCAGCACTAGCAGTCAGCCATGCACATATGACCAAACAAAGACTTGTAAGCCAGCTTTGGCGACTGCCATATTCAGCACTATATCCTTTTTGCTTGGTGGTATCACTTCTCTGATCTCCGGCTTCCTTGGAATGAAAATTGCCACTTATGCAAATGCAAGAACTACCTTGGAGGCAAGAAAGGGAGTTGGGAAGGCATTCATCACTGCATTCAGATCTGGCGCTGTTATGGGCTTCCTCCTAGCTGCAAATGGTCTTTTGGTTCTTTTTATTGCTATCAACCTCTTTAAAATTTACTATGGTGATGATTGGGGTGGTCTTTTTGAGGCTATCACTGGATATGGTCTTGGTGGATCTTCCATGGCTCTCTTTGGAAGAGTTGGTGGTGGTATCTACACTAAAGCTGCAGATGTTGGGGCTGATCTTGTTGGCAAAGTCGAAAGGAATATTCCTGAGGATGATCCTAGAAACCCAGCTGTAATGATCTCTACTTTATTTTTATTTTTTTGCTTATATTTTTTGTTAGTTAATAACATTATTGTCTCGCTGTTTGTTTCTAAATAATATTCATATTTTGATAGGTGATTGCTGATAATGTTGGAGACAATGTTGGGGATATAGCTGGTATGGGATCTGATCTTTTTGGCTCATATGCTGAGTCTTCCTGTGCTGCCCTTGTTGTTGCTTCCATATCCTCTTTTGGGATTAATCATGATTTGACTGCAATGCTATATCCTCTCCTCATTAGTTCTGTGGGTATCATTGTGTGCCTGATCACCACTTTATTTGCAACTGATTTCTTCGAAATCAAGGCTGTCAAGGAGATTGAACCAGCACTGAAGAAGCAGCTCGTCATTTCCACAGTTCTCATGACTGTCGGAATTGCAATTGTTACATGGGTTTCTGTTCCATCCTCTTTTACTATCTTCAATTTTGGAGTTCAGAAGGAGGTGGAGAACTGGTGAGCAGTTCTTGCTTAATCATTTAGGAAATATTTTGTTGCTATAAGTATGTGAAATGCTTATAAATTCTGATCTGTCATGCAGGCAACTGTTCTTATGTGTTGCTGTTGGTCTCTGGGCTGGCCTTATCATTGGATTTGTAACTGAGTATTACACTAGCAATGCCTACAGGTAATTTGGTTTTATGACATTTACATCTCTCCTTGTGTTTTATTAAATTTGACTTCTAAATTCTATTCCTTCAAATGTTATTCAGCCCTGTGCAAGACGTTGCTGATTCTTGTCGGACTGGAGCGGCTACAAATGTCATTTTTGGCCTTGCTTTGGGATACAAATCTGTCATCATTCCAATCTTTGCAATTGCCATCAGCATTTTTGTTAGTTTCAGCTTTGCTGCTATGTATGGTATTGCAGTAGCTGCCCTTGGGATGCTTAGTACAATAGCCACAGGTTTGGCCATTGATGCATATGGTCCGATTAGTGATAATGCCGGAGGCATTGCTGAGATGGCAGGCATGAGCCACAGAATCCGAGAGAGAACTGATGCTCTTGATGCTGCCGGAAACACCACTGCTGCCATTGGAAAGGTAAATGAGTTTAAATCTCATGCACTTTATGATCTGGCTGGTTGTTTATTTCCTTTCCTCCAGGCTTCATATATTTGATTGCTAGTTGGTATCAAGTATCTTTATGTTTCTATATGAGGTCTAAGAATTTGGTTTCTCTCATGAGAACATATGAAGAGTTTGTCCTTAAAAGATGTTTGGGTTCTCTTTTTTGTAGGGTTTTGCAATCGGTTCTGCTGCTCTTGTATCTCTAGCACTCTTTGGTGCTTTCGTGAGCCGTGCAGCGATCTCAACCGTTGATGTCTTGACTCCTAAAGTCTTTATCGGTCTACTTGTGGGTGCTATGCTTCCATACTGGTTCTCTGCCATGACCATGAAAAGTGTTGGAAGTGCAGCCCTAAAGATGGTTGAGGAAGTGAGAAGGCAATTCAACACCATTCCAGGTCTCTTGGAGGGTACCACCAAGCCCGATTATGCCACCTGTGTCAAGATCTCTACTGATGCTTCTATTAAAGAGATGATCCCACCTGGTGCCCTTGTCATGCTAACCCCACTTATTGTCGGAATCTTCTTCGGTGTAGAAACTCTTTCTGGTGTCCTTGCCGGAGCCCTTGTCTCGGGCGTACAGGTAAAAGTCCTTAAGCAAAAGTATGATAAAATCTGAACTATATGGTATTGGTTTCTTATTAAAAGCTTGAATCTCCTCGCACATTTGCAGATTGCCATCTCTGCATCCAACACAGGTGGTGCTTGGGACAATGCCAAGAAGTACATTGAGGTAAAAATAAATTTTTGGACTGTGTGATATGTATGTACAATGTAATATGCTGATATGTATGTACAATGTAATATGCGTTACAATGTTTCTTAAGCTTGGAATTTTTGGATTTGTTGATGCTAGGCCGGTGCATCTGAGCATGCTAGAACCCTAGGTCCAAAAGGGTCAGATCCACACAAGGCAGCTGTTATAGGTGACACAATCGGAGATCCCCTCAAGGATACTTCTGGACCTTCTCTTAACATCCTTATCAAGCTAATGGCTGTCGAATCACTTGTTTTTGCACCGTTCTTCGCCACCCATGGTGGCCTTCTCTTTAAGATCTCATTTTAAGATAGAGAAAAACTGTTCGGGATGAAGGTCAGGTATCACCTCTGTCAATCTCATTTACGCCATCCCACCCTATTGTGGCTCATTGCTTCCCCATGCCAAATTTTCTCTACTCCGATTGAGACCAGAAAGATTAATTTTTGTTTGTAGGTGGTTAATTGACTTGTATGGGTAGTAGAGTTGTTTTGTGTTTCCCTTTCCCTATCTGAAGATGTTGCTGACGATGATGATAATGGTCAGTCTTGTGAAGATGACTACCGCAACGTTGTTTTCACTTCTTTTTGTCGTTGAGGACCTGGAAAAACTATTGGCTGTTAACTGAGCATGTTCACGGTTTTTTTATTTTTTTCATTACTGTTTTGGCGGTGATTTTTTTGAGATATTTTCGTATACTAAATTTCATAACAGCAATAAATGTCATTTTATATATCACGTCATTTATTACATGAGACAGGCTCTAGATCTTGTGATTTATTGTTTGAAACAACGTCAAAAGAACCTTTTGATCTTGAGCATTACATTTGGGAAAATCAGTTTCAAACTGTATTTTATATAACGCCCTACAGATTTGTCGTGCCTAGCTCATGTAGGGAGGGTGCAGTGGATGAGGTCGAAAGCGGAGCAAGGTCAATTTTGAAGTGTTTGTGTTTCGAAGTACGTAGTGCTGAGATTAGGGAACTAAGGCATTATTTATGTTACCTAGAAATCATTCTTAAGTGTGCGCGCGCTCAATTAGCGAATGAATGCCTAATCATCTTACCTAGACATCATTTTGAAGTGTATGTGTTTTAAGGTAAGTTAATGCTTAGATTAGCCAAGAAATATTTAAGTTAAAGACATTATTTTGAACTGTCCATGCTTCAAAATATGTAACAATCAAAAATTAGAGAAGGCTCGGCTCGTGCGATCTCAACATCCTCAACCTTTTGCTTGTATCTCTGTTTGTTGTGTATTACCATTCTTCTCGCTTTTAACTCCCAAGATTAAATAGTAACAATCGTATGGGCCGCCGTTCAGTACTGAGGGCCCAAATTTTGCTGGGATGGGCCTGCTTCTTTATTTCTAGAAGGATTAGGGCATGAATGGTCGGGCTTGGGCCTGGAAAGAAATAGAGACGATGCGGCTAGCTCCGTGCCTTTATAAACTGCCCAGTACCTCCCTCTTAAGTAGAACCCTAATCTGTCTACCACCTCGCCAACTACAAACCTTTTCTCTTCTGGCCGCTTCTCTGTGTGTTGTTGCATATGATAACGAAATGGAGATGGCGTCGAAATACTGATTACGAGCATTCTTTAACAAGTTATATTCTTGCTTATGGATGCCCCGTATGAGCCGACGCCATAACGTATCTCCGATTCTGCATATTTCTTCATAGAGCGTGTTAACAGCGCCTTTGATCTGCAGTCTTGGATATATTTCTTCTTGTTCTTCTTCTCCATTGTTGTTCGTTGAATTATGGATGTGATGATTATTTCCCCAGACGATCGACGCTGATTATACTGTGCTACTTACGTTTCTCTGTTTTAGTGAGATCCAAGCCAGTCTTCTGATCCATTTCTCTTCTTCCCTCCGATTTCATTTCTAATTTCTTTATTGCCATTTGTTCAGATTTTGTTTTTTCTTTTATCAAAAAAGTTGGATATGATGATTATTTCCCCAAAATATCGAATCTGATTAAACTCTGCGATTTTTGTATTCTCGATTGCGAGAATACCAAGCCAACGAGTCTGATCCATCTTTTTTACTTTCCTAAGACTTTCTTCATCGGTTTTAACGTATTTTTCTTACCTTTTTTTTTCACTGAATATTGTTCTATTTCATGAACGGGAACAGAAAATTCAGACCTAAAAGCATATTAAGTATGATAAGAAAATTCTAAAATGATCTAGACCGTTGATAATGATCAATTCCTTAATCCAACTCTCAAACAAACAGGTCGAAACAAGTATGACTAGTAGAGGAACCAGAAGAAGAGAACGAAACGGAGTCGATCTAGTTTTTGGCTGCCTCCATCGTCCTCTTACCCTGTTGATAGTACTCGAAATAGAGCCCAACAAAATCTTTCACCGTCCTGTAAAGTCTGGGCCTAGACTCGTCTATCGACCCATCGACCAATGTCCCTTTCCGGATCAGGATGGTGGAACACAGCTACAGTTATCCTTTTCCTCTCTGAGTTAGTCACTGCTCTGAAGTGGGCTCTTAAACAGCCCATTACTTGTTTAACCATACATTGTATATCTTATTTGACCTAGAAAAAGCCAAGTGAGGTCAGAGACAAGAGAGATGAATCATGAACCTGATCGAATCTCTCTGTATTTTCTCGTTTTTTTTATTTAAACGTAAATGTATATATGATATGATATCTATGTGGGCAAATAGTATTTTAGTAAAATGAAAGGTGAAGAGAGGCAATAGTTCTTCGAATTCAAAGTAGCGTCAGAACAATATGCATGGATTCCCCAATAAAGAGAATCAGATTTTGACAGTGTCTAATGCTACAATCCCTTTCTGATAGCATTCATAGATGATCTGGCCATAATTCTTGACATCTTTATAAATCCTTGGCCTTTTCTCATCTATCAACTCTGGGACAGGACCGATTTCTTTTTCTGGGTCTGGCTCATTGAATACTGCAGCTGACATCCTCATCCTTTCTGTGTATGTCACCACTCTGTGCCTTGGGCTCTTGAATCTCCAAATCCAAATCACACAAATTATTAGTGAATTAATGCCTAAACTTCAGTCCAAAATTCAATATCGATTCATACAATTCAGTTTAATAAGTTATTCCGAAAAAAGAGTTTGCATGAAGATGAAGTAAAAATGTGTGCCTGCATTTGATCTCCAAGATTGACAACGAGAGCATGAGGAATAACAGGGACCTTAACCCATTTATCATCAATGAAGACCTTCCACAACATCATCTTGCAAGAGAACCGTAATCCCTGACCTATCAGTATGCGGCTTCACTCCGAGAACCAAATCCGGTCTCGAACAAGATGGGTAGAAGTTAAACCTTGCCTGCAGAAGACCCCGGTCACAAAACTGGTCCGAGAAACTATTCTCTCCTACACCCAATGAGATTGCCATGGCCTTGTATAAACTTTCCATCATGTCCATTATCTTTGTTGCATATTCAACCACAACATCTCTACATGTTAAGGATATTGTGTTAGGAAACACGTGTGACAATGCATATCAAGCAGAAGGAGGGAAGGCTAAGAGTACTCAAAATCGGTTGGGATTTGGGGCCAGAGGTTGATGTTTCTTCGGTCTTTGGGGAAGACACGGAGAGAAAGGCGGTAGGAGCAGTCGAGGACTTGTTTGTCCGAAACGATAATGTCCTGACCTTCGGATTGATTAGGTGGTCGGGCATATTTCTGTTTCTCTTTGACCGGAAGTGCATAGAATTGTTTTGCAACTTCACGTACCTTGTTCAGGAATGAAGTTGACATCCCATGTCCAATTGCCTGAAAACCTCAAGACATGAAGGTTGTATAAGTTCATGGCCTTTAAAATTAGAAAGAAGTTGAAGTGATGATAATCACCTGAAAACAGCCTTCTGAGCTGAGAGCATCTTTAAGTTTGGAAAGCTCGATCTCTACTTCTTTAGCATCTAGTGAAGAAGAAGGGGACAGAAAAAGGCGAGAAACATGTATGATTGGGATTTGACCAGATGCAGTGGAGAAATCTGCTTTGCCGAAAGCGGAGGACTCAATAATGATGTACTCAGGAGGGGGTTGGTCACCATTGATGGACATTTCTTGTACATTCTTCATCGTCAGCCCTTTGACCAATATGATTGAGGCTCTTCCTCTTAGGGATAGTTCATTGTTATCATGGTCATCAAGTATATGATTGAGTCTCTGCCGTTGTTGGATAGACTTGTAATATAGTCCTTCTACCCTTTGTCCTTTTTGGAAAAAAAAAAAACCCAAATTCTTGTGTAGGATCTTTACCTCATTGCGACAATGACCTAAGCTCTAAGGTCCCATTTAGAGAAAAATTTGGATGACACTCAAATAAACCAAGAAGCTTATCATGCGCTCTCCCTTATCCTTTGGTATTATTATTATTATTATTTTATTATTTTCATTATTTATTATTTTTCATTTTTAAACGTTGCTAAAGCGGTATGTAACTCTAACACTACTTATTTCTTCCTTATAAAGTACAAGAGATTTCCAGGAGAAAGATGAGCCTATTAGTTCCCTGTATTCCTTCACTCTAAGCTAGTTATCAACTTGACATGGCTTCAAAAGCCCACAAACCACACTTTGTCTTGTTTCCTCTTATGGCTCAAGGTCACATGATCCCCATGCTTGATATTGCTAAGCTTCTAGCACAAGAGGAGTCAAAATCACCTACATCACCACTCCGTATAATGCCACCCGTTTCGCTTCAATATTCACCCATCTTACAGACTCCAACTTAGATATTCAAGTTGTCCAACTTAAATTTCCATGTGAAGTAGCTGGATTACCTCAAGAATGCGAAAATGTAGATCTCTTATCTTCACTAAGCTTGACCACGCAGTTTCTCAATGCAATGTCTATAATGAAGGACGGGTGAGAGAAGCTATTCGAAGAAATGCAGGACCCGCCAAGCTGCATCATTCGGACTACAGCTTGCCATGGACGATTCAAATCTCAAGCAAGTTTCGCATTCCGAGAATTGTTTTACAGGGAGTATGTTGCATTCCGAGAAACAAATTGTTTCTCTCTTGTGTTTGCATTGCCTAGAAGTCTACAAGGTACATGAAAGCATTGATTCCCAAACAGGGTATTTCTTTCTGACGGTTCTACCGGATCAAGTTGCAATCACAAAAAATCAACTATCTATCCAAGAGATTCAAGGATTCTTCGAATTTTACAATGTTAAAAGTTTCAATAATAGATAATATAGTTAAACTCATTTTCTATCAGTTCAAATTTTTAGGACATTCGGTAACTTAACATAGTATTAGAGCTGAAGTCTCGAGTTTAAATCACGATTGCTCTTCCCTTTGTTATTTCTACATATAATATACTTCTTGAACTTTGTTTGTCATTTGTTTGCACGTGTAAGGTTCATATTATTATGGGCTTGGCCGGGAGAGTATTTAGAGTCTCAATGATAAATAATATAGTTAGACCCTTATTATCGATTCGAATATTTAGGACAATCGATAACATAATATACAATGAAATGATTAAATCTGACAAAGCAAAGCATCATATGGTGTTATTGCAAATAGTAATGAAGAACTAGAACCAATGTATGTTAAAGAATACAAGAAAGCTAGAGACTCAGATGAAAGTGTGATGAATTGGCCCTGTTTCTCTTGCAAACAGAGATAGCTTGGAGAAAACTCAAAGAGGTATTAGAGAATCCGGCATTAACGAACACGAGTGTCTCAAATGGCTAGATGATCAAAACCCTTGTTCTTTCATTTAAGTCTGTCTTGGAAGCTTATGTAATTTAACATCAGCTCAACTTATAACTTGGGTTGGGTTTAGAATCATCAAAAAGACCATTTATTTGGGTGATAAGACGAGGGATAAGAGCTCACAAGAGTTGGAGAAGTGGGCTCTAGAAGAGAGGGTTAAGGCTGAGAAAGCTGTAGCTGAATAGGATCTTCTCACATCAATATTGCTCGTTTGATTCAAGATATTGTCCAGCAAAGGGTCATATGGGGTTATTGTAAATAGTAATTCAAGATACGGACGGTTATCTTGCCCCTGGAAAATTAACGGGTGGGTAACCGTCTGTCTTTTTGACATGGCATGCTCATCAAATTGAGGTGTAATAAATTTTATGTATTTCATCGATAGCTCTTTAGTTTATTTTCTTTTAACTTTCAACCCCAAAAGTTTAATTTCATTAAAAGTTTACTCAATCTTCATCAACCCTATTTCCGGCCACCACCACACAATGGTAGCCGCCTTTGCTCTTCTGCCGATAAACCATTATATGCTGGAAAAATTAGATTCGTGCAAATTTGGAAAACTTTTAGATTTATTCTTGAATCAAATTTTATTTATATTTTAATTTAGATTATTTTAAGTCACATAATATTATCAAAATTTATATTATTCAAATTCATGATTTCAATATAAGCCATTTAAATTTGCAGTCTAGAAAATCCATACTGCGGTTTCTAGATTCAAACACAAATCAAGAACTCTCTATTCATATAAATTTGGACAATCGAAGTCCAAACATGAATATGAATAATACAATTCGTGCATAAATATGAGTTTTCCGGATTCAAGCACGAATAAGGGTTTCCCAAATTCGAGCAAATATCATGTTTTTCCTAAATTCAAGCATCATAACGATGTGTCCATACTGGCGGAGGGGGACGGCGGCAATAAATTGGATAAAATTTTAATAAAATTATGCTTTTGGGGTTAAAAGTCGAAAGAAAATAAATATTTTTTTACATTATCCTTCCTGATTCGGCGCATATTAGAATTTTACTAAAAAATTTAGTCTTCAAACGCCCAACCTCTTAAGTAACAGGTGTAGGAATTTGTGTGGGTCCCACATGAACCAAATAATTCTTCTTCCGTTTCCTACTAGGAATCCAAGCGAAGGGGAGAGAGCCACAAAAAAACAGCTTCGCGTGGCCACATAGAGCTCCTTGCTAAACCCCACAAGACGCACCTGCCATATTGCCCAATACCTGCCATTCTCGAGGAACAAAAAAGGCCCAACTAGCTGCTTGAAAATGGCGAAACTTTTTACTTTCAGAGCAGATAATATACAACGCTTACAGTTACACGCGCAGACTCCTCCAATCTTCCACGCTTCAGTTACCAATCGACGACGCCACTTTCTTTTGGGTCCTCCACACGCTGCGTTAAGGCTCAGATTAAGAGTCGTCTGCGGCGTTAAGGAGAAGGAAAATGTCAGAGAGAACGACAGAGTTGCTGCGGGGTTGCTTACTGGACTTCGTGTCGACGAAATGGAAAATGGGTCGGGTTCGGGTCCTGAAACCGGGTCTGAAGTGGGTTTTGAAGGGAATTGGCCGCCGTGGAAGAATTTGCCTGAAAGGTTTAAACTTATCGGCACCACTTCGCTTGCCTTTGTTATCTGTAACATGGATAAGGTTAGTAAAATGGTTGTTCTTTTTCCTCTTTCTATTGGGCAATTTTCACAAATGTACTGTATTCATTATGAATTGTGAAATAACAAAAGGAAACTGATCAATATACATGAGATATAACTAGAAGGAGAAAAATAATAGAATCTTCAGTAAACTAGAATCTATATAAGATTCTGTGGACCCTTTTTACTTCATGATGTGGAGCCTAAACTAAGAATTTATAGTTTCACAAATGAAATTTTATTAATGTTACATCCTAAAATGGATCCTTCTTATCCTGTTAAAATGGCAGGTGAACTTGAGTATTGCTATAATTCCAATGTCACACCAGTTTGGATGGAATGCATCCACGGCAGGATTGGTTCAATCATCTTTCTTTTGGGGGTATGCGTTAAGTCAATTGCCCGGAGGATGGCTTTCAAAGATTTTTGGTGGACGGTAAGTCTTCAAGAATGTGATATTTTTTTGCTGGGCAGTAAGTATTTTCTTTTCAACCTGCAATATGAAAATCCTTGAAGCTCATTAGTATTTATCTTCTATTCTAGTGCAGAAAAGTTCTTCAGTTTGGAGTATTAACTTGGTCCTTGGCCACTGCACTTGTGCCTTTGGTTGCTGGATTTATGCCCGGATTAGTCTTGTCCAGGGTTTTGGTATGTAAGTTCAACTACTAAGTTCTTAATTAGTTAGCCTATTCGACAGGTTCTTTTTAGATGACTTGACTCTTCCTCTCCCTCTATCATGCAGTTACTTTTGAGTTTACCATCTTTTCACTTTACCCTGAATTGCATGTCTATCATATGTAGGTTGGAATTGGAGAAGGTGTTTCCCCATCCGCCGCAACTGACCTTATTGCCAAGTATGTACTCTCTCTACGGACTTGAGTATTCTCCTTTATGTTGTTTGGATTCTTTCTTGAAATAGTATTTT
This sequence comes from Coriaria nepalensis, assembly GCA_027186245.1. Lineage (NCBI taxonomy): Eukaryota > Viridiplantae > Streptophyta > Magnoliopsida > Cucurbitales > Coriariaceae > Coriaria > Coriaria nepalensis. The sequence continues at coordinate 3,019,600 of CP114484.1, read as the reverse complement.
TGTGTTTTGGTTAACAACTGTTTTTAGTGGATCTTCACATTCAACCCTTTGTCATGTAAAATATCTCCATATTCCTGTTTTAATCAACAGTACTTATTGCCCATTTTGTTTATGCATCCTCCCAAATTATATGTAGGACTATACCACTTGAAGAACGCTCACGAGCTGTAGCTTTTGTTTTTGGTGGCTTGAGCGTTGGAAGTGTTGCTGGGTATGTCTTCTTTTCATGTTTTGTAATGCAAGCTAGAGAAGATCTCTAAATTACACATTATGCTTATGTAGATTCTTAGCTTAGACAATAAACTGAGAATCACTCTCTTTCTAATGTCTGTCTAAGGCCCTTGTACTCATAAATTCAATCTTAGTCTTATATCCAAGAAGCATAGTTATCTGTGTCATGTTTTGTCTAGCTTAACAGATATTCAGGCTTCATTTCTAACCTTAAAAAATATTACACAGGCTTCTTCTGGCCCCTCCTCTTATCCAAAATCTTGGTTGGGAATCTGTGTTCTACATCTTTGGTGCTTTGGGAATAGCTTGGTAGGTCATCTCTGTTCTTAAGGAATATTTACACCCTTCTATTACAGATCCTTGTCTGAATCTCTTTACCACTGTGTTACTCCCATAATGTTTTTGAAGGTTTTCTGGATTCAAGTTTCTTGAAGGTCAGGCTTCATTACCTACTGAACCCATTTCGTGTGAGTACTTAAACCCTCCCATCTGTTATCATTTTCTTTTAGCCTAGTGGGTCAAGTAGTAAAATTCATCATATGTAGGTAGCTAGCAGTATACTTGCATACTTCAAATGAAAATGATTGCTCTTGTCCACGTTCTTGTTATATATAAGTTTAGGTTCTCTTGACCTGTTCATGTATATGAATATTCTTTTTTGAATGGATAGGGTCCCAGTCTAGCTATATGAAGAAGAAATCATCGGATGCTTCTTTGAATGAGTTAAGCGACTCACTTAAGGTACCACGCTTTTCTTGCTTGTTTAGCCCTTGGAGTTGATGATTAAAAAAAATATAATTCTAGTTATGTATGGTCTCCAATGTTCTTTAACCAGTTCTCTACTTATAGGAGGTTCCCTGGAAGGCATTTTTTCGAAGCCCAGCAGTATGGGCCATGATATATGCTCATTTTTGTGGAAGTTGGGGTCATTATACATGTCTCTCTTGGCTTCCCACTTATTTCAGGTTTACCTCTTTTTGCTCTTTTCCGATTTTAAGTTGCTAAATCTTGATTTTCTTTATAGCAACTCTAATTTGTAGTTCGGCTTGTGTGTGCTTTTTATTTTTCTTGCAGTGAGGAGTTGGACCTTAATCTGACGGAAGCTGCATGGGTACTTTCTGGTTACTTTTCTTATTACGATGCCTACAATTTTTTTTTGGAAAGAATCAAACTATTCTTGTATTCTTACCTTTTTTTCTTCTTCTTCTTCTTCGTCTTCTAATAAAAATATGACCATTTAATTCAGGTTTCCATTCTCCCTCCACTGGCTTCAATAGCTGTGACTAGCATTGCATCTCAATTTGCTGATAATTTGATTTCTAATGGGGTTGAAACCACTACGGTAAGGATTAGACATTCAAGTACCTTTTCGGAAACAAGTCATTCTCTTATTATCTACTAAACCCCTTAACTAGCTGTATTATCTCACAATTTCTGTTACGAAACATAAGATAACCCAATAAACATTCCTAACCACTTTTTTTTTTTTTCAGGTAAGAAAAATATGCCAAACAATTGGCTTCTTGTCGCCTGCAATTTGCATGACTCTTTCCTCTGTAGATCTAGGATTGCCTCCTTGGGAAGTTGTTGGAATTCTCACCGGTGGCTTAGCCCTCTCCAGCTTTGCATTGTCTGGTATCTAATCATCTCCCATGATCCATTTCTGTTTTACTTATGAAGACTCATCCTAATCAAATATATATATATATAAAATGTACTTTGTTACAGGACTTTATTGTACCCATCAAGATATGTCATCTGAATATGCAAGTATACTCTTGGTATGTCCCAAAAAGAAAAAAAATATTATAATGACGTTCTCATATTCGTTTTACTCGTTGACCTTTTTTTTCTCCTTTTGGAATGCAGGGTATTACTAATACCGTTGGAGCGGTACCGGGAATTGTAGGTGTTGCTCTCACTGGTTTTCTTCTTGATTCAACTCATTCTTGGAGTGTAAGTTGACACTTGGCTTATAATCTTTTTCTTAATCTCATCTTTTTGTTAGAAGTCCTTACAATTTTTGTTTTTTCTTTTTTTGGGGATGTAGGTTTCATTGTTTGCTCCCTCAATCTTCTTCTACTTGACTGGGACAATCATATGGTTAGTTTTTGCTAGCAGCAAACCGCAGAACTTCTCGAATAAGGAATAACATGATCTTCATTGTTCCGAGTTCCCTCATAATTTTTTCTTCTTTTGGTTTATCAATGGGAACTAATAGCATATATATGTTGTATATGTGTAGATTAGCTTTCTTGATTATGTATAAATTCAATGTAATTTTATATTAGTGGGTTCGGCAAAAGTAAATCGAGATTCAGCATTCAAAATAACAGCAAGAAGAATCACGATATTGCAGAATAAGGTAGGTGCAGCCTTCGGCCTGAAATTTTCACTATAATGAAGAAAAGTTACAGAAGACACAAAAAGCAGAAATAACAGGGTTGAATCTAAACAAAGGGCTATAGAGCTTTTTTTATGAGTCAACTTCAAATAACGAATCAAATTTTCTTCTTAAATCTATTTCCATCACTCATTTGATCCATCTCCACAAGCAGGCAAAACTATGTTTGGCAAGCGAGAAAACACGATAGAAAATGGGGCAACAGTTATTGGTCTCGATGAATTTATGTAAATGGGGTCCATGGGAGGTATGTGGCCAGATGAATTTACGGACAAAACCTTCCCGTTAAGCAGCACAACTTGGCTATGCAGATTCCTGCCTTGTGCCGTTAGATGATATTCTTCTCTAGCTATATTACCTTCTTCTTCTCGAGGCAGTAAAATTACTCGTGATTTATGAGATCTGTGTTTGCGATGCAACACCCGGCTCTTGTTGGAGCTTGGTTTGTGGGACCTGAGTTTGTGATGTGAAAAATTCTTGCTGTTGTTGAAGACAACTTGAGCCTGAACTGTTGTGTTACCTGCTAGGTTGATCAGCAAAATCGTGATACCTTTCTGTAAAACACGAACAAAAACTGGATCAAAATTAATGCCGTTTGAAAATTGTTCGGGTCAAGAATCCAGTTTTAGGCCAGCAAACTCCAGTTTGTCTCAAACACTGATTTGAATGCAAAAATCTTGTTTCCCTGACAATCTAACTGAATACAGTTTCCACAAATTCAAGTTCACGCAAATGAACATTAAACTTACAGAATTTTTGGAGCAATGAGCATAGGCCCTGATAGATTTCGTCCCGTTAAAGCTTGTAGACAGTACTTTTCTTCCCATAAACCGGTGCCAAAGAAGTGCACTACATTGGAAAAAAAACCAAGAGGAATGAAGGCAATGAAGAAAAAAAAATTCTCACATAAAGAAAATAATGTGAATTGTTACAGAATTAGCAAAATAAAGAAACATCAGAAGTAACATATATTCATTTACCTGTAGTAGTCGGGATTCGGTACAAAAGTAGTAGTGTTAAGTAAACCATAGTTTCCACCAATCAATGTCTGTCTACAGTATGTTTTCGTATCAAAAGCCGATGACATCCCAAGTTGATCCAGATACCTGAAATTGTGATATTGAGTGAAAATCCCATTTTCCAAAGAATGAAATTACTTGAACTGTAATTTATAGACAAGTTTTTTTTTTTTTTTTTATACCAGAAACTAAAAACGAAAGCATTCGTGACACGATTCCGGCCACTATTATAAGCCCCTCCTGACTCCCCAACCCAAGCTCCAGCCTTATTGACGGAGCTTTTCAAGGTGTCTTGTAGGCTTCTAAATGTATTAGCCTCTCCATCTAGATATGATGGATCGAGTATCTTCTCTATAAGATGCTCATCAACTCCTGCATGAAGAAATTAAATAAATTCCCAATCTGAAACAATGTTGTATATATAAAACAATAAGTTTGAGGATAAAAAAGGAACATACCTGGCCCGAGATTATATATATGGTGAGTGATTGCATCGACAAAATTGGTTGTTTTGTCAATAAATTTCTTGAACCAGTCTTTATCAAAGAATCCTCCAGGTGCTATGGTTAATGGCTTTGGCTCAATATCCTTATAAACATCATCCACTATGTTTTTTAGAGCAATTGTGTCTACAACATATTGATCAACTGAAACTCTTGTTCCGACTCCACCTCCACTTAATTCATTCCCTAACCGAAAACAAAACAATAATGATTACTAACTAACTCTGATCAAAATAAGTTGGTTTTGATTATATAGTGGAATTTTACTAATAGATTTGATTTCTTACCGAGCTCCCAACCATGGATGGTGTAGTTCTTGTTAACGGTATAACGAATGAGAGATTGAGCATTTGTATAGTTCCAAGCTCCTACTGCTGAGCCATCAGAGGCTATTTTCCGGCCCGTTAGAGCGTTTAATCCGAAAATAATCTTGGCTCTAAAATTGAAATACAGCTTAATTTTAGTGAATTAGATTTATATACAAAAAAAGTAAGGCAGCTCAATGAAAGATTTTTTTTTTTTTAATTATTATTATTAGTATTACCCTGTTTCCTTGAAGAAGGTGTTTAGCTGATCCCATCTATGCAATGGTAAGCAGCCCTCTGTGAAACCGAACAATACAGACGCGTTTTTCGAGAACGGAATGCAGGGTTGTTCATTATCCTCAGTGTCATATACGATCTTGTCTTGCAATGTGCCCCCTAATCTTAGTTTCAGAGGCGAAAAAGCTGCACCCACCAGATATTTTTTCGATTTAAGTTTAATTTTTCTTCTTTTATTGTGTTATCATATAACATTTCCTAGAAGTAACAAAACAAATTCTTCTCACCTTTAATGGCATTAATTAGAATGCTGTTACTTAGATCCTGCACCAAAAATTCAATAAAGAAAGTATAATTAATGAAAGACAAGAGCTACTTCAGAAAGCAGTAGAAGCATTTTAACAAACATCTCATAAACAATCAAGAGAGAGAGAGAGAGAGAGAGAGAGGAAAACCAGATTGAGGAGAGAAGCATGATCCCAACTACAAGTTCCATAGTCACATTTCTCAGGCGGCCACCAATCCAGAGTGGCACATACGAAATCATTGTCGATGTTTCCAATGGCTGCTTTCCCATCTATTAACACCTTCCCTCCTACACTATTAGTATCATCATCAACACTTTCCGAACTAACATAAATATTCAAGCTTGAGCTCATCATGAAGAAGAACCAAACCCAGAATAAGAGACCCATTAGCCGTATCTGAAACCCCATCATGTTTTTCCAAACTTGAATCCAGAAAAAGGAAAATGACGAACTCAGAAATGGGTAAAGATCCAACTCTCTCTTCCCTGTCTCTTTTTCTCTCTTTAGAAACGTAGGAGTGAGATAACTAAATATCATTTGAAGCTGAATGAAGAATGTGAGCTTGTGAGAGAGATTATATGTTAAAATTTAACGTATTATTTTTAAGTTTGGATTAAAAATAATATTAATTAAGATTATTAATTTTTTAAATATAAATTTATTAAAATTCTACAAATATAAAAGAACAATAAAAAAAATTTAAAAAAAAAAGTGGAAAAAACGAAGCAAAATAAAATACGTTTCTGATTAAAGGGGGTTGGAATGGGGCTTTTCTGAACTTTTTATTCCAAACTTTCTTACCTTAGAAAACGAATTTCATATTTATTATTATTATTATTATTATTATTATTATTATTATTATTATTATTATTATTATTATTAAACTAAGTTGATGTTTAGAAAATTATTTTATAACCACGAAAACTGCTATTTTTTTGTTGTTGAAAAGTGTGGGGTCTAGATCTAGTGGGGCCAATTAGTTTGAACTGTAGAGGGACCCACAAACCACACTTGTGTATGTTTGTGATGTGTGGTTGTACCTGTCTGAGATTAGATTAGATTAAATAATGTCTTTCATCAAAAAGTACAACAAAATTACAGAAGTCTGTTTTTCAAAGTTTATAAAAGAAAAACATAAAATAAATTAGTAATTATTATTATTATTATTATACCCAAATGCACGCTCATTGTGGATTAGGATCTAAGCATAAAGATAAAATTGTTTTCTCCCAAAAAAAAAAAAAAAAAAAAACGACAAGAGTAATAATCTGTTTGACTACATTGACCCCCCCTAATCCTGTAATAATAAATAATAAAATAATATATAATATAATATATATATATATATATATAAACAGAGATGGAGGTGCATTCATTAAAGCCATACATGACGGCCTGTGTAATTATTATATATATATATATATACACATAGAAATCCACGTGATTTCTGGATGATAAATATATATTATATTATAATTTAATAGAGATAAAATTTTAAATTTTAAAAAATTTGTGGTACGATAATTGATTACTGAAATATAAAATTATGAAATTTAATATGTGAGAAAATAATTACTGAAAAATTATAAATAATTTTAAGTAAGTAAACCTATTTTTCTTGCTAAACCAAGAGGAACAGGTGAGTTTTTCAAAAGAAATCAGAACCACCAAAAAAAAAAACAAAAGCCTTATTAACCTAATCCACCGTTCAATAATGAACATGATCTGTGTTTGGTCAAAACCCAGCATAACACATCCATAATCGATCTAAGGCCTCCCCCGGGAAGGGGAGCGGAGGACGGGGGAATTTACTTCCGGAATTTGATATTTATAATTATAATTAATATAGTTAAGAATATCTAAATGCATATGAATGTATGTATAGAGAGAGATTTGAAACCGAAAAGTGAAAGATACAAAGATTGGATGGGAAGTAAAAATTATGGTGAAGGTATCTTTACGTGAAAGCTAATGAAAAAGTGTTCATGATCATAAAAGGAGTGTTCGAAAAGGACCCACAACGACATTAGTGCAGCTACAAATATAATGTTGGGTTACCAAATTATGAGCCACCACATGACCTCACCAGTCTAACATGCCTAAAGATTGTTACAGCTGATGGAATAAGGCTTGTTTGGCTACCCAAACACGTTTCAATATTAATTGACTAATTTAAATAAAAATATCACTAATTTTTATTCTTTTATAAATTCGTTATTTAATAGTATTTGGATAACTTAATAGTCATTATTGTGTAATTAAAATGAAATTTTTTGATCTATATAACTAAGTTTCAAACATTAAAAAATATGTTTATTAATTATCAAGAAAAAAAGAAAAAAGAAAAAGTGCCCAATCCCAGATCATTGTGAACAGAACAAAACAGAGAATAGGTTGTGGGTTGATGCTATGGTTTGGTTGGGCGCATGGACAACTTTCCTAAGATATCAGATTTAGAGCATATCGATTGGTTTTTTAGATACACGGGATAATGATGACACGACAAAGTAAGGAAAAAAGTAGACAGCAAGTAAATCTTTTTTGGGTTATTTTATTTTAAGTTTATATTTTATTATAATATATATATATATATATATATATATATATATATATACTTTACTTGCACTTCCTCAATTCAGCTTAGAATCAAATTTCATTCCTCGTTTATTAACCTTCTCTTCTGACAACCTACAGCCTTACTTCATTATAAACAAAATCTCAAAATATTTCACTTTACTTATTCCAAATATTTTATATTAATCTAAAATAAATATTTATATATATATTTTTTTTGTATTATTTTATTACAACTACACACTCTTACCTGGACATGACATGAGCCCAGCTCGTCAGGGCTCAAATCTAGACAGCCTAAGGATCAGGCCTGTATTTAATACCTTTTGACTTTGTTTGGGCCTCATACTGGCTTAATATAGACAGCCCAACAAACAGTCAACTACTAAAATAACGCTCCGCTCGCATCAGCAGCAGCAAATGCGAGAATCATGCTGAGAAGAAAACCAAGCAAGATCGAGCTCAAAATCGAAGACAAACAAGAACTCGAAGATTCCCGCAAACTCGCCGCCTCCGCCGCCGCATCTACCTCCTCCCCCACAACCTCAGCCACCACAGCTCTCCTCCTTCGCCACCTCGACCGCGGTAAAGATCCATCCTCTAAATCTCACCGGCTTGGGATCTCCTCCTAAAAATCCCTACTTTAGCTGTAATGGAGGTGGAGGTTAAGCTTCGTCTTCCTAACGCCGCTTCCTACAATCAGTTAAGCAATTTTCTCTCTCCATTCCACGTCAAGACCCACCGTCAAGAGAATCTCTTCTTCGACGGCTCATCAGGCGAGCTCTCTGCTCACCGAGCAGTTCTCCGGTTCAGATTCTACGACGGGGATTCTCGCTGTGTGGTCTCTCTGAAAGCTAGGGCGGTTTTGATCGACGGAATTAGTCGAGTGGAGGAGGACGAGGATGATCTAGACCCTGCGATCGGGCGGGCCTGTGTGGCGGATCCGGCGAGGCTGGGATCAGTTGAGTGTAGGATTTTGGGGAGGGTTTACGAGGAATATGGGAAATTAGGGTTTGTTGGATTGGGAGGGTTTAGGAACGTGAGGAATGTTTATGAGTGGAAAGGGTTGAAATTGGAGGTGGATGAGACAGATTTTGGTTTTGGAATGTCGTATGAGATTGAGTGTGAGAGCTCTGAACCTGAAGCTGCTAAGAAATTGATCGAGGAAATGTTGAAGGAGAATGGGATTGAGTATTCTTACTCTCAAGCTTCTAAGTTTGCTGTTTTTCGATCCGGAAAGCTGCCGCCTTTGTGAGTAAAATCTCTGTTAAATCAAGGACTGATAACTGTGTTTGCAAATTGCATTGAGAACTTTTTTTGCAAAGACAAAGAAAGCCATGCATTAACACTAATGTAATTTTTCGATATGGAGTCAACGAGTTAGAGAAGAGTTTCAAGTCTTTTCATATCTGAAGACTGAAACTTAACAGATTTTTCGCCTTTGTTATAAAGGAACTATGTTAATTGCCCATGTTTTTTGTTGTATCCAGATGACGGTGATATTGGGGAGCCATTGATGAACCAGAAAGAGAGAATATAATGCTTATTGGACGAAGAAAGTGAAGACCACTAATTGATCATCTCCTTTCCTTTTCGTTTTAGTACAGCATTTTTGTCATGCTGCACTGTATGACTTGTTCTTTATCTTCAAGACTTCTGTTTTTAACTATGTTTTCTTATGAATTTGAGTAGTAGATCAAGTGAAAACCCTTGAGAAAGTGTGAATGACAATTGTTTGAAGTTTGATTCATGATGGCATCCCGCCAAAAGCTTTCAATTTGAGATGATACAATTTTGAGTTTTAAGCTTCCAAATTAGATGTCAAAATTAGTTTTTAATTAGCTAAAGGAACAACACCGTCTTGCTGGTGAACACTGCAAGTCAAGTTCATATCCTTACAGGGAAAGACTGAGCAACAAAGTATGAAAAGAGACCCATTTTCCAATTCAAAATGAGAACGAACTTGAATGAAAATAGATTCGGATCAAAGCAGATACCAAATTAATCTGTTGCGGTATTTATACCGAATCGAACAAAGGTTCAATTAGAACAGCGGATAATAATCCTCCTACCCAATTAGACTTATAGACTACCAGCCCTCAATAATCTACGACTCCTGACCCATAGAATAATAGCGTAACACATGGAAAAGAAAAACCTCCAGACTAAAAAGCACTTGGCACAAATTCTCACTTCCTCTTCTTAGCAGGTGGCTGAGGAACCTCATCCTCATCTTCCTCATCATCCTCTTCTCCATTCTCATCCTCATCTTCATCACCTTCATCGTCGTCATCATCATCATCGTCGTCGTCCTCATCATCACTTCCTCCTTCTCCATTAGCCTCTGGTTCATCCTCTGCATCTCCTTCCTCTTCTTCTTCACCTTCTTCGCCTGGGAAATCTTCATCACCCTCGTCATCTGGGTCATTGGTTTCTTCATCCTCTTCTTCTTCATCATCCTCTGTATCACTTCCATCTTTGTTCTCTGGACCATGCTGTTTCCTTGCATGAAGTTGACCAAAAGGAAACCTACAAAAGCAAAAAATGGAAGAGTAAAATTTCTTACTTTACGATATCTTGAAACCATCTTAGTTACATTGAGAGGAAGATGATTAAACATGAATTTTCCATTTACCTGTTCTCTATAGCAGTCATCACCTTAACATCAGTAACCAGTGTCCCTGCCTGAAAACCAAACTTACGACTTTCAGAAAAATTCATAATATGATTTTAATTGGTTATGAATAGATTAATTACCATATGGTAAATGAGAGAGAGCAGAAACTTGAGAAAAGATATTGCAAAGGCCTATACGGTAACTCATAAGGTTAAGACATTCGAGCCAAAAATTTTGGTGTAAGCTCGAAACATAAGTGCATGTTTCTTCCTATAGTACTCCAAACCTTACTCTCTTTCTGGTAAGATTTGATTCAAGATCTATGCCAAATGTTCATTAATTAAGCCAAGGAATATAGGTTGCTGACTATGACTAAGATATTAGTACTCCAACCCTTGGCCACATTATTGATTAGAGGATTCATCAATAGTATCTTTTTATTTTCTTGGAAAAAAGTGACAAGCAGAATCTTAAATATAGCAACTGCATTAGGTGATGGAAGAATTTATTAGAAATCAATGAACCTAATATTAACAAAATAAACAACAAGCGCCACTTAGAAAATAAAAAAGTGGCGACCAAATATTCAGTTGTGTGATGGTGCAACTATGATCTAAAGCTTAGAAGGTCCGAAGAGTAGAAGGTCCTTCAAACAAATTAAAGTCTCCATACACCAGTTATAGTGTAAGCACGCCAATTACTGTCTTTTTGTAATTATCACAAGCAATAACAAACAATGAAACAAGAATAGCTTTCACAAATGTGCATATAGAAATCAAATAACTCCTTAAATGCAATTCCACATTTAAAGAAAAACAGCAGAGAACCCAACATACCCTCCATCTAAAGAAATTATACATCTAATATCCACCAAAAAAATGCAGGAGAAAGGATCATATATTGATGGAGCCCGTGTAACAGTTCAAGCCTAGGAGTTCGGATGGGACCTAACTAATTGAAAATTTGTACTTTAACTCCCTTGTTTGGTTCACTATGGTAGATTAAAAACAGTAGATAGAAAAATCTTATAGCCAACTAATATATATACGGACTGAGCAGTACAGGAACAATTCTGTAAAGAAATATATCCCTCAAAAGTAATATTCTGGTAAAAACCCCAATTCCCCACCTGAAGTAGCTCACAAAACCCATCTTTTTTTTTCCTCTTCCGGTAAGCCCGTGAAACCAAAGCATCACAAAAAATTGCAAATATTTCCCAAATGAACAATTTAGGGCCAAAAATCCCCTAAATTGACTTCAAGAACCAAAAAAACCCTAGCTTGCAAGCACTAACGATAAACAAAACCCCAACTAAAAGTTCAAAACAGCTTAAAAGCAAGACAGGACATGAAATTACAACCACATACTTTTGTTCAAAACAGAGAATTTCTTGAGCAAACTTAAGGCTAAATCGTAGTACAAGAAGAAGGAAAAAAGATTAGAAGGAAATAATTATACCAGCACGAAAAGGCAAGCAAGAATGGTCTCGATAGCCATAGCTTCGAGAACAGAGCTCAACCCCAGAATCTTCTCTACAGTGCTGCTCCCACTCCTCACCTCCATTGTTGCTAAAACCGAGCTCGAAATTTACACGAGGGAAGAGAGAAGAATGCAAAATCTGCTAGAGACGGAGAAGAGGAATTGTCGTGTTCGTTATTCCAAGGATTTGGGAAGAAAATTATTGGGAAGAGAAGGGGGTTGGGGGGGGGGGGGGGAGTAATAGAAAGGGTTTTCAAGTCCGGTTAGGGTAAACCCCAGGTTCGGTCCGGTTAGGGTTAGGGTTTTTCAAGGGTGAAATTTTAATTTTCTTTTTTTTTTTTTATCTCTAAGGAATAATAATTGCATATTAATCATATGGTAAAATTTTTTATTATAATATATATTTTTTCCAAATGTAACGTTATTTTAGGTACTTTTATTATTTTAAAAATAATACATTATCTTCTTATATTGAAATTTTTGAAACTTTGGTCCAACGTGTTAGTTAAGTCGAGCTCAACATTCGGGTCCCTGTCCCTGTCCCTGTCCCTGGCCCGCTATGGATGTTGGATCTTGTTGTGTGCTTTTGATTGGAGAGGAGTTCTTTGTTGGGTCAGAAGGAACTTCATTTTGATGAAAATACTGAAATGCTTGAGAGTATTTATCCAGTTTTTTAAAATTATATATTATATTAATTATAATTTAAAGAATATAAATAAAATTTATTACAAAATATTGTTAATTAATTTGAAAAATTACGGTAGTTTTAAAAAATAAAATAAAATAAATAATATATTAAAAAATTAAATATATAACTATCATGAATTACAAAATTACAAATGACAACGAATCATACGTGAAGATGGCGGCGGTCGCGGGGGAGCAAATACTAATGGGGTTGGGGATGATTATTTGCAAAACAACGTTTGCACGGCGGTGACTTATGGGGATTTCAAGGACTTCATTGATTGGTGGTCACGAAAATAAGATTTGAGATCTTAAAAAAAGTGTAACTATATATATATATATATATATATATCTCATTTATCTAATTTAAAATATAATCAAAATCAGAAAAAAAATAATATTCCGTATAATTATCATTTTTTTCAAATAACAATAAAAAAAATTAGATTAATTAAGAGATAATAATAATTAAAATATTGATCACTAATCATAAATTATACTCGATCCAAAATCGAGATTTCCTTACTCTCTTTTAAGGCTAGTAAGTAAAATACATACAACCGACAAGCCCTAAATAGAACATGCAACAATTAAGTAAATTAAGATTAAGGGCTAATCTTTTATTTTGTTAAATAAGTTAATCTATTATATTTAAAAATATTAATTAAATAGTATTAAAATAACTTTTTATTATTTTAATTAAAATATTTAGATCTTTTTATTTAATATTTAATTATTTTAAATAAAATATATTAATTTATTTAAATAAAAAAAAAAGAAAATTTACTTCTCGGCCGAATCAACACTCAAAAGGGAAAAATCAATAATATTATTTGTTTTTTTTTTATTATTTTTTTTTTTTAAAGCGAACAAGGCCCATACCAAAACAAAAGAGAGATTTTGTGGCCGAAAAGAAAATCAACAAGATTTTGCCATAATCATTCATAATCAGATCTTAACAAAATTTGTTAATCATCTGATCAATAAAATTACAAAAATGCCCAATGGCATTAGTCTATAAATACTTACCCAATAGTGACATCAAAAACAAAACATCACAATCTTAATTTTTACTTCACTCAAAAAGAAGAAGAAAAAATTAAACTTAGTTTCTCCAAGATGAGGTCGCAGCTCCTCCTAACAATTCTAATCTGCTCAACATTGTTGTTGTTGGTGTTTGTGGAACTAGCGGATGCGCTGGAACATGTCAAACAACCGAACAATGATCAAGTAGCATCGTTGCCGGATTTCAAATTGTACGGTCCGGCATTTTCTCGATTGGCTAAACTAGTAGAACATAATCAAAGCTCATTTAGTCCTGAAGATTGGGGTAATTATGGTTATGGTTATGGTAATGGAGGATGTTGGTATAGTTCTTCTCAAGGTACTAGTTGCGGTACAAGAGTGGTGAGGTCTAAACATCATCATAAGAAGAAGGTCGAGGAGGTTTGTTGCACCGTCACAGTTACAGAAGGCCGAGATTGCAACACATTCCGTGAATTCCATCACGTGACGCACCATTGCACTCCGCAGCCACAATATTAAATTAGAAAATAATTATATTAAATGGGTCCTTAGATGATCATCTTCAATAATTATTAGAGCTATTGTTTTTAGTGTAGTTAAGTATGTTTAGTATAGAAGTTACTAGCTACTAGCTACTATGCCTCTTATAATAATCTCCATTTGATTGGATCATTTGTTCTTTTTCTCCCCTAGTTTGGAATCGTACCTCAATAAATACTTAGTGGAATTCAATTTCAAAATAATTTCTAATTATTTAACATTATATATATATATATATACATGGGTGTGTTGTTTCTTCTTAATTACTTTAATCATTTTTCAAAATAAAAAAATAAAAAAAGTAAAAGAGAAACTTAAAATGTCAAGAAGATCATTAGTAGATCAAAATTGTTAAGATTTTTCGGGAGAGAGGGAAGTTCGGACGGATATATAAAAAAGAATTGTTAAGTAAACTCGGTTTATTAAAAAATATTATTAAATAAAAATTGAAAATGAATAATGTATATAATAGATTCTAAATGATAAAAGAGAAAATTATGGTTTAACTGATTATATACGTATTATTTTAATAAATTTTAAAATAATTCAAAAATATCTATTTTTAATAATTTATATAATATCATATTATAAAAAATAATAATGCGGTGTCAATTAGAAACTACTTAAAATGTTTGTTTTTGAAAAAGAGATGAAAAATTAACAATTTATACCATAATCTAAAATTCTATGATATTTATATTAACAAATTTTAAAATTTGAAATCACTAAAAATTAATTAAATTTAATTATACGTACTCTATAAATAAACCCCAAGTCCATTTCATTTTCTCATCCGACCAAAGCGTGAGTTTCCTAACCCTAATCAAACTCATAATCATGAAGACTTTCTTCACTCTTGCTTTACTTCTTTTCATTTGCCGCGCCTCTGCTCAAGATATTATAGTCTATCAAACTCCTCCACCTCCCCCGCCGCCTTCACCTTCCGCACCGGTAGCAATGCCCCGTCTTCCTTGGCCTTTTAGTCCGGACCCTACTGTAGGAAAGTGCTTTCAAGACATTAACCAACAATCAGCTTGTTTGGGTGATGTTGCAAACTCGTTTTCCATGCAACGGGTTATCATAGGTGCTCAATGCTGCCAGGCAATTCTATCAGCGAATGGAGATTGTGTCAATACAAATTTTGGGATGATCCCGAATCCATTTTTGGCTATCCTTATGAAGGACTATTGCACCAGGAATGCTTCACCATAATCTACACTAAAATGCATGAATGGTTCTTTCTTTTGTTGCGCTGAATTTGCTAGTTTTATTGTTTATGTTTTGGTGTTTAATTAGTGTTTGTTAGTAGTCATCTAGTTGATGTTAGGTTTGATTTCGTTCTTAATTTATGAAATGAAATAATTTTGTTTTCCCTTCATCTCTTTTGACTTCTCACTAGTTATCCTAACTCCTTGATAAAAGTCCAATACTTCAATCAAAACAGCAAAGCCATTTTTCTGCATCTAGATCAGATCAGAATAACAACAAGGTGATTGCTCAGGCTAGCTGCTGTTATGGTTGCAGTGAGTTGCACGAATCACCCGCTAACCATATCGACTAGATTGGTGAGATTATAATCTAATATTAGTTAAATAAAGATAGTTAAGATTACAATATTGTAATCACTATTACTAAAATGACTAAAATCTAAAAGTTGGTGTTAATAATGGACTAAGATCAATGGAATTAATTAGACCGGCTACCGAACTAATTGCAAACCTACTCCTCCAGATGCCAACTTGATCTACACGTATGAAGTACTTCTATTTTGAAGTAGGTTACGTATTCATATTATATTTATATTTAATATCTGTATATATTTATACTTAGTATTTGATATAATATATTTAAAATAAGAAAATAATTTTTGATATTTTAGGATATTTCGTAAATAATATTTAATACTTATAAATGTCAAAATATAGACATTTAAAAAAAAAAATAGTCTATCTAATAAATAATTCAAATTTTTAAAAGTTAACCTAATATTTTTTTTTTTCGGTTGAAATAAATTGAAATGATATATTTTTCTCCGCATATATCTTTATCATCCAAATTCTAACCTTCTTACTCAATATTATCTTATTTTTACCTGTTTGTTCCTTTAGCGTCCGTTCGATTTCCATCTTAGTATTTTCATATGATATTTAAGTTTATTTTAATAATCTTTTGAAGAAAATTGAATAATTATATTTAATATTTAATTCTAGTAATATTTTAGATAACTTTTAAATATATAACATATGATATGTAATCTTATTACTAATTTTTTATATTAAAAATTATAAATAATAAAATAATAAAATAAAATTTAAAATACATATCAATATAATATCGTATTCTAAATTTTTTTTTTTTTGTCGGTATCTTTAATGGACTCGTTTGTGTACTTACAAAAGGGGTATAACTAATTTTACAATATTTGAAATTAACCTAATATTATAACAACTAAATTTAGTTTTATTTTGATTCTCTTAGCAATATTTACATGTATTTACTTAAAAAGTTAAGGTTCTGTACAAGATCAAATACGGTTCCGGTTTTATATAACGGAATGATAAGTATATAGTTTTGCGAAATTATAAAAAAAGAAAAAAAGAAAAAAAGAAAAAGAAAGAAAGTAGAAAAATAGTCTGTACGTACATCCCAAAGCAGAGGGATGGGGAATAATGAATGACTAATCTCTCGCTCTGATTTTTCCCCTCAGAATCTCATATTCTTTACTCATTTTAATAATTCCCAAAACCCCCATCTGAAGTCAACGAACCCAATTGTTGATCTCGCGGACCATCGTCCATCGCTCCCAATCCCCAATCAAATCCATAGCAAGAGAGAAAGAAATTCGAGAAAGTCGATTTTTGTAGAAGAAAATGTCGTCGGAGATCGAGGTGATCGATGAGGTTCAAACGCGCGACGACGAATCGTCCTTGAAGGCGGCGGTGGGGGCTACAGGCGGCGGAGCAAATAGTAATGGGGTTGGGGACGATAGTATGCGAAACGACGTTTACACGGCGGCGGCTTATGGGGATTTGGAGAAGCTTCATAGATTGGTGGAATCCGAGGGTTGCTCCGTTTCTGACCCTGATGGATTGGGATACTATGCTCTTCAATGGGCCGCGTTGAATAACCGGACAGCAGCTGCCCAGTACATAATTGAGGTTTTTTTTTTCTCCTTTTTTTTTTTTTTTGTAGATTTGAAGGTTTTTTCTTTCTTTTGAAGTTGAAATTGGGGTAGATTTTTTTAAAGAAATTAGTTTGGTTTAGCATTGTTATGTGTTTTGGCTGCTAGTTTGATACGAAGTCAACTGAGCGGAACCTATTATTTTGTTTATGTATGGAAAGACTCTGAAACTAAATGAAATAGTGTTCTCTTAAGTGCGCATTTGTAAACCCCTTTGAAGATTTTGGTTAGATTGCAATTGGATTTTGAACAGTTTGGGAAAATCAGAGTTTTGTATGCTTAAACTAGATTTTGGACCCAAATTGGAGCTTTTAAACTGGTTTTCTAATGCTGAGTAAGCGGATGATATGACTTTAAAGTATAGCTATTTGATGAAGTTATGGATATCATGTCTTAGTTTTGATTTTAGTGATTATGTGGGTGTTTTCAGCATGGTGGCGATGTAAATGCGACAGATCACACTGGCCAAACAGCATTACATTGGAGTGCAGTTCGAGGAGCCATCCAGGTTTCTGAGCTTTTACTCCGAGAAGGAGCTCGTGTAGATGCTGCTGATATGTATGGTTATCAGGTCATTGTTATATCCTTTTCTTTTTGTATGTAGTAACAAATTCGTCTGATGTAACTTATTATGGATGTTAGGCGGTAAATCTGATGAGAGTGTCTTGTTCAAAATGGTGAATCTCTCATGACCAATCAAATCGACCACAGTATAAAACGTAGTCAATTTGGCTTAATTTTTATTATTGCTTTAGTGATGGAAATTTTTATGCTGAAGAATATGCATGTTTTAATTTAGAAAATTTTAATACATATTTGGATTGAGAATTGTTTTATTTGATCCATTTAGTTTGCTCGGTTGGATAGCCATTCTCTTTTGGGGGAGGTAGATCTGGCAATGGTTGATGCTATTAATAGTGGAACTAGTAATTTTTCTTGCTTGCAGACAACGCATGTAGCCGCTCAATACGGTCAGACAGCTTTCCTGTATCATATTGTTTCAAAGTGGAATGCTGACCCTGACATTCCTGATAATGACGGAAGAAGCGCTTTACACTGGTAGCTGGAACATCTATTCAATCTCATTTTATTGTTATTTTATTTTATGCAGGGGTTATTCTTTTCTGTCTGACATTATTTGATCTTATTTATTTTATTTTCATTTATTTTGAACCTTTTTGGGGCGAATTTAGGGCTGCTTATAAAGGATTTGCTGATTGTATACGTCTTCTTTTGTTTTTGGATGCGTATCGAGGCCGGCAGGATAAAGAAGGTAAGTTTTATTTTAACTGCTCAAGACTTACTTTGATCAATTAAAGAGTAAGATTTGCTAAAAGGGAGGCTTCCCCTGTAAACCAGGCTGCACTCCCCTCCACTGGGCTGCTATTAGGGGTAACTTAGAGGCATGCACAGTATTAGTACAGGCTGGAAAGAAGGAAGATTTGATGGTGACTGATAACACTGGCCTTACACCTGCACAACTTGCTTCTGATAAAAATCACAGACAAGTAGCATTTTTCCTTGTACGTCTTCCATTATCAAATATGTTTATTGGTGATTAGTTTCTCGATTCTGTTTTTATTGTGTATCGAAGTCCTTCTGGCTTCCTTGTACACATCATATAAAGGGTGTTCTATCATCTCAATCATAGCATTTCATAACTCATTTAGGAATTAAACTTTCACTAGGTTTGCTATCTAAGTTTATGGAGTTTCTCTGGTGAAAATCCCTGAAAAAGTCTTGGTAGTTCTGTTTTAATATGTGCCATTAATCATCGGAAAAAAGAAAGAAGGGAAAAGAAAATCTACTCTCATGTTGAGTTGGATTATGCAGGGAAATGCTAGAAGGCTACTTGACAAACGTTGTGATGGGAACACCCGCCTTGGGAAAATATCGAAGCTAGGACTTGCACCTGTACTTTGGTCTGTAATATTTGTACTGCTGGTGACATATACTCACTCTGTAATCCTGGGTACAAACCTGAGCTTTTTGTGAATTCCTGTTTTCTTTCACGTCATCATACTAAATGTTCCCCCTTCCTCCCATTTTTCTTTCTCTATCCTCTCTCTCTGGCCGCAGCACCAAATATGCCTAAGTTAACAGTCGGCTTTGGTCTTTTTGCGTGGTTTGGGGTTTTCCTAGCAACGGCTGGGCTATTTTTGTTCTATAGGTGCAGCAGGTATGATTATTTTACAATCTGTACGAAACGATCATAAATTTGAGGAGCTGTAGCTTATTTCCTTGAATGAGTAAAAGAAGTTTAGTTATTGAAAATTTGCATAGACGTTTGTTAATTTGCATTTATGGCTATATCATATTAGTATTTAATTGTGTTTAAGTACATACTACAACATTCAGTAACAAGGGATTTCTGGGGTCTTAGTTTGTTGGCTAGCTCTCGTCTTAGTTTGTCAATTTCTTTCAGTTGTTTTTTTCATTAGCTTTAATTTTTCCTCCATATTGCTAAGCATTACTAGAATCTTGACCTGTTTGGGATTTCTGCCGAGTCATTTTTCACCTGGCGTCCCATTTGACTACATACTTAAATCTGATTTTGTTTATCCTGTTTTGGATACTGCATATTTATGAGAAGATAATTTAATATCGTCTCCTGTTCAATATATTCACTATTTGTTTCGTTTACTAAGTTGGCTAATGAGAATGATATTCTAAGTAGATTGACCGCCGATTTCTATCTGCAGCAAGGATCCAGGTTACATCAGAATGAACGTGAATGATCCACAAAATATGAAAGACGATGTGCGTAACTTTTCCCATCTAGCCTCTTTAATCATGGAAACAATTTGTCTTTACCAATGTAACATTTGTAATCGTCTCATGTGATATGCTTGCTCAGGAACCTTTATTGAAGATTGAGATCAACAATCCTGCTTTATTGGCCGGGAATTGGTCTCAACTCTGTGCTACATGCAAGGTGGCCTCTCCTTTTCACCCATAAAGTTCTGTTCGGGCATTATAAATTTTAATGTCCATCGATTTTAATTCTCACTAACATGAATGTCTTGCATTCATTAGATAGTCAGACCTCTTCGTGCAAAGCACTGTTCCATCTGCAATCGTTGTGTTGAACAGTTCGATCATCACTGCCCATGGGTATCTAATTGCATTGGCAAGGTAAGGAAAAACCAAATCTTTTTTCCAATTTTCATATAATTTAGATCGATAGTATCTGAGGTATTCAATGACATTTTGGTACAGAAAAACAAACGGGATTTCTTCGCGTTTCTTGTTCTTGAAGTTCTTGCAATGTTGCTCACTGGGGCAGCTGCTCTTAGCAGTATGTTTCCGAAAAGGCCTTGACCATGCCCTAATTTTTAATTAATATAGTTGAATTAATAAAAATTTCTCTGTACAGGAACTTTGACAGATCCAGCTGCTCCCTCTTATTTCGGAGCATGGCTTAACCATGTCGGAACAAACCACATAGGAGCCATTTCATTTTTAATCGTTGATATCTTCATCCTCCTTGGCGTAGCAGCTTTAACATTTGTCCAAGGCTGTCAGGTACGTCTAAAAAACAAGTTCCCTCCCCATGGACCCACTGAGCAATATGTTGTTTTATTGTTTGAAACTGGAGTTTGGGAAAACTATATTCCTGTGTTGCAGGTATCTCGCAATATTACTACAAATGAAACAGCAAATGCAATGCGGTATAGCTACCTAAGAGGCCCAGGTGGCCGGTTTAGGAACCCATATGACCATGGATGCAAGAAGAACTGCTCGGATTTTGTACTCAAGGGCTACAATGAAGACATCGAGTTTATCGAAGAAGACAACTCATCATCATCATCTCACCACCCCGAGGGTACTATTGGAATGACACGTATCTCAAAGAATTCCAGCTTGGAAAATGGGGAGGCCTACCCTCACAATAGCACCAATGGCGATAGCAATAGCCATAGCCATGTAGCCATTAATGTCGGCTCGAACTCGACTAATCATTCAGGTCGACACATCCATTCCTCACATTGTTCTCACGGTAATCATGGAAAGAGCAAGCCCGATAACGCCCCATTGGGCTTGGGTCTTGGCCTCGGCCGGGGTAACAGTCTTTCTGTTTCGTCGTCGTCGTCATGATGATGTTACATTCTTATTCTTTGCTTGGGTTTAGCTTTTGTTGTAGTGTTTTTGTTTTTGTAATGTGGGGTGTTTTGTTTGTATCAAGCGTCTGCCATCAAAATTAATCTGTATGGGTCTAATTTAAAAGTAGGATTTTTCTTATTTGGTTCACATATACAATACGTTTTTTTGGACAATTTTGCAGTGTTTATCAAAGCATTCCTCATGAGGTGGAAGTATATCTCCCAATTGTTGTCTCTCATTGTTGTTTCAAACTGTATTCTAGACCCAAAACTGGAGTTTCAAGCTCTTCGACACGGAGTTTACAAAATATCTGACTGCCAAACATTATTGGCGGATTAGATATGAATGCAATTACGGCTTAGTATTCTAAAATTAATCAACGGTCCAAATCAATACAAATGTTCTTTGAGAAATATCAAACATGTCATTTTCAGATTAGCGCGGTTGCTATTCCGACACATCAAAAGACCAGTTTTATTATTTATGCAAATAAAATCTCGTTACAACTATAAATATATGTAATTCCGGTATATTAAATGATCATCGGAAAAAATGATATTATTAGTATAAACTTTTTAATAAACCTTTTTGTGGACCATAAAATTGAAAGCTTTGATCATGATACTATCTATATTCTATATACATGTATATATATATTAATGCTATGCTTTGGCCAAAAAAAAAAAAACTGTATTATGCAATCATTTTCTATCTTTCTAATGACATTAATTGAACAGCATATGATACGATCTTATTAATTTTATAATGTAAGTTTGATAAAGAAATGCGACGTATAAAATATGGTATATATATATACCGAATGATGACGCATGCTTTGATGATATTCCGGTAAAGATAACGGAAAAATTTGTTAACTTTATAGTAAACGCATCTAGTGCCGAGACGAGACATTGCTTCTATCTGCCGCCCGAACAGAACAACGTTCCCGATAGGTCCACGAGTAGTTAATATCATGGGACCCACCACACCTGTTATCCTGATCATGCGCAGTAACCGACATCCTTACGCGCCACGTGGCATACATCAGGTGGCTCTACCTCTGTTCCTTCTCACTTTCCCTCTCTCTGTCTCTGTCTTTCTGCGCTTATGACTATGGCTATGGAGTTCAATTTCCTTCTGCTTTGATTTTGCTCTCTCAGGCGATCGGGGTAGAGCTGACTGTTGAGGTACTTGTTATGGCAAAGCTTTTCGCTTCTTATTTCTTCTATTGTAATTGCTTTCGCCTCTGCTTGCTTCCGACGCGTTAGAATTCAGCGCAAAATGAATTAGCTACATACATGCTGTTACACTCGAGTCTCGAATTCTTCGCTATGAATTTAATTATGATTTGTCCACTCTCATTAGCTCTAGGTTTGTGTTCTTATTTTTCTAGAATATGTAGGCTAATCATTTCGTAGATTATATTTGTATCGTCAACCTTTGTGATCATGATGCTGATGAAGAAGCTTGGATTAGTGTAGCTTCTTCTTCGTGATCTCCTTCTTCTTCTTCTTTTTCCTTATCCTTCCTCTAATCCTCACAGTTGTGGTTTCAATATTTTTGTTATTGCTCTGTTTTCGATACTGGATACTTTAGTTCACCCTGAAAATTTTCCGGTCTAAGGTAAGGTATTGCAATAGGCTTCTGAATTCTAACATCATGGGCCATTATGCTAACTCTTATGTCTAGTTTGTTACATTTTTCTTTCCATATCGAGCAGGAAATTGATTGTTTGGAAATTTCTTTCTAGAATGGGGTACAAAATCATTTTGGTTCCTTCTTCAGACGCAATAATTACAGTATGTTGAACTATTTTTCAATGGGGGGAATATGTTCAAGAAAGAGAGACCAACAAATCATCGAAGATGGTCTATGTAGGGTGGTCTCAGCAAGATATGTGAAAAGCGGCAGTTCAAAATGGCTGGGCAGTTCATTTTCTCGACCAATTGTGGATTTTCAATCCAGAGAATCGGGTGTTCCGACCCTTTTGGAGCTATGTATCTACAAAATCTGCGAGGTACTTAAGATTTTCTCTGGGATGTCAATAGTGGCTACTTTGTGTGCGTTTCTGTGCTTCCTTGACCATGCAGTATTAATTGTGACAGGATATTGAAAAATATGATTCATTCGCAATGTTGCCAAGGGATATAAGTCAACAAGTATTCAACGAACTAGTGTATTCCCATTGTCTAACTAGTACCTCTCTTGAAGCTTTCCGAGATTGTGCTCTCCAGGTACTGTCCGTGTAAATTTATTGAATCTTTACATGTTGATTGTATTAAGCTTCTTGATTATTCCTAGTTTGATAAAACATTTACTCCATCAGATTTACCATTTTGTAATGGCAGGATGTCTGTTTAGCTGAATATCCCTGTGTGAAGGATAGTTGGATGGAAGTCATCTCCTCACAGGGGTCATCGTTACTTTCTGTTGACCTTTCTGGCTCTGATGTAACTGATTCTGGATTGGATTTTGTGAAAAATTGCTTAAGTCTCCAGTCCTTAATTTTAAATTTCTGCGACCAAATTTCAGCTCGTGGGCTTAAACACATTAGTGGTAAAATGCTTTACGTCTTCTTTCAAGTTATTTGGTTTCCATGGGCATAAGCTTTGTGTTGATGATCTTAATTTGCATTATCCAAATTGTTATACTCTCTTCTGATCCTGAGGTTGATAACAAAGATGGGAAACTAGTTATTAACATGGGTAATATGCAACCAATGAAATCATTTATCTGTGGACCCTGTGTTAAGTAAATTAGGAAGGGGTGATAGATCTTGGTTCAGATTAACTTGTCTACTTGTTCAGTTTTTTTATCTTGGGAAAGAAGACAGGATGTTGAAATTAATATTCCGATCTTGTTCTGTAGGTCTTTCAAACTTGACATGCTTGAGTTGTAAGAAGACCACTGCAATTACTGCTGATGGAATGCGTGCCTTTTCCAGCTTGGTTAGCTTGGAAAAGTTGGATTTGGAGAGGTGCTCTGGGATTCATGGAGGATTGATTCATCTTAAAGGTATTCCTGCTTGATATTCTTGTAAATTTATAGCATTAAATTTTCTCTCTCTTTGTCGTTTCATATCCTTATGAAGTAAGTACATGTATTTGATGGTGGAGTTCCTTTGTTAAAATCTTTCTTTTTAAGTCTCAAGTGCCGAAATTGGATGAGCTTGTAAATGAAGATGATATATTAATGTGCTGATCTTGTACTTTAGAGTGACTATTATACTATTATCATTTCTGCAGGTTTACGAAAACTTGAGTCTCTCAATATTAGATGTTGTAAATGCATCACTGACTTTGATATCAAGGCTATCTCTGGTAATTCTCATCATTGCCATCCTTTAAATGCACAGAATGATTAGTATCTCTTGTTAAGTACTAAAATGCTGTGGCTTGTTAGTTCGTGGTCTTCTTCTTGTAAAATGTACAATTCGAGTGTGAATGAGTTTTATGTGCATAAACTTGGGATTGACATTGTTTATGACCCTTCGACTGGGGTTGGATAGGACTTATTTGCATCTTCCTTTCCATGTGTTTCAGGGCTTGGTAATCTGAAAAATTTGCAGATATCCAACACTAGTGTTACTGATATCGGGGTTTCTTTCTTGAAAGGTACTCACAGGTTTCCCTTACTATCAGGTTAAAGATTCTCACTACTCCACTTGTTATTCACAACCCTACTTTATCCGTGTCTTTGTGAGTTGATATGCTTTGAAAAGCGGTAAGATCCACTTGGACGATAAACATATTTTATTGACGCAGAATAGGCGTGAGTATGAAAACTAGAACCCTCGGCCCAATTTCCACTGTTGCTTCTGTTTGATATGAACAACCTCTAGCTCCAAAAGTCCATCAATAATAGAATGCTTGAGATATTTTGGATTTCCCTTGGCCTTTATTTAGCTTTCTTTTCTTTTTTGTTCTTTTTTCCATAACTAAGAGCTGATTGCCTGCACTAGCGCTTTTGTAATAATCTATTCATTGCCAAACCCAAATATCTGAATTTGATTGTCTTTCAAAGAATAAGATAACGTGATGATCCCTCATTCACCAATAAATTCAGTATCATGCTTATCATACTAGACTGGCTGTTATTAATGAGCATCTTTAGTTGTAATATTAATTCACTTTAAGTCCCTTGAGGCTACAGTAACCAGTCTTTAATTATTTCATGGCAGGCTTGCAAAATCTTATAATTTTAAACTTGGAAGGATGCAAAATTACCGCTGAATGTTTGGAGTCCTTATCAGGTTAACCCTCTGTTGATTCATTCATTTAGTTTTCTATTTTTTGGCTCCTCCTCCCCACCCCCCTCTCCTCCTCCTTAAATATGGGTAAGAATTTCTTGAGGTTTTTTCTGACATGGTACATATTTCATCTTTCTGAAATAAAAAAAAAAAAATAATTAATTTGATGTAGCCATTGGTACCCTCACATGCTTGAATCTTAATAGATGTGCCCTATCTGATGATGGTTGTGAAATGTTTTCTGGTGAGTGGTCTGAGCCTAATGATTTCCTTGGATTCTTTCCTGATTTCAAAATTTCAATTCTGGAATATTTGATTTTACATACAGCATTGTCTAGTTAATGAAGCTGACTTTTATCTGTTTCAGGACTTAAGAGTTTGAAGGTACTGAGTTTGGCATTCAACCTTATCACTGATGCATGTCTGGTACATATGAAAGGTCCTCTCTCTCTCTCTCTCTCTCTTAATAGCCACAAAAGTGCATTAGAAACTTTTATGCACTGAAATTATGTAATGGTTATATATCATTATAATGGTTCTCAATTCCATTTGATGCTATTATCTGCAGGTTTAACAAATTTGGAGAGCTTAAATTTGGATTCTTGTAAGATCACAGATGAAGGGCTTGCTAATTTGACAGGTAATCCTTTCTTTCCCTGCTCTTTCGAGGTAATCCAGATATATACATAAAGCTAACCAGTATGATGATTCTGCAAAAAAAAAATTTCAAGAATTGGATATTATGGCTTAAAGTACTTTCTGGTTATAAATGAATCAACAATGCTCCTAACAATTAACATGTTATGTTACTAAATTGAGATGCTGAATATTTTCACATATAGGCCTTAAACTTTTAAAGAGTTTGGAGTTGTCCGATACTGAAGTTGGAAGTAATGGACTTGCTCATCTCTCAGGTTATCTTTCTGTATTCTCTTTCGCATGAAATCTATGTTATGTGAATGAATGAATTAACAGCTTGTATTGTTCTTGATTTTCCAGGTTTGACTAATCTGGAGAATTTAAATTTGTCATTCACTTTAGTGGAAGATACTGGTTTAAAAAAGTTATCTAGATTGACATCTCTTAAATCTCTTAATTTGGATTCTCGTAGTGTTACTGATGCTGGAATTCTTGCTCTTACAAGTAAGTATTTTTAATTATTTCCAGATGTTTGGATTGTATGGGATTGGATGTGTTTAACAAAAGAACTAACTTAGATTTGGATATTTAATAGGTTCACTATTTTTTTTTCTTATTTGAGGAAACCATGTTTCTGGTTTGGAACATCATTTAAAAAGTAATTTTACTTCTTTTTACTCATGCAGGTCTGACTGGATTAATGCATCTGGATCTTTTCGGAGCTCAGATTTCCGACTCAGGCACCAAGTTTTTGCGATGTATGTTAAAAGATGTATTATCTGAAACATTTTTTTTTCTTTTTTTGGTTCCAAAAAAACTTGAGTTGCAACATTTTCTTGATTTTTCTATCTATCCAGTACCCATCAAAGTTCTTTCATGAAACTCAAAAGACAATTATGGTGTTTTAGTCTCGTGTCTTTTGGTGACTTTACAACAAAATAAACTAGAAGATTTCCCACCACCGTGTCTCGAACTCTAATTTTTTGTTCCAGATCCAGATGACCCCTTTTTTTTTTAAAAAAAGAAACCTTTTTAATAATCTATAGTATCTCCTATTTCTAACTGTTCATCCTTTCAATTCTGTTGCCGAATCATATAGACTTCAAGAATCTTCAATCCCTTGAGATTTGCGGTGGAGGATTGACTGATGCCAGCGTGAAGAATATCAAGGATCTCACCTCCTTAATGGTCCTAAATCTGTCACAAAACCGTAATCTGACAGATAAATCACTGGAATTGATTTCTGGTATTCTCCTACTTCTCTTTTTCAATATATGATTTAGATTATCTTTCACTACGTGAATTCAACTGATTCTTTGTTTATTAACGGAGAATTTATGAGTCTAACCTAAACTAAAACTACAAATTACCCATGCATTAATCGATAGTATCGAACTTTACCCAGTAATCTCATTCTTATAATCTACCTAATCTTATTTACAGGATTGACTGCACTAGTGTCGTTAAACATGTCCAATTCTCGCATTACCAACAACGGGCTACAACATTTGAAGCCTTTAAGAAACTTACGCTCATTATCGCTCGAGTCCTGCAAGGTGACCTCATCAGAAATCAAGAAGCTCCAGCTCGCTGCTCTCCCTAACCTAGTAAATTTTCGCCCCGAGTAGAAGAACAGATATAGAGCTTCTACAACAAATTGTAAATAGCTTATCTACATCCTCTTTTGGTTTTACTTGCTTCTCGCAAGGGTTGATAAAATATGTACATGAATCATTATTGGACATAACTGCCCTAATGCCAATACTCTATATATCCGTGCATCTGCTACAGTTCATCGGATGCAATTGTAAATAAGAAGATGATGTTTCAGAAACACACAACAACTCACTAGAACTCATCAAGTAGGATATTAATTATTAAAATATTTTAAATTAATCTGAATACCTTCGGAAAAAAAAAAAATCAGTCGCATTTCATAATGTGATATGCTTGTAAGCTTAAATTTAATTACAACTGGAATTAAAAAAAAAAAAAAAAAACCATGTACATTTAGAATTCAGAATTTTCAATGATGCCAACACTAAAAAAGAAAGACCCTCTTCTCTTCAACACAAGAAACACTACATTATCAAAGCTACAAACTGTATTTTGATCAAACCAAAAAAAAAAAAACAAACAAATGGTACAAACTGTAAAAATACTACATTATTTTTTTCCCTGCTGGTTGTACTAAAATTACAACAAATAAGTTGATATGTATAAAAAACAACACAATGTAGGTGAGAATGCAGAAACAAACAAAAAATGGGAATCCCTGCTACCATCCATCTTGGCCCTCGTATAGTAACAAAAAAGAACCAGTAAACAGCCGTGGAACCTGTAAACATAATAAAAGAACATACATAATGAAAAGGAGCAGAAGATTATGATTTCAAACTTGACAAGTTTTACTCTACATAATGTCCCGTTCGGCCGGGGAAAAAAAAAAAAAAAAAACTTAGTAATGTTGCAGGCGAAATAAATATTTACTCTAAATTCAAGTAAAAAAATATCAACATGAAAAGATGTTACCTACCTTATAATGCGTTCTTGGAATACCCCAACAATGAAGCAATCAACTCGACTATCATTACTGTTGCTCATGGAACCACAAAAAACCCACAGAATATGCTCCAACTCATGCTTGCTCTAGGACATGATATATCTTCGAAACTCTCCGTCTAAACAACGGCTCCAACCGAAAGGATGGAAACTTGCTCTCCAACTTCTTAGCTTCATACATCTCATTCCATGCCTGCACTATCTCATCAATCTCGAACCCTAATCCTGTATAGTTAAAGCAAAATCAATATATGCACATCTAGATACATCCACTACACAAACTTATTATTTGATTAAAAAACAAAAAATAGTACCTTTAATTGCAGCATTGTTTGAACAATGATTCTTTATCATAACAGCACTATCAGTAGGAGAAGCACCAGGAAGTTCAAATTTTTCAATGGCAATTTGCTTGTGAAGAGGCCTACTACCAACATGTGTCTTGTGACAGTTAACACATGCTGCATTGCTTCTCAAGCATTCTAAGCATCACAAATGACAAAACAACTTTTCTTTTCGAAATTTTAAGCGGAAGTTTATGGCATCCATGTCTTTTATGACATTTATTAAAGAGTTTTATTTAATTTGAAAGATTATTGATGTATAAATAATTATTGATTATAATAAAAATTGATTTTTTAATTATTTAAAATTTTAATATTTTTTTTGAATATTAATTTATTAAAATGAATTTATGATTTACATATTTTTTCGAAATATTTTTAAAAATTGTTTTTAACGTTTGAAATTACTTTAGGTATTTATATTTATAATAATTAAAAAAATATTATTAAAAATTATTAAGTAGTAATTAATAATAAATCAAAATTAAAACTGATTATTTGAAAATCGAGTAGAAAACTGAGTAAGTCTTATTTAATAGTCATTTTTTCTATATTTACAGCTCTTACAAACTTTTCCACGAGATCATCCTTCTTAATATTTTGTATAGTTCTCTTATAAACTATTTTACCCCAAGAATAATTATCGAAGAATTTCATATCCGAGACTGTATATAAAAATTGACATGATATTTTATGCAACTCGTTTAAACCTAAGAGAACAGTCATCAAAAAATAAAGAAGCTCTAACTTTACGTGTAAATCATCTATCTTCATTGTTTATCATCATCTCGATCATGCTGTTTCTTAGTTTTACTCTCCACATTTTAAAATATCTCTTGAAATTGACTACATGTAATATTTTCATTTCCTTTCAACTAATAATTCAAGAATTCAACATTTTTTTTGACTTCCCTATTAAACAAACCGGTGCGTTTCACAATCTCAGTTTTAGATTTGAATTTGAATTTTTATTATTAAATATGTGACTTAAGTATATAATATATAAAATAGTAATATTAGTATAAATTTGATTCATGTCCTGTTAAATCAAACCAATAATAAAACATCATATGCACTGATTTTTTTTTGTTTGCCCAAAATAAATTGCGTAAGAGAAAAGTAACCCGTTAGAAAAACTCCGGACTTAGAGGGGAAAATATGGAATCAACCATGAAGCCCAAAGACTCGAGCCAAGACGAGCAAAAGAGAGCCAGACCCAAGGCAAGCAACAACCCACCCAAAACAGAATCCAGCGACACAAGCTCAAAGCAGAAACAAAGGCCAAACCAAACTACAACAAAGAAACTTAGACGACACATCGCAAACCAGAATCAAACTAGAAGGCAAATCCAGACAAGGAAACTCACCGTCACCTAATCCTTTCCCTATCGACCAAATGTTAAATTTACGAACTTTTTATTTTTCAAATTTCATGGATAATGAGTACCCGAGCCAAACAACTTCAGTCCAGTCACACAGGAGCAAGGCATGTTCACCATTTTCTTCGAACTTACAACAAATAGGTCAAATAGGGGACCTGATCAACTTTCTTCTCCAGAAGGCATGATGGGTTGCAACAGTCCCCACACAAGCCTGCCAAACAAAGCTCCTAATCTTTGGCACAATTGGTAAGCTCCAAACTTTCTTCTAGATTTGAGCACGATGGGTCTTTTTTTAATAATAGAAATTATGATCTGTGAATAAGCTGCTATACTCAGATTTCACTGAATAATTGCCATTAGAATTTGTAGGCCACACCATTTCATCCTCTTTTTTCTGTCACTTGGATAGGAATACACTCAATTGCCAAAGCATCCTCTTATGAAATAAATTGATTGATCCTTTCTAACTTCGACCTCCCACTCGCTTGATCTAGTAGCTCAGCAACTAAAATATGACTATATGGGGGGATAAGACTAATAGGGGTTAGGAGGCCTGAGATGCTTGGAATCCACTAATCATGCCAAATACTAATACTAATACTTTTCCCATTAGAAATTCTCCAACACACCACCTTCTGAATACACTCCCTTCCTTTCCAGTAAGCTAGCCCATACCCAAAAAGGTTTACTACCTTTGCAAGACTGAAGGGTAGCAGAAATTATGGAAATAGATTCCCTTCAACACCCTCACTCATAACTCATCAGTGTTCATTCATAAGTCTCCAAAATTGCTTAAGCACTAAGGGCCTTATTATGAATCTCATGATCTCTAAACCTCATCCCTTCTTCTTCTTTACTCATAGTAAACGTGTACTGATTAATTAAACTAATAAAACTGTGAGAAATTTTTGATGTACCGCTATTAATCTATCCCACCTATATATGTCCATATGAATAGATTCCCATAGATATAGTTTACATTAAAAAGAAAAATTATTGTATGCATTACGGTGTATGACCATATAACACACTAAACTTTATCTCAACCACATACGTTAATCAATCTCATGTTATGGATGAAAATAATATATGATGTTCCATAAAATCATGCACCATATACTGATGTACACAGTAAATATATAATGTATATATGAGGTGGAAAATTAAGTACGTACTAATTAATTAACTTTATGGGCCAATTAAAACTTCTTTTAAGTATCCAATTAAAGAATAATTAAATTAAGGAAGATAACATTAATTAATTAATTAATTAATTAATTAAAAAAAAAAGAGAGCACAATCTGCATCTTCTGTGCAAAAGAATATAATGCTTTTCCTTCCATTCCCTTTGCTGGAAAAGCGTCCCATTATGCATCTTTCCATGAATATTCTCGTTTGCTAATGAAACACAAACAAAACCAAAGAAAGTAGGGGCCTAAAAGAAAGAAGAAAAAGTTGACATTACTAAAGCCACTACCCAAATTTCCATCGTAACCTGCATGAGCAAATCAAAACAGTGGAAAAGCAACTTTATATTACTTAAGGAAAGGGTAATTAGTAAGCTTTAACTAAACAAGAACCGGTGAAGTGGATTAAGGATTAGTTTATTGTATTTATTAGTTACCATATCGTTTAAGAGGATTTTAAAAATGCTCTTAGAGTAGATACTCCTAAAGGTGGTGTTGTGAACCAAATCATCAGATGACATGACTCAATCACAATAGCCGGCCGGGAGTAAATACTCTCAGAGTACCCAAGAAGACCTCATCTTCCACACACATTTCTTAAGAATGTAAGAAAAATGATGATTATAGCAACACCCGCTAATAGTCCAATTATGATCGCAAATGTCTTCACACCTCGGTCCCCCGATTTCTCTGTCCAAAAACAAAAAAAAATTTAGTTTAGTTTATTCGGGTAATTAGTTACTAATTAAGTGATTGATTATGATGTTAATTATTATTTTTTTTTTACCGTGATGGAGCTTGGCATAAACTTCGGCTCCAGCTCCACCAGTAGAGTACCTAGCATAACACTTGGCCAGAAACATATCACCATTGACTGCGGTCCCACAATCGCTTTTCAACCGTCCGATCGCTTCCCCAATGCAATCTTGGCATTGCCCAACGCTCAGATCACCGACACACTGGGCCACACCCTGGACATCACCAGACCCACCAACTCTATAAGACTCACCCTTCGAGCTGGCCACTATTGCCGCCAACACAGCATCTCGACGGCCCATCACATCATGATCGTACCCTACGGACGGTCCGCATTTCTTCAAGACAACGGTCTTATCCTCCACGCCTAAAAAGGTAGTGCTGTAGTACTTGACGTAGCAGCCTTGTAACTGTAGGGCGGCGCCGCTTGTTTGGAAGCATAAAGCATAAAGCATAAAGGCCATGGACATTGTCTTGTGGGGTTGAGCCCAGGACGGTGTAGTTGTTGTAGATTGAGTAGGTGGCTGAGTTGACGAGCGAGGTGAGGAGGGAGTTGAGGTTTGACTCGTAGGCCGGGTTTGGCGCGTATTTTATGTTAGTGCAGCCGCCGAAAACAAAGGAGTCGATACTGGCGGAGAAGGGAGAAATGGGGTAAGATGTGATTAGGCAAAGGAGGTAGAAGATGATTTTGCTGAAGGTGGCTCAGTGCAGTTTCCATGCTCACAGGCAGATTGCATATAGATAGAGAGAGTGAGAGTTGGAGTTGTGGGACTCCAACTCATCAAATTAATAAATACAAAAAAGAGAGATATTAAAAAAAAAAAAAGAAAAAAAAAAAAGGAGGATTGCTTAGCATTGAGGCAAGTGGAAAATGGGTCAAGAATGTTTCGACTCCTCCGACTTTAGAAAGATTATTTTGATGTGGCATACGTCAATATTCTCTCTGTGAAAAATGGACTATTGGATGTGAAAATGGTAATATTAGATGAGAGGGGGGTTTTTACTATATATTTTAAAATATATGGGAGGGCTTTAGCTTTTACTTAAATATAATTAAATTGAAACCCAACTGGAGGGAGGCTCCACCTCACCGTTTTATTTATTATATTTTTAGTAATTTGTACTTTGATATATAGACTTTCATCTTAAACTAGTTCCATGCAAACTATGCAACAATCTTTCTTATAAAATCTGGTAATTATTCACAATCAATAAGAAAGGCTTGTTAATTGGGAATTATTAGGAAAGAAAAAAACTCAAATGCTTGTTAATTGGGCTTTGCTTTTTGTATACTAACAACCCATGCATATCGCACTTGTGCTATGTACATATAGTGTAGTCCATAATCGGGCCTTGGGCTTGGGCCATCAGAAAGTGCTATGGTTGCCACGTAATAAAGTCCAGTCATTTACGACGTGGCGAATACTGATTGGTTTTTCTACGTGGAAGTCCGGGGACCAGGAAACACTCTGCTTCTTCTTCTTCTTCTTCTTCTTCTTCTCTTTCTTCTCTCTTCTCTCTTCTCCTTCTTCGTGAACTATCAAACAATTATAAGCTCAACGTATTTATTTCCTCATATATTTCTATAATTAGAGTTTTTCTCTTACTTTCTTCTTCACTTTTTGGGGGTTTATTGGAAATATTAAAGATCGGACGAAACGATGATCATGAAACTCTTGTGCTTGATCTTACTCTCTATTCATGTGTGCCACCTCGTGTTAGCCGACGAGATCTTCCCAGCTCATGTAGGTAAAATTTCCCGCATTAAATCACATCGATATACGATTGATATCTGATCCATGGTTGAAACCATTTTTCTTCTAGTCACAAGTTTTCCGTTTGCGTTTGACATTTGGAATTTTGACATCAATTTTATTCGAATTCATGTACATGCTATTGAACGATTTTGTCTTGCTTTAAGAAGTTATAAATTGAAATTTTCTTTGAGGTCGTAGCTTCGATAAAATGCTGATTTTGGTTGTGGATTATCTGGATCTAGGTTTAGCCTTTTAGTTCAATGCTTAATCATAGATCCCCAAAAGGTTAAATAATGCAATCTGGTATTGTATTCATAGAGGGGTGATGCCAAAAATTGGGTGAACAAAGAAGAAAAGAAACAAATAGCAAAGTGAAGGATAATATGTTCCAGTTGTCTGCTGCACGAAGGCCAATCTAGATGGCGACAATGGATTGTGTAAACAAGTGAAAAATTAGTGTAAACAAGTGAAAAATTAAGTAGCTAGTTAGTTGTTGGACTGTAGAGGAATGCTTGGTTTTGTCAAGAACAGTCATCCTCTGGCTTTCTTCACTCTTATTGTATATATCTAAAATTTCTGGTTATTACTCCAGACTTTTTTATTGTCTTTTAGTTTAATGAACAATTGAACAGCAGGTGAATCATTTGGACGCAGTTCTCGTGAACCGAAATACAACATTGAATTTCATTCAGAGGATTCGCCTTTTATTCCTGTAAGCTTTGATTTAACTTCCTTTTATTTCCTTTTAGAAAGAAAAAAATATAGGCCTTGTGATTTACCTATCAATTGTGGTTGGCGGCATTACTTCTAGCTGATTGGATTGCTTTTTTATTTTGAAGAATGATGACCAGGAGACAGTGGTTATGCCCAATAAGAATGGAGAGAATTACTTATGTTACTTGCCTAGGGTGCAGAAGCCTAAGGGTGAAAAATCCGTGATTCAGCAAAATATAAGCAATGTGATAGTGGAATCCGAGAAACGGGAAAAATTGAAGACACCAGATGAGCTGCTTGAAGTACTTAAAGAACAATGCTTAATCAGGGTTAGTATGTGAGATCAAAACTGAAAGATTATCTACTTCCTTTTAGAACCCAAAATTCGTCTATAGAGGAAACATTCTCTAGATGATTATACCCCATCTTGTTGTTACATTATACATTTTCAACTCCATGTAGCAAGAAGGCTGGTGGTCATATGAGTTCTGCTATCATAAGAAGCTACGACAGGTGCATGTCGAAGATGAGAAGGTTGTACTCTCTGTCACAAGATTTTTGGTTACTCTCAATATTCCCATAATTGGAGTCTTCAATACGGTTTTATATTAAATGACCCGCACAAAATCTGTTAAGGATAGATAAGAGTATAGACAAAGCGAAGCACTAACAGATGGCATCTTTATTATTTACAGGTGGTTCAAGAGTTTGTCTTGGGTGCGTATGATGCAGAGGCTACTAGTGCTTTCAACGAGAACCTTTCTGATATGTCCATACTGAAAGATCCTCGCTCCAAAGATGCATCCCACAGGTGTGATTTTCTTTATATGACCCATTTCTCTCTTTATTTAAGTTCTACTAATAGGGATACCTTTTTAACCAAAACAATGATAAGAACAACAGTGGCAGATCCATCATTCAAATAGGAGTAATCGGGGGATTCCAAAAACATCAATAAAGAAGGAAGAACGTTTAAAAAAAAAAGAGCACACATTGGTATCGATCGTCAGGTATAAGAGGATCTTGAACTAATGCTTGTGTTGCATGTTTATTCAGATATCATGCTCATCAATATACAAACGGAACAACTTGTGATCTAACGAATCAGCCACGAGAAACTGAGGTAATGAAAAAAATCGAACCCACCCAATATATCTTTACCATTCTCTGCATCTATATTATGTCCTGACTGTTTCATTTGCAGGTGAGATTTGTATGCTCAGAGTCCAGAGCTATGATTAGTTCTATCACTGAGCTATCCACATGCAAGTACGCACTTACAGTTCGATGCCCAACACTATGCCGCCACCCGTTAAGATTCCCTCTCTCTCTCTCTCTCTCTCTATTGTGTTTGAAAAGAAAGAGATAAAGAAAGTAAAAGAGAAGCATTTGTAATCGACTAAAAAATAGTGATTGTTTTGTTTGGGGTTTGTATGAATTGATATTTCCTTTCAATATCTTTCCAAGACATCTTGAGAAAATATGACTTGCATTGAGTACTGATTATTAGCTTCTTTGGGTGGGGCAGATTGTTCCAAGAAGAGAGACCAGTCTGGCACTTGATTCACTGTAATCTACTTCCCAAGGATTTCAAGGAAACAAAGGGGAAGGAAGGAATGAAAGACGATAAGATTGCTATGGTTGCAGAGACGGAGTACCCTTCAAATGGTTCAGAAGATTAATGTGTATTAACCTAGGATGGGACTAGACGTGACGGTTACTCCCCCATTGTAGAAAAGTAGGGCCGTTCACTTCAAGTTGCTCCTCTTTGCTAAAGATAAATATCTAACACTTGTTTTAGTCTCCATAAAAGCTTACAAATCCGAACAAAAGATAAATTTTATTTCCATCTCTGTAATGTAATATTTTTCACCCGGATTTGGAAGAATGCACCTAGAGAAAGGATGATATTGCACAAAGGACTAAGGGTCTCTATGTTTGGTTTAATTATTTGAAAAATTATTTCATATTACTATTTAGTTTGAATGAATAATAAAGCGAAAATAATTTCCTATTCTTACTTCAATTAAAAAATTATTTTTTCGGTTCCATCTAAATAATATTTTGGAAAATTAAAGTAAATACTTATTTATACTTTAAAATTTATTGTGATATTTTAATAATTTTTGAATTTTTTAAAAATAGATATAAAAAAAAAAATATTAATATTAATATTAATAATAATATTATTATTATTATTATTTCATTATTATTCACATCTCATTAGAAATCGAAGATGACAAAAGTTCAATTGGAAGTTAGTTTTGTTAGGTCAATTTTGTTTTTCCTTGAGTTGGGCGTTCAACTACTTAGGATCTAATCGTGAAAATATGTGGACTTCAGTTTGCTTATAATCCTAATGTTGTGGTAGGTTATTGCAATTTATGTACTTTTTAACTACTACTTATATAATTGTTGGCCTCACACATTCTACGGTCTTTCTTCGATTATGCTTACTTATTGATTTTTTTTTACCGTTTTAAATAGAAATTAAAAATAATTTTAAAAATTATTGTTAATCAAGCCCACGGAGTTGACTCTAATTACTCGCATGTAATTAAGAGGATCTTAATTAACAATACAAAATATTGTTACAACAATCCCTCTCAATTCCTTGACTTTAACATATATCACTCTCAACCCCATGAGCTCTGTCCCTCACAGTTCTGATCCATGCAGCAATGATGTTCTGTCACTCTCATTTCCAACTAACCCATACCCCAAATTTCCACAATCTAGATATTGTCTACACACCTCATTAGTTAGTAGTCCCCACCGTCCACTATTATCTCCAGTACCTATATAAATGAAGGAGAAGGAGCACATGCATGATACGGTTATAATTAGACGACCCCATCTTTTGTAGGCATAAAGAAGATGGACTGGTTTTCATGGCTATCAAAAACCAACATAGAGCCTTCTCTCATCTACCAATACGGCCATATCTTCACACGCAATGAGCTCCAACTAAATGACATCAAGCACTTCAACCATGAATTTCTTCACAGCATGGGCGTCTCTGTTGCCAAGCACAGGCTTCAAATCCTCAAGCTTGCTAGAAAAAACATCACTATTAATGGAGGGGGAAGAGGAGCTATCGCGCATTCAATCTCACCCTTCAACCATTTTGGACTTGTTTTCTTAGCATTCAACAAGACCAAGAGATGCATAAGAAACTGCATTACCAAGTGGGGTTTTCAGGTTGATGAGCTCAAAGTCAAGACGACGAGTAGAAGGAAACAAGTGGTGGTGGGTCCAAGACACGTGTCACAAGAGCACAGCAAGGTGAGAGTTCCATTTTCTGAGCCTTTGGATGAGTATAGTAATTACAGTAGGTATAGGAGTAGAGGATCATGCAAGGTGGGCTCTCCTTTTTCTGGGCCGAGGATGATGATGAAGGAGAGAGGGGTGCTTAGTAAGAGCCCAATATATTTTTCTTCTGGGCCTTTGGAAATGGTTAAAAGCCCAAAAGGATTTCTTGGGCCTTTGGATGAGTATAGTAATTACAATAGGTCTAGGAGTAGAGGATCATGCAAGGTGGGCTCTCCTTTTTCTGGGCATTTAGAGAAGAGGATGATGATGAAGGAGAGAGGGGTGCTTAGTAAGAGCCCTAGATATTTTTCTTCTGGGCCTTTGGAAATGGTTAAGAGCCCAAAAGGCTTTCTTGGGCCTGTGGATGCAAGAGCTGCAATTCCAATTACAAGTGTTTGTAGTCAATGTCATAGAGAGACAGTGGGGTTTGTTGATGATGATGATGTTGTTGTTGATCATCATTTGGTTTGGACTTCCTTGTTTCAAGATATGAAGCCAACCTAAAATATCTCTCCTATGTTTTTGATTTGGAGTGTTTCTTTTGTTTTTTGTTTCTTTTTGTTTTTGCTGTTTTGGTGTTTCCTAGGAAGATGGCATAGTTGGTCTCTTCTAGGAACACTTGAGGAGTCATGATGATTTGTAAAACCTTTCGGTAAATTGGAGTTTAGTTGAAGTCGACATCACTAAAGGCAAACAAGTTAGGCCAAGTTTTCCTAAAATCATGTTTAGATCTTACACGATACATTTCTAAACTCTTAAATAAATATGTTACATCATATTGAAATTATAATTTCAGGAATCCAGTTCTAGCAATGTTACGGTAACCGGACACTAAAATTACTTTCATTTATAATTTAGACTGAATTACCAAGTTCGCATCGGTTCGTCTAACAATAAGGAAAGATATCTAACTTACAAGGCTCTTACAACACAAGATTGTACATGTTGTTACATGACATTACAACTTTTTTCCCGGGACAAAATCTTAATGATTTGAGCCTTGAGGCAGCCTAAATGAGCCACCAGAATAAAGCATATGGTAAACAGGCTTAATCCTCTTGGTCAGAATAATGCCCAAAACAGATCCCACGCCACAAATGCAAGCCATGACCAAGAATGTTAGTCTGAAGCAATTCGGACCCAAGCATGTCGTGTTAGACACGGACAAGAGTTTGTGCTGCTTTGCAGCCTCATTATCATATATATACCCGGCTAAAAGGGCCGAGAAGAGGAAAGCGCCAAGAGGGTTCCCTAAAGACATGAAATTGTAAAGAATCCCGAAATGCTTCAACCCGAAAATCTCAGAAACTGTGGGGACCATCATAGAGATTTGGGCCCCGTAGCATATCCCGAGTAAGGCCGTGGAAGGATAAACCATGCCGTTTATTGCGGAAGCGAAGAGAAGGTAGGTAATGATCATTACCAATTGCGTGCAAGCCATCCAAATTGTACGCGGGATTGTTCTTGTCCTGCAAAAAAGGTTCAAATAACCAGAGTTTACAAAAATGCCATTGAGATTATGAATAAGTACCCAAACAAAAAATTTGATTGCTTTTATCTTCATCGTTAAGTAACTATAGAATATTTGGGTGCATTCTGCATCTGGGATGACCATTCCAAATTCTAGTTTGGGGCCGATTTCCAGTTTGTCCACAAAATATTATTATCTTAACTCTAGTTTCGACTGCTTACCAAAAGACAGCCTAAGATGAGCGCCAACAAAAAATCTTGAATGCTGATCGCAATAAAAAAATATAATTGAGAGTTTATAGTGAACTGATTAATCTCAGCCACATATATAATTGATATAATATATAATATGATGATGTAAAACTAACATGTACCGCTGAGATTGATCGGTCCACCATAAACACGATCTACCTAAAAATTTCTCAATCTAGTTTCCCTTGCAATCTAACTAAAATATTGTTTCCGTAATTCTTAATCTATCTAAACTAAACTTTCAGTTATTTATTTTGAGTTTGAACACAAATATCTATAAAACAAATATATGATCAAACTTCAGGTAGTAATAACATGGGCATCTACTATGATTAGAAAATGTTCATCATCATCATTATCTAAACTCATTCTCGTTATTTTCGGGGTCAGTTATATAAATATTAGTTCTCCGAGTTATGTGATCTTCCCACATATTATTATTTAATCCAAAATCTAAGATATTTTTCTTAACCACCTTCATCTAAGTTTTCAATGGCCTACCCTTCCGTTTATACCTTTCACTTACTTGCCAATCTAAACTTTGTCGAATTGGAACCGTATTTAGTCTTCCTTGCACATGACAAAATCATGTTAGACATCTCTCCCTAATCTTATCATTTATAAAGGCTACAACTAGATAATTTCTAATCATTTCATTCATAATTTTATTCTGACATATTTTATCATACATCCATCTTAATATACGCATCTCTGCTACTGCCATCTTATGCATATATTGTCTCATAGTGGCTCAACATTCCGAACCATAAAATATAGCTGGTCGAACGATTATCTTGTAACACTTTCCTTTCAGTCTCGTAGGCATCCTTCTATCGCACAAGGCTCCTTATATCATCTTCCATTTTATCCAACCTACTTTAATTATATGGTATATGTACTCTCGAATATTTTCAGTCTTTTGGATAATAGATCATATATCCTCCCTACCGTCAATCACAATTGGGTTTCCCATTCTTCGAGATTCAAGTTCAAAATTACAAGTTAGATATTATGTTTTTTAACGGGTAATTTAAAAACTCTCACTCTCTAGAGTCTCATGCCACATATCTAATTTTTAATTTACGTCTTCTTTAATTTCATATATTAGGACGATATCCTCTGCAAATAACATACACTAGAAAACCTTATCCTAAATATGTTTCATTAGCTCATCCATAACTAAAGTAAATAAGTATGGACTTAAACCCGCTCCTTGATGAAGTCCTATTAGAACAGAGAATTCACTAGACATCTCACATACTGACCTAATATTAGTTACAACACCTTCATACATATTTTTAATGATTTCGATATAATATTGAGACACATTTTTCCTTTCAAGTATCCACCAGATTAATCCCACAGGCACTCTATCATAGGCTTTCTCTAAGTCGATAAATACCATATACGTGCTCTTTTATTTTTCTCTATACTTTTCTATCATTTGTCTAATTAAGAAGATTACTTCCATCGTAGACTTACCCGACATAAAACCAAATTGATTATTTGATACAGTGGTGATACTCCTAAGTCTCTGCTCTATAACCTACTCCTAGAGTTTCATTATGACTCATAAACTTTATTCCTCTATAGTTTGAGCAATCCTGTATATCTCATTTATTCTTATAAATTGATAC
This sequence comes from Coriaria nepalensis, assembly GCA_027186245.1. Lineage (NCBI taxonomy): Eukaryota > Viridiplantae > Streptophyta > Magnoliopsida > Cucurbitales > Coriariaceae > Coriaria > Coriaria nepalensis. The sequence goes on along the minus strand of CP114484.1, from coordinate 2,978,124 downwards.
TATAATACTATGTCTCCATGATTCTGGCATTTTACTAGTATTTAATTTTTTTTTAAAGAACCTAGTCAAGTATTGGATTCTACACCTCGATTAGGATCTCATCGGTTCCAACTACCTTCATCGGTTTCATTCTCTTTAGTGTCTCTCTTACTTCCTTAGCAATAACTTTATGATGGAACACTAGATGCCTACCTTCCTGCATCTCAGGTCTCGTTAAGCTTAACTCCTCTGCACTTACCCCATTGAGTAGGTTCTCGAAGTAATCTCTCCATCGACATAAAATAGCTTTATCCTATATTAGAACTCTACCATCTTCATGTTTAACACATTTACTATGACTCAAGTCTTTAGGTTTCCGATCTCTGGCTTTTGCTATCTTGAAGACATCTTTCTCTCATACGACCCTTAATTTCTATCTTTTTGTCAATCCTTAAATTGTATTTTCTTTCCCCTAATCACTTGTTGCATCTTATTGTTCAACCACCATGTCTCATTGTCATGTACTCTCCTTCTTTTAGCTTCTCTAAGTACTTCCCTCACCTCACTCATTATTTAGTTAGCTATGTATTCAAAAAACTCAGAGGTATCAATCTTATCTTTACGTCTTACGTTCTCACATCTTTCTAGGATTAATTAACTATCTAATATCTTATTTCTAAAAGTCTCGCATACATCTTCCTTCATAGTTCACCATTTAATTCTTGACCTAATCTGACCTTTGCCTACTCTACCTCGACTCATAAGATAAAAATTCAAGATTAATAACCTATGTTGGGTCGTCAAGTACTCTCCTAGTATGACCTTACAATTTTTATAGCAACCAAGATTTTGTCTCTTAATAAGAAAATAATCAATTTGACTTCTATTATGCCCAAAACAAAGGTTACTATATGATTCTCCATATTTTTATATAAAGTGTTTACTATCCTAAAATCACTAGCTAAGACAAAGTCTAGAATAGAAACCTCCATATTATTTTGAACCCCAAAGCCTTGACCTCCATGAACCCTCACATACCCAACTCTATTCTCACCTACATGGCCATTTAAATCTCCATCTAAGAAGATTTTTTCCGAAGAGGGGATTCTATTAACTAGCTCTCCCAAAGGAGTCTCCAAATTCATTCTTAGTCTCATCATTTAATCCCACTTAGAGTGCATATGCACTAATAATATGCATTATCTCTAGTTCTAAGGCTAAAGTAATACTCATAATCATATCATCAAACCTCCTAATATCAACTACTACATCTCTATAGGCTTTATCCACCACTATTCCCACTACATTCCTAGTTTTATCCATTTCGGAATAGAAAAGTTTAAATCCTTCTCCTAATTCTTTAACCTTACTCCCCTTCCACTTTGTTTCTTGAAGATAAACTATGTTTACCTTCATTCTATGCATGGCATCCACTAACTCTATTGGCTTGTCCAAGAGGCTAATCTAATTCCCTTAATTCTAGTATGAACTAACTTCTTTACTCCCCCCATCCAATATGATATGAGAATCCTTGCCTATTTTTCATTGGAATTAGGCATTGCTGCTCATTTTGCACTACACCTGAGGGGGAGCGTGTCGCTTATAGTGGTGGATGCCCTAACATTTGATTTAATCTTTTTGAACTCAAATCCATATAAATGGTTGTGACATTTTAATTGGTTGGTTGTCATAGGCTTAACACCAACGTTGACATATTTTAATGGCGCTAAGCTGTCACTGACGTAACACCATCACTCTTCCTTTATCCGGGCCTATGACCAGCCATCACAACGGGCGGAATTATAATTAGAAAATGTTCGGAGAAAAATAAAGGGGTACTAACCTCACAAAATGCTCTGAAACAACACCGCCACCTAGACGGCCAACAAAATTGCAAAAGCTGAAGAGAGCCAAGAGACTTGTAGTATCATCCTCACCCAATGCAATACCGATTTGAGCCAAATTATTGAGAACAGTCACCCCAGTGCCTACTCCAACAAAATTAACCAAGAACAGAAGCCAGAAATCAGCTTTAACAATTGCTTCACTAAAAGTAAAATCCTCCCCCCTTTTCGGCCTCCTCGTCTTCTTCACTGCACCCTCCCCCTCGGCAAGAAGCATTGCCACCTCTGACGCATCATCGATTTCTCCAGAACTAGTTAGATTTGTTGTTGATGAAGTTGGAGTCAAAAGCGGTTCCGTTTTCTCCACATTAATCCCATCTCGAACCAAATTGTCCGAAGATCCACTAACCAGTTGTTGTGTCCCCAATTGTGCGCGGAAAAATGTCATCTTGATAGGGATGGCAAGTGGGGCCATGAGAAGAAGAGCCATAGTACCGACAAAAGTGTAAGAAACCGAAGCACTTAAAGAAATCATGTCACTTAGAATAGTTGTAGTGAGAAGATATAACCCAAGAACGACACTTGCAGCTAGAATGAACCGGAATTGACCATGCTCAGCCGGATTGTCACCAGAAGCTGGAGTGCAGGGCCGAACAAAGTACATCATAATGAAACATAGGATTGGAACTCCAAGAGTGAGAAATAAGAGAAGCTTAGTAGATGAATTATGAAGTAGTACACTGTGAATTTCGGTAAAAACAGCCCCACTAAGGCCCCCATAACCTTTGAGAATAGCTGCAACGGTACCTCGGCTCACTGGAAAGTTTCTCATGTTGGTTACAAGCACGGCTGTGGTAAACCATGCATTGCTGTTGGTCGCTATACAAAGAGCAATCCATAGCTGCAAGACAAGTGAACTAGAATTGAACCTAAAGATTGTGCAAGGATAAATGCTTTCTCAAACAGTCTTGATGCATATCTAATTAATTAGCTGAAATTGGAAAAAGGACATGGTTTTGGCAGTAACAGAATCAGTGCGTAGTAGATGGAGGTGTAGAAGAATCATACGATAATTTGGGTTAATGAGAAGAAATTTTGGTAACAAACTTGGCAAACTTTATACATTAAAATCGATACTCATTGATCCAAGTCTTATGATATGGAGCTTAAATCACAAGATGCTTGTTGTTCAATTACAAATGCAGTATCCATCTCCATGGATGCTTAAACGTCATGCAAATATTTCACAAATGTATAAAAAAAGCAGATCAAAATGCATACTTTCACAAGCAGATCCATCAAACCTAATCCCCTCTACTCTAATCAAAGTTCGATCATTTGCAATCGTATCATCCAGACAAACAAAATTCAAGAAAATTAAGAGCGCCCAAATATGAAAATCAATCAACAAGATACATCAAAAGCTATCAAACTAAAATTTTAGTAAAGAATGAATCAATAAATTAGGTAATACAATCAATTAAGAATCTTACCAACCAATAAGGAATGGACTGCACTGTACGGCTGAGAGCAAGAAAAAGGACACCATAACCAAAAAAACAAGCGAGAGCTCCGATCATAAGCACCAACCATGGCGGAAACTTATTGGAAGCTAATCCAGGAAGAAGGCCCACGTTCTCACCAATATCATTAGCCACTCCAAGCATCGTTAGCTGATGCTGATTGAAACCCAGAACAGATTTCAACGAGTGAGAGTAAAGGGGAAAGTTGTTTGCATTTCCTGATGCTATTTGCATCCACACAGAAGCTCCAAGCGCCACCCATGGCGGCCTAGTCCCTGCTTTCACGGTCAACATCAAATCAAATGGGAAGCTGGATTATCTTGGAGGGGCTTTAGAGAAACAGAGAGAAAGAGGAGGAAGAGAGAGAGAGGGGGAGAGAGACGGAAAATGTGGTTGCTTTCGTCTGTGAGTGTTTCTTTCTCCTTGTACATTTGGACCTGTTTGGTTTCTTCAATGGCAATTTGTCAACTCGACAAGTTATACTCTATTTTTCTTTTTTCTTTGATAAGCATTTTATTTGCTGTCGCGTGTTTCAGATAATAAATAAACAGAGGTCGGAGAAATGGGGATGTCCGGCGAATGGAAAAAATTCCGGCGACGATCCCCAACGGACCCTCTCCCAACGTTAGAAAATTAAGGAGCGCGACCGTTAGGTGAGGAAGAAATATTATTATATAATCTATTTTTCGTTTTTTTTTTTTTTCTGAAGTCTTATCATTATTGTTATCCGGTGTTAATTATATTTTTTATTTTCGTATCATCAAAATTTGACTTTTTTATTTTTCTGATTATATTTTGATAAGCGGACTGACGTGATACCATAGTAAATGAGTTGGTAAATTTAATCTTTCAATTCTGATTATTTTTATTATTTTATTATTATTATTTCTTTTATTTTAAATTTTTTTTCCTATTAATTTCTTATTTTATTTCAAATTCAAATTTTATTTTTATTGGAAAAATATTTAAAAAATTAGGATAAAAAACAAAAAACAAAATTGATCTAATTTCTTGTAAAAAATAGATCGAAACGATCCAACTTTTTTTTTTTGCGAGAAATCGATTGAAATGACTTGATTTCTTCAGCAAGTGTTCAAATCGAATCGGCCCAATTTATCGAGAGGAACCCGATCAAATCATTCTAATATTTTACGAAAAACGAGATCCGATTTATTTATATCATTTTCTTCACGAGAAATATGAACCAAATCTTAAAAAAAAAACGAATAAGATCTTCATTGAAAGCTAGTTTCATTCAAGCCTTTTGAATAAGATCTCCATTGGAAATCTCATTTCGAGATCTTCTTTGTGTTTTTTTAATTTGATTCATCTTCCTCATGAAGAAGATGAACCAGATGGATTAGATCTGGTTCTTTGTGACGAAGAACCAGATCGATTGAATCTCATTATTTGTAAAGGATGAGATCAATCCAATCAAATTCCTCGTGAAGAACAGAACCAATTCTATATGGATACATCGCGAAGAAATTAGATTGCTTCAATCAATTTCTAGAAAAAAGGCTGGATCGTTTCAATTTTTTTTTTCACTAGAAATAAGGTAGAGTTTCCTTTTTTTTTTTTTAATCATATCACTTTTTTTTTAATTATGAGTTGATTCTCTCAAATTTGCCCTAAAATTTCATTAAAATCTAATTATGAACAATATGTATGAAATCTGATAGTCAGGCAATTTTGACCTACAAAAGACAATATAAATATCTTGATATAGATTCTATTATAAGATGTATAGTAAAAATGAAAAAAAAAAAAAATTTTTACAGATAATATAGTAAAAAATCCTGCACTTTTCATTAAAATCAAATGAGTTTATGTCCACTAATTAGGCGTGTGCAATCAATTCGTTAATCAATTTTAAGGACATGGGTTGAAAGTTATGAAGATTAATTTTCATTTTTTAGATGAATTACCCAAAACATATAAGTTTTAATTATTTTCGCCGGGAAAATCAGTTGACAAAAAACTTGTGGCCTCGGGAATTGTACGGGTATAATGCGGGTATGTCAAAAATTTCAAATGGATTTCATACTATAAAAATAAAATATGAAAAAATATAAATGTACTACCGAATTACTAAGGAAATTAAATATACTTCTATGAAAAATAGGGAGAGTGACTGAGGCTAATCTATATTTTACTTTCTTTTTGATGTATTTACTGACGATGTAATTTAACTAACTGTTACTAAATTAATGAAAATGAACGATTACAAAACTAAAATTAAAAAGATGAACGAGTAAAGAACACTAGTTAGAGTAAAGAAATTAAAATGACAGATCTACGACAATAAATTAAATTTAAATTAGCTCCTACAATAAATATAAATGAAATAACTTGGAAGAATAAAATGAAAAATAAAGATATATTATTCACAAACAACAAATCAAGATCTTCACTTAGGTGAGAATGCAATGCACATACTACTCCTAAGACTGGATCAAAGGAAACAAGAAAGACATAATTCCTAGAGAAAATGAAAAGATAAGATGAGTGTCGTACAAACTGAACAAATTAGAGTATTTGACGGTTTGTTGATTGATCGAATGAATAACTTTTTTCTTCACCCAAGCCTTCAAATTATAAACCCATAAAATGATACTTTCCTAATTAAATTTCAGCCAACAACCTGATTCCCATGCCTAAAAATGATTTACCACTTCGTGGGCCATATTTCTCCTTTTTGGATGAAAATTTGACCTCAAACGGTCATATTTTCAACCGAATGTAGTCCCAAATATGTTTAGATTCCTTCAAACTCTTTCCCATCCATTTCCCCCTAAATTTCAGCCAACCATGCTTCACTTTCGGCCCACCGCTCTACTTGGCTACAAGTGGGTTGAATTGGTCTTTTGCACCCATTTTTTTGGAAAATTGGTAACTTTTTGACTAACCAATCATGTTTGGCCGAATTTCTTTTTCCCAAGGCCCTTCCCTACTTTTGGGCCAACTAAGCAAATTTTCGGCCAACCTCTTTCCTTGGCCGAAATGGGGCTAAAATAGGGTTTTTAGTCAATTTTTGGGGAAAATATGATTCACCTTTTACTTCTAATTTACTTTGGACGAATTTCTTGCTTTTTCAAGGCCATTTTTTACCATATTCATCCTTAGTCGATTTTTACACTTCCCTAGAAGAACTTCGACAAACTTATCATGCTAGGGGTTTGATTTGTGTTTTCTCCAGAATGTTGAGATTGAACATTGAATAATCATTATATAAGCAATCTACAATATGTTTCTTTCCACCTATTATGTTGGGAAAATCTACCCCTGCACAATCATGTATCGGAAATTGTACACTGATTAATGTCTGACTTGTAATAATTAGAGTAAATGTGCGAGCATGCTAGAAATTGTAAGTGGAGTAAATAAAAGACGAACGATTAAATAAAAGACATTGGATAAAATAAAGAATAATCTATGATAAGAAATTAAACCTAAATTAACTTTACTCCTACAACAAGAATGAATGAAATAACTTAGAAGAATAAGAAGAAAAATATAGACATTTTGTCCCTGAATGACATATCAAGATCTTTCCTTAAGTGAGAACCTAGTGCACTAATACTAATTCCGAAGAAGAGATCTACGGAAAAAAAGAAATGTATTTCCAAAGGAAATGAAAAAGATAAGTGTAGTATTGGACGGACTGAGAGACTTTATTTGCCGAAGCATTGTGTTTTTTTGGATGATTGGATGATTGATTATGTGGTTGTGTATCTCTTTGTCTTTCACCACGCCCTTTATATATAGACAAATCCGATGACATTTTTGTAATTATTTTAAAGCTGAAATCCTACTTTCCATGTTCAGAAACAATTTTCCTATTTCGTAGGCCACGTCCACCTTTTTTAGAAGGAAGCTTTAACCTCCAATAGTCATACTTTTCTATCAAACCTGGTCCTTATCGAGTCTTGTTTCGTCCTAACTTCCTTCTCCCATTTTCACATTAAATCTGACCGAACTCTCTCTTTCTCTCCTATGAATTTCTGCCGAACTTCTCCATTTGGATGAGAGTGGGCTTGAATGAGTCATTTCCTCCACTTTCTGGAAAAACATTGTTCTACTTTTGATCAATCAATCAAGCTTGATTGAATTTCTTCTTCCACAAGGTCATTTCCTAATTTTTGGCCAACCAACCAAAATTTCGGCCAACTAATCTCCAAATTCTGACAACTTCTTTCCTTGGTTGAAAATGAGGCTAAAAAGAGGTTTTTTGGGATAATTTTTAGGGAAAATATGATTAACCTTTTGCCCCTCATGTATTGAGGACAATGATTTTCACCTTTTTTAGCCGAATTTCTTGCTTTGTCATGGCCATTTTCGGTTATATTATTCCATAGTCGATTTTTACACTTCCCAAAAAGAATTTTGACGAACTTATCATGCTAAGGGGTTTGATTTGTCTTTTCTTCAAAAGGTTGAGATTGAACGTTGAATAATCATTGTATAAGTAATCTAGGATCTGTTTCTTTCCACCTGTTACGTCGAGAAAATATGCCCACACACAATCAGTTTTGGCCTCGAGAATTGTACAATGATTAATGTCTGACTTGTAATAACTATAGTAAATGTGCAAGCATGCTAGAAATTTTAAGTGAATTTCACACTATCACAATAAAATAAATGCAATAAATGCATTGCCATATTGCTAATGAAATTAATCTAACTGCTATGAAACAAATAGGCTAATGATTTGAGACTAATCTAAGTTCTTTTTTTTTAACGTATCTACTGACAATAAACGAAATTGTACTTTCTTTAACTAAATGCTACTAAAGTAATGAAAATAAATGAACACATAATTAAAGTTTTGGAAAGACGAATTATTAAATAAAAGACATTGGATAAAATAATGAAAAAAATGACAAACTTAATCTATGATAAGAAATTAAACATAAATTAATTTTTCTCCTACAATAAGAATGAATGAAATAAAGTGGAAGAATAAGAAAAAAAATATAGATATTTTGTCTGTGAATGGGAAATCAAGATCTTCACTTAGGTGAGAGCCTTGTGCACTAAAACTAATTCTGAATAAGAGATCTAAGAAGAAAAAAAGACATGTATTCCCAAAGAAAATGAAAAAGATAAGTGTAGTATTTGAAGCATGTATTCCCGAAGAAGAGACTTCGTTTGCTGAAGTATTGTGTTTTTTTGGTTGCTTGGATGATTGATTGTGTGGTTGTGTATCTCTTTGTCTTTCACCAAGCTCTCTATTTATAGACAAGTTGGATGACATTTCCAAAATTATTTTGAAGGTGAAATCCCACTTTCCATGTTCGGATACGACTCTTCTATTTTGTGGGTCACGTCAACCTTTTTTAGAGGGAAGCTTTAACCTCCAATGGTCATACTTTTCTACCAAACTTGGTCCTTATCGAGTCTTGGTTCATCCTAACTTTCTTCTCTTATTTTCCTATTAAATCCGACCGAACTCTCTCTTTCTCTCCTATGAATGTCGACTAAACTTCTCCATTTGGCTGAAAATGGGGTCGAATGAGTCATTTCCTCCACTTTTTAAGAAACATTTGTTCTGACCTACCAATCAAGCTTGATTAAATTTCTTCTTCCCCAAGGCCATTTCCTAATTTTTGGCTAACCAACCAAAATTTCTACCAACTTAGCTCCAAATTCGGCCAACCTCTTTTCTTGGCTAAAAATGAGGCTAAAAGGAGGTTTTTGGCCACTTTTTGAGAAAAATCTATTTCACCTTTTACCCCTCATGTACCTTGGACAATTTTTTCCTTTTGTTGGCTGATTTTTTCTTTGTCATGGCCATTTTTGGCGATCTTCCTCCTTTGTCGATTTTCCTCCTTCGGCCATTGGCTGAACTTCTCATTTTAAGGGTTTTGATTTGTCTTTTCTCCAAACAGTTGAGATTGAATCATAAATGATCCTTGTACAAGTGATCTACAGTTATTTTTCATGTCACCTCACTAATCCTTATGATATTTTAATATCTTTGAAGGGAAATAACCCTTGGCCGAATTTTTACGAAGTCAAATTCTCCGTGTTCGGCTGAAATTAGTCATTACACAACCGAGACTTGTATTTAATCAGGCATTTTAAGTATTCGGTTTAATCGGCCAGTTTAATTATTACTAAACGACTCGTATTTATTTCTAATTCTTAACCAATCATCTTCCACCATGTAATCGTAAAATTTTAGCGTTAACAAATGCCCTCCTTAATCTCTTTCATTAAATTCAAAATAATGAGGGAGATAATGGTCACAAAAACTTATAAATAACACCCTCCGTTGACTTGGTCCACTATTACAGGTTACCGAACTAAACATCTTTAAAAAATCCCATCAATTAGAAACATGGTTGACTTTGAATAACGTCGATCAATACAACTTCAAATAGATTGCATTGATTGGCTTGTAATGTAATATACCATCTAAACTCACCAACCAATACGTGTTGTTACCGAAAATATCCGAAATCCGAAATGGACCTTCCGAGTTGGGCGAACATTTTATGTAGCTTCGAGCCAACTGATTTTGACCAATTAGAAAAATGACCTTTCATACTAAGTCACTTGCAACGAATGATTTAACCTTCACTTTTTTATTATAGGCCATGATTATACGATTTTTATGTTCCACCATATTATCTATTGCATGTAAACGATCGGCTTCCAAATCTTTCAAATCAATTTGCATGGCCTCGGTGTATTCCGAGGAATTCAAATCATTATTTAAGGCTATCCTTAGGGACTTTTTTTGTAGCTTCATTGGCAGCACAACTTCATGGCTATAAACTAAGGAGAAAGGTGTAAATGAAGTTCCATTTTTTTGGGCAATTCGAAACACCCAAAGAACCGGTCGCAACATGTCATGTGATTCGGCTGTTTATAACTTTATTAATCGATTCGGCCTATCCATTAGCTTGCACAAAATACGGGACACTATGAGAATAAGATAAATTTGTGACACCTAGAACCCAAGATCCGACCGGGCACATCAAGAAAATCCACTATCACACAATCAATTTTGGCCTCGGGAATTATACAATAATTAATGTTTGACTTGTAATAACTATAGTAAATGTGCGGGTGTACCATAAATTTAAAGGAAATTTTTGACCTTCAATGGTCATACTTTTTTAATGAACTTGGTATTTATTGAGTCTAGGTTCGTCCCAACTTTCTTCCTCCATTTTCCCATCAAAGTTGACTGAACTCTTTCTCTCCCATAAATTTTGTCCAAACTTCTCTATTTGGCTGAGAGTAAAGTCGAATGAGTCATTTCTTCCACTTATTAGGAAAACATTGTTAGGTTTTTGGCCAACCAATCAGCTTGGCCGAATTTCTTCTTCCCCAAGGCTATTTCTTACTTTTTGGCCAACCTCTTTCTTTGGCTGAAAATGGATTAAGCTATATATTCCTTTTAGAAATTGATTAGACTTGAGGTTTGATCGGCTAGAGCTTGGTCCTTCAGAGACGAAGGCTCGTTCATGATGATATCGAGAGTCTTCATAGAGGAAACCAGATTATACCCTTTTAAGGATGGTTCCCTCTATTGTCGCTTCCTTTCTAGAGGCTTAAAGCTTACATTGTTCGTGTCATTTCTAGTATGCCAATTCCCTTTCGAAAACTTCGGATGCTCTAAGCACTGCTATACCATAGTAGTCGGCTGAGAGGGCATGACCATTCGTGGGTTATAAGTGTCGATTGGCTATCTTTTGACTATCAGGTCGGCCCATCGGTTATATGAAGTCTCGTTCGTAGGCGACCGATGATTGGGATAAAGTTTCCTTTACAGTTTCAACAATAATCCCATTTGGGACCGGCTAAAGGAGGCTTGACTATTATTGAGGGGATAAAACATCTCAAACCGTTGATCGAATTGCTCTAGCTATTGACTCGAGGGTAATCACTTCATCCTCGGTTTGACCTTTCTCTCTATTATTGGAAAAGTGGTCGAACATTGGCAACAACTACATTAACAGTGGTTGGGAAAGGGCTTGCATCCATTCCTATTAGAGGGGGTGACTCGAAGATCAGTAAGCCTTTCTTAATTCATTATTGGATGTACTATCTGAGAGAGAAAGAGTCGTTCGTTCGATAGCGGTAGGAGTTATGGTACTTACAATACTCTTTCTCTCGTACTTCATCAACCAAAGGTAACTTGTGAACGGGGGATTTTCAAACTCTTACTTTTGAGTAAGAAATCAAATATCTTGCTTGCTTTTGAAATAGCGAATGAATAGACCTTATCCCTAATGAGGGTATTGTCCAACTATATCTCAACCGGTCGACTTGCTCGAGGCCGGGATAACTATCGGCTTATCTTTGCCAATTATCTCAGCTACCCTGACTTCAAATGAGGACTCTTGACAGTAGGTGCCCATGAAGGAACTTTTCCAATGGGCTTCTTCTTTTAATAGTTCTTTGTACTGAAAGGCTTTGATTGAAAGCTCAAAGAAATACTAAAATTTCATCCCTTCCAACTTCTTTTGAAGTTCAATGTCAAGCCCGTCAACGACTCATCTTACAAATTCTGGTTTGGGAAGAATGACATGGAATTGGTTGTGTTGCTCTTTGAACCGATCTAGATAAGAGTTAGTGGATTTTCCCATTCTTTGATATAAGTGAGACAGATAAACTATTATCACCTCAGTCTAGACTCGGTAGAATTGTGTATGGAAATATTGTTCTATGTTCTGCCATATTCTGATGGAAATAGGCGGTAACTGTGTATACCACGCGAAAACCTGCCCAGTAAGGGAATTCGCAAAAAGTCGAAGTTGGAGTCGGTTGTTAACACTGGTCTCTTCACATTGTATTGTAAATTAGTTAATGTGTTCTACCATCGACTGGATTGGATCCTCACCTGAGAAAGACCGAAGTCCAGAATATGATAGTCATAAGGGAACATCTCTTGGTCTACTTTATCTGGGTATTGCTTATGATATGCCAACCACGGTGGTTACTGGATGACCATGTTGTACATCTCTTGGACGATATTATAAATTAAATCACTATTAACTTCCAGTGGGGTGGCTAGCCTAAGATGCATGCGTTGATTTGGAGGTCGTTGAGGGATTTATAGCTCACCATCCAAAGAGGCGACACCCACCTTAATTTAGATGATCAGGCCGCCCTTGAGATCGATGGTTATATGGCGGAAATTCGGGCATAAAATATGGGATAGTCGTCGAAATCTCCCATTGATCGGCTTTTGTCCCTAAAGGATCGATGACCTTAAACACATGCAGACAAATTTGGTAGTCCATTTACCCCCCCCCCCCTCCCCCCAGCAGTCCCATTGTGGTGATGGGTGCAACGGCTCGATTGGTAGTAAAAATTGGCCAAACCACTCTAAATGGCCAAAAACAATAGGTTGTTGTGTTCTCCGATTGTATTTCGGTCGCTTTCAGCCATTCAATAAGTTTGGTCATTAGTAGGTCTGATGGGTCAGACTATTGTCTTTCGGGCCGAATGGGAATTCGATCGATCTCTAGGTGTAGCCCAAAGGTAGAGGTGGCTTCTTCCTCTGGATACCTCTAGATATTCTTGGGAGGTGGCATTGGGGGGGAGGGGGGGAGAGCTGTTAAATCAGTAAAGTTTTGGCTAGTATTCGGGTTATCGGTTTGATGAGGGGATGGATATTGCCTCGATAAGGGATCCTGACTATAACTCTGTAAGCATCGTACCATATGCTTTGTTAGATGGTTTGTAATTCACTCGTAAGAAGTCCCACTGAACGTGCCAATTTATTGACGTCAGGAAAATCCTTCGATGAAAAACTTGTGGTCTCATGAATTATAGGGTATAATACAGGTATGGCAGAAATTTGGAATGTATTTCACATTATGAAATAAAATATGTAAATATGTAAATACGCTGGGAAGTACTAAGAAAAATTGAATCTACATCTATAGAAAATAGGCAAAGTGACTGAGACTAATCTATGTTCTACTTTTTTTTCGATGTATTTACTAATGATAAAATTTAACTAACTATTACTAAATTAATAAAAATGAATGATTACGAATTTAAATTTTAAAAGAACATTAGTTAAAGTAAATAAATTGAAATGATAGATCTACGATAATAAATTAAATTTCAATTAGCTATACTTCTATGAAAAAATAAATAAATGAAATAACTTAGAAGAATAAGATAAATTTAAGATACATCTTGTCCACAAATGACATATCAAGATCTTCACTTAGGTGTGAACTGAGTGCGTTAATACTACTCCTAAGACTGGATCAAAGGAAATAAGAAAGATATCATTCACGAAGGAAATGAAACAAAAAGATAAGTGTCGAATGAATGTCTTTTGTTTTCATCCAAACATTCTATTTATAAGCACTTAAGAGAGCACTTTCATAATTTAATTTCGGCCAACAATCAGATTCCCACGCCCAAAAATGTTTTCCCACTTGGTGGGCCACATTTCTTTTTCTTTTTTTTTCCTAGGGAAATTTGACCTCAAACTATCATATTTTTGACCAAATGTAGTCCCAAATGTGTTTAGATTTCTTCGAACTCTTTTTCCTCCATTTCACCTTAAATTTTGGCCAACCATGCTTCACTTTGAGCCCAGAAAGTGAGTTGAATTTGTCTTTTGTGCCCCTATTTTAGGAAAGTTGGTTCACATTTTGTCTAACCAATTAAGTTTGGCTGAATTTCTTCTTTTCTAAGGAATTTTCATACTTTTAAGCCAACTAACCAAACTTTTGGCCTACTAAGCTCCAAATTCGGTCAACTTCTTTGCTTGGCTGAAAATGGGGCTAAAATGAGATTTTATGGCTATTTTGTGGAAAATCTAATTCACCTTGTACCCCTCATGTACCTTAGTCAATTTTTTCCCTTTATTAGGCGAATTTCTTATTTTTTTCATGGCCATTTTCAGCCATCTTCCTCTTTGGTTGATTTTCACACTTCCCAAGAGGAATTTTGGCCGAACTTATTATGCTAGGGGGTTTGATTTATCTTTTATTATGATGGTTGAGATTGAACCTTGAATAATCGTTATATAAGCAATCTACAGACGGTTTCTTGCCACCTCATCAATCCTTATGACCTTTAATACTCTTTGAGAAGGAAAACACCCTTTTTGGCTAAATTTGATCTTCAATCGACCGAAATCTATATTTAATTGATCGATTTGATTGGTCGTTTGAACGATATAAGCAGTCGATTCTTATAGGTTGATTTTAATTGATTTTAAACTATAAACAAATTACTTCTTATCACATATCTGTAAAATTCTAAGATGTGTACCAAAATATACTTGCAAGTTAAAATTACCTAAATTATATTGTTTTAGAAAATATGATAAATCATTATGCCGAGGGATACTTTATTTTCCCTCCATTATATTATTTATCCATGACTAAAGCATTAAAATTAGATGTCATCATGTCTCGTGAGTACTATTACGAATTCAAACCTAGCAAAAAAGAGAGAAAAAACAAGCACTTGTCTGTTAAACCAGTTTCCTATTCTTTATACTTCAAAAAAGACAAAACAAAAAATTTACCAAATATTATTAAATAAAAATAAGTTCCAAAATTTAAGTATTATAATAAATATTAAAAAAATTTAGAAATTATAATAACCAATCAATTTTTAGTCTACGCCATAATAAACTCTCAATTCCATTAGATATGAACGAAATAATATGTGCATATTATTAAAATTTTAAATTTGACTCAATTTTAAAAATTTTATTTACCCTTTAATTTAAATTTGATATTTTTTTAATCGATATTATTTATTTATTGTCCATTTCTACCTCATCTTTCGCCACTGCTACTACCACCACTCTCTTTTGCTACCGTTACTGCCAATCTTTACCGCCAACATAAGAACATTAAATATTTTAATACTCTTTTTTAGTCTCCTTCAATTTTTTTTTTCAACCTAAACACCATCACCACCAAACTGCTATTACCTCATCAGGGCCACTGACTTCCACCGAAAATCTCTCTCTTAAGAAAATTAAAAGATAAAAAAAATCTAGATCTTCCAATCTCGGTTGTCTGAACATGGAGAATATTTCTAGTGGAAGTTAGGAGGTGGTAGCAATTTTGGTGGTGGTTGTTGGGCGAAAAAGATGAAAAAAAAGAGAGTAAACAATTGAACACGAGAGAGAGATTAAAATTTTAATATTTTTACGTCGGTAGTGGAAGTTGGTAATAGTGGCGATAGAGGAGGGTGGTGGTGGCCAGTTGGGTGGAAATGAAAAAGAAAAAGAAAATAAAGTGTTAAAAATAGAAAATTTAAATAAAGATGATAAAAATATAAAATTAAAATTTAGAATTTTAGTAGTCACTTAGTCATATGACATTCACATGATTATTTTATTCATATTTAATGAAATTGAGATTTATTATAATTTTATTGTAATTTAAATTTAAAATATAATATTTATTATAATTTTTGAATATAATAACTGTTCATTATAATTTAGACTAAAGTTTACAGACTTATCATAATTTCCCCTTATATTAATAATACAATGGATTACCTTGCCTAAACCCAAAACTAAATTAGACGAGAATATGGGTGGCAATATGGGCCGGGGTGGCACCCGTAAAAAGGCCAAGCTTGACTCGAGATTATTTCTCATTTTCTCTCATATTAATTCTAATTTTTCTACTCTTATAATCTTATTCTTAATTCTCAATCATTAATCATTATATTTTTAACACAAAATTGAAGGTCAATATTAAACCCTCAAGTCTAAAATTTAAAGTCTCAACTCTCGAGTCCCAAATTAAAATTCAGTTTTGTTACATTTCTTTATTTTATTTTTAATGTTTATCAATCTTCATTTATTTTTTCTAATATCTTTAATTAGTTATAACATTTAATTTTGTTTCTTTTATTAGGAAATAGAAAACGTGGACAACACTCATAATTTCAGTGGCCACCCAAATTTAGAGTATTATGATACATGATATGCATAAGATATTAAGTTTTCAGATATCTCTAAGGAGGTCAAGGTCAATAATGAAGTAACAGATGCCCCTTTTTCTAACATTTACAGCTATTTAAATTTTTTTTAAAAATAATAATAATTCGGGCTAACCCATTTTTTATTTATATGTATATATGAGCTAGAGTCGAACACTCATAATTTTAACTCAATCCAAGTCCGAGCTCTATTCAAACTCAAAATGAGTCAGGTTAGCCCGGCCGGTCACCTAAAGACGAGAAGCATGAAATTTCAAACATGATTGATAATAGGAATTGAAGGCCCAACGTTTGATTGTCCAATTTGAATTATTAGAGTATGACTAATTATGCGCTTCACTCTTGAGCTACTATCAGGGCTGCTAACACTAAACGGCAAGGCCCAAGTATATTTTCCCGTTAACTTTTCAGCAGATGGGCCAGAATTATCGAGCCCTATGAAAATTTCGATCAATCTCTCTTACTACATCAGCTCCAATCCTCTTTAATTTCTAAATATTGAAAATTGAAAGTTAAGTGAAAATTCAAGATCTTTGATACAATTTGTTAAACATCTTAAAAATATATCTTATCGACCAGTTATGCTATACATGGTGGTTCATGAAAATATAGAATAGTTGTCCTAAAGCAATAGGTGCTACAAAGTGGGTGAAGAAACGATGTGACGCAACAATTTGTAGGAAAAAAAAGTAGCAAATAGGGCAGAGTTATTTTTTGATTTGGTCGGGAGGGGAAAAAAAAAAAAAAAGGCAAGTAAATTTGGTCTGCACAAATGAACAAAAGAATTGAAGGACTCAGGTTGTTTTAGTGTCATTGCCAACTCATGCATGCAAAGACATGTACCATAATCTTTACAATAGCAAGAAAAACAAAAAACTACACGCATTCATCCTTATCTTTTCCAACCTCCCATGTGACAGCTGGTACAGGCATGAATCGCATGATGCATTGTATAATTTGTAATTTTGTATGTATGCAAAGTAAGCCTTTTAACATGTAAACATATATGCATGTGGGGCCAACTGAATATACACGTAACCAATTTCTTCTGACTTGTAATGGTATATATATATATACAAGGATATGGGTCATGTTAGAGTCATGAAAATACAGGCAATAATAAAGTTTACCTAAAATTTCCTTGACTGTCCATGAGTTGAGTGGTCGATAAAATATCTGTACGAAATATTATATTTGTAGAAAATACATCAATGAATAAAGACTCAACTTGGTAAAGGAACAAGTATGAGACCGGGCTTTTTAGTCGGATTTGCACTCCTTATGTGTGCATAAAGGAACAAGTATTTTATTTTATACATTATTACTCATTAAAAAAATATAATATTATATGAATATTCAACTTAAATGCTTTATTTTTAATGTGAAATAAATTTTTTTTTCTCTTTTTCTTTTAATTTGAAATCATTTCAATAGTCTATTTTGAAAATTAATTTTTTATTCATCCATTTATTATTTTGAATATATCATATATTATTTCAAAACTCTCACATAGGAAAATTCGAATCCACTTTAACCTTACACTTACATGCAGTGGACACTATTCAAAATCGAGTCTAAACAAAACTTTCGGAGGCCGTTAATTTAATACATGAAGTTGGCTCGTTGACTTTACTTGCCTCTTGGCCAAAATTCCTAGTGTGAAGAAGTGAAACTTTCCCTTTTGTTTTCACGAGCTCTTTCATGTAATTAATCTTACAGTAGAAAATTAACCAAACGAATAAAATTGCATAAATTATTATTATAGGGTGAACACCTAGACACCTTAATCTTCCAATTGAATTCGGCCATAATAAAGGAGCAAGGAGACTCGTTCGATTTTATATTAAGATTAGTAAATTTTATTAGTTCTTAATATTTCAGTTTCTTGAAATTTTTCTACATTTTTTATTAAATATATAGTTGATATACGTTTGTATTATCGATCTTGGCATATATCTATGAGTTTAATCCATATTTAGGATTAGATTTGAAAATTTTTAAACTACCTCTTCTGCTTACAGATTACTCGTAAACTAACATGACATAGAAGACAACATTGCAAATCCATTCAGTAAGACGCTTTTCCAACAGGAAGTTTGATTGCCATCTTGACAAGTTGATAATAAGTTTTAGAAATGACTGGCTTTAGTGCAAGTGTAAGATTAAAAGTATATGCCCGTCAAGCCAATTGGTTTTTTACTTGAAAGAGCAAATAATTTTATGTGATACTATCTTTATGCTGATATTAGCAAGATAATTAATACTATTATTAATTATCATTTATGAAAATCAGTTATTATTTATCATGTTTATTATTTTTTGGAATTAGTATATTATATTTTATAAATACATATCATGATAAAGTCTAATATCTTAAATTATGCACTTTGGAGACCATGATAGATATTATGCTAATTGAGACTCAAGCTGCATAAAACTTAAGACACGAACTATTTATTGTCATAGAATCTCAAAAATAGACATTGATTATCCGTACAGACAATCATATAGTTCATCACCTAAAGTATTTAGGATGGCCAATCTCCTGTCTATTGGTATTGGTAGAACATCATGATGATTATGTGGGTGCTTAGTAGAGACTAAGGGTACCAAACATGACACTTAGATAATTCTCAATGATAATTAATATTAACTACTAATGAAAATTATCTAGTGACTATATTACATGTGGTCCTCAGACATGAGATCGCTATGGTATCTTGTGTGCTCGGTTTCATGCTTTGATATTATAACAATTAGCCATAGCCAAGGGTGAACACGAAGTAAACCGTTGAGCATGAAATATTATACATGAAGGTTATAAGTGATCAAGAGGGAATCCATCACTTCCATATTTTGAAATAGATCTATGAATTATATATTTTATTGAACAATGAATTTTTGCAAAGTAATATGGTATGAAGATGAGTTTTCTGTAAATCTATTGTCGATATTCAATAAAGATAATGGGTCACATGATTTTTCTATAAGGGTTTAATAATTAAGACATACCAATGACGAATCAAGATATTAACAAGATGGAAGTATCAATATTATAAATATATTATAGTCTTATAAGGTATTTTCGGAATATGACATTTCTCATCTCCTATGTAGTCTTGACATTTTGCTAGATGTCAATCTTACTTTAGAGGTTTAAGTTATTTAATCATAAGATAATTAAGTTAACTATTTAATTTTAAAAATATTTTAAATTAAATGAATTTAATTGTGAAATAAATAAAATCATAAAGTGTTATGAAATCCTCCTACCGACATAATGTAGAATCTAATCGGTCACATACATGAAGATTCATCAATAACTCAATTTAAGATTCATCAGGGAAAAGAGAAAAATTGATTGTTTCCATTTTAAGGGGAAAACGGTAATTTGACTTGTAGTTTGACTATAAGGGCAAAATGATAATTATTAATTTTTTAAATCTAATATCATGCAACTTTGCTAGCACAACTAAGTGTGACATTAAATTAATTATAAATTAATAAATTATAAAGTATAAAAGGGTCTTAAAATTTCGTATTAATAATTGGATATTTAATGGTTAATGAACCAAATTATTAATTAAATTTGTATAGGTCAAATTAATCAAATAGTTTATTAAAGCCCATGGGGATTAGCCCATGGAGGTGGCCGGCCATGTAGAATGAGTATTGACCAATTATTTCCTTAGTTAAGTTAAGGAAACCTTTGTTGTAAGGAAACTTAATGTGATTAAGAAACCTTAGACTTAGTAGAATTTTATAAATATCCTACTATGTGGCTAAGAACCTAAAAAATGCATCTCCTCCTCCTCTTGGCCGAAATTGGAAGAAAGAAAAGATAGGATTTTCCCATTTATGTTTTCGAATCTTTTGATTTATATGTTGAATCTAAAGGTAGAAAATCAAATGAGCGAATGAATCTCGTGTGAATTATGGTTAGAAGAGGAACACGTGAGTGTCTTAAATCTTCATTGCAATCGGATTGAAAGAATAATTATAGTGGTTTGCTCATCAAGTTAAAGTAACATTTCAACCTAAGCTTGAAATTTAAATTTATGCGATTAACGTGTTTTCTGTAAAAAGATTATATATGTGATATATAAATATTATATGATCGGTCTTGTTTATGAAATTATGCTATAATTAGGATGAGATACAAAAATTTTAAATTATTACTTCCGATGTGTTATATGCATGTTTCCTAAAATTCAAGACTTCACAAATTAAACTAATTAGTGATTTAATTTTTAAATCGTTTTTTATGAACGAGTCAAATTTCCAAATTCAGATCTTAACCAAAAAGATCCAATCGTCTTATATATATGTGACCTATAGTGTACTATAATGGCAGTGGACCCCACAAGGACTTGTAGGTTTTATTCATTCTTTTGAATGAACCATTTGAATCTTAAAATATATTTTAAGTCAAATAGTTAATTCAATCTTCTTTATGATTAATTAACTTCAAACCACTGGATCCACATTAGACTCTAGCAAGCTGTATGGGTCACTCGTGTAATGAAAAGTTTCAGAAATCTTACAAGAACCTGTTGCGACTATTACCATACTATAATGACCCTTCCATCTATTACCATAATCTATGTTAATCTTAAGGTATGATTTAACTGTTATGTTATACTAGACTTCACCATGTGAACCATATGATTCCTTATGCAATTTTAGACAATAGATCTATGGAAACTTTTTTCCAACCATTTCACTTTGCAAAGATTCTTTATCGCATAAGATACGTCACTCATAGGATTCATTCTTTAGTAATGAGGTGATATATTTTATATTATCACCTTACAAACTGCACGTACTCGAACACATATCCAATGGTTGATCTTTTTGGTGACTCTTAGGTAGGGTCATGTAGAATGATATCAAAACATGGTATTTCATATGCTAGTACTATGATAATCTCATGTATGAGAATCATAAGTACAATAGTTACTCGATAAATCTCATTAACTGACATTATTATTACAATTGAGACATGTCTCGCGATCATATTCCGTGATTAATTTTCTATTAATCTCCTACATGTCTAACATGATATTCTCTAATAATAATGATTATGCTAGTATCATTATTCCTAAGAAGAAGATAACACATATAATAGTCTTTTCGGATTATCATTATCCCATAATGACTACAAACTGTTTGAGTCTTAGGCTTATGGTCACTTGGATCTTACCGAGTATGATCTATATCATAATTTCAAGTGCATTGCCTAAGATCCTAGAATCTATCAATTATGCTTAACAATTAATCATGCATGCAATTTGTTATTTACAACTTTATAACGTCATGATAGCTTATTATATGCTCTATTGAATATTAGGCATTCAATAGTTGATAATTTATACAATTCAAGATTGATTCTCATAAGTATTTGATCATATCGGGTCATACTCGATTAACTTGATAGACACTATACTTTCACTAAGTACTAAGGAGTAGGACACTGTTGCAACACACTAAAAAATCTAGTTAATCCACATTGTATCAACCAAGCTTCTGCATAATTGCTTCTAAGAAATCTCACTAAACCCTGTCATATGTTTTATTCATGTCCATCTTACGAACGACTCTAAACCGTTTCCCAAATTTCTTAAGCTTAAGATGATGAAACACTTCTTGAGCTATAATGATGTTATCTTGATCTGTCTTGTTGGAACATAGGCACCCTGATTATGTGAGATTAACTCCCTAAAAAAGGTTTCAACCTGTTCACTTGAATCTTAGAGCAAATCTTGTAATTGTAGTTGCATAAACTAATAGGCCTACACTGAGTAACCAATTTTGGCCCTTTCAATTTTGGAATGAGGATCATATCAATTTAATTCATTTCCTTCAACATTCTACCACACCGAAAGAATTCCTTAAGAGCTTTAATGACATCTTCCTTCATGGTATCCCAATAATTTTGATAAAAGATCCATTGAAACCATCGGACCGAAACTTTATTGGGACCCTTTTGGAAAACTGGCTCTTCAATCTCGTTATCAGTAACATTATTAAAGACCTAAGAATAAAGAAATCTCAAAATGATATAAAAAAGAATCTAAGTCTTTACTTACAAGGACCCAAACAGTATTAGCTAGGTCGAGAGAAAACTGATAAGAGTCAGAGAGAGGCTTTAATTATAGTGTTTTTTTTCCCCCTAGTTTATCATGTTTCCAATTTTGCTTTATTTTAATTTATGGTGAACCTTCAATATTCCCATTCAGTCTTTAATAATTACTAAGTTGTTCTAAAAGAAAAAAGAAAAAGCCTCTAGATAAAGTAGTTAACCCGTGAAATCAGTTACATACACTAGTTGGCTCCTAATTGCTGGTAGGCGACCACATCAACTTTGTACTTTGCAGAATGGCCTAACCTAATGGCTTTCCTGTGACACCATTATACTAATATTATATTACATTATTATATGCTCCGATTAGTAATAATTGTAATGTAGTTTATCTCAAATGTAGGTGGGTTGTTTCCCTCTCACACTTTTCTTGCCTTGTTGCTACTTGAAACCAAAGATATCTCATTACGATACCTTATGATTGTGTTTTTAAGCTTTCTTTTTTAATGACTTCTATAAAAAAAAAATGTTGTTCCTTAAGATAATTCAACACCATAGATGTGAATCTGATTCTCCTTTGATTTCCACTTAATAACTTCAAATTTATTAGAGGGAACCAAATCAGCACCCGTTCATGTTGACACTCATCAGATTCCCCAATCCGTGGGGTCAACCACCGCCTTAATGTTGCCATCCACAGGAAATCATGAGTCATCTTTCATCACCAAGCTGTTTTTAGAAGAGCCTTGCATTTTTCAACTTTCTTCCTCTTTACCAGTTGGGCCCATCCAATTAGTTTGACTTTTTCATTTTTTTGGTTTTAAAGTCAATTATCAACTCCTGTTCCGTTTTCCTTTGGCCGAAACTCCAGTTATGTTTTCTGTCAGGCTTCATGGTGTTTTAATTTTACTTTATTTCTTAAAATCTTTTGTTGTATTTTTAATCGTGTCCTTAGATTTCTCTTCTTTTTCCAGATGCATAAGGACTACATACATAGTAAGATACCTGTAGAAACCAAAAGAAACAAAATTAGATATGCATAACAAAATTAAATAAATTAATAAATGAATATAAATACTTCACCTCTGGAAAATGGTAACAGGTGCACGGAACGGAGCCGGACATAAATACACGACGAGTATACGGAACAATAACGGCGTCCAGGCTCACACATGGTACACGCATCCAAAGCAGGCAACAAAACCAAAGAGCAAGGATAATGGCGTCCAGACGGATAAAGAGAGGAGAAACTCCTCTAAACAACGAGACTGAACTCAATTATGGAGAGATTTGGCCGTTATTACTCTACCTAATGAATCCAATTTTAAAACGAAATAAATTTAATTATATGATTGGCTTTTTAGTGATGTTAAGAAAAATTAAGGTCTGAAAGCTCCATGAATCGCCATCAATGGCGGCAACTGATATTTATGTATTCTATATACACAGTCCTGAAGTTCGGTCACCGGAGCACACAAAAACTTAGTCCCGATCCGAATCGCACCCCCCCCCCGTCTTCGATCCAAAACAGCTTCGCTGGAGTCTGAACGCCTCAGCTGCGATCGGATGCCGCCGCCTCCATCTTCGGAAAACTCGGATCAAGAAATTAAGAAGTACTAACACAAAAAAATCAATAGACTATTAGAGATTCTCTGCTTTGGACATGACTGAGAGCCGGCTTGGCCTAGGCTGGAAGTCGCCTCGGCGACGCAGGTGGTGCGAGGACGGACGAATCAGAGCAGAAAGAGCTCGCTTCACCAAATCGCCTTCGACTCCTCCGATTCTTACCAGAGAGTTCGTCATCGCCGATCTCCTTGCGTTAAGCCTGTGAGGTGAGTACGGTGCGGCAGACTGCGAGCTGAAGCCTTTGTGTAGGCTGCAACGGAACGAGCCAGGGTGCGTCGTCGGGGAACACATACAGGTTCTCTTCTGGTTGACCTGCTTCCTCATCACTTTGCCGTTGTTCCCTGTGCGAGGCGAGACAGAGATGGATCTGTTCGGAGATATCGATCGGTCCAGGGAGAACCGAATAGACGAAGCAGATGGAGGAGACGATCCGCAGAGGTTGACACGTGTGGGCGAGGCGGCGCGATTGAGGAACGACGTCGTGGATCTGGAAGAGAAGCTCGAGCTCGAAAAGGCGAAGGCAGAGGAAGCAGAGTTAGATGATGAAGAGTGAGAGCTGCAGAATCTGCCGGAAGGCGAAAGGGATCTGAGAATTGGTCCGCCTGATTTTCTAGAAGAAGACGCTGCCATTTTCGTTAGAGAAGAGAGGCAAAAGAAAGGGGGAGAGAGAGAGAGAGAGAGAGAGAGAGAGATGGTACAAAGCCGCGTTTGGCTGTTGAGTCGGGCAAACCTAGCTTCACTCGAGCTATGTATTTATAGGGTCTTGAAAAGTTGAAGCGGTCCGATTTCTCGTGATATTTTTTCCGGCTTCGAATATTGATTTTCTCGCCTTGCAATCATGGTCTTTCAGCTTTGCATATTTGTGTATCTAGTCGTATCATTTTTAATAATTATTTAATATTATGATAATATCTGGCTTTCACTGAGGAATCCACTTTTCTTTTTTGCTTTCTCTTTTAAATGGAAATTAATTTAGTGCATATAATTGAGTTCAGATTCGGTTTGTTGTTTGTCGATTGGTACTGATATTTTTTTTTTTGGGACGAAGATTGAATAATTCGAAATGATGGATAAAATCGACACTCATCATACAGAGATCGACTTTAAACTTTTGAATAACATATAAATATACGATTAGTAACATGGCTATGTCAATTTCATAGTTTTGAGTAATTTTACGTCACAATTTTGAATAATAATTGTATAATAATTGTATATGAGTATACTAATTCAGTCGAAATCTATAAAATACAAAATTATTATCGAGTTATTTTTTGTAATATTATTTTGAAGATTAAATTAAATTGAGAATAAATTTTTTTCAAAAATTTAAAAGCATCGTTATATATTTCTCTCATCTTTTTTGGATATATTTATATTGATAATATTAATAATAAATAATTAAGTTTATTAATAACTATTAATGTATCTTTATATGTGCTAATTTTCGATCACTTATATAAATAATGTTATTAATTTTGATCATTAATTATATAATATTTAAATGGTTAGTAATTTATTCGATCTCTTGAAGCATTTTAGCATCCAACCCTATAAAGTCGGCACGTTCTACCAAGTCGAATCTCATACTTTGGCGATCATCCATCATATTTTAAGATAAAGGACCTTTAACCCTTAAAGTCGAACTCCATCCGACCTTAGATGGTCGGAGCATGATTTCGATCTCAGTTTATCTTGTAAGAAATAATTGTGGATATTTATCGATCATCTTTTCATCTTCTCACATGCATATTTTCCCTAACTTTTGCATTTATTCAAAAATATTCTTTTACTTTTTTACTCTCAACTTCTCATTATTCTTTTATTCCACGATCACCATTTAACCTTTCATTATGAAAACTTTGCATTACTTCTAAGAAATCCTCTACTTTCAAAAATCTCTCTTTTACTTGCAAAACTAACGAATCTTTCGAAATTTCTTCACTCGCCTATACTTCCAAGTATTCTCATGACCTTCTAGCCTCAGGAGCAATGAATACCTACTCCTTGGAAATTCAATCTAATCTCAAGGCTCAAAATTCTTTTCTTGGGGCTAGAGTTACTAAGGATAAAGTTCTATCATCTGATCTTGATGTAATATAATTTAACCCTATCTTGGTGAAGGCTCTCATTATATATTTAGAAGAGATAAGATTTTGATTAAACTCAATAGATATTTTCTTAACTTAAAATTTAGACTTCAAAGAAAATGAACCTCGATTCAGACTAGAATTACCAAAAGTTTTTGGAGATGAGCTTTCTGGATTCATTAAGTTAAAGATCCATATTAATTTTTAATCCTAAAACTTTCAAAAATTTATGATCAAAGTTTTAAAAATATGCCACCTCATCAATCCATAGTACTTATAATCTATTTTGAGACTTTTTATCTAACCTCTTTTTTATTCTGTATAGTCGATGCTCGATCAAGTGATTCCGAAAATTGCTCTTCTATGTTCTAATGCAGAGGAGGTCAAGATCCTAAAGGTGAAAGCTTGACCATGAGAAGAAGGAAGTGGACCATCTGTCCATGGCTTTTAATTTTCAAATTTCTTACCGTTTCAAATTTCGTTAAATACTAATATCTGACATGCACATGTTTTCTTTTTCAATCATTAAATAACACTACTTTTTTAATGCTAAGAATATTATTATTAATTAAATTGTCAATTGAAAAGAAATGAAGGGACCTAGTGGTACATTTGTGAAAATGCTAAACCGTAGGGGTATTCCAGCAAAATAAAAAGTTCAAAAACTTTTTGAGGCTCAAGGGGGTTAAACCTAACTTTAAAAAACAAGTGGTTGGGTCAGTTAGACTACAGGTCGGAGTTAGGTCCCTAGATTTCTGTCCAGATCCAACGGTTTTATCACCAATGCTATGGGCCTGCAGATTGTTCTGTTCATAAGAAAATGATAAATAAATATACAGAATTATATATATATATATATATATATATATATATTACTATAATTGTATTCTGACAGCTTTCAAATTGCTAGCCACGTGGGATACCACGTACCCACTTCCCAGATCCTTTCCGTTACTTTACGCTGGCCATTGGCCCATTTTGCTCTATTACCAATTTGGCCTCTCTTCTTTGTAAATTTTCATTTTTATATAATATGATGTGGTAAGATAATTATGATGGTTAATATGGTGTGACTAAAAATTCTAAATTCTAAATTCTAAAATTAAAATTAATTAATTAATTAATAATAAATTTATTTAAAAATTTCTCTATGAAACATGTTCGAGAGCAATTCTATTGATAAAACAGAAGGATTGGCATAAGATTTGATATATTCAATACGGAAATACTGGTTGTCTGCTTTCTTGATGGTAAATTCACATGAAGATGTCCCTAAATTCTTATTTCAGACATTTCTATCTTATAATTTTGTTTTGTGACACATGAACAAAACTTGCAGTAGTCATACTTCCACTTGCTACATATATAAAATCAGTGTAAGGTCGGTAATTATTGTTCTTGCTTCTCACGAAACTAGTGTGTCGTGTTAGTTGGTGCCTTAATTTTCTATTCGTTATTAAACAGTGTCATTAATTGCTTCAATTCGTTGGTACCTTAAAGAAACTTTTGTATAGCGTTTTATTAAAAACAATTTATATATATATATATATATATATATGAATATAATTTATAATTAAAATCATTTTATATATGTTTAATTTTATTAAATAAAATCTAATTTTAATTATTAAATTATAAGAATAATACGCGAATACTAATTTATCTTGTGATATATATATATATATATATATGTAAGTGTCTTATTCCGAGTCTTATTTGATAATTCTGGTTTAGAACTTTCCACTCGACATAGACGTGCTTAAAACGTTCTTCGGTCTCCAGATTCTTTCAATTTTAGGTTAATTTAATATTAAAAAGGGGGGGAAATGTTACATCACTATACATACATTGTTTGACTGTTCCTAGATGCCTAAAAATTGACTTTTTAACTGTTATATGAAATTCTTCGTTCTTAATTTATTTTGATATAATAGCAATAGGGTATATAATAATAGCATTATCGTGACAGAAATGACAAAATTTTACTAATTCATCGTTTACTATTCTTTCAAATAGGATAAGATGATAAGTATTATGATTGAAAATCGTTATTGTATTGTATTTTTCAAGGTTATTATCATTTTCTGTATAATTTTAAAGTAGGTGTTTTGGGTAGACTCTAGATTGATGGATAGATTATTATCGCAAAACGTTAATTTTATTGATGATTAATTTATTTTTTACTTTTTATATAATTTGATTTTTGTAAAACAAACAGTTTAGATCTTATATTATTAAAATAAAAAATTTTAATTAATTCAATAAATTATTTCGATAAAAAGAATGACATAACATTTTTTTAGTGATATAACTGCTAACATATCACTTTTTATCCTTTCCATTTTTATCCTCTATTCATTTTTTTTACTTCATCTTTTTAACATAAAAAAAAAATTCCATTCGATTTTTTGTGAAAACATGATTGAAATACTATGATTTTTTTTAAAAAATTGATCAAAATGATCCAAATTTTTCTTGAGGTATCAAATCGATTTGATGTAAGTTTTCGCAAGAAATGCAATCGAATCAATCACTTGTGAGGAATCCGATTAAATCGATTCAATTCTTTCTCACTAAAAATGACCTGATTCTTCTTCTTTGTAAGGAACCGATTAAATCAATTCGATTCTTTATCGTTAAAAAAGACCCGATTCTTCTTCTTCTTTGTGAGGAACCAAACCCATTTCTTTTTTTTATTTGCAAAGAACTAGACCCGATTGCTGCCATAGAGCCTAAGAAGGTCCATAGTGGCAGCTATGAAGCTTGCAGCTCAAAGCTCCATAGTAGATTTAGATCTAGAAGCTCTAGATCTACAGCTCCATGGCAGCAGCCATGGAGCTTCGCCTCCGTGAAGAAGAAGAACCGAATATGATTTTTCGTGAGAAAGAACTAGATTGATTCAATCGAGTTTCTAGTAAGTGATTTGATCGGATTTCTCGCAAAAAATGATATTAATTCGATTTGGATACGTCACGAAAAAATCATATTATTTCAATTAATTTCTAAAAAAAAGCCAAAATATTTAGATTCGATTTTCATGAGAAATCAAATGGAATTTATTTATTTATTTTATTACCCAATAAATGCCATATCATCCTTTTCGCTGGAAAAACTATTCTAAAGGACTAAAAATTTCATTTCAATAATGCATGGACTAAAAAGTTTGATAGAGCTAGTTAAAGGATAAATTTATAAAAACCAAACTATGCAGCGAATAAAAAGTAAATTAACACTTTATCCTAAAATAGCAAGAATGTGATTGAGCGGCTTATGGCAAACCAAGTCTATCTTACATTTGATTAATATTAATTGTTTTATTATAGTAATCATATAAAGCTCTACTAATTTATCATTTGGGTCCGACATAAAAAAAAATTATTCTAAGCACACATTTGGTTTAATTCTTTGATGGGAAGGAAATAATTTTTCATTTCATTCCCGTATTTGGTTCAAAGATTGATGAAATATGAATAAAAAAAACATTTCCATAAAAAAAACCATTCATTCATTCTACCATTACAAGTGCTTTTAATGGAAATCACTCTAATCATTTATTTACACGAAATATTTTATATATTTTTAAAATTTTATTATAACATTAGAATAATTTTTAAAATACCGTAAACCTTAAAATATTATAGTTTGATCTATTTTTATTCTTTCTTCACATTCTCATTTTCATTCTTTATATAATCAAATAGAAAAAAAAATTATCATTCCAATTCTTATTTTCATTTTTTACTTTCATTCTCATACCCTGATGAAATTGAACCAAATATGCTTTAAAGAGCTTGATTGCGCCTCGCCATAGAAAGAGAAAAGTGGGCTGCACTGAATCAGGCCTTTTCATATATACACATACGTACATGTATAAGTATAGTAGTCGAAATCTTTTACATGTGAAAAAATTCTATTTAATTAGCAACACTTCATTACACAAGTTCTGTCACAAAATCACAATCCCTAAATAAATATTAGCACCACAACATTTTACAGTTACAAGTCAGTTATTTTTTACCGCAAACCTGCCCGAACTATCGTCAACAGAACTTGTACCAGCCCAGACAGGATCGGCATTTACCCCTTTAGTATAAACTCTGTGTCTCCTCTCCCTCGCATAGAGAACCCAGAAGATTAAAGACAACATTACAGATGAAGATACCATGGCTAACCCAATGTAGATCCATTTGGTGTAGAGCTGCAAACCAGGGCAATAGTTGTTGTTAATGTCCGAGAACGTTCTCCGAACAAAACTACAATCTGCAAGATCGATCAAGAATGGACCATCAAGAGATAACGCGTTGCTTAAGGTTACGGCAGCTTCCATTTGATTGTAATAGGTTGGAGTTATCCTGCCAGGAGTGGAGCATATACCGAGTGAAGAAACTTCACAAACAAACTTCTTCCAAACCTGCTCGAATAATAAGTATGTAGTCATAGTCTGAAACGCCTAGAACGAGGTCTAATTCAAAAGAAGAGACCTATCACTCAACCGTAGTGGGTCGATATCAGTCTACTGATAGGAGCTTATATCCAACTAAAAGGTAAGAATGAAATCCAACACATTTATAGGGAACTATTCTTCAGGAGCACTTAATTTTGTTCAGTTTAAACCTAAGATCTAATTTCAGTCTAATATCCGATTCAAACTCATAAAAAAGACTAACTGATACTGTTCTAAAATCAATTTCATCTAATCCAAGTTTAATAAGTCTGTCCAAATGAAGCCTAATCTTTTGTCCATAATCTATCTTTAAACCCCAAAGAACGTACAAAAAGGCAATTTTTATGATATTTTTTTTAACAAAAATAAGACGTATAGTTTAAAATGGTTTTACAATGCAAAGACTGATTGCTGAAAGAATCTAAATTTTTTTCCTCCAACAAAATAAGAAGTGAATTCTTTTTGTTGTGGAAATTGGGTTAAGGCCCAATCCTAGATGGCCCATGAGGCAACCGGATTGTGACTCAATTATGATAACCCGTATATCTATTTGGTTTCTTATTTGGATCATGGTATACAATGTTACAACCGGTTTGCTTAGGGTTATAAGATTTGACTTCACCCCTTCGTCTTCAAGGCGGCGATCTCCGTATGTCATCTCTCTCTCTATCGCTCTTGCTCTTTTCCTTCTAGATTTGTATGATCTCTGTTGATTTGATGTTTTCCTAATCTCTTTATCTTATTAGATTTATCTGATTGCATCTTTGATCTTGATCATTGTTTGAAAGTTGTGTTTCCTTCTGTGTTCTAAAGATATACATGATTTTCTAGGGTTTGATGCATCTAGAGTTAAATCTAGTTTGTTGGTTGAGATCTGAGATTAGAGGTTTGTTCTTAAAATAGATCTATCTTAGTGCTATAGGGCTCGTCGGTCTGAGCTCCAATTTCGGACAAAAACCTAGATTGCTTGAATCTGTGAAGTTTTTCTTTAGATTCGATTCTTGATTTTGTTTTATGTGTTTACATTTTTAGATTATTGATTCTTCAATCTTTATATGATCAGTGTACATATATAGACATTATGTTACATTTTGAAATTGATATTGTGATAGATTGAATCATAACAGTGATATCAAAGCCTATATAAATATATAATTAGTTATTAGTTTAGTTTCTTAAATTATGTGTTTGGAATATGTATATATGATCACTGCTACTGCATTATTGAATCTTGAATTATGTAAATGCTTCTTGATGAATATATGCATATTATGTGTGTTACATAATCTTGAAAAGATTTTCTGAAATCCTTTACTGCTTCTTAAAATCTTTTTTTTGTGAAATAAAAACTGTGTAACTGTGTGAATTAAATTTATGTATTGTTGTGTTTATCTGATTAGTGAGACAAAATATACTAGAAAATAAATTCTGTGACTGATTCTTGAAACTGTATATTGATTAAAAGTATATGTTCTTGATTGAATTGTTTTTTAACCAACTTGATTAAAATCATCGGAGTGTTAAAAACTGCTCCTAATAATTCAATATGTGTATATACTATGCTTATGAAACTGTGTACTGTCTTGATTGAATCCTAATAAGAAAGAGAGCAAGATAAGTAAGCACATTGAGATTGCCAACTTTGATGGCAAAATAGATTTTGGTACTTGATATAAGAAAATGAAGGCATTACTATCACGCAATAAAGTGTTGATAGCATTGTAAGAGGATGAAAAATTATGGCCGACTGCTGCTCTTGCTATAAAGGTTGAGATAGATGAGGAGGCCTTTAACCTAATCATTCCCAGTCTTGCAGAAAATGTAATAAGGAAGGTAGATGAGTATGGAACTCTTTTATCCCTCTGGTCTAAATTACATTATGAATATTATGTTCAGGCTGCACCAAATTTAGCCTTCTTAAAAGGATGGATGTGTCTAAGAACTTAGAAGAAAATCTAGATGAGTTTCTAAAACTAAACCTAGTTCTTAAGGGTACAGATCAGGTATTAGATGACACTAGTCAAGCTATGATACTTCTAAGATCCTTATCTGAGGAGTATAATATAGTTAAAAATATACTTAAGTACACTGGAAAAGAACCTAAGTTAGACATTGTCACAACAGCTTTAGAGGCTAGAGAGCTTAAACTAAATCAGATTAAAAGGTCAAATGCAATCTGTTTGTTAAAGAAAAGAATGACAAGAAAAAGTTTTAGAATTCTGCCAAGCATGTTAAAAAGAACAAAAATAGTAAAAATGAAGTATGTAGTGAATCTAGGAAATGTTATCACTGTGGTAAACTAGGACACTTAAAGAAAATTCTAATACCGTTGTTATGAATGAATGAATATTAGATTTTGGTTGCACGTTTCATATGAGTTCTAATAAGGATTGATTTTCTGATTTTAAAAAATTGCATGAAGGTACTGTTTATGTGGGTAATAATCAAATGTGTAAGATTTTAGGAATAGGTAACATTACTTTGAAATTGCATAATGAAAAAATTGTTATGTTAATGAAAGTAAGATATATTCTTGAGCTTAAAAGAAACCTAATTTCTTTAGACACCTTGGATGAATCTGGATGTTGGTACAAAGTTGAAAATGGCTTTTTATCTATTTATAAAAACTCTATTTATGTTTTAATTGGTGTAAAGAAACATGGCTTATATGCACTTTCTGGTTATTATTTTTGTGGAAAAATATGTACTGCACTTGTTTCTTCTAAGACTGATGTTACAGATACATGACAATTGAGACTTGGCCATATAAGCCAAAACGGCATTGATGTTTTCTGTATACAAGGCATGTTTGGTAAGGATACAATTTGCCATCTTGAATTTTATAAAATATGTATTCTAGGAAAACAATATAGGTTAAGTTTCTCTAAATGAGTTCACTTAGCTAAGGGTTGTTTAGAATATTTACATGCTGACTTGTGAGGGCCTGAGAAGGTTTCTACTAATGGTGGAAATAGATTTTTCCTCTATATTATAAATGACTATAGTAAGAAAGTTTTGGTGTTTTTACTTAAGTCTAAGGACGAGGGTTTGGCTAGGTTTAAAGATTAGAAAACCTTAGTCAAAAATCAGTTAGAGAAAGGTCAAAACACTTAGAATAGATATGGATTAGAATTTTGCAATTCTAGATTTGATGAATTTTGTAGAGTTAATAGCATACAATGACATAAAACGGTAGTTAAAACACCTCAACAAAATGAAATAGCTGAAAGAATGAATAAAACATTTTTAGAAAAAGTTAGATATTTGTTATTCATTTCAGGGTTGAGTAAACTATTTTAGGGGGATGGTGTAAAAACCGCTACATACCTAATAAATTAGAGTCCTTCAAATGCTATAGATGTTAAGTGTCCGGAGGAGAAAAGATAGGTAGAAAAGCTAATTTAAGACACTTAAAAATTTTCGGTTGTGCTGCCTATTCTCACAAAATAGATGGTAAACTAGATCCTAGGTCCTAAAAATGTGTATTCCTAGGTTACGAAGAGGGTACTAAGGGATATAGGTTATGGGATAGGAGCTTTAGTGGAATAAGAATTTTAGTTAGTAGGGATGTGATCTTTAATGAATAGATATTTTCTTGCAAAAAGTTATGAACCCAATTATGATAAAACAAATACTACCAAGAAAACACACTTTGAGGAGGAGTTTACTACCCTCACTGATTCTAACAGACAACAAGAGGATGGTGGATGCCTCAATGAACTTAAACCAAATGAGGAGGTGCAAGTCACTACTGAAGATCAAGTTGACGAAAAAGATAATCATGAGATCTTAGAGAAGTCAAGTCATGATGATCTGACCAATTATCAAATGATCCGAGATAGGGACAAACAAATGGTAAAGCCTAACCTAAATATTCCCATACAAATCTAATTTTTATTGTTTTGGTTGTAGGAATAGAAATTAAAAGGTGTGAACCAAATGACTATAATGAGGTAATGAAATCATTGGATAGTAAAAAATAGCAAGGAGCCATGGATGAAGAAATGAACTCTCTTGATTGATAATACATGGAAACTTGTCCCTAAACCGAACAAACAACATTTAATCAATTGTAAGTGGATCTTCAATGTAAAAACAGATACACCGTTAAACCCTCCTAGATTTAAGGTTCGATTAGTTGCTAAGGGGTTCACATAAAGGGAAGGGGTAGATTTTAATGAAATTTTCTCTTATATAGTTAAGTTTAAAACCATAAGAATTGTGTTAGCTACTGTTGCATATTATAATCTTGAACTTGAACAAATGGATGTTAAAACAGCTTTTTTGCATGGTAAGTTAGATGAGATTATATATATGAAATAACTCTTGGATATGTAAATAAAATATATCCTAACAATGTGTATTTATTAAATAAATCTTTATATGGTTTGAAATAAGCCACAAGACAATAGTACTTGAGGTTTGATGCGTTTGTAATTAAAATAGGCCTTACTAAAAGTTTTTTTGATGTTTGCTTCTATTTCTCCTGTGAAAATTATATTTATGTTTATTTACTTATCTATGTAGATGACATAATTTTAATAAGTAAGTCTAAACCTAAAATAGATGAGTTAAAGAAAAAATTAAGTCTATTAAGTCTTGAATTTGAGATAAAAAACTTAGGTGAAGAAAACAGAATTTTAGGTATGCAAATAGAAAGAAATAAGAAAACTATCACTTTAAAATTGCATCAAAATTCTTATCTTGAAAAGGTAGCTAAGAGATTTGATGTGTTTGGTTGTAAACAAGTTAGTTTACCCCTTTCTACTCATTTTTTGCAATCCAAAGTTCAATGTCCAAAATTTGAATTTGATATGCTTAGAATGAAAAACATTCCTTACTCAAATACAATAGGGTCAATCATCTATTCCATGGTTAGTACTAGACCAGATTTGTCTTTTGCTATTTCTTTGTTAAGTAGATATATGTCAAATTCAGGCTTTGAACATTAGAATGCTTTAAAATGGATGCTGAAATATGTTAATAGTTCTAGTGAGTTAGGATTATGCCTTAAATAGTGGACTAAAGAACTTAATCTTGTAGGGTATGTATATTCTTATTTTGCAGGTGATAGAGCCTCAAGGAAGTCAACCACAACCTATCAATTCCTACTTGGTGGGAATTGTATAAGTTATAAATCGCAACTTCAATCACTTGTAGCACTATCAACAACTGAAGCAGAATACGTTGTTGTTTCAAATGTCTTTAAGGAGGCAATCTGGCTACAAGGCTTATTGAGGGAAGTTGGTTTACTGAATGATAACTGTACTATTTTTCTGATGGTCAATCTGCCATTCATCTTAGCAAAAATCCTATGCATCACGAAATAACAAAGCATGTAGATATAAAATATTATTATGTTTGTGATGTGATTGCTAAGGGTACAGTTAGGATTTCTAAGATTCAAACCGCGGAAAATCCTTCTAACATAGGTACAAATCTATGAATAAGTTTAAGCATTGCTTAGATTTAGTTCACATGGGTTAATCAAACCTAAGAGCAATGATGTAAACCGTGCGGCTTGTAATCTAATAGTACTGTGATAGAACTAGTACAGAATTAGACCTCAAGGTGGAATTTGTTGTGGATATTAGGTTGAGGCCCAATCTTGGATAGCCCATGAGACAACTGGATTGCAGCCCAACTGTGATGACCCACGCCTCTATCCAATTTCTTATTTGGGTCATGGTATATAATGTTATAACCGGTTTGCTTAAGGTTATAAGATGTAACTTCTGCCCTTCGTCTTCAAGGCGACGATCTCCGTGTAATATCTCTCTCTCTCACTCTCTTCCTTTTGGATTTGTATGATCTCTATTGGTTTGATGTTTTTCTAATCTCTTTCTCTTATTAAATTTATTTGATTGTATCTTTGATCTTGATCATTATTTGAAGGTTGCATTTCCTTCTGTGTTTTAGAAATCTATATGATTTTCTAAGGTTTGATGCATCTAAAGTTAAATCTAATTTGTTGGTTGAAATATGAGATTAGAAGTTTGTTCTTAGAATAGATCTATCACGATACTATAAGGCTTGTCGGTTTGAGCTCCGACGTCGGACAAAAACCTAGATTGCTTGAATTTGTGAGATTTTTCTTTAAATCTGATTCTTAATTTTGTTTTATGTGTTTATATTTTTATATTATTGATTCTTCAATATTAATGTAAATATATAGACATTATGTTACAGTATGAAATTGGTATTGAGATAGATTGAATCATAACGCTCTTGTTACCTCAGTAGCATTGCTTAGTGGCACTTCGCCAATACCGCACAATCGGTCGTTGAGATTTCCATCGAACGGGTTGCAAAGAGTGGGCATCAACGGCCCAGATTGATTGAAGTACAGTGCGCCCGAGCTCGGTGGGGCATCAACATTGACAACAGAATAAACAACAAGGTTAACAACGCCAACGAGTTGGAATGTCACGTTTTTGGATTGCATGAGAGCTTCTTCGGCAGTGGCTTTATCAACACACGGCAATATATCGTCTAGAGCTGTATAAGCCATTGGATTCTGATCCCACTCATCCATTGCCACACATGTATCTCCAGCAACACTGATAATAGGCATTTTGAAAAAAATTCAAGACAAGATAGCAAACTCCAGTTTAGAACTCAAAACCAATTTGGCTCACAGAAATCCAGTTTCAAGTTTAAAAATTTAGGGTGGTACACAAAAGTCAGATTGAGATCATCTCGCATACCAATTGAGTCAATTGGCTCTAGTTTGGTGACCTGGTCTTGCATTTAGTTTTGTCAACAACCTACCTAAAATAGTTTCGTATAAATTCCAATTTACTTCAAACTTTGATCAAATATCAACCTTTACTGGGTTATAAAAGTAAAAGAAAGAGGAACAATGGTGACATATCAAGACTTACTTATGGAGAATGACAAATACACCGCACAAAATGAATGTGCCAGCAACGAGAATCCAACCGAAAACCACCAAACTGCAGCCATCAAAGCAAAAAATGAATAATAAATAAATCGTACTGTCTGAAAAAGAACGGAGGAAAAGAAAAGAAAGGGGAAAAAAGTGTTAGGGTCATATAACATACAAGTATACAAGACATTCCAGCCCAAGAATGGAACACACTGCGTACCAGAAAAGATATAAGACACTTCTCTAATAAATAGACAAATATATAAGAAGAAAGTAAGACTTACGGAATCCAAGAAATGTCAAACCAAGCATAATAGCAGAAAGAACAATGAGAGCAATTCTCCTGAAGAGCATATTAGCAGAACTATGTTACCGAAGAAGAACGACATAATTTTCAAAAGAATAATATGACATTTAGACTGCTTCAAACTTACACGGTGTCGAGGGTTTTCTTTATTTTCTTAGAGTTATCTCCAACCTTCTCAGTAAGAGTATAGATAGAAGAATTAATTTTCGCATCCATTGCATCTATATCCTGTTGAATGCCTGCAGGTAGAATCGATGTACTGACTGAAATCTGCTTAGCGGAACCTAGTGAAACCGATACATTCTGGAGGCTCACAACAACTTGATCTGCTTGATCCACTATATAACTTAGTGTTTTTCTAGTATGGCCATCAAATTTTGCTTGACCAGTGTAGAGCACTACGCACCCAACACTGAAAACACAGGGAAAAAAAAAGGTTGAACAATTTGAGAAAAATTCAAGGGTCCATTTGAGATAAAGTTTGATAACTTTTTTGAAAATTTTAGTGGTCCAAACCAATTCCTAGTGTAAAATGATTTTGTTTCCATTTGTATTCTCAAAGTGATTTAAAACTGAAATATCCATAGAGGCATAGAGGACTTACATGGCTGCCAGGGTAAAGAGAACAAGGAAAATGAGAGAAAGAGCATAGGCTATTCGGGAATAGCCGAAAGGAGCCTTTCTACAACAGCAAAAGCAGGGACAAATGATGATCAAACATAGACCGAAGAGCGCAAACCAGACAATGGCAATCACAAATAAAGGAGCAGCTGTGAAACCGACCGACTGCGTTACGAAAAAGGCAATGATAGAAAATGTGTCAAGAAGACAAGAATGTTTGGAGTAAGCTTCAATTTGGCGAAAGTGTTAACCCAGATGACACACATTGTCCAGAATTGAAAAGAAAAAAAATACCACCCAAATATAGAGAAAATTGAACATATTCAAAGATGGTGAAGAGGAAATAAAACTCACAGCCCAGTAATGCTTATCGCTTATATTCCAACCTCCATTATATTGCACGAACTTTTCAAGTGGGTCCTTCCTCCGAGTCCTCTCAGCGGCCAACTTCATGGTCGAGTTGTCTGAATCCTTCTTGGCTAAAGGAAACGTAAGGCCTCCGTTATTCTCCGCAAGATTCCTACCGCCCCTCCCCCATGGCTGCGCCACCAAACCATCCTCTCCTTCATCACCATCTACAAGGGAAAAACCGTAATTACACTATTTACTCCGAACGTAGAGACCAGAAAACAGAGCACGCAAAAAAAAGAAAAACGGAGCATTTTTTAAGAATATACCTAATATTGAAGGAGCTGCTCGTAGGTCAGCGAGTACTGACGTCGAATAGGCGAACAGGAAGAGAGAGAAAACGAGGAGGGAAGACGATGGTGATGATCTGAAACATCGCATTATCGTTTTTTTTTTTTGGGGGGGTTTCCGTTTCCTCGGGCTCTCTGTTTCTCTGCTTTTCGCACACACGGTGAGGAGAGACGAAGAGGAAGAGAGAGAGGTTGAGAGGGAGAGAGACAGATGAGAGATGGTGAGCAGAAGTTTGCTATTTTTGCAGTTAGCGTTGCTAGAATATTAACTTCTGATAACTTAAATTGCGACGAACATACCTGTTTGGCCAGCTAGAAAATCCGGGAATTTTAGCCGAAAAAAGGGGAGGGAATTTTTTGGATATCGTGGGTTGGCTCGGAATTTTAACGTCTTTTTAAATTCAAAAATTAACATCGAAACAAAATAAAGAAAAGATCACATTGTTCCTATGCCACGTTCCG
Source organism: Coriaria nepalensis (assembly GCA_027186245.1). NCBI lineage: Eukaryota > Viridiplantae > Streptophyta > Magnoliopsida > Cucurbitales > Coriariaceae > Coriaria > Coriaria nepalensis. Next base: position 2,938,602 of record CP114484.1, on the reverse strand, counting down.
CTGTGAGTGCCCTTCGAATTGGGAAAGAGACTGCTCGCAAAATGAAACTCAGAGTGCATGGCGGTCGGATTGCATGGAATCCATGCATCTCTAATAGATCGGACCGTTCATGTAAATTCGACCTAAGCAAGTGATATTGCTCAAAGAAGAAAGACGTGACCATGTGTTAATTTTTTTTTCTTCTCCTCTCCATTTCTTTATTTTTTTTCTTTTTCTCCCCTGCTTTTTTTTTCTTTCATTTGTCTTTCTCCTCTCCATTATTGTACATCTGAAATTTTGAATCTTCATTCTTAACCTCAATCAATGAACTTATTCGAGCTCACAAACTATTCAAAACAGAATCTTCGTTGAAAACAAATGCAGTATGATTTTAAAAATCATGATTACTCGAACTCATAAAAATGTGAAAGAAGACAAAAAAAAAAAAAATGAAGAAGAAAGATAATCTTTCAATAAACACTACAAGTCGATGAGGTCTTATGAAAGGTCATTCGACATATAAAGTACAATAATAATTATGTTAGAATACTCTATAGATTGAAGTTATTTTCACAAATCGAGGCCCTTCAATCCGTAGAACATATATTTTTTTGGGTTAATTTTGAAATATTTTTCTATTGATTAGCTTAAATATTTATGTATACTAACATTCGAATTTTGAATTTATTTATTTTCAAGGAGGTAATCAACTTTCAGTCCGTCCCTAGCCTCAACACATAATCTATGATAATCTCCGCTTCAAGTGTCATACTACAATAATAGCAAAGCAATAAGTTGTGATGGATGACATAAAAGAAAAGCCCAATCCATGAAAATTGTAGTTGTTTAAAGGAACTTGCTTAGGCTACTTTCTTGATGTGAATGCGAATCTTACAAATTCTGGCTAAATTATAAACTTTTTCCTTCTCCGATGAGGCGAGTGTAAGAAGGAGTATGAGTTGTGGTTTAAGCATCAGAAGAAGCATGTGCGGTTCGGTCTGAGAGAATTTGCAACGTGACGGGGTTGAAATGTCATGATTACCTTCATGACTATATTATTAACCGAATAGAAAAAGATGACCACTTGTTAATAAAGTATCTTGATGGGAAGATTATACAACTTTCAGAGTTTGCATGGAGATTCAAATTAAATGTTACCCCATGGACCAATGATAATGATGAAATTATGAAGATGGCTCTTCTCTATTTTATTGAGGGAGTCATCTATGCTCAAGGTAAGATAATTAAGATTCGTGAATTTACATTGAGCATAGCTACTAATTTTCACCAGTTATCCAGTTACCCTTAGGGTAGAGTGAGTTATGAGAAAACCATTTAGGCCCTTAAGAAGAATATTAAGGAGAAGACTCTTGTACATAAATATCGGAAGAAGGCGCTGATGGAAAAAGAGAAAGAGGAAATATATACTTTAAACGGGTTTTCATTGGATTTGCAGGTTAGACTTTCTATTTTAATTTGTTATTTAGCTTTCATTTTATTGAGTTACATTTGCTTATCCATTTATTACCATGCATGTATTTGCATATGAAGTCATTCCTTATCTTGAAAAGCGAGTTGTGTTGCGGAAGAAAGAGAATCTCATCCCTCGAAGTCATCTAGGGATCCGCCCGTAACTCATGAAAATGTCGAGACATGGATAAGGAAGAAATATGTAGGCATTTTTTTTATTGAATTAATTAAACTATTTTACTTTGTCTTGATTAATTAGTGAATGACTTTTACCTTCATTTAATACAGCATGTTGTTCGTAGAATCCTGAAACTAACCAAGAAAGAAGCAGCTAAAGAGTATTTATGGACTTTGGTACATTTCGAGAATGAGGACAACAAAGTTGTAGACATGTTGAGTATGGAATTGGAAAAATAAAAAGAAGGAGAATAAGAAGAGGAAGAAGAAGAAGCTACATAAGAACATTAAGGAAAAAAAAAACATACAGAAGAAGAAGAAAAGGAAAAGGATGATGAACAAAATGAAAAAAAAAGAAAGGAAGAAGAAAAAGAAAGTGTAAGGGGAATTGATAAGGGATAATCTTTTTATGAAGTGCTAGAGAAGAAGATCAAGTCTCCTTTTATGGGTTGGACAGAGAAGTTCGAGAACATTTTTAGAGAATTGAGAGATTTCGTAAAGAATCGGTCAGATGAGATGGATAAAAAGCTAAGAAAGATGATGGAACCACCTTCACCCATCACATCTCCTAATTTTGCCTTCACCCGTCACGTCTTCGTTTGTCTAGCATTATAACTCTCCACCACAACCTTTGTCTGTTGTGCCTACTAACAATGGATCGAGTAATGCCAAACTTATGGGTGAGGAAGATGCAGAGGATTTGGCTGAGTCATATGTGACCCCGCCCATACTTGAGATGAGATAGGATGAGAGGATGAGGATGTTTGGTCCGACAGTCATATCTTCTTTTATAGACATAGGCAAAAAAATAAAATAAAATAAGAAAAAGAGATTGAAGGCTACTCCACTCTTTACTCCTAATAAGGCGAACGAGAGAGCAATACAAACATGGTTAGAGGCCAAAACTAAGCCATAAGTATAAATTCACTTTTACTCCATTTTAAGTTATTTTTTGTTATATATAGTTATGTTACTAACTTACTCATCTTAATTTTCGCCTGACAAGTCACCTGTCATAGGTTTCGATGGCACTCACTTGGATATACATTTTTTTGAGAACATACTGAAACCTAATTCATGACTACATAGTTTTGTAAGTATTCAAAACCGATTGGATTTATGGATGAATTTCTTAATAATTTATTTATTTAACTTATGGTTTTGTTTTTCTTTATAGCACATCGATGAGTATATGTTCTTGCTTCAGATGAGAAAGCAAAATTTCAATCAATTTCTCGACTAGTGCACTGCTTTTATAGATAAAGTATTCCCCTTATTCTTGAAAAATTATTGGAATATTACTTTTTCCTTTTTGAAGGAGGAGACCGGCTAACTCATGTACGAGAAGCAGACTCAATAATGATGGACTATGTTGAGGGACATAACCTAGTTGGCGGTATCATATGGAAGCACATGAACCGGCTTTACATCCATTCAATATCAAGAACGAGCATTGGGCTGCCTTGGTCGTAGAGATTTCTGAACATAAGATAAAAGTCCTCCACAGCTTATCCACTAGCAAGTACTACAACAAGAAGATAACTGAATTGCTTAGGCCTTTAAGCGTCATGCTCCCTATACCTATTAAGGAGCGGTGGAACGGGTTGTGGTCTTCAACCATTTGAGATTGAGGTAGTCGTCGGCTTGAATGAGGATATAGGTATTGTCAAAGGAGATTATGGTGTATACATGTTAAAATAGCTAGAGTATCACTACATTGGTCATGATTTAATGCTTATTTGTAATGACAAAATGCGTCTTTTCCGCCTTTAGATAACATGTAATATTTATCAATGCTATATAAATTGGTAATTGTATAACTTTTTTGAGTATATGAATAGAAATATTAATCCTTATATAATTTTGTAAATTGATGCTCATTACTTTTTTCAAATTACATATACAATCTAATTTATGAATATACCCATCTTAAAATCTAATAATTTTTCTCTTAAATATTTTGAAATATATTATTACACAAAATCCTAGTCATCCATTTGTCCTATCCTCCATTTCCTAAAACCATAGTCATTAATATCAAAAACTCTACTAGTCGACGACGAATGAGAGCACATGTCGACCCATAGAGTTTTGAGGTCAAAAAGTTAAGAAAGTCTATGTACTCAAAACTCTACGGGTTGACAGGTTTTGAGAACACCCATCGACCAATAGAATTTTAGGTCAAAAGTCTTTTTACTCAAAACTGTATAGGACAACGTGTCTTGAGAATGTCCATCGACCCGTAAAGTTTTAAGGTTAGAAAGCCAAGAAAGTCTCTGTACTAAAAAATCTACGGGTCGACGGGTCTTGAGAACACTCGTCGCCCTATAGAGTGTTGAGTTTAGAGAGCCAAGAAAGTCTATGTACTCATAACTCTGTTGGTCGACGACTCTTGAGAACACCTGTTAACTCGTAGAGTTTTGAGAATCAAAAGTCTGTACTAAAAAATCAATGGGCCGACAGATCTTGAGAATACCGATCAACCCGTAGAGTTTTAGGTCAGAGAGTTAAAAGTCTCTATAACTCAAAACTCTAAGGTCGACGGGTCTTAAAAACACCCGTAGAGTTTTAAGGTTAGAGAGCCAATAAATTCTCTGCACTCAAAACTCTATGGGTCTTGAGAGCATCAGTCAACTCATAAAGTCTTAAGGCCATAGAATCAAAAGTCTCTATACTTAAAACTGTACAGGTGTTAAGTGGTTAAATATTTGTAAGAAATGATTAGAAATAGATAAAAATGATTGCTAATCTCACCACCCACCCATTTCTATAATGAATATTTAAAGGCAATAATCCTCCACATTATACCTTTATACTCAAAACTCTATGGATCGACGGGTCTTGAGAACACCCATCGACTATTAGAATTTTAGATTAGAGAGTCAAAAGTCTTTGTACTCAAAACTCTATGGGTCGACAGGTCTTGAAAACACTCGTCGACCCATAGAATTTTGAGGTCAGAGAACCAAGAAAATCTGTGTACTTAAAACTCTAAAGTCTCTATACTCAAATCTCTATGGGTTGACGGGTCTTGAGAACACCTATCAACCCACGAAGTTTTGAGGCCAGAGAATTAAAAGTTTTTATACTCGAAACTCTATGGTGTTAAGTGGTTAAATATCGGTCAAAAGTGGTTAGAAATAGACAAAAATGACTGCTAACCAATCACCACCCACCCATTTCCATAATGAATAGTTAAAGGCTCGTACACTCAAATTTTTCTCCTTTCGAATTCTTGTTCCCAACCAAAATGGCATTAAGGTAAGACATTGATCCACAAATATTTTTTTTATACTTTCTCGATCTTGGAAGGTTGGTTTCTACCATAAATATGTTATCTAGTGGATATAGTGTTGCAAATAAACTAGTTGTTCATATGTAAATTTAACATGTAGAAAATATTGTGAAAGTAAAGGATAAAACCCTCGTAAATGTTTGACATCTACAGTGGGATAACATCGAAGATGCCTCTAATTAATACGACTATGCAAGTGATATTGGGTTAAGCGTTCATAAAGGAGACCAACGTATAAGCATTGATGAATAAGAGATTTCTTTACCATAAGAAAGGGGTAAGAGATCCGAGAAATCCACATACCAATATGAGGGATTGACGAGAGACAAGATACGATTGTGCTGCACATTTTCAAGTTTGACTACAACCAAATGTGAAGTATTATACTTACAGCTGGAACCAAGTTCATAACCATGAGTTGATAATAGCATCAAAAAAGCATTTGCTCTAGTCGCAAAGTGGTATAAACAAGTTTAAACAGGTTGAGATTGACGTTGCGGAGGGAGCTGCCATTCGCCCAAAGCAGGCTCATGATCTGATGGTTACTATGACCAGTGGAAAAGATCAGGTAGGGTTCACGCGATCCAACCTAAAAAATTACATCAGAAATTGATGGAGCTTGTATATGAAGTATAGTATGGATGTCATCCTTGTGAATTAGTTTGGCAATCAATATTAGAATGACTCATAATTTGTTAGCATAAATCAGTTTGATGAGGAAGATCACATCATCAATATATTTTGGACAGACCATTACATGCAAAATAACTATGCAATTTTTGTGCCTCCTCCGATACAACATATCAGACAAATGATAAGAATAGACCTCTTGGGGCTTTCGTGGGTCTGAACCACTGCATGTAGAGGGTTTTTTTGGGGCATGTCTACTTTTTAATGAGATGATTGAGTCTTCTTGTAACGTCCATCCTACTAGCTATTTAATTTGTTCAATACTTTTGGGGGAAACACACATAGCTAGTATGTGCGCTACTTTTTAACTTAACTTTTAAAATCTTCTTGATAGAAATAATATAATAATTTAAACTTCTTATAAGATATAACTGAAATACTATGATAGAGAATTAATCTCAAAACTTTTAAAAGCAATATTCTTTTCAATAGGTATATTATATATATACATATATATATACGCTTTTCTAAGAAGTTTGAATTTTTCAGTATTTTTGCCTCTCCACAGGTCATGTCCTGTATGTATAATCCTACGAGACTGATCTTCTTCATTCGCTCGATCCTTAGTCTACAGTTTTACCTTTCTAATTTCTTATATTACACGGTACAACATCTGTGAGCTAGAAGCTCAGTAGATATAGGGTTCTACTCACATGTATTAATCTTTAATGACTATTTTAAATTAATATCTTTAGGACTTATATCTAGCATGCATGATCCTATCCTTTTATATGCTTGGCCTTAAGAATGCTGCCACCGGCATTTCAATTGATATCTAATTAATGGTCCACTATGACCGTTGCAATGATCTGCTATGACATTTTCTTTAGAATTATATGAGATCCTTTATGATCGATAATCGATCCTTCTTATGAGAATAATTCAAAGATCTTTCATAATTGAATGAAATTATTGGAATAATTCGAAGAGAAGAAAGTCGAAGAGGAGTCATGTTAGAATCTCAACCGGTGGATAGTTATGCCACGGTAATAAGAAGCACCATACAAGCTCTCTTGTATGGGGGATGATAAATGAAAATAGATGGTTTGTCTTTATTATGGATGCTTTATTCTGTTTCCACTTATGAAAGGTCAAGCCAATACAATAGGCATTGCAATACGAAAAGCTTTGCTTGGAGAAATAGAAGGAACATGCATCACATGCAAAATCTGAAAAAATACCATATGAATACTCTACCATAGGAGGTATTCAAGAATCCGTACATGAAATTTTAATGAATTTAAAAGAAATTGTATTGAAAAGTAAGGCATATGGAACTCGTGACGCATCTATTTGTGTCAAGGGTCCTGGGTATGTAACTGCTCAAGACATCATCTTACCACCTTATGTGGAAATCTGCAAGCCCTCAAATTTTCATAATTCTCAAACCACCAGTAGAAATTAGACTACAAAAGGTGGAATAACAAGAGGATAAGAACAAGCACACATGACTACTATGTAGGAAGAAGGAGGACCAGTCCCTTTTAGTAGAGAAGACATTGAAAATTTTAAAAATCTGTTGGGAACCTTAGAAAAAAGGGCTTTAGATTTGATACTTGTTTTCTAGCTTTTTTAGGTATTATCTCTCAATCTCTTACTCTTAGTGCTTTAGATACGGTGTCTACAGAATCATGGGTTATTAATTCCGGAGCCACAAATCATATGACCAAGTCATCTCATGAATTTGTGTCTTACAAATTCATGTTGTTATAATTATTGAAATTGTTATAAAATTTATGTTTCTTCATGTTTTGTTTTCCAAACTATTAACAGATTTCTATATCATAACAATGTAACTATGGTACTGACGACACATGATATCCATGCAGACCAATTTGCAGGACCATATCGCATGTTCTTAATTCAATTGTAGGTGTCGATTCCAACGATGAAGCAACTGGCATTGTATCTAAGTACATTCCAGAAAATGGATATCTGCAACTCCTCAAGATTGATGGACTTGAAGGGAAGAGATTGGGTGTTGCCAGTGGTAGCCTTTTTACGGGTATTGAAGACCCTATCCGTTCTTTGGCGAACATTTCAATGTGCTTAGGTAAAAAACAATTGCATTATAATATGGGTATCATGTATATATTCTGATTTATGAATCATTGCATCAGAATTTAGAAAACATCTAACTTTTAGAGAAAAAGATGCAAATTTGGTAGTCAATTTACCATTTCACCACATCAATAACATCATGAATCACGTAGCAAGCAGCTATCAAGCCATTGTATACGCCGAGTTTAGAACCACATTGAATGCTTACTTACACGAGTTCAAGACTTCTCCAGTTCGATCTTTAAACGATGTCATAGAGTTCAACAAAAACCATGAAGACATGGTTAGTACATACATTCACATAGGTAGACTTATTCATGCTCCATATAATGTCACGATGATCACGGATCACGATTTGCTTGAATCTACATGCAGGAAAAGATCAAGGAATACGGTCAAGAGGAGCTCATAAAGGCCGAAACGACGAATGTTGGAACATTAAGTAAAGACCAATCCATATCATCCAATTTCAATAAAATGTGGAGGGACGAATTTCAGGAAGTTATGAACAACAAGAAGTTAGATGCATTGGTTACTTCGATTACAAGGGTTTATGATATTGTTAAAAGTGGAGGATTTCCAGCAATTTCGGTTCCTACTGGATTAATAAATGGAGGAACTCCTTTTGACTTTTGCTTTCTGGGATTAAAGGGTTCGGAGCCAAAGCTTACGGCTATGAGCAAGCCACAAAGTTTAGGATGCCTCCTTCGATCTAATTTCAGTTCTTAGTCTATTTTGTTATGTAAGAGTTTGGTAAAGTTTACCATATAAATTATGTGAGCTGCTGTGTATTATATATAATGTGAGCTGATGTATATTATACATAAAAGAATACAAATAATACAAGGAAAGTAAACTACAATAAAAAAGACTAAAAATAATGAAACAAATCAACAAGAAGATATGTGCATATCAACAAGAGAAAATCGAGAAGTATCCTTAACACCCCTCAAGCTAAGCATGAGATTAGAAGCTTGGATCGAAACAAAAATACAAGGATTAAGAGACGCTTTTAGTAAAGATGTTCGCGACTTGAAGATCAGAGGAGATCTGATGAGTCGTAAGAGTGCCAGTAGTGACAAGTTCGCGTATAAAATGATAATCAAGATCAATATGTTTGGCACACTTGTGAGAGACAACATTGTAGCTAAGAAAAATGACGTCTTTATTGTCACACAGTAAAATCGGCTAGTGAGTGAAGACGACGCACGAAGCAAGTGGCGAAGCCAAACAACTTCGATGATGGCTAGAACAATTGACGATATTCAAATTCACAACTGGAATAGAAAACTGTTGGTTGCTTCTTGGCACTCTATGAAACCACATAGTCATTAAGAAAAATGCAGTAACCAGATGTGGACCGGCAAGTGTCTAGGCAGCCGACCTAATCCGCATCCAAGTAAGCTACCAAACCGGTGGAGGAGGAGCATATAAAGGAGAGACCAAAGGTGATAGTTCACTTGACATAACGAAGAATTCGTTTAACCGCTTGAAAATGGTCATTGGTGAGAACGTGAAGAAATTGACTGATGAAGTTCACATAGTGAGAAAGATCTAGTTGGGAAATGGTTAAGGATTGTAAAGCTCCAACGAGAGAATGGTTAAGTGTAGGATCCGAAAAGGGAGTACCTTCAAGTGATAAATATTAGGCAACAACCATAGGTGTAACGGTCAGTTTACACTCAAGCAATTAAGCACATGCAAGAATGTCTCGAGCATATTTGGATTGACTAACAAATAAGCCATCATTGGTGGATGTGACCTCGAGATCAAGAAAATAATTTAACGAGCCAAGATCTTTAGTGGCAAACTCAATGTTGAGTTGACAAATAAAGTGACTAAGAAGAGCCAGATCATTACCGAAAATACTATCATCCACGTAAAGAAGAATGTGTAGAAAAGTACCATTCTTATGGAGGAAAAAAAGAGATGTATCGACTTGACTACAAGAGAAACCAAGACGAGAAAGAAATGTGCTAAACTATTGAAATGCCCGAGGAGCTTGCTTGAGTCCATAGAGGGCTTTTTGCAACTTACAAACATGGCGCAAAAAAGGAGGCTCAATGTAACTGGAAGGTTGCTACGTTCTCATGAAGAAAACCATTGAGGAAAGTGTTTATTACATTAAGTTGGTGTAGAGACTAACAATTTGTAATGGTAATGGAAAGAACTTCACGAACAGTAGTAGCTTTGATGATTAGACTGAACGTGATAGTAAAATCGAGACCCGGGATTTGAGTTAATCTGAGCCACCAAATAAGTCTTGTTGCGGTCAATGAACCCATCAAATATATATTTTATATGAAAGTCCCATTTGGATCCAACAATGTTTGTGTTGGTAGGGCGGGGAACAGGAGTCCTTGTTGGATTGAAGAGCACAAATTTTGTCGTCCATGGTGGAAAGCCAAGCTGGACTCTTGGTAGCCGATTTAAATTCTTTTGGCTCAGAATGAGTGAGCAATGAGTGAAGAAAACTAGAAGGATAAATATTGGCGAGCAATGAGGGATGGTGAGGCTTGAAGATATTGGATTTAGCACAGGTGACCATCGGATGACCATGAGAGGCGGTTGACGGTGCCGGAGCAAGGGTCTGTGGTCGGTGGATGGAGCAATTGGCAGTCAGATTTGATTTGGAGCAATAAACTCGGACGGGTTTAGAATATGGAGAATCGGGTCTGTATTGTTGACCAGGTCTAGGCAAAGGGCATTTTGTCTAGGTCTTGGCAATGAAAAGTCGGTTGGGGCAGTGGACAATCGGGTCTAGGCTGTCATCTGAGAGTAGGTAAAGTGTAGAGGAGTCGGGTATGGGCGCATAAGCCAGATCTATGGAAAGAACCTGGTCTGGGGGTATAACCGGGTTTGGAAAGGGACCATTTTCCTGTCCAAAGCAGTTTTGTTCTAAAAAAGCTGAGAAATCCATACCGAATAAGGGTCAAGCAATGGAATTTTAGTATAATGTAACACATGACTCATTTAACTGGTCATCTCGAGTAATAATATGTATGGAAAAAAGTTATATCAAAGCACTAACCCTTATAAGTAGTGCTATATTTAAGAAAAATGTAACACTTTGTGGTGAGAGCTTGTGAGGCATGTAGTCGTGGAGGCACATGAATACTTAACATCTAAAAGGATGGAAATTAGAGTACGTAGGAGCCACATCATAGAGAATTTCAAAGGGATAAATATTGCTAAGTAAAGGGACAGGTAGTCGATTGATGATGTAAGCGGACGAGCAAAAGGCATCAGGCCAAAAACAAGTCGGAGCGTAGGAACGGAAAAGAAGGGCAAAGCCCATTTTCGTAATATGACAATGCTTCCGTTCAACCTGTCCATTTTGAGATGGCATGTATAGATATGAAATTTGATTATGAATTTCGTGAGACCGAAGATAAGTTTGAAAACAATTACTTATGAATTCCATACCACCTTCAATTTGACAAACCTTGAGTTTGCAAGCATGTTGTCATTTAACAAAGGTACGAAAGTGAAGAAAAATATCATTAGTATCAAATTTATGCTTCATAGGAAATAACCAAGTAAATCATGAAAAATCATTGATAAATAGAACATAATATGCGAAGCCAAGTGAAGATGTGGTAAGCGAGGGGCCGAAAATATCACAGTGAACAAGATTTAGAATATTAGCTGCTCGACGATCAATAGGTGTAAATGGAAACCGATGACTCTTAGAAAGTTGACATACATCACAAAGTTTAGGAGAAAGAAGAATAGGAGAAGGAAAAAACGGAAGAATATATATCCATTTTTATTCAATAAAGAAATAATATAATTATTAATGTGACAAAATCTTATATGCCATAAATTAAAAGAATCACATAAAACTGAACTAGTAAGAATGAAAATAAAAGCTTAGTGACCCTTCTCAAGCACATAAAGACCCCATTGTCTTTTACCGGTCACCACCACCTTACTTGTTCTTTAATTATAAATGGTAAATGACCTATTAGCAAAAATAACACTAAAATAAAAGTATGATGTTAACTTGCTAATAGAGATTTTTTTTTTATGAGATGTGGAATAACAAGCATGTCCAATAAACGAACATGTGGGAAAGAAAGCAAGTACTAACATGAGAAATAGGAAGAGAAGCCTCATTCGCAACAATAACATAATCATGACCGTGATATGGTATAGTAGAATCAATGATAGAAAGATTGGGAGTCATGTGAGCGGAGGCGCCAGTGTCGACATACTAATCGAATTGAGTGCCATTAGAGAGGTTGCATGAATCGACAAAGGCGGTTGTAGGATTTGCACTTTCATATGACCATCAACTTTGAAAATTTGACAGATGAATTGGGAATAGTGACAGCCACTATTTGAACAAGAAAAAGTGTGTGACCCACGACCACAGCCATGATGATTTTTGATATAGGCCCTACCACGAGAATTAAAAGAAGAACGATTAGCAAAAAATGCAGGATAAAATTCAGGAGTACTTTCAATTGAGTTTTGAAACAACCCAAAACTTTCAGTTTTAGGAACTAAATCTTTGAAATCGGGCAGCGGTATGAGAGCCATTTGGGCAGCAGAAAAACTAGAGAATGAGGGGCCGAGTCTACATAAAAACTAATGAGGATTGTTGGTTTCATCAATGGGGCAAGTATAACAGCAAGTTGATCACATGATGTTTTACAAGACCTAGCATAATCAGCAACTGAACGAGACTCCATTTTCATCAACTGGAAATCATCCTTAATTTGAAACTCGCGATGCTTAGAGCCATGACTAAAGACAGTCTCTAAGACAACCCAAATAGAGCGAGATGGAGTTTAGCCAATGATTTCGGTCATGGCCTCTTCTGTGAGATAAAAAAGGAGAAGATTGAGAAGACATTAATCCATTACTATTCTTGGAATTTGGGGTTTGGCATAGGTGATGGGTGACGCTAGGGTAGTTCTATCAACAAAAGCGAGCAATCCTTGACAAGAGAAGAGAAGTACAAATTGGCTCTTCCATAATAGGTAATTGAATACCATGTGAATCATGGTGTTGAGGGAGAGGGAGGCATAAAAAAAAAAGGAGGAGTCAGTCATAGGGATCAGAAAATGAGTTAAATTTAGAGTTTGCTTTGATATCATGTAAAAGTTTAGTAAAATTCACCTCATAAGTTATGTGGGTTATTGTGTATTATATATAGAAGAATACAAATAATATGATGAAAGCAAATTATAATAAAGTAGGCTAAAAATAAGAAAACAAATCAAACAAGAAGATATATGCATATCAACAAGAGGAAATCAAGGAGTATCCTCAATATGTTGTATGTACAATTTCAATCTACTAGCCTTTTATAAAAATAAGATGAAGAGACATTTTTTTATGTATATAATTATATGATACATCATATTTATATGGCGAGTAATATGATATCTGAAAATAATATTTATAATTATAATAAATTTAGTGTGATATGTGACTATACATCATATAAATAAATAAAAAATATTCTAAGATAAATACTATTTAGCCTCCTTCAATCTATCTATTTAGCTTTGTTATTTAAAGAAGTTTAGTTAAACTCAAATAATTTATATGAAAGTGAAAAAATTAAAAGATAGGATAGATAAATAGTATAATTGGAATTGTGTATAAATAGTTATTACTTCTTACAAAAAAATATATATGTAATAAATAAAATAAATAAATAAAAGGCCACGAGCAAGCAAAGTATAGATAAAGCGGGAAAACAGGACAAAACTATATAAACTATCAAAGACCACATAAATTAGATGAAAAGAAAGAAGGGAGATAAGGGAAATCTAGTTATAATCTTTTGCTCTACACTCTACATGGCTACTTCCTTAAAACTTTCTCTTCCACTTTCTCCCTCCACCAAACAGATTTTTCCATGGACTTCTTCTTCTTCCTCTTCTTCTCTTCCTACATGCTTTTCTTGCAGACCCATTCATTCAGATTTCCATCGCCAAAGCAGACACGTAGCCGTTTCTGTTGCTTTCAATCCTTCTGGAAACTTTGACCTCTCTTTTCAAGATGAAGATGGTAAGTACTGTAGTAGTAGTAGACTAGTCGTACTGCTTCCTCCTCAATTTCTGATCGCTTCATTTTTACTAAAACAAATCATATGAGAAATTTATTAGTTTTAAACTTCAATTGTCGTTCATTTATTTCTTATCATCAACAAGCTTAGTACATTATCCATTCAATATCTTTAATGTACTTAATGTATTTTGTTTTGTCCCAGATTCTTCAAAAGCCGAGCCACCGATGCCCCCAACCGAAGGTCGATTTGACGTAACGATTAACAACGATATAATCCGCCGTCTCGACTTATCACCTTTCGAAGCTGCAACCGGAATAATCTCGCCTATAGCTGGTAATAAAAATATAGTTGTTAATTAGATTGATAAACTAAACCTAGCAATCTAATTGATGCCCACTGATTAAGTTGTTTTCAGCTGAGCCGAAAGATTTGCTTGAACGTACAATTGGTTTTACCATAAACTACACAAGAGAAGACCAGTATGACCAGAGAGAGCTATCTGAATACCCTGATATTAGGCTTTGGTTTGTTAGGCTTGACACTACTTATCCATGGCTACCTGTGGTCTTGGACTGGCGGGCCGGGGAGCTGGCCCGTTATGCCGCCATGCTGGTCCCTCACCAGGTACATATTTTTTAAAAACAACCGGTAACTTAACATAAAAAGCTGGAATCGGTTATATAATTGTAGAATCTTTACTTCATTTTTTTTTTTTAATAATACTGTAAATACATTTTTGTGGGTGGCAGATAAGTGTAAGAATGGGAGTTGTGTTTAATCCTGAGGCTTTGGAGTTGTTTGTAATGAAGAAAGTATTTATTGTGTACTCATGGTTGAAGCAACATAACATACCGAAGCCAAGGTTGAAGACGGGCGACATGGCTCGGATGCTCGGGTTTGGAATCGGAGACGAACTTTTTGACCTCATTGATCAACACCCTCTTCCTCCCACCATTAACATGGAACCCTAAAGCTCTATTCTTCCCATCTGATTTTTGGGATATCATGTTAAGGAAGAAATCATGAGCTGCTGCAACAAAACCAATTAATTCTTGGGAAGAATAGTGTAAGAAGTTTTTGTACCTAAAGGGCATTAAATTGTTTTCCAATATTGAAGTTATAACACTCTGTTGACCATAAAGAAAAAGTCAGAGACGCCGACTTTTCCATTTCAATCTGGCTATCTAGACTCTAGAGGTTTGTTTCGCTTAACGTATTCAAACTAGAGTCTTAGACTGAAGTTTGATCAATTTCAAAACAAAAGGATTGTATGTTGACTGTTGAGAGTTCAGACTAAAAGTTAGAAAAGCCTCGTATAGTGTTTTTAGGGGCATAAATGGTAGCCCAAACTAAGCCTTGTTGAGCTTGAGTCAACTGGCCCAAACTAAGCCTTAATGCATATTATCATAATGGATTTGAAACTCAAGGTCTCTCAAGACTAAGTGAGAATGCTTCCCATCGGAGCAACCTCTTGCTCGTCAAGTTCTAGGTCTTAATTAATCAACACAATCTGAATGAAGAGTGATTGAACTGTCGGAAAAGTTGAATTTTTTGGCCAAACAAGAAAAGGATAGACATCAATATATCATAACTTTTGTTCTTTTCGAATGGATTAATATAAGATATCAAAATGATGCGTATGGAGCTATGTACTTTGATTGAACACTCAAAATTATGATCGTAGACTGACAAGCACACACTATCTGCTTTTGTTCTTTTCATATATATATATATATAATTTAGATAAATTATTATTTTGTCCCTAAATTTTTTACCTTTCATTCAGAAGAAATGGTTAAATAGTTCAATTTCATTTTAAAGTTTTCATAATATTTTATTTTGATTTTGAGGATCAAATTTATAAATATAATATCCTTAAAATTAATAGTCTTTTTTTTTTTTTAATTCACAAATTTCAATTAAGTTTTATTTCCTATAATTCATTTTTTCACTTTTAAAACCATAAATCTCAATAACTACCACTTTAACAACCATTTTAAAGATGCTAATAATATTTTTGGTACGTCATATGTTAATTCTAATATTAATACAACTTTAAAAGCTACTTTATACTTAACATTTATAAATTTGGTTCCAAGGACGAAAGCAAAATATTTTATAAACTTTAAGAACTAAAATGAACCATTTAAAAGTTCGGTTGAAATTTGCATGTGCTAATTTTTCAATTTCAACTCCGTCACAGTGTTTATCCTTAACTAATTTTTTAGCAGTTTTCAATAGGACGAGACACTAGAGTTAGAATAAATAAGGGACATAGGCAGTATATAATAGTTTAATGGGCCCTCCTATTACAGATCATCACATAACTCGGGTCTATACTACCATCATCATGTTTAATAAAACTAAGATGCACTAAATCTCATTATTGAATAAGATCACATAACTTAATTGCGCTGACAAACATATCAAAACCCAAATATATTAATCAGCTTATTTTCATAAAATCCAAAATTAATAATGACCAAATTAAGAAAATTCTAATGTATATACATAACTAATGAAGATTTTAATAATAGAAGTGGCTTAAGTTTTTGTATTCACCTCTGTTCTATTTGTACAGAGAACATAAGCTTATATACATGTCATCTAAGGTTTAGGGGATAATTTAAAAGGAAAGTAATACAATGATACAAAAGACATTAGTATCCTTTTATTCCCTCTCAAGCGGAATGGGAGAAGTCACGATAAGCTTGGACCGAAGGAATTGAAAGCGAGTGCGAAAAAGGATTTCGGTGAGAGCATCAGCTATTTGATCAGCGGTGGAGAGAGAACGAATGCGAAGAAATCCTTTCAAAACCAAATCTCGAACAAAGTGAACATCAATTTCAATGTGCTTGGTGTGAGTGTGCAAAAGCAGGATTAGCGGCATAGTAAGTGGCTCCAACATTATCACACCACAAGGTCAGTGAGGCAGCAGACGTAACATGGAGTTTGATAAGCAAAAAAGTAATCCAACGAAGTTCAGAGGCAGCTAAAGCAACGGCTCGATACGCGGATTCAATGCTAGAACGGACAATAGTTGATTATTTCTTGGGAACCCAATTAACAAGATTGTGACCCATGAAGATACAAAATTCGGAAGTAGATTTCAGTCATCAGGACAACCGGCCCAATTAGCATAAAAAAGGCCCCTAGAGTGAGAGATGGAGAGCGGCAAATAGAGACACCAAAGAAAGTAGTACCCTTCAAGTAGCAAAGAATACATTTAACAGCAACCTAATAGACATCAGTGGGCGGTGAATAGATATCAGGACAGGTGATTGTTCATATTGCAAGGCACCAACAGTACTGTGATATAAAGATGGATCAAGAAGGAGATCGCTCGATAGTTTAGACAACTGTTGACCGGGAAATGTAGGAATAGGGTAGGGCATAGCATCTAATAGGCCTGTGCATTTCAAGAGGTCATTAATGAAAACTTGTTGTGTGAAAAGGAGACCGAATAAAATAGCTTGGGACTCAATCCTAAGAAAGTAACTTAACGAGCCAAGATCTTTAAGTTGAAATGAGGTATTGAGATGAGAGATTAGGACACTTATAGCAATCGAGTCAAAACTAGTGATAGATTCCATTTGGAATTTCTAAGTGAAATAGTTGCTTCCATCAAGGTGTGGGGATACAAAGCTTGTGATATGTTGTATCGGCAGCAATGTTGGTGTTGTAGGATTTGTCATGATCGTGGGAGTCGATGTGGATCCGTTAGTTTTGGTTAGTGAAGTTATTGATGTGTCCATTGGTGATTCAGTATATTATTCAAGAGTAGTCTTGGTAGATTTAAATGAATAAGGTATTGGCTTGTGTTAATACTCTAATACCATGAATATTTTAATAATAGAAATGGTATTTGTGTTCACTTGTTCTGTTTGTACAGAGAACATAAGCTTATATACATTCGTCTAGGGTTTAGGGGATAATTAAAAAGGAAAGTAATATAATGATACAAAAGATATTAATATCCTTTCAACTAAGGGCCATACTTGAATCGAGCAAGCATCTATTTCATGCATGACGATACCATGATCACAATCAACCATTTCCCTAACCACGTAAAATCACAATTCCAGAAAAGGAAACCAAACCAGAAGTAAAGTCTTATCGACCACCCATTTATAGGCACACACACACCTTAATCTACTTCACATGATCCTTCTTTAGTCATGTCTGAATCAGGTCGGGTCTATATACAAATCAAATATATTCACCATCAACTTTGTCGGATCCATATGTTCATCTACAACAATATTTTGAATAACTGGGGCTCATAGTAGAGAAGCTAGGTAGCTAGCTAGAGTGTGGCCCACCTCCATGTGCTAATGTGGATGAATCATGTGAGAATGAATATTATTGCATGGGTCATAAATGATAGGTATGGCGAAGACATTGAATTACAAAGAGACACAATATATACATATATACATACATCGACATGTGTTTTAATTTAATTTGAGGATCATGCAAGTCAATAATGTGAGGAAAGGAGGATATTAGCGTATGGGTTATGTTGGAAATATGTAGTGGTTGTTGTTGTTGTTACTCTTTTACTTTCTTTTTTTTTTTTTTTATATTATTTTTTGGAAAGAATTTGTAGTTTTTCGTGTAAACAACTTCACAATAAAATATTAAAGGTCATCTGAATTATTTGCACCAAAAAAAAGTCTTTTTTTCTCGTGAAGATTTACAACAAAAGGTTTAAGGTCATCTGAATTAGATTTCATGTTTTCTGTATTATAATTTATAGGCTATGAGTTAAGGCATGTTTTAGCCTTTTATAAGGCCTAGATTATATGGAAGGGAATCGGGCCTCTCTAGTATATTTAGACTGTATACACAGATAGATGATCTCTTCCTTTAACTTATCTTGAAAATGGAAAGAGTGATTTCTGATTTTGAAGAAGAAAAAAATGTCATATTATAAGGTTTTCTAAATTGAATTTTTGAAAATTTTCGTAATATACCCTCAAGAATTTAAATATTATGAAAAAATCTTATCTAAATGAATTGGTCATTTTATTTCATCTAAAAGACATATAAACTTATTTTGAATGTTTTAGAAATCGAAATGATTTTTCATTTTGAGTAGAAATGAACCAATTGCTCTTTAAGACCCAAGTGAACAGGAGAAGAATCCTTTCCGAACTATTAAATTATATACATTCAGAACTTATTATTCTAGTACTAAAGAGACACTTATCTGATTTATTTATTACCCAACTACTCCATTATGGCACTACATGCATTATATACCACTCTATCAAAATGTTCACTTTTTCAGATAAGTGTATGATTGTCATGAATTTGATGAAAAGTAAGTACTTGCCCAAAAATATGTACTAATTAATTTCGGAACCCATGTGTTTTTATAGGTCGGAAATCAAATACAACAAAAAAATCTCACTCGTTATATTAAGGATGAGTGGAATAGTATTCAATTCGAAGATTAATATTGGTAACTAAATGGAGGATTAGTGCTAAGGAGAGAGATGAAACAATCCGCAAGTAAGACTGGGGGTAACTAGAGAGACTTAATCTCTGCAAGAAGTATGTCTTATGCTATACCCTAACCCTTATTTAGTTCTGTCATTTTAAATGTTTTGAGTGAAATATTTGTAAGAAACGTTTTAAATGAAGTAGCGCACTTTTAATGGTCTTGAATTAATATCCTAATCTTAGTTCAAGAGGACCTAAATACCTTTCGCCTACGAGTAGCCTTATGACCCTCGGCCGGTCCCTTAGCATCCTTGAAGGCTTTCTCAGGCCATGAGTTCCAAGGACATTTACTAAATTCGTTGGAGTTGGAGTTGGAGTTTGTGTTTGGGTCGTACGATAACTTATGGGTTGAACATTCATAATAATTTGGGGTATGAAACAAGCAGAAAAAACATGAATGCAGATGACAAAGATCTCAAAGAAAGTATTAGGTATCAAAAGGGGACCAAATTAATACACATACCATTCTCATTTATCACTAGGAATAAAGACCTGCGCATTAGACTTTTTCCGTCCCAATGTTTTGACAAAATTATAAACATGTCTTCTTCTTCTTCTTTTTTTTTTTCCAGAAAATGATACGACTTTTGGCAACATATACAATTAACTTATTTGCTCGTGACTATTTTGGTCAATCAAATATCTAAGACATCTTGTGGGACATATATATATATATATATATATATATATATATATGTATGTGTGTGTGGTGTTTAGAAATTTTAGGTTAAGAGAATACTTAAATCTATAGTTTAAAGCTTAGTAATTGTTCAACTAAATATGTATATATGTGTGTCTGTATATCCTATATGAGATATTTTTATATGAATATAATTTATATATTATAATTATATGTTAAATTATATTTTATTATAATTATAAATATTATTTTATATTATCATTATTATATGAATATAATAAGATATAATTTAATATATGATTATAGACCATATTTATTTAAAAAATCCTTATTAATATATATATATAATTTTTTTTTATTTTTTTTTTTTTTTGGGAGTGAAGTAAGCTTGTTTTTTACCAGACAGTTGAACCGAAAACACGTAGGTGCGGGGAAGGGGGAAGTAAGTAATTAAAAATTATTAATTAATTAATTAATTAATTAATATATAGTTAGTAGAACCTGATTTCACATAATGAATCCCAAGGGAAAAAAAAAAAAGGCAAACGTGATGTCTTTTTTGTCCTCGCATACTTCTAAACAAGACCATGTTTTATAGTATCTTGGCTCCATCACACCGTGTTCTTTTTTAGATCCCAAGGTTTCAAACAGTTTACTGTCCTTTAATTATAATTATTAGTTTATAACTAAGCAAAATCATAATTAAATTTATTAAAATAATGGATCGAAAAGGTTTAGAATCTTTAGATCCTAACTTCTTTAGTTAACTCAGATCACAGATTCACTAACGAATGAGAGAGCCAGAATTCAAATTAAGAGCACGCACGTGACGAGTTTAGGTAGCATGAAATGTCAAACGTGACAGGCGGTGAGGATAATAACGTTCCCTTCCAGACCAGCTCTCACCCGGATGTTTTCTTGCCGGCTAAAGTACTAACGGCCCCGCGTGAAGTGAAACGGCAGGCGGTGGCCTACGTGGCCTTAGCCTGCCACGTTATTCTCAGATGTGGACTCCCACGTGGTAGGTTTTGTGTTCTTGACAAACCTCGCAGTTGGGTAACGGGAAACGACGTCCGTCGCCGTCGAAATAACTTCTCCATGTTCCCTTTCCCGACACGTGCCCTCTTACGTGTTCCTTTTGATCTTCTTCTTCCCGCCAATAAGAATTTATAACTCAGCCCGACAAGTCAAAAATGGGTTTTAGTTAATTTAATTAGAGTTTACTCAATAATATTTTTTTGATAATTAGGTTTCATGACTTTATCGTAAATGCTGCATGCAGATTGGGAAGAAAGTATAGAAATTGAGAGCGTCTCTCGTGTACGTACTTTTATGCCGACCTTTCCTACGTATCAAATCGATGTTGTTCGTCTCTCATCAAACAAATGAGATGAAAGAAATCACGTTAGAAGCAGCTTCATTTTGGCTAAATGAAGCCAACAGCATTTTTCATGACTAAGAATTAGCCAAGTGAACATGCGTGCTAAGTTGTTTAATCTCATCTATCTGACGAGAGACGAACAACCTCGATTGATCTATAGACAGAATTAGTATATAAAAGTCAGTAGGAATTGAACAAATATATTATATATATATATATGAAAAAGAGGAAGAGAAAGAGATCATCAGCTAGTCAACTTGCAAGAAGAAGAGGATAGTTTGAACAAATATATTTCTGTAAATACGATCGCTAATCTCATTGACTAGTGAAATAAGGAAGTTTATGAAGATCGGATTATTCCCATATTGGTGAATGCTTTACCAGCCAGGATTAAGAAGATTTAACACGTAGGTGCATGCAAATTGGGGTACACAAAAAGCTGTGCACCTTTTCATTTAAAATTAGTCTATTCTTCTTGGGTTTCATTACATGATAATTAATTCATAATTAAGCACCTATCCAGTGGAAATGCAAGCTTGTTCCCCCCCTTAGCTAATTTTTTTTTTTTTTTTCCTTTTTTTCATGAATTGAATCAAAAAACACAACATGATTAACTTCTCAGGTTTCCCAAGTGATCGGGAATGAATCGTGTGTGTCACGGGACATCATCGTGATTTCTCCTCTCCTGCACATGTGAGTGTATGAATCTGTGATGGCGCGTGGGTTTATCTCGTGGGACCCAAATCTTGCACAAATTAATGATAATTAGTTAAGAGTCATTAATTTTAAAAAAAAAAATTATATAATCATAAGATCCTAGTTTACATCTATCTCTTATTATAAGTATAAATATAATTATTATATAATAAATTATAATATATGATTTAATGTATATATATATATATATATAAGTTCAAATTAAAATCTAAAGCAAGAGTACATGAGCAGACAAATATTTAATCCTATGCTTAAGAAAGAACAATGAACGGACGAACAACACAAAACAGAACAAAACGAAACAGTTAAGTTCGGAGAACAAAAAACAAAAAACTTCCAATCTGAGTTCCAACTTGACAAACATGATAGTTAGTGGGTCCTTCCTTTCTCAAACCCGTGTATGTATAAATAAACAACATGCCATTCACAAGCCATCGACAAGTATCAAATTAAATTCTAGATTTTCTGAACACAGAGAAAGAGAACAACAACCCACATCATACTTCTTCTAGTTTCTCATAATCTCTAATCTCCTTTCCTCATAATTGTTACCTAAATGAGGTCCTGTTCAGTAGCTTCTGTCCTTCTGCTCTCATCACTTCTCATGATTTCAATAGCTCAAGGTACGTAAGATAATATTTATATACATATATATATATAAGTATGTATATATGTTGATTTAGTAGTTTTTGTACGTGAAGGGATTCGCTTGGAAAAAGGATTTGGTTCTGTTGGGCAACACAAAATTTTGGTAAATATTCATTTTGTTTTCCAATATTCCATTATTTATATGTATATATTTTGATATTGATCATGAGATCTTAATTATCACCAATAATATTTGCAGGAGAAAAGTTCTATGACAAAAAGAAGCAATGGTGATGATGAAATTGGAGAGGTTGTTGTTACTTGCAAAGATGGTCAATATTGTAGTTCAGGTAATAAATGAGAATATGTCATCAGTCATTTGTTAGACTAAAGAATAGCGTATTAAATATGATATGTGCAAGAATTTATCATATCACCGTAAATGATTTGCAGGAAAGAATAGGAAACTTAGCATGACAATAAGTACTAGACCTACTGCTCCAGCTCCACCAGCTAATACTAATAGCATCGCCAAAACAAAGGTTTGTCAATTTCAGTCATTAATTTGATCATATGATAATGTCATACCATGAGTTATTACGTACAATCAATTGTATTGACCCCAGTACTGTTCTTCTCTCCTCCCTACATATAAACAGGATGAGGAAGAAAGCAGGCAAAAGGGGGACCAAAAAGAGGAGAGGTTGACCAAATCAATGCCTATTTCTGGGAAAAGAGAGGAATCACATGATCATGACCTAATTTATTCAGACACGTTAGACATAGCAGAGATGGATTATTCACCCGCCAGAAGAAAACCCCCAATCCACAACTGATCGATGAAGAAATTTGTTTGTTTTGTAATAGCTAGATAGCAAATTAAGAGATAGAATCAATAAGATAGATATCGTTACAGAAATGATGCAGATTTTTAGGGTTGTGAGGGTTTTTGTGCATATAATAGTAATTAATCTATTATTATTCTAATTAATCTAAAAAAGAAAAGAAATTATGTTGATCAACCCTATTTATATATGTTGCATTAAAAGTTTAAAGCTAGAAATCCAAAGTCATTAGTAGTTCAAGTAAATTATAACTAATTGACAAATCAGTCTAGTGGGGGACGTGACCAAAAATAAAAATATACATCATATAAAAAATTAAAAAATATATATATATATATATTTTTTTTATTTCTTAATTTAAAATTTTTGGGGGTCAGACGATAAAATGGGTTCAAAATAAGTAGGTGAAATGCGTAAAGGGAAGTGGGCCATAGTGGGCCATAGTGGGCCATGGTGTCTAAGTAAGGAACTTCGAGGCTTGGCCCACCATGTTTATTACATTGATTACATATTTTGAGTTGAGTGGTCATTTTTAAAACGTGGGTCTACGGCCCTACATGTTCTTTCTTGGTTGTGTAGTCAAACATTAGACCCGAATTTGCGGTGCACCATTTTAATTGTCTGGACTTCGGATAAATTGAAAATGGGTAAATCACTGATAAAAATATGATTTTAAAATAAAAATAGTAATTAAGTTATGAGTTATAAGAGAATTAGTGCAAAAATAATAATTTAAGATGATAAAATATAAATTTTCATAAAATAAAATAATATTTGACTAATATATAGAATACTATTAAACCAATTAGCAAAAAATAATTTTCATACAATCTTAACAGGTGAATTTACCCAAAGTCGTTTACCCAAAAAAAAAAAATTTACCCCATCATCAAAATTTGAAATTTAGCTCTTCCTAAACTCACCACTGCAAAGGATCGTTTCCTGAACTGCAGTTAGAGAGCAAACAGATCCTCATTTGGCTAAACAGTTAAACAACTTAAATCTGAAATCTTCTTAATATTTTGTGAACCTCTTAATAAGAGTTCACTGTTGGAGTAAAGAACAAGACAAACGCAGACCGGCAACCAAAAAAAGCTCAAAACAAAAAAAAAAAAAAAAAAAAAAAAAGAGGGGGCCAGGGGGGGCTTAAGTTTGGATATATGTCAGGTTCTCATGTTATATATAACAGAGTAACAATGGATAAATTATGGCCAGATCATGAAATAGCACGGAGAAACCCCACTTCAAGGTGAATCCGTCGCCGCAACATCCCACACGATATACTTATATAGGGGTTCATTAACTTGTTGCTGTTGAGATAACTGGCTTTCCTTTTGATGAAGCAGCTATTGAATCCAATCATGGAATATATATCACTCCATCTGGAAGGAGACGAGTACTAATTGTTAAGCAGGAGAGAAGGAAACAAGAAAAGAGCATTGAAGAGCAGAAGTTTCAGCAGAAAAAGGCAGTCGTTTTGATCCATATTATGATTACATAAATGTAAGGAAGAGAATTCACCTTTTGACGTTTTGAACTTGGAGCATCCAATTCATTTTCATTCTGGCGACGAGATGTCCCAGCAGCATCATTCCTCCAATCCTGGATTAAAAATATCGAAATCTTTAGATTTTGTTTATTTTAAATAAGAAGTCAAAACTAGCAAATGATGTGAAAGAGAGAGATCACAATAAACACTTACTACATTCTAGTCTAAGTTATGGTTGGAATGCATTACTTTTGAAAAAGGAAATCTGTAAGCTTTTAAGTAGATAAAACTTAAATAACAAATACAGATACAGTTCTAAACATACATGAAACTAAATACAAAGCTCAATTGCCTACCTGCACCGAGGCTATTGCATCTGGCCCAGTTTGCACTTGTTGAGATATATGAGGCATAATTTGACGAAGCATGTTGGAAAAGAATATTCCTTCATCAGTAACCCTGGGTGGTTCTGCTTCTTGGGAATCTGGAACAGTACTTGATGTCGTAGCATGCTCAGAGGGAGGACTCACAGTAGTAGTAGTAGTGCCCTGAACACTGGCTCCTTCCACGTGGATTTCACCACCCGGAAAGAGTGTACTTAGAAACTGAACAACAGTGCTTGGAATCTGTCTTTCAGATTCTAGGTTGCTCTGGGCCCCACCCGATGACATAATATTGAGATCGATAGTGCGTGTGTTAGCTTGCCCCTGCTGACCTGAAACATGAAGAGACAAGTAAAATACAGCAGGTCCTAGAATTGGTGTGGATTTAAGGTCCAAGGTCAGCGGAGAAGGCTGCCTTGACTAAGTTGTAAGAGCTGCGAAAAGAAGGCTTAGAGTTTCAGTTTCCTTCACAATAATTTGAATAAGTTGTAATATCGTCTACAACCTTATTACCATATCTATTCACTGTGCCACCCAACATCTACTCCAGTGAGGCAGACACTAAAACATAATACTAGAAAGTTATAGATCCCAAATTTCAGTACACGTCTATGTTGCAATATAGATCCCGAATTTCAGTACACGTCTATGTTGCAACCATTCTACTCCAGAAAAGACTTGCACATGGCTCAAATCTTGTATGAAAAAATAAAGAAAGAGAAACAAGAGTATGCGAAAGCAAAACACCCAGAAAAGCTAAAATAAAAACCAAAAAAGGCTGACAATGAAAATAACAGTACCATCTCTAGCAGGCTCTTCTATGTTTTGCTGTTGCATGGCAGATACATCTGTTTGGAGGTCCTGACTTCCTTGTTCACCACTTGCATTTACCAAAGATGGTTGTGAAAATCTTCCAAGCACAGGATGGTAATATACTCCTACTGAATTACCAGAAGAATTTGGGGACAGACGGCTAAAGGGAGCAGGTACAGTTGCAACCATGGTCCTAATTGGCACTACACGTACTCCGGACTGCCCTCCCAATGTGGGTCCTTCTGGAAGCCTTGCAGATGCTTGATTAACACGTGTTTCTCCATCAGCACTGCTTTGTGATTCTCTTTGCCCTGGAACCTGTTGAGCCCCAGGATGTTCATCTCTACTAGCATCTGTTGTGGTTGCTGACCCTTGAAGATGAATGAGATAATACTCGGTAACTAAGAATATAACCACATCAAAACTCAAACAGCATATAGATTCTAGATTTTTGTCTTACAGTACCTCGTCTTATTTGTATATCAATACGCCTAGGCATAAATCCAGTACCAAGACCCTGGACTGTAGAGCCAGATTGCATGGCTCCCATGGGTATGGTACCCAAGCTTGTACCCAGTTGAAAAGGAAGAGGCTGCAAATGTCAACAAGGTAAGACACATGCAGAGAGAGTAACGAGTAATTTAAATAGACAAAAACTACCTGAACCATGATAGGGTTGGGACCAGATTGGGATATGAAAACTGCAGGGCCTGCATTAACAACAGCTTCAGACTGCATAAGATAAGAGTTATACAAGCATGTTTAGAACATGTGATGTAATTGTGGATTTAAAATAAAAAGAAACGTATCTCAGACTTCAGACCTACCGGAGTTTGACCCATTCGCAATGTCATGACTGTACGACCAAGTTCAAGGAAAAATGCACCTAAGCTATGCAACAGGACTCCGGTTCTCATTGCATTAGACTGAGTACTTAACCGATCAGCAGCATCAGTAACATTCACTTGATTCTCAAGTTGTGTTGCATGTTGCTGCATGCAGCAAGAAAAAATGAAATGCAATTTATATTTAGCAAACAATAGCATGAGCCATGAAGTTTGTAGCTCATATTCTTTTCTATATATTTAGGTAATGCAATTACTTTGCAAAGAAGAAAATCTACATATTTGTAAACAAATAAAGACACCAGAAATAATGGAATCACAAAGTAGGTGCTCATAAGATATCAAGAAGTAAGAATAAGATTTTGAGGCATACAAGTAGGGATCCTCCAACTTCATGTATTAGCATCTGTCTAGTAGAAAGCAAGACTTCTGCCAAAGATCCAGGTGTTGGTAACCCCTCCTGTCTAGATCCTGTGCTCGATGTAGTATTAGAATTTCTTCCTCCGCTTTCATCCATATGACTATTTCTTCCATCTCTGCCTGCCAAAACATGTTCGTCTCCATGAATCAGCTTAGGGAAAACCAAATCCGCTAGAAACATTATGGAAGAGAACTAACCAATGCCATCAAATTCATTCCTTATTTGAGTCATGTACTGAGACAAAGTTGTCAAAGAATCAGGAAGTACCTACAAGTCCAAGATTTGCTAATAAGTATTGTCTTCAAAATGAATTCCAAAACGTATGTTCTTAGCTTGGTGATAGATCCAAATTTAGCATCTTAGTAGAGATTGTCCAAAAAAAAAGGAGTCAATGTCGCAGTCAAGGGTATGTCTCAGTCACATGACTATCAAGGCAATCCCATTGATTTGTTGCAGTTGTAAGTGGTAGTTAACAAAGAACTGAATAAATCCAAAATTTCTTAGTTCAGGGATATATTCAAATTTAACACCTTAGTAGAGTGTCCAAAAAAACAACATAGTCAAAGTTGCAGTCAAGGGTATGTCTCTGTCACATAATTATCTGAGGCAATCCCAATGACTTGTTGCAGTTGTAAGTGGTAGTTAACAAAGTACTGGATAGATCATTAAAAAATCTTCTATAGACAGGAAAATTTTCATATTAAAAGAAAATGATGAAAATATGTCGTATATATATATATATATTTTTTTTTTTCTCCCACAAGAATGAACAGCTACTACTATGTGCTCATTTTATGTTGCCATTCATGAGGCACCTCATATTCAAAGTAATTTTTTTATATAACCCAGCAATATAACAACACTCCTAAGGAAGATATTAGTAAACCCACGTGAGAAGAACCTTTGAAGGATAGATCTAATGAACAACCAATGAGAGTTCAGTGGTTAACTAAACAGGATAACCAAAATAAGTAGGTGTCCTCTTAAACTGTTCTCCCAGGACATGTGGCCAAATTCAAAGTGGCCAACAACATATTTTTTCATGGTGATCCAAAACTGAAATGCCAAGGAAAATCAACTTACCGGAGGTGGCTGAGACCCCAAAGGAACTGATGTCTGATGTCCAATACTACCATGAGATCTATCAGATGGATCCCTTGTGCCTCTTTGCTCGGGTTGATGTGCCCTTGAATCTGCAATGCCATGTTCCTAGAGAGATCCCCCACAATGTTAAATTATAAAGATTGAATGTGCATAGGAGTGCAGATAAACTTAAAGAAAGACAATTAAGGAAATCAATGTCATAGAATTTGACCCTAGGCACATAAACATGTCTCTAACCATAAACAGTAAATCAAGTTTCAATACTATCAGAAGACTTTTTTTTTCTTTTTTCTTTTTTTTTTGGGTAATGTTGTTCATGTTTCTTTCCTTTTGGTTCTTTTGTTTGATTATGGACGTGCTAATGTACATAGACATATCTTTTCATGTGGAAAAGTTCAAAATTTATTAGATGTAACGATATTCACCAAAGGATCCCAGTTGGGCCCATAATTGGATGAAAATTTTACCCTGGCATCAAGCCCATCAATGCTATTCACTATATCTGGAAGTCCAATAGAATTGAGAACAGCAGACACAATCTGCACAGATACAAACATAAAGGAGGAGAAATTATTATGTGTGATAATACTGCAAATTAAAAAAAAAAAAAAAGGCCTTGAACACCATTGCTTGTAGGCTCACCCGACTTATTTCTGGAGGCATCCCATCACCTTGAACAGGCATGCTAAAAGTTTCAATTACAACTCTAGGGGCTGCATCATTATTGTGACTTGTACTAGAATTAGTAGGATCAAATACTGCAATGAACGTTGATCAACAAACTCTTAGTGATTTTAGTCAAGCTATTTATATCTAGAGAGTAACATCATAAGGAGTGGTCCAAGTGGATACCATATGGATAACATAAGGAATATAAATGTCAGCTAAAGATATAATAACTAAACCTGGAGCCCCAGATGACGGTGGAACAGGCTGCCTGACAACCAGATGCAAGGTGTGACCATCTTCAACATCTGGTTCATATTAAGTACAACCCTCATTTAAAAAGAAAAGTGAAATATATAATGAGGACAAAAGTGGTTAAACAAGTAAAGGATACGATAGGCCGACAGAAGCTGATCATCCTTGAGAACTTTTCCTCGGCATATCAATCGTTGCTCCTCTGATAACACACCAGTTACAGAAGCAATTTCTTCTTTCAAGACAGGAACTGGCATCTGTAGAACATATAAAATCAGAAAATTTTAGTTGAAAATCTAGAGCATGTTATGACAGCTCTTACAAAATACCAAGAAAGATGTCTTCCTTGGAATTACAAATTTAATGGCAATATCAATAATAATGAAGAATTATGAAAAGAAAATTTAAGCCTGCTGATGACGGAGAACTGTCAAATTCCCTACTGAGAAGGCAAAAAATATAAATCTAAGAAAAATAAATAGTGGCAGGACCTAACAGGGAACCAAAATAAACAAGAAAAATAAATGGAGAAGTAACCTGTTTATCCACTCTCAGCGTATAGGTTTGCGAATCCAAAGTCTTAATTTTGATTTCAATCGTGGTCTCTGAGCCACCTGCCTCACTAGTAGCCATTCTCTGTATATTACAGAGATAAATAAAATAAACTGTTCCTGAACCTACGATCCGTTGTCAAATTACGAAGGGCTTAGTTACACACTCAGCATATTTGAAAAGTTTCAAGCACCATAGTAGTATCTAATTGATTGCAATCAAATGACACCCAAAGAAAAAGACTTGATTTTACACACAGCAAAATCCTTTCTCAATCCCATGCAATCTACTACCCAAGTAGAAACTCCACGCTCAAGTAGACGAACTAAGAAACTTAAAAAAAAAAGTCATAATTCATGCTCTACCTAACACCAATTTCAATGAAAACTCAAAAAATCAACTAAGAGAAAATATTTTCAAATTTCGAGTTAAAGAAACGCAGCAACCGCGGCATTACAGCAACAACTTTTCTATGATTCTGCAAGAAACTAGGCATCCGCAAAGGAATCAATAGGCACATATACAGACACGAATCCCGAATCATACATTTTCAGCAGAGGAGATGATAGGTCAAGAAAATATTAGTTCTGAGTAAGCAAACAGGGAAAGGGAAGAAACCTACGAGAATCAAAAGCCAGAACGGAAAATCAAAGGCACGATCAAGAACAGCGAGAGCGGAATAATACGTAGCTCGCCGGAATCCGATGAGCAATCGCAAATGATGAGAGGGAGAGAGGCTGCCTCAGAAGTAAAACCTGAGTTGCTCTCTGGTTCTCGTCCCCTCGTACTTCAAATTTTTATATCTGTTAATTAATAAAAATTGGAAGATTAAAAAGAAAATATAAAAATAAAGGAAAATGAACAGTTGAACAGTTAAACCTTTTTTCTTTTTTTTTTTCTTTTTTTTTTAATTATTAAAATTTAGGTATGAGTATCGATGCAGTTTGGCACCACACCATATCTCAAATTATTTTTCTAGGCACCGCAACCGCACATTTCATATCTTGCACCGCACCGCACCATTGTTTACTATTTGAGGCCAGGGCCCAAAAAAATCTAAGACTTCCTCCGACCAAGACAATACAAGGCCCATTTGGCGGGCAACAATATATTAGGACTAGCTTAGGGTTTTAAACATAGTCAGTAGAGGAAGCTCTGGAAATTCTGCCGCCGGTGCACGATCCCATTTTCTCTTTTAAGCCCTAAATCATGGCGGAGCAGACCGAGAAGGCGTTTCTGAAGCAGCCCAAAGTGTTCTTAAGGTGTGGGAAGAACCAAAGTATTCTCTTTTGCACTATTCAAAGATGATTTTTTGCTTTATAACTGAATGTTCCGTATTTCTGTGGAAACTGTTTAGCTCGAAGAAAACTGGGAAGGGGAAGAGGCCTGGCAAAGGCGGGAACCGATTCTGGAAGAACGTTGGATTGGGATTCAAAACTCCCCGAGATGCCATTGATGGTTTGTCTTCTGCTTTTCATCTATACGTCTGGTTGTGTTTTCTACAGATTTTAGGTTTTTGCACATTCAAGATCGTAGATTATGATGTCTGAGCGTTCTGTTATGTTTGAAGATGAATCAGTTTATTATGTTTGAATTACATTGGTTTGAGAATTATGATGACATTGAAGAAGCTTCTACTGATAATCACAATGCCACAGGAAAAAACTGTGTTTTGACTTTTATGGACTTTGCCGTTGAGATATGGGCTCGAGGTTCTGTAGCAGAATTTATCTTTTTTTGTGAGTTAATTTATGTTATTCAAAATACGTCATGATTTGCCTCTAAATTAATATTGGAATGACGTTGCTGGAATTATGGGGTTCTATTACTGAAGTGCTGGAGAGTGAGGAGATGCAAAAGCGTAATCTAATTTTGTGCTTACTTTGGCTTAATGATCTGCTGCTTGCTATAATTTGTGTCATTTGGTTACTCAGGCTTTAAATATAAATTGGGGAGCTTGAATCTGTTAAATTCTCTTTATTCTGTATGGATTCCTTCTTTGTTTAGTCAGCCGGGACAGTGAATAGGAAACATTATGCATGCATAGGGTTGTCGAAATAAAGTTTCGCCCATGCAGTTTCAGGTTGATAGAAGAGTGAAGTTATATATAAAGTTGCGACTTAGAATAGTTAAGAACCAAAACAGTAAAGTCATAAGAAATTCCATACTCTTATAATACTAATTTGTGATTGTATTCAACAAAAGAAACATATTATAAGCCGCCTTTTTATGCAGGTACATATATCGACAAGAAATGTCCCTTTACTGGAACTGTGTCCATCAGGGGTCGTATTTTGGCTGGTACTTGCCACAGTGCCAAGATGGTGAGGACAATCATTGTACGAAGGAATTACCTACATTATGTTAAGAAATATCAAAGGTATATGTTCTGTCCATGTTGATAATTTTTTTCCATTCTTATCTAAGGTTTCTTGCTTGAAGTATAAACTTTTATTAATCTTCTTCAGGTATGAGAAGAGACACTCCAACATTCCTGCCCACATATCACCTTGTTTTCGGGCGAAGGAGGGAGATCACGTCATTATCGGTCAATGCAGGTAAAAATATATTCAATGAAAAGCCCTTGAATTTTTTTTACCAGTATTCGAAATACTCTTTTCTGTCAGTAATAGCTTATGTATATCACTTGTCCTGTGGTTTTCAGGCCATTGTCCAAGACTGTCAGGTTTAATGTGCTGAAGGTTGTTCCTGCTGGATCATCTGGTACTGGCAAGAAGGCACTTGCTGGAATCTGAGTATCTTGAAGTTCTGGTTTTCCAATGAAAGCTTTGTAATGTTCCAGGGAGTTTTTGATATCTTAGCAGTTACCGATTCAATATCAATATGGACCCCAGCAACTGTTCTTTTTCCCCTTTTTGGTTAATTTTTGGCTTCAATTGATACCAGCTTCTGTAGTTTTGGGAGTTTTGAAGGATACCCAATTTATCCATGAATCTTGAATCGGATGCCTTTCCTCAATTATATTTTAATTACATTAAAAATGTCAACTAATTGTTATATTGATGTTATTAGAATGCCCATTGATAGACGATTGTTATATTGATGTTTACAATGCCAATTGATAGACGAATTAGACCAGGTAACTTCAGTAGACGTTCGTAAAGGTTATGTACAAGAAATCTGGTTAATTTATTGAAGGATCATAGTTCAAACCTAAAAGGATCGTAAATACATAGTACATACTGAAATCGTAGATCAAGTTGGAGTTTTGCTCCACTGAGTATTGATACCAAAAAGAAATAAACTATATTGTCTAGGACTAAAGAATAAGCTACAAAAAGGTGCAGCATGCAGATAAAAGTACAGCCTATTCATCGATACGTATATGACTGCAAAATTTACAACTGTAATCACGACAACACAAAAATGCAAACCAAACAATTCCCAAACAGACTCAAACCTTGCGTTCAACCCCATGACCATATTTCCCTTCAGCGAACTTTGTTTTGACCTCAGTTTGCGTTAACCGACTCAGGCACCCTCCGGCAAAGATGATAGAAACAATCAGCATACAAAAAACATAATTCCATCCCATGTTCGAAATATATCCAGCAAGAAGTGGGCCCAAAGCGGACCCCACCAAACCGGTCCCATCTATAATTGCAGTCACGGTAGCCAAAACTCGGGAATTTCCTTGAATTGAGTTTTGAGTACCCGGATCAGCTGCAACAGCCATTGTGATAAGAGCATATGGGCCATTTGCAAACAGCCCAGAAAGACATATCAGATGGTGGCAAGCATAGAGATGGATCCATATACCCGGTAGAGAATAAGGAATGGAATCGAAAGCAAAAGGAATATCATAGAAGCAAAGGCACGAGCTTCAATAATGTCAGAAATGTGACCAGCTAATATTCCCCCTACAACTCCTCCAATGTCAAATACTATAGAAAGAAACCGGGCAACGTTGTGAGAGGGTTGCACACCCCCAATAGCTATAAATGAAAACACCAAAATATTAAATGGGCTTGTAAACTAATTATAGAAGCTTAAATCATCCAAATTATGCTAGTTTTGAATTCTAAAGTGGAAATGCAAACTCACGAAAGAAGAGAATTAAAATTGTGGGCATATATTTTAGTTCTATCTCTACTCTCTAATAGTACCTACCCTAAGAACAACATTATGGATCACAAATCCCCAAGTGGATTGTGTGTTCTATACACAATCTGAATTTTACAATTCTGTAAAGAATGAATTTGACCCAAACATGTATAAAACCAATCCTAATTTCTCACGGAGAGAATGAATAAACAGAATACTTCAAACGGTCTTATGACCCTAAACATAATGACGAATGTTATCACAAGAGATGGAACTATCATACAAGTACGATACTTCTTAACATTATATTTAAAAAAGAAGTTACCTGTTCTCCTTATGTAGAAGGGCAACCAGTATAGAAAAATGTAAGCTACGAACTTTGAAAAGAAAAGGCAGGCAGCAAACGGAGCAACACCCGGTCAATGAATCCAATGGCAACCACAGGAAACTGGCTCGTCCATATTCAAAAGCTCTGTTACCTCTGTGACCACTATATCACCACTCCCTTCAACATTCACCTCAGTATACTCCACTTTCTCACCACTCCCTTCAACATTCACCTCAGTATACTCCACTTTCTCACCAATCCCTTCAACATTCACCTCAGTAAACTCCACTTTCTCACCATTCCCTTCAAAATTCACCCTAGTATCCCTACCAGGAGGCTCTAACCCAATATCTTCTGGCGTCATGACAAGAAACAAAAGCAGGAAAATGCCAATCAGAATTACCAACAAGCCGGGCAACACAAAGGACCAACCCCAACCGAACTCCAA
Source organism: Coriaria nepalensis (assembly GCA_027186245.1). Classification (NCBI taxonomy): domain Eukaryota; kingdom Viridiplantae; phylum Streptophyta; class Magnoliopsida; order Cucurbitales; family Coriariaceae; genus Coriaria; species Coriaria nepalensis. Next base: position 2,903,854 of record CP114484.1, on the reverse strand, counting down.
AACAATGGATGCTATAACCGAACCAAAGAAGTTACCTATGGAGGTATGAGAACTCCATATCCCCATTATAAACCCTCTCTTTGATTTCCCACACCAATTCCGCACTACATAAACCACACAAGGCCACCTAATTGACTGAAACAAACAGCACACAACCTGAACAGTTAAGAAAAATGCCAACACATGAATGTTTAACCAATACCCTAATCCCAAAATGATTGTAAGAAAGCCACTACCGAGCATTCCAGTTACAAGAAAGATCCTCAAATCAATCCTATCGCCAATATGTCCTGCAAAAAACATTCCCATTGCATAGGCAGAAAGAAATGCGACATCAAGCCGGCCGAGCTTTTATGTACGTCAGACTCGTTGAAAGGGGGCCACCCAGGATCAACAAAGCTCGAGTTTGATTTATCATTGGGTCCAAGAACGCTCTTGACAATGCTTGGAGGTTTTCTTGACGCATGGAAAGAAGCGTAAGCGATGAAGGTAATTAGTAGAACTAGACCCCGGTGTAAGTTTAGGGTTTTGTGCGGCGGTCTGAGATTTGGGAACAGATTGAAGCCGTAAGGTAGGTCTGGGGATCTAGGTTCCATTGTTGAATGTTGGCTGAAGATAATCACATAGCGGAAAAACGAAAATCAAGAAGTGTACAAAAATTCCTAAATCTTACTGGGATCCTGATCGATCGGAGAGTATGACGATAATGCATCCAAGATTAGGGTTCTAGGTCTGCACGTGAATTATAGTATGAAATTAAAGCTGTATTTGAAACTCAGGTTGTTTCTTCTTCTTCTTCCCTGTATCTTGATATTAACCATAACTATAGAAGAAAGCGGGATCTAGATTTTTGGAGGTGAGCACAAGATAAATGGAGAATTAAGAGCAGGTATGAGATCATGATGCAATCTTCTGGTTAAATTCTCTGACTCTTCGTTTGCTTGGCGTAGAAGGATGAGAACTGTAGTCTTCTATAGTTTTTTGGTCTGTTTTTTAAATTTTTTATTTTTGAAAAATACTGACACAAAAAACGCTACCAAATAGCATTGTCGTAGTTTTTCAGCGTTTTTTGTTCATAAAGTTACACAGACTTGTACTTACGAGAAATTAGGTGGTTAATGGTATTTACGTGATCAATTTTAATTATATTATATTATTTATTATAATATTAATAATATATAATTATAATTTATTTATTTATTATAAATATAATTTATCCAAAAAAAATTAATTATTAACTATTAAAATATTTATATCTAATTAATTAAAAATTCATATTAATTATACTTTTTTTAAGAATATAAACAAAATTTATAAAAAAAACATATCATATCTTATATGCTAAATTTAACTTTACAAACAAAATTATAGATGATCTTGATATTATTTTAATTTTTTTTCTCTCTTTATTTATAATATTTTTCATTTCCTCTTTATTATTTTGAGACCAAGATATAGCGTTGATAAAAGATGTGGGATCGAGACTTGAAACACGTAACAAATACGTTTTCCAAAAAATAATATTTTCACCTTTTCAGATTGCTTTAGATTACTGTGAAAATAGTTTTCAAGATATAACAAGCTTTTACAAAATCTCACAAATAACAGTGAAACTTTGTTATGAAATATGCTCGATTTCTGATAGTAAGAAAAATTGGTAGAATATGATTCTCTCTTCTCTACAGGTTTCTCGTATTTAAAAACAAATTTTAGCACATGTTCGTGAAACAGTACTGTTTTACAAACAGTCACACTTCTTCGTTAAAACAGTTAAACTATTTTAACGGTCATATATTTGAATTCCTAAAATTCAAACTCTAACGATAACTAATCGTTTTAACTGTCAACTATTTAAATAATACAATAAAATTAAGTCGGTCAACCACCGCACAGCTAGCCGCCACGTCACAAATATTAATGAAAATAATTTAATGAAAGAAAATATAATTTTTCATGTGCAGAAAATAAAAATAAAAATTATATTTCTCATATCTTTATTTTATATTAATCAATAGTTGATCTTAGAAAGAGCTTGATTAACTGTATATGATTCATTGGTTAGCAAAAAATAGTTGATCTTAGGTAGGATCTGCATAAGAACTCTTTGCTTTAGTTATTATTTACGTGCAAATATGATTTTTCTTTTCCTTTTTTTTCCCCCCCGAATATTTGATTACTATTATAGAGTGTGCGTATAAATCAAGATTCAAGTTCTTTATAGTGAACTCTTTAATGTATCATAATGTTAAAAGGAAACAAAGCAAATGTTCAGAGTTAAAAGGACCCAAACGTGAGGATTTTGCATCAGATCATCTGCTGATGAAGATCAGCTGCCTGCTGAGCAAGCTCCACCATCATCGCCTCATCAAAGAACTTGTTAATGCTTACATCCTCACTCATCCCCTGCAAGTAGTAGGCACACCCGGAATATTAATGTACGTATTGCAGCAGTCTATAAAGTTTGCGAACAAAAGGAATCTTGACTCTGTTTAGAATCTCATCCTCTAAAAATCAACTTTCAAATCCTTTTAGAAGTGAAAGAATTTAGTCATGAAAATGAAAATGAGTCTACCTTTCTCCGCCTTGTCTTCACCATGAATTCCCGGGCCAGGTGCTGAACGGGTGCTGGTTCCAGAGGCCGGAGAACGATGCTTTTGTCAAGGGGATCTCCTGGAACTATGGCCCAGTGGTCAAATGCTGAGAGGCAAAATGCCTGCCCTTGAGTATGGTATCTTAAGTCGGTCTCGAAACCGAATGATTCAATAACGGGTAAAAATGCCTGAATCAAACAGAAGAATAGATTTTTAGAGATGGAAAGCATAAAGATATGTCTCGAGTAGCCATCAACTAATATGCTGACAAAAATGTTCCAGTAAAAATTTTCCCAGCCAGTGGTTAAGGGTTTCTCACAATGATGAGCCCTGACGATATGATTACAAAGAGCAGAAATTAACAGGATAATCCTAAACACCAACTCCAATATTTACATCTATTACAAATTTTAAGTATATGATACATTTTGACTCCAAGATACAATAATGAAGGAAACCAAAAGAATGCATTTTGTACACTTGCCGACGACAACATTCTCATGGCAACCCTCGAAAATACTACTGACTTGATTATTTTTTTCCACAAGAATTTTATGATAAGACAATTTAGACACCATACCTTAACTATATAAGCCGGAGTCCCTGGTTGTGCGACATCAGCAGTAACATGTCCACGCCTCCGAGATAAAACAGTATAAATTGCAGATACGCAGTCAATTGGTGTTTGTATCTGAAACAAAGTATTGGAAATTCAATTAAACCATGAAAGTTATGAGCTCCAAGCCCGCGCATTGGCATCATAATCTTAAAAATACTGTTTATTTGGAGCTTATCTGGAGCTATAAGTGGTATGGTAATTACTTGATAAATTTCCCTATTAAAGTATCACAAGATTATGCCTTTAAGCTAAAATCAATAAGTTGCAGAAGAACGGGAAAACATTAAAAGGCCATTGAGTATATTGAAAGAAAGCACTCCACTAAGAAGAATGACTTTACCTCAACATAGTATACTGGTTCCATAAGCCGTGGGGTAGCCATAAGGAAAGATGAGTAGGCCACACGTCGAGCTGTGGGAATAAGTTGACTTGATCCTCGGTGCAATGGTTCGGGTGCAATTTTCGCATCAACTATTTTGAACTTGACATTTCTAATCGGCTCATCGCAAAGAGGTCCTTCTCTAGCACCCCACTGAAATCTGTTCAAATACTTTCTTTAGGGAGGCAAGAAACCAAAATAAGGAATAATAAGAAAGAAAAAGAAGACCAAGAGAAACCAGTCGGTATACCCTTGAACAATGGAATCCCTGCAAGCATTTAACAGGCCTTTGTCGACTTCAGTTGAGAGCGTGTCATCCAATAGGATGTTTGGTCCCTGCCCATAACATGCTGTCTATTAGAAAGTTTGAAACAACTGACTGGTGCCAATAAAAAACTTATTTGAATTTGAGTGTGTTTATGCTTGCAATGAAATGGACCAAAACGACCAGGTTATTTGATTTCATTTTCCAGAAATTAAATTAAATGAAAGAAAATGGAGCAATTACATCAGAAATGTACTTCCTACTGTACAGATATTTAGTCATTAAAAAAATCACAGTCAAGCATGTCTGAAACTTGCATATATAGCATGAATGTTTGTAAATAGGTTAAACATATTACCTGCTTATCAGGGCCAAACGACCATATTGATCTTGCAGCAAGCAAATCCCACTCATATTTTGTCTGGAAGAAATCACCAAGTTTTTTGCGTGACCAATCAAGGCTTACAACACCATTCTCAATGTCTTCTGCAAGTCCTCTCTCCAAGGGCTCTGCAATCTAGAAAGTGGAAAGATGTACTAAAATTAACCTTTGCATAAAACTGGGTGCGATTGTTCTATACAGCACCTGCATTCAATCAATTAAATAGCGTCCCTACCATGGTTATTTTGTTCTTCTTGTTGGGTGTTTCAGCAAAACACTTCATTGAAGAAGACTCTACCACTGTTTCACAAAATGACACAACAGGGTCGGCCACCTACATTTTAAGCAAGGACGGAAGGCAAATCACGAAAAGGAAAGTCTACATAAACAGCAAGTAATGCTGAAGGAAAATGATTCGTTAATGAATACCTTGACTTCTACTTCTGAATAGAGTTCTCTAAGGTCCTTCATAATTGAATCCAAGTACAGCTCTCCTGTACCTAAAATTGTATGCTCCCCAGACTCTTCAACTTTAGTAATTGCCAAAGGATAGCTTTTACTGATCTTCCGGAGACCCTCCACCATCTTGGGAAGCTCACTCGGATTCAAAGGCTCGGTAGCAGTTTTCACCACCGGAAGAGTATTGAATTGAAGCGGACGAAATATAAATACGTCCTCATCGTAATCCACATTACATAGGGTGGCAGTTTTCATAATTGAAGCATCCACGCCTTCAATAAGAACCCAAGACCCAGGAGGAGCCTCAGCTATAGGAGTCCTATCTCGAGCCTGATAAAGCCATAATTTTGTTACTTCTTTTACTGCCATATCCTCCTCGTCATCGGGTGAATATCCTTCTCCCAACACACGTACAGCCTGCCCTGTCTGAATCTTGCCGCTATAGACCCGACCAAAAGCATCGAAGACACTACAGTCCGACTTGGGATATAACTTGGTAATATTAACCATTAAGGGGCCAGAAGGATCACATTCTTTCATTGCCTTGTAGATCAAGGAGTTTTTTGACCCACTATAGGTATGATCAACCTTCCTAGCAGCAGCTTCTCGTGGGGAAGGTATGTGCTGAACTAGCATATCAGTGAAACCCGACGCTGACCCAAAAACTGAACTACAAGCCAATCTCAACAAAGGCCTCACATTCAGTTTGTAAGCTGCATTGCTAAGAGTGACACCAAATTCAGCCAGAGTTGTCTCCACACTCTTCTTATGTTCTCCAATGACTTGGCTATAGATTTTGTATAGAGGCTCAAGTACGAACTGAACAAATGATCTTTCTCCACTAGCAGGTTGTTTTCTCTTAAAATTCCTAGTGTCTGAATGGAAATAGTAATCTCCCCAGAGGCGAGATGCAAACTTGTCAGCATCAAAAGGGATCCCGTGGAGTTTAACATACATCTTAGCAAAAGATTGCAATGTAAATGACCATCCTGCTGTAGCACTTGCAAAACAAACATTTCCCACAGTAGGGTCTAAAATCTGGACATTTCCGGCAGTTGATGAAGTTGCAGCTATCTGGTTGTTAAGAACTTCCAGAATATGCCTTAATTTGAAGTAAGCATCCCTTGGTGGTAGTTTAAGTTCTGTAATTAGCCTATCAACCTGTATTAAAAAGGAAAAATACATATGGCGTGAGCAGAAAAGTAAATAGGGGAGTATAACGTTTTAGACTGGATAGGTCAAATGAACTGAAGAACCCAAATAAAACCAAATATATATACATTTTACCTTATTAATTACAACTACAATAGGTAACCGGTCTTGAATCGCATGGCGTATGGCCCTCTCAGTATTTACCTGTACATTGCAGAGCAATCATCTTAACTTTGCTTCCATTCATTGAAAGATGAATTAGCAGTATCACAAATATCTCATATTTAAATACATTCTAACAGAAAAGAATGATGGCATACTGAAATGAAGATATTATTGACATAATAAGATTGTCATCAATAACATACATGCAAAACCAGTTACGACATCTCTAATCCATATCAAACATGTTAAACCTGGTAAATCCATGTAAGCTTTTAAACTTGACTTTTAAGTTAAAGTCAAGCCAACATGGAAATAAGAAAATACAACCTTTTTTCAAATGAATCGGAAAAAGAAAGGATTAGGATGTGCAAAATCCAAAAATAAATGCAACTGTTTACTAGCATTAGGATCCAAAAAAGTACTTACCATCACTCCTTCAGCAGCGTCCACAATCAGCACAGCACCATCCGCAAGCCTAAGAGCAGCTGTCATTTCATCAGAGAAATTAACATGACCTGGCGTATCCATGATATTACATAGGTACGACTTTGATTTCCCATCCTCAAGAACCAGCGACATGGGAACTGCTTTTATCGATATCCCTCTCTCTTGCTCGTCAATCCTTGTGTCAGTGTACCTCATATGTTTCTCCCGATTCAGATCGAATGTGGACATATGATGGGTTTGCTCAACCAACATATCCATGAACATAGTCTTTCCATGTTGTAGATGGCCAACAAGGGCAACATTCCTAATCAGGTTGGGATTCGACATAAGACCCACCATAAATTGAGTTGAAATTAATGTTCGAGAATCCTTTACCCCTACCTCAAACTTGACATTCCGGACAGGTTTAATTATAGGCTGTTCAAGGGGTTGTTCATCTTCATCCATAACCAATGTTTCAACATCTTCACCATAGACTTCTTCAGCAGTAGGGTAATACTTTTTATCTTCAGCGAGGACTATCTGATTATCCATATCAACATCGTCGGCTGGTGTAATCCACCCATTAAAAGCACCAGGTGCATCCTCACCATCCGAAGCAGCTCCATCTTCATCCAGCTTGTCTTGAAGCTCTTCATCTTCATCCTCTTGCTCTTCATCTTCAGACTCAATTTCAGGCCCTATATAGTTACCAAACTCGTCATACAAGCTATCATCCATCCCCCTCGGATCTGCATTTACGCATCAGAAAAGCACTTAATCTTGATGCAGCAAAAATTATGAAAGCATTCAGTTTTCACTGTCAAAACTATAGCTCCACTGTTCTCTTTTAAAATACAACTCAAGTCACTTATTAAACAACAAAATCAGACATACTGGATTTCTACTTCACACAGTCATCCATGTTCACGATTAATTACCCAAAGGAAAATGATAGAATGAGAAGCTGGAAACGAGAACCAGTAAAGAAGTTAGAGTACAAAGACGCGAAGTAACTTCACGAATCTCTCCTAGATCTCTATCGTTTTGCGTACAGATTAGAAATTAAAAACGTACCAGAAAAATATAGCCTAAGAATATGTACCTTAGATATCAGAGGAGAGAAGCCTAAAGAGCACGAAAATGGAAGCTAGAACGATGAGTGACGCCGCGAAGGTTGCGAGCAAGAAAGAGAAGGAGAGAGACAGAGGTTTATGGCGGGGTTTCGAAAATCTGCAGAGAGTGCGAGAAATGAGTAAGCGAGAGCGGAAGAAGAAGAAAGGAGGGAGAAGGAATTGGGTTAAGCTTTCCAAAGCAGTAGTGGAGAGAAGGGTCGAAATGGGCCTGAAAGTACCGGCAGTTTAGCCCAGATTAGGCCTACAATAATGTTCATGGGTAGCCTTTTAAGTTTTTCCAGTCCAACAAACTTGGACCCGATTCAGGAAAGAATAGGTGCAATGGGGCCAGTTCTCTGACCGGTCTTATCAGTTGAGAGGAAGATAAAGTCCAGTTTGATATTTTAGCATTTGATTACACAACGCTTTGAAGCTTCCATGACGATGGGTGGAAAAATAATAAATAACAAATAAATAAGGGAAGAAAATGTAATTTTTTTAAAAATTATGACGTAATAAATAATATCATATATTTACATTTATGTAATATTAGGTATGAAAAATTAAATAATTTTATTTTAATATTAAGAAATTTTTAAATAAATTATATTTACTGATTTATTAAAAAGTTAGCCAACACTGATAAGAGTGAAAAATTAGTAAAAGTTAAAAAGGGATTGAGAAAGTGAATTAATCATTCTGTTTATTGAAAATTCACAAATACTAAATCCAGCAGAAGATAAAGAAGAAGAAAAACAACGACCCATTATTTACAAAAATTACACGATACAAGGTACAAATATTACAACATACAAGCTAATCAAGTAAGCGTATAATTGGGCCATGATATATATGATCCGTATTATCCATCGGTTTTAGAAGCGATAAGGTCCCGGAGGAGGTGGACCGTGGAAACGAGGCGGAGGAGGTGGGCCGTGGAAATGAGCCGGAGGCGGCGGATGATGAGGAGGCCCAGGAAAATGCGGTGGAGGTGGATGAGGAGGGCCATGAAAATGAGGAGGCGGTGGTGGATGTGGATGTATTACCGGAGGTGGCGGAGGGTGGTGGTGGTGGTGTGGGTCGATGAATGGTGGAGGAGGGTGCGGTGGCCCGTGGTGGTGGCCTGGTGGCCCATGGCGGTGCATCTTCTTAGTTAACTTGGGGTATTTCGCTCTCTTGCTGGATTTTTTTGGTATAGTCGGTTCTGACTTGGTATTCTATTATTTGGGTATCTTGGTAGATTTATATTGGTTGTATAGGGAGGGGGGTTAAGTGGCAAGCGAGGAAGGTTCCCCGACCATGATGCCAAGGTCCAACTGCTGGTCAAAATCTTACCCGCGTTCAACTACCTAAATACCACGCAAAATATCTTTCAAATTTTCTTACTTGCTAAGATATTACAATGATTCAGGTTTGACAGCTGAAAGTTATATATATATATATATATTTTTTTTTTTTTTTCTTGGTAAGATTTTTGTATGTGGATTATGTCGATAGAATAGGGGATTAATCTTATTTAAAATTATTAAATTTTAGTTAAAGATATTTAAAAATTTTAAGTAAAATGAGTAATTAAATAATTTTTTCTTATTTCATATAAAATTTTTAAATCTTTTTATTTATTCAACGATTTTAAATAAAATATATTCTTATTTAATAAAATAAAAAGTTAGCTCTCTCAAACTCATAAGTTATCTATTAGAACTCAATCTACCAGCAGCAAATTAATTAAAAATAACTTTAATATACATATATTATATATATATATATATATATTCTTTAAAAAATGCCTCCAATTTTGAATTTTATTAATTTTGAAATAAATAAAAAAAAGAAAATACATAATTATTATATTATCTTTCGGTTAATTCCAAAATAAATAAATAAATACAAAAAGAAGAATACAAAAAATAAATCCCTAGCCTTCCTTCCCTCCATTTTTCGCCGACCATAATCACCACCATCTTCAGCTTCTTCTTCATCTTCATCCCAAAAACCCATTTACTTCTTCTTCAAAATGAAACCGTGAAAAAGCTAGTGACCCAATAATGATTCGAAGAAATTCTTCAATATAAATACAATTTGATATTAATGAAATTTTGAGTTATAATATTGATATTATATTATCTTATAGTGATTCATGACCAAATTTCTAGTTATAATATTGTATTATTTGAAAGAATTCATAAGTGAATCATGAGAAACTAGCTTCGGGTTCAAAACATGTCTAAAAAGGGTAAAAAGAGGTTTGCGCTGACCTGCCGGAGGTTGATGATAATGAACAGTGATGAATAAATGACGCACACGCGAAACAAGTGGCACATGAGAGCGCATGCATGATAAGATGGAGGATCTGAAATTGTCGTTGAATTCCTTACAAAGTTTCCTATAAGTAATATTTGGACATATATAGAGCATAGAAAATTAAGGTCAAAAATACTAATTATGTGTTTCCGATGCCCGATGGGCTCTAAATGAATCCATCGAGCATTAAGGTCAGAATATTTGTTTTTTATTTTCAATACTCGATGGACCCTAAACGTACTCATTGAGCATCAATTATTGAGGTCAGAGCAGTGGGTATGTGCAAAACCCATCAAGCATAAATATTATGGGATCAATGCTCCCATTCCTATTGAGAATTGTAAGGAATGATTGTCAGCTTTAATCCATTTGATGTTGAGATAGTTGTTGGAATGAATGAGAGTACTACATATAATTTAGGAGATTACGAGATATACATGGTTCCTATAGTTTCATCATGTAACATTTGATATCATGCTTGTAAATGATGAAAATATTACATTATGTATTAAGCACACAAACTCAATTTTAAAATTTTTTAATCTAAGTCTCTATTCCCATATCATGATACTCAATGAAGGCCACAAACCTCTTATCGAGGATTGGGACATAGTCATAGAGACTTATTTGTCTCAATTAACCTTATCTTGATGCTCGATGGGGGGCAAATAAGGTCCTCATCGAGCATTGAGCTGAGGTCATAGAGAAATCTAAGTCTCTGTCCCATCATCTGAATGCTCGATGTGGTACTTTCATGGCCTCATCAAGCATCGAGATAAGAGACAGAGACTTAGATTTCCTTGTGACCTCATCCTGATTGCTTGATGATGACCTTATTTGTCCCTCATATAAGGTCCACACCGGGCATCGAGACAAAGTCAGTTGAGTTGTCTCTCTGATTATACCTTGATACTTGATAGGGGCTTTAAAATCAAAAGTTAAACATTTAAGATTAAAAGCTAAATATTTAAGATCAAAAGTTTAACCTTTGTAATCTTTCACCCTAAAATTTTGACTTTTAATCATAAATGTTTAATATTTGATCATAAATGTCAACCTTTGACCTTAAAGGTTAAACTTTTGATCATAAAGATTAAACTTGTGACTATAAAGGTTACAACTTTTAATCATATTTAACCATTCATCCTAAATGCTTAACCTTAATCATAAAAGTTAAGCCTTTGATTTTAAATGTTTAGCATTTCACCCTAAATGTTTGATATAAATGATCACATATGTTTAATCTTTGACCTTCGTTTGACTTTTAACCTTAAAAGGTTAAATATTTCACCTTCAATGTTTAACATTTTACCTTAAATGTTAAATTTTTTATCTTAAATATTTAACTTTTTGTCCTAAATATTTAACCTTCCACCCAAAATATTTGAGCAATAAGGTTAAATACTTCACCTTAAATGTTTAACTTGATCTTACAAATTTGACCTTTGACCTTAAAAGTTTGACCTTTGACCTTAAATGTTTGACTTTTGACTTTAAATGTTAAACCTTTTATCTTAAATATTTAACCTTTAATCTAAAAAGTTAAAAATTTGATCATAAAGGTTATACATTTGATGCTAAATGTTTAACTTTTCACCATAAAAGTTTGACCTTTGATCATAAATGTTAAACCTTTGAACATAAAAAGTTAAACCTTTGATATTAAATATTTAACCTTTCACTCTAAAGGTTTTCCTTTAATCATAAATGTTTAATATTTGATCTTAAATATTTATCCTTTCAACCTAAAGGTTGGCACTTTGATCTTAGAAGGCAATTTCAATACCCAAATAGAAGAAAAAACTCATTATAAGATGAAGTAATTTTATATACCGTATGTAAGTAAGTTTGATTACATCAAAATTCTTGACTGTACAACGAACAAAGAAAAATACTATTGATTGGAAATAGAAATTTTCCTTTCATTCACCATAAAAAAATATGATTACGAAAACAGATTTCATTTATATACAAGGAATAAAGATTGGATATATCTCTCCTAAAATGATCCTCAACATTAGGAAGGATATGTAGTTTACGATGTTCTTTCCCACATGCATCTTTTTGAGTCTTCAAAATCAACTCTACATGTAGGGGATATTTTTCACTTCTGTACAAGAAAAAAGAAAAGAAAAAAGCCAAATCAATAAATTTGATTGTAAAGAAAAAATGAAGAATTACATATTTTTGCTCGATGGTCTCGATGCTTAATGCTCGATGGGCCAATCGAACAACATCAACTCAAACCCATATTTTCAAAATCCATTACAAATATCAAATTTCTCCATTTCATTTGCTATTAACAAAAACGAAAGATTAATATAAAGATAATACTACGATTTTATCGTAATTATCCATCAATGTGTGATAGAGAAATGAAGGAAATCTCTAAAACATACATACCATATTTTTTCCAATCAATGGCGGCCAAAGCTTACAAATGGCAGTCGATGAATAATAACAAGTGACAAATGAGTGAAATCAGATCGGAAAAATTAATTTTTGAGATTTCTAAGTCTTAAAAAATGAAGAACATAAGAAGAAAGTAGAGGAAGACGTAATGTCGGGTGTGGGAAAAAGATGAAGATATAATAATAATTTCATATTTTTTTTCTAGATCAAGGATATTATGGTCATTTAAATATACTATTTAATTATACCATGTTATTAGTATTTTATATACATACGTAAATATATGTAAATAATATCATTAGCGAAACTTTTTTGCACGAATATTACTCATGTTCTACTTATGTGCTACAAATAAAATCATCACCATTTCATTGATCAAATTTAGTAGAATAATGAATGAGTTATATTTATGTAAAATAACTAAAAAATCTAAACCCTTAAAATAATATAATCCTCAAAACTTATACTTCACTAATTTAAAACCAATATTTAAATCTATCATAAATAATAAACAACACAATAATATCAAAATTTTAGATATCCAACAAAACTAACCAATCTATAACATCTAAACTTCAAATATCCAACGACACAATTTTATAATCGAATAATGATATGTCCAAAATAGTATATAAGAAGAAAGGGTAAAGGATATTGCAATTCTACTTCACGCGAGAATTTACCGACCAAATACTATCTTATAACTAATTCTTTCATGCCCCGCCAGAGATCATTACAAGCTTATTTAAACTGAAACTACGAACAAAGAGTAAAGCTTAGCATTCACTAACACCCACTACCCATAAAATAACAAAAAAGTTACTAACGTAAACATGTACTAACTATCCTCTTTATTTAAGGACAAGATCTCTTGACTTATTCTTCAGTGAATTGGTAATCCAACATCTAGACTCAAGGGTGCCACTTCACGCTGAGATGTCCACATAACGAGCATTTGGTTTCCTTACACGAACAGGTCTATCACCCCCTCTTTACTCATTATCTTATCCTTAAGATTGGTGGAAGTAAATTGCTTCTTGAGCACCTCATAGTCTTCCTATGTTGCATATGATTTCGCCATCCACCCTACTGAACTAAGACTTCTATTATTTAGCAACCACTATGTCTGACCCAACGAAAATATGTAATGGCCACCAGGGCAAGTAATATGAAAAGGAGTCATATGTGATGCACTCTGATAGGTTGTATTGTACCCATGCAAGATTAGCCTCATAGTCTATAGGTATTAACTACATAGGTAACGGAGATATTGCTCAACACAACGACTTACCACCTTTGTTTGGCTAGATTGATGATGATAAGTCGTACTCATATTAAGCTTGGTGCCTTGCGTTTTAAAGAATACACACCAAAATTTACTAATAAATATCGGGTCTCTTTCACTAACTATGGTGCATGGCATCCCAGGCAAACGAGCGACAACATTCACAAATACCTTAGCAACTTTCTTAGCCGTATAAGGATATGCCAACGAAATGAAGTGACTTGCTTAGAGAATCTATCTACCACAAGGAGTATGGCATTCTTACCGTGATACAATGGCAAACCCTCCATAAAGTAAAGAGAAAAGTCTTGACACACTTGGGATGGAATAGGAAGTAGTTGGAGAAGGCCTGTGGGAATGTTGGTTTCGTATTTATGTTATTGGCACACCGTACCTTGAGCCACATACTACTCTACCTCTTTTTTCATACCCTCCTAATAAAATGCTTGAGACATTCTCTCATGGGTACGTAGCCCACTTAAATGTCCTCCAAATTTTGGGTTGTGAAATTCTTCAAGAATTTTTAATTTAAGTGGAGAAGATGGTGTGATTAGAACTCTTCATTTGTAATATACAATACCCCTATACACCTAATAGTTTTGCAAACTGGGTTGTTGATCCTAAATGGCTTAGGCATTTTTAAGCAAGTATAAGTCTTCTTGATTAGCAGCCTGTATGTTGTCCTATATATCAAATACTGGTCGAGAATTCCCGAACAGTTCAGTTGCATGGCGTTGGCGAGAGAAATTATCCGCCGCTTTATTTTCTCGGTCGGGTCGATATTTAATCTCATAATCATAGCCAAGTAATTTAATGACCTATTTTTGCTGCTCAAGAGTACTCACCCGTTGATCTAGGAAGTTCTTAAGGCTTCTCGGATCTGTTTGAATTTGGAATTTATGACACAACAAGTATGGCCTCCAAGACTAGACAACTTACATATTTGCTAATATCTCTTTAGCGTAAGTGGACCACCCTCTCTTCCGTGGTTATAATGCCTTAATTATATAAGCGACGGGTCGTCCCTTCTGTGATAAAACAACGCTAATCCTCAAATCTGATCAATCGGGCCTCCACCACAAAAGTACATGAAAAATCTGGAACAACTAGCACTGAGGTTGTCGTCATTTCTTGCTTGAGCTTAATGAATGCCTCTTCATCTTGTGGTGACCATTGGGATTTTCCTTTCCTTAGGAGAGTAGTGAGAGGAGCAAAAATCAACCCATAATTATGGACGAACTTCCGATAGTAACCGGTAAGTCTGAGAATGTCGCATAGCTAGGTGATTGATAATGGTGTGGCCAAACTTGCATGGATTCTATTTTTGTTTTACCCACCTGAACCCTATTGGCGGACACAATATGGCTCAAATATTTTACTGATTTTTCGCTAAAAGTACTGAGGGTTTCAAATAAAACTGATGGAATGATAAAATTTTTAGTGTCTCGTCCACATGAGAAAGATATTCCTTCCAAGTATCGTTAAAGAAAACTAAGATAAATTGACGCAAATACCTTCAAAAAATATTATTTATGACTGCCTGGAATGTTGATGGTGCATTGCAAAGACCGAACGACATTACAGGATACTCGAAATAAATATTGTGGGTTTGGAATGCCGTCTTTTAGATGTCATCGAGATGAACACGAATTTGATGGTAACCTGCCTTTAGATCCAACTTAGTGAAATATTGAGTGCCATGTAACTCATCCAACATATCGTCGACTGTTGGAATCATAAATTGATCTTTAACTGTGTCTTGTTAAGTGCCCGATAATCAATGCAAAATCGCCATATTTCGTTCTTCTTTTTGACAATTAAGGCCAAGGACAAAAAAGGGCTATGACTCTCCCTTATAGTTCATGTAGATAACATTTCACTAACTTGCTTTTCTATTTCATTCTTTTGATAGAAATCATATCGATAAGGCCGCACATTTACCGGATGAGATTCTTCCTTGAGGGGAACTCTGCACAAACTCATGCTCTGGGGGTAAGCTTCGTGGCTCCATAAAAAGATATGTATAGCGGTTGAGTAGCTCATTGAGCTTTGGTTCAAGCATTTCCTTAGTTGCGGCGGATTCCACTAGTTCCCTCATACTCAAAGTGAACACTTGGCAATGCCTTTTGAGTTCTCGCTTCAAGAGATAAGGTTCTAAAACCTGTGGTGGAAAAGATGGTTGGCCTGAAACAATGTATTCAAAATTTTCCCAAACAAACTACGTTGTTAAATCCTTCCAATCACATAAAACAGGCCCAAATGTCGCAAGCCATTGGATCCCTAGCAAAACATCCAAGCCTTATAAGGGAATTGTGAAAAATGACACTCTGAATAATTTTCCTTGAAGCTCTACCTTGACTTCATTGAACTTCTCATTGCACAGTAAGGTTTCTCCATTAGCCACCTTAACCCCAAGTTCTTTAATTGATTCTATAGGAAATTTTAGCATCCGAGCAGCATGAATACTTACAAAATTATGTGTGGAGCCACTATCGATCAACACAGTAGATGAATAGCCTTGTATGAAGGCTTTAACTCGCATGGTTTGTAGACATGTCCACCTTGTGATTGCATGAAGTGATATTACTGGTCAAGAGTCTTCTACTTCTTTTTTCCTTTGTTGTCCTCCAATGACTTCGTCCGTGTCCATTGGTTGATCGGAGTCAACGAGGTGAATATGTGGGGTTTTGTAATGATGCCCCGATGTGAATTTTTCATTACATTTAAAACACAAGCCTTGCTCTCTACGTTGTTGCATTTCTTCCCATGAGATTGTTTTTGTTGGTGTGGTGGAGGAAGTTGCGAGACTGTACTCAAAGAGGTTGTGGGGGCTTAAGCTATATTTTTAAAAGCCCGTGCAAACGATAGGCGACTCAGAGACTTCTTTTGACTCAATTGTTTCTCCCTCATTCTATCAATTGTCATAGCATCCCTCATTGAACGAGGTTGACGCATTTGCAGCTCAAATGTTATCTCTTCTTTTAGTCCACCAATAAAAGCACCATCCAAGCTTCTTGTGACCATCCTCTAACACTGTTGGCCAACTTATCATATTCATGTTAATACTCCCTCACTGTGCCCTTTTGCTGGATTCGGGAGAGTTGCTAATGGCAATAAATGTACTCATTTGTACCAAAGCGAGCCAAAAGTTCACGCTAAAAAACTCTCTATGTGATAACCATACCATTGTCATTGTAGGATGTTTTAAGCCACTACCACCAATGGTTAGCTTTTTCGTCCAAGTAGTATGATGTAGTCGTAGCACGCCGAATTTCTGGGGTATCTTGAATGTCAAAATATTGCTCTGCTCGATCAAGTCATACCACCGGGTCGGTATCAGTGAATTTTGGAAATTTCATCTTTGGTGGTCCTTAGTTATTGAAAGCTTCAACGTCATTTTGGCCACCTTGATGGGGAGATTATGGTGGTCTCTCAAGCTGTTCGAGATCTCGTTGTGGAATGGAAACTTAAACCTGTAGACGATTTATGGCAGCTAGTAACTCGTTGAAACGAGTTCCTACTTCAGTGCTGAGCCCTTATATTTCGTCCTTCACTGCACCCATATCAGCTTCCAACCGCTCGATTCGTTCTTTATTGGACATGATTGGCTCTGATACCAATGGTAGATCCCAATAGCATATAGAAGAAAGGGTAAAGGATATTGCAATTCTACATCAGGTGAGAATGTGCCTACCAAATACTATCTTATAATTAATTCATTTCATACCCCACCAAAGATAATTACAAACTTATTTAAACTGAAACTATAAATAGAAAGCTAAATTTCAGCAACCACTAGCATTCACTACCATAAAGTAGCAACAAAATTACTAAACTAACCCCTTTATTTAAGGAAAATATCCCATAACTTATTCTCATATGAACTGGTAATCCAACATCTAGACTCAAGAGTCACTTCACGCGTATATGTCCCACATAATGATTTTTTGGGTCGCCAACGGACCCCGACCAAAACTTACAGCACCAATCACCGTTATATAAATAATGGTCGGCACACCGATCGGTACGGTATTTTCTGCACAACCATACCTCTCCCTCCATTAATGACCATCATCCTCCATTATCAAAACTCCATCTCACCCATTCTATCACTCTTCTTCTTGATCAATCCTAATTTTCCTTCTCACTCGTCCTAATCCCAGTTTTGCTTATGGAAGATGAGGAACATCAATGGAGAAGAGGTGGAGAATTCGTTAAAAAATTTTTTTTTTTTTTTTCTAATTCCGGGAGAGCGGGCAATGGATACCCGTGGACGGACGTGTTAGTAAATAAAAGGTGTGTTGGACTTCTATTATAATTGAGATCTGTTTTAGTTATAACTTGTGAGTGTTTTAATTAGTATGTTTATACCCACCAGTGTTTTAAAGTTTTTGGCTCCATGCAAAAAATATTTCTCATCATTTGTAAGATTTAATCGCTATACTTAGAAAACTTAAACACATAAATTAAGCATGCTTAAAGCCATGTATTTATTAGTAGTACTAAAGATGTAAAGTACAAACCATAGCCATAATTAACTAGCTAAGTAGCTGCTAGCTAGTTAACTAGTACACCGCACAATTATTATCATATACATAAGCTCCGACGGAAACAGTATTCTCAAGGGTGGTGGTGGTGATGTGGCGGTGGCGGTGGGTGGTGATGTGGGTCGTGAGGACCACCTGGTGGAGGAGGGCCATGAGGCGGACCACCTGGTGGAGGAGGGCCATGATGTACTGGAGGAGGCGGTTCAGGATGAGGATGTGGTGGACCCGGTGGTCCAGGATGAGGGTGGTGATGAGGGTCCGGTGGCGGTGGAGGGTGATGCATTCTTCTTTCTCTCTCTCTCTCTCTCTACTTGCTGTCTTCTCTTACAGTTGATAGAGAGTGTGTAGAGGAGGTAGTAGATTTATAATGTCAGCGGCCGATAACAAAGACCGGTTTGAGTTAACTCTTAATCTTGTAATTCCAGTTCCATCAACTTTATACCTGCTATTTAGAGTGGAGGGATGGACAACCTTATCTGGACATCTATCTGCCGGTCAGGACATAGGACTCATGCACATGTTTGTGTTTTAATCGTTAGTTGGCCAACAACAAGTCATACATGTTTTGGCCCCCCCAAAATATATATATAATATATATATATATCCCACTTGGAACTTGGAATTCGGAATTCACTAAGAGAACAGTATCTTTATCTTAAGAAATTTGAATAACTGTTTTTCAAAATCTAAAAATCAATTTTTTTTTTCAACAACAAAAAGATGATAAGAAGATAAGTACATAACAAAGCATGTTGTAAGAAGAACAGTGTTCTTCATCTTCACTAAGTATACATTTGAAAGAAACAACCTTGTAGAGACAGATATCAGCCATGAGTCGGGGACCAGAATGGATTATCATCCTGCAAGAAAGGGTTGTTGCTGTTGCTACTGACATGAAAAGGGTTGTTGGTGTTCTTAGTATTGTTGTTAGAACAACCAAATAGGTTTGGGTGAGAATTCTCATCATCTTCAAAACTAATCCATCTCGTTGAGTTGTTGCTTTTCATACTCTCCATCTCACCAACATGATCCTTGAACTCCTTCTTCACTACGTCCAATACCACCTCGCCGTACCGATCACACCACGATCTTTGGGGGGAAAAAAAACAAACAAACAAACGAAGAAACAACAATTTAAATATTACTATCATTCAATATATTTCAAGCAGTCAGGAAAGAAAATAAAAGCAAGAAAGGGAAATGAAGTCTTTACTTGGGAAAGAACTTCTTGAGGTCGGCTTTCTCGACAGGAAGGTTGGTAGATATTGCTTCAATTTGATCATCTCTGACATTCAAAGTGGAGAAATATAAAACAACGAGGAAACAGTGTAAAAGATGTAAGTAGTGTTTGATTCAGATGTAAGAAATGTATGTCTACGAGAATTTAAGGTTAGGATTTGTGGTGGAAAGTTCGGATTGGATTCGAGAAAGCTCTTTCTTTATCTTGTCGCCTAAAACCTTCACATTAAGATAAGAAAAAGAGAAATCAGCATTTTAGTCCAAAGATTTACGTTTTGAATAGGAAAAAAAGAAGAAAAATCCAGCAATTTGGAACCTTATCAATGAAGAAATCAGAAGGGGATCCATCCGAGTGCAATTTTCTTTTGATCAGTTTTGTGTCCGGACCGTCCCCAATCGGGTATTGGTTCGTGACTGCAAGTCTGTTTGTTTCAGATAAAAATTCACTATCAGATTTCCCACCAAGAGGGAGGGGAGATGTTTCATCATCTGAATCATTTCTCTTCCATTTCTTAAACCCATCAAATCCCCACTGCTTCTTTCCCGATTTTCCCAACCTCTTCTCCAAAAAATCATCTCTCTGTTCTCTCTGAAACAGAGTTTTAAACG
This sequence comes from Coriaria nepalensis, assembly GCA_027186245.1. Taxonomy (NCBI): domain Eukaryota; kingdom Viridiplantae; phylum Streptophyta; class Magnoliopsida; order Cucurbitales; family Coriariaceae; genus Coriaria; species Coriaria nepalensis. Next base: position 2,883,905 of record CP114484.1, on the reverse strand, counting down.
GCTTCCTCTTCGCCTTTTCTTCGGTTTCCTTAACCACTTCCATTGGTGAGCTTTCCAACATTAAAATCGACCTCGTTTCATTCTGTTTATACTTCAATTTCTCAAAATTATCATTCTTATGCCAAGATGGATTTTCTTGGAAAATGCTTCTCTCTTCTCTATTTTTCCCGAACCCAAAAACAGAGGCTGCTCCTTTTATCTGCTTCAAAGCTGAGTTCTGCTTTGACTTGTTCTTTGAATTGGAGCTTGGATTTTCCTTTCTCACTTCATCTTTCAAGTCAATTACTGACCACTCTTCTTCTTCTTCTAAATTTTCTCTAGGCTTTTTGTTATCTCCAACAATTACATCCCTGGCTTCAATTTCAGCTCCTTGAACTGCTAATCGTTGTAGTATTGGCCTCTTTGATGAGTGGTACTCATCTTCTGATATACACTTTGCAAACAACAGTTCCTGACAAAAGAAAAAAAAAATCAGAAAATCTATTTTCCATCTGTGATGTTATGTTTTGCAATAGCTAAATTTCTCTGTTTGGATGCTGAGAAAATTGGGTTGTCAATTCTATTATACAATTACAAATTGGCAATTTCTTACTCTCAAGCAGAATAACAAACAAGGAAATTTCTGAAGATTCAGTACAATGCGGTAAAGTCTGGAAGCGCTAAAAGAAAACCTCTCTGTTTGTTTACTGATAAAAATTTAGATATTAATGCTACAATTTTCTGCTAAAAATTCCCCTCATTCGAGAAAAAAAAATTCAATAGATCGTAAGATCTATCTCGATCTCTGCTGTAAAGTTTGCATATTTGCAAGAACATAATATCAGAAAAAAATAATGCATACCTGCAGAAAGAGAAGCTTGTCTCTTAATATAACGGGTTGTTCGGAATCCAGAGGAGAAGCGATAAGCGTATCGAGCAGATGACACTTAAAAGCGATAACTTCAGATTCAGCTAAAATGCCTTCTTTATTAAGACCCATCAATTTGAGCATTTGATGGAAAGAATCTTGCTGCCATTTGATGTTATCCAATTGAAGCTTAGACAGCTTCTGTTCCGAGGCCGGTAAACCCCGTTTCTTGAAGGTGAAGGGAAGAATTGTTTTGCAGAGAGTTGTGATCGAGTCGTGGAGTGTAGAGTAGTAAGTGGGTGTGTAAGAATACCCCATTTTTTGTTTCTTTTTGTCCGAAATTTTTTTCTTGGATTTGAAATTGTAAGAGAGAAATTGGAGGTTGTTGTAAGAGAGAGAGAGAGATGATCAAATGCAGTTTTTTGGGTTGGGTTAGGTTGGGTTTTTGGATTTTGATTTGGAGGATGGAGTGGGTGGGGATGATGCTCTTTTAGAATTTGAATTTTGGTGTTTGTGCCTTTGTGGAGAAACGGTCACAGATAGAAGAAACTAGCCGTTGAAAGAGGTGGAGGCCAACGACGTCGTTGTCAAAATAATAAGGTACGACATCGTTTCGTATCTAACCTTAAGCTGACGATGGCGAATTTTTTAACGACGTCGTTTGTTACAAGGAGTGGAGAGATTTCAACACGTGGTTGTTTGTTGACATGTGGGTTCATGTTGCAATATTTGAATTTTTTAAAATATTAGTAAACTTAATAGTTTTTACGATTCATTTATATAATAAATTTATATTCCGAACACACTTAATAGAGCCGGAGATGATATTTCTTAGATTAATTAAATATTATTTATTTTATATGAATTGTTATTATTATTAGTTTTTAATGAAAGAATTAAAATGAAAGAGAAAATAATATTAATATAAATTTCATTTTATTAAATTGGTGAATCACTCATTGTTATTAAAATTAGTTATAAGTATTTTTTTTTAAGTTTTTAAGTACTCCAAAAGAGGCTCATAGTCTACTTCAGCAAATCAAATATCATCATAAACTCAAATATTACTTCATATATCATATCATATTTACAAGAAGTATGATTCTGATGATATTTTATTTCACAAATGGCTGTAGATCATGTAAATAAAATAACAAAATAAAAAGAAAAATAAAAAAAAATCAAAAAAAAATCTCTCGATTAATAATACATTATTGCAGAGATGAAAATACCAAAGGGCAAAGGCAAATGTTCAAATATACTTCGAGCAGTTAAGATTTAGTTGGGGCGAGCTTGCAGTCTACAACAAGGGCAATATGAATTATTTTCTAACCATGGGACCACGCAATTGGAATGGAACCTGTGGGCACAGGGTAAGTGCATCAAGGTCTCATTACTCTTGAACTCATCCAAGCAAATAACACACTCCTCTTGGTGCGATGACCTCCACCTGAACTGCGTCCAACTGAAACGCCTCGACCCGCTGCTCCTCTTCGTTACTAACACCATCTCTCTCTGTCTCTGCAACACTTCATCTTCTCCAGTGGAAACCACTACTCTGCTCAGATTTCTCCTACTCTTCTCCCTCTTATTTTCACTACATTTAATCAATAATTAAGATTTTAGAAAGATATTAACAAATGATTTCAGTAATTAGTGATTAATCAATTAATTAATTACCTTCTGGTTTCTGATTTTATTTGTGATCTAAACTTGTGATCTAGTTTCTCCTTGGCTACTCTTGCTATTTCTGCCAGCTCCTCATCTTGAACATGATTTCCCTGGTCTAGGATCAGGCTCCTTCTCTGCTTACGAATTCCAATTTTATCCATCCATAAGTAAAAAGTAAAAAACCAAAATCAAAGGAAAAGAAGAAAAATCTAGAGAGAGAGAGAGAGAAAGAGGAGTACTGCTGAAAAAGAGGAGGAATGGTGTTGTGTGTCCGAGCTGGTTGTGTACAAACAGAAAGAGGATCTTCTAGAAGAGGATCCGTGATCCGCCGCCGTAGATGCAGAGTCCGACAACAAGGACTGATGGAATCTTCTTCTCCGAGCACATTCAACGCCAGCGAGCATTCCTGCCATCGCTGAAATTCACAGTGGAGGAGGAGGAGGAGGAAGTGGCGGATGAAATCAAACTCGAAAAACGTTTAATCGATCTGATCTATCTCTCTCTCTTTCTCTATTTCACAAAAAAACAAAGCACACAGAGTTCGTTGTTGAGAGGCTGGTTAAAGAGTTGGCGGAGAGAGAGAGAGAAAGAAGGAAGAAGAGAGGAAAAAGGAAGGAAGGTGTGAAGAAGGTTCAGAGAAATGAAGTCTGTCTCCGTCTGGAATATTATTGTACTTGATAAGGAGTTCAAGGTTTTTGACCAAAAAAGGCGCGCCCCCATAAATAATAGATTAGATTAAAATATTGGCTAATGGGCTTTTGACGAAGTTATTATCATTTGGGCCTCGCAATCTGTAAATTAGTTAAATGGTCAGTTAGCACCTAAATAGTCCAGTTAGTTAAATGGTCCCAGCGGGACCGGGACCTTGTCATCTGGGATGAACCGGGAGCGGTGGGCCTTTTAGATGGGCCCCACTACTCACACCCCCTTGTGAGTCTTGTAACTTGTGATTCTGTGAATGGCATGAATGAAAAAGATTTTCCCTGCTGATGTCATTCGCATCCTTTTTGGTCATTTACATGCTCCCTTTCCATATAAATTATCGTCTTATTCTACCGTCACTCTGCCGCCAGCCATGGAGGTCATAAGGGAACAAAGTACTGAAGATAATTCTCCATCCTCAAAACGAAGATTCCGATATCCACTCTGTTTATCTTGCTGTTTTGGAAGAGGTCTCCACCACCGCCACAACCGTCGCCACAACCATCCTCACCAGAGTCATGCTGAAGTCCTACCCTCAGCCAGTGACGCAGAGAGGCCTACGCTCCTCCGCACGTCCTCCATGTGGATTAAATCGCGAGCTCATGAGATCCCTGATCTCACAGAAAAGTGCCGTAACTTCATCACCTCTCGTATCGGACGCCATGACCGACGTAGTTCGGTGGAATTTCGCTACGACCCTCTTAGTTACGCCTTGAATTTTGACGAAGGCTGTGAAAACAGCCACTCTGATCCCGAGCTTCCGCTTAGAAACTTCACGGCCAGATCTGAAATCCTGCAGTCAAGAGCCGCCGCCTCCGTCGTCGAGCACGGCCTCAACAGCGTCAATGGTGACCACCGCGTTGTCACTAATTGATCACACTGTCGAATTCCATCGGTACGGAGCGCGTGATTGATCATTTCATATCAAAACTAGGAATTTGCGCGATTGATTGATTATCTGTGATTTTTCTCGCGAATTTCCAATTAAATTTTTTTGTGCTCGTCCGAATTCATTAACGTAGGTATTACAGTTCAGAAAATTCAGTTCAGGCATGCAATAATTCATATTGTTTGCTAAAGATTTTCTTCTCCTCCTCCTTTCTCAGATTTTCTTATTATTTTTCTAGAGTATCATCAATTATAAAAATGGTGAAGATTGTTTTATGAAGTAAGACATAGAAACAAAAATAATTTCAAGATTTGATTTCTTTCCACCAAATCAAGAAAAATGAGCCGAATACTTGGAAGCAAATATTATATTGTAAAATAATAAAAATATTATTGTTAGGCGGTTACGAGCATCATGGTCTTCCTTCCTTAAAGATACTTGTGTTTTACGGTAAATAGATCAATCCTAAATATAAATATTAATTTTATAAATTATATTAAATTTAAATATGATTTAATTAGTCAATCTACTTCAAATTTCAACGGAAAATTAACGAAGAGGTGAGCCGTTAACATAATGACATTACTCGTTCTTCCTCACACGTCATTATTGTGTTTCTGTAAAAGAGATGAGAAAGTGGGCCAACATAAGTACAACGGGCCCATAAATAAATGAAGAGCATCTTATGAGAGAATAATCCTTTTGCTACCAAGTAGAAGAAAGAACGAATCAGACGGAACCATAAATATATCTTACCATGTTATGAAAACTTTCATTCGGTACTATCTCGTTAGGTAGGATCGATTCGATACTATAGAGGAGGGTCGTGGGCCGTTTTCCATCAAAAGCCCAATTAAGATTAATGGGCTAATAAGAGGAAACTAGTTCTAGCATGTCCTATAAGAATTGCATGGGACTATCGACGTACCTTCTCAGCCCAGATTTTCGTTAAATGTAAGAAGTAGCAGAAAAATGCTAGCTTCCGTTTTCTCTCCTATGTCCATCCAAACACGTTTGCCCTCAATTTTCTATCCCTCTTTCTATTTTCCCGAGAAAATTTACTATATTTTTATCCACTGTCTGCTCCATCTGAATTTCTAATTTGCTTCTTCACGGAGAAAAACACATTGTCATATGAGCTGAAGGGACGGAAGAATCGATCGGTAGAAGACATTCATTCAGCCATTTCTTCTTCTTCTTCTCTCTCAACATCAATCTTTTTTTAAAAAAAAAAATTCATAGACGTAATAAAATTAGGTAATTCATGATCTGTAATATTTTAATTACTTGGTTACATCTTGCTATTACTATGATATTGGATAAATGAAAAACTCATAAGCGTCTTCTTGTTTGTGAATGAATACGCCAGAACAGAACTCCGCGTAAGCAAAACGAGTAGCCGGCAAATCTGACTTTATAAATAGGTAAGAATATTGAGTCAGCTATGTTTCTAACTGTCCAATCACTGAAAGCCACGTATGAAGCATGACATAGTTGTTACACGTGGCACTTTTTGCAATCGACCTTCACATAGTTTCACCACACTCATGTGTTATTTTAGTTGAAGAAGAATCATATTATGAGGAATGGGATTCCACTCGTTTAACGAGTCCCACTAAGCAGATAAAGCTCCTTTGTTATTTCCTCCTCCTTTCTACATTCTTTCCTTCCATGTCTTCTCCATAAAAAACCCTCCATCCCCAAATCCCCCCCTCCATCTCTCTCTCTCTCTCTCTCTTCTATAGCTAGACCTCAAGAAAAACCAACTTTCATGGCCTATTCATCATTGAGGGAGCATGAACATGAAGGAGAAGAACTTGATCAAGACTATGAAGAAACGATTTCGCCGAGTGGATGTTCTTGTTTTGGGTTCTTCGGCTACACCAATGAACATAGACGTCTACTCCAACACGATGGGATGTTCAGGGAGTCCTGGTTAGGGACTAAGTTGAAAGGAATTAAAGAATTCTCTGAAGTAGCTGCTGGACCGAAATGGAAGACATTCATTCGAAAAATGGGGGGTTACTTTAAGAACATGAAGAAGAAAGATATCGTTCAATACGATGCGGAAAGTTATGCTCTGAACTTTGATCGTATTGAAGAAGAAGAACATGAATTGCATCAACATCATCAACTCGGCTTCTCGGCTAGATTTGCTGCTGCTCCTCTTCCTAAGGAGCGGTATCATTAATCATGTTGGTTATATATAAATGGTATCATATGATTTTTGATTTGTTTGTATTGAATGAAAATTATTCTTTTGTATTAATGATGGATTATTACTATATATGTATATATTCTCTTGATCTTCTTCTCTGATTCAACGTTTATGGATATTTAATTTCTTTTTCCTTTTGATAATTATCTACAACTTTGCTCGATGTATGAAAATGATATATATAAATTTAATCGATTAATATGATATATAAAAGTAATATTTATATATTATGATAGAAGGCTAGGACATGCATGTATGTTGCCAGCACTCTTTCACGGACACAATCTTAAATAACTTCCGAAAGTACCATGCGTTAAATATCTTGCAATTGCTGAACACCAGGATTAACAAAAAAAAAAAGAAAAAGAAAAAAGGAAGCTAAGAACTAGATTTACAATCTCCATTAATAGACAAATGACAATCACTCCATGTCTGTTTCCTCGGAAACGAGGCAATGGTACTTCGACAAAACCCATTACTGGGACAAGAACTATTCGAGTTATGAAGCTCGCACTTGCAGTTACGATGGTAAGGCCTCCTCCGAATCTCCATCTCTTGCATTACAAGACTCGAATCGAACACATACCGCTCGATCTTCATCAACATCATTATGATCGAATTCGATCCGAACGATCTCGCGCAGAAAGGGATTTTGTTTAATCCACAATGTTTCTTTGTTTAATCACAATGAGAGGGTTGTGAGATATATATAGGCTAAGATTCTCTCTTTCTCTATTTATTAGTCATTGTTTGGTTGCGACTTAGGAAATTTAATAGCAGTTAACCTAACTAGCTTGCGACCTTATTATCAATAAGATACTTCCACATGTCATGTTCTAATAGGCTAATAGCTTTATTCTATTGTGGCCAAAATCTAAGATGATGCGGTGGGATGGAATATAACACTAATTTTGATTTAATTTGTTCTTACCTAACTAAAATTCTGAAATTGAGTTTACGAAACTATAAATATTTGTTTAGAAAATTGGGGTGGATATTCCTCTTTTCATCTCTTCCTTTAACTTGTAAACTAAATAAAACCCCCCAAAAAAAAAAAAAAAAAAAAAAAAAGTCAAGGAAAATCCGACAGTATGTAGTAGGGAGGGACACATACATTTGATCAAGTAGTAGCCAACACGAAGTGTATGGTCGGTTAATTAATCAGATATACATATATTACTCAGAATAGTTAATTACCAAATTAAATTGGTAATTAATTTATTGATTCATGATTTGTATTTCAAACCCGCACTGGAACTAGAGAGGAATGCAATTAACTCTAATTTATTGACAATTTTATTTGGTCATCTGGGATCCAACATATTTACTTAAATGATATTAAAGAGGGAAAAAGGAAGGAAATCTAATAGACTATTCAAAGCTTAAAATAGAAATAGGAAAAAACACATCATGCCTTAATATTAAACGTGATGATGTTATCATTCTCGTCGTCATCACTCAACGGACCCAGCTGTTGAGGCCTCCCGACCACCACCGGCGAAGAAGACGGTGAGGAACAGCCAGAACCAACAGCTGAGGCCAAACATCCCTCACTCCATGATTTCCTCATAGGATACGAAACGTTCTTACACTTGTAAATTCCATGCAAACAATGTTTGTCAGGCGATGTCTTATGAAGGGCACAACTGCAGTAACGATGATAGGGTCTGCGTTCTATGTCACTGTCGCACCTGGCTATGCATCCCTCATGGACTGCTCGGAATAGTCCCTCAGCAGCGGTTGTCATGGTGGCCATTCTCTCACCGCCTTCTTGCGCTCTCAAAATGCGGACACCACCTTTTTGTGTTTTTGTGTTTTTGTGTTTTTGTGTTCTGGTTCTTTTGCTTTTAGGGTGGGGGGCAATAGGGGAGTTAGTTATTGAGAGTTATATAGGAGACATAAATGTGAGCGTGGGAAAATGTTAAGGCGTGTGTTGTGGGTTAGTCATGGACCTAGTACAGCGTACATTGTCATTATTTGCCAATTTGGCTTTGGTTAGGAGAGAAATTTGGGGATGTAGTTAGTTACAAGATCACTCTTTCTCTCACTTTCTGTCTCCCTCTTTTTGGTTTTCTTGTTATGGTTCGCATTTTCTTGTGATAATCGATGAGGAAGTAGGATATGAATAGTATGGTTAAAGATCCTTGCTTTTACCGAATGATGGGAGAGAAATTAGACTTCTTTTAAGTATTTTTGGAAGCATAAATATGTTTTTTTTTTTTTTTTAAATTTATTTGGGTTTGATTTGTTGCGCTTTACAAACAAAGAATTTGTGTTGTATTATGTTGTTATTATATTTTGAATTAGAGACATATATGTTTTATTTTGAAATAAATTGTAAAAATCTATTATTATAATATAAAATATGATCGTATATTTTTTATTTATTTTAAATAATATAATAAAATTAATAAACTAAATTTAATCTCAAATCATATAAATCTTTCTTCTTAAATTATATGTTTAATATCGAGTTCGTTCTTGCTCACTATAATACAAACATTGGAATTAGCTTAGTGTTAACACACTACTACTATATTAACTTGTTATGTACTTTTCTTACTTGACAATTCATATATACTATCAACTAATATGTGTCCCCTCCCCCCCCCCCCCCCCCTACCTAATTTATTTATTTATTTTTTAATTTTAAATAATAATAATAAAAAAGATTAGCTAATTCTCACAAAGTGATATTAATAAGAAAGAAGAAGAAAAATAAAAATATAAAAAAAAAATAAAAAATAAAGATATATATAATATATATACTCGCCCCTCAGAAATATATTCTCAAATTATAGACCATATAATTATCCAAACAATCAAACTCAATTCATACAAAATGAAGTCCAAACCCAATAAAAAAATTTAATAATAATAAAAAAAAAAATTAAAGGTTCAACTTGCAAATATACTTAACACGTGGAGGTGTATCAAGTTTTTAATCAAATATATTTAATTCTTAATATAATTTTAATTTAATTAATTAATATTATTTATAATTATTATAAGTTAAAATTTATTCATATTTATTTTCACTCATTTTTTTCCGTTACTTTTATATTCTCTTAACTTTATAATTAAAGAGACTTATAAATTTCTGAAATTTTTATTTTTATTAAAAAAAAAAAATTATAAATTACGTAATATATTATAAAAATTATAATTTGTGCCCGCCCTCAAATTTTATTGAGTTTAAAAATTATATAGACGTACATATTTATTACACAATTTTTTTGGGCAGAATAACAAATATTTTTACCTAAGTTCTATTCCTTTACATCCAAGCAATCAATCCTAAGAATATTTAAGAATATTCCTTTCTAAGTGGGATCTTTAAAATGAAATGCCGAGTGCCTCAAAGAGTTTTCTAATGTTTCGAGACTTGCCCTCTACTCAAGTCTCTAAATACTAAATTTAGTCCATTTATATTTAAAAATTATATATATGTCCCTTATATTCTAAAACTTTTTATTTAACCCTATATTTTTATAAAAATATAGAAAGATTATTACAGACTTCAAGCTGCAACCAAAGTTTTCACTTTTGTGATATTTTTTTATTATAAATATTACAAGTTTCAAGTTGCAACTAAATTTTTCAATTTTTCAATATTTTTATTTCAAAAATGTAATTCTATGTCTCAATAATCTTAATTGTGTGTTGATGTGTTATGTACGATTTGTATTTCGTGCGAGTATTTTATGAAGGGCTAAATATAGGTACTTAAATAAATTTGGGGAGGTAAGTATAATTAACCTATAATGTAATAATGAACAAGCTTATTACATCACGGAAACGGAGTGAAGAGAATTGAGGTTCCACCGCTTGAAGTTGTCTCTGTCTATCGCTTGAATCTGTGCGGATTCTGTGTGTGTGGAAGAAAATGGCGGGAGGAAGAAGGAAACCGAACAATAATAACGGAAGCAACGGTAAGAACAGCAATCGGAGAAGAAGATCGGATCCATCCTCATCTTTTCGCGGGGGTCTCTTCGTCGAGGGCGGATTATTATCCGATTGGCAGCTTCGATCTTCGCAGCCTGATTCTTCTCTAGGTATCCTTCTCTTTCTTTCGATTGTGCTTTCCGTGAAATCTGGGTTAGATTTCGTTATTATATTGGATTGCAGGAGGGAACCCTAATTCTGGTGGCAAATCTGGGTCAAAACTCACGATTTCAGATCGTAGGAAACCTTCTGGATCAAAATCCGTACCTCCGAAATCCAGTGTAAATGCTTTCAGATATGAATACCCCTCGTTTCAGCGTCAGGTATTCTTCCATTCTTCATCAGAGTGCCTTGAAGGACTAGTTTCACTCGATCATTGATGAATTATTCTTTGGGCGTCTTTAATTCTGATTTGGCCGGAAATAAATTTGTCTAGAAAGTTGGACCTTTTAGTTTTTTAACTGTTACTTCTTACTAGTAAGTAGGCATCCTCTATTAAGTTGTTCTTCTTCTGGTTAATGTATTCTTCTTCGTGGAAAATTTATGTTTGAATATTGTATTCTTCCTCATTGACTTAATGATATAATAGTACCGGGGTTGTCAAAACCGTTGACATAATAATATGAACATCATGAAAGAATATTAATACGCAAGCTTAACTAAATATTTTCTGAAGTTGTTAAGTTCTAGAGCTAATTCATTGCAACAGTACTGTTGAAAAAGGGTTCAACTACTGAGTATTTTTAACTAAATATTGAAAACAAGTAGCGATACTGGAAGTTTTTTAACTAAATATCTTGATGACAATACTTGTTCAAATTAACAGAAATGTTGTAGTAAAGCCTGAAAAATATATTAGTGAATACATATTTTCTATTGGAGAACGAGAATTTAATCAAAATCTTAGATGTATTATGTGATGTCTTTTAGGTGGTAATGGAGATTGCCTTTTAATCTACTCAAAAGAAGTTGATTTTTTTTTTCCTTGTTATTATGTAATAAATAATTCATATTGCAATAATCTTATTAGCTCTTTTAACATGGTACCAAATGTCTTTTTGGAACAAAAAACTGTATAGCTGTTCTGACCAAAAAATGATGAAGCATTTTTGCAGTTTGGTCCACCAGACAAGAAGCATTTTGGTTTTGTTATATATCAATTTTTTTTTTCTACGCAGGAGGGCTTGGATCCTGAATTGTGTAATAAAGCAATGAGTAGAAGCAATCAATTGGATGAACCAAAACCTTATCTCTTAGTTGATTCAAGGAATACTCAAATTGTGGCATATGAAGACCAAACATTGTCCTCAACACCTCAAGATGTGGAATATACCTATGAATATGGTTCAAGTTTTGTGTTAGGTGAAAGCTCCCACAGAGGACTGGGGTTTCCTGATGAAGTTGAGGAAACCCCTAATAGTGTTGGTGTGCTGTCAGAGAAAATGGATTTACAGGAAGAATTATGTTTTGATATATCGTCTGAGGAGAAAATGGATACCGATACTAAGAGTAATGGTAAAGATGGGGATGAGATGTGTGAGGAGCTTAAGGAAGAAGCATTGTCCCTTAAGGAAAATTCTGGTGTTGCTGCCTCCTCTACAAGGAAAAATTCAGGTTTCTTGTCTATTGGAGGAATGAAATTATATACTGAAGATGTCTCTGATGCAGAAACCGAGGAGGATTGTGATGGGGAGTGGATAAATGAGGGAAGCTCTGAGTCTTCCGACCAAGAAGAACTGCTTAATTCATCCGAAGCGGATGATAGCTCAGAAATCATGTCTGGTAGTGATTCAGATATTGATGATGAGGTTGCGAAAGATTACTTGGAAGGAATTGGGGGGAGTGACAACGTTCTAGAATGTAAATGGTTAGTAGAAAATGATTTAGAAGAGTCTGATGATGATAGTTCTTCTGACCATTCCTTTGATGAGACTCTGCAGAAGTTGGGTGGAATTGATCTCCAGGAAGCTTCTAGAAATTATGGTAAGAAGCCCCAATCAAAGAAGAAATACTCCACACCTGCTCGTGGTGATATGTCAATGGCGATGGATGACCTCATGTATGTGAAAGATCCAAGAACTTTATCTGGGAAAAAGAAGCATGTTGCTCGTTTACCTCAGTCTTGGCCTTCAAGGGCTCAACAGAGTAAAAATTCCAGAAACTATCCTGGTATAAGTTTTTTTTTAAGATAATTAAAAATGTGTTATATTGTGCATTTTGTTCTGTGAAGTGAATGCACTATTTTTCTTTTCACTTCCACTCATCAAAAGGTGAAAAGAAGAAACATCGCAAAGAAATGCTTGTTGTTAAGCGTAGGGAGAGAATGCTGAATCGGGGTGTTGACCTCCAGAAAATAAATTCGGTAAATTGTTTCATTGGGTGTTATTCATTTTTCCAAAACTGTAAGATTTTGTATCTAAATGATAGTGAATCAATCACTTCATGATACTTTCTTCTAATTGCTAATGATAACCGACAACCCTGCTTGTGGGGACTCCAGAAATTGGAAGAAATTGTTCTGAGTGGAGTAGACATCTTTTCTTTTCTACCCATGCATACCCGTGATTGTTCTCAGGTACTGCTAGCACACCTCGTTTTTACTTTCAATTTATAGCTTGATTCACATGTACTTATGATTTCAGACTACCCTCTTCTGGATATTTCTGCTGGTTTTATAATTGCTTTTAAAACCTTAGGTGCAACGATTAGCAGCAATTTATCGCTTGCGGAGTGGCTCCCAAGGTTCTGGCAAGAAAAGGCAAGTTATTGTTATTATTACTATTCTTATATTATTATTCTTCATCTTTTATTTATCTTTTAATATATTGATAGTTGCAATCAAAATGGCTGCATTTTGCATTGCCTTACAGATTTGTTACAGTAACACGAACACAGCACACAAGCATGCCATCATCTAGTGATAAACTTCGCCTTCAAAAGGTTCTCATCTCTTTACAATTCTATCATTGTGCACTGTACTTATTTACTTTGTGAGCGCTATCTACTTGGATAGTTGGAAATATCTTCTTTAAAAATGCAGCAAAGATTAAGACGGCAAGTGTTTCAATTTCAGCTGATTGGAGCTGGTAATGAGGACGCAGACTTTTCCATCATGGGTGGCACAAATACAAAGTCATTTGCTCGCCATGAAAGTAGAGCAAACCCTCGAGATCTCAATCAATCTAACAGCAGTAAGAAATCAAAGAGTAATGCCAAGAGGGGACTAATCGAGAAGCAAAGGAGCGAGAAAAAAGGTTCATATGCTGATCAACCTGTTTCATTTGTATCTAGTGGTGTAATGGTGGAATCAGAAACTGTTGAGCTTACAATTGTTGATACAATGGAGACTGATGGAACTAAAGGCATAGAGGAGTCGGCAAATTTCGGTGCATTTGAAGCTCACACAAAAGGTTTTGGATCAAAAATGATGGCAAAGATGGGATATGTAGAAGGTGGAGGGTTAGGGAAAGACAGTCAAGGTATATCTAAGCCCATTGAAGCTATCAAACGGCCTAAATTGCTCGGGTTAGGAGTGGAGTTCACGGAAACGACTGATGTAGGTGATATTAACCCGGTAAGCAATAGAACTCCTCAAACCCAAAGTCGAGCTATTGGAAATGGGTCTCAAAGTAGAACTCAAAGTAGAACTCGAAGTAGAACTCAAGGTATTGGAGCTTTTGAACTGCATACCAAAGGGTTTGGATCGAAAATGATGGCGAAGATGGGTTTTGTTGAAGGCATGGGATTGGGAAAGGATTCACAAGGGATCGTTAATCCTTTGGTTGCTTCTAGGTTGCCTAAATTGCGAGGATTAGGTGCCAAAGGTTAGATTTGTTGATCAGATATGTCTTAAAAGATGCTTATTTAATTGTGTTATTTAACTTTATTGAAAAGTAAGTGAATTACTTGGAGGGTGCTGTGAAATTGCCCCTCACTAGCTGACTGAAATCTTGTAACCAGACATGGAAGCCACATTAGTCAAAGGGTTAAAGAGGTATTTAAATTCATACTACTGCTTTTTATTTGTAAAAATAGTGCATGAAGAAAAGCGTTCATAATCTGGAAAATGGATTTTACCTACCTCGTAGTTACATTATAAATATGATGTAACGAGCGTAAAATGGAAGGCTAAGATTAAATCTTACGTTATAACTGGAGTCGTGAGATTAAATATTACGTTAAACTGAAGCCGTCCGATGAGAGTTAATGAATGATTCAAGATAGGTTGTTTGTTCAGTTAGTCGATGAGAGGTCAGAAACTGATTCAGTAAGCTGAATCAGTAGATAATGAGTTAGAATCGCTTTTGGATATAATTCAGAAATTTAGTTGTATGAACTAGGCTTGGCTCTTGAGAATTTCCCTTCACTCGAAGAAGGCCGACGTTAATAAACCATTTTCAGATTATACTCTGTTTTAGAATTCATTCTCTGTTCTTGATTGAGCGTTAGATTCCAGCTTATAATCAGATCGGTAAACAAGCACATTTCATTTGAGGGAGGCGATTTCTTGTCAGTCAAGGTAAAATTCCTATGACTTCCAGAGACATAAAACTGCACTTTAGCTATTACAGCTTACCCTATTGTAAACCACAAGATGACATTATGGTGGACGCATTACCCTATTGGAATCAAGTTTAAGGATGTGTACCGTGTGTCGATCACTAATGGTGATGACTTTCTTTACTGGATTAGTCCCGATTCGTCTTCTCAAGGACAGTCATACACCCTACTCGGTATGAAGAGATTGACAATGAAGTTTAGGCCTAAATGAATGAGGAGTTTTCCGGTTAAAAACTAGTTGTAGGGGATGTTTTCTGGGGCCCCAAATAATCCGGCCTCTTGTGTACAATGATAGATGACGGGGTCCAAATTCTTGGGATGACAGTTGTAACCATATTGTTTGCGCTCAACGTTTCATGTCACCCGCTTCGAATGGACCTCATTACCAGAATGTTACGGTGGGATATGTAGCAGTCCGACTATGAAGGACATCTGAATTAGCAGACAAAAAATGATGGGTTTCGGATTTGTAGAAGGTTTCATGCTTTTTCCCCGGAATCGCCTTTTTGAGTCTGGCTGACTTTGAATTTCTTGCATTGGGTAGTGTGATAGCACAGGGGAAATCCCGTTTTCTCTCTGTGATTCTACTGCTGCTTTGGTTTTGTATTTCCATTCCGCTTACACTTATTGGTAGTAATCATGGGGCCAAGGCAAACCGTATTGGGTATCCTCTGGAACAATCGAACTCACAAGGGAAATCCCGGCTCAGAAATACCCACAGCGGCTCTTACTCTTCCTTTGGGACCTTATATTCATGGAGCTCTTCTTCATCATGTCTAGTATTTGGACGGGGCCGTGCTAACTATGTTTTCGGGTTTCTCTTCATTTTCATGATGCTTCTTGTGGCAGCCTGTGTTGAAGCGTCTCCTGTGCTTTACCTATGAATCATATTCATAGAATCCGAGAAAAGCAATCTTCTTCTTCATGAAGAAAACAAGCACCTAATTTCTGAAGAAGGATTGCAAACATAGTACTAATATATCACCTTTTATTTCATTAATAGCAGGAACAAAGTTTGCATGACAGGCTAGCTGATTAGAGAACAGAGAACCAAACCCCCTATACACGGTTGCTCTGAAATCAAACCAAACTAGGCAACTTCAAGCAACATTTACATAAGAGAAGAACACGCATACAACTTTCTAGGAAATAGAAGCTAAGAGTAATACTGTTGAGTAAGAAGATGTAGATTTCTATCTTCGTCGCTACCAAATTACTTCGATTTTTTGCTCGCAACACCAAAACGCCTTCCTCTTGAAAAAAATTAAAGGAAACACGCTAGAGAGCAAAGCGAGCGAGCAATTCTCGTCGTGCAGATACAAGGTTCAAACAAACTCTGAATCTAATTATCGGTTGAATCGATGAATCGATTCGATTCTCAACCTCTGCTTCTGAATTATCCTGGAACTGTTCTTCACATATCTGAGGCCATCATGATCACACCAAATCAAGCCGTAACAATCGCCGGAGATCATTTGTTGCCACTCCCTTCCAGTCTAAGAAGGCTGGCAATGGAACGGAACTTGGCGGCGGCGAAGAGAAAAATGTGCCAGATCCAGCATAGATTCCATCCACTGCCTTGAATTCCGAAACGTTAATCTGCTTTTGCACCATTTCCGGATCTGGACCTAACCGATCCGTTGAGCACAAAACAAAATCCATATCATCCCCGCACTTCACCCTCGGATCCCGATCACTACTCTCAACCTCTTCAGCCTTCTTGAAACTTCTATTCTCCAAACCTAACGCCTCGCCACGCTTCAGGATCTTCACCTGGCCCATCACCAATTTCTTTTCTGGAATTTTCGCCACCAAGGACTGCTCTCTATACCGATTCCAACCCCGATCTTCCCGTACGCCAGATTGAGATCCGATCGGACTCCGCTTTCGACGTCGACCGACAGATCCGTTAGGTTTACCAGAACCAGGATTAGCGTTTGCTTTCTGATCGTAGTTTCGATTCCGGCGAGATCCCAAAGGAAGCGATAAAGCTAGGGGTTCGTGACGGAGGATCGCCGTGCCCATTTTTAACTCGACAATTTCAAACTGCGGAAAGAAATGAACCAAAAGGGATAGGAAAATGAAAGAGAAACGGAGAAATGCAAAATGGAAATGGAGAAATCCCACTTTCTATATTGTAAGAGAAAGGTTTACTTAAAGAGGAAAATGCAAGTTTCCTTTATAACAAGTTATTTAAAAACCGCCTTAAGAAGATAGACGGTTTGTAGATTACCCAGACAGCGCGTTTGATTTGTCACGGAAGAATTTGATTGGTCGATTGACAAAGTCATTTCTTTTTTCTTTTTGCGTAGCTCTAAAATTGTGCTGTGATTTTGTTCTTATTTACGGTAATACCTTACATGTATCCGAACTCATTGTGCTTCTGATGGCGAGTTTGTAAATTTTGAGAAAAGGGGAGAAGAAAATGGGAAGGTCGGGTATCGTGGTTAACTTGCGCGAGAGTTTGACAAGTGTGAGCTGAGGGGAATGGGAGACGTGTCGTGAGCGTCAACCGACTTTGGTCGGTGCGAGTTGACGTGCATAGAGAGGCCCACATATGTACTGGATTCAGAGTCGCGTCGATGTATGACATATGGGCTGGGCTTGCTTTCCTGGCCCACTTCAATCGGTTTAAGCCCACTGTGACTTTCTTCGTTGAAATTGAAATTATTAAGGCCCACACTCGAAGTGCTTTGAACAAAGAATCTGGTGAGACTTGCGTCCTAAGTATTGACGAAGACCAAGGCTCTGGGCCCCACATAGCGTACACTAAAAGCCCCATTTTCTTCTTATAGCGTAACGGAACAGAAAGAAAATACCTTAACTCATTTTTTGCTCTACTGATCTCTGCTTCATCACTGTAACCCAGAATCATGGCCAAAATGCTCGGCGCAGAAGCAGATTTTCTGGGTTCTGCTGCAGCTGAGAGTGTTTCTGTCAAATCTTTGGTGGATTATGTAGTAGACACTGGTTCTGAAGCTGAAGTTGCAGAGAGAGATCCCAGGAAAATAGCTAGAAAGTAAGTTGTTTGTTCGTCGTTTTGCGTTGTTTTCGCAACGTGTTTCTTGACGTTTATTCTCTTCTGTAATGGTTGTGGAGTACAGGTTTTGTGCGTTTTTTCGTGTCTGAAATGTCAAGTGTGAAGTGTGCGTATGAGTTGTTATCTGTTTTGCTTCTAAGAAAATGGAGGGCGGGAATGCATTCAGAAATATTTCTGTTCTTATATTTTTTAATCCTCGAGGTTCTGAGAATTGAGCACGTGAGAGAAAAATGTTGTGGAAGTTTATTTTATTGACCCTCTGAACTTGTTTTCAAAAGATGATACTGCTGCTCAAGTTTTGCAGTCTTTTGCGCTAAGTTACCTAGTTTCCCAATGTTTTGATCCTCCTTCAACAATATTCTGTACATTTCTTTTTATTTTTCCTGACGCTGCAAGAAAGTTTTTGAAGTGACATTTGCTTCTGAAGGTATCAGCTGGAGCTATGCAAGAAAGCAGTGGAGGAGAACATAATTGTTTATTTGGGGACGGGTTGTGGGAAGACTCATATTGCTGTACTGCTGATATACGAGTTTGGTCACTTGATAAGGAAGCCTCAGAAGAATATATGTATTTTTCTTGCTCCTACAGTTGCTCTTGTTCAGCAGGTAAACTCCTGAAAAAATGCCCTTTATCTTGTTTCTCATTTCAGTTGATGTCATTGGGTAGATTGATTCTCGATATATCGAGTTTCCTGCTTTTGTTGCTCTCCACTTCAGCTATTCTCTCGGGGTGCCGATTCTTTTCCTGTTGTTGTATTCCATACATTTTATTCTAGACGATTCAGAGTTGAATATGTTGTCACTGTTTGTGGCAAGCCGAAGTTCAAAATTAAGGACAAAACATCTCTTGCTACCTTTCTATCCTTATGAATCAAGTCTGTTTTTTCTTTGTAGCAAGCCAAGGTTATAGAAGACTCTACAGATTTCAAGGTTGGGGTCCATTGTGGGAGTTCTAACCACTTGAATACCCATGATGATTGGGAAAAAGAAATAGAACAATACGAGGTAATTTAACTTTCAAATAAATCCAGTAGTGATACATTTGACATTCCATAGTTCAGTTATCTTATTTGGCATTCCTTAGTTCAGTTCTCTAGAGTTCCTCACCCTTCTAAAGATGTCAACTGATGCTATTACATTTATTGATCTTGTAACTTATGGTCACCATTATCATGACTAGGATGACAAGTTTCTTAAGAGTATTGGTTTATTTTGGTGCTGTGACATGGTGGGAAAAGCTTAAATAATCTAAGCACCTTTTTAACCGTAATAAAGCAAGAAACTGGTCTGTTATGCAATGTTGATTTAGCTATATAGCTACTTGATTACATTGAAATTTGTATTCTGGCATATGCAGGTTCTTGCAATGACCCCTGATATTCTTTTGCGTAACCTAAATCACTGCTTCATACGGATGGAGTTGATTGCGCTTCTGATATTTGATGAATGTCATCACGCTCAAGTCAAAAGCAACCATTCTTATGCACAGATCATGAAAGTAAAGGGCTCTTGTCTGAATACGCATACGCAAATGCCACACCAAGTTCTTGCATCTCCTTTCAGAAGCTTAATTACTGACATATATTATCTTTACCATTATCTAGGCCTTCTACAAAACTAACGTGACAAAACTTCCCCGAGTATTTGGCATGACTGCATCTCCAGTTGTAGGAAAAGGTGACACAATCATGCATTATTTTCCAATATGTATCAACCGAGTTACAGTTTATCCAACCTGAAAGTGTGATTCTATATGAGGAAATTACTTTTGAGCATTTGTCCTTCTCACTTAGGGATTCTCTACCATTCTTGCAGATGATATTTATGCGGTTAACTATTCTAATTGCTTTACGTATTTCATGACACAGATAAATATTTATTCCTTTTTCTTTTTTTTCTCCTATTTCAGATGCTTCTAATCAAGCAAACTTGTCAAAAAGCATCAACAGTCTTGAGAATTTACTTGACGCAAAGGTAGGTAATGGGTAATGTTGACTTGAAATATCCTGTGGTTCCATTGTACCTTTCCATTTCTGTAGAGAATATTTGGAGGGACTGGGACTTGTTTAACCTTTCTTGCATCTTGATCCTTGGTAGGTTGTGCTGAGCATGAATAAGGTCTTCTATTTACATGTCATATACAATATATAAATCTATATTTACATGCACTGAAATAAATGTCATGCATTAGAAGGTTCTATATTGTTATCGTGTTATAATTGATATGACCCTTGAGAGCACATATTTTCTTTCTACAACAAAAACAGTCAAGACTTTATCAGCTTCACTGTGGAGTTTTCATATTGAAATAGTAGACAATATATTCCTACACCAAGCGGTCATCTATGATCTCATTTGAATAATCACGTGTGGTTACAAAGGATTAAGAATAAGTGAGGATAGGGGTGGAGTGAAGATTCAGCTATTTTTGGCCAGAAATATCATAAAAGGAAGTGCAATATGTATATGATATAATGATAAGTTCAGAGTTGATGCCCATGCTGTTTTGACTTTCTATTATGAACTTTTTAAGCTAATTTTCATTTTTTTCATTCTCACTTTTATAGGTCTTCTTTTTCCTTGTTGTTTGATTCTCACTTATAGGTCTACACAGTTGAGGATGAGGGAGAGTTGGAACACTTTGTGGCGTCTCCTACTGTTAAAGTATATTATTATGGTCCAGTTGCAAATAGCTTATCAAACGCCTTTTCCCCTTACTGTTCTAAACTTGAAGAAATGAAGCGCCAGGTAATTTTATTCTGCATCTTCTTTCTTACTGCTTTTTGTTATTTGAATGGGCTTTCACTTACTATTTTTTTTGCTACAACTAGTGTATATCAACTCTTAGTAGGAAGAAGTCTGATCTCCATATTCTGTTGGGCACTAAAAGAATGCTGTTCAGAATTCATGATACTATGATATTTTGTTTGGAAAATCTTGGTCTTTGGGGAGCATTGCATGTAAGTTGCCTATCTATAGCATTTGATACCTTTTCTGTATTCTAACTATTTCTATTTCTTGGGTGATGGGGTGAATAATTGGACTTCTTTTCGAGTTTACTCTCCATCTGGGCTCTTTTAAGCTGAAAACCCCTCATTAGATGATATGATAATAAATATTCCTTGGTCTATTTCATTTGGTCTTCCTCCTTTCTTTTTCATTCCTTGTATTTAAATTACTCACTTATAATCTGGTGCTTAGTATATAGAACTGAGTCATGAAATGAAGTTTTCTCAAGTTATCCTTGATAGTTTCATGCTTCCATTTTTTAGAATGTTTTGAATTCTTGTATTATCTTTCTATTTTTGTATTTGCTTTCATAATGTTTTCCTCTCAACTACACTCATTCTATGTACTTCAAAATCCTAGAAACTATAGAAGACTGATTTATGTATTTTTCTACACCTCATATGTAGTCGTTTTTATCCTGTAATCAACCTGGCATGTCTAATTCACTCTATTCATTTCTTAACTTGCTTTACGCCTTTATCTTATGTATGTCGATTAGAAGCTCTATCAGTCGGATTTTGTTCATCTGCTTTGTGTATTTTCTCCCTTTTTAGGCTTGTTCAATTCTTTTGAGCGGAAATCAGAATGAGTGGGATGAATTAATAGAGGCAGGAGGAAATCAGAGTGATGACTCTGTGTGTAATAGTTATCTGACACAAGCTGCCCAATTATTCTCCTTAGATTGCATGAGAGGTATTTGGCTCCAAAGGACTTACGAGTCTTCTGGACATTGTGTTTGTTCTTGTGACCTTATGCACATATATAAATTGTATCTGAACAAGTGTTCTTGTGATATTGTTTACTTATAATCCCTGACATATGACAATGAATACCAGAATGCTCCATGTTACATTCTATACAACAGAGTATGAAAATTAAGCATCAAATTAATGCATATTTTGATCAGGATTTTGGTTATAATTATTACTTGTTGTTTCTCTAGAGGGCAGTGTGTCAGAACTATCCTGTATAGAGATTTTAAAGGAGCCATTTTTCTCGAAAAAGTTCATGCGGCTTATTGGAATTCTTTCCAACTTCAGGTCAGTGCTTAAACATTTATTACTTCTTTTGGGCATGTTGTTATTTTATTATGTGAAAATGAGTGGCATACTAACTAGGGTCAGGCATAGTTCGGTTAGGTTCCGGGATTTTTCCATCGGAACTGACCATTCTGGTTCATCAATTTTTGAACCGAAACTGACCCGCAATGCTTTTGAACTGGAGATCTTGGATTGGTCTTTTCTGGTTGGGTCGGTTGGTTTTGTCACCTTTTAAGGAAAGGGGAACATAAAAGAGGGGTGTGTAGAGGCAACCCCGTAGAAGAGAAAGAGAGAAGAAGAAATATGCATTTTAATACCCTATATTTTAAGTGCACCTTTTGTTTTTTGCCAAAAAATACACACTTTTAACTTTCCAACTTTTCTATATAATTATTATAAAATCTCAATAATTTAAGAAAAAATCTATTAATTTTCTGAAATTTTAAATTATCGAGGAAAATTTAGTATAATAGATCAAAAAAATTATTATTTAAATGAGATTATTAATTTATCGAATATTAATTTATCAGATTTTACTGTATTTAACAATATTTAATATATATAATAAAATCATTTTTATAGCTTTAATTTATGTATTTAATAATTGCATTGAAGGATGTTCATCCGAACATATCTGAAAATCCTTGTCTGGGAAGATATCCGCCCGAACATCACCTTCATAGCATCCAACCTATCGGATATCTGCGTGTATCTTTTTTTTTAATAATCAAATAGCCTAAAAAAAGATTTGTTTTGCGCTCTATAGGTAAAAGCCACTTGTTCTACAGGTAAGCCAGGATGGCTGTGATTATCCAAATTTATAATATCTTATTTTGGCTTTGATTATCTGAATTTATGATATCAATTAATAATGAGTATAAGCGGGTGTCCAGTCGGATACCCCATTGAATCGATATCTGAAAATCCATTTAAATCCGATCCAAAATCGATTTTCTAGAATATTCGACCCTTATCTAACCCACCGGGTCAGATATTGGGCGGAATATTAGGTGGGTTGAATCTCAGGCGAATCGAATTTTTATGCCCATCCCGAATCGTATTTATGTAAAACAGAAAAATTATACTATTTGCAACTGTTTTTACTACTTTATATATATATATTTATATATCAAAAATATCACATACCATAAACTAAAAATTGAGGTTAAGCATATCATGCCACCATATATCGCCTTTCAAATTTTTTTGGGCATGCTACCTTCTGCCGTGGCACCTCCCAATCTCCTCTAGCATGCCACGTGTACGAATTTGCATTATTATACCTAAATTGGCCTCTTAAGTTGGTTACTTACAGTGAAACCCCCACTATAGTCGTTCAACTTCCATGCATGTTTTTTTTCCCCCAAATACCATTTACTATAATTTAAGACATTGAAATTAGTAGTGGGTTCACCATAGTCTTCTAAAATGTACTGTAATTAAAGTGTCAGTTACCTAAACTTAGGGTATTTAAATTCATTTACATACCCTTTACCATAATGGGTTCACCTTTACAAAAACATACGGTACAGGTTGCCTCCATTTTTTGTCTTTCCAAGAGGGTTAAATGCAGTTTCATGCACGAATGAGTATAAAAAAATACTAATGATAAAAGTTAATTACTAACATTAATTGTTTTAATGTTTATTAGTAGAGTATATATATTTTTCCTTATATACTACCCGAATTCTACTCAGACTTCACTGTCGAAAAATCTATCTTTTACTTCTCATGTTCCTGTTGGATGACTTCTTACAATCCTGAAAATAGACATGTAAGGTTTTGTTTTTTTCATACGGTTCAGAAGAAAAACAAGATTTCACAAATATGTTTTAAGCTCAATCTCATGCATTTCAATTGCAACTCTAATTTTCTGGTCAAATCTATACTATTCGCATGAAGTTTCAGCTATAAATGGAGATATTCTAGAAATTTTTTAAGAGAGACTGTATTAGTATCTCATAATCTAATTAGTAATTTGTATTGTTACATACTTCATATTTTTTCTGTACTTTTAAAATTATTGAGCAACAATTTTGATTTAGCTGTCAAATTGGTATATTGATGCAATTTGTTTGGAGGAGTCTACGTGATTGATGAATATGAGAAATTAGTTATTCAAACAATCAGAGTTCATGTTGCATTTGCAAAAAATAATGTAGAATCATTGTGTCTCAATTCATTAAATAGGGTTAAATTCGTAATGGAATATGTTGAGTCATATGTTAGTGGCACTTTCTTTCATCTATAATTTTAATTTTATTTATTTATGTTTCATAGTTTTTCAGTTGCGTATATCTTTATCTTTACTTAAGTTTCTTTTTTCCCCCCCTTTTGGTACGACATAGTTGAGCAAGCTCGACTTAGAGACTTATAGTCTTTAACGGTGGTTTCTCTATATATTTTCTCGATCGTGTACTATATCAATGTGGTTGCTAAACCTTTGCAATGCGGTTGCTAATATATTTTAGTTTTGGTTGGTTTCGGTCCTTTGGGTTGAGCAAAATATTCACCCGAAAATGACATGTCGGTTGGGATGGGCTTCCAAACCGACTCCATCTGACATGTTGCTTGGGTCCGTTTAATCCGGTCAGTAATGGATCGGGTCTGGTCGGTTGGGGTGGGGGGGTTCAGATTGTTTTGAGCAGGCCTAGTTACTAACAACTAGATGAAATCTCATACTTTTGGGAAAACGTTTAGTTGTGTGTATTATGTTAACATGAGTTCCACTTATGTTTGAAGTTTGAACTAAATGGACTGATAACTTCCACTCCTGCCAAAAAGTCCTAATTGTATAATTTATTAATCACTGTAAACATTGATCTACTTGACTGATGAATTTAGTTTGAAAGAATTTTCTATTTTATTCAAAATCACAAAAGTGAATTGAACGGATTAAGTGAGTTTGAGATCCTTAAAAAGAATTAATGTTTGTATATTTAACTGCCCTCACATTATCTCTTCTGACAAAAAAAAGGCATGAAGAGACATTGTATCGGGTAACCTGGATATTAATAACTCTAAACAGAGTGCAATGTACCTTGGAAAAGAGACAAAAATAAATTTGTTTGGTCTTTGTAAATGCAATGGGAGGGTGTTAATTTTGGCACTTTATTCCAAAAGCGTGTTTAATCTAGCCCCTCACCTATAAGGGTTTTCAAACTTACAGTCAGAGTTGAGTTTTTACTAAAAATATTGTACTCTCTTAGGTTTGTGTATTCCTTCATTTGTCATCAGGAAACCCATACATTATCATGGTAGGGAACTTGACTGCGACCCTTCTATTGACTTAAGGAGAAGTGAATCGTCAGTCTTCCCTCTAGGAGCTAACTTTTTCAGAGACTGGCATCTCTTAGTCTTAGTTAAGCTATCTTTCTGTTTCTTTGCCCCAAAACTGACACCAACAAATTATTCACTCCAAGAGCTCTTACTTGATGATCATAATTCCTAACGAATACATAGATACTGAAGTCAGAATCCATACTTTGGGATCCTAGTTTTGAATCTATTTTATTTTACATTTTTGTTCAAATGTATATTAATTCTGATCTCTTGATGCCTTATCTTTTTTGAAAATTTTGCATCACAATTAATGAAAATGGCCATATTTAGATTTCATATTTTTGTCTAATTTCTTTTTATTCTAATTTTCAGGTCTCGGCCAAATATGAAATGTATAGTTTTTGTAAATAGAATTGTTACTGCAAGATCCCTATCGTACATACTACATCAGCTTAAGTTTCTGGCTTATTGGAAGTGTGATTTTCTTGTTGGAATCCATTCCGGGTTCAAGAGTATGTCAAGGAAGTCCATGAAAATCATTCTCCAAAAGTTCCGTTCTGGAGAGGTATGATATGTCAAGGTGTTGACGTTGAATATTTCTATATTGGGGCATCTTAATAAACATCAGCACTCTTTTCAGATCTCTTTGTCTAGGATTATATCTTGAAGGGTTCATTTTCAAATACTTGGACCGTACTTTGCAAAGATCCATTAGTAACCGTAAAGCATACATGAATATTTAGTTATGGACATCGTCTTTTTTTTTTTTTGCCCTAAGATGCATGAATGAAAATATGATATGAATGTAGAGAGGAGAGAGAAGACAGGTAGGAGGGGGAAGGGAAGGAGAGAGAGAGAGAGTTAGAAGAGGAGTGAAAATCTTGGAGTCCAGGTTAGACTCATTCAGAAAAGTGGCCTTTAGATTTTCGGTTAAGCTTTTGAATTTTGTGATTTTCGGTTGAGCTTTCCAAATGCCAAGATGTCCTCCGATGAAAGATGCTTTAAGGCATCATGATGGACATTCGAAGTGTTAGTGCATACACTAAACAATATTGGGAAATAAATGCCACTTCGATGGTAGTAATGGTTTACGATACGGTTTTGGAAGTTAGCGACCCTATGGGAATCTATTTTTATCTTTTTATTTTATTTTATTTCCTTTTTAACTAACCGCTGTGGTTTGTTCTTTGGCAGTTAAATCTCTTGGTTGCGACCAAGGTGGGGGAAGAAGGATTAGATATTCAGACATGCTGCCTTGTGATCAGATTTGATCTTCCAGAAACTGTTTCCAGCTTCATACAATCAAGGGGCCGAGCGCGGATGCCTCAGTCCGAATTTGCGTTTCTTGTAGATAGGTACTATTTAACACAATTTGTTTGTGCACTTTGTTCCTTTTCTATTTTTTATAATTTTTCCTCTTTCTAAATTTCAGTGGAAACCAGAAGGAGCTAGATTTGATAGAAAATTTCAGGAAGGATGAAGATAGAATGAATCGGGAAATCTCTTGCCGGACATCGAGTGAGATATTTATTGGTGATGAAGATATCTTCTATAGAGTTGATTCAACTGGTGCTTCCATTTCTTGTGCATATAGCATCTCATTATTACACCAGTATTGCTCGAAACTTCCACATGATGAGTAAGTTCGGTGGTCTGGACTTCTCTAACCAAAGATAATTATGTACTCTAAAATTTACTGAAAAGAATAATGACCAAAATTTATTTTGAGGCCAATGGATGCATCATTTTTTTGGCAGGTACTTTGATCCGAAGCCCACTTTTTTCTATTTTGATGATTTAGGAGGGACTGTCTGTCACATTACTATGCCCTCCAATGCCCCAATGTGCCAAATTGTTGGTACACCCCAACCTTCACCGGATGCCGCCAAAAAAATTGCATGTCTGAAATCAATTGAAGAATTGCATAAACTTGGTGCTTTAAATGACTTTCTCTTGCCGATTAAGGATGATGCCAATACAGAGGAATTAGAGTTGACCTCCTCTGATTCTGACAGCTGTGAAGGTTAGGCTGCAGCAACGACCTACTTTTTTTCTCTGCTTATTGTTTTTTTTTTTTTTTTTTTTTGTGTGTGTCAGTAAAATGAGCTTGATTTGAGTTTCATGTTAGCAGACGATGATTCACGAGGAGAAATACATGAGATGCTAGTTCCTGCTGTGTTGAAATGGCCTGTGATTAACTCAAATCATCTCATACTTCATTCTTACTATATAAAATTTAAACCTGATCCTGAAGATAGGGTCTATAAAGAGTTCGGTTTATTTCTCAAGGAACCTCTCCCCCAAGATGCAGAGAGAATGGAACTTGATCTTCATCTTGCTCGAGGTAGATCTGTGATGGCAACACTAGTTCCATTGGGTGTGATGGAATTTATAAATGACGAGGTAGATGGCATATCTATGTGTACAAAACTTACAATGCACATTATGCCGTACTTACACTACTTGTATGTATGGATATGTTTCAGATTAACCTGGCAGAGAATTTTCAGGAAATGTTCCTCAAGCTCATTCTTGATAGATCAGAATATGTTCCCGAAGTTGTTCATTTAGGAACCAACTATATTTCTACATCAAGTTCTTCAACCTTTTACCTGTTACTGCCAGTAATCCTGCAAGATATTGAGAGCTCGATCACAATAGATTGGAAAACTATTAGAAGATGTTTATCATCCCCTGTTTTCAGGAATCCAGCACATGCCATGAACAAGGAATACATTTCTTTTGATACTCACTTGCAACTTGCTGATGGTTGCAGAAGTATCAAAGATATTGAAAATAGTTTAGTGTATGTACGACACAAGGATACCTTCTTTTTTGTTACTAACGTTGACTGTGGAAAGAGTGGGTACAGTTTATACAAGAACTCGGAAATTTCAAGCCATGCGGATCATCTATTTCAAAAGTAGGTAATCAGGTTTTCTAGACTTGTTCAAACTGCTTCGTTTGTCCTTAAAAGACTTTTATACTTATTATTCTATATTTCTTTTTGGAGATTTATAAATAAATTTATACGACACCAGTTTTATTTCGCAATGTTAATGTAAAGAAATTGATGTTGTGATTCAGTTTTTCCATTCAATTACAATACCCAGGACAACCTCTTCTACGTGCAAAACCACTTTTCTCTTTGCATAACTTGCTACACAACAGAAAGCAGAATGATTTGGGTAATATTTTCCCTGTTTTACTTCATATTGATATTGTAATCCATACTCGTCCACTGCATGTTTGGTTACATTGTATTGTGAATATGTGCTATCCTACATTGTTTTGTTATGGTAAAAGGATTTCATTTGAGCTTTTGCCCGTGTGCATACAAAAACAAGGTGTTTCTGTAAATCAGTAACTTTATGAATGGTGAGGTGTACAAAGACCTAAGATTGGTAGTAAGAAGAATAAGTACAAACTAAGGTCAGACTATTTAGAAAGAAATTTAACTAGAGCATAATCTTTGTAGCCAAAATCTATCTCTAGGGACTCTTGAACCAGGTAGATTTGTCTTTATAAAATGTTTATTTTTTTAAGGTTGATTGTGTTTCTTAATCTCTCTATATGAGTGCGCTCTGCGTTTACAAATGTAAACTGACTGTTTATAATTTGTCAAATTGTGATACAGAGGCACAACATTTAGAAGAATATTTCATTGATTTGCCTCCTGAGATTTGTCACTTGAAGATAATAGGCTTTTCCAAGGATTTGGGGAGCTCTTTATCTCTGCTACCATCCATGATGCATCGTCTGGAAAACTTTCTTGTGGCAATTGAGCTGAAGTGCATGTTGTCTGCTTCCTTCCCGGAGGGAGCTAAAGTTACAGCAGAGAGGGTGAGGCAATAATAGTGCATTCCCAAATTATAAGGCCGTCTCTTGTTGTCTTCTATCCATACAAGAACCTTAACATACAGCTGAATTTTCTTAGGTCCTTGAAGCACTCACCACTGAAAACTGCCAGGAATGCTTTTCCCTTGAAAGGCTTGAAGTACTTGGTGATGCTTTCCTTAAATTTGTAGTTGGACGGAACCTTTTTGTTTCTCATGATACACTTGATGAAGGAGAACTTACAAGGAGACGGTCTAATGTCGTCAGCAATTCAAATTTATTCAAGCTTGCAATTAGAAAAAATTTACAGGTATCATTAAATTGTAAAAATGCAAGGATGTGATCATTATATGTTTGGAGTAATTTAAGTGATTCTTTGATTTTTTATAAATACTATTTTTTTTCTTCTCTTGCTGAAATGTAGTTGCAAATCATTTTCATGTATAATTAGTTATCTAGAATTTTATACATCACCTCCATTAAGAATGTGATCTTAATTGCTTAGCTTCCCATGTCTGAAAATGATTTGGCCTATAACATATAATATGATGCATATTGAAACTACCAGCTATTTTGATAATCTTTCTTTATCATTATAAGTCCTCGTCTTTATGCAAAAAAACATCTATCTCAGCATCTGGCCATAACCCTTGCCAAAATGTGATTATATTTTTCGAATGCGTTGCCTAGAACCAATGCTTCATGTTCAAAATAACCACATGGAATGTGTTTGTGAAATCATATTTTCCTCATTGCCTAATATTTGAACCCTTGAACCAGGTTTACGTACGTGATCAGCCATTTGAACCCAGCCAGTTCTATACCCTGGGCCGTCCTTGCCCTACAATTTGTAACAAAGAAGTGGAACAAGTTGTTTGTTCTCACAATCCAAATGGTGAAACTGCTCGTGCTAGTTCTTATAAAGTCAGATGCAGCAAAGGTCACCACTGGTTGCTTAAGAAAACAGTTAGTGATGCAGTTGAAGCTCTAGTCGGGGCATTCATAGTTGACAGTGGCTTCACTGCTGCTATGGCATTTCTTAGATGGATTGGCATAAAAATGGACTTTAAAGCCACCCAACTAACAAATTTTTGCATAGCAAGCACTAGGTACAACACCCTTGCTGAAAAAGTGGATATTTCTTCCCTTGAGAATTCAATAGGGTATCAATTTCTTCATAAAGGTCTACTGCTTCAGGCATTTGTACATCCTTCTTACAATAAGCTTGGAGGAGGCTGCTACCAGGTATGCTCTCTCTCATTATGTCTACTTCTGTTTCTACTTAGGCATCAGTCTTATTTGGAAGTCAAGCCAGAAGCTTTTAATGTATAATATTCAAATTATAATGTTTTGATGGTTGTATCCAGAGATTGGAGTATCTTGGAGATGCTGTCTTGGATTACTTGATGACCTCGTATCTCTATTCAGTTTATCCAAAACTCAAGCCCGGTCAATTGACAGACTTGAGATCTGTGTTTGTAAATAATAAGGCTTTTGCCAACGTTGCAGTAGATCGATCCCTACACGAGTTTCTAATCTGTGATTCAACTAATCTTTCTGAGGATATAGAGAATTATGTGGTATTTTTTAAGAGAACTGCATCTGAAAAGGGTCCACTTGAGGGACCAAGGTGCCCTAAGGTAGATCTTATAAATAGGCTTTAACTCTTACCTTGTTTTTGGCTCAGTAATACAATCTGCTAGTTGAGTACATAGATTTTTCAAAGAACTATATAATTATAAGGGTTGCAGTTGGTGCTAGAAGGTATTACTGGTAATTCTTCAAAAACATAACTGTTCCCAAAGTACAATGGCATTGCATATCTGATGCTGCATACAAATTTTTGTCTTGGTGACTGGTTTTTCTGCTGGGTAACTTTTTTTTAATCTTAATGTTGAGAATATATCCCGTATCTGAAAGGGAAGTCTCCGGAACCTAATATATAAGAAAGTTGTGTCACTTCTCTCATTGCTAATTGATTTTGAGATGGAAGTCAAATTTCTACATGGTATCAAAGTTATGTTGAACACCTGATTGGACTATATGTCATAGGTGTTCTCCATGTGTAGGGTCAAAATAATGCCACATGAAAATATATCATACCCGAAAGCCATCTAGCACCTACTGTGGATCATTCAAAGTTTGTAGAGTACAGCACTTAGTACATTTATATTGCTTCTTTGAATTACAAGGGTACTGAACTCCATCTACTGTTTCAGGCATTAGGAGACTTGGTAGAGTCTACTGTTGGTGCCATTCTTCTCGACACAGGGTTTGATTTGAACAAAGTTTGGAGTGTAATGATATCACTTTTAGATCCTATCATGAAGTTTCCGAGCTTTCAGGTGAGTTCCATCAGGGAACTTCATGAACTCTGCCAATCTCGTGGCTGGGATCTGAAATTTAACCCAACAAAGAAGAGTAAAATGTTCTTAGTTGAGGCAGAAGTGAAGGGAGAAGAAATTTGTGCTAGAGCTTCTGACACCAAACCAAACAAAAAGGAGGCCATGCAAATCGCAGCTCAGCGTATACTCACCAAGTTGAAGGTAAATTTTAAATGTTCAGACTTGTATTTTATGTCTCTGAGTTATGAAAACAGAACACCCTTTTACAAAGAAATTGGAAGTTGGAATCCTTTTCCTCTAGAAACTTAACTAGAGATGCTAATAACATTATGTTTTTTTTTTTTTTTTGTGACCAATCCCATATATACGACCTTATATGATTTTGCTTTTTGTTCTTGAAACCCCTAATATGTTTTCCATAATACAACCATATATAGAGACCTATTCCTGTCATCCACCTATTTGTTTGCTATTATTCCTTTCTTGTATTTAGCTTCTCTTATGGACCTAGAGTATATGTTTAGGCTAAAGGATATGAACTAAAATCCAAGTCTTTGGAGGAAGTTTTGAGGTCAACCCATAAGATGGAACCTAAATTGATGGGATATGATGAAACCCCCATCACTGTTATCGCTCCTGAAGCCCTTGTATCTGAGAAAGCAAAGGATCAAGAACCTTTTGGCAGCAATTCAAATCTCCAAATGAATTTGCTATGTCATGATCGTGATGGTAATTCTAACTGCATAAGACGCTTTAGTAAACAGCCCGTTAGACCCATTGAAAATCACAATGGTGATAATGGCTCGCCATCCTCAGGTACTTCTTACAGTTATCATTCTGTTGCTTAAGAGTATAATACACATAGAAACTGTTTTATTCTCTGACCTGGAAAAATAATCCTCAGGTGGGTCTCATAAAGCAACAACAAGATCATGGCTGTATGAAATCTGTGCTGCTAACCATTGGAAGCCTCCTTCATTTGATTGTATCAGAGAAGAAGGACCGAGCCACATGAAGTTGTAAGTTCATGATAAATTCATTCTTGTAGACAAATAGTGGCTTAAGAACTGGTGTTTTAATGAACAAATGGATTCTCAAGTCACAGTTGTTTTCCTGATTTTGCATGTGATAAAGAACTGTCTGTGCATATGGAAAATGAGAGGAGAGAAGAACTGTGGAGATGATTGTGATGGGGCTAATCAATCACCTATGGATATTTTTTATTTCACGAAATAGATAAATCCCATCAATATAATTGAAGATAGGTATTCAAAAAGGTTCCGAAAAATTTCATACCCTAAACTAACTGATTGAGCTCCTACATAACTGCAAGACTAGTTAGATAACATCCCTATATTTAAGTTCTAAGATTATAATTGAATTCTTCTCAACATATGCATAAATTGTTGTCTAAATAGTGTCTTTGTGCTCCCAGTAGCATTTCTGAATTAGTATTTGAACTATGGTTTTCAATTTCAAATATTACTCCAAAATTGGAAGTCAAGTTGCAAATGTTTCAGTATCTGAATCTCTTGCAGGTTCACTTACAAGGCCACTGTAGAGATGGAAGACTGTGCCACCGGGAATTTGGAATGCTTAGGATCAGCCAAAGAAAGCAAGAAAGCAGCAGCAGATCATGCAGCAGAAGGTGTGATTTGGTACTTGAAAAATGAAGGGTATATGGATTGAAAGAACCCTTCGAAATGAAATAGTGACCCTTCGAATTGACCCGTGGCTCAATTTTGCTTGTATATACCGGAGGTAATGAAACTGAGATGCAGCTAACTCCGTGGCCATAGATTTTGTTGTAGAAAAGTTAACTATAGCATCGTTGTTCCCTTGGTTATATAGCCTATTGAGGTGTGTATATAGATTGGTGGTTATTAGATGAGCAAATAGTTAGATCGGATATGGAGAGCATATGGTATCATTATCATATTCTCTCCTCTTCCACATTTCCCCCCTATAAAAATCCCTATGTACATTTTCCCGTCCAAAGAGGAAGAGGAAACGCCTTTTGTATTTATGACCCGTTTGGACTAATGTTATGGGACTGCCAAATTTTCATTTAAGCCCGTTAGTCTCTAATATAGAAAATATATGCTCACGCTTGATACGAATCAGTTTCCATTACGATTTGTTTTCCCCATTTTGGGAGGGATTCAGATTAGTCTCGTTCAGCTTTCAGGA
The DNA here is from genome assembly GCA_027186245.1 of Coriaria nepalensis. Lineage (NCBI taxonomy): Eukaryota > Viridiplantae > Streptophyta > Magnoliopsida > Cucurbitales > Coriariaceae > Coriaria > Coriaria nepalensis. The sequence goes on along the minus strand of CP114484.1, from coordinate 2,850,331 downwards.
ATGTATACATTTTCAGAAACTGAATGATAAAAGGTCTCAAGATATGGTTTCTGTAGATTTTAAATGCAAACTAAACCCCTCGAATGCAAATTAAACTGAAAAGCAAAACTAAAATTAAATGTTTAAAATCTGAAGAAACATAGTAATAAAGTAGTATTATAATGCAAGCAATAGTCATTTTTTTGGTCAAATCTATGTTCTCTTCCTTCTTTCTTTCTTCCACTATTGCATTTTTTGATCTGAAAATGTGCTCACTACAATAACTTAAAACTTCCCTTTTCCTTCTTTAAACTGTGTAATGCGCTGGAATGGTGTCAATATCCAGTCCCTTCAACTTCACCACTGATTCTACATGTCCCTTCACCGTGTGAAGTTCGACTAATCTGCACACAAATTCATATGCAAGTTTATAACTAAAAATATAACTACTACAAACAAATGCAGTTTGGGTATTTTAACTGTATTTCAAATGTTATTAGTAACGAACTTACCTAGCAACTTCAGCTCGCCTCTTAGCCTGCTCGGTAATTTCCGGTGTCAGAGAGCTGTGTTTGTCATGGAATATCCCTTGTGGGGGCTCGAGACCGTGTTGCGTACGTTGGGCCAGTACCCATTGGGCCTCCCTTTCTCCCTTTCCATAATCCTTCTTTGTAGTAAATGCAGTCTTCAAGGAAGAAGAAAATGAGTCAGACAAAGAGAAAACAGAGGTAACAAAATGCTCCCCACACATCTTTATGGGAGTTCCTTAACAGTTCAACAAAGCCATGTTTAGTTTGATACAAACCTTGTTTTGCAGAAGATTATCCCAAGCCTTTCCGGCCAATGCATACCGTGTAACAAACTTGAGAACATCAAGTGGGAAATATGTCACGATACTAAACAGCCAGATCACTCCGGCCCATCCCCATCCAATACCTTTAATCCTTGCAAATCCCCATTCTGCATACACAGCTATGAGAGTAGCCACCAATTGTGCTGCCAGGAAGGCTATAGCGAGCCAAAGACCAGGCCGTTCCACAAAGGACCAACTCCTTGATCTAGTCACAAAGATAAGAGCTTGACTAATAATGCTCACTTGAAGGTAGAGTGCAGAGTTAAGCTCGGTCACACTATCTCCGATTTTTCTCACACTGAATTTGTCCGAGAAGAAGTTGGACGATTGCGCTAGCCAGAAGAAGAACACAGTCATGATAGCCATGTAACTTCCAAGAACAATTCCAGTTGCAAAAATTTCCTTGAGCTTCCATGAATCAGGTAAAGGAGATGGCTTCACTCTGTCCTTAGAAATGGTCATGATGGTCCCATCATTCAAGACGGCAATGATGAGGACCATGAAGGGTGAGAAATCGAACTTCCAAATGAGAGCGACAAGTGTGAACCCGACCACTATACGGATTGTGATTGAAACTGCATAGATAGTGTAATTCTTCATCCTCTGAAATATGGCCCTGCTCGTTAAAACAGCACTAACTATCACACTTAAACCCGGCTCGGTCAAAACTATGTCTGAAGCACTCCTGGCTGCATCGGTTGCATCAGCTACGGCAATTCCGATGTCGGCCTTTTTTAGTGCCGGGGCATCGTTGACACCATCTCCAGTCATTCCACAGATGTGCTTTCTTTCTTGTAACTTCTTAACAATTTGGTATTTGTGTTCTGCATTAACATATAAGTTACAAGGTTATACACAAGTGATAAATAATTTTATTTTTTCAAAACCGTTACACTTTTGTTATATTTACCAGGGAAGACACCGGCAAATCCATCGGCCATTTCAATGAGCTCATCGACTGGAATGGTAGAGATAGACTCATCCTTGCTTTGGCCAAGGAGTGTACTTGATGGGTACATGTTAGTGCCCATTCCGAGCCTACGACCTGTTTCTTTACCAATGGCAAGTTGGTCACCAGTAATCATTTTTACATTGACTCCAAGTTCAAGAGCTCGGCGGATAGTCTCCGCACTATCATGTCTTGGTGGATCAAACAATGGCAAGAGACCAACAAACTCCCATGGTTCTCCGGCACTCTCTTTTGTCTTCTCTAACACTGTCTGTCTAGCAACTCCTAAGGAACGGAGACCTCGTTCAGCGTAATTGTCAATAATGGTGTGGGCCTTCTTTAATGCTTCTCCCTTGAGCTTGCAAAGTTCAATGATCTGGTACAATTTTGTGGAAGAGTTCAAGACAAAAGTAGCCAAGAAACAAAAGCCGTAAGAAGTTAAGTAGATGGGTTAAGATTTGAAGAAGGTTGTGTTATTACTTGCTCGGGAGCACCCTTGCTACTTCTATACCAATCTCCATTGTTTTCAATGTAAGTTATCGCAGTTCGCTTGTCCACAGGATTGAACGGAAGAAAATGCAGCTCAGTTATCCCTGCTCTAGCCTACGTAGATCATCAGAAAGTGTGTGATATATTACCCAACAATTCAATGCATTACAAATTTATGGAAATAGAGTGCAAATTTTGTCTACCTCTTTTGGATCGCCTAACATCCCTACAATTGAAGTATCAATTGCGTCCTGGTTCTCGATCCTAGAAGCTCTTCCAGCAAGCAAGATCAAAAAATCTTTGTCCATAGTATCTGCAAAGACCTACAAATAAAAAAAGTAAATACAACCATGCTGTTTTTTTTTTTTTTCAAGTCTTTTACAATTTCATTTTAGACTTGGCAAACCTCAATCAAGGTCTTATCGACTGTAAGCTTGTTGAGGGTGAGAGTCCCAGTTTTGTCACTGCAAAGAACATCCATTCCGGCCATTTCTTCTATGGCTGTCATCCTCTTTGTGATAGCACCTTGTTGGGATAGACGGTGAGAGCCAATAGCCATGGTCACGGATAAGACGGTGGGCATGGCAATCGGAATACCTCCAATCAATATCACCAATAAGTTGTCAATTCCGTCTCTGTATTTCCTGTGCTGGATCGGGAACATCACTATGATCTCAATGAGCATCCCAGCCGCAATTGAGCAGATACAAAAGTTACCAATGGATGTCAACACCTGATAATTTAAAGATAATAAATACAGAAAATATTAGTCGATAAAGTAGAAAAATTCAATGAATCTAATAATAATCCATATCAAGGAGATTAACGAACATCAGTACAAGATGTTTTAAATTCTCAAAAGATATTGATGTGACGGAAAAGGGTAGAATGCCTCAAAAAAATATACTTTTCTCAAACGAATACCATTAATGTGGGTAATGCATAAATGAATTTTTATTTTACAACTAATTGTACCTTTTGGAAGTGACCAACTTGGTTGGTGCTATCCACAAGATGAGCAGCCTTGCCGAAGAACGTATGCACCCCGGTAGCAATAACGACGGCCTCAATCTCACCCTGTTTGCATGTGGACCCAGAGAAAACCAAATCACCCGGGTTCCTAGTAACTGGCAAGGACTCGCCGGTCAAAGCAGCTTGATCAATCTTTAAAGGGTCGCCTTCTAATAGGCGAGCATCAGCGGGCACAATATCTCCGAGCTTGATGCTGATAACATCTCCTGGCACCAAAATCGATGCATCTTGCTCACTCCATTTACCATCCCTCAACACCTACAAATTATTTAACACATATATCGATTTTCACTTCCTTCTCTATAGAATCGACAAATGATGTAACAACCTATTATTGTAATGTAATGTACCTTGGTTTTGGGGGCAAGACCGGCCATGAGAGCGGCCGCAGCATTTCCGGCATTGTTCTCCTCAATGAAGCTTATAGTCGAGTTGATGATCAGCAATACAACAATACCAACAAAGTCTTGCCAATCTACTGGTCTTCCCTGAAATTATTTCATGCATTACATTAATATTCATTCAAACCTTTAATGAGAAGAGAGAGAGAGAGAGAGAGTAGTACCCCTCCATGAGCCAAGGCAATGGCCATGATGGCAGCACATTCCATGACCCAAGAAAGCGGGTTCCACATGAAACCCAAGAACTTGAGGAGCTTGCTCTCCTTTTTCTCCTCAAGCTTGTTTGGGCCAAAGATCTGCAGCCTCTTCTCTCCTTCCTCTGTTGTCAACCCTTGTTCACTACATCTAAGATGCTCAAACACTTTCTCCATTGGAATTTTCTCCTACAAAAAACACAAGATTGGTAAAATTATCAACATATAAAAGATTGGACATGTTCTTAATTTTCGCGAATATTAACAACTAATCTTTCCATTGTCCTTACCAGGTCGATGTTCTCATTCTTGACATCTTCTAAAGATATGTCAGCCATGATGGATGTCAAGCTAGCTAATATGGAGAAAGCAAATTAATGAAAGGGAAAGCAGAGAGCTAAACTCTCCCTTTCTTTCAAACAAATTAAGACCTTTTTTTCTTCCCCTTGTTTCCTTTTTCTTATTTTCCTAATCAATCTAAGTCATCTGAACTACTGTAGATAGAAGTACTGTTCTAAGCTATCCTCTCTTCCTTCATTAATGTCCGTAAGAGACTGAAAGTAGAAGAGAGGGAGAGAAAGGAGGAAGAAGAAGAAGAAGAAGAAATGTTGTTCAAATTGAAAACTAATTGATAATTTTAGAGAGCTTAGTTTCCATTAATTAGTTTGTTTTTATAGTAAAAAGGGTGGGAAAAGAATCGAATGATAGTCCGTTGATTCCTCGAGAGAACTTCAAATTGCATGGAGGGTCTTGCTTTGCTTTGGTGGATCGGGTTAGTTTGTGGGAGTCGGCATTTTTGTTATTCCTCCGTTATTTTTTGTTTCTTGCATACCCTTCTTCTGCAGCTGTTTTTCCAACCTGTTTTAGTAATAATTTTTTGGCCCCAAAAAAAAAAAAAAAAAGATTCCGTACTTTTATTTCATTATAATTTGTAATAAAATAAAAGTGATAATAGGGAGAAAAAAAATTAATAGAGATTTTTTTATTTCTATTGTATGTAAACTCTATATATCTTATATTTATAAATAATTTGTCATCATATATTACAAGAAGTTTTTAAGATAATAAGTAAATCTAAAATGAGGTTACAAAAGAGATTAATAAACCATTATTGATTAAGAAGATAAATCGATGATATTCAATGTAATCGACAGCCACAACTTTCGATCCATCGTAAATATGATTTATCCACCGAAAATAACAAATTGCCTGAGGTTGAGAGGATCAAGACATGAAACTCTACAATATCACCGTGTTAACCTACAATCTTTCACAATGCTTGTGACATGCATCAACATAAACCAATTCTGATAACAGAAAGGTCTTTTAACCTCAATCAACATTTACCTCAAAAGTTTGGATTAGAATAGATCCCTTTTTCCACCGTCAAAAACTAGTGTATAAAACTACCACCTCTTTCCACCGTTATATATAACCAATAATATTATGGGGATATACTCACCACACCATATATGATCATTAAACCAACACACAGATTCACGAACAAATTGTACCCGACTCTATAAAGCCATTTCCCGGGAAAATATTTTAACAACGATTTCAATCACCTAAAATATAGGCGCTATATAGTACAGAAATTTGGTGCAATTTCCTATATAATTAATTGACAATATCAGGTGCTGCTTTTCAAATAAAAGCAATGGATTAAACAGGGACCTCTAAACTGGAGTTTCAAACTTAACATAGCAATTAGCACCTCTCCTAATTCATCCTCAATCTACAGCACTATTTTCCGCAGGCCAACCAAATCAAGAGCCATCCAGCAAACAGACATTTTCACTGCAAAGTTGGATCTCTCTACAATCCACCATCCTTGCATTATACTATCTCCATCCTACCCAAACATAGGAATAACTCACAACCACAATCCAGGCCTGGAACCTACATGTAAAGCTCTGAATACATATATACACGCTTATACAACCATAATATTACAACCATATATTCCCAACCTCATCCCTACCCATAAACTATAAACGTGTAATGATTATATATCCAGCCAAAAAGTCATATAAAACACAAAACTGGATGATTAATAAAAACACAGCATAGGAACAAATAAAAACTTACTAATTGATGAGGAGAATCATGTTAAATTTCACATGAAGTCAAATACAGATCCAAAAACATTTAGCTAAACTGGAATTGATAGAACTCACAGTAAATCCTTTCAGCATTTATCAAAATACTTGAACAAACAATTCCAAGTTTTTAAAAAAATAAAAGGCCAAAACTTAAAATATGAATCACTAATTATCCACCTCAAAATCCGAGCTTGGTACGGCGCCAGTGCCTGCGCTTAGCATTGTACCTGAGCCAAGCAATATGATAGAATATCAATAATATAGCCCTAATCCATGTTTCTATCTTAATCAGATTCGATAAAAGAAAAGGAAAAGTAGGAAGTAGAACTCAACAGACCTGATGGTGTTGTCGGTCCTCATGCGGATCCAGTGAGGAATTGGCCTGTTCTGCCTAATCTTCTTCGCTAGCTTCTTCTTGATTATGAAGGTCTTGTGCGACGGCTGCAAATAAAAAATTCGAAGATCCAGAGATAAATAATAAAGAACCCAATAGAAACTTTACAGAACAGAGAGCGAAAAAACATCTACCATCTTCGACGAGCAGAGGAGGGAAGCGCAGCGGCAGTCGTTTGGAGGAGTTCAGGCTCGAGCGGTAAAACCCTAATTCGAGCGCGCGTATATAACTGACGACAACAGCCCGGGAAGATTGGGCTCGTTCGTTGGGCCGACCGTTTTAAACGAAAGGATAATGGACTGGACTTGACTTTGTAGTACAGTTGGATTCGTTCCGTATTACTATCATTTTACTTTATTAGGTGAGTGCTATTGAAACTTAGGTACAATTATCTTAGAAGAGTATTTGAATAGTGTTTGATAAGTGTATATAACTATAAACTATATTGACACTAAAATACATTAAATCTAAGGGAGTGGTTACGAGACTAAGATTGAAAATGATAAGTCTGCATCTTTGAGTTTCACAATCCATTGATTTTAAATGTCACACAAAAATTAATTACTTCATCTAGAACTAGAAGCATGACATGGATAGATCTAGGCATCCAGCTTCTCTCCTAGTTGTATTCCTTAAGAAACGATTAGGAGCTCAGTTATCTCTAAAAAACGGTACGTAATGGTAAAAATTAGAGTATTGTAAAAATCATATGAAGGAATACAAATAAGACATATTTGATTAAAAAGGAAATAGTATAAAAATCATGTTAATTAGTTATATAATTTTATATGGTATGTGACTGTTAAGAGATATACATTCATTGCATTGAAAAGTATACGTTATAATTATGCCTCAACATGATGACAACATGTTTGTCAACTTCTTATCAACTTCCATGATTGTTGGGACCAAGTGATAAGTTTGAGGTCTAAGTGGGTTTTCACTTTTCATCACTCTCCCAATTTCTTACTGGTACCAACGTGGGTGGGTGATAAGTGGAACATCATGTGAGTTTTGACCGGTTCATACTATGAGACTATTGAGAATGGTTTTGACCGGTTCACACTACAGTCACGGGCGTTGCGGAAATGGTTTTAAAGAAAGTTTTGCTTCATTGTCTGCTCACTAGTTGGAATTGAGTTGATTGTATTTTACTGAGGGGGTTAGGTATTCAAATATGAAATGTCCTACTGTTTGTGCTCATGCATTATGGATCAAATTCCTGCTGCAGGCTTTAGGCTTACACATTTGTTATTCTACGCCTTTCTTCCTATACCATTTTCATTCCTCTTAATGTGATCGGATAAAAAATGCAATATAAATAACATTAAAATGATTACATATGAAAATGAACCGGCCTAAAGGAGTTACTTCAAAGCACATCCTTCCAACTTGCAAAAGGCCGAAACAAGCATAGAATATCGTTGAAAACAGAGACCCATTTAAGTGTATATAAATGTATTTAACTCGCATTGAGAAAACATTCCTATAGCACCATTCACTAATAAAAAATGATGCCTAAACCCATCTCCTTCCTCCTTTCCCTCTCACTGCTACTCTCCATGATCACTTCATCACTCCCCATTTCAACGGCTTCTTCTTACTATCACTCTCATGGTCATGGCATCAAAGCAGCCTACTGGCCATCATGGTTTGTCCAAAAGCTTCCCCCTTCAAAAATATCCACCTCCTATTTCACCCACCTCTACTACGCCTTCCTCGTACCAAACAAAACCACCTTCAAACTAAACATAACGCCCTCCGACCACTACTCCCTGCTCAACTTCACGGCCGCCCTCCACTCCAAACATCCGCCGGTAACAACCGTCATCTCCGTCGGAGGAGGCGGCGCCGACCCATCAATTTTTTCCCTTATGGCAGCCACCCATAAAACCCGTTTGGCATTTATCAACTCCACCATCGAAATAGCTCGACTTTATGGGTTCGACGGGCTTGATCTTGATTGGGAGTTTCCCAAGACCGCAACCGACATGTCGAACTTGGGTCAGTTGTTTAAAGAGTGGCGCGAAGCTGTCGAGATCGAGTCAGCTACAAGTCGGAATCCACGGCTAATTCTATCCGCTGCTGTGTATTTCGCCTCGAGTTTTTTCTTAGCTAAAGTGCCGTTGAGTTATCCATACGACGCCGTCTCGAAGTATCTTGATCATGTGAGTCCGATGTGTTTTGATTATCATGGAAGCTGGGACACGTCACTGACTGGGGCCCAGGCCTTGCTTTATGATCGGACAAGTCATGTAAGTACGAGTTATGGGCTCACCTCTTGGATCAGGGCCGGTGTTCCAGCGAAGAAGTTGGTAATGGGCCTGCCTCTTTATGGGCGGACTTGGAAATTGAAAGACCCGTATCAGAATGGGATTGGGGCACCTGCAGTTGGGCTTGGGCCTGGAGAGAAAGGAGAAATGGGGTATAGTGATATTGTGGATTTTAATTATGCTAATGGTGCTACTGTTGTGTATGATGGTGAAACTGTTTCTACGTACTCGTATGCGGGAAACAACTGGATTGGGTATGATGGGCCTCAGTCCATTGCCGAGAAGGTTAAATTTGCTAAAGCCCATGGGCTTGGTGGGTACTTCTTTTGGGCCGCTGGATATGATAAAGATTGGATCATCTCTAAATCAGGTGGGCTTCTGTTTTTGGGTCCTTTCTCCAAACATTTTCCAGTTTGAACTTACGGCTATTTTTTGTGATTTTTTTGCAGCCTTAAAAGCGTGGAATTCAAGACAATAACTGAATTGGAGGTTTAAGAAATATGTTAGTCCAAGATTCCAAGGTTTCTTGAGCAACAAGCATCCTTATTTGTTTGTCTGTGTAAGAATAAGTAAAGGGTTGTATGTAATAATCCTCTTGCTTTTCTACCAATCAAATATAAATAAAGTTTATTTCAACTTTGCTTATTGCATATGTGGAGAAGGAAATGGTTGTTCTATACTTCTATTACCAAAAGTGGAGAATGCTTGTAAACAGCAATGGGGAAACAGTCAGAGAGAAGGCAATCTCTCCTTCCTCTGAATCCACCTGATGACTTTCCTTTACATTTCTTAGAAACAATGCCTTTACTTCCCAAAGGCAAACATGTTCATCCCTATTTTGTTAAACGTTGTATATTAAACCACGTTCATGATTCATCTATGTATATACAAATATATGATTATACATAGATAAATCAAGCTCTAGCGATCTTACCAGGGAAGGAAATATAGAGATCATGGTTTCAGTTTAATCGGCTTTGAAGGAATTAGCGAGTCTAAAGATTGAGGATGCTGTACTGCTCACATTAGCTGAACAACTGTCCGGAGCATGTGGAGGAGGCCTATGAGTTAAGTGAAGCAGAGGGAGAAGATGTTCTCTTCAAAGAGGCTTGGCTGACATATCTTTGGACAATAGCCAAGGCACATGGCGTTGGAAGTGGATATTGCTGAGGAACAGGTCCGGTTTTGGATAAGTCATATGGGACAAGCTCCAACTTCAAATGATGATGTTGTGGATGTGGAACAAGGCTTATCAGAGCTCGGAATGCTCGGGATTGAAGGACGATTATTGCATCCATCTTGCAAGGAAATCGATCCATCTTCATGACATTTCCAGAATGTAATTCCCATTTATTCTATTCCTTGCTTTTCTTCCCTTGCCTTCCTCCCCCTTATTTACTACCCCTTTGCATACATGAAACCAATTCTTCGAGTTTAAATTTGGAGAATTGTAACGTTGGTGACTACTACAGTATTATAGGGTGAACCAGTAAGTTTATCGAATCAAAACATTAAGAAAACGGAGCTAAAAGGAAAGCACCCATCAATATTTCTTTTCCGAAATCAATAATATTCTCTATACATAGCTCAAGTTAGTTAATTACAAACTAAATCCAGATAAAAATCTGCATTTCCAGCGCTGCATATAACAATTTGCAAGCAATACAAAGAGGAAACAGAACTACAGAGTGCAGTACATCAACAATGGTTATGGGAACAAGATCTGGCTTTAAGACGGTTCACTTTATCGAGAAGAACCGTACCGCCTAGACGCAGCCCATTAACTCATTTGTCAACAATAAGTAGTCTCTCTCTGATGGAAAGTGCCTGATTCCATTCCATTTTTTCTGAGAATTTGAGTGGAATGAAAAAAAAAAACATCTATCTTCTTTTCAATCTCAAGCACTTGTTATGTTTAGCTTCTGTCATGCTTCCACTAGACGTGAGTTGTTTCTGTGCCTCCCCAGTAAGTGAGAGTTTCTCCATCGCGTTAATGAACTTCCGTAAATGCTTGATATACTCGGGAAATGTCTCGAGGTTGCAGTGGCCCCCACCCTTCACCCATAACGGGTTGTACTTTTCCTTCGCCAGTTCCCACAACCGCTTTCCGTGTGACCAGTCCACAATCTCATCATTTGTGCCCTGCATTACATTCCTATTAAACCAAATAGGCAGAAATATAAATCTCCCTTAATAGGAGGAATTATAAATTTAACACCATATTGCAGGAAAAAATAGAACTTACGTGTATAACTAGGACTGTGCAGCCAACTTGCCGTATTTTATCTATATTCTGACAAACATAGAATATCAGGTAAATAAGTATGTTATTGGTATTAGAGATGAATAAAACATCACAAATTTAAAAAGCTTTACTTTGAAAATATCAAACCAAAAGGTCATCTTGACAGGGTACAAGACACGGATGCCGGAAAGAATGGCACTGTGGAGAACCACGCCTCTCAATTTCGGCAAGCGGGAAGCCAGATGCAAAGTCGGCCCGCTTCCAACAGATTGGCCGTATACTATCAAATCCTCTTGCTTGATGTCATACTCACTTTTTAAACAATTGTACACGGCTTCTATGTCGTGGTATGTGTTGATCTCTGATGGCTAAAGTGATAATCATGGAAATAACAGGTTGTAAGTTCTAGGATAGTTAAACATGGAAGAAATGGGCTGATTGACAGATTAATAGAAGTACATATTTTCCTTCTTTTCATCTGGCATATGAACTACTAAATCACTAGCCCACTGCTCTCGGTATCTATCACCATTCAGAATCTCCGATGATTAAGGAGATAGCAGTTCTAGCTGCTACAAGTTTTTTTTTTCTTTTCTCAGATAAAAATGCAAACTGAAATCAGAGATCACTTACCTTGCCAGAGGATGCTCCATAACCTGAATAATCGTAGCTGAAACACAAAAATAAGATAAAATTAACTTAATAACAAAAACTAAAAAGAGTGAAAAAAAAAATTTATCCATTAATCAAATCAAACTCCATTTTCTTTTCCAGACACAGCAACCATTCAGAATTTCAATTCCCAGAAATTCAAATCGACATAAGTGATATATCTTTATTGTTCAGAATAATAAAATCAAACGACAAAAACAGGTACATAGACATTTTTTTTTTCTTTTTAAATATAAAGGAAGATTTTTTCAATAAAATCTGTCAAACAAAGAATGAATTAATCAAAGGGGAATTCAATCATCACCCCCATCTCAATTCCTATCCAAAAATAATCCATTTAGATTTCAAAAATTAAAATTTCACCTCATGACATTAACGCGTAGGTGAGCTCTAAGCTCGATGAAGAGCTCGAGCATCTGACCCAAATCAGCAGCGTTCCCATGAGAGTACAAAATGGTGAATCTCGCAAATGGGTGTTTCCAAAACGTAGCGACGATCTTATTCCCGCTCTTCGTGCTAAGCAGGTGGACGTCCACGTTCTTATCGGCCGTCACGCCGGAGAACAAAACCCGGCCATCTTCTTCCGTGTATACGTCGTAGGTGGCTGGGTCCGGCGGGAAAAACGCTAGTCTCGCCGCCACACCCGCCGTCACATTGCCCATCAAAAAATTCAATGAGTCGAACCCAGTTGATAAGCTAGAGACGGAAACGCGATCAACAATCTTTCAGGCATTAAAAATGGGCACAAAAAAAAAAAACTCGAGGTTGGTCTAGAGATTTTCCCGGGTTTTCTCGGGGAATGATAATAAAATTCTGAGCTTTTATCTTCTTTTTCAAAATTGTGAAATTTGGGAGAAGAGAGCGAATGAGACAGAGAGAGAGAGAGAGAGAGAAAGAGGAGCAGCGAATGGGAAACTAAAAAAAAAAAAGATATGGCGGGTGAAAGGAGGAGCGGCAGAAAATGGATCCGATCTAAGCGGGTGAGCTGGAAAAAAAAAATGTTGGGAGCTTGTAGTTTTGTTGGAAGAAACATCAAACATGTAAGAGGTCTGTTTTGATCTCTCAACTTGTGAAAATGATATGGTGATATACCAATTTCAATCAGAGTTCTTCTTTTCTCTCTCTTTTTTTTTTTTTTTTTTTTTTTTAAAGATTTTTTCTCTGTTTGAAGTTTCTTTTAATTTCTTTGTTGAGTTTTTTTGTTCTTTCAATAATGGCTAATTAGTTTTCTCTAATTAAAATAATTTATTTTTTTAAAAGATTTTTTAATTTTAAAACAACATCAAATTTTATTAGTATCTTAAATTTTTTTAATTTTCAATATTATTATAATTTATTTTAAAATATTATGAAAAATATGAAGACTCATCATGCATTCATAATATTTTGAATTATAATATTATTAAATTTTTTTATTATTAAATAAAAATTTCATCAGATAATTAGATTAGATCATTTATTTAGAAATTTATAATATAAGCATTTTATGATGATATTAAGTCTTGTATATATTTCTTAAGGGCCGATTAGTTTAATTTTCAGGACAAGAATAAAATTAAAATGATTAATATTTTTTATTTAATTTATTTTTATCTAAAATAGAAAATTATTCAAAGGCCTGATTAATAATATGTTTAAAAATAAAAATTAATTTTTTCAATCATTAATTATATTTAATAATTATTTTTACCTATTTTTTAAAATCTCTATTTTAAACGATAAAAAATTAATATTAAAAAAAATTCAAAAATTAATTTTCATTTTTTTCAATTAAAAAAAATAATTTTTTATAACTATTATATAAAATAATTTTAAGAAATTAAAATTTAAAATACATAATTAATCAAGCGCTCCAATGCCCAAAATCAAGAATTAGTCAATTTCATTTGAAACAGTATCTTCCACGCGGAATGAAATAGTCTATTCTTTTTTACGGGGTATGTTTTGTAATATTTAAATTCCCTTGGGTTTATTCGTACTTTTTCAAATGTTTATTTAGAAAGCCCTAAAACATCTTATAATCTTCGTTCTTGTTTCGTTCTTCTTCAAACTTTTCTCGTTCACAGCGTCGATTCTTGGTTCCAGATGCGAAGAAACTCACGTAAGTTTCAATTTTCGTACATGATTCCATTTTTAAGCATAGTTTCGATTTTCGTTTTCTTCATCTGTGCTCAATCGATGAAAAACGAGATGGTCTGACATCTGTGCTCGATCGATTTTCTTCGATTTTTTATTTTCGATTCTAATGCTTGATTTCCATTCTTAAAACCGAAAAGAGATTATCTTTTTTCTTATGAATAAATTTTCTCTTTCATTTCAGGGTTGTAGAGTTTCTTGTTCTTGTTCATACGACAGCTGTGCTCAGAAGAGGTACGTTATTCTCTTTAATTCTCTCTTTCTTTTGCTGTTAAAATCTTCAAAAATTATTACCGGACTAATCTGTGAAATTTTTTGCAAGCATTAATGAATGATTGTTAGGGTTAAATCTCTTTGGTTTCCACTAAAACGATTGAAATTGATTAAAGTGGCTGAATATATGTTGCTTAACATGTGCAACGTGATGAATTGAATTTGGAAACGGATGGACATTTGCTTCATTGCTTATAAAATGGCAGGACTGCTAATTTAATTAATTAGGAGCCACTAGGTTACGAGTTTTGTAGTGTCCCTCACGACTACAATTTAATGATTCAACCACCAACCTAATTGAACTTGTGTGCTTTTTTTTCTATGGAAGACTTGCTATATATGAAGAAAATTCTCACTAATTAGTTAAATGGGACTTGAATCAAGGTCTTGAAGAACTATGAAAATGTAATCCTGGTCAATACTACTCATCTCCATGACTAATCCACCGTCTTGATCATAATTATCTGCCATAATCAGCTCCTGATCAGGAGCATCATCAATATTGTCCTTGTCTTGATCTCCAGTAATGGAAGTAGTAGTGGTATTAATACTTCATTGCTTACATCTTAAAGATTGAAACATTGTCCATTACTTAGGAAACAGTCTCATGTATTTTTTTTGTTTTTGGACAAAAATGCTTTTTTCACGCTTGCTGTTATTCTACATATATTTTTCATTGTGACTGCAGCAGAATTTTCATCTGAGTGTTTGCCCAAAACAAGTTTCTTTTCTCTTCTTCTCGCATCTCATTTTGGTTCATTGTTTCTGTCTAAGACCATCACACACTGAGTTGTCAATTAGCTGCAAACATGACATGCAAATTGCAACAGTAATGTAGGCATAGGTACTACTTCCAACTTATTTATTTATTTCTTATTAAATAGTAGGCTAAAAGCATGTATGGATAAGATGACGTAGGCATAGGTTTCTAGTACCGTTGACTATGCAGGTTTCTGCAATACTTAAGAAAATGAGTTGAATGGTTGAAAGAATATATGATCATGAATATTTAACTTTTTCCTTTTATGTATTGAAATGATTTAAAATAAGTTATGGATGTTTGATTGTAGAAATGATTGTAATTTCGTTATTAGTGTTGACTAGTGATAGGCTCGATTAAGACCGTGAAACATCTTTGTCTAGTGCGTTTACAGTATAGAGAGATGGCTCATCTAAACGTGCAAAGAAGAAGACAGACAAGAGTCCTCCTTATTACCAAACTATTTGTGGACCTTGTTGCTGGATTTTTCTTATGGTTAAAAGTAGAAAGGGCAAATAGAGCTACTAGACAGAGCCCATTGGGAAGTAGGTAGTCTTAGACATAAATCATAGTAAGTCAGTCATGGCAGAGATAATATATGCGAACGATGAAGTATGTCAAGACCGCACTAGAATGAATATGCGTACATTTTCAAAACTATGTGAGATGCTTAGTTCTAGGTGTGGATTGAGACATACACAAAATATGCGTGTCATCGACGAGCAAGTAGCAATAACCCTTTTTGTCATAACACAAGATACTAAGATTAGGATAATCATGCACAAGTTTAATCGTTGTGGAGAAACAATAGTCGTTGCATCAATATAGTCTTCCGAGCAATTAATAGTATACAATATGAGTATTTGGAAAGATCAGAACCGATTCAAGCAAATTCCCAAGATGACAGGTAGAAGTGGTTTATGGTAATATACATGACATACCTTTTTTGTACTTATGTTGTAGTGTTAGGCATGTATTCACCCATTTGAACTTTGTCCGTGTAGAATTGTCTCGGTACATTAGATGGGACTCACATTCCCATTAGAATGCCTACAAAGGACAAACCATGTTACAAGACACGAAAGCGACATACTGCAACTAATGTTCTTGCAACTAATGTTCTTGGTGTATGCACTCCGAACTTGCAATTCATTTACATGCTAACTGGTTGGAAGGGTTCAGCCACTGACAGTAGAGTCCTTAAGAGTGCAATTCATTGTACGCTCGGCTTCAAAGTCCCACGTGGAATGTACCACTTATGTGATGCAGGGTATACCAACAGGGAGGAGTTCCTGGCACCATATAGAAGACAACGATATCACTTATGGGAATGGAATAACGAACCCCAACCTTCCACTCCAAAGGAGCTTTGCAACCTTCGACATTCATGTCCTAGGAATGTCATTGGGAACATAACCGCATTAAGAGTTCACTATTTTTATCAGGTGAAGACTCATTATCGTATTATCATGGAATGTTGTCTTCTACATAACTTTATCCGTTGAGAGATGGCTAAGGATCCTATCGAAGAGGAATGTGATCAGGAAGAATGCCCAGAGAGAGCTAGTAATCGTAATGGAGTTGATCTTAACGAAAATGATCATAATGAAGATGTCATTACAGATCTTGAGTCATCTGATGCTTGGAGTGCAAAGAGGGACGCAATGAAGGAATAAATGTTTCGTGCTAGGCGACGCTAGATTAGGATTCTATTGTTGTTTTATAATGTTTGCTCTTTTGTTTATTTTTTTTATTCAATTTTTTTATATTTGTGGGTGCATGTTTTTATAAGTAACAAAACAAAGCAACACTTAAATAAAATTGCTTGTATATTCAATTAAGAAGATGAAGGCAAATAGAAATCATACACATTTAGCAAAATTGTGGTAATAGATTATGTAATAATAAATAAATAAAACAATTACATAACTTGTATATGTAGAACAGTGCCTCTTGAAACGTCTACTCCATTTTCTGACCTCTCTGAAAATCATGAGAGTTGAGGTTGAAGAATCACAATTTGAAACATCTAATGTGTATGTATACTGCTTCTTTAAAATGTAAGAAGAGGAGGAATAAGAAAGGTCCAAAGAGTGAGAGATGGACGGCTGAGATTAAGTCAATGGCTGCTAATGAGCTTGAGAGAAAGAAAGAGAAGTCAAAGCAGTCAGAGTCAGACATTACTTTATTTTTTGCTCTTTTTTATCCGTCATCGTTTTTCTGGAAAGTATAAACAGAGTTGCTTCCAGGATTGAGTCGAAGACTAATTACATTTTCGTCGTTGAATTTAAACCTCAATATAAATTTTTTATCAACTTCTTAATTATTATATAGTTTAAATAAAATATTATAATTTTTATATATGAAATCAGACCATCAGTGCTTTGGCACGTTTTTAAAATAAAATTATTTTTTATTTTTTTCTCTATAATCTTTTATTATTTTACTTTTTTTTCCTATTAATTTTTTTTTATTACTTTTTAATCCAAATTTTCATTTCTCATTTTTAAAAAATTTTAAACTTTAGTGTAAAATAATAATAATAAATCCCGTTTCCTTTTTTTTTTTTTTTTTTTTTTTTTTTGTAAAAAATAAGTCAAAATAGTTTAAGATGGTTTTTAAGTCGTACTAAGTTGTGAGAATTCTTTTATATATAAAGATAATATAACTATGTAAATTTGAACAAATGAGAACATCCCATTGTGGACTTTCAGGGGTCAGGCTCAATTTTAATTTTTTTTTTTAATTAATTAATTAATTAATTAATTATTTTTTTTTTTGGTGGCGTAGTAGCTTATAGTTTGGCAAATAGCTACTAGCTAGGCTACCCCATTGTGGACCTCTCTACATATTGCAACTCAGCTTTTACTTTCTTAAATTTGTGGTAGATTCGTAGTTTCATGGACTTTTGGTAATTTGAGGTAGTTCATAGATTCATAGTTTATGTAAGGATGCTAAACAGATGGTCCAGGTCAGATCCTTGAAGATCCAAAATGATATATTTTGGATAGAATCAAAATGGATCTAGGTCTGATTAGATAATAATGATATATTTATATTCACATCTGATTATAAGAATATTTATTTTTTATTTTTTATATGTTTAAAGGATTTAAAATATGAATGAGTATTTTTTTTTTAATTATTTAAAATTATTTAGAAAGTGACTGACTTAATGTATTATTTTTTCACTCTCTCATGAGAATACTCCTCTTCCACGCCTTTCACTTTTCTCTCAACAATTCTTTCACACATGCTCTCTCTCTCTTCACATTTCTCTATTTTCTCTTTCTCGTTGCCAAAAATGGCGATATAAGAAATTTATCTATCACATTCTCACCGAGCTTTATTTATTTTACACTATTTCTATAAAAAAAAAATGATGAGACATTTCTCTCTTCTCATGTTCAATCCCCTTCTTCTTCTTCTTTGCTATCTCGTCTCTTTTCGATCTACTTTTCTCAGCAGTGATGGCAGATTCTTCTTTCTGGAGCTATTAAAATGGGCCAATTTTTCGGCTCGGCTCGCATGCATAGGCAGAGCTTAGACTCACTTTCAAGTCTGTCGTGCTGGCCCAATCCGACCCACCATTTTAGGTCTGGTTGAGCCCATACAAACCCAACCGGGCCGAGCCTAACCCGACTCATCCCACCACCTACACTGTAGGCTAGCTAGGTTGCGGTGTAGGTGCATGTGCGGCACCTACACATTCTTTATCACTCTAATCCTTATAAATATTTCTCTCACTCTAATTCTTTCTCGCATTTTCTCACACAATCTCTCTTTTATCTAATTTTCTAATTTCTAATACTCTAAATTATAATTAATCTTCAATTTTCCATAATCTCTAATATTCTTGTCATTAATCTCAATCCATTATCCTTAATCTCAATCCCTAATTCATTAATTTTCATAAATTAAATCAATGTCTAAAGTAATTAATTTTTAATCATATATATATATATATATTATTTAATAATACACAAAAAAATTATTTATTTATTTATTTTATTTAAAAAGGGATGCGGCCCGGCCCGACTTTGAAAAGTGAAAAGCCCGGCGCGGGCCAAGTCGGGCCGGACCGCCCGTTTTGATACCTCTACTTCCTTCAAGAGTGGTGTGATTTCTCTTCGATAGTGGGATCTCGCTGGATCTAAATCTTTGGTCATAAGAGGTACCTATTATGGTTTCAATGGAAGACTTGACAATCTCTTGGAGCTGCTACCTAGACTAGGATCTCTTCAAAGATCTCTTCTTGAAGAAGACTTAATGTAATCCATAGAAGTGGAATCCTTTTTTTTTAAACTCAAGTCGGATCAGAACTGAATTTTATTTAGATATATTGGAAAATCTGAACCTGATCTGATGATTTTTATAGACTATAATTCAGATATTTTAGATCTGGATCCTTTAGATTTTTAGGATCCTGATCCGAATGCCTAGTTTCATGGACTTTTGTTTTGGCAAGTAACTTTTCTACCGAGAACCTCTCTACGCCAAGTGACACTCCTCTTCAGCATTTGAAGTAGTGGTGGGGTAATCTTTAAGGTGCATCATTCGATTCGATAGAGATATTAAGCAAATTAGGGTTAATGTAAATTGTGTTGTAGTTAGTAGATTGTAAGAATTATCTTATTTGATTATGTAATTGGAGTAGCATTTAAGTACAATGAAGTGAGCTGCTGGCTTAGTGATAAATCCACCTATGAGTTTTTTTTATCTTGAAAATATTCAAATTGTAAGAAATGAGACTGATTATGAAAGTCTTAATTAGACAATTAGAGAGATGACATACAAAACATAAGTTAAAAAAGCTAACACAAAACATTTTGTATAGTATTAGCTTTATATCTTTTAGACTAAATCATATCTCTCTTTAGACTAGTGCGTTTAGAAAAAGGAATTGATCAAGTCAACACAATATACATAACTCAGACTTGGAGATAAATTCCAAATTCTAATTTTGATTTTTTTAAGTCAATGCTTCTGATTAATTTGTCCATACTACCACATAGTACGTGCTGCATAAAGACAAGAATCTTACATGCTTATATATACATACATATGTTGAAATCAAAGCCTCATCCAACATCTTCAATGGCTTCCAAAACCCTTCCATCGATCATGATCTCCCTCCTCCTTTTCCTCCTCCAATTATCCTCATCATCCTGCCAAACCACCGCCGTAAAAGGCGGTTATTGGTTTCCCGGAAGTGGATTTCCCGTCTCAAGCATAAACTCATCACTTTTCACCCATCTTTTTTGCGCATTTGCTGATCTCGATCCAACTACCTATAAGGTCACCATTTCCTCTTCAAACTCAGCTCAATTCTCATCATTCACACAAACCGTCCAACAAAAAAACCCCTCTGTCAAAACCCTCCTCTCGATCGGTGGCGGAGCCTCAAGCCCATCAACCTTTTCTTCAATGGCTTCCCAATCCACGACCCGAAAATCATTCATAGACTCCTCTATTAGCTTAGCAAGATCTTATAACTTTTATGGCCTTGATTTAGATTGGGAGTATCCCTCCACAAATTCAGATTTTAACAATTTAGGTACACTTTTGAGCGAGTGGAGGTCTGCAATTGTTACGGAGTCTAGTAACTCCAGGAAATCACCGTTGCTTCTAGTGGCTGCATTTTTCTACTCTTCAAACTACTACTCATTGAATTACCCAACTCAAGCTATTTCTAACAGCTTGGATTGGGTTAACGTGATGGCTTATGATTTTTATGGCCCTGGTTGGTCGCCAAGTGTGACGGGCCCACCGGCAGGACTATTCACTACGAGGAGTAGTTCGGTAAGCGGAGATTCTGGGATCACAACTTGGCTTCAGTCAGGTATTGTTGTAGAAAACATGTTTGCAATTACAATTGATACTAATTTGAAAAATTCTAAACTGTTAATTTGATTGTTTACATCTTGTAGAAAGCTAAGGTAACTAATTATTAATGGTACATGTCTCCATATCAGTTGAAAACTTGAAATCTAACCGTTTCTGTTGTTTCGAATGTCTGTCACCTCAATTCTAAGTATCACATCTATTATTTCGTAACTATCTAAGGTGGCTTGATGTCGTTTACTTTTTTATTCAACCTTTTTTTATTTTTCATTTTCTATAATTAATTCATGCAGGTTTGGCTGCTAAAAAGCTAGTACTGGGACTTCCGTTTTACGGGTATGCATGGCGACTGGTGAATTCAAACAATCACGGTGTGTTCTCCCCGGCAAACGGAGCGGCAATTTCTTCCGACGGTTCAATAGGTTACAATCAAATAAGGAGCTTTATATCCCAGAATACTGCTCAAACTGTTTACAATTCCTCAATTGTTACTGACTATTGCTACGCCGGAACAACATGGATTGGTTATGATGATACATCAAGTATTTCTACTAAGGTGAATTATGCTAAGGGAAAAGGTTTACTTGGTTACTTTGCTTGGCATGTTGGTGCTGATTACAATTGGCTTCTTTCTCAAACAGGTAAATAATACATCAATATCATACCTAGAATATTCGAATTTGAAAGATCTGATTAATCCTTATGCTCGTCTATCAAATTAGATAACTTCCATTAAGATAGTTTTAAAATAATTATGATGATTTATTTTTGTCATTTGAATTAGGCTCTGTAAATTACATAAAATTAAATAATTTACTTTTTAAATCAATCAAATTCTTCTTCGAACACGTGAGATATATTCTAATTTTAAATTTTAAAATTTAAATTGTGTTTTTAATACACAAGTATTGTTAATTTGGTATTTGTTCTCAGCTTTTCGTGCATAGATTATATGGGGGTACAAGGTAGCAAAGATGAAGACCGAATAAGAAGATCGTATATTGTATTGTATACTTTCTCAGTTGTAATAATTATAAAGTACTTAGTATGAGTTTATCCACAAGTTCTTTCTGCTAATAATTAATACATAAATGTTTGGTCCGACCATATTGGGTCCGAACTCGTTTAGATCAGGTCGGATCAAGTCTCAAAATCTCCCAAATTATCTCCGGCCGAAGTAGGAATGGACTCAATAAAACTCGCACTCCTTTCTAAGAACGAATTGAGCTTCGTAATTGGTCTGTTTGAAAAGTCAGATTCATCTTCGCCATACCTCTTTGAATGGCAAAGATATAATGCTATGATTAGTTTCTGGGTTTTTTAAACTCTTAATTCATCTTCTCAAACCCAAGCAAAGTACTGTCGACTCTTTAGTCTTCTTCATCAATGGCTACCATAACTTTTCCATTCCTCTACTCCCTCCTCCTCCACCCCCACCTCCACTCCTCCGCCGAAAAAACTCCCGTCCTATCCGCATACTGGTTCTCCGGCACAGAATATCCCGTCTCCAACATAGACTCTACTCTCTTCACCCACCTCTTCTGTGCTTTCGCCGACCTTAACAACTCCACGTACAAAGTCACCATTTCTTCCTCAAACTCAGCTCCATTCTCAACCTACACAAAAACAGTTCGGCAAAAAAACCCGTCGGTAAAAACCCTCTTATCCATCGGCGGAGGGGACTCGCCGTCGAAAACTTTCGCCGCCATGGCTGCCCAACCCAATACACGCAAAGCATTCAACGATTCCTCCATTAACTTAGCTCGAATAAACGGCTTCGATGGTCTCGATATAGATTGGGAGTACCCAACTTCCGCCGCCGAGCTCAACGATTTCGGCACTCTACTCAGAGAGTGGCGGACGGCGGTGGCGGCGCATAGTTCCGGAAGCGAACCTCTGCTTTTATCCGCAGCTGTTTTCCGGTCGTCGGATTATTACGCTCTACCCGGTTCAGACTATAGTAAACAGTTTGGGCTGGATCAATGTTACGGCTTATGATTTCTATCGGCCGGGCGGGTCGCCAAATTTGACAGGCCCACCAACTGAGCTATACGATCCATCAAGTCGAGTGAGTGGTGATGCTGGTGTTTCTCCTTGGATTCAGTCCAGTATGATTGTGATGGGTTTGCCCTATTATGGGATGGGCCTGGACGTTAGTGGATGGGGAGGATAATGGGCTTTTTGCGGCTGCTAATGGACTGAGAGAGTGGTAGTGGGATTGATGGTCGTGGGGTTGGGTTTGTGGGGATTAAGAAGTTTGTAAGTGAAAATAGAGTTGAAAAGTTTCGACATACAAAATGATTTATAAAAAAAAAAAAATTCTTAGAACTAGGAGGCTTTTTAAGGCATGGACCCAAAAGGGTCATGCAGTATTTTGGACTGGCACAGGAAATTCGTGTCATGTCGTGTTGTGTCGGCCTCGTGCCCATATAATTGGGCATATCATAGCCCGGCACTTATATTGTACCGTGCCAGTGCTTATATTGTGTTTTTATTATGCTATATCGGGTCGACTCATTTTACCACCTCTATTGAAACCAAGTGGATATGGTTCAGAAATATCTTCATAAATAAATGAGTTAAAGACTAAGAATCTCCTGCATTTTTTTATGGGGACTGGAGCAACCATATGCTTTAAAATACTTAAAAAGAACAATTGCATATTTAGGGGCTAAAAGTCCCCGACATTTATTTAATCTTCCAAATACCCTATGCCATCACTTTTACTTATTTTCCTAGAAACGGATTGACGCTGTGCATACCAAATTTGGTCAAAGTCCACAATTATGCTAGCATGGAAGCTATTTCATTTTTATCAATATCTTTTAATCCAGCTTTGTCTCTAGCACTAGGAATTCTCTCTGTTCAACCAAGTCTCAATTCTCAATCATAATCATAGACATAATCTTAATCCAAGCTCTAACATATCTATGCCTAGATGATGCACCAAAGTGCTCAAACTACAACATAACATTTGATTGTCTAACATTCACTAATGGTGATCATGACTATAATTTCAATTGCAACGGTCAACTCATGAAGATCACAATTTACTCTAACAATTATCAGATTCTTGACATCTATCATACAATGCAGACCCTCAAAGTTTCTGGCACAAATTATAGGAATATTGTTTGCCTAATATACTCATCCACACCTCTACTGATCATATCCTATATTAAGTTACTGATTGTTTTAAAAGTTCAAACTGTTACGAAACATGTTCAATTATATTATCTATCATTGAGACTTTAACACTCTCCTCACGTGAAAACCTATAATAATATGATTTTTGCATGTACAAATAAATGACAAACAAGTTTAAAAAGCATATCATATGTAGAAATAATAAAGATGTATGGAAGCAATCATTATTTGAACCTGAGATCTCAGCTCTTATACCATATTAAGTTACCGATTATCTTAAAATTTTCGAACTGTTAAAAACTGAGCTCAACTATGTTATCTATTATTGAGACTCTCAATACTCTTCCTTACTTGTAAATGTAGACCTTGAAAGTATAATGTCTAACAAGCCAATCGGGTATGATCCGATAAGGTCAAATACATATGAGAATCAATTTTGAATTGTATCTAAGTTATCAACATAATTGAATGCATAGTATTTAGTAGAAAATATGATAATCTATCATAAAGTTATAATGTTGTAAATAACAAATTGCATGCATGATTAATTGCATGATATACTTGATAGATTCATATGTCTTGACATGCACTTGAATTCATGATAGAAATCATGTTCGATAAGATATAAGGTTACTTAAGGTCTAAGATCCAAATTATTCATAGTTATAGGATTGTCATGATGAGATAATTATAATCTAGAGACTATTATGTGCGCTATCATCTTCGAAAAAAAATGATATTCTCATAATCATTGGTATTAGAAAAGACCGGGATAGGTATGTAGGTGATTAATAGAGATTTAATTACTCAACATGATCACTTGACAAATCTCATTGGTAATTATATTGAATGTTAATGAAATTTGTTTGGTGATTAGGATACTTATGATTCTCAGACCTAAGATCACCATATAATTGAGGTATGTAATAGCATGCTTTGATACCATTCAACGTGACTATAACCAAGAGTTACCAAATGGTGAACTATTGAGCATGTATTTAAGTACATGCAATATGTAGAGTGATAAGATAAAATTCATCACCTCTCTATGAGAGGAAATATTCTATAAATGATATACCTTATGCAATGAAAAAATTTTTACGCAAAGTTACATGATATGAGAAGAGATTCTATAAATTCACTATCTAGTTACATAAGGGATCATATAATTCATAAAGTTAGTATAATAAGATTTAACAGTTAAACCAAGTCTTACGACTATCTGAAACCATGGATAGATGGAAATATCAATCTAGTACGATAATAGTCATTTATAGTTCTTTTTTAGGTTGCTCATACTTTTCATTTTACGAGTGGCCTGTACACCTTGCTAGAGGCCAATGTAAGTCTAGTGATTTAAGTTGATTGATCATGAAAGATGATCATATTAACTATTTGGCTTAAACGATGTTTTAGTGTCCAAAGAGTTCATTCATTAGAATGGATAAAATCCATAAGTTGTTATGGGCCCACTTACTAGCATAGTGTAGAACCTACCCAAACACATACACAAATGGTGATTGGATCTCGATTGAATTCTAAATTGGAGAATTTTGACTTGTTCTTAGAGAACTTGATTTAAAAAGTTCAATCATTAATTTGTTTAATTTGTTAATTAGAGATCACATCCACACTAATTAAATAATTTAAAATTAATATGTTTAGTCTAAATCATAAGCAAAGTGTGATTTAGATTTAATTTAAAATTAAATAATTAGTTAAAAAAAAAATTAAATTAACTAGATAAATTTATTAAATAGAGATTTAACAAAATTAAATTCAAACAATATTTTTTGGGTCAAAAGAAAAACTCAGTTGGTCATTAAGTGTCAATGGGTTGTATCGGGTCTAGGCGGAAAAGGCCCACATTAAAGTTCAAACTTTATTGAGTAAAATTGAAGAGTAATTTGGAATAATAAAGTTTTTTTTTTATTTTTCAAAAGCGGAAATTAAAATGGAACTGGAAACCTGAGCATTCGTTTAGAAGGGAATTAGGCCTTAGAGGCTTAAGTTGGGCTCGAGCTAAGAGAGAGTTTGTGTTATGTATAGATAAATAATGCCTATGTATTTCTCATTTCATTGTGGATGGACACCCTTAGAGAGAGAGAAAGAGAGTTTTTGTGAGAGAAGTGGTCTCTCTAACTCTCCAGATCTATATCTTAAACCTTGATCATTTATTCTCCAAATTTCTTTCTCATAAGTTGAGATTGAAGCTAAAAAACACCTAGAGAGTTATTGTTTATGTGGACTAGTGTTAGAAGTCGGTTGATGACTTGAAACAGATGAATTAGCAGTGACTCACGATGATGCAAAGAGGAGGGTGGCGACAACACTTGGAGAAGTTTGAAAAATTGTCCAGTTTTTGGTGAAGTGAAAGCAAGGAATAAATCTTCTCATTACTAGCTATGATCTTGTAGATATATAATTGATTTTATTATTTGATTTAGTTTTGTATCTAAAATAATGGTTACCAGAATTTCCTGACGAGCTCATACTCATTTGCATTAACCAAATCTTGGTGTAGTCTAGTTAGATCGAGAACCCATGTGAATTTTGAAATGACATTTCCACTCCATATTCAAGAAGATACATCGACTTACAAGCCTTGAACGTGTAAACAAATGACAAACAAGCTAAAAAAGCATATCATATGCAGAAATAACAAAGAGATAAGTAACCATTATTTGAACCCGAGAACTCAGTTTAGATACCATGTCAAGTTACCGATTAACCTAAAAGTTTGAAGTATTAGGAAACATGCTAAATTATATTATCTATTCTTGAGATTCTTAACACTCTTACTCATGTGCAAGCTCATATAGTGTGAAGTACGTAAATGGCTTTATGTCTTTAAACATAGTCGTCAAACCAACTTATCCATTGCTTGTTCCGCTACTACATCAGCAAATAATACTTTATGGAATCAACACTTAGGTCATCCTTCTAGTTTTTAAATTTATGATTTTATTATTATTTCTGAAAAATTTTCGGATTGTGACATTTGCGCTTGTTCGAAGCATACCAAACTTCATTTTTTAAACTCATCCGATGAAAGTACAATTTCTTTAAATAGATTTTTTTTTGTGATATTTGAGGTTGTATAAGATTGATTCTTTGACTAGCGCACATTATTTTGTTACTATTGTGGATGATTTTTCTCGATCCACTTAGGTTCATTTAATGCGTTTTAAATCTGAAGCTATTGGTCTTCTAAATAACTTTTGTTGCACTATTACAAAATCATTTTAACACTTTTATTGTGTTAGAACTAATAATGGCCAAGAATTTATTTCTCATGGCCTTTAATTTTTTTTAAAAAAATGGGATTCTTCTGAACGCACATGTATTAAAACTCTCTAGTAAAATGGAGTGGTCAAACACAAGTATCGACATCTATTAAATGTTGCACGATACCTCTATTTTCAAGCCAACCTTCCTCTCTTTTTGGGGTGAATGTATTTTAACTGTCACATATTTAATAAATTGCATCCTTAGTTCTACTCTTGAAAATATAATCCCTTTCTGAACTCATTTTCAACAAAACCCTCTCATACTCTCATCTCTGAATTTATGGCTACCTTTGTTATGCTCAAACTCTTCAAGCATACCGTGACAAACTTTCCACCCATGTTTCAAAGTGTATTATTATCGGTTATTTGAGTAATCAAAAAGCTTATAAACTTTATAATCTTGAAACCAGATTTATTTTTTTCTCTCGTGAATGCACTTTTTTTAAACACATTTTCCTTCTTTTTTTTCAATATTTCTCACTCATCCAATCCTGTGATTCCTCTCTTGGTTCCGAAAAATATTGACACCCCTGATCAAGTTGAATGTTCGAATTGGTAGAGAACAGGATCAACAATGTTATTTATTATTGAGACTCTTAACACTCCCCCTCACGTGCAAGCCTATAACAAGGCGGACTTTGCACGTGCAATTAGATAGTAAACAAGCCTAAGGAATATATTGTATGCATAAATACAACGAGGGGAGTAACCGTGATTTAAACCCGAAATATCAACTCTAATACCATGTTAATTTGTCGATTATCCTAAAATTTTAAACTTTTAAGATCATTGATAACTTAACATGATATCAGAATTGAGATCTTAGATTCAAATTATGGTCGCTCCCCACTTTGTTATTTTTGTATATTATATGCTTCTATTTGAGCTTGTTTAATATATGTTTACAATTTAATATGTTTCTTAACAGTTCAAATATTTTACTAGACAATGACATGAAGCCTAGGATCTCAGATTTCGGGATGGCTAAAATATTCGGTAATGACGAACTTGAAGCAAATACGGATCGGATAGTTGGAACACGGTAAATACTTACATGCTCATCACTGCTTTTAAGGCTCTATCAATGTATACTTGTTAAAATACTGCAAAATCTAAATTTTTTTTTCCTTTTTTTTACTTACAATTGCAAAGGCTTTGTTCCCCCTGAATATGTTAGACAAGGATTATACTCTAGAAAATTGGATGTATATAGTTTTGGAGTTCTTCTTCTACAAATCATAAGTGGAAAGAAGACTTCCTGTTTATACGGCCCGAACGAAAATCTCAGCCTTTTAGAATATGTACGCAACTTAAAAGCCAATCATGGATTCAATATAACTTTTACTAACATT
Organism: Coriaria nepalensis; assembly: GCA_027186245.1. NCBI lineage: Eukaryota > Viridiplantae > Streptophyta > Magnoliopsida > Cucurbitales > Coriariaceae > Coriaria > Coriaria nepalensis. Next base: position 2,821,943 of record CP114484.1, on the reverse strand, counting down.
TCATGAACATGATATGCTACGACAATTTCATTTCAGGCGTATAACCTGTGGAAAGAAGGCCTGGGAATGACTTTCATGGATTCGTCGCTCGATGATTCAGACTCGCCATGCAAACTGATGACGTGCATGCAAATAGCTTTGTTATGTGTCCAGGAAAATGCAAATGATAGACCTTCCATGCCGGAAGTTTATTCGATGCTGAGAAACGAAACTTTGGTTCTCTCAACACCGAAGAAGCCTGCATTCGCAATAGATGCAAATGAAAATGAGGATAACTGTAATTTGCACGTAGGTATTTTATCAGTTGATGATGCAACAATTACACAAGTAGTAGGAAGATAGAGCTAAATCCTTTCTTATGCAGTGTATCATAAGTACGGGCTTGTTAGAAATGGACTGTTTTGCTAGGCAACTCCATTTTCTAACATTTGAATTTTTGAGTTATTAGTCGAAGCCTGTTGACTTCAATTTATCTTGGTTCAACATCTTAATTATGGCTTGTGAGTGTTGATTTCATCTCATTTGGAGCTATGTACTTCAAATTATGATCAAAGATGTTCTGGTTGATTTCTAGTGCTACTGTTGCTTTAGCATCAAGCAACATATTTATTTTCTTTGTCAAGTTGGTTTACTCATAGTTAATGATCTTTAGTGAACCTGTTTGATTATTTTTTTGAAGAAGTTCGATGGTGACCAATTAGTTTTGGTTCATTGGTCCATAATCAGCCAAAAAGCTACTCGAACAGCATGGTTTTACTGCCATTAACTTGTTTTTTAGCTTGTTTTTGCTTTAGCTTGCTTTTTTTCAAAATTGTAGTATGCCTTTAATGTACTTGTACGATGATGAATGTGGTGGCGAAGGGTATAAATTTAAAACAATAAAATTGGTTAAAGAATAAAATAAAATATTGGGGGTCAAAATTTAAAAAAATAAAATAATTTAGAGTAAATTAAAAATTCTTAGATAATTTAATATAAAATCATAGGATTCATTATACTTAAAGTTTCGAACAGGATGTTTTCAAACTTTTGGGGTTTGTTTTAGTTTTTTTTTTTTTTTATAATAGCCAAACCCAAATTAAATATATATATATATATATATGTCATAGTTTAAGAGGGATACGTGTGAATGTCATAGTTTTGTTGTTGGGATAGTCTTGCCGAGCCCCCATCAATTTCGTGTCAAAGTCAAACAAGTAATCCTCAGTTTGCTCACAACTTGTTTGATGAAATGCCAAGCTGAAACACCATTCATTTCATCAATGGCTTCCAAACTTCTTAACCTCCTTTTCTTCCTCATTCTTTTACCAAAGCTTTCCTCCTCAACTCCAAAACCATGGATCAGAGCAGGCTATTACTACTCCGGGAATGAATTTCCAGTCACAGAGATTAATTCCAAGCTCTTCACTCATCTTCTATGTGCTTTTGCTTACATAAACTATTCTACCTATCAACTCTCAATCAACTCCTCCACACTACAAAAGTTCTCCACCTTCACCAATATTGTCCAGAGGCAAAACCCTTCTATCATATCGCTGATCTCCATATGGGTCGGAAGAGAGCAGTCATCAATCTTCTATGTAATGCTAAACCACTCTACATATCGCAAAGCTTTCATTGAATCTTCTATCAAATCTGCCCGGATAAACAAATTTCATGGCATAGATCTTTGTGGGATTTTACCCTACAACAGCTTGGCCATGACCAATTTAGGAACCCTCTTACTTAACGAATGGAGGATTGCAGTTGCTTCTGAGTCGAGAAACTCCGGCCTGGCAGAATTGCTCTTGGTTATGTCCAGTTTCTATTTGCCAATGGGTTATCCAATCAAATCAATGCAGAGGAATTTAGATTGGGTCCATGTTTTGGCCTATGATTACCACCTTCCAAAGAAGGAGAATTTCACAAACTTCCATGCTCCTTTGTTCGGTCCTTTAAACCAAATAAACACTGATTATGGAATTAAGGAGTGGCTAAGAAGTGGTTTTCCTGCTAATAAACTCGTTTTAGGCTTGCCTTATCATGGGTATGCATGGATGCTCGATAACCCGAAAGAGAATATGATTGGTTCACCTGCAATTGGCCCAGCTGTCACTTTAGACGGGTCCATGGCTTATAAGTTGATCAAATGGTACATCCAGAATTTAGGATATGGAGCCGTTTCGGTTTTTAATGCCACTTATGTTGTGAATTATTGTACAATTGCGTCAACTTGGATTAATTATGATGATGTGGAGGCAATCAAGACCAAAGTTTCTTATGCCAGGAAAAAGGGTCTAATTGGTTACAATGTGTTTCAGGTCGGCAATGACTATAATTGGGTGCTATCTCGTGCAGGTAAACCAATGATGAGATTTTATGTTAGTTTTAGTATTTATTTCTGATTTCTGATTTCCATCTGTGGGTTCATCCGTAATAGCTTATCATGTTTATATAATAATTATAAATCGTGCAGCTCAAGAGGCTGCTGAAGATAGACAAATGAAGCATTGGTCATTGTTAATTATCATCATACTTCCAACATCTCTGTTTGTTCTGATTCTAGGCTCCATAATTTGTTACTTACAACTGATAAAACGAGCCCTTACACGTAAGAAATAAGTTTGTATGTTTGTTCGTTTGTTTTCTACTTCTATTTTTTCCCTTTCTTTAGGCCATTGTTTCATAGTATGTTCAAAATCAAGATACTGAAATTTATACTTGTTGTATTGTTACAGGATTTAAGGATGATATTAAATCTTTAGCATCTAAACTAAACGCTAAGATATTTCGAAGTCTCAATAACAATTCTCCTAATCTTGTGGTCTTCACTTTTACTAACATCAAATCGGCCACAAACAACTTCTCAAGTGAAAATAAGCTTGGTGAGGGCGGATTTGGACCTGTTTACAAGGTAATAGCACAAACCTCTTTTTATGTGTTTAGTTTTCATGTAGCTATCCATACTGGTTCCTAATTTTAATGAGCCATTTCATGAAGTTGTCCTTAGCCCTCAATATATCAACATTTGAGTATAATTGTTTTTTTCAGGGTAAATTATTGACAGGACAAGAAATAGCAGTGAAGAGACTTTCAAAGACCTCAAGCCAGGGCCTTGAAGAGTTCAAAAATGAGATTACAGTTATGGGGAGACTGCAACACGTTAATCTAGTTAGACTTCTTGGATATTGCACTGAGAGAGAAGAGAAAATGCTCATCTATGAATGCATGCCAAAAAAAAGCTTGGATCTCTACCTCTTTGGTCAGTAGCTATTGATTATTATATCCTTATACATAGTTAAGTCCACTATTGTTTGTTTCAAGGTTAAGTCGGTCTAAGTAATTTAACTTACATGCGTTGGCTTAACTTAACTCTATGTAGATCCAATGAGGCAATGTGTCTTAGACTGGAAGAAACGCATTCATATCATTGAAGGGGTTACTCAAGGGCTTTTGTATTTACAAGAGTATTCAAATTTTACTATCATTCATCGTGATCTGAAAGCTAGCAACATTTTACTTGACGATGAAATGAACCCCAAGATATCAGATTTCGGTTTGGCTAGAATCTTCCAGAAAGATGTACATACAGCCAACACCAGGCGGATTGTCGGAACATAGTATGCCAACACTACTCTTTATTCTTTTTTATGGAAATAGTATATTGCTTGATGCCTCTTCTACAGCTTAAGCTTTCTGGTTGATACCAGATAGTATTACATATATATAAACATATTATTATATTTTACTTGGCTCCACACATTTGCACAAACCACCCATTTTCATAAACTACCTCATTTTCAAGATTTTGCATGTAGTGAGAGCGCTCGTATTCAATATCAACCAACTTTTGAAACGATTGATAACTATAATAGTATAATACTGTGCTTGTCGTTTCTATTGTTTCTTGTCATGCAGCGGTTGTATTCCTCCAGAATATATAAGGAAAGGTATATACTCCATGAAATATGACATATATAGCTTTGGTGTTCTACTTCTTCAAATAATCAGTGGGAAGAGGAACACGAGTTACTACGGCATTCACCAAAACTTAAGCCTTCTTGAATACGTAAGGTTTCTTCATCTATGTTCTGAAATGTTGCTGCAGAACTACAATCAAGAGTAATAGTACCAGTTATAATTCTTTTACAGGCATATGATTTGTGGAAAGAAGGTAAGTCAATGGAGTTCATGGACCCTTCATTGGACGATTGGTCATCCTCGTCGTGTAAGCTAACGATGTGCCTACAAGTTGCCTTGTTATGTGTCCAAGAAAACCCAATGGATAGACCATCAATGTTGGAAGTTTATTCAATGCTCAAGAGTGAAACTACAGATTTTGTTGTATGTCCTAATAGGCCTGCCTTTTCAATTGTGAGGGATCAAATATCTGGCGAAGATCATAAAAACATGTTGGGTGAACATATTTGCTCAGTTAATCTAGTAACTGTGTCTGACGTCGTACCACGATGATTACAAGAAAATGTGTTCAATTTTTGTAATATAGTGTTTAATCATTATTTGGTAAGGAGAAATTTCATTTCAAAAGAGAAAAATTATAGATCGAACTGTTATTAAAGATCAAAATTATAGGACAGTGGTTTTCAAAAAGGAAGAAAGAAAAAAAAAAATATATATATATATATATGGTGAAAGAGGAAGAGAGGGGTTCTTTGAGGCTTTCATTTTTTACCGATGGATTCAACATATAACAGGCCTCCTTTAACAAGAAAGTGGAACTCCTTTTGACAAAATCTCTCTACAACTTTCTCGGAAAATTCCTGTTTTTCAAGAAAGTCGAACTCTTTTTTTCCACAAACAAAGTCCAACCCAAATTTTGGTTTTGGATAGTCTTGCCAGGCCCCATCAATTTCGTGTCAAACAAGAACTCCTCAATTTTCTCACAACCTGTCTGATAAAATGCCAAGCTGAACTCACATCATTGACTTCATCAATGGCTTCCAAACTTCTTAACATCCTTTCTTCCTTGTTGTTCTATCAAAACTTTCCTCCTCAACTCTAAAACCATGGATCAGAGCAGGTTATTCCTACTCCGGGGCTGAATTACCAGTCACCGCCATTGGTTCTTGTTTCTTAACTCATCTTCTGTGTGCTTTTGCTAACATAAACTCTTCCACCTATCAACTCTCAATCAATTCCTCCACACTATAACCTTTTTTTTTTTATATATATAATAAAGATGCTCTAAACAACAAGGAGAACCAATGAAGCACTAAAGATGATGCCCCCGAAACATCAGGATTACCTCTACAAGCGCCATCAATGTTGACTTCGACCAAAGAAATTGAAGAAGAAGTCCAAGTAATCTTTCTACAAGAAACGTTAGGGTTGAACTATAGGAATGTTGAAAATTTGAAGAGCTACCTTCTCTTGCACAGAGAGATTTTGATCCTTATAACTCCTAAAGAAATACCTAAGCATGGAAATCATTTCATTAATTAAGAAATATAACATTTTCGAGCATATAGACTTCCAAATCATTCATGAAATTAGAAAAGGAATGACTCTAAGACTAGAGCTATCTTTAAATTAGAGGTTTGGGGAAAACCATAGGAAATAAGTTGAAAAAAAGAGGCAGAACATCTAAAATCATTTCTAATAATTCAACGTATCTTTTGACAAAACTATCTTAAAGAATTCTTAAGAAAATAAAAGCTTGAAAAATTAAACAAATTAATTCAAGAATATTTTGACGATACTAAAGTATGAAACTTACACTATAGTATGATATTAAATTTACGTTATCTCTACTCCTAAGATGTGGTAAATTAAAAAATAATATAAAAAAAAGATGGTATCTAATCCGTGAATGAAAGATTAAAATTATTACTCAAATGAAAACACAGTACTATAAATATTGTTCATAAGAACAGATCTTAAGGAATTGAAAACATAAACCGTACCGATTGAAATTAGTATATTTCAGTCGCTTTCGGTTGGCATTTTATAAAAAATCACATTTCGGTCGATATACATACCGGTATTTTTGTTTACTAATCGGTGCCCAAATAACCAACCGGAACCGTACCGGACAACCGATCCAAAATTGGTATGGTTCCAGTCAGTAGCTATGGCCAAACTAGTCGGTTACCAAGATCAATTGTGAAAGCGGTTTCATTCGATATCGGTTCGTTTTTTACCGATATAAACTTTTGCATGACCTTAGAGTCATAATGTTGACAACAATCCGACCAAGTACTTCATAGTTAATACAATAATACGTATATCATATGATAGGATAATGATATAACTTAGTTACAACTCATGCATGTGAGTCGCTAATTAAATCAATTAATTAATAATAAGAAATAAGACAAATAGTTTAAATAGTAATATGAATCTGATGTACTTTTTTTTATCAAGTACAGCATGGCCTATATTGAATCAGGCAACTGGGCAGGAACCTTCACGCCAGTTTCTGGAAAAACGTCCAGCTTTCTTTCTTTATCAACCCTTGGACCGACGTGTCTCAATCACAGTCTCCCAAAAAAGCCGTAGTGCTTTTTCTTCTCAAAACGAGGGACCCCACACATCACTTAAGAGCCACTAATAGTTCGAAACGTGGCAAAACGTGGTCGTAAGTCTCTGTCTCCACATGCTTTTGTTTTTTGGTACGTACGTTTTATAGTTTAGTTACCTGACCTAATTCTTAGGGCAGGTGTGCCCCCCAGCTAAACTTAGTACAGTCACTATATCTAATGACTGGCTATATATAAGAATCCCTCAATTCATAGATCATACCCCTCTGAAATTACAATTTAACCCCTCCAATAAATTCTATAAATCCAAATAAAAAAATAATAGAGGAAACATATTATTTAACTGAAATTCTAAGGTATTTTATATTATTAAAATGCAATGAAATTTTTGGTGGAAGAAAATAATGAAAATAAGATTAATCGATTCTTATAAACCAAGGAAGAACACACTTCCCATTCAAAAAGAAAAAGTGAACAGCGGTACAACCGAGTATCATATATCACATCGTATTAATAATGAAATTTATGCATAAATTGCATGATCAGTATGAATCTATAGATCTAATTCTTATATGAAAGTCATAGACATTTTATATGAAATGATCTATATCTTTTTTTTTTATTTAAACTTCTGTTAATGAAAGTCAAGCTCAAAATCGACCTCCATCAATGGAGGTCTGAAGCTCGGAGCTCGATCTCCATCTATAGAGATCTTGAGCTCAAGAATCTAAGCATCTCGAGGATTTGGGTTTGAAGTTATGAGATTTGAGTTTGAGTTTAACTTCCATCTATAAAGATTTGGATAAAAAAAAAATTATGAAAAAAAATAATAAATTAATAATTTATTTATATTTTTATAAAAATATAAAAAAAAAAATCACTTCTAATATTTATATGTTCTATGTCATTTGCCCCAAAATCAATAAAATAAAAAAAGTACTACACCTTGTGCTATATAAATATTAATTATCTGTAAAAACTAAATCCAAAAATAGAAGACTCGTATTAATTGATAGATAGAATATTTTAAGCGTATTTATATGGATTTGTTATAAAAATGTAATCAATGGAATTAGTGTTATTATTATTTTTTCCGTTTAATTTGGATTTAAATTACGAATTAACTCCCTACTAATTTGCAATTATAGAGCTAGTGTAGGGGCAAATAGGTCCTTACAACAGCTGTAGAGTGTACTCAAATCAGGGCCGTCCAATATTAAACGAAATCTCAAAAAGAAACTATTAATTAAATTAAGTAATTATATAATACTCTTTTTGCCTCTCTTAATCATAATGAGAATATCATTAAACATTTAAAGCACAGAATAATTACAGAGATTCTATAAAGTTATTATATCCAACTGAATCTTTCACTTTGACCATCGTGTTTTCATTCTTTTTCTTGGAAAGATAATTACCATTATTAACATAACTGCCCCCAAATTTAGTAAAAAGAAACAAAAAGGTCCAATCATTTTCATAGGATTGTCACTCGAAAGCAGAGTTTATAAAATCAAAACTTTGATGACATCACCACTATGTTCCAGTCCAATTGATCTAGATACAGAGTTTATGTTGTGTGCAGAGATTTTAATGTTGTTCCTATTGATCTCGTAATAGAAGATTCATTCACATGAATTTGAGTTTAAATGTTGTATATAACATTTTTAATTTATTTATTATTAATATAATAATTTTTACTGTTTTATCAAAATTTATATTTTATTTATCGAAATATAAAATATGAAGTATGATATAAGTAGAGGAGTAAAAATTTTCCAATATTTATTAAAAAGAAAAAAAAAAGTAATTTTACTGCCATTAAAAGAAAATATAGAAATTTAAAATTGGGTAATATTTATATATTAAATATGAAAAGTAATTATATAAATTAATTTTTGAGGTTTATGGAAATTTTAATGGAAAAAGAAAAAAAAAAAAAAAAAAAAAGCGAAGACAAGCTCGGTATGGAAAATGCGGAGAGAGAGAGAGAGATCTTCAGTAAATACTATAAAAAACAGAAGAGATTTTTTTCCGTGTCTTGTTGGGTTTCATCCCTTCACTTGTGTTCTGGCAATCGCCATCATTGTCCGTTTGTCTAGTTTTTTATACTCACTAGCACTTTATCTCTCCTCTCTCCTCTCTCCTCTCATCCTCCACTGCTTCTAGTTCCTCCTTCCAATTGGGTTTCATAAAAAAGGAATTTCCAAACATCGAAAAAGATTGCAACTTTATATCTGTGATCTCCAGTTGATTCCCTCAAGTTGTGCCCAACAACTATGACTGTGATGGGTCAAAGGGGGGGCGGTGGCATGGTGACTGGAGACGGCGGAGTTGATCGGTTTCCGGTAGGTATGCGCGTCCTTGCGGTGGATGACGACCCTACCTGCCTTAAAATCCTTGAAACACTGCTTCGCAAATGCCATTACTACGGTTTGTTCTCAAACACTCCAATTTTTCTGATTTCATGAATTTCTCGATCCTCTGTTTTTATTGCATGTTTCATCAAAATATTACATAGAATTTGTCGCTCTCTGTCCTAAAACTATTCCATTTTTTACTGGTTGTTGTTGTTGTTGTTTTTATTTTATTTTATTTTATTTATTTATAATTTCGGTGTATTTGATTTTTTTTTTCTTTATAAATTATGTGATATGGTTGTAAAGGTAAGATTTTGGTTTTGAATTTCAACCTCTGGCTGATCTAGCTAGTTCATATTCCTATTCACGTAATGGCTTCTTTTTAATTAATTGATTACTTTTTATTTTCTGGGGTGAGCAGTTGAGACAACAAATCAGGCAATTGAAGCCTTAAGAATGTTAAGGGAAAACAGAAACAAGTTTGATTTAGTAATTAGTGATGTAAACATGCCGGACATGGATGGTTTTAAGCTCCTTGAGCTACTAGGACTCGAAATGGACCTTCCAGTTATAAGTGAGCATCTGATTCTTGTCATTCTATCTTGCTTTTGATCACTAGTTCTTTGATTATATGATTTTACTTGTTGATTCTGACATTCATCTGGCCTATATCAATCAAGTGTTATCGGCCCATAGCGATACGAAGCTTGTGATGAAGGGAATTACACATGGGGCATGTGACTATTTGTTGAAACCGGTCAGGATAGAGGAGCTTAAGAACATATGGCAGCATGTGGTTCGCAGAAAGAAGGTGGATCCCATGGATCAAAACAAGGCTGTCGGGAATGGAAATGGTGAAGGTGGTGATGAACATGGTTTCTCAACGGGAGGTGGTTATAAAGTAATTTGTAGGAAAAGGAAGGATAAAAATGAAGATGAGGAGGAAGAGGGCGAAGAAGAGAGTAGTGATCATGAGAATGACGATCCATCTACTCAGAAGAAAATGAGGGTAGTTTGGTCTATTGAGTTGCATAGGAAGTTTGTTGCAGCAGTTGATCAATTAGGCCTTGAAAGTAAGTAGCTTCTCTATAAAGATTCTCATGCCCTACAATTTCCTTTTCCTTTTATATTTCTCTTTTAATTCTAGGGGCGGTTCCGAAGAAAATCCTAGATGCTATGAATGTGGAGGGACTTACTAGAGAAAATGTAGCAAGCCATTTGCAGGTGACGATTGTACCAGTTTTGTACTTAACATTTGTGTAGTAAGAAAATGGATTCTCATCATTATTTTGTTGTTACAGAAATATAGGCTATACCTAAAGAGAATAAGAGAAACTCAGCAAGCAAACATGGTTGCAGCATTTAACAGTAGAGATGCCTCTTACATCCGCATAGGTTCATTCAATGGGTTCAGAGATTTACATACATTAGGAGGTTCGGGCTGGCCTTCAAACAACACTTTGGTATCATCATATTCACCAAGTGGAATCCTCGGTAGATCCAACTCTGTTGTTGGACTGGGTCTGCGTGGACTCCAATCTTCGGGATTGATCCAACGGAATTCAGCCCAAAATCTAAACAACACGATCAGTACTCTCCAAACCGGAAGTCTATTACAAACAATTCCCACATCATTAGATTTTGCTCAGTTACAACAGACCAACTCAGCTGAGCTGAATCCCGGTAATAATGATTTATCAGGTGGGCCCACTAGCTTCGTGAATAATGTTTTTGGTGGTTGTGCAATGAATTCCCAAACACAACGAATGTATGAATTGCATGGTAGTAGGCAAGTTGACATCAGCATAAGCGGTTGTAATAACCTTTTGGGTAGTTATGAATACCCTGAAAATTGGCAGGGGTCGAATCCATTGGTATTGAGTGATAGTAATGCTCCTAATCGAGATTTATTACTCGATAAAGTTATTCAATCTACTACAAATAATATGACGCCTAGGCAAAGGTGGGAAGACCATAGTAGTGTTAGTGCCATAAATTCTCTTTCTCCCGCCAATGAGGTTATACGCCGGCATGTTAACCAATTAAATGGATCCGAATTCGTTCAGCCAAATACGGTCGAGAAACATACCTTTGATATGCAAGATGGATACCTTCAGAGCAGTTTCGGGTCCTTGGATGACATAATCAATACCATGGACAAACCGGTATGATCAACTTTCCTGCATATCCCAAGCTTATTCGTGTGAACTATAATTTCTCTGGTCTAATTCTCTCTTGTTATCATGCAGTGACAAGGTGGTATGGAGGGAGGCGATAAACCTCACAATCCAACACGATGGAGGTGCTTTCTTGTATCATAATCAGTTCTTTTTATTAGGGTTTTCAATTTAGTTTTGTCATCTCTTACATTTTCAAAATCTATTTTTATCCGCTGCAAGTCTGTGTTCCAAGGTTGCAAAATTGCAAGCAACAACAGACTTCTCTGTTTTCTGAATATGTTTATTTAGGCTTGCTCTGTTTTACTTGTTGAGAATCTTTAGATAAATGGCATCAGAAGTTGATTCATTTTTCGAGTTTCTTTTTGGTACATAACAGGCAGTTTCCAGTTTCCAGTTTCTAGTTTCAACGTAGTGTTAGTTCCACAAATTAGTAATTATAATCAGTGAAGGAATAATTCAAAAGAAAAATTTAGAACTTTTTAAATTTAGTAAAACCCAACTTAATTGAACTCTTCATCAGCTTGTTGGGTACAAAATCACAACAAGTCCTTGATTCATTTTTCCTATAATTAAAGCACAAAGCAAACAACAAATGAAAAGCAGACAGATCTCACACTTCTAGCAATCCATTTGAATAGGATTTATGATCTATCTAATGCTTGCTTCCTCTTTTTTTTCTCTCTTTCTTTTTTTTTTTTAAATTTTGATTTATCAAAGAAGAATGCATTCTATTCTACTTCCCAACCCATTTGGCGAGCTCGTTTCTCCCACAGGGAAGTCAACTTTCTCTCCTTGATTAGCAACACCTGGGCCCGTTCCCTTGCTTCTTCACAGATCTCAGTTGCAGCATTGCATTTCTCGGCTTCCTTTTCGTATTGCGAGGCAACCCTTTTGGCTTCTAGAAGAGTTGCATTCATATGGTGAGTGTACTCTCCAGCTACGGTCTCTTGGAGCTTCAATTCCTCTGCAACAAGGTCCACAAATTGCTTCTCCATCTCTTGCTTCAGATCAGGATCATTACTACCACAATCTGTCGCATCAGTTGAAACCAGAGTTTTTTTTTTTTTTTAAGTAAGACCGATGAATTGTAAAATTGTTCATCAAATTGAATTGGATAGGGATGAAATCTACCTGTAACTGTGAGATTAGCAAGACCTGTAAAAGTATTACAACTGGAGTATGTTAGTACAAAAGTAAAATCTAACAAGATTAGACTCTAGCTTCATGACAAATATTTCACGTTGGATTCTAGGTTATTGCAGTCCAGTCTCAAATCTGAGCTGCTGCTAAAAACCGTTCTCACCAGCTAAATTAAACTTTAGCTAATTACCAATCTAGAAATAGGACTTAAATGAGAAGACAAGTCATTAAGGAAATGACAAGCAAAAATTCATATTCAGCACACCTTGATGCAGATAGATTCCAAGGTGAGCTGAAACACATGAGATTAGCACAATATATATTCGAGTCCCTCTATTTTACGAGTAGATCTCAGAAATAGGCAATAAGATGGGCAATATATTGGGCACACATATATAATGCTTATATACCGAACAAAAAGTCCAGTTCCACTCAAAACCCTAAAATAGTAAGAATCCATGATGTGGGTATTCTTCTAAACCTCACTAACAATTCACATACAAGTATATCAAACCCAGAATGCAGACCAAATCAAGGAAAAAAAAAAAAAGACAGCACCAGTTAAAACTTAATAAGAGAGAAAAGTGTGATTTCTTTACCAGGAGCAATCTTGAGAAGAGATAAAGGAAGAGGGCAGTCACAGATGCAGGGAGGGCAAGAAGATTTGGCATCAGCCAGTTTGATGCTCTTCTTGAATCGCCAATACAGAGCCGGCCCGCAGACAGCTAAGGCTGAGACAACTGCAAATACCACTAGACAACACCTTAGGCAAGTCCCAGATCGCCGTGACATCTCCCTCTTTCTCTTTCTCTCTCTTGGTCTTGAAGAAAGTGAGATCTAAATTGCGGGCAGTGAAATGGGTTTGAATCAGACTATAAAAGGCAGTAGGAAAGTCGTTGAAATAAGTTACAATTATGAACACATTTATTACGGATCGAGATTTTACCCTCTTTCTCTCCAATTTAGTTTAATTTTATTTTCAAACATCATTATCTATAAACGGCCCAATATAGTCACATTTGTAATTGGGCCTTTTCTTTTCTTCAATGTTTTATGGCCCACCATCTTGCAATCCCAGCCCATTTATGGCAAGACTTCAAAATTTTAAGGTATGGTTAATTCAAATGACTTGTAAATTTGCTCAAAATTTTGATTCATTCAGATTTTGTATAAACACACGAGTGAATAATTTTGTTAATTAAAGAAATATAATAATTATAATCAATAAATTATCAATATTAATAATGAAAATGAAAATTAATATAAAATATTTTAACTCAATTTCAACGACAATCAAAAATAAAAATTAACTCAATTCAAAAGCATAAGAGAACAGTAAACAAAAGGAAAGGGAAAAAAATTTGGAGTGGAGACTAGTTCTTTGTAAGTTTATTTTTCGGTTAAATTATTCGGATTAAATTGAAGTTAAGTCCGTGAAACTCTTAATCCGTGGATTTGAGTAATCGGTCGGAATTTCGGTTGGATTAATCGGATAACCAATTTTATTCACACTCCTACATTTATAGCTCCATTTTGAAAAACATGAATTATAGAACCACATTTTTGTTTTCCCTTCCAAACATGCGTAGACTTTATGCATTTTTTTTTTTTTTTTTTGGCCCAAAACATGCCATTGCATTTGAAAAACAATAATTTTAGGTTTTGTTATTATTATTATTAATTATAAGTAATTGAAAGTATGAATTATAGATGGCTTGTTCACTACTTATTCACAAACATCAACATGAAGCTTACTAATAACCAAAGTTTGAGGTTCTATGATAGGTGGATAGCCAGATCAACTATGAATACTTTCTACCTCTTTTGTATATTCAGAATTATGTATGCACTTGTCTGACTTATCTTCCTACATCCGATGAAGAGGCTTTTAAGCAGCTCAATATCGAGGAAGGAAAGCACTATAGAACAAGCAGTTGTCTGACTTGTAGGTGTGTGTTTAAAATATACATGATTTTCAATATGTTCAAAGCTCTCAATACTTTTCCAACTTCTAGCAAGAGTTTTGAAAAGTACATTCCTATGGACATCTCTCTCGCAATCTCTTTTTCTCCATCTTCATATAGACTATTAGATATTGCTACAGTATTTTATGCTAATAGGTTACTATAAACGAGTACGTGCAATTGATGGTTTCTTGTTTACGTTCACATTAATTGCATATAATCAAGTGATTATAATAAACATCAAAATAAACTGTAAATTATTAATATTATAGAAAGAGTGAAAGATAATATTTCGGTTTGAAGATTTAAGGTTCGAAGAAATCAGTTTAAAGAAGAGGTGAAGATATCAATTTAGGTTCGATAATGAAGAAAAAGCTAACCGGTTTTATCTTATTTTTTATTTTTTATTTTTTTAATACTTTATTTTTTATTTTAGTAAGGCAAAAGGTAAGAAAATAAAAATAAAAAGAACGATATTTAACAAAGGGAAAATAAATTCTTTATTAGTAAAATAAATAAAAATAAATAAAATTGAGAACCGCGTCATGTTCTTTTGCCACCTCCATACCTTATACGCACCAAGTACAACCAAAAAGAAAATCTCCGTATGTGAGTCCATATCTGTGTGTGTGTGTGTGTATGCATACACATCCCTTCCTCAAGACACCCTTAAAAACGACTAAATGGCGAAGAAAGACATGGAAGCAGTAAAAGGGATAGACCTAGAGAAGTACATGGGCAGGTGGTACGAGATTGCCTCGTTCCCATCAAGAAACCAACCCAAAAACGGGCAGAACACAAGGGCAACCTACACCTTGACGGAAGATGGGGCAGTTCATGTCCTAAACGAGACGTGGAGTGATGGGAAGAGAGGTTCAATAGAGGCCACTGCCTACAAGGCTGACCCTAAATCTGACGAGGCCAAGCTCAAAGTGAAGTTCTTTGTCCCTCCTTTCCTCCCTATCTTCCCCGTTGTTGGGGATTATTGGGTCTTGTTCCTCGACCAGGATTACCAATATGCCCTCATCGGTCAGCCTAGTAGGAAATATCTTTGGGTATGTAGGACTAGTGTGTATATCTCCTACGTATGTGATTGCTTGCTTGTTATATATAGTCATGATGAGTAATGTATATTTTTATGGGTTTCTGTAGATATTGAGCAGGAAGCCATATTTGGAAGAAGACATCTATAACCAGCTGGTTGAGAAGGCGAAGGAGGAAGGGTATGATGTGGGCAAGCTCCATAAGACTGAACACACTGATCCACCACCTGAGGGAGAAGAAGCAGGCCCCAAGGACACTAAAGGCATTCGGTGGATCAAATCCATTTTGGGCAAGTAGGATAAATGAAAAACATATATGTAATATATATATATATATAAATATTAATATAAATACATGGCTATGTTTTTTCCACTTTCCATTCTGTGTATTTGTTAAGCAATATTAGGTATTAGTCTGTTAGAATTTTAAGTCGTTCATATAAGTTCATCAACTTGGGTGCAGTCTTCTGTGAATTCTTTGCTGTGTGCAATTTTTGAGCAACTTAATAAAATAAGTTTGAATACATTTTATGTTTTTTGGGCATTTTATTACAAGTTTGTGGGCATATTTCAAGTGAAAGTAACGACAGAGAATCACATATAAGTAACATCAACAAATACATGGAAAAAAATTGTATGAACGGTTGCGACTAAATGCTATATAATAGAGCTTAGTTTCCAGCTTTTCCTCAGAACAAGAAAAGCGGAGAAAACTCCACAAAATGAGGCAAGCAAGCAAATGAAAAATGACATATATTCTATGTATAAACATATTAGGACCACCGCCATGTTCATCCACAAGCTCGTTATACCACCAGATCCAACAAAGACGTAAAGGAATGGCTTCTTCTTCTTACGACCTTGAGGCCTTACAGTATGCTACAACACTGGTTGGTCTTTTTAGCTTGCTTGTAAAACATCTGTTTCAATTAATTATAACACCATCAGGAAATGTTTCTTGGCAAAAGAGAGAATGATGCTAAAGATAGAGAGCTCATACCTGTGATGCTGCGCTAAGATCAGAGCTCTTTTCGACTAAGCTGTCCAGCTTCTCACCCCGTTCAAGCACACTATCAATGGTCTTATGCTGTTTTAGAGTAAGACTTGTGTCAGAGGGAGAAATGGTTTGGTATCAAAAGAATAAAGATCAAGCAGAACAAAGTTCACACCCTAGTAGCTAGAGCCTAAAATGAAATTGCAGTTAATAGAAGAATGAAGCAGACCAGGAGGTACCAAACACATATTCCTACACATGGGGAGTCGAGGGAGCAGTGCAGCATATACTATAGCTCGTTAATATCACACATGTGCCGCCACGATAAAAATGCATTTAGGCTAAGGTTGATGGACAATAATGTTGGGAGACAAAATCACCTCACAAATATGTGAGGTGGTAAAACCACAGAAAAGCATAACAATTGAGGAGAATCCAATATGCAAAGTCAGAATAATAATCGATCCTCAAAAGGAGTCGAATATCAAACTGCCAGGTTAAGCAATGCAAATCTAGAGCGATAGGCAGAGAGAATGGGAAGTGGGAGCATTTAAGCAGAGATCCACATGCATACATATAGTGTAGCTATAACTCACAAGGATAATTTTTGTTTCATCCAACTCCCTCTGAATTTTCAATAACTTATCAGCCTCTGCAGGGTCCTGCAGTTGAGGAAAAGAAGAACAAGCCCTTCACTTCTCAATAATCTAAGCATTATTAAAAACAATGATAATATGAGTGATAATTGGAAAAAGGAAATGGAAAAGGTGAAATAGTTCAGAGCATAGTATGTATGACAAAAGCTGCCTCATGACTTACATCAAGAATAATGAGATAGGAATACCTGGAATTTCGTCAGAGCTTCATTCAAATAGGGCCATGGTTGAGAGCTATCGGCTTGTGCACTCCTCCATGACTCACCAAAATTTTTCTGGTACTCATCCAGGACCTGACAAAGGTTACTATTTATCAGAAATCACTAACAGGTTGCATCCAACATATTTAAATGTCAATCCAATCAGGTATAACACCGCTAAGAGGAATGAATGAAATACCTAGATAAACAGTATTTTGATAACAAAGAAAAAGATGAAAATCAGCATGTTGCAGTCAAGAGACTAAACCATTCACAACTATTTTAGAAATTAGAAATTATAATATAATTAAAAATTAGTCGACGAGCTGATGACTAAGATGAGACAAACATAATTTACATTAAACAACCTTCAGTTTTGAAATACGTTATTTACTCATTTTGGATACATCCAGATAACCCAAACATTCCAGATCATAAACAATACAGTTAATCTTTCAATGAACAAAAAATTATATTACAAATCTCCAATATAAAGTTACAAATCCAATGTACGATTAGTAAAAAATAACCGACATTGAGTTTCTACCTGGTTAAGGAGAGAAAATGCACTTCGAACTGGGTAATGATCATCCATAAAGCCCAATGAGCAAAGCCCATTTCTATTGTAAGCATGCACCTTATACTCTACAATAACAAAGTGAAGCAAAAAGGGTTTCAGAAAATCACATACATGCCCAACCTCCAAGAAAATGATATAGATAACTTATATATTGGTACCTCTAGCATTCAACAAAATGAACAACCAGCTCAGACCTTTAGTATCCATTGAATATTGAATGAAATATGTAATCTTTTACTACTGAGCACCCTAATATATAAAATAAAAAAAATCCACTATCAGTAAATGACGCCAAGACCAAAAACTACTTTATGAAGACCCACCGCTTTTATGTTTCCACAAAGAAAAATGAGATTGATCAATTGTAAAAGGGAAGAAATTTCAAATTTCAGCTCAAGAAATTCTAGAATAACAACCGTAAAATGTCAAGTGTAAGAGTGTGATCATAGTTTTCAATTCAAGCAGTTAGCTGCGAGGATTCTATTTCTTTTTCTTTTGAGACCGATACCTAGTTATAAATCACCACAAGAAATAGAAACACCAATCATGATTATGAATAAATAAAAAAAACCAAATTATAAAACACGAGACACCAATTACAGTTCATAATTCCCTCTTCCTCACATATATTATCAAATCCCAAAATCTCGAAAAGAAAGATCAATTTAAGAAACTAATCATGGCGAATAGAAAGCGCAGTTGTCAAAACAAACATACATTTAGATACCAAACCCTAATTAAAATCCACGATCACACATCCCAAAATTCAAAAAGAAGAATGAGAAATTTGACCCTAACCGACAAGTACCTTCGTGCTGGACGGATTGGCGTTGGCCGGGTGGGATCCGTTTGGCAACAGTCCGACCGACGAAGAAAATAAACTCCTTGACGCTACCCCTCTGGAAGTAGCCGAAATGACTCACATCCGAAGCGTTCGCTAATATTATCGGATCCGATCCCTCTGGGCTGCACTTAAACACCAACAACGCCGTGATCTTCATCTTCTTCTTCCTACTCACGAAATCACAGAACAAACCTCTCCCTCTCTCCTCTCTCTCTCTCTCTCTACAGAGCTTCTATTGCGCGTCAGCTGCGTGCGGTGCCGATGCGACAGTCTGTGTTTGGGATCTCGAGGAGAGAAAATGAAAACTTGAAAAAGAGAACGATTCGATTCTTTATCCAGTGCGGTAAGGTTTAATTAGAATATATGCAACCGCCAGCCCAGTAGGCACAGCTGATATGATCATGCGGACGTGATTAAACGAGGAAAAGAAAGATCGAATCAAAGAATAAGCTTCGGGCCCACCACCTGGACACATTCTTGTGCATGAAGGTGTTAAAAATAAAATTAAAAATTTAGAATATAAAGACAACATATAAATATTCAATTCGAAATTCTTTTCATAACCACTTTGAATTTATTTAAAATGTGTGACAAAATATTTTTTAGATGAAAAATTTTTAGCATATAAATTATGGAAGAATTTAAATTAATTTTTCTAGATTTTCATTTATTTATTTTTTAGTACACTCACTTGTTTCTCAAACAAGAAAAACTTAGGCAAAAAAAAAATGTAATTTTCAAATTATATACTTTAGGGAGCTTGTGTTATGGATAAAAATATTATTTCATGAATATAATATTAATGTAAAATTTGATAATATAAGATTTTTTATTTTTTCATACATGAAGTTTTTATTTTCTATTTAAAAAAAAAGATTTATTATTTTAATTAAAAATCGTTTCTTTTTCATTTTTGTTATTACTTTTCCATTATCATTTTACTATTAACTCTAAGTCCATTTTTAAGTATACTTAATGTTATAAAGGGTAGAGTTAGATCTCATATGTACTCATTAAAAATACATTAATTTAGAATTACGTCACATTCTAAATAGATTTATATAAATTTTTTAAAAATATTTGATTCGATTATCTTATAGAAATGAGAATATAAAAAATATGATACCTCATAGAAGATCTTGAAAAAGCACAAGAAAAATAAGGGTTCGCGAAACGGACAATCACAAATAGATCTGTCCGATCCTCTTTCTAGATTTTGAATTATTACATATCTAGTGAATTAATGCAAATATTATCGGAGGAGAAAATTTTTACAACTTTTAGTGGAGTAAGAAAAAATCTTGAGTCCTGCTAATCATATTAAAATATATTAGTTATGTGTCTAACTTACAATTAGCCGTTAAATATCTGTGCTTAAGATTAATTTCCCATCTAATCAACCATCTAGTGAGTAGAGTAGGAACAACCTAGGATTGCTAGTTAGCAAAATCATCACATTTTGTGCATAATGTAAGATGTAAAAGCTAAAATTGCTTCGTATAAGAAAAGAAAACATATAGATATAGTTTCCTTGCTCTATTAATAACCCTTAGTTTCTACATTTAAGCTAAGAAACGCATGATGTTAAACAATACCGCTCCTCTAGAGAAAGTTTTTAATGCATGAGGTGTATGCAATATGGGGTCCACTTGCATTCACCTTATGATGTAGTAGATAGTTTTTCTCCCTACTACACAAGTATTAATTTTATTATAAATATGTCCGTCTACGTCTGGCACCGAAATGGTGTTGTCAACTTCGATCCCTCCTCCTCCTCAAATCCCTACTCAAAGTAGGGCTAAATCAAGTACCAAAGTCATGTGTTGCTTGCGGGAACTCATTTGATGCTTGGAGAAAGAACTTTTCAAACACCTAGGTTCACATTCCAAGCTCAACGGGGCATGACCTCTACTCTCCAAAGCTTAGGAGGAGACTCGACGTAAAAAACCAGCTACAAAACCACTTGCTTCTACTCGGCCAACTATTGTGGAATCTGGATTTGACAGCTCAACCTCTACAGATGATGAAGGTGAAATTAAGTCTCTAGAAAATTCTTTGAAAATGGATGTTGGTCCTTATGTCAATCCGATCAATGACGGCCCTATACCGCCGATCGATCTAATGTGGGAATGATAAGCATGTATGCATAACTATCAAAAAAATAATATAATAAAACATATATGTATTCAATTATTTCAATATGCATATTCTTGAATCAAGTTCAAAATTTGTAGAGAAATCTTATATACGATCAATTTTTACTATATCTATCTACATAGATACCCTAACCCGATATTTTTTCTTCGAATAATATAGAGCATAGCTCAAAGAAAAAACATAATACAAAACCACAATTCAACGGCTCAATAGGGTAAAAACATAACTTAAACTGTAATGGGGCCGGGTTAAAGCTCATAATTAATTAGATAAACAAAATGTGAAGATAAGACAAGTCCTGTTGATGGATCATTTAAGAAGCTACTTAAAGAGGGTAATGGAATTAATTATTTTCTCTGTTGTATTAATTAGTATGACATGGCATACTTTATTGTCTTAATTACTTAGTTGTTACAAAAAAACGTGTTTAAATTATGAAACCGTAACAAAATTAGTCTCTCTGGTCTTAATTTTAGTCATTTATTTAGGGTGGGGTTTCAAAAAAAAAAAAAAAAACCGTTTATTAAGCCGTTAAGAATGAAAGGCTGAGAAGTGTTTCTTGTCTTCTTTCCCGGTAAACAAACAACAATAGACAACATCTGTGTCCTAGAATTGTGGAACAAAAAAATTTTCCTTTTTTATTTTCTTGCTCTAATTTTTTTTAACAGACAAGCAGAAAAAACTGGTCATCTCTAAATAGTGAAAGTAGGGAACTATTAATGGCGAAAATTGTGTTTTCGAGTTTTAAGAACAACCCTTTATCTGGGGAGTGAATAGTAAAAACACTACCCCCCCCCAGATTCTTTCATTCCCTTAGGATTTTCCCCAGAAAATTGAGACAGGGAAAGTTCATCTATCTCTCTCTCTATCTCTCAAGTAAGTTCTGTCTTTCTCTCTCCAAACATAAATCAGAACAGGGGGCATGGCCAAAAGAATGGAGTACATATGATGTTTTTTTGTTTTTTTTGTACATTATTTTCTTTTCTTGCCATGTACTAATTTTGCTAGTTATATTTTTGATGATTGGCAGGAGGATTGTGGGGAAAATGATTAAGTATTTGATCCTTGTTTCGTTGTTGATCCACTGCACTTTAGCAGCAGATCATGTACCTCCAACTGATCCTAAGATTCCAGCTAATCCAAATGCTCCAAAGAAATGGCTTACCTTGAATGGTATATAGATTGCTCCTTTTTCTTTTTTCTCGATATGCATGATTTTTTTTCAAATTTATTTAATTATTGAAAATGGGCGTCTAGAAAAATAATAAATAAAGCATATCAGAAACATCAACCTAAACTAAATTGTTTTGAAAATATATATCGAACTTTTTTACGATATTATTTCATATTAAAAATATAAGTTTCGAGAATTTAATATATAAAAAAGATGAATCATTTTACTATTATTGATATTAAATTAAATGCCCAAATTTTTACATATAATTATATAATATGAAATTAAAAAACCCTTTTGAATTTGATATATTAAATTTTATACTCTTTCATTACATCAATCATATATGAACTTATACTAGAAATCTAGTTTTAAAAATTCAAATAATGTAATAAGAGTGATTGAATTTTAAACCTCTTTGTTTTTTTCATTAATGGTGCAGGTGAAGAGCCACTAGTGATAGCGAGGGGAGGTTTCTCCGGGCTATTTCCAGAAAGCAGTCAATTTGCAAACGAGATGGCAATTCAATTGAGTTTAAGTAACGTTGCCTTGTTCTGCAATGTTCAACTCACAAAAGATTCCGTCGGAATATGCTCATCGGACATTAGGCTCGACAACTTCACAACTATTGCAGTTGCTTTCCCAAAGGGAAAAAAGACTTACAAAGTCAATGGCAAAGAGATGGAAGGATGGTTCGCTAAAGATTTCACTTCTAAAGACCTTTACGACCAAGTTTTTTGTACGTCCCCCTTCTCTTAGCAAGAAACTATCTCCTACATCACGTGTTTATACACCATAATCGAGACATGGTTGTGGGACCCACAGACCCATCTCTCGGGTGAATAAACTTGATATTATAGTACATATATACAGGTTTTCTCACCTCTTTAGCATGTGTGAATTTTTTTGCAGTGACTCAGAGCATATTCTCTAGGCCGAGTACATTTGATGGGACATTACCCATATCAGCAGTTGATGATGTTGCAGGACTCAGACCACCCCAGTTTTGGATGAACATGCCGGTTAGTTTGTTTGTTACTCTGTCTCTACTATTATGTAAAAGTCAAATTTTATTTTTCATTTTTCCTGAAATGGTTTCTTATGTTTTAAACTGCTCTATGATTCAGTACGATCAATTTTACGCCCAAAACAATCTAAGTGGGATTGAATTCACCAAAAAGTCGATGAGAGGTTTAAGAGCAAATTACCTTTCCTCTCCCGAGATTAACTTCTTGAAGGCCATGAACGGACAAGTGAACAAGATGAGGACAAAGCTTATTTTCCAGTTACTTGATGCCGAAACGGTCGAACCTACAAGCAATCAACAATACGGATCATTTGCCAAAAATCTTTCCTTTGTCAAGACATTTGCTTCTGGAATCCTAGTCCCAAAAGAATATATATGGCCCGTGGCAACCAAATACTTGGGCAATCCTACTAGTTTAGTGATAGATGCTCATAAAGAAGGGCTAGAAGTATATGCTTCTGGTTTTGCAAATGATCTCTTCTCAAGTTATAATTATAGCTTTGATCCGACAAATGAGTACCTTCAATTCATTGATAATGGCGAGTTTTCTGTTGATGGTTTCCTCACTGATTTCCCTCCTACAGCATCAGAAGCCATTGGTGAGAGATTATTAAACAAACGCAAAAATGGAAAATTCAACTTATGTTTGAAAATAAAGAATTAAACCGAAACGTTTAACCCTCTGATTGTTTCTTTTGGTGCAGCATGCTTTGCAAATAACAAGAATGCTACAAATCCTAGAAGGCGTAAGATAACTAATCTTTCAATTATAGATTTCTAAATTACATACTGTCGTGTATATGAAACTTGAAATGAGAGAAAAAATAAGTTGTGTTGCAGCAAGAACTCTGGTCATAACTAGCAATGGAGCGAGTGGGATTTACCCGGGAGGCTCTGATCTTGCATACCAGCAGGCAGTGGATGATGGAGCAGATATAATAGATTGCTCTGTCCAATTATCTAAAGATGGAGTTGCTTTCTGCTTAGATTCAGCAGATCTCATGGGGAAAACCACTGCCACTACTTCCTTCATGTCCCGTAGTACCACTGTAAAGGAAGTTCAACCCAATGCTGGAATCTTTTCGTTTGATCTCACTTGGAATGAAATCGAAAGCTTGAAGCGTAAGATTCTCATAACATTTTGTTTCCTATCCGAGACCTGAAAAATTTTGAAGCAGTTCTTTTCAGCTCAGGTTTGATCTTTTATTTTTCAGCTCAGGTTTGATCTTTTATTTTTCAGCTCAATTGGTGAGCCCTTACTTGAATCCCGGAGGATTTGAAAGAAACCCGGCTCACAAGAACAAGGGCAGATTCGTCACCCTCAATGAATTCTTGGAGTTTGCTAAGACAAAGGCAGTAACAGGTGTTTTGATCAACATTAAGGTAAGTACTAAGTTCTAAACACAAGCTCATTACTTATACATAGTCATCTTTCCATAGTTTTAGAAAACACATTTATTCATTCACAGAATGCTGGATATCTTGCATCAAGCAAGGGTCTAGACATAGTGGTTACAGTGACCTCAGCCCTAAGCAATGCCACTTTTGACAAGCAATCAACTCAACAAGTTCTAATTCAATCAGATGATTCTTCGGTTCTAATGAAGTTCAAGGATGTGCAAACCTATAAAAGAGTCTTGGCTCTTGACAAGAAAATAGGCGATGCGCCTAAGGATAGAGTGGAGGAGGTTAAGAAGTATGCTGATGCAGTCAATGTACCTAGGGCCTCTATTATGAAGGTTTCTGAATCCTTCACCACAGGCTTAACCAATGTGGTGAACGAAATGCATGCAGCAAACATCTCAGTATATGTCAATGTTCTGAGGAACGAATACATCACACTAGCTTTTGATTATTTCTCAGACCCCATTGTTGAAATAGCTACTTATGTTCAATCGGCTAAAGTTGACGGGATTGTGACTGAATACCCAGGAACTGCCAGCAAATACATGAGTAAGTACTACAGCTCTTAGCAATACAAACATTATATGTTGAATATATAGGGTCTAAAATACAGTTTGGGCCCACAAAACTCCAGTTTGTCTCTAGCATTGATCCAAGTGAAAAATCCAACGGAAAGTACAGTTTTTCATGATTATTATTGATATATGGTTATCACTATCATTATAATTTTATTTTTTTTCGAAATTACAGAAAGCCCATGCACGGATACAGATCCAAAAGCTAAAGTACCATATAACATATTACCGGCCGAACCTGGTTCTTTGCTAACTGCGGCTGCACCGGAAACTCAACCACCAGCCACGGCACCGAACCCACCTCTAGGAGAAGCTGACGTGGTTGACCCACCACTCCCACCCGTAAACATTACCAACAGAGCCCAAACTCCGGCTCCAGGCACTCCTTCGGATTCTAGTACACCAGCGACTGGTTCTGGGGCCTCTGCTCCTTCAAGTGCTTTGGCTAATGTTGCTAACATGGGTCTATCTGTAGTTGCTATTTTGGTTCTGAGCTTGCTCTAAATGTAAACTCTCCTCTGCGTCTCGGTTTTTTGTCTTGAGAATTTGACTATGTAATATAATTAACGTTTAAAATTATTTGAATCTAATGGGAGTGTGCCTGAGTGAATGTTTCAATAGAAAGTATAGAATCCGACTCCTTTCTACATAATTTTTTTCTCAGATATATGTAAGATAGAGCATAAGTAGAACTCAGACATGTATTCAGTTGGATTAAACAAGTACTGTATTATGATGATAATAAATCTCTCCAATTGAACAAGAACAGCTTGAAAAATAGTCTTGATAACCTAATAATTTGTATGATTTTTTTTTTTTTTAAGGAATATACTACAAGATCCTATAGGCAAATAGCTAAGAACTTTACTAACACAGACTCAATTGACAACATTCTTAATATTAACTTCTACAAGACTATTTTTCAAGCAGAAGATGCTACAAGGGCTGATACTTCTAGACAATTAAGAAAAGATTTACAAAAATTAAGGTAGTGACTGTGAATGACCGTAGCACCTGATCCGTTGAAGAAAGAACGCTGGATCGGTTGCACCAAAACTGTGTTGCTCCGTACCAGGTAGGCCCCATTCTTAAGCTAGGAAACTCGTTTGCCTCCATGAAGAGGCTGAGAGCCCTAGGGTGGCTATATTCATATGGTAAGTTACCTGAATAGAAAATATGCAGCATCAATTAGACGGCTTTAATATGAGTTAAACAAACATATACGCATCAAATCATTGAGTAAAAGAGAGAGAAAGAGAGAGGCACGAGAGTCGAGTTTACATGTGAAGCGAATAGTAAGACAGTTGGAAGCAATGACTTACCAGCTAACTGTTTGAAGGTGACTCATTTGTCTTCTCTCCAGTAAGCCTTACATTGAAATTGACTTTTCCGTTGGGGCTATTTCTGGCGTTGATCACTGGGCAAAGAGCTGCCTCAGACATGTCTAAAAAAGAATAAAGTATTTTGATTTAGTGGATTCTCCAATGAAGCTTCATTTACAGATATTACTCTATTTTTCTAGTTTCGGAACATGGGCTTCTCGTATGGAGTCTAACGGCTAGTATTTTGCTTCCAACAAGTGCAGATTGATGTTTCAATTCTTTAAGAGCATCACAAACTGATGGAATGGAGTTGGCCATTTATTGAGCGATGAATAGCATGACCAGTTATGATATATCATGCATTGTATTTATTTTTTTTATTGAGTTTGACATACGATCAAAAAATTGATTATTTAAATGGAAAATAAAAAACTTTCATCAATCTTTAAGAAATTGGCAAAACACGATTTATTAAATATTTTCAACTTTCTATAATTAAAATTTTTCTTAATCATAACAAACACATCATGCAGCTTCAAACGGTATTCGAAGAAGAAAAATAATCATTAGATTTCAGCACTTGAGCAAGTCTAGTGATAAATCTCCCTGAAAAGAAATAAATAAAATAAACAAAGTTCAATTTATTTATACAAACGATGAGACAGATTTCAGTTTGAGTTTATCTCAGACCAAAATGTGATCTATAGATTTCATTGAGCTTAAATTTTGTGATTTTCCAAAATCTTTGTGATCTATAGATTTCATTGAACTCAAACTTGAAATTGTTACTCAAAATCATCTAACAATTTCATCAAAATCAAAATATATCGTGTGATTTTCATATTTTCGGGACTAAACTTGGTTATCCTCCATTAATGGCTACCGAGGGAGAGAAGAGAGGGAAGAGAATGATAGTGTGAGCGAGAACAAGAGAGAACGATGAAATCAGTTTGGGGAGAACAAGAGAAATGAAAACAGAGAGAATGAGCTTCAATAATAGAATCATTTTCTGGTGGGGACTTGATGTTTCAAGTCCTTAAGAGCATCACGAACTGATAGAATGGAGTTGGCCATTTCTTTTCATACTTTGGGAGTTGACAGATCTTTCCTAGTACAAGTTGGTAAAAATTTCAGATTTTTTGAAATTTCAAATTTTATCTTTCTAATGTTAAGGGTTATAGTTATGCTAGTTGATGGACAGTTGGCTTTTTCAGCTTTAGAGTTGCCATTAATGTTTTATTGCTTATGTACTTCATAGTTCTTGTATTTAAGCTTAAGTTGATGAATGGAAATTTAAGATTGAATTTTTCAACATAACACTTTCTCTGTTTTTTGTTCCATTGTTCTTGATTTTTTGGTTCTCATACATCCGAGCAAGAAAAATTCTAACATGATATCAAAACACAGTTCATAAGTGAGCTTAAAAATTTATAATAAAATAATAATAAAACATTTCTTCTAAACCTACTTATACAAATCAAAAAGCTAGTTTACAGACCTCACCATAGCGCCCAATGGAGTGAGTCTGTCTTCATCAGAAGTCTTTGATGGAGAAGGATATGAGTTCTGGTCAGTAAGAATGGTCACGTATTAAAATGCTTTTGGATTATGGGATTCAGTTGAAGGAGGATATGAACCACTAGATGAAGAGACATACTTCACTCTAGAGCAGATTAAACAACACAAGATAGAGAAGCGGAATAACTCTAGGGCCCCTATATGTGATTCAATCATCCATTGAGAATAAACTATTCTCTAGAATCATTGGCATTAAGACTGCTAAAGAAGCTTGGGATAAGCTTCAAACTAAGTTCCAAGGAATATAGGAGCATGAGGCTACTAAATCTCAAAAGAGAATTTGAGAGGTTATAGATGAAAGACAGTGATTCCATCCAAGATTATGCAGGAAGAATGATGAAAATTTCAAACCAAATGAAGTTGTTTGGAGAAAATGTCGTCGAGAAAATGATGGTGGATAAGATGTTGGTGAGTATACTAGCAAGGTTTAATTCTAATATCGATGTTATAGAAGAAAGAAAAGATCTTGGATCTCCAACTATGACAAAACTGACTAGATCTCTAAAAGCAAATGAACAGAGAAATTAAGAGCAAACAGATGAGGAGATTGAGAAGTTTTTCAAGTCAAGTACAACACCAAAGAATGGAAAAGAAATCAGGCAAGTAGTTTAGGTGGTTCAGAAAAGAAAAACCATCCTCCTTGCTCCATCTGCAAGAGGAAAAACCATACTAAAAAAATATGTTATTGGAAAGGAAAGCCACAATATAACTTTTGCAAGCTATTTTGCCATATTGAGAAGGATTGCAAAAGGAAGAGTGCGGGAAAATTCATAGCTCAATCTCAACAAGCTAATGCTATAGAAGAAGAAAATGAGGATGATGAGAAAAAGGAGGAGTATATGTTCATGGCTAGAGAAATTGTCAAGAAAGGGAAGACAAAGCATGACTTGATTATCGATAGTGGTTGTACAAACCACATAACCTTGATGAGAGTATGTTTAAGAGCATGGATAGAAGTTTTACTACTTCAATAATAGTAGAAATGGTGAAATGGTCAAGGCCAAAGGGAAAGAGACAATAGTTGGGAAGATAAAGAAGGGTACAAGGCTCATTTCAAATATATTCTATGTATCTGAGCTAAGACATAACCTCCTAAGTGTTGGCCAGTTAATAAAGAATGATCTCACACTCGTATTCTCATAAGATCACTGCACAATCATGGACTCAAAGAAGAAGGAAATAGCTAAAGTCCCAGTCTGTCACAATAGTTTTTTTTGTGAAATGGGATCGTCAAGCAATGAGGTGCAAAAGTGATGAAGCAAGAATCTAGCACAGAAAGTTTGGCCATTTTGATCTCAGAGTCATTCAAAGTTTAAGTTCAAAAGGAATGATCAAAAATCTTCCTCCAGTTCAGACCATAGAAGAGATTTGTGAAAGCTGTCAGTTTGAGAAATTAAAGAGGAAGCTATTTCCAAAGAATCAAGTTTTCAGAGCTAAAATCAAGTTGGAGCTAGTCCACTCAAATGTATGTGGATCATTCAAAGAAGCATCATTAAGTTGAAGTAAGTATTTCGTTATTTTCATCGATGATCTAATATTTCGCTATTTTCATCGATGATCTATCTAAATATTGTTGGATCTATTTCATCAAGGAAAAGTCAGAGGTGTTCACAACCTTTGTAAAGTTCAAGAAGTTTGTAGAAGTCCATAGTGAAAAGAAGTTGAAGACTCTGAGGATAGACAATGAAGGGGAATACACTTCACATAGAATTCTAGGTCTACTGTGAGAAAGAATGGACCAAACATCAGGTCACCATTCCTTACACTCCATGGTAGAATGAAGTTTCAGAAATGAAAAATAAAACCGTTATGGAGATGACGAGAAGTATGCTAAGTGAGAAAAATATGTTAAGAAGATTTTGGATTGAGGCAGCTTTTACTATTGTCTATATTTGCTTAATAGGCTGCTTACCAAGGCCGTTGAAGAGAAGACTCCCTATAAAGTTTGGAGCAAGCTCAAGCCATCAATCTCTAATCTCAAGGTCTTTGAATCTGTTTTCTTCATACACATTCCAGAGGTTAAGAGAGATAAACTCTCTGTCAAGGAAAGAAAGAGTGTTGGTTGGCTATAGTACGATAGCAAAGAATATAGGGTTTATTATCCAAGCTCCAAGAAGATTTCTATGGCTAGAAGTATCGAAGTTGATGGCTACATTCAGCAACTTCTCTTTTTTTTTTTTTTTTTCCATTGTTCTTGATTTCCTGGTTCTCATACATCCAAGAGAAATTCTAACACTAACACCTCTTCTATTGTCAGAATCAATGTATGGTTCTTCCTCCACCGGACTTGGAATCCCTATGTAAGCCACACTACCGAGCCGGAGTTGCTGAATGTAGCCGCACCCACTAATGTATGCATTCTGTAGACTAAATTTTTTCCATCATGCTCAGAATTGAATAGATGCAAATTTTAAGAAACTTGAAAATATGAATAACATATGGAAGCAAAAGTCAATATTGTAACGATTGCTTTTACCAGTTACTACTTGTGTTTTCCAAGGTCCTTGTAAACCAAAGTAAATGACTCCCTCCAACACCACTCTCCAGTCCCATGAGCATTGAATCCTTTAAGGTTTAACAGCAGAGACAAGTAAGAAAAAGTAACAAAGTACATATGAGATACTAGAGCTGCAGTGAAGATGGTATATGCCCAGAAATATAACAAATATGAGTCGACCGACTACTTGATGTCAGTCAGGTAAATGATTGAAAACCGATGATAATGAAGAATCTAGAATCTGTATTGTTGATGTAGTTGTTTATCCTCCGGAGTGACGTTAACATAACAGAAAGCTTTATATTTTAACTATCATTTCATCTTTTGTGAGCGAAGAAAACTCCCCCATACTCTTACTCTTTCTCGCTTTTGTGTGCTTGCTATTCGGTTGAGTACACATTTCATAACAAAATGGTATATATACTTTTTTTCTTTTTCTTTTTTCTTTTTTTTGGGGTGAAAAATAAAAAAGAAATCAATTAATTATTCATGACTAAATTATTGGTTTGGACCATGAACTTTCACTATTTTCCTAAATCCATCCCTATACTTTAAACCAAGTCAAATTCGTCCTTAAAATTTACCAAAAGTCATATTTTGGTCCTTGAAGTTTTTCCAACAACTAGTTGAAACTTGGAGGAGTGTTTGGTAATCATTCTGACAATAGATTTTCTGTTCTTAGAATATAAAAAATAACTAATTAGTATATTCCGTATTTTTTTCTATTATAATTTTACAATAATTTGATCAACCAAACAAAATTTTCAATTAAAAACTATTTTACAATACCTATTTATAGTTTACAAGGAAACTATTCTAAAAAACAAAATAAAGAAAATAAGGTGCCCTAGAGTTCTTCTCTCCATATCATTTAAATATGACTTTTTCAAATTGATCTCGATTCAGAAACTTAGTAATTTTGATTTGAAAAATTAAATCATTTTTAAAGAACATCATTAACTCAATTCAGAATATAAGGACTAACTTAAAAACCGGATTGATCATTTTTTATTCGACCATTATTCGTTTGTAGAATTTTTGTCCTCCTCCCTCTTCAATAGTTTAGCGACATCATTAATCATAGATATGACATAAGATAGAGTGAGAGATAACCACGCAAAGTATATGATTAGAGAATGAAGTGGTCCAAACTATCAACTCAACTAAATATGCAAGTAACATATATGAAAAGAGAGAAATTTCTATAGAACAAAATTACTCCAATTTTTAGTTGCGTTAATCTTTCCCAAAACTAACACTTTTCTAACATAACCTTGTTACTAAAAATACCAAGGAACCCTCTTAACATATTTTCCCATCCCAAATGGGGGAAGAAAAGAGGGTCAAGCAAAGTTAACAGTAATGCTCTAATTAAGAAGATACACGATGGTGACATAAAACTATGTAAGTTCCTCTTCTCTCTCCATATTTCATAACTTCCCGTCCACAAACATCGGAAAACAGAGTGCCTCAGGCCCCAGTAGCTCTCGGACTCCTGTTCTGGCCAGAAGGTCCATTTTTATGGCATCTGCAAGGTCCAGTAAATGACCCCCTTTGTAGAGGTTACCCTGATGAATACAATAGTCATACTGTCATAGATCCTGCCTAAAAGGCATTCATTGAGATTATACAATAACATGTAATTTGGTAGAAACAAGGTTACAAAATGATTATGATGATAAACTACTGTGGAAGCAAACATTGCCATCCCGAATACCCCTAAAAAATAAAAATAAAAAGGACCCCCCGCTTCAAAATGAAATGCCTGACCAACCCGGTAGGATTCTTCGGTTAAAAAAATCAGCCATATAATTTCTAGTAACCTCTACCTTTAGCCACTAATCCACCTCCGTTTCCGAGCCGGCCTCTCTGGTTTGACCTCAGAATCAGTTGGAGTATCTCTTTTAACAGAAGGCAGAGCTTCACTCTCTACTTTTTTACCCGACAAAGCTTCTTTCTCATTTGGCAATGGAAGCTTGAACCGTTCGCTTCTCTTCTTTAGCTTCTCGACCGTGTCAAGGTGCTTATCCTCCAATGGCTGTTTTGTCTCAGAATCCTTGGTCTCTAAGTCACCTGCTTCTTTCTTTTCAGACAATGAATGTTGATTATTATCAATGGCCTTAACAGGGTCAGCTGGATGTTTGCTGGGTTCTGAGGATCCACCGTCGTTGTTGTTCTTGTCGGTTTCTTTGGATTGGAAGGAAGACGATGACTTACTTTTGATATTGAACTCTCTTTCCTTGTGACTGGTCCAACGTTCCAGTTTGGAACGGCCTCTCTTAGAATCTGGCTGCTCGTCCTCTGAAGAACCATTGTGTTTTCTCGGAAACTGATCACCTGAGCCTTTCAAGCCCTAGAGAACAGCAAAGATTGATTGAAATTTAGTTCAAATAGAAATATCATAAAGAGAAAACCAAGACAAATACCTGCATTAGATCATTAAGGTGGTTTGAAGTATGAACAGATGCCAAAAGAAACCAATTATGAGAGCTAAACTGATTGACTCACCATATAAAGGGAAAAGAGGAGAGAAGAAAAGAGCTCGTGCTAATGTACAGGGGTTAGGTTCAAAACTGCATAATTTATTACATGCTTCTATGGTGTACTGATTACCAAAATTATACAATCAGAAAAGGGATTCAAAGTTTAGGCCAAGCCTTCTAATGGCATACAGTATTTTTCTCTTTGGTAAAGATGCTACTCAGCATTTTATCCATGCAATGCATGGTCCATTTGGCAAACCTTAAGAATTCCAATTTGGATCGAAATTCTAATTTAGACATCCAAAACTCCGGTTTGTCCCAAACAGTAATTCTAGATTTCCTCATAATTTAACTAAAATATAAATTTCCCAAACTCTAGTTAAGATACTTATCTAAATGCACACGCAGTAGAAGCACAAAGTTTATGACTAGGATACTAACCTGTGATGGGCATACTAATGTCCGGAAGTAATTAGCAGCAAACAAATTCTCTCTCAGTGAACTAAAACATATAGAGAACTGAGAATCGTGCAAAGACAAGATAAGCGCAAAATTGTAAGATAATAAAATAAGGGACGATGGAGGCTACTAAAATCATCTCTACAGCAACATCATTTTTACCATCCCATAATTCTCTAGTAACCTACACACATTGCATCACTTTCATAATCATTCCTCCCTTAACTACTTTTCTAACCAATTTGATCAAAAAAAGAAAAAAATACTCCTCAAGCGGAGCTGCATTCTCAAAAGTAAGGTAAACAATGATCAACTTCTCAAGTCAACTAATAAGTATCATGCAGTATCACCAGGATACTATCCTCATAAAAAGTTAAAACCAAAGAGTAAGGAGACACCAAATATCATTTGGTAAGGAAAGATGATGTAAAATGCCATTCGGAACAACATTTCCTTGTATTAGCACTAGCGTACAACATGTTGAAGGCTGAAGGAAAAGAGTAACATTTCAACATTCGACAATTGCATAAGCTAAGGCATAAAACGTACCCTCTCATGATTATGACTACTTTGGTCATCTTGATTTCTCTTAGAAGAGCCCACTATGCAATCCCCACCATTAGGTTCTTTATTCTTCCTTGTGCTCTCCTTACTCTTCTTCTCATGAACAACCTGGTTACCAGAAGCATTAATCACCCGATCATTCCGGTTACTAGATTTTTCATGCCTGGATCTTCTATCCTCAGTACTAGGCTGGTTCCCTCTTGCATAAACATCCTCTCGTCCCCTATGCTGTGAACTTTCCTCTTCTACCCGATCTCTACTCTTAGATTGTTCACCATGACGTACCATGTCTTTGAATCCATGCTCTTTAGCCAAGACTTTATTGTCATCGTTCATCCTAGAATGGCCAACCCACACTTTTTCTTCTGTTGAACGTCCAACCCTAACAACACCACCTTTCCCATCCTCGCTTTCGCGCTTTGATAGGTTTTCTTCATGCAACTGTTTGGACCTATGCCAGTCCTCCCTCTCTCTCTGTCTTTCACCCCTTTCTCTCTGTACCCACTCTTCTTTGTACCTAATAGAGTAGTGATCATCAACATCATCTCTAACTCTTTGTGGATCTTCTCTCTTTCTGAGGTCAAACATTTCATCCCTTTCTCGCTTTCTATAGCTTGTACTTTCTCTGTGAGCATACAAAACTTCTTCCTTGTCCATATGATCCCTCCTTATATATTCATCATCTTTTCTTCTCTTCATATGACGGTCATCCACATTTTCATATCTAGTCTTCAAACTATCTCCTCTTTCCCTCTGTCGTGAGCCAAAGTCTTTCTCATAAGGAGCTGCATAAATTCCATTGTCTAATTGTTTTCTTGCATGGATGCGCTCACCTTTGCTGCTCCTCTCGATTTCTCGAACCTTACCTCTGTTTCTAGATCCCATTTCATCACTACGGTCCCTCTTTCTTGCATCCTCAGGTCTAGTTTTTCTGCTATAAGAATCATCTCCTCTTCGTTGCCAAGGTCCATCAATACTTTCCCTCTCCTTTCGCCTATCAAAACCCTGATTCTTCGGATGCAACTGATGAATTGGGCTCCAATCTCTAGAAGTGTAAGATTCATCCCTTCCTTTGGCTACCATGCGGTTTCTTTCCACCTCTTCTCTTTCTTCATGCTCTTTTCTTCGATAACTGGGTTCATTTTTATCAACTTGCCTATTTACACTCCCCGTGCGTGTTGAACGTCTGTCTTGAATGACTTCCTCCTCCATGCCATCCCTCCATATCTGATGATCTCTGCTGCTTCCAGATCTTGAACGTCTGTCTTTGCTGTTTTCACTACTCCTGCCAGCTTTCGAGTCTTCTTCATCATTGAATTCTCCAACTGTAGGATGTTCACCTTCTCGTTTCTTCTCCATCTCGTCATTAAGGGAGTCATGAGGAGCGTCAGTATCAAAATTTATGTCCTCATTTCTCATTTGAGAGTTTCCATCACCCAAAACAGTCTCATCATCATTATACTCGAGACTCGACTCCCCAGCAGTCTTCCTATTAACAGGAGATGACTCTCGTGGACTATGCTTACCATCTATGCTCTCAACTGATTCTTCCTTCTGATTTCCAAACGATCTTTTATCTTCCAAACTTCGACTGGGAGTAGAATGAGGGGACTTCTCATGGGCTTTACCATGTGCCTCCCTGTACTCAGAGAGAGAGAATTAATGAGTCACTGGGAGCTGAAATGAGCTGATATTAATCCAAGCATCAAGGTAAGTACAGGCATATGCTCCAAATTGTTTGAAAAGCTCATACCTTTCATCATAATCGGACCCAACATTTTCACCATGGTATACAGAAGGAGTATGCTCCCTTGAATCAGAATGCTTGAATGGTCCTTCAGAAGACACAAGCACATGTATATTATCTCGCAGAGAATTCAAATTTGGCATCCTTCTTTCACCCAGCTCTCTGTTTCGACCGTTTTGAGACTCTGGAAGTTCGCCATCATAGTGCCTGCCGGAATTTGCTTCAGCTTCCTCAGATTCATTTCCTCCTTTGAAATCCTTCATTGGGAGATCCTTGTCTTGTTGGTCCTGGGTCTCATTTTCCGTGGTGATATCATCATCTCCAGAATCCAGCAAGACAATCTGTATAACAGAGAATCACAAATTATTATTGCATCCAAATTAATACCACCCATCAAACAAGTAAGACAAGTATGAGTGCACCAAAATAGGGAACTGGTTCCATACCTCAATGATTGCATCCGAATCACGGATTCGAGGAGGGCGGGTATCAATGGATGGGAGACGCTCACCATAACCACTTTCCACCTGTATTGCCCTTCCAGTAGGCTGAAAGTGGAAATTAAGAATACATTAAACTCAAAAACCAAGACAGCAAATCCAACAAAATACAGCTATAAGAGAGTTGGTTTCATTAGATTGATAAAGATCACATGTCTTATTAAAATAGGGAAAGCGCCATAACGAAGGATAGCAAAACAAAGAATCAACAATGATAACCAGAAAAATAAAGAAATACAAAGAAAATACGCTGATACGCAAAAGTAAGAGCCTCATTGTCAAATAAAAGATATAATAGTACATACTAGTGGTGGCCTCAGACGAACCAATCCTTTCCCTGGATCACTTAGGGGAACATCTGGCTTTCCTAAATTTGCAATATCAGCAGGATTATTGTGAATACCAGAAGCAGCTGCTAATTCAGGGGGCAGATCAGGATCATACTCCTGAGACAAAAAGAACAGATGTTTATTCAGTACTAAGTAGTCTCGCAATGCCAAGGTCCAAAAGAGTATGTTATATATAGAGACCTAATACTTATGAAATATATAAACAGAACACTGAGAGAGACATGCAAGCACTGATTACCTGCTCTGTCCGTCCACTTTCATAGACACGAATTTTGCTTTGCATGGTAGCCTCCACTCGAAGTTGTTCCTGGAAAAAAAAAGTTTAGGAAATTCAAGCTTCTGGAAGATAGGTTTTTTCTTCCACACCCTTCCTCCCCCCCCCCCCCCCCCGCCGGCGCCCCCCCCCCCCCCCGCCCCCCCTTCTCTCTTTCTTTTTCTTTTCTGATCAGTTACCACATATGCACCCAAGTAGGAAAGAAGGCACAACCCTTGACTTAAAAGATGAGAGGTACTGGTAGGAAAATTTTCATTGGCATCAACTAATATTGTACATGCTAACATTAAAGGTCAGGATTATGGTTACCAGCTGTTTGCAATATTCTTTCCAGCCATCCTCATTCAAACCAAAGTTAAAATAATCCGATACATCCACGGCAGGATATTTCCATGGCTTCTCCTGGAAACTATCGGGGTCAACTTCAAAGATAGTCCTAAGCAAGCAAATACAAGATCAAAAAAAGCTATCAGTAGAAGGATAAAAAGTATAAAACCCAAAACCTAAACCAGAATATCAGACAAGATAATTGATTTGAATCTAAACGTTAGCATAATCATATAGCAGAGATGAGAGAACCGAGTGAACTAAATAATTATACTTGTGTGAAGGAAGAGTGAATTCAAGTCCACCACCAAATCCTCGCCCTCCCATATTATTGCCCCAAGGAGGCATTCCAAAACCTTTCTGCATTGGAGTGCCATTTTTCATCCCTGTTGGCCGCCAATCACCTCTACCACGACCAGCGATAGGACCCATGTTAGCAAGCGGACGAACTTGACATGGGGCTCCTCCAGGACCAGAAGCAGATACACCTGGTATTGGTGCTGCACCCGGTCTCACATACTACATGAAAAAGGAAATTTCAAAATTAGAGCGAAGATGTTGTATTTGTGGCATTTAGATGTTCAGTTGTCAAAAATTCATAATGCTTCAAACTGCTACGATAGCAAGGCTACATCCATCTTGTTCGAAATAGAAGATGTGTATAATTCAAAAGAAAGAAAGAAAGAGACCACAAGGACAAGGCATGTGTATAATTTAACACAAACAGATAGCCTTTGTCAGAAAACAATAAGGGCAAAAGGAATTTATCATCTTGAACAGAAAAGGTGTTTTCTAGTTGTTTGCTAATATATATAATAGTTGTCAACATATGTATTAAGCGGAGAGTACGTTGTGCGGAGAAAACAGCACTAGAGCCTTGTCTTAGTACCATAACTGAGATATTATCAACAATTTGGATGTTTGTTGGGAACCAACCCGCTTAAGACAATAGTCATTCAAATTCCAGAAAAAGTAGCATTGGCTAATTGCATGCAATGAAGCAAGGTACATGTAAAGCTTGTTCTTTTCTTCAAGTTATACTATTTAAAATTTAGATACTTGAATTCTGCCTCATCCATAATGTAGAACCCAACATATTAGTATTTGAGTATGTGACATGAGCCTCCCTTACTAACTACCCTATCATGGCAGAACTTCTGTCGAAGGAAATCGCATATAGGTCAGAAAGAGCAAATGTGCATGATCAAAAAACGCGATGACACAGACAAAGATTTGAGTTTGCCGATTATAGTGCAAAATTCATTAAGAACATGTAGTTTCTTCTTTTTCTTTCTCTATCAACACTCATGTTTCTCAGGTTTCTCAGGTTTGAGCTAATTGAGAATCACTGGCACAGTTGACACCACATTAAAAGCCAAGATTGAGTACTGATACAATTGAAAAGGTGTGTTAAATGATTTGAAAATAACTAAGAAGTTTGAAACTTTCTCCATTTTTCTTCGAATCTCCATTACAGAAACCCAAATTGGGTTCCCAAACTTCCACTAAAATTCATGGAGAGTAAACTCTAGCATAATTCATCTTCCATAACTAGCTATGGGGCATCCAAGTTTTAGTCTTTACATATCTGAACGTAGCTCAAATAGTTGAAACTCCAGAAACTGTTATATCTAAGGCCAGTATAGAGAACCTGAATTAATTTCAGGTACTGATACAACATTGAGCTTTTGCAAAGCTTTTTGTATTCCATAAATCAAGTATGGTGATACATCCATTACCAAAAGAGTATTTTCTACATTTTTTTCTTTTGGCTGTGAACTCGGTTCGTAACATTCCATCTAACATACAATAACAAATCCACTATACAATAAAATTACAACTCAATTACCCTATAATTCTTCTCACTGACCTTGAACTGAGAATGAAATGGATGATAACCATGACTGTTATAACCAATTTTCGGGGCAGCCGCAATTCCTCCACTTGCTTCTCCGCCTTCACCTCCCATCTCCTTCCTCTCACCATCACCCCCCTGTGCTGCATCTTCACCCCAATCTTGCTCTTCTGTGTTCTGATTAAGCTCTCCACCCGCCACAATGACCAGTTCATCATCTTCATCGTCTTCATCCTCACCCCCCATTCCACCTCCCTCTGTTCCCATAGGCCCACGATTACTCTCATTCAACACAATATGCAGGTCATCCTCACTATCACTATCCTCCCAATCATCCCCACCACCTCGGTCAGCACCATTCCTCTTTCCAGAACCATCCATGTTCTCCAAGTTTCCGCCTGGAGATAGCCCTGGAATAATCGGGTCCAAACCTACATCTTCAATTCCATTATTCCCCTCTTCAATATCAAATTTCACATCCTTGTCCATCAAATCCACATCTTTATCTCGTACGCCCTCAATACCAGATTCAGCCACATAATTCGCCTCCTCCAAAGCCCTATCTGAAACCCCAACATCTCCCCCAAATTTCAACCCCTCCTTCTTAACACTAATGGTTAAATTGGGAACGGAACTTGCCGAAGCAGCCGGCGTGGCCTCACGGACCTGGTGTAAGGGTAGGGTTTGATCGGCGACTTGACGATGAACAGAAGCATAATTGGAGTTGGAAGCTCCGAAAAGGATCTCATCGTCATCGGCGTCGTGGTTGAGATCGATCGGACGGTGCACGGAATGAGGAGGAAGAGACGATTGTTGAGACTGCGAGGCAGAGGATGACGATAATGAAGAAGTGAAAGGTCGGAATACGTCTGTGTAGAGATCTCCGAACTCGTCGTCGTCTTCCATCTCCGCAATAGTGAGCTTAGAGAGAGAGAGAGTTGGCGTTAAGGGAAGAGAGGAGAAGAGAGGAAGGATGGGGGTAAAACCACAGCAGCTGAGCAGCCTTCAGAGCTTCTTTAATTTGCGTTTGTGTTTTCAAGTACAAAAACCTCTTGTTACAATATAAGAGAAATTCATTCTTTAAAAATCCTATAATATATATACTTATTTCGAGAAAAAAGAAAAATTATTTATTTTTATTGAGAAATACTACAGACTTCGAGAGGGGAGGGGGAAGATTCAGTGCGTCTACCAAGGGTGTCGGTTTGTGCTTGCGAATGAATCTCAACCATTCAATTTAATCCAACTGTTACAAAGCTTGCCACGAGTCTTGCCACCTTACTCAATCAGAGTCTTAGACTTGGACCCATATTTAGAGTCTTATATGAGTAGTATGTTTCTTCTTACACCCTAATCGTGATTCGTCTTCTCCTACTCAATCTGATATGAACAAGTTTAGCAATTTGCCATTAAGAAAACATACTACTTAGAGTCTTTTAGTAGATTACATAGAGAAATTTTGCATCAACTCCGGTTTGAATTCAAGCATCTGTCTACTCTTGTTAATTATTGTCTGAAAATACCATAGAATAATCATGGGAAAGTAAGATGCAAGATTCATGTCTATAATAGATACTCTGGTAGTCTGTTTTGATGTTCTGTATTCATAGTCTTAGTCTTTGCTAGATTTATCTTAATTGGATTTGAATTGTTTGATGGGGCAATCAAGTTGTCTTTAGGATATGGAGGGTATTTTCAATAACATAAGAATAGTACATAGGTTAACTATATTCATACATCTTGGTGTTGGTTCATATTGCCGATTATATATATATATATAATATGTTCTCTAATGTCATTGCCATTGGTTGTTTGCCCTGTTTTTTTTTTTTTTCTTTCTTTAAAACGAATTGATCTTCTATAGGAATAAGTAATTTCTTAAATTCGAAATCTCCATTTTTTTTTTTTCCTTTAGGTTTGCAATTAAGCAGAATGTCATCGAGCTCGGGTCATTCTCTAATTTGTAAAAGTCAAGTTTGGTGGTGCCTACCTTTATTCGTTAATAAGGGTTCCATCTCTATGCATTTACTTCATGTAACTGTTGTGCAAGCAAAAAAATGAGTTTAGCATTTGCATCAATGATATGTAATGGTACCACCATTATGACAAGTCACAAGTTTATTTGTAATAAGGAAAAGAAATGGTTGACCAAAGAACCAAAGTCCAAGGTGACGAAGGAAAGACAAAAAATAAGATGCGGTTACGGTGTATATTTTACTGTTCAATGCCAATAGGATAGGATGTATTATATTGGAAAACGAGTTTAAAATTTCACAGCGGAAGTGATTATTGATCTTAATATATAACAAATTTTTTTAAAAAAAACTTTTAACGATTCTTTAGATGTATATAAATTAATCATTTAACTATGGGAAGAGATCATACCTTAGCCTACGCGAATTGCTCGAGAAGACTCACACCATAATATTTTATATCGATCATCAACGCGTTAGGATGTATGTAGACACATAGAGATGATAATATTTTCTCTCTTTTTCTTTTTGTGAAAAAACATCTTTATTTTTCACATCATGAAATAATTAGAATATAATTTATTTATAGAGTTATATTATATTTTTTTAATTTAATTTAAATATTTTAAATTAATTAAATTGATAACTCAATTATAATATTAAATGATAAGATAATTATTATATAATGTCTTTAATATGGTCAAATCTTTTTAAATCTGATTTAAAATAAAATCTTATCTATTTCCAATCATATCATATATTTAATTTAGTCAAAAAATTTCAAATTTTATTTAAAATAAAATTTCATCTATTTTAAATCAAATCATATCTTATTTGAATTTTAAATCAGTTTCTCTAACCAATTTAAATTTAACTTACATAATCTTAATATTAAATTAATATCTCATATCAATTTAATATTATATATAACATATTTAATTCAAAATTAAATATATTATTATTTAATATATTAATTAATTAATACCAATTATCTCATAATTATAAATTTTTCATGTACAACTATTTTCTTGCAAATAAGTCTTTTTTCAATCTTTTTTATTCTTACCTTATACAATATTTTATAGAAGCAATCGGGGGACTATGGATCCATAATTTCAAACTCCAATAAATTAGATTATTAATTAAATTATTTAATCTAAAAAATCTAATTTATTAATCTCAATATTATTCTACTAAGAATATGAGATTATACTCTTGCAATTATAGAACAAATTACTGAGCAATCTATAGTATTACATTGATATTATCATTACATGCATTCAATCCTCCAAAAATTGATTCATAATTATAGCTGATCAAAATTACCATTTTATCCATTTAATTTTCTTTTTATCCTTAAGTACCATTAATTCACTAGTGAATGATCAATTTATAACTTAATTATAAATTTGATCTCAAAACCATTCAGTTCCAGAATTAACCTTTAAGGGAATCAATATACAATCTTCTATGAAAAAAGTTTGAATTTTATATCTGTAAATCACGTTTCCAACCACTTATCCCAATGAATCTCTAAAACAAAAGTCTTTGTTTTACAAATAAACCGTGACGAGTGAATCAAAAGATTCATTTGACATAAATAAGAGTTCATGACTATTCAAAATTCTGATTGATCTACATCGGATTATCTATTGATATGAATAGAATTATTTATGTCAAACGGTATTTTAATATAAAAAAATTAGTTAATATCGTGTTTTATCCTATATAATATAATTATATAAAGTACTTTCACTAAAATGTTTATCTACATCAGTAATCCGGATCTAGATTACTTGTATTCATAATGCTAGCGGACTGTACTAACAACCATCAATTAAAGATTTCATATTTTAATATGTTATGGATAATTTAATTCATTATCTATAATCTTAATCTTCTATTACCACTACAAAATTATAATCACATAAATTAATACAAAATTTTCTGATATTTATATATATTATTTAATAATAATACATTCATAATAATTATATAAAAAAATGTCATTTTTATTAATTTCATAAAATAATACTCATCACATAATTTCAAAATACCATGCCCAACATATTATACTTATGGGTGGAACCTATTGCACAATCATAAGCTGATAAAACAATCAGAAAAGCATTTGCTCCGTTCCTAGAAAAAAATAATCATGATGTAGCATTTTGAGATTGATACAACTGATAAACCAAGAATTCATAAAATATAGGCGTCTATCTCATGGTGACTTTAGCTGGTGAAAGAAATAATATGGGTTATACTCATTTATACCTAAAAAATTATATAATTAATCGACAAAATCAAGTCATAAAATACAGGATAGCCAGTGCATTATACAACTAGTTTAAAACTGAATAAAAAAAGAACTCAGTAATTTTTTGTTAAGATTTAGACAGACTCTGTCACATCCTCCCTTTGTCACTTCTTTGTTAAATAAGGCAGCCCGATCTCTGGATTCACATTCTATGGCTAAGGGATAGTGATTGTGATATGAGATACTGATGATATTGTGGCGAGTAGTGGATGGCAGGAATGGACACGACCAATTCAATCATTAATATACGTATATATATATATAATCAAAGACATATCAGATAGCACATAATTGCCCAAAGATCGAGATGCGCTCTATATACTTACTTAGTTTCCTAACTCTTAACCAAATACAACGTATCAATACTGGGTCATTTGAATTTCCAAAGAGAAGGAATGGTGGGGAGAGCTCACCAAAAATGTGGTGGAGGAGGAAAAGATAGAGCAATGGTTGAACTGGTAGATAGCTAGTGATCATAGAAATCCCAGAAAAAAAAAAAACAAAACAAAAGAAAAAGAAAGCGAAATGAAAAGAAGTGTGCTATGTATAACTAAAGAAAATAGAATCTCCTTTCTTCTGTTAAGAAAAAAGATGTCCAATTCTTATTTTTATGTGCAGAAAATGATGGTCCTATGCTATGAAAAAATATGCAGAGTAGTTTTCGATACGATATATAGAGAAGCTTTCATCAAATTTTTTAAAATTAAATTTAATATTAGCTAATGTGGTACTTTTATATAAGTCTATTCCGATTCACTGTTATATTTATATATATATATGTATATATTAATTAATTAATTAATTAATTAATTATGGAAAAAGAGAAATGTTAAAATAATATTACAATAATGAAGAGGAAAGATATCTCTAAATGAACTTGTGGTTCCAATTGTTCTTGGGGTGGAAAGATATGATCCTTGCTGTTCCTAGCTTCTTGCATTTTTTTCAGTGGGATGTTGGTAATGGGGAGTTAATTAGTTGTTGGCACGGTAATTGGGGTAAGGGTGTTCTAGCAGACTTATTTGATTACGACTTCTCTTTGTCCTCAGTCAAGGATGCCATGCAGAGGAGAGAATGGCTAAATTATGACTTTGATCCTGCTCAAATGACCTTTCTTAATTCGAGACAACCAGTCATTTCGTCTAAGAATGATGCTATAGTTTGGCTCCCCAGTAAGGATGGATGCTTCACCATAAAATCAGCTTGGCAAGCAATTCCTAGGGAGGAAGGTAAAGGGCATATTTTCAAGTCTCTGTGGAAGGTGAAATGCCCGTTGAAGGTGAAGACTTTTAATTGGCGTTTGTTTAAAGGTGTTGTGGTTGTTGATGCTAATATTAAAATAATGGGAATCCATCTTGCTTCTTCGTGTTTTTGCTGTAAGAACCGAGAGGAAGAATCTATTCTTCATCTCTTTATCACTAGCGAAGTTACTTGCAGGGTATGGGCTCA
Source organism: Coriaria nepalensis (assembly GCA_027186245.1). NCBI lineage: Eukaryota > Viridiplantae > Streptophyta > Magnoliopsida > Cucurbitales > Coriariaceae > Coriaria > Coriaria nepalensis. The sequence continues at coordinate 2,777,468 of CP114484.1, read as the reverse complement.
TTTCAGCACTATTTGTGGAATAGCCATGACAACACAACCATTGGTCAACCGCTTCATGATTTGGTGGTCAGCTCCGTTTGACAATGGACAACTCAAAGATATCATAATGACGATACCTCCCCTTGTTTGCTGGGAAATATAGCTTGCTAGGTACAACGCATTATATAATGACACGACCATAAACTATTCCTCCCTTATCTTGAAGGTGATGAGATGGATTCAAGAGATCAACTTTTTGTGTCTGCGATCTTGCTCTCCTTCTAGACACGAAAGTGATATCATGCAGGAGCTTGGTTGCTTTAGGCACCTTCGCGCTCACAGGGAGCCTAAGATTTGCACGTGGTTGGCCCCCGAGGCATAAACATAAGCTTAATGTTGATGGTGCGTTTAAGGGTTTGCCTGGGTTGGCTAGATAGTTGAGTTTGTTTGTATTTTCTCTTTTTCTTTTATTAAAAAAAATGCCTTTCTGCGTCTGCTCAAGACTTATGTACTGAACAGGTGCCTATAAAGAAAGTATAATGCTTGGGTTGTTTGTGATGTTTTATACTTTTATCTAGTGCAAATTCATGAGGAGTTTTACTTTCTCTATGTTGTCTTCATTTTCGGTTTTGTCAAGTGATAATATCTCTGGATTCAACTCCTCTCCATTTCACTTTCCTTTGAAGTGCACTTACAAGCAATCTCAACCGTTGATGCACATACACAATGAGAGCCACCAAGCATGTGTGTGTGAATCAATGGTTGAGATCTTCTCAAGTGCACTTGTGAGAAAAATGAAATGGAGAGGAGTTCTATCCAATCTCTTTTATAGTTCTAGATCAGTTTTTGATTGCATTTTCTTGCTATTTTCTTGTGCTGTTTTCGATGATTTTGGTGTTCGTTTGGGACTATCAGAGTGATCTATAAATGGACATAATGGAAAATAAGCTACCATGTAAATGGACAGACAGTAAACTAATTGTGTGCCACATCTTCAGAGTATGTCTTTGTTAGTTTTCCGAGATTGTTACCTAATATAATGTGGGTCGTTTGGAGCTTAAGAAGGTGGGAAGTTTAAGGATTTGGATGGAAGAAGTTTAAAGACTCTATTATGGTAGGTATGATTAGTTTGAGCGGAGAGGATGATAATTTATTGGTATCAAGGCTAAGAAAATAAAGTTCCCATAAATAATTAGTCGTAAAATCAATTGAAAAGTCATTAATTAAAAACCATTTTATCATTTGGATGGGTAACTCTAAGTAAGATTAAGAGTTTAATCAACCAAAAAATTTGGAAAATAAATGAAGTGGAGAATTGACACAAAGAAAATAGGACGAGCTCTTTTCAAATATGCATGTATTTAGTAAAACTATGACCCTTATCCAACTCCAAAAGAATTCAGCCCACAAAAAAATTTGGAACGTTGCCTTGGCACGGTTTTACACCCCCTAACGAATAACCAACGTCACTATCCTTAAATCTACTAATGCAAAGTGTGGCTCACCTTATTCCTATATAAACACCCACCAAAATCTAACCAGTTCTTGCTCTTCTCTTCAAATCCTTACTTCACCCTCTACTTTCCTTTCCTCACTCAAGCAAATTGAAGTTGAAAGAAGAGGGAGGTTGAGCCATTTTTGTGCTTGATTTGAGATGGCTGGGAGTGGTGTTTTTGCAGAGATATTGGATGGAGATGTGTACAAGTACTATTCTGAAGGAGAATGGAGGAAATCTTCTTCTGGAAAAAGTGTTCCTATCATCAATCCTACAACCAGAAAGGCTCAGTACAAAGTTCAAGGTATCATCATCATGTTTGTTTCCTTTGTTACGATTATCTCTTCAACCGTCTTAAGTCAAGACTGACGTTTAATGAAACCGGATTTAGATTAGCATATTTTAGTTAAATTTTGTGAGTTAAACTGGATTTGTGGGTCTAAACTGGTATTTAATGAAAGTAGTCGAACTGGTTAGTCACATCCGACTGATGATACTAATCTGACATGGTACGATAATTCTGATTTTTGTTATTGAGCTTATTTCTTAACGGTTTAAACTTTTCGCTGTAACTTCTAAATGAAGATAGTGTTATGATTTTTGCAACAGCATGTACTCAAGAAGAGGTGAACAAGGTTATGGAAACTGCAAAAATTGCTCAGAAATCATGGGCAAAGACTCCGCTATGGAAGCGAGCTGAGCTTCTTCACAAGGCTGCTGCCATCCTTAAAGAGCACAAAGCCCCTATTGCTGAATGCCTTGTCAAAGAAATTGCCAAACCGGCTAAAGATGCAGTCACTGAGGTATATATATATATCATAGTTTAACTCACTCTAAAGGCAATTTGACTTGAAAACTTTTTAATGTACTCTGTTAATGAAGGTTGTAAGGTCTGGGGACCTAATATCTTACTGCGCTGAAGAGGGTGTTCGGATTTTAGGTGAGGGAAAGTTCTTAGTATCCGATAGTTTTCCCGGAAATCAAAGGACTAAGTACTGCCTCACTTCAAAGGTAGTAATCTTTTCTCATCTGTTTCTTCCTCATACGTATATTCAACCCAAGTTAATAAGAGCTTTTTCAATTTCAGATTCCACTTGGCGTCGTTTTAGCTATTCCGCCATTCAACTATCCAGTCAACCTAGCCGTCTCGAAAATCGCTCCGGCTCTAATTGCCGGAAACTCTATTGTCCTCAAGCCACCTACTCAGGGAGCTGTTGCTGCTCTTCATATGGTTTATTGCTTCCACTTGGCCGGTTTTCCGAAAGGGCTAATTAGTTGTGTTACAGGAAAAGGTTCCGAGATTGGTGACTTCCTTACTATGCATCCTGGGGTGAATTGCATAAGGTTAAAAAACTATATGACATTGACTTCTTTCAGTTTAATCTCATGCTCAATTAACTTGCTACTTTTCTTTGGCTTTAGCTTCACTGGAGGAGACACGGGTATTTCGATATCGAAGAAGGCTGGCATGGTGCCACTTCAGATGGAGTTGGGAGGTAAAGATGCTTGCATCGTTCTCGAGGATGCTGACCTCGACTTAGTTGCCGCAAACATCATTAAAGGAGGCTTTTCTTACAGGTAATAATAATTTACACCGTCGAGTCTGTTTTCTAACAGCTTAAACTTTCTGATCTTTGTTTGCTCTTCCTGCTACAGTGGTCAAAGGTGCACTGCTGTTAAGGTTGTCTTGGTGATAGAATCTGTTGCTGATGCCTTGGTTGAGAAAGTGAATGTGAAGGTCGCTAAGTTGACCGTGGGCCCCCCGGAAGATGACTCAGACATCACTCCGGTTGTGACCGAATCGTCTGCAAATTACATAGAAGGACTTGTGAAGGATGCAAAGGAGAAAGGAGCAACATTTTGCCAAGAGTACAAGAGGGAGGGAAATCTTATTTGGCCCTTGTTGCTTGACAATGTCCGGCCCGATATGAGGATTGCTTGGGAGGAACCCTTTGGACCGGTTTTGCCGGTTATTAGGATTAATTCGATTGAAGAAGGTATCCACCATTGCAATGCAAGCAATTTTGGACTCCAGGTAATAAATATCTTAAAACATTTCCTAGATTTGTTTTTATCCTTAATTAAGGATTGGATGTTGCAAACATTTGTGATATTATAGGGATGTGTCTTCACAAAAGACATAAACAAAGCTATATTGATTAGTGATTCAATGGAGACCGGAACAGTTCAAATAAACTCAGCGCCGGCTAGAGGCCCGGATCACTTTCCGTTTCAGGTAAAATCACTACGAAGTCCTTAAATCTTTTACCACAAAATCTCTGGGTGGTTTGCTATTAGCAAGTGACCGGGATTAACATGGGGATTTGTTGTGACAGGGTATTAGGGACAGTGGAATTGGATCACAAGGAATTACTAACAGCATCAACATGATGACTAAGGTGAAGAGCACTGTTATCAACTTACCAACCCCTTCTTACACAATGGGCTAGAGAGGTAGATGAAGATTGGGTTCAATTGCAAATGGAGTGTAATAAAATCAATGAAATCATTGAATGAGATTTTCTTTTGAATGCTTATTCTCAATATAATAAATTAAAAGACAGGATGTAAAAGTGCGCTATCGAATGTATTAAGTAGTAAACTTCCCTTCGGACTCCATTTTCGAAACATAAATTCACTTGAGCCCATAAGAAGGTTATATAGACTTAGAGGCCCCCCCCCCCCCCCCCAACTTATAAGCAATTAAGTGAATATTCATATCCAATTAGTTAAAAATATTTATATTTTAATCACCGTAATTAACTTTTTATTTATAAATATTTTTTAATTAATTTTCATTTTTTAAACACTTCCAAATAAACTCTTAATCATATTAATATTTAATTATTATTTATATATAACTTCTTTAGCTATCAACCATATATTTAATTATTTATTTATGTTGAAAATCTACACGATTTATACTATGACATGCAAGCACGACCGACCTATGATCAATATTTTGCAAACAATTTATTTATTTATTTATTTATTTATTTATTCTAACAAATAATTGGGAAAAATAAAAATAAATAAATAAAGTTAAGAAGAAACCAAACCTAACGTGTGTATGGGTTTAAATTAACATTATTTTAAGGGAATATCAATAGGTGGTCAAAGGATGGTGCTGAAATTACTCTCTTATCCTCAAAATTATATTCGGAATAAATATTAAAATATAATTTATATAAATATTATATAAGAATGTGGCGTGAAATCATTATCTTATTAAAATTATAAATATTATTATTATTTAATGAATTATTTGAAATATAATAATAATATTTTTAATTATAATAAATGAGATATTTTTAAGTATTTTTAATGATTATGATAGATATCAAATCATCATTTAAAATGATATGTTATCATCATTGCTATTGAAGTGAAATATTATCTAAATATTTTAAAATTTTATATAATAAAATTTAAATTGTGATGGTATCTATATAAAAAAAAAAAGGCATACTCAAGATTCTATGACTATTATATAACTACTCACAATAGAGTTATTATTGGGTGATCTTAGAGTAAAAATAATTCAATCAATATTAAGTAACATAATCATTTAGAATATTATATAATTATTTTAATATTAAGATATTTAAAATAATTATGCAGCTTAATATTTGTAGTTTGAAATAAAAATATTATTTTTACTCTAAGAGTACTCGAAGAATACTCAAGTATGATATCTTCATCTAACTCAACTCCAAAATATTAAAATTAAATACTCAATCTTAAATTAATATTAAAAAAAATTATTTCAAGAATTAGATTAAAAAAGTTATTTTGTATATTTTTAATCGTTCATTATAATTATTATTTAGTAAATTAATATCATTAATAATTAAATTTATAAATAAAATATAATAAATATTATTTGGCCAAATAATATCTTGCATTAATCGAATAATTTTTAACATATAAAATGATTTCCGGATAAAAAACTCTTAAGATTAGGAGGCGTTTTAGGCCCGTGTCATGCTTCGAGCCAGTACGACCCTGCGTGCCGGCTGGATTTTCCGTATCGTGTCGTGCCGGCCCACGTACCCACATAGTTGGGCACGGCACGGCCCGACACGACACGACTAACTCGTGTCTTGCTTTTGTCTTATCGTGTTGTGCGTGCTCGTACCGATCCGGCCTATTTTATCATCTCTACGGATCACCTACAAAAACCACAACCTCTTTCCGAGGTGGATTTTATATTATTAAAAGAAACCCCTAAACTTTTCCTATATAATATCTCCACCCCCCACTATCACACCAAAACTGAAACACAGCGAAAACGGAGAGAGAGAGAGAGAGAGAACGCAAAACGGCGAAAAGTCTTTCTCTTCCTTTCACTCTTTGGGTTGAAATCCAGAAATCGAGTTCTTTGATTTAAAGAGGCGATGCAGCCAAGCAGTAGCAGAGAAATGCAAGGAATTAACCCCGTTTTAAACCAGTCTCAGATGTCCCTTCAGGACCTTCATCATCAAAATCAAAATCAAATCCAGTCTTCCTCTCACGATGATTTTCTCGAGCAAATGCTTTCTACCATCAACACTTCCTGTTCATGGCCAGTTCTCAAATCTCCATGGGACCTCAACCCTTCGAATCCGACCTCCATCAACGGCCACAGCAAGCACGCAGCACCAGACCTTTCCTCCGATGAAATGCCGGCATCTGACCATGAAAATGCTCCATTCCCGTTCGACGAGCCTAACAATAGCCTCGCTTTGAAGCTCCGTGGCCAACAGATCAGCGGCAGCGGCACCAACTCCCCGGCGATGAAGGCTGCAGCGGCGATGATGCTTCATCAGCAGCTGCTAATGTCAAGTGGAGGAATCTCCGGCGAATCCGGTCTTCTTCCTCCTATGCCTATGTATTTGAATGGCGGCGATATGGAGCTCTCTCAGAACGACGTCGTAGATGGATCGTCTTCTTTCAAATCTCCCACTCAGGTGAGCTTCAAAAATTCCATCTCTTCTTCTTCTTCTTCGTTTTATTTAGCTTTGTTTTTTTTTTTTTTACTATTTTCCATTTCTCTTTCATTTACAGGGAGGTGCGATGCAGGGACCGAACTTTGGGGCTACAGGACCGGCAGCGAACCAAGGTCCGGTAAGCGGTTCAGCTGGAGGTGCACAGGGTCAGCCGAAACAGAGGGTCAGGGCTCGTAGAGGTCAAGCCACCGATCCACACAGTATTGCCGAAAGAGTAAGTTCATATATTTATATTCTTTCCCTTTCAACTCAATACCAGTAGACAACTTTTGCTGTGCCCTTTCTGTTTGGCTGCCAAGAAAAGTCAGGAAAACTTTCTTTGGATTTTACTTGTGTTGTTTTTCCTACGTTTTCTGAGTACCCGAACGGATTTTCAAATTATACGGATATTGACTTGGCGTTTGGCGTTTGGGCAGTTAAGGAGAGAGAGAATTGCAGAGAGAATGAAAGCTCTGCAGGAGCTTGTTCCCAATGCGAATAAGGTGCTGTTGTTCTTCTTCTTCTTCTTCATTTTCCACGTGATATCCACGTACATCACGTACGTACACGTGGCGAAGATGAGTGATTTTTAAATTTCTATAAATTATATAAGGTCACCGGTGACGTAGGACAGTTAGTTGACAAGTTGTAACTGAAGCATGAAGATAAACTAAACCAAAAATTTTGTGAGCCCAAATTCTAGAGTGGAAGTAGACCGGTTTTATTATTTTATATTTATATTTATATTAATTATTAATAATTATAAAATTAATTAAAGAGGCTTAAGAGTTAATTGTTGGTCAATAAATATATGTAAGTAGTACTAATTAATTTGATGATATCTCTGAGTGACAGACAGACAAAGCATCGATGCTTGATGAGATCATAGACTATGTTAAATTCCTCCAGCTTCAAGTCAAGGTATCTATATCTATATATATATATATATATATATATATATATTTTTTTTTTTTTAATTTTTTTTTGTATAGAAATTTTTTATATAATAACATTCACAGAAAAAAATAATTAATTAATTTTGAGCCATAATTTCACTTTTTAAAAATTAATTTGTATTTATTTGGTACATGATGAACAGGTTCTGAGCATGAGCAGGTTGGGTGGTGCAGCTGCTGTTGCTCCTCTTGTTGCTGATATGTCCTCTGAGGTATATAGATATATACATATTATCATAATTAATGTACTAATTTCTGATAGTTAAGCTAAACCAAACCAAAAAATGTTCTCCTACAACAAACCACTACAAACATAAGACGACAAACACGAGAGTAGCACGCGTGCCTACTTTCTGAGATTCTCTCTCTCTTTCTCTCTCACTCTGGAAAATAATGAACTTTTCCTTAGTAAACAATCATATGATGTCTGTTTTTGTAATGTCTTTGTCTTGTAATTGTTTATTGGTGTGATATCAGGGAGGTGGGGACTGTGTCCAATCCAGTGGGAACACCAACGGTGGCGGGGTCCTCACTCGTGGTGGCGCTGGCGGAGTAGGAGGATTTAACCCAGCTTCCCAGGCGGGCACCACCGATCAGAGCATGACTGTGACGGAGCACCAAGTGGCGAAGCTCATGGAGGAGGACATGGGGTCGGCCATGCAGTACCTCCAAGGGAAAGGTCTCTGCCTCATGCCCATCTCTCTGGCCACTGCCATCTCAACCGCCACGTGTAATTCTAGGAACCCCACGATCGGTCATCAGAGTAACCACCCACTCAATATCCACCAGTCCAACGGTGCTGCTGCTGGTCATCAAGATGGGCCCCCCTCACCAAGCTTGTCCATCTTGACCGTTCAGTCCGCCACTGTCGGCAATTGCTGCGCTGCTGATGCTTCCGGTAAAGACAATGCTTCCAATTCCAAGTCGTGATGAAGTAAATGCGTTGACTTTTAACCGTTGACGGACCTTTCCTTTACTCCCTGTGGCCATTATAATACGACACTGTTGTATTTCCTAGACTGGTCAGTTTAGCTGAAAACCAGACCACACGATGACACAATGATGAAACAAATCCCGATGAATCCTATTTCGGATGTGATCTTAGGTTTTTACTTAATTTGATGCATTTTTCTTTTTAATTTTATATATTTTTAGTTACTTTGTTTCAATTGAGGTATCCCACTTATGAAAGCATTTAATGTTGATGACGTTATGATGACGTTATGCACAGGACCGAATTATAAATTTATATTTATGAAATTTAAAAAAATAAAATCAAACTTATTAAATATTAAAAGATAATAATTGGAGAATTGTTAAGACCATTATTGTTTCGAGAAATTGTTGGGGAGATTAAAATTAACAATTAAATAAAATAATGTAATAATTATATATATTATTATTTGATTATTATATTAAATTAAATTATTTTATTAAAATTTTTATTTTAAATTTAATCTTCCTGTTATTATTCATTTACTTTCTCTTATCGAAAATGTGCTTTTTTTTTTTTTTTTTTGGTGCGTGAGGGCATCAAATCCAAACAAGCCCAACTAATATCGAAGATCAAAAGATGTTGATATAATAATCAACTAATCACTAGACATGTTCGTGTTAGGTAGAAAGAAATTGATAGTAAGTGGTCTTAGTGTCTATAAAACTGTAATTAATTTAGAGATAATCATAAAACTGTGTCCTGGTCAATGAAAGTGGGTGATTGAAGGACTTAAACTAATTCTCTTGTTTCAATTATTTGTCATCTTCTTCTTAACGAAAGTTCAAATGGGAATATTCGTCTACTTTATAAATATAACTTCAATTATTGAATACACATCAAAACTACAAATAAAGGTGCACCCATTTATTCAATCGGACAAATTTACAGGTAGAATCGTAACATTGCTATCTAACCAACTATTCTACCTTACCAAGTATTCCTATTTTGAATACCGCTTTCCCGGAATTTATACCCGCCCGATCAGCAACGCTCGCTAATTTCCCAATTATCGAGAAAAATAAAACGGTAATCATATTCTATTATCAGAAAAGTAAAAACAAATTTCAAACGAACGCGCAGTTTGGTTTACACCAAGAAGCAAGATAAGTCTAAAAGTCCATTTCCCCTAATTTCAAACGCTAGTTTGACTAATAAGAGAAACTTAATGACCTATTATGCTACTCTTGTCTTGTTTTTCCATCCATATACATAGGGTATGAAAGTGACGTGCCGTGCCGAATCAATAGCGGTTCGATCGGTATTTAAAATGCTACATCGGCATGTTAAGTGATATTCAATGGTCAAGATTATTTGTTTTCTCTTGTCATAAAATCTTGATCATAAATTACATCGTGTACAAGAATTGTACGGAATATTTTTTCACAGATACGTGGGATACACAGATCTTTTCTATTCTACTAGTATTAGATACATATTATACTTCGTCTACCTCATATAGGGAATAGGGAATACTGTCTCCCAATCAAGAGACAATCACAAGACCAAATCAAATCCACAATCAAGAGACAGGCTATCAAAATCCACAATGTGATTACATTACCACAAACATCTCATCAAAACATGACATGATCATATGACAAATTCAAGTGACATGTGTAGTCCACTACTCCAGTCCCAATGGAAACAGGCCTTATTCTAGAAAACAGACCCTTATTCTATACACACACACACATACACACACATATATATATACATACATTCAAGAAAATGCAATATATAAAAGGAGAGGTTGAAGGTGATGGAGAGGTAGAAAAAACTACATCAACATAAGCTACAACGCTCCAATTATCTATTTCCAAGTCCATCCTTCAGCTCATAACCATTCCGGCGATTTTAGACAGGCTTACCCTAATATGAATATTCTTCAAAGAAGAACAAAAATCTCAAACACTTTGAGCTCGAGTTCGAACTCTGTTTCAAATCATGTCATCAATTTGTCCCTTTCCCAATAAATTATCATCCTCTCCGCTCAAACTAATCATACCTACCATAATGGAGTCACTTATGCAAGTAGCTATGGTCTTCTATTAATCGCCTCTTTAAACTTCTTCCATCCAAATCCTTAAACTTCCACCTTCTTAAGCTCCAAACGACCCATTATATTAGGTAACAATCTCGGAAAACTAACAAAGACATACTCTGAAGATGTGGCACAAAATTAGTTTACTATCTGTCCATTAACATGGTAGCTTATTTTCCATTATGTCCATTTATAGATCACTCTGATAGTCCCAAACGAACACCAAAATCATCGAAAACAGCACAAGAAAGCATCTAACTTGTATATCAAACATATAGGAAGGTAAGGAATAATGTTGAATAAATATGAACCCCTACTCCTAGATGACATATATATTATATACATGAACAAACCTATGAGTGAGCCTTTACCACACAACCTCTTAGAAAGTGGAAACTCCAACCTCTTGAATAAAAACTTGATTGAGGAATGATGAGAAAGTGTAACTCCAATCATTTCACTAAACACAGAAAATAGCAAGAAAATGCAATCAAAAACTGATCTAGAACTATAAAAGAGATTGGATAGAACTCCTCTCCATTTCATTTTTCTCACAAGTGTACTTGAGAAGATCTCAAATATTGATTCACACACACATGCTTGGTGGCCCTCATTGTGTATGTGCATCAACGGTTGAGATTGCTTGTAAGTGCACTTGAAAGGAAAATGAAATGGAGAGGAGTTGAATCCAGAGATATTATCACTTGACATAACCGAAAATGAAGACAACATAGAGAAAGTAAAACTCCTCATGAATTTGCACTAGAAAAAGTATAAAACATCACAAACAATCCAAGCTTTATACTTCATAGGCAGGCAACAAATTCCTCTTTCCACTGTTTTTTTATTTTGTTTTTTTTTTTCCTTTTTTTCTCTCAAGTCATTACATCATCCTCCCTAAATCCCCTGTACAGTACATAAGTCTTGAGCAGACGCAGAAAGGCATTTTTTTTAATAAAAGAAAAAGAGAAAATACAAACAAACTCAACTACTATTCTTGAATGTGTAAGGCTGCGGAAGAGACAACGGACCTTTCCTGGAATCTTTATCATCTAAAAGCCTCTGAACTCTACTGTTCTGGCAATACTTCCTATCAAAATGCTTCACCTTAACAAAATAAGAAGAAGCCATCAGATCAAGAATCTTACTTTTGATTGGCTGAGTTAGAAGTAGAAATTTACCCAAGAAGCTCGGCATTGATTAACAAATTGAGCCCTCGAAGGCTTACATTCAGCCGGGTACAAGAGCCCCACGGAAGCAATTTCAGTGGGCTTTTTGTTCGATTCCTTCTCCATACAAGCGTAGAATGCATCTCGAGCCTTTGTCAAATCAAGGGCAAGGAACTCATTATATATGACACGAGCTTCTATTAGAAATTCATTGACGAAAATGAGGTACCATAGGGGGAGAGAGAGAGAGAGGGGACCTTGTAGCAAGCTTCTCTGGCTTCAGATAGAACGTCAGGGTGGATTTCATCCTTCACGGCAGCCATGGATTTACAGATAGAGCGAGAGAGTCTGTTTGATTCGATTTCTAATTTCTTGGGCTGTAATTTTGGGCTTAGCCTAAATACTAGAGTAGGCTGGAAAAATGGGCTTACGTGGATGGGCTTGGGTCAAGTAATTGCTCTGCGTTCGAATATATTTGAAATGGGTGTAGACTCGTCAACATGAAGCGGAGTCGTTTCAAGAAACAATGTTCAGAATAACGTGAATCAGTTAGATCGGGGAAAACAAATGAAGTAGTAGGATTGTGTAGTTTGTAATCAGTTGATCCGCATCAATGAATGCATGCAAAGGCCCAGTCCAATTCTGATTTTCATCCGTGTGAAATGGAGTGATACATAATTACAAAAATAACCTGGCCTATGTAAGACATCCCTAACAGACCCTTGAAATTATTCTCTTAATATAAAAAATTGAAATCAATCAAAAGAAAGATTAGCTAAAACAATCAACAACCTTATTACATTCTCTATATACTTGCTTAAAACATAAATCAAAATATCTAAACTAAAAGGTAATAGTGTGCGAATAAGATCGTAACTTTCTATCCTTGCAAGATCCTGAAATCGCCAGAACAAGAGCTTGGGAATCAAACTCAATGAGAAGAGGAGAGAAGCCTCTTAGGAGGCCCAATTGAATACCATAGAATAAACCTATTGGTTTGTGCATCTCAGATGGAGAACTTGGTCTTATTTCTGTTTTATAGATTGAGAACTTGATTTGTATATGGAATTCAAACCCAAATCGAGAGAAATTATATTATATTAGATCTCGATTTGGGAATGAAAAAAAAATTCTCTGCCTAGGAAGGAAAATGAAGAAATATGTTTTGAAAAGAAAATGAAGAATTTGATCTAGAAAAAGAACTCGATCTGAAAATGAAACTCAATCTGTGAAGAAAGAAATTAAATTCGGTCTAGGAAGTAAAAGATTTCAGTTTGGGAAGGGAGCTTTATCTGTGAAAGAATAAATTGAATTCGGTCTAAGAAAAGTAAAAGAATTGGATTTGAAAGTGATTTTAACGTATTACATAAAATAAAAAGTTATTGATCTCACAAGTATCTTATACGGATTGCGTATTAATTATATAAGCTTTTGTATTAATATAAATAATTTTGACGTGACACGTGTTTTAATCATTCGATTTACAATAACGGTCGAGATTCATGCGCAAGGAAAATGAAATAAGAACTTAATTCGCTTCCTATTTTAAACACTTTGAGGTGAGATCTAATTTCGATCATGTCTTCTTTCTTCCCCTATTTTACGTTGTTTGATCGTTGTTTTAAATATCTGACCAAATTCTTAAATTGTAGGGACAATGCTCACATCAACAAGTGTATACTACAGTTAAAACACGTGAATTATTATTAATTCCTTTTAAAGTAAATTAATCGAGACTTGAAATACATAATATTTACGCTTTCTAAAAATGAAATTTTCTTCCTCTCGAATTGCTTGTCGATTACTATAAAAATAGTTTTCGATATATGACAAGCCTTTTACAAAATTTCACAAAGTAATAGTGAAACTTTATTGTTAAATATATAAATGTGTTCGGTTTATGGTAGTAGAAAAATTGGTAGAAGAAGAAGTGTTTTACTTCTCTACTGATTCCTCTTATGTATGGACGGAAATAACACTTGTTCGTGAAACAGTTGTATTATTTCATGAACAGTCATACTCTTTGAAAAAAAAATACTTAAACCGTTTTAATGGTTATATTTTTGAATTCCCGAAATTTAAACTCCAATGGAAACTAACTATTTTAACTGTCAGCTGTTTAAATAAAATGCTAAAATTAAATCGGTAAATCACTGCGCATAGTGGCCAGCCACAAGGGGCACCGCATTGCAAATGGTATCCACTCGACTTAATACATGACCCCCATAGTTTTGCTTCACCTTGATATCTAAAATAGTACCCACTTGTCCAAGATCTTTCATCTTGAACATGGAGGACAAAAACCTCTTTGTTTCTATTACACCTTTCATGTCACCACTCAACATTAACATGTCATCGACATAAAAACAAGTAATTATGATATAGTCATTACAAACTTTTGAGTATAAGCATTCATCAGTATTGTTTATGTCTAAAGTCGTCTGAAAGAATGACAACGTCAAACTTTTCAGGTTATTATTTTGGTGCTTGTTTCAAATCATACAATGATTTGACTAGTTTGCACACTTTATATTCATTTCCTAGTATAACAAAACATTTGGGTTATTCCATATAGACCTCCTTATTAAGATCACAATTTAAGAATACAGTTTTAACATTCATTTAATGAATATAAAGATTATGGATTGAAATTAAAGTAAATAAGATTATAATAGAGGTTATTCTAGTTACAGATGCATATCTATCAAAATAATTGATACATTTTTTTTATCTAAAACCTTTTGCTACTAATATAGTCTTAAAGGCTTGAAAAGTGTCATCAATATGATATATTATCTTAAATACCCACTTACACCCTATTGGTTTTGAACCGAGCGATAAGTCAACTATTTCAAAGTTTGGTTAGATATAATAGAATCAATCTCATTATTTATTGTTTTTTTTCCAAAAAACATAATTTCTAGAAGACATATCTTCCTAATAAGTTTTGGGATCATCTTCAATTTGAAGAATTATAAGAATTTTCCTAATGGCCTATTCTTTATTACCTTCTACCAAGTAGAAAGTAATGAGTTGAGAATCAATCTCATCATATCCTAATTTTTTTGCTTTTCATGTTCTTTGACTTTTACAAAGTTTAATTGGTCGCTCAACAACCTTTGATAGTATCTCTATTTGAGATTCTTCAATATTGGTAGTGTTTTGAGATTTATTGTCCAAAGGCAATAAGTTCTCAAAAACTTCTACTTCTCTAAATTCAATTATTACATTAGACTTCAAATCTAATATGAAGTCTAATAGCCTATAATCCTTGTTATTTGTTGCATAACCAACAAATGCACACATTATGGCTCTCGAACCCAATTTAGTTCTTTTAAAATCTGTGTTTTTGCAATAAGCAAGACACCCCACACTTTGAAATAACCAATATTTGATTTTCTTCCTTTCCACATCTTATATGGATAAATTTTACTCATCTTCAAAAGAATCCAATTATATGACATGCACCTAACATATTGTAACAACCTTCTTCAATGGGGGCGACACTAACCTTACTACTACTCTTAAAACTACTTTTTTATCAAAAATGCGGAATAATTTAAACCTTAGTTAGAGAACCGTGTTAAAACCTTTCTTGATCATAAGAAATGGGAAAACATAATATTTATATGTACATTTCGGTACATCTGTACAAACCCCATAAAATTTATGTTTTCCTTCCTAAAACTAAACACGGCCCTTCAAAAGTTTTAAAATGCTTAAAAGCCCATTCAAAACTTCTTTCTACACTTCCCTGTCTTCCCACAGGTCGGGCCCGTACGTACTGTGTACCAGCTAATCACCTTCATTCACCCAGTCTAGAGTCCACTGCTTTTCCTTTTCCCTTATTATGCTTACCTACAATACAAGTAAGCATCTTGAGCTGAACGCCCATTAAGTAACGTTGTTTTCTCACAAATACGAAACATATTCAAATACATTTATAAAAACTCTATAAAATAGTTTTGTAAAATCTTTTAAAACCTTCTATGCATATGTGATGCGCTTTCTACTTATGGGCCCTAAGGGTGCTGCCACCGACACTTATGTGATCTATGGTCTTTATGACTAAATAACTTGGATCAACGATCTCTCTTAGTCAACCTGATCAGATCACCTTTTATGATCTATCTTGGACCAGCGACCTCTATCAGTCAGACCTGATCAGATCAACTCTTTG
Source organism: Coriaria nepalensis (assembly GCA_027186245.1). Classification (NCBI taxonomy): domain Eukaryota; kingdom Viridiplantae; phylum Streptophyta; class Magnoliopsida; order Cucurbitales; family Coriariaceae; genus Coriaria; species Coriaria nepalensis. Next base: position 2,761,684 of record CP114484.1, on the reverse strand, counting down.
GTCAATAACCTCACTCAGTTAGCCTAACTAGGCAGCATCTCACTAAAATGTCATGCTCATGTTATGTCAAGCATCGCTTCATTCTCTTTAAAGCATAACATTTATCTTTACTACTTTGCTCTAAACTTCTATTTGCTATTTTTGCATAAAACTTTAGGTGCTATTTTGGAAAAGGTATTATATATTCATATCATATACACTTAATTCCAACACATTTTATAAAAGCAAAACACCACGCAATCAATCATAAGGTTCAACATACAATTTCATTCATAACAATATTATAAAAATCATGAACAAACAGTGAAAATGAACTTGTGTTATAGGTGAGATGTTACTTACTTGATGCGTCTTCTATTGCCAAACATTCCTAGTAAACCTTATAGGTTCGGGGCTATTTTTCAACCTATTCAAAGTATAGGTTTACTTTAGTATTAACATGAATCTAAATTTCTACTTAAACTAAAAAAAAAACTTATTATGTATTCTATGGCTCTACGGATCAAGGCTTTGAGCCGTAGATCCTTCGACCTTTTTCTTTTGATTTTCAAAGTATTCTGTACTCAACGGGTCTACAGGTTGAAGTCTTGAGTAGACTCTTTGACCCCGTCGAATACATAGAGTCTTCACATTTTTCTAAAAGTCGAAGGCCAATGGTCAACCCATAGAGTACGTCGACCTATCGATCTTTCATAAATTTTCTTCTCCTTTTTAACCTTTTTATTTTACTCCCTACGCCCCTTCCTTAAGGCCGTCGACCCATCTCCCTTTCTCCTCTCTATTTCTCAGCCTTTAGGCTTACTCGAAGGGCTGAAGCCCTTCGACCCTTCTTCCAACTAAGGTCGTCGACCCTATTCCACAGACTCTGTTTTTGCGTTTCCTTTCTGCCCTTTCTTAAATCCTCTTCCTTTCGTCTTGAATCTTCAACTTTTACTTGAATTGAAGGTCACGACCTCTTTGGTTTTCTGAAAACGTTCTACGATTGGATCTTGATCCTCTAAGTCATGCTCGTCGTCCTACAAGCTTAAACTCTCTGTTTTTCCAGATTTTTGTTTTAGTGAGGATTTTCAGTTTGGTTCTGTTTTTGCTTCTTCTCCTACTCATATTATGACCTCAACCCATCATTCATTACTTGTTTTTCTCAACCTGAATACTCTGAGCCTCAAGTTTAGACTTCTACCGTTTTCTATAGTTTCAAATTTCTTAACGGTTTGGTTTCATTGGAAGCTTCATAACCGTTAATTTGATTTGAGTTCGTGCGTAGTGAAATAAGCATTAGGCTCAGAAGTTGAAATGATGAAGAATAGAAACTTACCCAGTTCTTGTAATTGGCCACGCTTAGTCCATAGTAGCTTCGTGGTCTGTTCTTCCTTGCCGAACAGTTGAGGATGGAAGAGGAGAGGTGTTTTCTAGAAATTTATGTGAGGTCTGGGAAGGGTGAGGGGTTGTTGTTTCTGATCGTAAGCTTCTTGCAGATTTTCTTAAGCTCTGTATGACGAGCTTGCCAAGCTTATTTGCTAATTTTGGCTTAGTTAGTGTAGCCAGCATTAATTGCCATACTTATCTTAAATGCAGAAGGAAGTGGAGGGTGAGCTGGCGGCTTCTCTGCAGCTCTCCCTTCTCTTTTCTTATAATATAATAATTTTATTATATAATACATTTCTTGGTTTAAGGAATTAAATGTTCATTTTTCCATGATGTTCTCCTAATCCTCTCATCTATTCGGCAATTTGTGCTAAAGTAAGAAATTCTTATTTTTGCATTCTTGTGCCTTTAAATGGGATCTTACAAATATCTTCACAATTTCTTAGATAATTTTATATTTAATATTAATTATTTTAAAAAATGTTATATTTTTATTCTTTTGGCTAAATCATTTTGTTGATGTATAAAAAAGGGCTACCAAGTTGCAAACCTGCAAAGCATTGTGCCAGAAGCATCTCACGTTCGTGCCACCCGTGCGTGTGCCAATATAAATTCCAATCAGACCAAAATATTTATTTATTATTATAAATACTCATTATTTATATAAGTCTAAAAAAATATAAAAATTAATAATTTTTAATATATAATATTTAATATTTAATTAGGTAATATTTTTAAAATATGATCTGATTAATTTTTTATGAAATTGAAATTATTTTAAATTTCATCCCTAATTTTTTATAATATGATAAGAAATTTTGAAGTAATTTTTTTATAATATAATAAAAAATTATTTAATTTCATTATAAATTTATGAGTTTTTTTTTCTGTAAAATAAGGTTTATATTAAAATAATTATTTTTAACTTTAATATCTTAAATATTTTTCATGACGAAGAATTTTAATGAATTTTAAACATGGTCCATTTGAGCATGTTTTAATGTATTTTAAAAAATTCACGTCATTCATTAGGCCTTTTCGTTAATGGATGTTACATGTGGCGTGCCACGTGTGAACACACCGTGGCTAGTTGGCTTCATACTACATCCGGATTCAGCGTAACAAGTCGGCTCGTTATGCTTTTAGACAGATGCGACGTGGCCTTCTAGGATTGGTTGTAGTGCCACTGACAATGTATATTGAACCGCGTTGGAGACAAATCAGGTGCGACTCACCTACTGTAATCTTGACTGCACCCTAATCACGAAAGAGTTATTCATGTGTTTTTTTTTTTTTTGGTTGGGCTTCTGTAGGGTTTTATAGTGGCGCCCTTCCCTCTTTCTTCTTTCTCTATCGCAGAAGAAGCCGAAAAGCGGCATCTCTGCCAATCCCTCCCCTCCTTCTTAAAGGGCGAAAACCTTTCTAACCCTAACGGAGAGAGAGATTATTCAAGCGAGAAAGACCAGATTTTTCATGGAGAGAAGAAGCTGAAGGTTTTGAATTTCGAGTGTTTCTCTGTAAAAAGAAGGAAGTGATCAATTTGAGAGCTTAAATGGCGGATAGTATGGTATTAAACGCTGATCGAGCGAGTTCGGATTGTTCGAGTGTTTCTTCGAACGGATCGCTATCGCTGGGACAGAGGAAGATCGAGTTCCATCCGGCTAGAAAGCCTTTGAGTAGTACTGAGTCTAGTAATGGCGGCGGAGATTTTCGGCCTCAGACTCTAAACCCTAGCACGGCTGATTTTCACCAGCCTGATTCTAACACGGGTCGTCAAACGAAGAAATCAGATGTCTCTTCTGAGTGTTTCGAGAATGGATGGGATCCTGAGCTCAGTTTTGAGATTACCTTTCGGAAAATTGTAAGTTGCTTCAGCCTGGCTCTGATCGGATTTTGTTGGACTTTGGTTTATCGTTGCCTCTCTTTCTTTCATATTTTTGTAGAATTTCTCTTAATTCTAATTTTTGGTTTTTTGTGGTTAACTGTACATTTCACTTCAATTGGATTGTAATGTTTTCTTCTGGCACGTATAATTCTTAGCTTCTTACTTCATCTGTAATTAATCTTCAATGCCTGTATTTAACGAGAATTGGGTGACTGAACTGGGACCAGACATGAGTTTTCCGTAGTAACTACGCTGAAATTTGATGTCAACTGAAGTTATCAAATTGCTTGAAATTTGATAATGACATGAGATAATTTCACAGGGTGCTGGCTTGGAAAATCTTGGGAATACTTGCTTTCTCAATTCAGTGTTGCAGTGTTTGACTTACACTGAGCCTTTAGCAGCATATCTTAAAAGTGGCAAGCATCAAAACTCTTGTAAGTGACACTTCCTCGCACCCTGTCTTATTCTTATTAGAGATTTCCTCTCAGTTTTAGAGGACTCTTATCCATGATGGTCCTAAAGGTTATGTATGAGATACATTAGAATCATTATCTTCTTAAATCTATGGGGGCGTTTGGTTCGATTCCCTGTAAGGAATTGAAATGGAGTAAGGAATGAGAATTGAGTGGGAATGGATAAGTGTGTCAGTTTCCTTATACAAGGAATGAGCAATAACAAATTAATTTGATTCCCCATTTTATCAATTTTAGGCTATCTAAAGAAAAAGTTTGAAAAATTAATGGACTCAGTAAAATTTGAATATTCCATTAAATATTCCGCTTAAATGAATGGACTATTCCATTCCACTCAAGAGACACGTGTTTTGAGAAAAATAAGTATGTTCACCATATTGATGCTAAAGGAATGAAAATGATTCTCCTATTTCGATAGAATCAAACCAAGCAGAGTAATGCTATTCATTTTGATTCTATTTCCCCTCCGGGAATCGAATCAAGCGCCCCGTATATGTATTCAAGAGGAATTTTAATATATTCCTGGATTATCCCAATGGTCGTGATGTAATCACCCCAACAGCACAAATTCTGATATGGCATTGATCATGGCCATTGGTATTCACGTACATGTAGGCTGTTGGTTATTCTTCTTCTGCTAATTCCATTTTTTTTTCTTTTTTCTTTTGGTTAAAGGCCACAGAGCTGGATTCTGTGCACTATGCTCCATCCAGAATCATGTCAACCGAGCTTTGCAGTCAAGTGGCAGAATATTGGCACCTAAAGATCTTGTCTCAAATTTGCGGTGCATTTCACGAAATTTCAGAAATTCAAGACAGGAAGATGCACATGAGTACATGGTAAACTTACTGGAATCAATGCATAAATGTTGCCTACCTTCAGGCTTATCAAGTGAAACCCCTATTGCCTATGAGAAGAGTTTGGTTCACAAGATTTTTGGTGGTAGCCTACGAAGTCAGGTCAAATGCATGCAATGCTCTTCTTGTTCCAACACATATGATCCGTTCTTAGATCTAAGTCTGGACATAGTGAATGCTGATTCCTTGCATAAGGCTCTTAAGCAGTTTACTGTCTCAGAGATGTTAGATGGAGGAGAGAAGCATTATCAGTGCCACCATTGCAATCAAAAAGTTAGGGCATGCAAGCAGCTCACAGTTTACAAGGCACCTAATGTTCTTACTATTCATCTAAAGCGGTTCCATTGGTATTATCCTGATGTGAAAATCCATAAGAAAATTCATTTTGGTCCTACATTAGATTTCAAACCTTTTGTGAGCGGTTCAGATGAGGGAAACTTGAATTACACTCTTTATGGGGTTCTAGTTCACAAAGGTGGTACCACCCACTCTGGCCACTACTACTGCTTTGTTCGTACATCCAGTGGGATGTGGTATGCCCTTGATGACAATGAGGTATGTAATTAACTTTGTATCGTATTAACTTATTATTTGTAAGGGAAGGGCCTCTCATTAGATTTCAGGAGAAAGGAATTTATGCTTGCTGCCAATCTAATAAGTGTACAGTTATTTTCTTAAAGTCTGGGTTCTCAGAGCAGTTTTTGGAAGTAGAAATATAAACTATTATGGTTAAATAAGTAATGCTGAAAGATCACGTATAGTATTTTTCAAATTAGGGTGTTTTTCTAACATTTATCATTCATCTCTTCCTAATACTAGAACCTTATTAATAAAATTTCTGAACCTTCATGCAACAGGTTTTTCATGTCAGTGAGAAGACTGTTTATGAGCAACAGGCTTATATGCTGTTTTATGTACGTGATAGAAAAAAAGTTGCTAGTCCAAAGTCTAGTGATAACAGTAATGTAACCAGTTTGATCATCAGTTGTGATTCCAAGGATCCAGTACAAAATGGTTTGAGTGGTGACAGAAGTGGGAAATCCTCTACTGATCTGACAGGTCCAGAGGCTGACACTGTTGCCTCAGTGACAACAACAAATTTAAAGGAGACATCAGATCAATCATTAGTGACAGAGTGCTCACTGTCAAGAAAGGACTCCTTGCCAGAACCAGCCTCAGAAATGTCAGTAACAAAGGAACCGTTGCAGGGGACTTCTGTTCCCATCTCAAATCTGGAAGCACATTTGTCCCCATCAACTCAATCCGTCGACACGAACATTACTGCATGTAACACTGAAAATGCAAATGGAGTGGAAAATCTGGGTATTGAGAGCTGTGGTGCCAACAGAGACTCGGGTGATTCAGCAGAAACTTCACCTGACAACTCTGACCCTGAAAGTTGTTTTTCTTCTACACCTGCCACAATCAAGACCCCTCAGAAGGTACCTTTTATTTTCTTTAAATTTCTACATGGCTTGAGTTATGTTTTTCTTTTCCTCTTTCTAATGGGATTTTCTTTATGCTTTACTGGGCTAGTCAATTATTCAACTCATCTTAGAGCTTTTGGTCTAATTGATGCAGGATCCAGAGGTAGCTTTGAATACCTCAGTGAAGGCTGACACTCGAATATTACCAGATCAACTGAAATCTGAGAACAGTGAGGTAAGATTCATTTGTTATCCATAGATATTCCTATACCTCACTTAATTGTTAAGTGCATTCTTGACTCCCTTTTCTTTCTTTTCCAGGTTGTGGATATCCCTGTTGAAAGTGCCCTTATCCATCCATCTTGCATTGATACTGATAAGGAAAATCAAGAACCAGTGCCTTCTGAGTCAAATAAATCATCAAGTTCATCAATTACAACTAGTGGATCTGTAGGCAAGCCCAACCGAAAAGTAAAGAAGAAACTTTTGAAGTGTCAAGCTGCAAGCTTGCATCTTAGCTCACAAATCCTTTTCGGCAGATTCTTAAGCCTGGAGAAGAGGAAGAAACAAAAGAGAAGAAAACGCTGTGCCATAGACACCAAAAATCTTACCCAAGTTGATGTTTTTGCTTCACATTACATCTCATCTGATCTTGGGCCATCTACTTCTGAGAAAACCAGGTCTGTCTCCTCAGTTTCAAGTCAATTCCAGAAAAAGAGGACTAGAAATGGTTCCAAGGGAGTCCGTAATGAAACTGGGATGAAGAACGTCAATTCTGATGGGGAATCTGTTATAGAATCAGTTGATGAAAATTATAAAAAGAGAAAAAGTTCCAGGGAAGATGTTATTCTCAACACTCCCCAAAAGGTACTATTACTAAGTGGCCCTGGCTGTAGATTGATCCAGAGAAAAAGTGCAAGTGAAGTATATGGCTTTACGAGCATGCTTACTCAGGGCATAGAAGAGACAGTTGGTGAGTTGTTTGCTGTTTGTTGTTCTTTAGCCTTTCATAACTTGATTTAGACAAATTTCTCTCCTTTTTCCTCTAAAATTTAAATAATAAGAACTTCCCTTACAAAATGCAATCAAACAAAATTTTATTTTCATCATTAATGTTATTCTCTTGTTTCAGAGGCACTTTGGGATGGTATAAAAGAATCACCTCCATCTTCTGATATGGTAGAATCAAATTGTACAAGGAGTTTGGACATTGGTTATATAGCAGATGAATGGTGAGTAGGAATGTGCTTTCCCATTGCTTCTTTCCTTTCATTTGGGGCTAGTTTCAACAAATGTATGCACAGGTGTATTTACATCTCTTTCTCATATGGGTTTGTGTACGTTTCAACATTTACAGGGATGAAGACTATGATCGTGGAAAGAGAAAGAAGGTAAGGCATGCTAAGCCACCTTTTAGTATGCCCAACAATCCTTTCCAGCTGATTGCTGCCCAGAGATCATCAAAGCTTAAAATGACGAAGAGGAAGCACATGTCCAGTTCAAGCAACCGGCCTTATAGGATATGAAGAAGCCAGACTTGCTACCGAAATGAGTGTCGGTTTCCATTTTTTGATCTGGAATTGCATTCCTTGTATCAATTTGGTATATCAATTTTGGGGTTAACTGTAAAAGGAAGAGAGAGAGAGAGAGAGAGAGAGAGGTAGAAATATATTGGTTTTCATATTTAGGATTCTTGGCCATGGAAAGAGGGGATTGATTATAAATTTGTAAGACTTGGGCTTTAGCACCTATTGCTGTTAAAGAGTGTTAGGCCAATTGCTTTTCTCCACAATGTTTTTTGCTAGTAAAGTTGTCTACTCTGTTTCTTGCCCTTTGACCTTGCAACTAGCCACAACAATGTGCCTAAATCTGTGTGGTTGAAGAACTAGCCCTTCGATGTCTAGTAAAGAACACGATTCTTCAGGCTCCTGATGCATGCGCTCGATCTAAGACAACTAAATCTGTGTGGTTGAAGATTGTCAGGTGCCGTACGTAGTTGTGCATTATTATCAATTAGTGAAAGATTACAAGAATGTTTGAAGAACAAGCAAGTTTAAGTTGCATGAAGAGGGGAATGATTAATGAAAAGATACTCAAGTAGGTAGAGAATGGAGAAGAGATGAATGCTATATATAATTCATTGTGAGAATTTATGTTTCCAACTAGGAAAAGTAGATTCAATAGTTACATGATGTCGGTTGAGTTAATCTTAGAGTTAATCATACTCCTCAACTCAATTAATGCTGAATATTAAGACCCCTCTGCCTCTGCTTCTGCTTCTGCTTCTGCTTCTGCTTCTGAACATTAACTTGAATTGATATCCGATAAGAGTTTATAATCCCAAAACAAATTTAGAATGTTTTTTTCTTCTTCCATGAAAGTCAAATTATCTGTGTAGAAAGATTATATTTACATTTCCAAGTGGCAGCTAATGTTTTTTCATGATGAATGATGGCATGATGGCATGATGGCGACGGTGGCTCATCTGCAATGATGACTGATAACACTCACATTCTAGTCATTTTCATTTTTTTCCATGTTACCTTCCTTTTTCCTTTTTATCTTCTATTTGTCATCAAACTTGTTTTCTTACATCTATATCTCATTTGCAAATGTCATAACAAAGACTATATCCAATCTGATAATTACAAAAAAAAAAAAAAAAAAAAAAAAGAACAAGACAAGCAAAAGAGTAAACTCAAAGGTGGTGGTGGGTTGGGTAGAGATCAAGTTTTAATTCTAATGTTTGATTAAATCTTGATTTTAAATTAAGAGTACAATGATATTACTATTTCAAATTTGAAAATGTAATTTTTTATTTTAATTTATTGCAAAATTCAAGAGTTAGTCCTCTTGCATGTGATCTCTCCTTGGACCTTAATGTTATAATATTGCATTTATAAGCTTGAAATAAGACAACACCATAAATCCAAAGTTTTATCCGTTAAGTTTTTTTTTTAAAAAAAAAAAAAATATTAATTTCTAGTTAAAATATTTATAAAAACCAATTTACTTTTTATTTTAATTAAATAAAAAAAACAGAAGTAATGTAATTAAAATATACTTATTTTAAACTTATAAAACCCACTACTCTAAAATCTAATTTTAGTCTCTTTATGTTCAAAGGTTTTAAGTAGCTTGTAACAAGGACTTGAATTTACACATATTGTATGGTAAAAAAACAAGTATATATATTTTTTCTTATATATTTGTCTTTTAAAATTAAAAAAATAATAATAATTCCAAAATACTACTAGGTAGACAAAAATCCAAAAAACAGGCTTTAGAGTTGCATTTTTTTTTTTCAAGATTTGCATTTGGAAGTCAAGAAAACGTCAAATCCAATCCCATCAACTTACCCACCAAAAAATTATAATTTCTTACACCTTCTAACATGGAAATGAAGTAACGAACATATCCCTATGAGCTGTCGGTAAAGGAATTTCTTGTTTGAGATCAAGTTTTTTATCCAAAGATGCATAACAGAGTTTCCGAGTTAAAAAAAAAAAACAAGTAAAAAAAAAGTAACGACCACGATTCTTATAAATTTCTTAATACTGTGTTTCAAGCAAGATCGTAGTGTAATAGTAACTAAATCTAAATGAAATGACAACACCGACAAAGAAAGGAGTATAATAATAGGTTTTAACGTGTTCATCAATTTGCTTAGTGCTTCCATTCATGTAATAAACACTAAGCTCTCTGTTTCACTCAAAACCCATAGACCATTATGATTGCCTAAAAAAATGATGATCCGACACTCACTGAACAATCATTGAATTCCACCCCCCCTCTCACCAAAAGACCCTTTTTTTGATAAATTCTACTCAACTCCTTAAATCTTTCTCATTCGTGAACACCCCACCCCAGCCAGTGCGCTCTCTCTCTCTCTCTCTCTCTCTCTCTCAGAGACACAAGAAATCTGCTTCTTCTTTCAACTGGGTCATTGGTTTTCTTCTGCATGAGGGAAAGAAAGGAAGAAAGAAGGAAAAACCATAGTTTTTGCTTTAATGGAGTTTGAAGAAGCCAGTAAGAAATAATTTTACTGAAGTGGACCCAGAGGCCAGAATAATTTATGACTTGCAACGATCTTTTACTATGAAGGTTGAGATTTATATCTAATATCTCTCTCTCTGCTATTATTTCCAAAGCTTAGAGCTTAAATTCCAAGATGGGTTTTGGTTTCTTTGGTTCAATATTGATTCTTGCCCTCTTCTTCTTCAAACACTTATCTTGTCAACAACAACCCAATACAGATGGGTTCTTCATCTCTGACTTCTTCAGGAAAATGGGTGTAACCATAACCTTATCAGCCTCTTCTCAACCTTACAATTTCTCATCCCCTGTTTGTTCATGGCAAGGGGTTTTCTGCGATGCCAATGAAGAACATGTTATTGAGTTAATCGCTTCAAATCTCGGCCTTTCTGGCTCAATCCCTGACTCCACCATTGGAAAGCTTAGTAAGCTTCAGACCTTGGATCTTAGCAACAACAAAATCACCGATTTGCCTTCGGATTTCTGGAGTTTAGGCTCCTTGAAGAGCCTCAATCTGTCCTTTAATAACATTTCCGGCCCGCTTATAAACGACGTGGGCAATTTCGCATTGCTTGAAAGCTTCGACATTTCCATGAACAATTTCTCGGGGGCAATTCCAGAAACTGTAAGCTCACTTCTTAGCATCCGGGTACTTAAATTTGGCCAAAACAAGTTCGAGCAAAGCATCCCTTCTGGGATCCTAAATTGCAAATCTCTCATGGCAATTGACATTTCATCGAATCGGCTTGACGGGACTCTCCCCATTGGATTTGGTTTCTCATTTCCTAAGCTCAAGATCTTGAACATTGCCGGAAATGATTTATCTGACCGGGACTTGGATTTTTCAGGCTTGACAGCCTTGACCAGTCTTAATCTATCAAGGAATTCGTTTCAGGGTCCAATTTCGGGTTTGTTTAGGGAGCAATTGGAGGTGATGGACCTAAGTAGGAATCAGTTTGAGGGTCGACTTTCTCAGGTACAGCTCAATTCTAGCTCAAATTGGTCTCATTTGGTTTACCTAGACGTATCTGAAAACCAGCTCAGTGGCGATATTTTCCATGTTTTGAGTCGAGCCCAGAATTTGAAACATCTGAACCTTGCATACAATAGATTTAGCAAGCAGAAATTCTTCCCACAAATCGAAATGCTTTTGACTTTAGATTATCTCAATTTGTCAAAAACTAGTCTTATCGATCATATCCCATCTGAAATCTCACATTTGAGTAATCTGAATACACTTGATCTCTCTTGGAACCATTTAACGGGTAGAATCCCGTCTCTTAGCATAAGCAACCTTAAAATCCTCGATCTTTCTTGCAACAATTTGAGCGGAGAAATCCCGCTATTGCTCTTAGAGAAACTCTCTTGGATGGAAAGATTCAATTTTTCTTACAACAACTTAACCTTCTGTGCTTCTGAAATTCGGTTAGAGATCCTTCGGGCAGCCTTCTTCGGGTCATCAAACAGCTGCCCGATTGCTGCTGACCCGGTTCTCTTTAAGCGAAAACAGAGCAAACAACAACACATGGGACTAAAACTCGCACTGGCCTTAGCCCTCTCAATGACATGCTTGCTTATAGCATTGCTATTCCTAGCATTCGGTCGCAGAAGAAAAACAACCCGAATGTGGGCCCTAAAACAGAATCCATGCAAAGAAGACCAAAAAACCATCTCCGGCCCGTTTTCATTCAAGACGGATTCAACAATATGGGTGGCAGACGTTAAGCAAGCAACATCTGTCCCTGTCATAATATTTGACAAGCCGCTCTTGAACATAACATTTGCCGAGCTCTTATCTGCCACTTCAAATTTTGATAGAAGCAGTACACTTTTGGCCGAAGGAAAGTTCGGTCCGGTCTACATAGGATTACTACCTGGTGGGGTCCACGTTGCTGTGAAAGTCTTAGTTCATGGCTCGACCTTAACAGACCAAGAAGCTGCAAGAGAGCTCGAGTTTCTGGGCCGGATAAAGCATCCGAATCTTGTGCCGTTAATGGGATATTGCTTAGCGGGAGATCAAAGAATTGCTATCTATGATTACATGGAAAATGGGACATTACACAATTTGCTTAATGACTTGCCACTAGGGTTTCAAGCAACAGAGGATTGGGAGGATGATGGTAATTCTGGGATCCAAAATGTCGGCTCAGAATTAACAAGTTGGAGATTCCGGCACAAGATCGCATTGGGGACCGCTCGAGCCTTAGCTTTTCTTCACCATTGTTGTTCACCTCCAATCATTCATCGAGATGTTAAGGCGAGTAGTGTTTATTTGGACTACAATTTGGAGCCGAGGTTGTCTGATTTTGGGTTGGGCAAGGTTTTTGGTGACGGGCTAGTTGAGATCTCACGTGGGTCACCTGGGTACATGCCGCCCGAGTTTTCACTGCCCGAAAGTGACTCTCCGACGTTGAAATCAGATGTGTATTGCTTCGGGGTTGTTTTGTTTGAGTTGGTTACAGGGAAAAGGCCAATTGGAGATGAATATCTGGATGAGGAGAGAGAGGGGAATTTGGTGAGTTGGGTTAGGGGGCTTGTAAGGAAGAATCATGGATCGAGAGCTATTGATCCAAAAATACGTGGAAGTGGATTGGATGATCAGATGGAGGAGGCCTTAAAGATTGGATACCTATGTACGGCCGATCTTCCGACGAAGAGGCCGAGTATGCAGCAGATTGTTGGACTCCTCAAGGACATTGAACCCACTTCATCCAATTGATTGACAGGAAAAGGAAAAAAAAAAAAAAAAATATATATATATATATATATATATATATGGTGAAATGAGGAATCATGGTAGCTTTTAGTTTATGTTGTTTGGTGTATAGTTCTTTAACTTATTTGCTTGCTGGAAAATGTGTGTTTTGGATACTATTGATGTGTGATCTAATTTCTGGGACAATCTTTTTTGATAGTGAAACTTTTTTCCTTGATAATTTTGTTATGAAGTTGTAATTTTCTTCTATGAGGAATTTTTTTTTTCCTTGCTTAAGATGTCTGCATTTTCAACATTTTCAAAAGTTATTGCTCTATGAACAAATTTCCGATAAATTTATCGTAATTATAAATATCACTCTGATATCTCGGTTTCGTAATTAAAGATGATATGCATATATTTTTGCATATATATATATATATATATATATATATATATAAAAAAGATAAAATCTCTCCTTGATTGGTACCTTTTTCGGAGGCATGCATGAATTATGATCAAGTTGGTGTACGATAGAGTATTAGGGCACACTCATTGGCGTTTAGTAGCCGTAATCATTCACAAGTCGTGACGAAGATCATGTTTTATTTATTTATTATTATTTTTTTTTTTAAGTTTATATTACTTGTTGTTAGACTGTCAAATTATAAATTATGACGTATTATGACGTAGTCGTTGTTCAAGTTTTGTACCGTTTGGTTTTCACTTTTTTTTTTTTTTTGGTTTGATGAAGATCATAGTGCACTTAACATTTAATTATCATATACTATTATGATTTCTTGTCATAAAATAAAAACTATATTTACAATATTACCTATAAAATTAGGTGATGAAATTTAAGTAAAGAGTAATTATATTAAGTAAAAATTTAGAAGTAAATTGGAACAAAAATAGACATAGAGACCAAACTTTTTATTTATTTTTAAATACAATACTATATAATAAAGAGTAAAGTTGTATATTCATATTTATTATTTAGGATGCAAATTACTTAATATTATTACATAGAAATACAAAAATAACTATATATATATATAAATAATGTAACGTAATCGATTAGTAGGATGAGTCTTTAAAGTATGTATTAAAAATTAAACAAAATTCAAAAACTATATCTTACTAGTATTATATATGACATTTACCTCTTGATTTATTCTTAGCTTTCTTTTGTTGCAATTACAAATGATAAAACAAGATTCTGTATTTACACAACTTTTGAAATTAAGATTCCCAATCCAAAAGGAATAAGATTCCATGTAAGATTCCCATTATATAATACTTATCTTCCAACATTGCCTTTCTTACAAACAAATGTTTGCAACATATTTTTCATGTGCTTTTTTTTTTTTTTTTTTTTAATCTAAAAATAAATTGATCTGAAAATTTGTGGGGGGGAAAAGAAAAAAAAGAAAATGAAAAGGGTAGAAAGTAGAAACGATTTATACTTCATAGTAGTTTAAAGTTATTCTTTTAATCGAACGGTCAGCGTTGCGTTGCATATCTAGATCTCTCTCTCTCATTACAGAAGAATTATTTGGTCACTTAAAAATTCCTGAATTAAAGAGAAAAAAAAAAGAAGGAACAAAGAAGAAGAGACGGCGACTTCTAGAGAGAGAAGAGAGGAGTAGTAGTAGCAGCAGTGTAGGGAGTGGTGAGAGAGAGGAGACTAAACAGAGCGAGAAGAGAGAGAAATATGTCGGACGAAGAGCACCACTTCGAATCTAAAGCCGACGCCGGAGCGTCCAAGACTTATCCTCAACAAGCTGGAACCATCCGTAAAAATGGCTATATCGTCATTAAGAATCGACCTTGCAAGGTTTCCTCTTCTTTTTTTTTTTTTTTTTTTTTTTTTTTTTTTTCTCTCTGGTTTTGTGATTTATTTTGGAAATTTTGGTGAAAGTTTTAGTGGGTTTGTGCTAATTTGGAAGTGTATGTATTTTGTTTAGCGTGCAAAATTACTATGTAGAAATTGAGATTGAAGATTAGGTTGTTTTTTCTTCAGAAATCTCTTTCTGGGGGGGTTCATGTTTGACATTGCTCACATGCATGCTTGTTCGTCTTTACTTGTGAATGTTATCGGTAAATTGAAGACGAAATCTGAAAGCTTAAATGAAGCTAAGTTGCAATTTCTGACTAATTCGACTTATTAGTCTGTTACAGAATCGATATGGATTCATGACCTTATCAAATTCTTCCATGGAAAGAACGAACATTAATCGACTATATTGTACTCTAGAGACTAGGGTGTGTTATGCATCTATACTGTTGGTAATGGAGTGTTCGGGTGTACATAACAAGGGTTTTTGTTAATGTAATTTTGTAACTCCAAATCATCTATCCGTGTTCTCATAATAAGATAATGATAGATTTTCGTAATATCTTCCCTTTCAGGTTGTGGAAGTTTCAACTTCAAAAACCGGCAAGCATGGACACGCAAAGTGTCACTTTGTGGGAATTGATATCTTCAATGGGAAGAAGCTCGAAGATATTGTCCCTTCTTCCCACAACTGTGATGTATATAACTTTTAGTCCTTTCCTTTTCAATTTCCTTTAGTTTGGGCTTTCGTTCTGCTATGGCAACCTCACTTGCTCATTTGCTCTCTTCTTTTCACTGTTTCCTTTTCAGGTTCCTCATGTTAATCGTACTGATTATCAGTTGATCGATATATCTGAAGATGGTTTTGTGAGTACCATTCTTAATGAAATCACGAGGTTTTTTTTTTTTTTTTTCTTTTTTCTAATTGAAGATAGAATCACATAGTGTTAAGCACGCCACAAAGATTATTCCTTGTTCTAGGTTACATACTTGTTCAAGGAGACCCTTGTTCTCCATAGATTGTCTAAGCACGCCACAAAGATTATTCCTTGGAAAAAAAAGAAACATAACCAAAAAAAGAAATTATATTCTCACTTCTCAATCAATATCCTGTAATTGGATGACGTTTGCAGGTCAGTCTTCTTACTGAAAATGGAAACACTAAGGATGATCTGAGGCTTCCTACTGACGACACTCTCCTTACCCAGGTATTTTCAACGAGAGAAGTCACGCAGAGAAAATTCTTTTAACTTTTTATGACGTGTCAATTCTTGCATATGCTTAAGTATTTCATCACTTAATTGAGACTCGGATTTGCATAAAACTCTGGGACTCTAAACTATCAGATAATGCTTCTTACTATGCTATGGTTTCCGAGATATTACATTTAGATTAGAGTTTGGGTAAACTAGATTTTGCATTTGAAAGAGACTTTTGTATCGTATATTCTCAAAAGTCTTTAAGTACCGCCTCTTTAACTAACTAACTAACCAATAACAGAAGTTTCTCCCATTTTCATACTGTTGTTATCGGTTTTTTCTTTTTATGCTTCTGTGTGCAGATCAAAGACGGGTTTGGAGATGGAAAGGACCTCGTGGTGACTGTTATGTCAGCAATGGGAGAGGAGCAGATCTGTGCTCTCAAGGACATTGGTCCTAAGAACTAAGAACTAAAAAATAAATAATAAAAGTGATGCTGCCTACTACCACGCAGCTACAGCTGATGAATGAAGCCCTTCTATATCTTAATTCTGGGTCCTTTCTTTCTTTTTCTTCTTCTTAAAAATGCGACTTACAACCGACAAGAAGGGTTCTATAAAGCTATGTCCGGTCATCGGTGTGCAATAAAAGCTCAGCAGTGTGCTAAATTAAGAAAGTGAAAAGCAGGTTTGGGAATTATATGCCACACTACTTAATATGAATGTTCGCCCAATCTCTATCAAACGTGGTCTGTTTGTATATTTTCGTTTCTTTGAGCTACGATGATTTCTCAGAACTACCGGTAAGTATCCACGCTTGTCAACTTAACTAGATTTGAATTTAGATCCCCACATTCTATCTTTGGACCTAATACACATAAATTGCGGATCGATCGATCGGGTTTATCCAAAAATTTCTCAATTATAGACAAGATTGAGAAATTACTTGGTCTGTTGCAAAATGGGGTGTGTCCTGTCACTTACCAAATGAATCCTTCTCAACTCTAATTTGAGAACAAACACATCACATGGGTCCTATGTTGTGGTATCTTATAGTACCATGTACCTTTTAATGTGCAATAATAATAAATGAATGCTTTCTCCATGAGTAACGTTTACTGCACTCTTATTTTGTTACTGTATAATTTTTGATGCTTGCTCAGCTCATTCATTCCTTATTATTTAATATCATACGATTGGCCCTTTATTTACCAATACACCCAGAAAAAAAAAAAAAAAAAATATATATATATATATATATATTTAAGTAAATTTATGATAAACTATATAATATATGAATTAAATAATTTAATTAATTATAAATATTAATCATATCATATTATTTGTCAAATTCATTTACGTATGTGATATACACAACGCTACAGAATTAAGTTTTTGGTGTAGGGCAGTAGTCCAAGGTAGGAGTAGGAGTGCTAAGCCTAAATCGTTCATGGTACTTTCATTGATTGACTGCCAAACAAGTACCTCTGAGACACTTCTCCCACTATGTTGACCCAACTGTCCTCTCATAGGTCCCACTCTGTCTCCATTTCAAATCGAATCCTATGGAAATTAGAGGGGGCGGGGTCTTAATCTTTGAGTTGACGATTGATTAGATATTAGCCCTATGCCAGCTTAGACCTATGGATCTTGATTCTTTGGCAAAAGGGTTTTTAAAAGTTTTAATCTTTTATTTATAATTCTTAAATAAATAATATGTTACGTAAATTTAAATTAATCTTCAATAAAAAATCAAAAATTTTAAAAATGGAGAGAAAAAAAAAAAAAAAATTATAATAATACCTTCTATTGATTATTTTAGAAATTATATTATTTACACGACAAAGATAATTCGAAGTTTTAATGTCGTTATTACAACAATAAAATTAGGAAATAATATAATTTTAATAATGTGATATTTTTTAATTCATAAAAATAAGAAAAATATGATTAAATATAAAATTATCATTAATATTTTATAAATAAATTTAGGAGGGATTAGAAGTAAAATACAAACCCATGAGAACATATATCACATCCATTTAATCTTGTGACTTATTTAAAAAAAATAGTAATTAATATTTTTAATTTTAAAAATAAATAATAATATATTTTTTTAAAATTAATTAAAATTCAAAACTAATACCTTAATAAAATATTTTATTATCTTTTATAATGATATTTTGAAGTATACTATTATTATGACTCAAAAGTTGAAAAATCCAAATCACCATTAAAATTCTTATTTATATTTGAGATTTAAATATATTTATATATAAAAAAAAAAGAATTAAAAATCTTAAAAGAAAATCTTTGAACTAATAAAATTATATCAAACTCTTGTTTCACATTATATAATAATAATAATATTTATATTGTCATATATATTTCTTTAAAAAAAAAAAGGAAATAATAATAATAATTAATTAATTTAAAAAAAAGGAAAAGAAAAAACCTTTTACAGTTCACTTTCCTGTTTGAAATCCAATTTAATCAATCAAACCTATACGAAATCAAAGGTTGTCAGGCTGTCCCCCAGTTTTGGACCAAAGACATGTGCCATGCCTCGTTACAAATATTTAACCGGTTGATTAACGGTGTTTCGTCTCGGGTTTAAGTCTTATATAATATTTTAAATTTATTTAATAATATTATAAATTTAATTTTTTTTTTAAAAATTTGGAATTCACTATTATAAATATGTAAAATCATTTTTTTAATTTCAATAAAAAATTTTTTTTTTAGCAGAATGAACTTTTGGGCTTTAATGTAAGGAATAAAAATTTGGTGCTATGCATTAATTTATTATAATTATAAATTTAATATGATAGATAATATAATATATATAATTAATATTTATAAATTTAATTTATTTAAAATTATATTAACGAACGTAAATTAAATTTAAATAGGGGAGATGATACTATGAAATTAATACTTGATTAGTATTACTATTTGGAGTGGGTCCCATCGGACTTTTCGTCAGAGTCAAAAGGCCCAGTATCAAACGCCGTTAAATAAGCCGTGAAGTCAACCGAACCAACGGCGAGTTGCTCCCACTCTTTAGTGACGGAGAATTGGACGGCATCTGTTAAAAACCAAACCACCTGAGTCAATTCCAGTCAAAGACACTTATACTCCCTTGAGACTGAGCTCTTAATTCGTTTAATTTAAGAGTAAACTAGACTTTACTCCCCTCAACTTTTATTTTATTATATTTAGGTCCTTAAAATTTATAAAATTAAACCTAACTCTTTTTAAACTTCCTAAACTATACTTAAATTCTTAATTTCAATATTCTATCAGAAAATTAACAGATTCCGTTATAAGATCCATTTCAACAAACCGGCATATTTTAAACTAATTTTACCCGCCTATTAGCCCGCCTGTTAAATAACCCATTTTCCTTTATTTTTATAAAGGGGAAAAATGCTTTGAAGAGAGCGGATGTAATTTATTAATTAGAAAAATAAGAAGAAGAAAAAGAAATAGGTAACGGATCGGTTAATAGACGGGTCAAGTTAATTTAAAATAAGTCAGAATTGTTGAAATGGGCTTTATAGATAACAGGGTAAGTTAATTTCTTAACAGAAAATTATACGCGGAGGTTTTAGGGATCTAAATCTAATACAATGAAAGTGAAAGGTGTACAAATCTAATTTACTCTTAATTCAATAATAATTAAAAAAGATTAAAAATTTAAAATTAAATCCCCTTCTCTCTCTCTCTTCCCCCTGGCCTAAACTATATAGCCGGTACGCAGAATCCGAAATTCGGATTAGTATCGGTTATTAGTATCGGTTTCGGTTCGCGTTCAGAGTTTTCGGACACTAGAAGAAAGAGGAAGCACGAAACAGTCGCGAACTTTACTCTCTTCTTCTCCTCTCTCTCTCTCTCTCTCTCTCTTTGTGAAGGAACGGCCATGGCCGAGCACGAGAACGGCGAGGCTCACGAGGCGGAAAACTCAAAGCTAGACGAAGAACAGGAAGAAGGGGACGAAGGAGATGGAGGAGGAGGAGCATCGGAGGGAGAATTAGGGGGACAGGTCGGCGAGTCGCGTCCGGTGGAGGTAGAGAGCTTTGTGGGAGCTGGTGAAGCGAAAGTAAAAGATTCCGATTTGGAAACCCTAGGGCGACCTTCTGCTCTTCAATCATCTTCGTTGAACGGTCAATCTGAAGGTAGCGTGGTTTTCTAGAAAGTTGGTGTTGTTCTTCGAAACTATTCTCGCTTTAGCTTTTTCGGTGGATTACTTTGTAAGCAAATTGTTCTAGAAATGGTGATATTTATTTTTTTCTTTTGCCGATGGTCTGCCAGGTTTGCTGGAGATTTCTGCGTCGCAGTCGTCAGGAGTTCCTGGAGTCAAGGTTAGAGGCTCTATCATTTCCAATTTTTTTCGTCACTTTTCTTTTGTTCAAGTTTTCGATGCATTTATTTTCTGAACATTTCTATACTCTTTCTTAGCTCTTGTATTGTATATCAGAATGTGCTTGCAGTTTTGCATCAATTTTGACTTTGAGCGAATTTGACAAAATCTGAGCTTCATTTCTTTTTCCTTATGTGATGGTGCTCTGTCCATTTTGGGTATTATACTGAACCATTTTCATCCATTTTCTTTGTCATAAAGAATGGAAGTGGGAGAATTGTTAGATCAAACATATGGTGATATGAATGCCAAAGGGATTCGGACATAGATGCTCAAAACTTTGTATTTTGCATGTGTGTATATATATATATATATACATACCTTCACATCCAATTCTATGTTCTAACTGAAGGCCAGTCTAATTTCAGTCAAAACAACTGCCTATGGACTATGATTTCATTGTGCTGCCCCAGCACCTTATTCGTTGCAATTAACCAGTGTTGTAGGATTCTTCTAATTGTTTCTAATTTTTTCTAGGATCAAGCTGGGGTTTCTCATGACGGAGTTCCAGTTTGTGCAACATCTCAGGCAGCTCGAGCTCAGACTGAAAGTCAACTGCAGTTGTCAACATGTGTAACACCTCCATCACAACAATCACCTACTTCAGTTACGCAGTCTATCTCATCTGCCCCAAGCCCAACTCTATTAGAACAAAGAAAATTGCCACCCTTAAAGATCATTAAGGAATGCAAGCCCGAGCCAAACCCACTAAAATCTTCTAAAACCGCACCTTCTCTTCCCACAGTAAGGACGCCTAGTTCTGATGGGTACAACTGGAGGAAATATGGTCAGAAGCAAGTGAAGAGTCCTAAAGGGTCTCGTAGCTATTACAGATGCACACATGCAGAATGCTGTTCTAAGAAGATTGAATGCTGTGATCACTCAGGCCATGTTACAGAGATTGTTTACAAGAGTCAGCACAGCCATGATCCTCCTAGGAAGATTAACAGTACAAGGGAAAGCAAGGCCGTTTCATCTGCTGAACCTGTTGTTAGGAACATTATTACAGAATGCTCCAATAGGATAATTAATGATTCGGATCCGTCCACATCTTCAAAAGAACATGTACAAGATACAACTTCAGTTCCTGAAAGAAAGCGGCAGTACCCTAGTGACTTGGTCAAAAAGGTTGAGAACATAGTCAAAGAGGAGAATGCCAGTGAACCTGAACCGAAACGGAGGCAAGTATTTTAGTAAATTTGGCGAACTACTTTATTTTTATCCATACAGTGTTGAAAGAACATTGCATGGTGTTTTGCTCTACCAAGTAATAATAGCTTCCAATTTTATTTTTTATTTTTGGGTTATTAGGGAGAAGAAAAGCAATGTAGAGTGTCCAGATTCTGTTGTAAAAGTTGGCAAGAAACCTAAATTTGTAGTGCATGCAGCTGGTGATGTGGGGATATCTAGTGATGGATACAGATGGCGCAAATATGGACAGAAAATGGTGAAGGGTAATAGTCACCCCAGGTAATGCCATTTCTTATTCTCCTTATTTTGTAACTTTGATAAATTTGAACCATGCAGGCCAATGTCTTGACACTGTACACAACTAAGATGGTATCGGTCAAGAGGGCTACCGTTAGATTTTTTCCCCACATGTCACTATCTATATCGTAGATTTTTTTCCTGTATCTATATGTCCAGGATACAGCTAAAATGTTTGCAAACTTTCTTAACTCTAAAACACTGCCTTGTAGCTGTGTTAGATAATGAAAGAGGGAGGGAGGGAGTTTTGTGGCCTTACTGCTATTGTTTTTGTTACTATTTCTGAACTATTGAATTTTGTGGTGTCAATTTCAGAAACTACTACAGATGCACATCTGCGGGATGTCCTGTTCGTAAACATATTGAGACAGCCGTAGATAATCCGAATGCCGTAATTATAACATACAAGGGAATACATGACCACGACAAGCCAGTACCAAAGAAAAGACATGGCCCACCAAGTGTTTCTCTTGTTGCTGTTGCTGCTCCAAAATCCATGAACAATATACAGATGAAGAAAACTGACACTGCCTCAACACAGTGGTCGGTTGACCCAGAAGGAGAGTTAACCGGAGAGGCCTTGGACCTTGGAGGTGAGAAGGCAATGGAATCAGCCAGAACACTTTTAAGCATTGGATTTGAAATCAAGCCGTGCTGATGATAGCAATTACCTGGTTCCGAGGAAATAATCTGAGTGTTTGTGAAATATGAAAATGTCTTATTGGCAGGTTTGATTGATTTTCCCTCTCTTCTTTCTTTTCTTCTTCATCACCCCCCCTCTTTTTTTTTTTCTTTCTTTTTTAACCTTATTTTCCTCATCTTTTTGTCTTGTAGTCTTCTCAGTAAAACAGTTGTCTAGATTTGATATTTGTATACCTCTCAAACCAGTTAAATAGGTTTAGCAGTGGAGTAAGATATAGAATCAGTGGAAAGAATGTTCCTCCTCTGCCTGAGACTTTGCATATCCATTTAGCAGAAGAGATTAGAAGGGCCAATGTGCAATGATTTATATTGCATGAAAGTTTTACCCTGAGTTCATGACAAACTTCAGTTTAGGTGAGTCTTTATACTGGAAATAAAAGACATATTGCCCCCATATCGAAACCCTTTCCTAGATTGAAAGCATATTAATGCTATATCTCCCGAAACCGGCAAGATGGATTGAAAGTCGAGATTGAGTGAAACGCATGGTGAAGGTCAATCTGTTAGGTTGAAAGAATTAGACTGTGCTCCATGATTTGTCTATTGAAACGGGGAAGTGGCACATAATTTGCCTGAGGCATCATAATGTTCTAGAATTTTTCTGTTGTTGTGGATTGATCCATTTAGGGTTACTGAAGGATTGTCTTAGATCATGACTTGGGCTATTCAAACAGTGTTATGATGTTGCCCCTGCCCCCACTCTCGAAAAGAAAAACAGTTATGATAAGAAATGCCATAAATAGTGATGATGTATGCTGTGATATCACGAGATATCACCTCAATTCAGACACAAACATTGTGGATCCTACGTTATTCGTTGCACTTGCAATTAAATAGTGAGATATGTCTTCCGACTGGGAGCCATCTTCCGGCCCCCGAGGACAGATCGTGCGTTTAAACAGAGCATGTCCTCCAAGTTTATATTATTGCAGAGTTGCAGATTTTATGATTTCTTGACCTAGACCTCAGAAAGTCCAACCCCTATCTGATAGCGCTCACGAATCCTGATCGTCATTGATTTTTTAGGTTTTATTGTTACTATTTTTTTACTGTATCTCGAATTTCTTTTCATTGACGCAGAAACAAATTACCAACATGTTTTCACTGTACACGAGACAGTAATATCATATGTGATTTAGATCTCGTGATAAACTCTAATTGCGGTGCAACAATCATCGTTTGAATTTTGATTAATAATCTAAGGAATCAATCCGGGGCTGCTAAGAATTCAAAGAAAATTTTTTATACACATCCACACTGGGAATTGTTGTATGCAAGATGTAGGACAGTGATGATGTATATATAGCTTCCAATCTCACTCACTCTGAGGAGAGGCTCAACTCATCAATCACAATCAACAATTCCGGTTGTACGACATTATCACTAGTCGACTTCTCTTCGGCTTGATCATTGATGGTAAATCCATTCTCTTCCTTCTCGGTTGCCGCATTCTGACACTCCTGGAATCTGAAGCAACCGGTAAGGTGGTCGTTAGTAATCCCAGCTACCTGCATGAAGGAGTAGATCACAGTGGGACCCATGCTCCGGAAACCCCTTCTGATCATGTCTTTGCTTATCACGTCCGCTTTTGGGGTTTTAGCTGGAACCTGACGAGGGTATCGAAACCGGTTTACTATGGGCTTGTGATTCACAAAACTCCAAATGTACTTATCGAAGGACCCGAATTCTTCTATCACCTGAAATCATTAAAAACAAAAACATGCAAAAAGATGGTAAAAAAGACCGACCCCATGAAAATGGTGAGAACGTTGTGTTGATGATGGCAGTAAATATTTATAATGGTTATGACATGAGAGGCTCCTGACCAAAGGGGAGAGCTGGCATGTTGAAAAAAGAAGGAACAAGTTGGGTGCATGCGTAACATCTTGGGCTAAAGATAATAATAATGTAAAGCTCGTACGGGTATTAGTAGATTGGTTTTGGTTTGTCTTTTTCGTAGGGCCACATATAGCAACTGTAAAGGAATCTGGACCACCATTCAACTACCTTCTTTTTCCCCCCTCCTATCAACTCATTAACCTAACCTGCCCAAACGAAAGATCTCTAAGCACTCATTTTATGCCCCAAATTAAGCAATCAGTACAAGCAAGAGAAGACATAAGAGCAAGTGGTCCCTAAAATTTGGGAAATTATGTTAATATAAAAAGCCAGTCAGATACGATAAATTTGATTCAAGAGGCATGCATTAAAATAGTAGATCTGATTCATTGAACGTTTTATCCATTGAAGGTTAGCTTGTTCAATCAGTTGTTTCAGGATTGCAAAAGAAAGGTGGTCCTAATATAAGCACATAGGTTAACAAGCTAGTCAAGGCTGGTTCCTGCTCCAAATATGAACTTGTTTCCGACTGATTGAAATTTCTAGCAATTGATGAGTTGTTTAGCTTGGTTACTTTGTAATATGTAGATATGGTGCACAAAGTTCTCATCTATTCCGTTTTCAGTAATTTTCATAATAGGTTTGAAATACGATAATATTTGGCAGGTAAAACATAAGAGAATGACGAAAGAAATTTAGGATTTACCTTAGTTACTTGACGCGCATTGTCAATAATAGCACGTAGCTTTAGCTCCGATAATAGGGACCTTGCAGTGCTTCCTGGAGCTATTATCTTCTTGACATTGAACTTTGAAATAGCAGCTGGATCAAAATCTGCAAAGACCTCCCTGAAAAAACAAAAAAAGAAGAAAAAAAGGCTGGTCATATTTAATGGAGAGCAAAAAGCCAAGCAGCACCAGAACCAGGACTAAAGGGGCCAGACATATTACCTAAAAGTGTCCCTTTTGCTCAAAATGGTTGGCCATGTAAGTTCAGCCAAGGCACAAGACAGGACAAGAAGCTCGAACAATTTCCTGAAGGCCATGAAGAATATCAAGTAAATGTTCTTTAATGCAGGAATTGATCACAACTGGATAACCCTTTCAACCAATCTAAAAATTTAATAATTTTGGTCCAACATACCTGTCATCATGCACTGGTACTCCCCATTCTTCATCATGTAAAGCAGCATAGCATGGTTCTGTTGGCAAAATAGAACAATCAAGTTTAGATGAAAAGAAATATATTCGTTGCCACTTCAAACCGAGGGAAGAACACAAACTGAAATGAACTTGAAAAGTAACATGCCTAAATCTCTTAGATTTTTGGTACATGAGTAATTACTCAATAAAGAGAATCATGTCTGACATTTTTTATTATACTACAGCACATGGACAATGTATGTGAAAGAATGGTCAATACTTAAGAAAACAAGGGAGAATGGTAAGAAGTATTTTAGGCGTGTGGCTAGAAAGAAACTACAAGCAATACAAAACAATTTCCAAGCTTTAGAAACTAAAATGCTACAATAACTTGCTTTTATGCGCAGTTATAAAACTGTACTTTAGTCTTGACTTGTTAAACAATTTACCGACAAATGATCCCTTAACAGTGGACAATCAAACTCTCCAGAGAACATATTATAGCCATAATCCTTAACTTTAACCTCAACTAGCCAATTATAATTCGAAATTTCTAGGGTTCTAATTCTATATGATTGAATACTGAATTCAAAGAAAATACAATTCATTTCTCTCCTATTTATGTGACAAATTAAAACAATAAAACCTGAAATTAAAAGACTGTAAAGAGAGAATAAATTAAGGAACAAACCAGTATTGGCCGTGACCCAAGCACACCTCTTCTTTGAAGAAGAACAATCTGGCGGAGACTCTGGAGCACCATCAGAAGAAGCAACACTTTTGGGCCTGGAAGGAAACTGCTTTCTCCTACTCCCTACACTATTCGACCGAATCAGCCTACCGGTAGAAGCTCTACTGTGGAACGAATCCGTAGAGGCGTCAGAAGAACAAGAAGCATTTAGCGATAAACTTGAGTGCAAGAACTGCTCGTGCCTGCGGAGAATCGAAGACGCGCTCATAGAATGTGATTGAAGTGAAGAAGAAGCGGGAGTAACATTTGCTTTCTTCTCTTCGCTCAATGTAACATCAGGCGATTTCTCAGCCTTTCTTAGTGGCTTTGAGACCAGTTTTTGAGCTCGCAAAGACTCACTTTTGTTCCCAGCTGGACCAAGCACGGCCCTGGCCGCTTCAGACTCAGCCACATTCATAGACCTCACTCTAGGAGCCCCTGACATTTCTACAACCCTCTTCGATTAAACCCTAATTTTTTTTTGCAGAGACCTCACTAAAATCCTTCCACCCTTAATAAACTTGTGGGCCTTGTTCACAACCTCAACCTCAACCTCACATTTCTCCAACTAACCCTCAAATTCGTCCAAAAACCAGTAAGAAAGTAAACTAGAACACTCATTTTCCCCAATTTGTGAAGCTGAGAAACCCGAATAAGTCAAGGAAACCCTACCAAGACTCAATCCTAAGAAAACAACAAACCTCCACTAGGTACATTAATCGATCGATGGCCTTTCTTGAAGTTCTCAGAGCAGATCTCGCTTTCCACGACCAACCGGAACCTCAAAACAGGCAGCTAAACCCTCAAATCTGCCGCCAAAACCCTAGAAGTAACAGCATTCACTTTTCGAAAGACGTAAAAACACACACCGCGATAATCAGTAAATTCGCTTGAAATTTGGTTTCTCGTTTGCGACGAAGTTTGCTCAGTCAAATAGGGCAAGAACTTGTAGAAGAAAATTGGGGATTTTGATTTCAAAAGAGAGCCTCGAAACACAGAAGAAAAGGCCTGAAAAAGGGGGAAAATATATTTACACAATGATATTATATTGAATTTGAAATAAAGAAAAAAGTCGGGATTTTTTCCCCAAAAAAAAAAACAATGGCGTCATATTTTTGGGCGAGCTTCATCACTGTTCCACATGAGAGGGACAAAAGCTGGCAGGCCTGTTGGCATATAATTCCGCCAACAACATTCTCTCTCTCTCTCTCTCTCTTTCCCGAGAAAATGCTGGAAAGGAAGGAGCGAGAATTCAGAGGAACAGTGTTAGAAGGAAGAGATTACAATAATGGAGTACGAACTCATTTTTGAAGAATAAACTCAAGAGAGAGAAAGTGAAGATTTCTCTCTCTCTCTCTCTCTCTCTCTCTCCCTCTCTCTCTCTCTCAATTATAATAGTTTTAATTTTAATTATGCAATTAGCAATATTGAATAACAAATAACGGATAGATTTATTTACAATAACTGTGAATATTAATTATTAATTATTAAAAATTAATTTTAAACTGTAAAAATACTGCAGTTAGTTATTATTATTTATTTTTTAAATTTTATCTATTCTAAGTGAAATTCATTTTGGTCTAAAAGTATGGAAAAATTTTCACCTACTGCAGAAACCCTGCCAGCCTGCCTGCCTGCCGATATGAACGTATCTAATTCTGGGCATCAATCTACTCACTAGTTATGTCTTACCAAAATGACAAATATTCTCTTTTGCATGGCAATAATTCGTGTAATATGTCATAAGAGAATCTTGATTTCAATACCATCGATACAGTATGCATGCATCCATTCACAAATGGACTTATTACTATATATACGTAACAAAAAGATGCTCACCTTTTCTGTATGAAAAGTGAAAACCAACATGAGGGTGCCACATCAAATCAAACTCTAAATTAGAACACAAGCATAAGAGTTTTTTGCCTGTCGGATGGAAAATGAATGCAAATGGACATTGATTAAAGAGTGAAGAGAAATAGAGCCAAAAAGTCCAATTACCACAATGAAATCGGCAATGAAATTGGCAAAAGCACAACAATACTTTGCTACCCATAATGAGGTATAATCAAGCATCACACAGCTGTTTCTTGGCTGGCTATTTTAAGTTAGAGAGAAAAGGAAAGCTTGTTACACAATGGTCTCATGTCAGATCACGTAACATAATTTGATATAGCAACATAGCAAGTCTCTTACAAAGGAAAAGCAAAAGCGGGGCGATTAGATGGCTTCTTCAGATTCACCTCACAGCAATCAATGAGATAAATTATCACTAAAGCTACAAGACCCGGAAATGGCATCTGCAAATATCCCACATAATCTAAGAATTAGCATCATTGTTAAGAGTTGGGAGCGGGAGCAATATATTATTATTTCACTTCCATAAGACAGCCGCACAGGAGAGAAAAAACCACCTTTGGAAGGCTCTACTAAAGAAGATTCTTTTAAAGCAATATCCTATCCATTCCACTTGATGCATAGTTTGGTATCTTATGCAAATGGATAGCACTGAAAAAGAAAAGCATGGACATACCCCAATAAACCTCGTCCTTGCCATGATCTAGGTGTCACGGTAAAGTTAATTAGTGAACCCTGTCTCACAAGTACTACAGGGATTGGACGGCCTTGATTTGTCTGAGATTCAGAAGAAAGTTTTTGCAGCAGATTATCACCAGCTTCTACATTCCCATATTTAACGATCTGATCTCCAAGTTGCAATCCATCATCTGCTGCTGGAGATGAGACAGCTATCTCATCTACCACTGCAAACGGCACATTAATATCCACATCCATTGCCCCAATAGAATCACTTGGAAGAACATTGTTTGAGGATGCAGATACAACAGGGTTGACAGTTGTAGGGCCTTGATTGGCTATGTCCGTCGCAACACCTGTCAAATTAGAAAAAAGAAAGGGGGTAAATGGCGTGCAACTTTTCCATTTTGTTATGAAGATATGAATTATGTGGTTATTCTTAAGAAAATCTTTCATATAAGATCCTCTGGTAAGAACTTTAGGTCATTTTGTTACCAGAAGGTGACACTTTAGGAGCAAGCCTTGATGAATGCAACAATTGTATGTTTTGATCGATTTTCTCAGTGATTACCTTGTGATCATTCTTCAACTCTGCAGAAGAAAGGAATAAGTAAATGGGGTCTCAAGGAAAAAAAAAAACTCATATAGAGTTATTGGTGGTGAGTGCCTATTGCCACTAGCTGCATGAATAGCAAAATCACTTTAGAGCAAACTACATGTTAATCTACAAATTATAACTTAAGAGAGCTAACTATCCACTGAGAACACTATACTAGCCTTTTATTTTAAGAATTAACTATTTTAGCACAATTAATTCAAGTTTTAATTATTTACCACTAAAATATCTTTCAGTTTGCATATGAAATAATTTCCTTATTTTGCAGCTTAGTCCAATCTATATGATGTAAAACCAATATGAAGAAGCGTTAAGTTGCTGCAGAGAATACATTCCTATTGCCAATTAATTCTCTCTTAACATAGCCAAAAAGATAAGAGGATTATGCATACCGACAGCAAACAAATGAAGATCAAGGACAGTTGGCACAACGACCCCATAAGTTCAGAGCTTATTCCTAGTATAAAATAGATAAAACTCTTACTTCTACATACCCTTTACCACCACTAGAATCTACCAAAAGCTTGCTATTATACAGCATAAACAGAGATACAACAACAATGACTGCCTTACCTGCAAGACGATGTCGTTCTGCACGAACAACTGGAATGTCAACATCCGTACGAGGAAACCCCTACATCCAAAATAAAAAAATCTAATTAAGTGAAAAACTGAAAAGTGGCAAATGAAGCAGATATAGAAAAGGGGAAAGGAAGAAGAAGAAGAAGAGACTGCAACATGTTTCAGTTTCAGAACAATTTGAAGCAAGAGCTTGTATAAATTCTAAATTTTAGAAGTGTAATTTGTTCGGAAAACTATTATGCTACAAAGCTCTATATATACCTATAGAGATTGATCTAGAAAATATAGAATAATCTCATCTTTTACAAACTAATCTCTTCCAGATTGAAGAGCAATATTCTCGAACTAGCTACATCTTGTCAGATTACAATCATTGCTCAATCATCACATGAGTACCAAAACCGCATAAATTTGAATATTAATCAGAGTATGAATTGCACAACTACCTCAGAGTCGATGAGATTGCCAGAGAGTCCAGGCCCGCCTGGATGAGAAAGACGTTCGATGATGGAGTTCATCTCCACTTCTATTGCGCTTCTCTTCTCCATCAGAGTCATCGTTTCTCTTTTCAGATTCGTTGCTACCATTTTTTTATTTTTTTTTCCTTTCCTTCCCTCTCACGATTTCTTCTCCTTCTTCTTCCTCCGAGTCCTTCGTAGGGTTTTCAAGCTGTGAGTACTGAGTTGAGAGCATCTTCAACTAGCCAAATGCGCAAGGACAAATGCGTCTTTTCAATGTGATAAACTCGATATTTAATAATTATTAAATTTATAAAATTATATATTTTAAAAAAATTATATATTTTAAAAAAATTATATCAATTTTATGTAATATATATAATTAAATTAATAATTTTTTAATACATAATATTTTATAATTCTTCTTAGAATTATTGTAATAGTTTAAGATAAATAATGTTATGATTAAAGTATTAATAATATAGTTAATTATATATATATTATTAATATTTTAATAAATTATTAATTTTTTTGATAATATTATATTTTATTTAATTCTAAATTATTAATTTATGGAGGTTTTAGTAAGTATATATGAACTAATTATTAATATATTTATTTGTTTATTTCATTAAAATATATCAAGCATGGAAAAATTGAAAAGGGCGAGGGCAGGAATCCTTCACCTTTACGCATCAACTTTCCCTGATTGATTGATGGTGCATTGTAAATAGCTAAGGACTCACACACGTAAGCATGGCCACCATTGTTGCATCTCTCGCATCACATTCTTCTTGTGTTTCTTCTTCAACACACTTTACCTTGACGAAGCTAATAACTCTCCGTCGTTCTTCCCTTACTGCTCTGCAACTTCCTTTCTTTATCGCGCCGTTGACCACTCGGACGGCGAAGCTCATGGCTCACACTCTTGCTCGCGCCACTCTCGGCCTCACTCACCCTGCTCAGATTGATGCTCCTAAGGTCACTCACGCTCTCTAAAATCCGTCTGGTTTTCTATTGGTTCTATCATCCTTCATAGAAATTTTGTTTTTCTGAATGATTACTTTTGCTTTTGGTGAAGCACTTAAAAATGCCTGCTATGTGTTTGTGAAAATCCCTGAAAGGTATCTCTTGCTGCAAAAGATGTTGACATCACAGAATGGAAAGGGGACGTACTAGCAATTGGAGTAACTGAGAAGGATGTGACCAAGGATGAGAACTCTAAGTTCGAAAATCTTGTTTTGAAGAAGCTCGATTCTCAATTGGGCGGGTTGTTATCTGAAGCCTCGGGGGAAGAGGATTTCACCGGAAAAGTGGGCCAGTCTACAATTCTGAGGCTTCCTGGACTTGGGTCAAAGAGGGTCGGCTTGATTGGGCTGGGGCGCTCAGCTTCAACTCCGGCCACATTTCGTTGCCTTGGTGAGGCTGTTGCTGAAGCAGCAAAGGCTGCTAGAGCAAGTAGTGTTGCTATTTTGCTCGCATCGCCTGATGAACTTTCTGCAGACTCAAAGCAAGATGCTGCCTCCTTGATTGTATCTGGTACTTGTTATTTATTATTATTATTTTTTCATGTTTTGTTTCTTCTGAGTTGATGTATGAATGAGTTTTCTGGTGAAAGTTTTGAATCTGAGTTTGTTGAAATGTGTTACCTTTTTGTAGGGACTCTTCTTGGGATACATGAGGATAATAGGTATAGGTCGGAGTCCAAGAAATCAGTTCTTCAATCTTTGGATATTCTTGGGCTTGGAGGCGGGCCTGAATTGGAGAAGAAGCTCAAGTATGGCGAAGATGTTAGTTCTGGAGTAATTTTTGGCCGGGAACTTGTTAACTCACCTGGAAATGTACTCACTCCTGGTCTGTACAACCTCTTTCTTGTATGCTTCATTTTCTTACTTATAAAAGAAAAATATTACTCTTTTCTTTCTAGAAATTATCAATCCATAGGAAAGTCTAGATCTTTCGACATTGTAGTTGCACTTGATGATTCATGTGGTGTTCTTATTTTGTCTCACAACATGTGTTGGTTCACGAAATCAGATCATATAAAATAGTGATTATATCAAGTGATTTATTTTCTACTCAGGAAAACTAGCTGAAGAGGCTTCAAAGATTGCATCCACATATAGTGATGTTCTTTCTGCAACAATTTTGAACGAAGAGCAGTGTAGGGAGTTGAAGATGGGATCCTATCTTGGGGTTGCTGCGGCGTCTACAAACCCCCCTCACTTCATTCATTTGTGTTACAAGCCTCCCAGTGGATCTGTTAAAGTCAAGCTGGGTTTAGTGGGAAAAGGATTGACCTTCGACAGGTGATTAATCTCATCTATTACAAAAACAAGGTGTTTCCTAATTGAGCTATAATTTTGAATAGGAAAATGGAATGGGAAATTGAATTAAATGATTGTGATGTCTTAAGGTGAAACCGTAAGTTAGATGTAGATTAAGAGTGGACATTGGGAATAGGACATATTGACCTTCTTAAAACCCTGGATATTATTACATTATTATGTTTCTTTTGTTATTTCATTTCTATGTTTTACTTTGCATTAATGGATTCTTAACATTTATCTTCCTTGTCATCAGTGGTGGGTACAACATCAAGACAGGACCTGGATGTTTAATTGAGCTAATGAAATTCGATATGGGTGGTTCAGCAGCTGTGCTTGGTGCAGCAAAAGCAATTGGTCAAATTAAGCCTCTGGGGGTAGAGGTAAGTAAGCCATTTAAGTTTCTCCCCTCTTTCTATGAAAGAAACAGAATACTTAGAGACACGAGTTTGTTCTTTTTCCTTCCTTTTTAAAATTTTTTTTTTATTGCACATAGGTCCATTTCATTGTTGCAGCTTGTGAGAATATGATAAGTGGAACTGGCATGAGGCCTGGGGACATTCTCACAGCTTCAAACGGAAAGACGATTGAGGTATATATTGTTCTGTACAGTTGGAGTACATTCAAACAAGCTTTTAAGCTTCCAGGTTTATCATATTAGTTCTTTGAATTTGTGGGTGGGATATTGTAACTTTGTAAATTCTAAAACCATTGAATCCTTGTGATGTTTAATTTATAGGTTAACAACACTGATGCTGAAGGTAGACTTACACTCGCCGATGCTTTGGTATATGCATGTAACCAGGGTGTCGAGAAGGTAAAAGATAGATTCACTCTCTTTATAATGGATTTTGTATTCTTTCGTTTTGTATTCTTTCATGCTGATATAATCAGCTGTGGATCCTTTGTTTTGGTATTGAAAAATGTTGCTAATAATGTAAAATTATAGGTAGAAAATGGTTTCTATTGTTACTTTATTAAGTAATCATGTTTGGTGTACCACAAGGGCATTGAAGTTGATCTACATATAAATAAATCATGCAACACTTTCATTTTTGAACGTTTAGTTTGGGGTTAATGCCCCTGATGCCATTTTAAAATCTTTGTTCAGATAGTTGATCTGGCAACCTTAACCGGTGCTTGCATAGTTGCTCTGGGGCCCTCAGTTGCAGGTAATTCTATCTTACAATAATCTATTAGTCAAGATTTTTATTATGAGAATAAAATTATACTTGCCAGACTCATTTTTGAAAGATCTTTACATGAACATTAATAGGTAAATAAGTGGTTACTTATTGGCCGGGGTATCTAAGTAAAATACAAAATGGATTTGTGTTTGTTTGACAACAAATAATTTTTCTAGATTCAATTATTTATTCTTTATGTGTGGAATTCTAACATTTCCAGTAAAAACATTATTTTATTCTCATTGCTTATGATTCATGGCACTGTTGACTTGTGACGAAACATCGATTACAGATTACTGCTATACTACTATTATGAACTCACGAAAAATCTTAATTAGGTGTCTTCACACCTAATGATGATCTAGCAAAGGAGGTATTTGATGCCTCGGAGATCAGTGGTGAAAAACTTTGGAGACTCCCATTGGAGGAAAGTTACTGGGAATCAATGAAATCCGGAGTAGCCGATATGGTCAACACTGGTGGCCGTCAAGGCGGTGCTATTACTGCAGCGCTCTTTTTGAAACAGGTACATATAACTAATTTCATTTCTCGTCATAAAACAAATGTGTTTGTCTCGAAAATAATAAAGTTTCGAAGAAGTAATTCTGAAAGCTATAGAATGTGTACCTTTATAGTTTGTTGATGAGAAGGTTCAATGGATGCATATCGACTTGGCTGGGCCTGTATGGAATGAGAAGAAGCACGTTGCTACGGGATTCGGCGTTTCTACTTTGGTAGAGTGGGTTTTGAAGAATTCTTCGTAGATGAATTCTCTATGAACTGAGGCAATTAGCCATGGATGGATGTATGTCTTGGAGCAAACTTCATGCGAAAGATAAAGATGAGGTTGTATCCACTAGAGAATAAATTGAAAGTAAGAGCGGGAAATTATCATCGTTATTTTATTTAATAGGAAAAGATCATAATTATCACAGTGAACGTATCCTCGGCTTTGCATGTAATCAAGTCCATTCAGTATGTCTTTGTCTCTGCCTCTGACAATCCGTTTGGAGATTGCTTTATCCGATCGTACTAACTGTTCCCAAAACAATACTCCAGCGAAATTTTATAGATCTTCTCACCTTTCAGTCTGCGCTGCATTCTGGTTTGCCCGATTGCAAATCCATGAGCACTTTTTTCTCGAACTGAAGAGTAGGAATTGGACAGGGGAACGAACAGACTTCACTGGTATCTTGGAGAAGGGAGGAAGTTCTTTATATTCGAATTCGTAATCGGCTGGATCAAATTTAGCGCTAAGAAAACTGACCCGAACCCGTATATCAAATTTAATACGATGATCATTTAATTTTCCAAAAAGAAAGAGTGTGACACAACTCTTGGCTCACTACAAAATTAAGTTAAGTTGAGTATTTGAATTTTAAATTATTGTTGAATTTAAATATTTAATTCATACGAAATAAATAATTTATTTATTATATATATATATATATATCTTTTTCTTTCTTTTTGCCAAAATTTATTATATATCTAAGATAGAGTTTTAATCAACATATTTATCGGGTTAACCGGTTTAGAATCCTTTAACCCAAATCAGGTTCGTATCTGGACACACCCACCCGGATTAGGACATACGTCGAGGCTGCGTGCTGTATGACTACGCACGTGTGTGGTCAAATACCAGACCGGCCCTTCAAAAGTTATGTCCAGAGTTCAGACAGAAGTTCAATATTTTTCTGCGTGTCTTCTCTGATTGATGCCATTAGCGATCAATCCGTGCTTAACAAGTATGGAATGTGCCACAAAAATTTTGATAAGGGCAAAACAAAAGGGGGGGGAAAACAAAAACAAAAAATAAAATAAAATAAAAACTTTGATCTGATGGTCATCTAAGAAGAAGGGGGGGATAGAGAAGAGGGAATATATATGTATATATATATATATATATATTTCTTTTTGGCAAAATAAAAAGAAGGGAAAAGAAATGAGTGTTTCGTTAACAGTGATGACCATCAATCTTCACGAAGATCAGCCGCCTGAGAGCCCTCATTCATGGGAGAAGAGGAAGGATTTGTGTGTTCGTGTCATCACCTCTTACTCTCCTATCATTCTTTGCACCCAACAAGGTGATTGTTTAGAACTTAAAAGTAGAAAATCGTAGTTTGATCATTCTTTCTGGTTTGGTTTGGTTGAAATTTTTGATCTGGTTATTATTTGATTCAGTGTTCTGGTGATGGGTTTTTGAGTTCTAGCTTACCTTTTTCTGTTTTAGATGAAGTTCTCTACTGTTTCCGGCTCTTTTTTCTGTTCTGCTTTTACGATTTTAAGTGTTAATGGGGTGCCATTTGTTCCTCTAAAAAATGGGTTGATTTTGATTGTGCTTTGATTAAGATTAAACACCTTTGTGCATTTTTTTTTCTCTCTTTAATTGTTCTGATTTTCCCTTTTTGATTTCCGGGTTCAGGGGTAAAATCTCAATTGGATTATCTTCAACAGGGATTGCAAGGTTTGCTTCTTCTTCTGATGATCTATGTCAGTGTTTCACTTCATGTACTTAAATGATGCTAGTTATAGATATTTGGTATCATTAATCCAAAATTGTTGTGGGATAGTTGCTTTTGAACTGCATTAGAATAAAAATCCCTGGGATCGCCTGAGAAGTGTATATAAGATATATGCATTAATGTGGAAGTCGATATATTCCTGTTAATTGTGTATTCTGTCAATGAATACAAAAACCAAAGCGAACAATCTGGAAAAGGGATATAACTTTCTGTTAATAACTGAAAACCATTAAGAAATGTATCCCTGACTCTTACCAAATCAGACCAAATCTAGAAATTCAAAGTACCAATTGACAGAATATAGAAATTCAAAGAACCGATTTAACCATTTTGCAAATATGTGCTGTCCCCTTCTGAATAGAATTGAACTCGGTTAATAAACTTGGAACTATTTAATTCCATTAGGCTATGAACAGTTTGGAATTTCAAGAAAAGGGTCTCAAGACACCTTCGACGAACATTGCACCATCTTGTATGATGCACAGAAGGTATCATAACAATCTCTTGTTCTAATCTCACGTTACTTCCGAATTTGAATCATCGTAGTATTCAACCCTTAATTTTCTCTCTTTTTAAATAATGAAGGTGGAGCTTCTAGAAGGCGGAACGTTTTGGCTATCCGAGTCACCCTCAGTTCCCGGAAGCATGTCATGGGACTCTATAGCACCCTGCATTGCAACTTGGGCAATATCCTTATCAATCATCTTCTTTTTATTTACTAATCTCTATATTAAATTTTCCTTATTTCAAATGCAGTTTCTTGTATTTTTTGTATTTAGAGACCAGTTATATCTATTGTTTCTTTAACGTGATATTGTCCACACATTCCAACTGAAGGGGGTTGAGCCGCCAGGGTTTTCTTTTCAGATAGTAAACACGAACATGGACGAGTTCAGTGCCCGAGCCCGTAGACGCAGTGCATTGCTGACATGGCAGCACATAGCGTCTCTACCTCCTGGCTTGCCGGTCATATATTCTGGAGGCTTCAACACCCAAAAGGAATCAACCACTGGCCGTTTCCTTCTCGGTAGATCACGGTAAACATTTAACATTTCGTACCCTCTGGCTTTTTGGGAGGAAATTCGCACGAGCCCCACTTGCGATTCTATCTGCATCATATACATTTTTCGTTTCTGGCAGGGAACATGGTGTGGTGGGGGACATGAGAGACACGTGGCCTAATGCACAAGTGAGGAAAAACATTTCTCTAATCCGTACTTTTCATGGATTCAAAGGTAAGACTTAAAAGAATTGTTTCGCTTACTTTGAGCCTTGTTTACAAAGCCTATCAGGCAAATAAAGTATGGCTTTGCTTTTCAGGTAACAAACAGGGAGCTCTTGAATTTCTGAAGCTGATTCTCCGAGCCCTTTGCCTTTGCTGGGACCGGCAAACACAAGATCTACATATTGATTGGATTCTTTTCCGAGGTAGATCTTTGATTCCTGTTCTCTGTGAAGTTGTGGATGATAATGCAGACGGCTTCTATCCTTCCTCTCACTACCCTATTTTTGCCGAGTTTGTGCTTCCACGGACAGTGAGAATGGTCGAAACGCCAAATCAAGATGAAAACTAAGACTACTAGAAAATGCACGACTCCTACTCTCCGGTTTTCTAGTTGCTACGGTAAGTGAATATTATGTGAGCTTAATCTGTTTTAAGGTCTATTGTAGGTTTATCCGATTCCTTGTCGCTCAAATGATTTTATGCATCGAAGAGAATTAGTCTTGGACGAAGTTTTCTTGCTTTTGTACATTTTCTTACTTCTGGTATTGGAGAATGTACTTTTACAATGCTTTTTGGGGATTGTTATGATCGACGATTGTTCAACTCATTGTAGTAATTAGAATAATGTCAGCTTAGGGAAAATAATGGTAGGAAGAATTAATCCAATTTGGCACGAATTAGAGATATGCGTACAAGACCGAGATTCGTATTGCGGTTCCCTTGGTACTCGAAAGGAACAAGTCAAAATGCAGAAAGACGCAAATGGACACATAACAAGGCATGCGCCGTGAATCTTGAAAACCTATAATAACTGCCATTAACGGTCAAATGATTACCACATATAACAAAATCTCCAATTCCACGCGTCAATCAACCATGTACTTTCTCCTCTATTTTCTGCTCCCACTTCTTCCTTCTTCTCCTTCCCAAATTCCACAAACCCATCTCTCACTTTTAAACTGAGACCAAAACAAGACGTCAAAGAGAAGAAAGAAATGGCAGGAACAGAACAAGTGAAGGGTAGAGGAGCAACACAAGGGACGTTGGGACCATCACCGGCAGAGCATGTTGCAACAGGTCAGATCCTCCATCAACGTGGGAAGATGACACGTTCTCCAATCAGAATGGCTCTTGGTGGGTTTGCAATCGTTGCATCAATTGGTTACATCGTCCTTTACTCCAACAAGAAGCCTCAGGCTTCCGCCATGGATGTTGCTAAAGTTACCGCCGGAGTTTCTCATCCCGATAACACCCATCCCCGCAAGTAGATCATCATTCATGCTAATTATTATAAGTCATGCCGCTCCTTATTATAGATACACATATATTCGATTTTAATCATACTGCTCTTTTCCCACCCTTCATGAAGTTACAGTGATTATGTAATTCAAGATTGGTTCAAGGTTATTGATCCTATAGTTATTGCTATTCTTATAGGCATCTTTTGATCGGTCTTGTTATTACACCTTAATCAGTAGTTGTTGGATTTGGAATCGGTCAATTTTGTACGGGTCCATAGTGATTTACATTTATAGTTGAGATTGTATAAAAATTAATTCACACCATTAATTTTTTGATATCTTATCTAGTATATAGATTTAAATAACTTGTTTTACCTTTTACTCTTTTATAAAATGACCAGATAAAATATCAAAAAGTTGATATTTATTTAATCTCAATCGCGAGTCTGGATCAACCCAAACCCATATGATCGAATCCAAATCCGTTGTTCCGTTGTGGTGCTATACCCCACATGCCTGAGAGACTTCTTGAACGAAGTCGTTTTGATCGCTCAATTATCATAACTCATACCAATAACGAGCATATCAAATAACGAGTTGCAGGAAGAAAAGAACGATTAAAATTTGTAAGGAAAACCTCAATTAGAAGATTCGACATCTCAGAGTTTTTTTTTTTTTTTTTTTTTTTTTTTGTGTAGTATGTCAAAAAAAAAAAAATCCAATATTGGAACGAGTAAGGTATAGTGCTTCAAAAGTCTATGAATCAATATAACAAAATCTGAAACCAGATCATACTCCCTCAAAATCTGAAACCTTGCAACTTCCATTCCGAGCGAAAAACACTTTTGCTTCCACTCGGTACAATAAAACCAGCCGTTTTCTTTCAACTTCAGATGACTCATCTAATCAATTTTCACCGACGAGTAGATCAATCGAGTGAACCAGAAGCACGCATAGAAACCGATCGTACCGGTCAGTACAAAGAAGGTATAAGACCCAATCAGCATGTACCCAAAGTACAAAATCCCAGAAACTGGCTTTGTAATCTCGAGTTTTGTGAAGAAGTAGAACGAAGCATAGATGAAGAGGTAAAGCGCGGATGAACCTGAAGTAAGGTAAGACCTCCACCACCAGAGATAATCCTCACTGCACAGCTGGAAGTAGCAGAGCACGATTGTAATCTCAGCACAAGTTACTATAAGGATGAGAAAGACTATAAACAAAAAGCCGAATATGTAGTAAGATTGATGGAGCCATATTGAACTGAGAATGAAGAATAGCTCGATAAAGATGGCTCCAAAAGGGAGTATGCCTCCAATCAGGATTGAGAATGCTGGGGTCATGTACCATGCCTGTTCCGGGATCTGTCTTGGGATTTTGTTAGTTTTAACGGGATCTTCTATAACTGCCTTTCTAAACCCGACATAACCACCTGCAAAGATTAGTGGGACTGATATTCCAAACCATAAGAATACAAGGGCAAACATGGTTCCAAATGGTACTGCACCGGATGATTTCTCTCCCCAGATTAAAGCGTTCAAGATGAAAAAGACAGAAAATACAGTTGCAGGAAACATGAATGCTGTTTTGAGGGTGATTTTCTTCCACTCTGTTCCTTTAAACATTTTATACAGACGGGCTGTAGAGTATCCAGCGAAAATGCCCATGAAGACCCATAATAGGAGCATTGCTGTCATTAATCCACCCCTGTTTGATGGGGAAAGGAAACCAAGTGCAGCAAACAACATGGTGACAAGAATCATGCCGAAACATTGAAC
Source organism: Coriaria nepalensis (assembly GCA_027186245.1). Classification (NCBI taxonomy): domain Eukaryota; kingdom Viridiplantae; phylum Streptophyta; class Magnoliopsida; order Cucurbitales; family Coriariaceae; genus Coriaria; species Coriaria nepalensis. The sequence continues at coordinate 2,721,114 of CP114484.1, read as the reverse complement.
ACCAGTACCAACATAGACACAGAGTAGATCTGAGTTTGAAGGGGGTCTGAAAATATCACCATGAACCAACTTCCATCCTGTTTCTTCTAGAGCTTCTTCTTGGGTCTCTAGCTGATTGTACTTGGAGATATCACGGTAAAGTGTTCTCAACATAATCATGGCTACCATGCCAGAGAGGAAAACTACAATCATCAAGGAATTTACTATTGAGAACCAGTGAATCTGATCATCAGACATCAGAAGATAAGTATCCCATCTGGATGCCCACTTCACATCACTTTCCTATGTGGTTTGAAAATGGCAAGAGAAAGTAATCAGAAACAATAAGCTGCAATCAAAGTCGGACTTGGAAGTTTATGTAAGGTGGACTGACCAGGAACTCGACATCATATGTAAATATTACTTCCTTCTCATCTTCAACTTCTTGAGGAGATTCAGAATTGGTTACGCTGCGTCTTACATGTGGGTCACAGGTTGTCAAGCGTGTTTTTTCAGTCCACTTGCCTTCATATTCATGTCGGACGCTGTATTCATCAAAATAGCTCAATTTAAATAAGCAGGCTTTTATTCTCTTCTAAAGAGAAAAGGTATAAGATAATAACATTGACCAAGATAGCAAGGGAGGACTAAATGTGACCTGAATGGTTTGACTTCAAATCCTACAATCCTTGACAACTCCGATGCCGGATCCTTGTGAAACTTGACTGTAAAGGTTAAATGATTATGGATGAAATGCTTTTCCTCCTTGCTCTGCTGTATACAAGAAAAACAGGGGGAACAAAATCAAGATTACTTGCGTTAGCCTATTTTAATGTTTTCAAAGAGTAGCCATTTCATTAGATATACCCCGGCATATTGCCCCCTGAGACCAACATGAAAGCCATGTTGATAAACTGTTGATGATTCCTGATCTGATCTTTGTACAGGAACCACAAGAGGAAGATTGTCTAAAATCCTGTCAGGTGTGCCAAAGGTTATTGAAAGAGAAAAGAATTAAAAGTAACACCCAGCTGCTATTAGCACAAAAGGATAATTGAAATTTTTAACCGTCAAAGAAAAAACAAAGTGCCTTACATGTTCACTCGATACTCATTGTCTATCTTTTCCTTGAAGCCTTTTGCAGTTTTAGCATTGAGAACTACTCGACACAGAACTTTACACATTTTTGGCTCTCGCATTTTAAACTGTAAGAATTAATAAGTTCTTTCAGTTTCCAAAAAGGAAAACGACAATAACAATCAGACTTCTAAAATTTAGAAGAAAATAAAGCTTTGACATATACCTCATAAGGAGAGTTCTCAATGCGATCACCACGAAGAACTTCCCCAAGATTCTCTGCACTATCAACTATGTGATCTGGTTGACAATAAGGAAGGGAATAATAAGAGTACGGAAGTTGGGTCTTTATAGAAGTCAGTTTGTTAACTTTAACCCTCAAAAAATCACCCTGCAATCAGTAAAGACAGCATTAATGTTAACTGCACGGCAAAACACGTGCAAAACATTGAAATGGATCCATAAAAATGCTGTTGATTTAACACATAATACACTAATTCCTGACTACTACAAACTATTTCATGACGAAAATGAATCAACGAACGCGGGGCATAAAATCTGTATCACTGGCACACAAATTCAGGTCCTTAAAAATCTGGCTCGAAATCTCTACAAATTCACAAGCCAATTCAAAAACTATAAATCTTCCCCAAAAAAGAACGCACAAATACGGAGAAGAGAAAAGGGATCGTAATGTTTATGTTCAACAGGAGGACTTAACGACAAGGGATGCAAGAGCCTTCGATTCAAGTTGCCACCCGCAACTCAATCGAGCTCAACGGAACAAACATCAAAGAACAATTAATAGACACCGGAAAAAGATCGAACCAGCCATAGAGTTCACAGAAAAATGATCGCATGCAAATTAACGAACAATCAGACTGAAGTATCATACCTTCTGGAAGTCTTCAGGAGCCACACCAGGAAGATAGAAACAATAACTATGGAAGAACATTAGCACGCATACAGCGATCCATAGCTGAATAACGAGGGTTCCTCTCGCCATCTCTCTGTCTCTCTCTCTCTCTCTGTTCGTAGTTTTTCTGTTTTTCTTCTTCGTATGATAAATGGCACCTGCGCCAGGATCTGGAGGGATTTTGCGAGGCCGGACTGGCCTAACATTTTGATTTTGTAGGGACACTTTTCATCCCTGCCGTCTGATATTCTTTAGATTGACGTGCGGTGGTGATTTGATCACAAGACATCATAATATTAATCAAGTTATCTTCATTTTCACTGTTGATATAATCAAATTACTAATTATCATTTCAGAGCACTAAGGTTTTGTTAATTTGAAATTTCGACCAATATCCATTTTAAAGCAGAAGTTAGCCCCACCCATCACAATTTTTCTGTACATTTAGATATAAAATCATTCAAAGTAACAAAAAATGTCAAACAATTTCGTATCAAGCAATACATGCTTTAGCTCACACCACCATTTCGGCTTCTCTAACATCCAAAGGGATCCCCACATCGATCCTCATTGTGGATTTATACTGATCCGGAATGACCCCGCCAGCCTGCATGCACATCTCCACCACGGCTGGAGCTTGTCCGTAGAAATTCCGAAGCTCCCTCTGCAATGGCGGGCCCTTCACATCCGGAACATGCCACACATATCTAGGCGGTATCAAGTCATCCAGAACAGCGGTCTGCCAACCGTGCTGCCCATTCCGTTGTTGGTGCTTGTGGGCCCCACAGTTTTGTGCCTTGTGCCCGCTTCCCCCCCCCCCCCCACATGGATTTCCGGGCAATACCCGCAAACCCTAACCGGATACATTCTCATTAGCTTCTTAGCTCCTCGCCTCATCTGCTCCCATGCTTCGATGGTTTCATCGGCAAGCCAGGCTATATCTTCCTCATCAGACGGGGCCACGATTTCGGGATCCGGGATTTCAGATAGAAGGGGTATGTTTGGAATTTCGGATGTCGGATCCGGTAGTTCGGTTTTGTCTGCATCGATGAATTCACTTTTGGCGATTCGGATGATTGGTTTTCTTCTCCTTTTTGTGGGATACTCTGGAAGATCGACCCCAGCTTGGATGCAGAGCTCGACTAGTGCCGGGACCCGTGGAATGGAGAATCTCTCGCGGTGAGTGATGCGATTTCCCAGACGGTCGTAGAGGTGGTATGCTTCGACGGGTAGGAATATGTCGTCAACAGTTGCTTTTGTCCAATCATGAAGGCCTTCCGCAAGTTGGTATTGTGCCCTTGGCAAGACTTGAATGGACGGCCGGTGGTTCCCACGTGGATTTCGTTGCACCACCTGATCAGTAAGCGTGCCATACCGGTTTTAGGCAAAGTTTGCTAAATAGAATATTATTTTTTAGCCTAAGACCATGTTAAATATCTGTATAAAGGCACATCCTTGATTTGCAAGGTAGCCAAAAATGTATATATCAATTCGAAGCCTAAGATAATTCCCAAAATTAAGCCAAATCCCTAACAATATTTAACATGCAAGTAACCAAAAGGAATAACGAGTGAGTCAAGGAGGAGAATTGATTACCCGCAAGCATGCACGGTGAGCACTTTTAGGAGCTTTTTGAGATTGTTGATTAATGTAATTCTAGCATTGTACACACCATAGGCAACTGGTATGAAGCTCTTAACAAGCAGCCCATTCTTTGGAGGTGCAACCGGTTTTCTCGGCTGGCCTTTGTTCTTCTTGACCCTCTCCCTAGCCACCCGCCTCAGTTCTACAATGGGCGTTGGAAATGGCTTTTTCTCCTTCTTCGAATAGTACCAAGGGAGATCGGCATTTTGAGGATGATCGTTTTCTATTCCAACAAATGTTAATGGTGTTCAAGACTTTAATGGAAGTTTGAGTTTGTAACTCCTACTGTGCTGCAAAAGACCAACAAAGATACAAAAAACAATTAACAAGATTTCGACCAAATGAATTTTGATTTGCTCCAAGTAGGTAAAAAACTTTTAAAGCCAAAAATCTAGAATAGCCCACATATATTATGTAGGAGAAATTCTTGTGATATATGATATGATGTTATGAAAGTGACACGTGCGGTTGAGATGAATCGATCCACCGTAGATACAGCCACACAAGAATTTCTCATTATCTAGATGCTAGTTTACTCAATTTCAGTTTCAAGTGCAAGTAGAAAGTGAAAAACTAATAATCAAGCTCCAATTAAGCTATATATCATTTTAAACATGATTTAATATCATAAGCCACTTCTTTTTTAACTAGATAGATCAAATGTGAAGAAAATTTGATAGTTTCAGACAAAATCTGAATCAAAGTGTGGCTTTTACCTGAGAAGAACGCAGAAAACCAAGATTAGAGCATAAACTGGGTTTGAGAAATTCAGAGTTTTCAGGAAAGGAAACTGTGGGTCTCCCCAATTGAGGATGTAAGACCAGCCCTTTACCGCACAGCACCGACATGTTGGTTGCAGCTGATGGGTCTTACCATAACCACAACTCCATACCTGAAAATCTAAATCAAAAGAAAAAGATGGAAACTTAGAGAAATTGCTTAGGAAGGGGAAGAAGAAGAAGAAGAAGAAGAAGAAAACAACTTTTTAAGGAATTTACGTAAATAGTTTTACCCTTCAACTGAAAACACTTCGAACTGCACCTTCTGGTTCTAATCCGATTTGAAGATAAGCTTATGGACTCTTAGGATTGGTGTATTCTTGTAATATAATATATTGTATCCTATCCCACAGTTTAAGATCATGCCTGGATCCAGTCAGGTATCACAACCTCTTCTACTCATTCTATCCATCCTCATCCTGTATATTGGAGCTCGAAGAAATTTGAGATGACGTTAATTGTTCGTGTTCATAACTAGATATGATGATATATTGGGCCATCTTATAGGCCCTTTTTATATTGGGCTCTATGAACTTCAAACAGTTAGCAAAAGGATTGCTTAGTCAGAGTGACTTGGCCCACAATCTCCCTCTTTCCAGGCCTAAAATAGGCCCCTTTAATTTGTATAATTCGTATGTCATGTTTATGATGGAGTCGTACACGAGTCTACCAGCCATTTGATACTCTGTATCAGATTTTGTATATAGATAGAAATGCTCGTTATTATATAAATATGTGATTTAATTTATAATTATTATATATCGATTAATTATACTTATAAAATTTAATATAATATATAAAATTAATATTTATAAATATAATTAATCGATATATATAAATTACTATTTAAAAATTCTTCTAACTTATAATCTAAGTAATTATTACTCTCTTTGGATGATAAGTCAATGATCAAACTTAGTCGGAAGTGATGATGAGGACCTTCCAATAAATATATTATTTATAATTACAATTAAATTTAATTATGATGTGATTATAGAAAAAAAAATCTCAACTTTTTTTTTCTTTCTATAAGGGACCAAGATATTGACTTAAGAACGAGATTATTGATGCATAATCCTAACTAGCAAATTAAACATTAAATATATATATATATATTTCTTAGCATATATTGTGTTTCATACCTCTATGTTGAGAAGATATATACATGATTCCTCACATATATTGAAAAATGAATTCATTTAGCTTCAAGAAGATTTATCCTATATAGAGAGATTAGTGTAAATATTGGATCGCAAGGAAAAAATGCTTAGAAATAAGATAATATCACTAGTTAAGATGTTATACCGAAGTTATGAAAGAATGTACATGGGAAAGAAAGAATAAAATGAAGAAATAGTATCCGGAATTATTTTAATTTCCTATGGATGTAGCCATGTAAGTATAATAATATGATATATGTGAATATTTGATATATAAATGACTGTACTCATTATCTAACATACAATATATAATGAATTAATGAGTGTTATATATCTGGTTATCCTATTACTATAACATGTGAAATATGTGAATTGTTATTTTCATTGCTATTAAGTGTAGTCTAGAAAATAAAATTAAGAAGTGTAATTGTCAACCGTTTAATGAAAACGGTAAAATTAAATTAGTTAACAACAACACGTGGCGGCTGACAGAGTGAGCCTAATAAGCGCCAAAAGTACTTTATGCCCACGCAATGCGCACGCACGTGAGTAAATCTCGATCATATCTCAACTTTTATTTATTATTATAAATACTCATTTTGTAATTACTTATAAATTCTTTAAAAATTTTCTCTCTTTTTAATATGAATTGTATTTAATTATATTTTAAAAATATTTTTAAAATTTTAACTTTTTTACTCATTTATATTTTAACCGTTATTTTAAAAAACATATGTGCAGAAGGCAATGCATACTAATGTTACTGCCATCCCTTACAGAAGGACTGCTTGCAGGTTCAATTTCTAACAGTTTAAGCTTTTAAAAATGTTAGGTACTTTCCAACCATTATTAGTGTTCAAGCGATTATATATACTTGTTTTTCGGCAGTGATGTCATTTTAAAGAATTGGAAGGGTTCAGAAGCCTCTATGTTTGCCCATATATAAGAAGCTTATAGCTCCTGGTTTGAGAATATGGGTTTTCAGGTTAACCATGATTCAAATCAACCCTCTATATCTTTTCTTTATTATGCCAATGGTATCGTAAACTTCCCGTTTACTACATGAACTTGAGAAATATCTTCCGACTTAATGTAGCGGTGACACTGATTCGGGAGTGCCAGTGACAGCCACCTGGTTTGCACTCAACCATCTCAACCTCGAAACTCCATGGTACCCGTGCTACTCGGGAGGACAGGTAACTATTGAATCATGCATGCTTATGCCAAAGTTAATTCACTTTCCTTGTTAGTTAATTTTTTTAAATGGGTTTTGATTAATTAAATTGAAATGTGGGAGGATGGACAGAGGTGTACAAGGGACTGACATTCGCAACAGTGAGAGGAGCTGGCCACGAAGTTCCATTGCTTTAACCTAAAAGAGCTCTCACTCACTCTTTTTAGGTCATTTTTGGCAGGCAAGGATGGAAGAGCTCTCACTCACTCTTTTTAGGTGATTTTTGGCAGGCAAGGATTTGCCATCCTTGCCTAAATCCCGAGTCTATTCCATTACTTGTTAATATGTAACAATCGGGAAGAGCTCTTCTCAATTGGAGGAGGATTCATATTTTTTCACTAGATTTAATGTAAATATTTACTTAAATATTACTTATTTATATTGAGCGCCTCTAAATTTATTTATCACCGATTATCTTAGAAGTTCGCATTCGATTATATTATAACTTTTGACTTCCCCTCACGTGCATTGAACTTATGAAACAAGATTTCTGGCATAATTTTCAAAGTTCTATCTTCTAACGCCAATAGAAAGAGAGACAGTAGGATTCATAATCTTCGCTGGCAAAGTGGGCAACCTTAAAATAATAATAAAAAAGGCAACATAGTACTCAGGGGCAATCCAGTAAGAATTTAGTGGGCAAATATGTATGGTTTTTTTAAGTTTTAAGGGGTGAATATGTAATTGATGGTAAGTTTGAGGAGCATGTTAGTATATTCTCTCCAGTTTTTCACCTAAAAGCAAAGAAAGAAGAAATATTGGCTACACTGTAGATTAAAAACTCATCCACCTCATAAAGACTCATCAATGGAAAAACAAAAGGAAAAACCCACCCACCTCATAAAAACTCTTCTGCCTCTCATCAAGCTCAAAGAATGTTGCCAGAAATGCCCTTCTGCAACCACTCAAAAACAGTCCAACCCCCTCATCTTCATCGTCAATGTCTGTCTCTTCCAAACAAGAATCTATTTTTCACCGAATTACGTGGGGGGCCTTTTCGGGTGTTACAATTTTGTCTCGGTCAGAGCTTTTCACAGAAAAAAGGAAACCACAAAAAGAGAGAAGTGCTTCTCTCTCCCTCCCCCCCTCCTCTCTCCCCTCTCTGGTCTCTTCTCTCTTTTTCTCCCTCAAGTCTCACCCATCTCTGATTTGATCATTTTCTTTCTGATATCATGAAGAAGATGAAAGGGGTTTCTTCTGTTGGGGAGGATCCAAAGATTAAATTGAAGCATCAGAGTCTCTTGCAAGATTTTGACGATCTGCACAAGGTGATTTTTTTAGTGGGTTCTATCAGATCAGTTCTGTTCGATTCTCTGTTTGACTGGGTTCTGAATTCTCTACTAGGTTTACCAGTTTCTTGTTTTTGTTTGGCTGCTGGGAAAAAGAATGAATGCTTTTTAGGGAGAAGAAAAAGATGGAGAATTTTCACCTAAACCAATATATATGAATTTGATCGATGCTTTTTCAGAAAAAAAAATAGTTTTTTTATTCCTTTTTGTCATCAGCAGCAACTATTCTGTGATGATCTTGAAATCAGTGATTTTTAGTCTAATATGCTCATCATCTAGCAAGAATTATGTTCATAGATGAATTTCAAAAACAAATAAAACATTTCAAATTCAGGAAACAGAGGCCATGAAGAAGAAATTGCAACTCGTGAAGCATAAGAAATTGACTTTGTTAGATGAAGTCCGGTAAACACTTTTCACCTTAGTTAATTACTATTAATCCGTTGATTCTTTTAATTACGAAGCCAATTTGACATTAATCTAGTTCAGCTACGAAAAAAAAGATATGATTCAGATTTATGTTCTATCGCAAAAATTGCAGATTTTTAAGTAGACGATGCAAATGCTTGAAGGAGAACCATCCATCATTAAATAACGGACTGAAAAAACAAGTTCTTCTTCGAGGGAAGAAATTTGATACTCAAACTGGCTACACGAAGAAGGCGAAAAATGACGGGAAAAAGGAGATGATTTACATGGAGCCACGTTCCTTGCAAAATTCAGCTCCAACTTTACACCCGAACCAGGTGGGAAAGAAAGCCCATGTGAGAAAATCAACACCTAGTATCGACTTGAACCAAATTTTGGTAATTGATCACCTACTGATATGAACTTTGAGTTAAAGCTAATTTTTGCATCTTTAATTATGGGCAAATTGTATATTTATTTATGTTGGATATTGGTTTAGAGAGAGGAAGAAGAATTGGAGGCTGATTTTGGTGAGGGAGTGAGAACAGAGGAGACGGCGAAGAAAAACTTCATTCGAAGCGAAAATGACGAATTGATATTTCGGAATGTTGTGATCGGACCAAGCCAGGTTTTAAAAAGAAAGATTTCATGGCAAGATCAGGTGACTTTGAGGGCTTGAATAGTTTCATTCAAAGCTAGAGAAAAGCATACCATCATAGAAGCATCGTATGATAATCCCGATCGGGTTCTGTTGAAGTCTATGATGATTAATAGTTTCTCTAGTTTCACTGTAAAGGCGAAAGATATATATATATATATATATATATATATACAGTCATCATATTGATTATATGTATATTTTGAGTTCAAGTTCATAGATGAAATGGGTTGTGTATCATACAAGGAGTTTTATCTTCAAATCAAGAATTGACGATGAATTGAGGGATACAAGTAATCTATATATCGGAAAAAATTGAGGCATTTCTAACATGCTTGAATTACTCTAATTGTTCCTATAAAGTCTCGTCATCAATCAAGTGTTGATATCGCTCTGATCACAGTCGTCTGAACTGGAACTTAACCTACAAAATGATGATGATGAACTCAAACTATATTCTTTACAATATTACATTCTTAGCGTATAGTTTTACGTACCTAGCTCCTAGTTTTACATTGGCCAAGATATTGAGAAATAATTATATTTATGCATTATTTTTATAATATGATAAATGAAATTATATTATTTAACAAAATTATATAAATGTAACATAAATTTATTTATCAAATAATAAAAATAATATATAAATACGATTCATATAAGAATTTCTTTAAAATATCGGTCGGAGGGCCGGTGGGCAGTGACTTATATGAAGTCGTTTCTCGTATAAATTGTATTGTCATAGAATAATCAATCTAGACAATTACAAAAAAAAAAAAAACATAGTAATAAATTGTGTTAATTTATAACTATTATTATCATAAAATTAGATTAGATGTGTCACATCAATTAAAATATATAAGTGGACAACCTTTTATATTATGTTACACATAATAAAACCGAATTTAATACTATCTAAAGAAAAGGTTTAGTAACGACATAATAATTTGAGAAGTCTCAAAACATTAATGGACTTTGTGATTATTTTTTAGACAAGATATATCATGTATGACCTTATTTAGGATATAACCGAGAATAATTAATAAAGTTTACCACTTTACATCTACATCGGGATAATTAAGCAGTTAATTTAGATCATGTAGCTTTATTTGTGATGGATGCAAATAATATATTTCATTATTATTTTTTAAAATTATTTGCATTGATTGAGCTTTTTTGAAGTGTAAATATAAAGACACGCTTATGTACGCAACTATCTTTATCTAATAGTATGAGTTATAATTAATTTTAATAATAATGCATTATGGTCTTGGCTCTTGAGTTAGCTAAAAAAAGTTTTAGAGGCCTCTAAAACTTTTAAAAGAATATTTTGGGGAAGCTAACTTTATACATACAAATTTTATAAAGGAAACCTAGGATCAACTCTCAAACTTTGATATATTATAATGAATACTTTAAACTTTTATAATTATAAAGGATATCCTATTTTGATATTTTAATTATGATGAACGGAAAAATTATAATAAACTTCCAAAATTTAGCATATATTATAATGAACACTAAAAAAATTTAGTAATTATAACGAACATCTAATTTTAAATTTAAATTATAATGAAACTCTCAATTTTGTTAAATATAGAGGCAATAGTCGTGTGTATGTTATATGATCGCTAAGTAACTATTAGAATTCTAAATTTAACCAAACTTGAAATTTTTATTTATATTTTTACCATATTTAGTATAAATTTGATATTGTTTAACCCTTTATTTATTTGCGTTTGTTTTGTCTCAATTTCCACCCTACCGACCACACAACACTCCGCTATCGCTGCTGCCACCACCCTCCTCCATTGTCATTAGCGCTAACTTCCATCATGGATATAAAAATATAAATTATATTCTCTCCGGCTCTCCTTAATTATTAAATTTAATATTAAAATTTAAATTTTTTATCTTGGTGGTACAAATTGGCAGTAGCAATGGTGGGGGTAGTAGTAGCTGTGGCAGTGGGCGGTGTGGTGGAAATGGAGAAATCATTTTAAAAAATGTTAAAAAAATATCAAATTTAAATTAAAGAACATAAATATATAAAAAAATTAAAATTCGGTTAAATTTAAAATTTTAATAGTTATTTAACGGCCATATAACATATACATAGTCATTCTATCAATTTTAAACATAATTGATGGGTCATTATAATTAAAATTTTAAATTAAATATTCATTATAGTTATTAAAATTGTTAAATATCTATTATAATTTGTGCTAAAATTTGATAATTTATCATAATTTTCAAAATAATAAACCCTTAATTTCATATAAAAGAATTTACAATTTAAAATTTTATTCAAAATTATATATTTATTTTTATTATCAATCCCAAAATTTTATTTTTATATTTTTATAACCTATTTTATTATTTTCATCACTGTGAGAATAGATCTCGCGGAATCGACATTTCACACTATTTGCTTATATGGAGTAGAGGTAGCAAAATGGGTTGGGCCGACATGAGCACGCATAACACGGCACGATAAAAGCACGACATGAGCACATGTTAATCGTGTCGTGCCTAATTATGCCGGCATGTGGGCCGACACAACACGACAAAAACACGGCATGAGCACGGGTTAGTCGTGTCGTACCCAATCATCACGGCACGTGGGCCGGTACAACACGAATTTTCAATGCTAGCATGACGTGACGTACCTGTCCGGAGCCTCCTAGTCTTAAGAGTTTTTTTCGAAAATCATTTTGTATATTGAAACATTTTGATTAATGCAAGATCTTATTTGGCTAAATAATATTTTTTTACATTTTATTTATAATTTTAATTATTAATGGTACTAACTTATAATTTATTAAATAATAATTATTAAGAACAAAAATTTTCGGATCAAGAAACTCGCAAACCAATATGCTCTTATTTATTTATATATTTTATAATGCGTAATAAAATAATTTATTTATTTTAATGGTATTAACTTCGAATGCATTAATAATTCAATTTCTTTAAATCAGATTCAATCATTACTTACTTCGTATAATATCAGTTATGATACTCGATAGGTTGAAAATCTCATCGACTCATAACTTCTTATCTACTCAACGGGTTGAAAATTTCATCGACCCGTCGAGTATCATAATTACCACTCTAATAATTTATATAATTATAAAATGAATAATGATTGAATTTAATTTTTAAATATCTAATTCAAATAAACGAAATTATTAAATAAATGAACTAAGGAACTGGCACGACACGATACTCGAAGGGTGGGGAATTGGGGAGTGATTTATTATTAATAAAACTTTCATGAATCGTTTTAACTGATCTGGGCATCGCGCTTGTCCGAGACTAATTCAGTGTGAAAATCGAAATCTCTCAGGAATGAGTCATAACTGAATGGGCATATATATAAATATATATATAACAAGATATTTTGTTTGATTATTCATTAAAGACTTGCCCACCATCCACGTTTTTACAGACAGAGAGACAGACAGAGCCACTCACTCCTCTTCCATTCCATCTATCGTCCTTCCTCCATCCTTTGCTTGCAACAGGCCATTCAAAAAATGGTGAACTCCTGTGAAATCTGCTGCGAGATTCTCATCGCCATCTTGCTTCCTCCTTTAGGCGTTTGCCTCAGACACGGTTGCTGTACTGTAAGCTCTCTTCCTCCTTCTTTCTCACCAGATCCATCTATATCTGGACGTTTGGTTGCCGAGAAAATCGAAAAATTCAGCTCGATTTACTTGAGATGGTCGATGTTTTCTCCTCAGATCAAGCGGATCTGATTAACAAACGCGAAAAACAAAATGATTTCTGATTCTTTTTTCATCTCATGATTCTCTGAGCTCGGTTGAATTTTCCAGTATATATGTTACGATCAGATTCTGATCCTATCGCCATTAACTGATTAACGGTGCTGCGTTTTTTTCAGGCGGAGTTTCTAATATGCTTGCTGTTGACTCTGCTTGGTTACGTTCCTGGAATAATCTACGCTCTCTACGCCATCATCATTGTCGATCGTGATCAGTACTTCGACGAATACCGTCGTCCACTTTATTCGCCGGCATAGATCCTTTTCTTTCAATATCTTTCCTCTCTTTTAATCTTTTCTTTCACCATCTTCTGCCTAATCAAATCGATCCGCACTCTGTATTCGGTATTATGTAATGGATATGTTCATTCATGCTTGAAATAATCTCAATGTATTTGCTTATCCTCATTGTTTTACAAAAGTAACTAATCATTATGCCACATCAATTTATATGTCAATATTCGTACAAAACAGCAGAGAAAAGGAGCTCAAATGCAAAAGAAAAAAAAAAATTGCAGCGATGGACACGGCTCGTCCAGTGTTAATAGTCATGATATTTCAGATTAGTCGGGATATCTCTGGGAATCGACAAAAATGAAAATACGTTCCGTTTCCTATCGGAAATAATTTATTCAGAAATTCAAATATTATGTCAAAATACGTTCAGAACAAAGCAGAGAAGAGGATCTCAAATGCAATAAACCCTATTAGGGATACTACGTAGAGAAAGGAAGAGGAGTTTGCTCTGCTCTTTGAAGAGTGAGGATGCCTCTGGTCATTAGCCCCACCATACGTTCCCTTAGCTTTCAGTGACACGTTCTTGATCTTACTGTAAGCTTCATTCACTCCCTCATTACTCAAATCTGCAAATTAAGCAATCATAGAGACTAAGTTTGAAAAAAAAAATTGAGAAAAAATGATTGGTTTGTTGTTCTTACGCTTAATGGGTTGCTTCTTCTCCTGCTCAAAGTGGTTGTTGTAATCATGATATTTGGTAGTGATTGTGGTTTGATCGTGGGATGAAGAGTGAGAGATTGTAATAAGAAGAAAGCAAAGAAAGAAGAAGAACAAGTGAGAAAATACCAATTCTTTTCTCATTTTCTCTCAAAATTATTATTATTATTATTATTTTGGGCTCACTCATTCTTCCAGATCAATACGAACATATAAGTCCTTAAAGCAAGAGATATAGGAGAATGTGATTCCTTTCTTCCTTTCTTCGTTGGCCATTCTTTATTTCCTTAAGAAGATGCTTCGATGCGTTAAGATTTTGTGCTAATCACTTTTCAAGTTTATTTCATGTAGAAATTTGGGGTTATATCTTAAAACCAATTGCCTGTCAGAAGACTTCAATTTTATATATGAGATATATTCTTAATAATTTCGAATATATATAATATATATATATATATAAATTTTTTTTTTCACTAGTCCAACTCCAAACACTAGCCTACGTACTTGAATAAGTATTAAAAAAGACGAGAGCTGAAAAGGGCAATTACATAACACAGGAGGTTTTGTTGCAAGAAAGGCATGGCCTCAAAGGAAGAAACAAAGGAAAATGGAGAAACATATAACAGAGAAAACATGGAAATTAGAACAAATTCTACTCGGGATTGCTTTCGACCTTGGGACGGCACGTGTCCCAGCTCGCACCCTTTTCCTGATATAGACCCCAAGCTTCCGGTTCTGAAACAGGCTTGTCGGATCGACATCTTCCAATCCTTGTTGTACGGTCATCTTGTTGTGTACGTTGGGTTGAAGAGGATGATGATGATGTTGTTGTTGTTGTCCTGTCAAAGCTGACGTGGTCAGAAAAGATTGAGAAAGGACGAGAAGAGAAACAAGGGAGGATAAGATTATACATCCAGGTCTAGTTTCTGTCATTTTGCCTAAGATTGTAGAATAGCTAGATTGTCAATTAATTATGGAATTGAAATGAAACGTGAATCGAGAGCATCTTCTTATAAGAAGAAGATGGATATCCACCCACCAAATGGCGTGTGGGCCAGTGCGAGAAGATTCAACTGATTGAGCGACTCACTGTCCCAAATAGTCGAGCCGTCAAGTAAGAAGATTTCAAAAGTACGGTTGAGAAGAGTCACGGACTCACTGTCCCAAATAATGAAGAGTTTTTTAGACATTAATAAATTAATTAATAATTTAAAATAAAAAAAAAAAGAGAAAAAAAAGAGACGGATATTCTCAAAATTTAGAGACATGGCACATATGAATGGACTAATCCAGTTTTATAACAAGATTATAAATTACTCATCACAAAAACAAAAGAAATTAAAAATAAAATAAACTTATCTAATCAAAAACCCGCTCGGTCTCTTAATCGGGCCAAGTCTTCTTTTCGGGCATGTGATAAAAAGACAAACTCAGGGAGAACAAATGGAAAATTATGATCTGGATTTGTGCCCACAATAAAACACAAAGGTATAAATGACCTCAGGGGAAAAAAATATATACAACTCAACGAAATTACCTGTTCTTGACACATTTTATGATCAACTCAAGAGTATCAACGTGCAAAATAAACAGGGCCTACTGTAACAGATTCTGACAAGCCTCAACCTCTGATGCATGTGAATCCAACACGCCTTGTCCGGACAAACTAGAAGTGATAGATCCCACCACTGCATCGAATACAGCTTTCCGGAACCAATCATCTTTCACTTTTTTCAGCACCTCTTTCACCAACTTAAACTCCAATCCCCCTGATATAATCAGTTTCCCAAGAATTTCACCGAAATTACTCGGTGCTTTTGGTTGATCAATACCCACATCATCCAGCATAGAAGCATACGAAAAGAACCCGGTTTCTATATCTCTAGCCGTAATAACTTTCTTAGCAAGCAGATATTCTAGAAGCTTTGCCACTGCTTCAACACAGGGAGGACTTTTATCCAGTCCTAGATAAATAGCCTCCTTTACAACCTCAGGGTTGTAAGCTGGTGACCTTAGTTCCTCCACACACTGTAGAGCTTCGTCTAAAAGCCGAACACTGAAGTATTCTTCTAGAAGGGATTCAGTTTTCCTCTTAAGATCGTCTGGATTTGACTTAGAAACTGGGACCTGTGGCCTTTCAAAAGCTGGAGCCTGAACAAATTTAGGGACTTCAGCAGATGGCTCAAGCCGAGTAGGAGATGGACTGGCCCCTTGCAAAAGGGCAGAAGGTTTCGCAACAAGACCAACACCACTGCCCTGAGGTAGTAACCTTGTGTTCAGTGATGATGATTTATTGAACACTTGGGCCCGCCCAGACCCATTGCCTCTTGGCATTGATCGCATCCTGGGTACCTCCCAATTGTCATTATCCACCCCGGGTGTCCCGGGCATCTTCCTGGTTCCAGGCATTCCGGGCATCATTCCTCCTGATCCAGGTCGATTGATGGGAAAGGCACCAAGGCTAGAATTTCCAGGAGAACCAGGCGTGGAGCCATGGTTGTTTCTGATACTTGCAGTAGCACCAGGGCGGAGTCCAAGATTCTTTTCTGCCTCCGAATGGATTTCACTAATAGTTTTGGCCTTCATCTGGAAAAGAAGAAAGGGAGGGAAATGAATAAAAAAGTTAGCCTGTGGTAAATATCTAAAAGTAGAAAGAAGAAAACAAAGAGAGAAAAAAAATTTATGATGATGTACCTCTTCACGTCTAGGAACCCAATTGTTGGAGCGTAAATCAATAACATCACGGACCATGAACCTCAGTCGTGGAGCTAATTGAGGGTTTTTGGACAGCTCCTTCAACCGACTAAAGTACATATCATTGTTTCGGCGTGATTTTACGAGCTCCTCAAGTTGCTTTCCAATAGTGTTAAAGAACTGACAAATGGCCTCTACATTCTCTTCAGCTGGACAGCTTTTATCATCAGGTCCTAGAAGCTCCTAATTTACAGAACACAGGGAATGAGTAGATATTGAAACGACCAAGAAAATTATATAGTCCCTAAACAATAAAAGGTCAAGGAAGAGAAGCTCTAGTAGAAACCTGAACAATGTGATGGACAATCTTCTCAGGCACCATTTTCTGTTTCAAGAGTTCCCCGATTAGTCGGATATTTCCAAGGGTACGGAGCTTGATTAGTCTTTCCTTGTCCCGACGCTCCATCTCTTGTTCTGGGGCGGTCATCAGTCTCACTTCGTCCCTCAGTTTTCCAGAACCTTCAAAAGCCTCCTGACAGATGTTTAAGAGGACTCGCTTAAAAGTTATTTCTTTTCCACCTGGTTCTTCGGCTGGAAAAGGAAGCAGCTTTACATTGAGATCAAAACACAGAAGAGCATACATGGGGCAAAATGTGGGCTCAAGCACTGCCTTGTCAAAAATCAGTGAAATGACCCCCTGCATTTGAGGATTTGGTCAGTTGAATTGACATTTGTGATAAAGCAAAAGAGGGACATCATTTAAATTCTAAAGCCAGTGAGCATTAATAGAAACCTTTAGAATATCAGCCGAGGTAATGCCAGAGTCTATTAGCTGACCCTTGAGAAGATCAAATTTCTCTGGTGTCAACTTGTTCAGTATCCTGCAGATTGAACATAGCAAGAATTAGAATATGATAGCATCCGTAGAAAGTTTTATGCATGTGACAAAACGAATATATGCATACCCTTTTACAGTCTTCAGAACACGGTCCTTTTCAGAGAGAGTTCCCCTCCTTGCTGACCATGGTGTCTCAGCCTTGACTAAAGCAGGAGCAGGTCCTCCCTGAAAAGAAAACAAATATCTTTAAGATAATAAACAAGTGTAAATAGTGATACTGGAAGTCTAACCGTGACATCTATATATGCCATACAAAGATCTAATAACAGCACAAAATTTTATTTATGGACTAAGAAAAATTGTTCAGATATTCCCAAAAAATATAAATTTGTATTAAATTTGAATTTCGGCTATATGAATTACCCCTTGGTTCGAAGAGATATGTGGCCTCGCAAATTGACTTGCCTCTGACTGTCTTGAGTCAAACCGACCACCTGATTCTCTATCGCGGATAGTATCCCAAGATCTCTGATCTCCAGGGGTAGAAAATTGTGCAGATCGGCCATGCCAGTCACGGTCATCTGGCTCAGAATAACGATTTTGGGATTGAACTGGGGGCTGGAAAGAGTCAGCATAACTGATTAAGATACCAATACAGATAATCGGTTAAAAACTAGGCACACTAATATGTTGATACAAACAAAAGTTTGCTGAATGTCCAACCCATCCATTCTGTCGAATCCCTCCACACCCTCAAAAGAGACTTTATAAAAGCCATCTAAAGGTTGAACAGATACTCACATTACTTTCCATGCGCCCCCAGTTTTGGTCCTCACCAACAAGCTCGGCTTCAATGTCTCGTTTAATTTCTCGGATAGCATCTGGAACTTCAGAAGCCTACGCAATAACAGGCAGCAAATATAGGAATTTAGTTCAAGGTTAAAGACAAAAGATTTCTATAGCTCTATAACTTCTGGGGCAGCTGAAATAACAAATTACCTCCCTGAGCCGTAGTAGCTCATCCTTTGTGTAGCGCACGAGTTCATGACCATCAAATCGGGAGTCTCCTGTCTATAATTACAATAAGAAAAGAACTTAGAAGTACCAGTCAAAAAAATTACAAGACGAGATGAACAAGAAAAAATACACAAGAAACAGAAACCACGTATTTGCAGTTTAAATATTATCAGCACATTTCATCTACTTGTCTCACTAATATTTAAGAAATATCACAGAGAATTTCAAGCATAATAAATGAGCTCCGATAGAGACAGTTTCATGTATTTTTTCCTCATCATGTAACAAACTTTAAATTTTCAGATGTCAGGGCGTAGAATTTTACTACAGACAGCACCCTAAGGAAAAACTTATACCAACTCCAGGCCCCAGCGCTTAAACATAAGTGAATCCTCAAAAAGAAATCTATCATATGGTAAAATTAAAGAACTTGACTAGGAGGAAGATCAAAGCATGAAGCAGAACAATTATTTATCCACAAATTATTTTGAAAACAGCTCCCTGAAGTCCACTAAGTTAAAGATGATTAAAAGATGCACTTATTCTGATCATGCTTGAAGAACACAATCAAATCTACAGGGCAAGTGAACGAAATGAGATGAGAGTAGATCAAATACTTCAGCTAGAAAATTTTTTCCGACACTTATCTTTAACTAATCATTGAAAAAAACATAATTTCAGATTCCCCAACCAGAATTGATTCATAAACCAAATTAGCCAACTTAGTTTCCCGTCCAACCTTTCCCAATCAAATTACCCACGCACAAAACAAATCTCATGCACAAAACGAACCTACATCTTCATTAAAAAACAGCTTCCAGACATAGAAATTTAGCTCGAAAACCCTAGATCCAGTAATTTGTCATCGTACCTTTAAGGGGAAAGAATGAGGAGCGCCGCCATGGCGACGTAGCAGAGAGAGATCCGATGAAACAGAACCAAAAGCATAGGAGGATGCCGAAGCAGAAGAAGAAGAAGAAGAGGAGTCGAAGCGAGGACCAAGAAGTCTGCCACCACGGCCACCAGGTCTCAAGCTAAGCACCGTCTGATCACCCTGCTGCATACCTATATCTTGAACCCGAAGAGAAATATCCGCCGTCAGGTTACGAAAATATAGGAAGGAAGGAAAGAAACAGTCTCAGATAGATATCGATTCAGCGGCGGCGATCGCTGAATCAGATAAGAAAGAAGCTGGTTCTAGAGAGAGAAAGGGGCGGAGATATAAGCTTAGTCTTATATTTCGTTTCTCTCTCTTCCGCGAGCGAGAGAGCGAGTGAGAGAGAGAGGGGATGAGATCGGTGAAGGAGCTAAATAAAACCCTCCGCTGAGTCACTACTTTTTTTTTTTTTTTTTTTTCCTTTTTTTGGGTTATTTTCAGATTGCGTAATGCGGGTTAGGTTGGTAATTTCGTTTTCTTGCCCTCTTTTTATTACCGTTCAGTTGGCGGCGTGCCGGTGCGATTGTTGTGATGTCCAGCAAGACAGTCCCTCCTCTAGAGTCTTACAATTATCATTTTGACCCCCTACACAGTTACACCCTATCTATAATCTCCCTAACTTTTAAATAATATAAGATAAAGTCTTCAAATTTTGATAATATATACTTTTACCCTTTTTACGTAAACACCTTTGTTTTAAAACTGAATTTTGAAACCGCATTCTGAAAAAAAAAAGAAAATCTAAACAAAAACTCATTTAATCTTAATTTTTTAATATTTTAAATTGAAACTAAAAATAATGAAATAATAAATTAAATAAATTAGTTCTCGATAAAATAATAATTTTATTTAAATAATAATTTTTACTTATTTTAATTTTAATTTTGATATAATGTATTAAATTTATAATTCATTAAAGTTATAAGATAATATATTATAATAAATTTATATATGTTTTATATGTTTTATATTGTAATAAAATATTATTTAAATTATTTATTATTTATTCTTAAAATTCATCTATATTTTTTCTTAATATCAATTTTTTATATTATAATAAAAAATTATTTAAATTCATCAATTTGAAAGTTTCTTTTTGTAAAACATGTCTTTAATAAAATTATCATCTTTAACTTAATATATTAATTATTTTTTATGATGTTTTTAATTATATAATTATCGGTTAATATATTAAAATTGAGTTATTTTATTTAGAATAATTTAAGAGAATCTCAATATATATTTTATTATAATAATTTAATTTTTTAAATTATATTTTATAATTTTCAAATATTTATATCATCTAATAATTTATTCAAATTATTTAAATATATATTATATGTATCCAAATCTTATAACATCGAAAATAATTTATAATTAAATTTTCATAAATATCTATTATCTAAATTAAAATTATAATATTTATTCTTCTAAAATATTTATCCTTTTTCTAAACTTAATTTCTGTACTTCATAATTATTTAAATAATTACGATAAAATTCGATAATATATAGTGAAATAAATTTACATATTTAATTAATTTTTAAATATAATTAATAAATTATTAATTATTAATTTGCCGATAATTGAATTAATAAATTCATTATATTATTAATTTATCTAACTTTTACTCTGTAATTATAATAAATTAAAAGAGAGAGAGATATTCAAAAAGTTATTTAAAAGGAAAACGTTCCCGCCTTTTTTTCTTCAATTAGCGTAAGCAGATGATTTGCAGGAACATAACGAGCTCTACGCCGCTACGCGATAGGAATTTCTTTCTCGCGCTGATCAAGAAGACGACTACTCTCTCTCACCTCTTCCAAACCCACGCCCAGATCATCATCCATGGCCTCCATAACGACCTCCCTGCTCTCACAAAACTCACCCAGAGACTCTCCGACCTAGGAGCCATTCACTCTGCGCGGCATATCTTTTCTACTACCTCCAGACCCGACCTCTTCCTCTCCAACGTTCTCGTCAAAGGCTTCTCCGATAACAATCTGCCTTTATCTTCGATTTCTCTATATACCCATTTGAGAAACAGCACTACTACTACATCTCTCTGGCCGGATAAGTTCACTTATGCGTTTGCGATTTCTGCTGCTTCTCTCTTAGAGGACGAGAGGTTAGGCCTTTTGATTCATGCGCATTGTATTGTTGATGGATTGGCCTCGTCTTTGTTTGTTGGGTCTACTATTGTGGAATTCTACTTTAAGTTTTTGAAGGTTGGATATGCACGCAATGTGTTCGATGGAATCCCTGAGAAAGACACAGTTCTTTGGAACTCAATGATATCTAGGTTTTCTAAGAGCTCTTTTTATGAGGAGTCTCTACTGGTTTTTGGTGAAATGGTTAAAAGTGGGGTGTCACTTGATTCTACATCTTTAACCGCTGTTCTTCCAGCTGTAGGGGAATTACAAGAATTTAGATTAGGGGTTAGTATTCATTGTTTAGCTTTGAAACTCGGGTTTTATTCCCATATGTATTTGCTCACAGATTTGGTCTCATTGTATTCCAAATGTATGGAGATTGGCAAGGCGAGGTTATTGTTCGGGCAGATTGGACAGCCTGACTTGGTTTCTTATAATGCAATGATTTCTGGGTATACGTGTAATCACGAAACAGAGTCATCTGTTAAGCTTTTCAAGGAATTGCTTGATTCTGGACAGAGGGTTAATTCAAGTACAATTGTAGGTTTACTTCCAGTGTTTTCTCCCTTTGGTTATTTGCATCTTACCCACTCTCTCCAATGCTTTTGCATGAAATCCGGTATGATTTTACAAACTTCTGTTGCAACTGCATTAACCACCATCTATTGTAGATTAAGTGAAATTCAATCTGCTAGGATGCTCTTCGATGAATCTCCAGAGAAAAGTTTGGCATCTTGGAATGCTATGATCTCTGGTTATACACAAAATGGCTTGACAGAGAATGCGATTTCTCTTTTCCGAGAAATGATGCCTCAAGTTAATCCAAATCCCATCACCATTACAAGTGTGCTATCAGCATGCGCTCAACTTGGAGCTTTAAGTCTCGGGAAATGGGTACATGGTCTGATCAAGAGCAATAAGCTTGAATACAACATATATGTTTCAACAGCTTTAATTGATATGTATGCAAAGTGTGGAAGCATCATGGAAGCTCAACAATTATTTGACTTAATGCCAGAGAAGAACGAGGTTACTTGGAATGCTATGATAACTGGTTATGGCCTTCATGGACATGGGAGTGAATCTCTAAAGCTCTTCAATAGTATGATGCAATCCAGAATTTCTCCAACTGGGGTTACGTTTCTTTCTGTCTTGAATGCTTGTAGCCATTCAGGACTCGTCAGAGAAGGATATGAAATTTTCCATTCGATGGTAAAAGAATACGGCTTTCACCCCTTGAGTGAGCATTATGCTTGCATGGTTGACATACTAGGAAGAGCCGGACAAATAAATAACGCCTTGGAATTTATTCAAAGAATGCCTGTTGAGCCAGGTCCTGCTGTTTGGGGTGCACTACTTGGTGCTTGCATGATCCACAGAAACAAAGATATCGCTCGTGTGGCTTCCGAAAAGCTTTTTGAACTAGACCCAGAAAACGTGGGGTACTATGTCCTGATGTCTAATATATACTCTGTTGACCGGAATTTTCCGGAAGCTGCCTCATTACGACAAGTAGTCAAGAGGAGAAATTTGGCAAAGACACCTGGATGCACTCTAATTGAAGTTTCTGAGATCCCCTGTGTGTTTATATCGGGCGATAGGTCCCATCCTCGAGCAATTGAAATCTATGCGATGCTTGAGAAGTTAACGGTAAAGATGAGAGAAGCTGGGTTTAAGACGGAGACAGTTACTGCTCTGCATGATGTGGAGGAGGAAGAAAAGGAGTTGATGGTGAATGTTCATAGTGAGAAGTTGGCCATTGCTTTTGGGCTTATTGCAACTGAACCTGGAACCGAGATTAGGATTATTAAGAATCTTCGGGTTTGTTTAGATTGTCATAATGCAACTAAATTTATATCTAAGGTTATGGAGAGAGTGATTGTGGTTAGAGATGCAAATAGATTCCATCGCTTCGAAAACGGTATGTGTTCATGTGGGGACTACTGGTGAGAAAAGCCTCTTCCCACTTCTTAAAGCCTGAGTTCCATTTTTTGGTTTCAATGCCCGATACAAGACCAAATAAAGGGACAATATTACCCAAAGAAACCCTTATCTTCCCTAGTCAGATGAGACTTTTCTTATATTTTTGTAATTTGTTTTGGGATGTCAATGAGATTGATTGATGTCCATGGTTCCATTACTCTGTTGAAATATATTGTAGTTCTCACAAAATTTTGGGAGTAAAAGTCTTGGATGAGATTCTTTCCTGCACTCCTGGACTTATTTAGGACAGAAAATATATCCATTCATGTATGGGTTGGAAAAACTTTGCTGGTCATATTTGTCGATGGGTAAAGCTGTACATATTTATTTTCATTTATTTCCTTGATTTACTAATTTGAATAATTAGCTTAATATTTGACAGATTGTAATTGTAGAGGGTTAATATTAATTGATATATAGCTTATTTTCATATATAGAATTCCCTTATATAAATTATATAATAGAGAAAAATTACAAGGTTAGATTTAATTCGATCATTCATATAGCATTTAGACTTACCTTTGATATAGTATCAGAGCAAGGTTGAATATTTTTTTCTTCTCTTGGTTTTGTTGTTGCCAGCGTGACTTAATTTTTTTCGGTTTTGTGTCGGCATCTTCTGAGCATTTTTCTAAGCATTTTCTCTTAGAGTGGTGTTCTTCGGCAGCCTCTTATTTTAGGTCTTTTTTTTTCTTGGTTCCTTTATTTTTTTGGATAATTTTTGCCTTGTCTCGAGTTCCATTTCTTTCCAATGGATTCTGCACTAGTGTGTGTCTAGTTTACAGGCAAAAATTAATCTGCATGGGTTTTTCAATTTGAATTTTTTTTCCAAAGGGAAAAGATCTTTGGGGCCATATTGACGGCACAGATGTTGCACCAACATCCAATACTTCCAAATCCCAGGATGTTGTGTCTTCTCTGTCTTGGGCTGTGCTTGATGCTTGAATCATGTCTTGGCTTCTTGGTCCGGTGGAGCCACATATTGTCACCAACTTGCGGGCTCATCACTCTACTCAATCCATGTGGAATTATTTAAAGATGGTTTATTATCAAGTTAATGATGCTCGTCGCTTTTAGTTAGAACATGCGATCGCCATGTTTCAACATGGTAGTCTTTCCATTCAAAACTACTGCTCGGCATTTTTGAATGTATATAATTCTCTTGTACAGATTATAAAATAGAAAGAAATTACAAGATCAAATTTTATTCGGCCATTCTTACAACATTTAGACTTACCTTTGACAATATTTTCCAGGCTCAGATGCATAATCTGATAAAAAGAGGAACAGTTCACTTAATTTTCTTACAACACTAGTTACACCGCACTCATGCTGCACAAAAATCTCCACTCTGGCTTTTTATTCATTCCCATAAAAAATCCAATTCGGTGTTCAGATATTACATGTGTGTTCTGTAAAATGTATAAGAATCTTCTCCAGATGCACAGATCAAAGAGAAAGAAAGCAGGAAACAAAAAAGACCAGCTTCATCAGCAATTGAGTCCGCATTGCTTAACATCTGGCCCCTTGGTTTTCATCACAAATGGGTCAATCCGGACCCAGAGCAAGGAGAAGATTGAAGCCAAGAGAACGGACCATATCACAACTATAGTGGGTGTCCGGTTTTGCCTTCCCATTAAACCCTTAAGGAATGGGTAGAGATGAACAATCACCCAGAATGAAAAGAAGAGCTTCCCAAATAGTGGGCCCCATGACTGATAGCCGTTGTTTATAGCATCCGAAATCCCGGCAACAACTCCAACAAGATTGATGATTAATATTGTAGTCGGAGGAATCAACAAAGTTGTCCACTTAAAGGCATATAATTCTCCAAAATCCTCATCATCTGTTGCTTTTGATGTAACAGTGAAATTAGTATCAATTCCAGCCAAAACCTTCAAAAGTCCTTGTACAACAGCAAACAGATGAGCCGAAACACCACCTATCACCCAGAATTGCTCGTTTCTCCACCATTCTTCAATGCTCACTCCACTCCATCTAAGCTCGAGAATTCCAGTTGCAAAGATTGAAAGAAACAGAGCGATGAAGAAGAGACTTGCAAAAGTGCTTATCTGGAATATTTAAAAATAAGGTTAGTTTCATAATTTCTTTATACTGTAATCTCTTATTAGTTATTTTACGGAGAAAGTAAATATTAATTTACCGGTGGCATAATGAATTTATCTGTGAGAAGGCAAATGGCAGGGAGGGTACAGTAGGCAAGGAGAGGGAGTGAAGTGAAGGGGTAGATAGTTGTGTTAGCATATGCAAATCGCTCAAGCCATTTCAGGTTCCCTCCCTTGTAGCCATACCAAAGAGGAGAGTGGTTACTGAAAAAGATCTCAATCGACCCAAGGGCCCACCTAAGCACTTGGTTGAGCCTATCTGACAAGTTGATTGGAGCCGTACCCTTAAATGCAGGTCTCTTTGGCATGCAGTATATTGACCTCCAACCACGGCAATGCATCTTAAAACCCGTTAGAATATCTTCAGTGATTGAACCATATATCCAACCAAGCTGCAAAAACCACATGGGGAATATAAAAACTTGAGAGGTAGAGGAAAAAGTAGTTGTTTAACTAACACTTTACCTCTACACCCCATTCGGTTTTGTCTTCATAACCGCAACTGATTACATGAATGGCTTCTTTAAGCAGGGCAGCTGGACTAGAGGAAGGAGGGACCCCACCATGTTCCATCAAAGTTGAGGTAACGAAAATCGAAGACTGTCCAAATTTCTTTTCAAAATTCATTTCAGACATCAAAACCTCTTTGTCACCTTCCATTCCTACTCTCATGTCGACACGAATAACATATCAGTTAAGAGGAAAATTAGGTTCTTAGAAAAATGTTGATACAGATTGAAGGTGAAAAAAAAAAAAAAAACCTTGAAGACCCAAAGCAGCTCCTTCTGTGCCATGCTTAGAATACTTCTGAAGCTTTTTCCGCCTTCCGAAACATGGGCAGCAGTCACAGCTTACCATTTTCGGGCGCTTTGGCCTCTTAGGGGGTTCCTGACCATATAAAGCTTGTCTCCTGAAAACACAACCTGTCCCGACATAGACAGGCCCTTGAATCCCGTCTAAACCTTTCATGTTGATCTACATAAACAAAAATGAAAATGATTTACAAATTTCTCGTTATAAAATTTCAGTTAGCAAGAGAAACAAGCATAAAGGGATTCCAATCTCTTGCAGAGATTCTTACATCAAAGAAGACTGTGTTTCTGTTGGCATAACGATCGTGCCTATCAATGCCGTCAAATCTTTGTGGGAATTGAACATAGCATACTTTCTTCCCGATTTGTGGGTCCATCAAAAAACACATTGCTTCACGAACTGCTTTGCTGTTGTTTATATAGTGATCACAATCCAAGTTCAGCATAAAAGGAGCATTTGTAAGCACCGCCGAAACACGAACCTGAAAATGCACAAGTTCCCTATCGTATTAGGTTTCCTACAAGTCAGAGTTCTAAATTGGAGTTTGACTAAACTCTGCTGTGGTTAGATTTTACCAGTGCATTCATGGCACCAGCTTTTTTGTGATGTTGGAAACCGGGCCTTTTCTCACGAGAAACATAAACGAGGCGAGGGAGTTCATTTCCATCTGTATCAAGGCCTCCACTATGACCCAGAAAGACTTGTATCATACCAGGATGGTCCTTTGTGTTGTTTCCTGGCCATGGTGTCCCGTCTTGCATGATCCAACCTTCCGGAGGAACTTTCAAAGCTTTTGCAACAAGCAAATTTATCCTAACTTTGAATTCTTCATATTCTCTCTGTCAAAAATACCAAGAATACATAAATGAAGAAATAAAGCCATGCTTTAAGTCTACATATATGCTTTGTGTTGACAGGATAGAATAATGGAATTCAAACCTTCATTGCTCGACGTTCCTTGACAAATGTAGGCTGGACTTTATCCTTGAGGTAATCAATCTTCTCTGTAAAATACATTTCAGGTGCTCTAGGCTCTATGGAAAATTTCTTACAGAAAGGTACCCATTTACGAGCAAACTCTGCAGTTTCAGACAGAGCTTCAAAAGTGAGCATGGAAGCTCCATCATCAGAAATGTAGCATGAAACCTTGTCAACTGGGTAGTCCACAGCTAAGATCGAAAGGACCGTGTTTGCAGTAACAAGCGGAGGTTCCTTCAGTGGGTCCACAGTACTTACAAATACATCCACTGGAGAAAGCATATTAGGTTCGCCCTCTTTTTCATACCTACACAACAATAGTTATAATTCAAAAGGTTAAAAAAAGTTTATTAATTTGTTTTTTGCTTTTTTTTTAAAATAGATGTACGTACCTTAGAGAGAGGCGGTCCAAGTAGGTTTCTCGATCAATAGGGAACCATTTCGGGAACTGATCAAGGATCCATGAGAATGCAAACCAGATTTCGCATATGACAGAGGTTAACCAGAGCCCAAAGGCGTCATGAACAGGATTTAGAAGTCTATAACGAAGGAAGAAGGCTAGAATAAGAAGCCGAGCCACAATCACCATCCTATAAGGATTGACTTTGCTTGATGCTATAGGTACTTTCCTTGACAATGGCTGCCTTGCTTCATCAATCCTGCATTAAATTTTTACATAAGAACCATGGATTTAAGATTATAACGCATATTTGAAGTGGAAGATTTTGGATTTGTTGATACATGGCCATGTCCGGATCATTAGGGTCATGATCAGGTAATTCATGTCCGAGATTTCCCTGCTGCAGTTTCCAATCATCCATTCTCTCTTTCCAGCCTTCCTCTTTCCTTTCATCCCATCTTGCACTCCCTGAAAAATGTGCATATCATACTACGTATCACGATGAAACGAAAAATGAAATATAGAGATAACAAACAATATTAAAAAGCTTACCATGTTCAGAAGTCGGATAAGGATGCACTCTTTTCTGCAGTGAAGAAGATAAAGCATGATCCCCATAACCATGCGCTGATAAGTCCCCACTCACCTGCATAGAAATGAGGCTGGTTTTAGATTCAAAGGTTAAAGTAAAAGATCTTTATACATATATGTAAATTAAATAAGAAGAGTCTGTCTTCTGACCGGTCTTGATTGGCCGCCAGAAATAACATGAGGGAACTGGGCATCTTCTTCCTCTAGGCCTCTACCATAACTCATCTTCCCATGAAGCATTGCTTCTGCAATATGTTCATGTGGCTTTTTTCTATCATCTTCAATATTAAATTCATGCTCAATATCGTCCACATCCTCTTCATCGTCATCCCCCTCCACCCTCGGACTCCCTTAACATCAATTTCAAACCGAACGAAAGAAAAAGAGAAAAACATTTAGTATGCTCAATACTTTTTTGCCATTGTTAGAAACTTAGCCCTCCTATTCAGTTGCTTACCTTTGAGACGTTTATAGCGAGTTCTGCATTGGGGACACAATTGGCTTCCTTCTCGCCTTTCATACTCATAACAAGGCCGGCAAACCGGAAAACCGCACTCATTACAAGCAATGAACAAGTCTCCATCTACAGTAAGTCCGACTTCATCTCCACAAATCTCACAGACTTGACCATCCAAGTTCCTCAATGGCTTATGCTGCACCCAAACATGAGTAATATTAGTGTCTTACATCACAATGTCAACTACTCCGGTATTATCTTAATTCCCTTTTCTTTTTTTTTTGTTAATACCTCTTCGTGGCCTCGAATGACAACCAGCTCGTTCCGGTTGTGAGACCCGGCTACTAGTCCGGCACTGGCTTCCATGTTGGTGTAAGTTGTGAGGGAAATGGTTGTGATGAAGTGATGTTTTTATGAAAAGGGAAAGATAGATGGAGGTGGAGTGTCTTTCTCTTCATTAGCTAACAGGGTGTGTGTGTTTGTTGGTTTGGTTGCAGGGTTAGAAGTCCCTTTTGCCTTGAAGCTAAGCTTCCTCTACTCTACTCTACTCTACTCAACCACCCTTTTTCTTACATTTACACCAAAATACCACATTCCCTCCAACCACTGCCCGCCCTTTCTTACAAAAAATAAGCTTAACTTAACATGCTTACAGTTAAAGTCAAACTATGTTACCGTTGATTTGAGGTCAATGAAGGTCGTTCCACTTTTTGTAAATACGTATAGAAACATATATATATATATATATATATATAAATACGGTTTAGCCAGCAAAAGACCACGTGGAATCAAATAATCAAACTCACAATTGAAAACCCGCCACCTCCTTACTCTTCACCGACTCAACTTTATTTCCAGATTACAACCGTCAACTTAATCTCCCTCCATTTTCAAATTCCTTATGATACCCTCACAAACACTTCCTAACTATCCAAAAGTTAAATATATCATCAGTTTATTTTAAACCTCGTATTTCAGATGTCTAGCACGATTTCTATCAAACTAAATTGCATGAAATATTTCCTCCGTATCATCAATCTCGTAAATTCACAAACCTCAGCCCTCGTTTCGTTATAGTGTTAAAACCCCCTCCCTTTCCCCGCCAAGTCGAGAATGTGATCAAACACTCCAGAACTCTCCGGTCTCTTATGAATTCCCCTTAAAAACTCCATAGAAATTCTCTCTTTCTACCACAAACCCGCCTCAGCTTTCAATCCCAGAAACAGAAAAGGAAGGATAAGAAAAGAAAGAAGAAGAAGCTAAACATGGCTCGAGAAAAAGCGATAGGCATAGATTTAGGCACCACCTACAGCTGCTTGGGCACGTGGCAGAACGACCGCGTTGAGATCATCCCGAACGACCAAGGCAACCGGACAACCCCATCCTACGTGGCATTCACCGACACGGAACGATCGATCGGCGATGCAGCGAAGAACCTGGTTGCGATGAACCCTGAGAACACTGTCTTCGACGCGAAACGGTTTATCGGGAGAAGATTCTCCGACCCGTCGGTTCAGAGCGATATGAAGCTCTGGCCCTTTAAGGTAATTCCTGGGCCTGGTGATAAGCCGCCCATGATCATCGTTCGTTATAAAGGAGAGGAGAAGCGGTTCTCGCCTGAAGAGATTTCTTCCATGGTGTTGACTAAGATGAGGGAGATTGCTGAAGCTTTTCTGGGTCAGACCATAAAAAACGCCGTCATCACGGTCCCTGCTTATTTCAATGATTCTCAGAGGCAAGCTACTAAAGATGCAGGTACCAAAATATTTATTCTAGAATATAGTACCTATAAGTTTTTTAGCATTCACGTACTTGTAGATATGTATACATGTAATTTGTTTGTAGTAAATTTTACATTTTATGATCAAATATATATATATATATATATATATATATATATATATATATATATATATATTTTTTTTTTTTTTTTTTTTCGATTTTTTTTTTATTGTTTTATGTTTTGCATGCAGGTTCTATTGCAGGGCTGAACGTGATTAGAATGATCAACGAACCAACAGCCGCCGCTATAGCGTACGGATTAGACAAAAAAAACTCAAGAAAAGGAGAACAGAACGTGCTTATATTCGATCTAGGTGGAGGCACTTTCGACGTTTCACTCCTAACATTCGAAGAAGGAATCTTCGAAGTCAAAGCCACGGCGGGAGACGCCCATTTGGGCGGAGAAGACTTTGACAATCGCAAGGTCAACCATTTCGTGGCAGAATTCAAACGGAAACACAAAAAAGACATAAGCGGGAACGCTAGATACTTGCGGCGGTTGAGAACGGCTTGCGAAAGAGCAAAGCGGGCACTCTCTTCCACCACACAAACCACAATCGAAATCGATTCCTTATACGAATGAATCGATTTCTACGCTTCAATCACTAGGGCCCGGTTCGAGGAATTAAACATGGACTTGTTTTAAGTGCATGGAACCGGTCGAGAAATGCATACGTGATGCCAAAATCGCAAGAGCCAAGTCTACGAGGTGGTCTTAGTCGGCGGGTCGACCCGTGTCCCGAAAATCCAGCATCTTCTTCAAGACTTTTTCAATGGGAAGGACCTTTGTAAGAGCTTAAACCCGGACGAAGCCGTGGCTTATGGAGCAGCAGTTCAGGCTGCGATCCTAACTGGAGAAGGGGACCAGAAAGTACAGGACTTGTTGTTACTTGATGTAGCCCCGTTGAGTCTAGGGCTTGAAACGGCCGGTGGGGTCATGACGGTTTTGATTCCGAGGAACACTACGATTCCAACGAAGAAAGAGCAAGTCTTTTTCGACATATTCCGATAACCAACATGGGGTATTGATACAAGTGTATGAAGGGGAGAGAGCAAGGACAAGGGACAACAATTTGTTAGGGAAGTTTGAATTGACTGGAATACCTCCAGCCCCGCGTGGGGTCCCGCAGGTTAATGTGACGTTTGACATTGACGCAAATGGAATATTGAATGTGTCGGCGGAGGATAAGACGGCCGGAGTGAAGAATAAGATAACGATAACGAACGATAAGGGGGTTTGAGTAAGGATGAGATAGAGAAGATGGTGCAAGATGCAGAGAAGTATAAGGCGGAGGATGAGGAAGTGAAGAAGAAGGTAGAGGCCAAGAACGTGTTGGAGAATTACGCGTATAATATGAGAAATACCGTGAGGGATGAGAAGATTGCTGGGAAGTTGAGCCGAGGGGATAAGGAGAGAATTGAGAAGGCGATGGAGGAGGTGATTGAGTGGTTGGAAAAGAATCAGTTGGCTGAGGTTGATGAGCTTGAGCATAAATTGAGGGAGTTGGAGGAGATTTGTAATCCTATTATCTCTAAGATGTATCAAGGTGGCGCTACTGAGGATCGTGGCACTGGTGGTTATGGTGGTGGCGCTGGTGGGGCTAGTGGTGGTTCCAGTGCTGGCCCGAAGATTGAAGAGGTTGATTGAAGCCGAGGCGTTTTAGGAATGTAAATATTATGTTTAATGTTTCACACTTTCACTTTTGGAAGTAAAGGGAGGTCTGGTAGCTTTTTCTTTTATCCTTTTTTTGGGTGATAAGCATGTGGTGTTAAGTAGGTTGTAATGGTTGGAAATAATAGTAGGTCGTCTCTCTTGTTGTAAAAAGAGTAATACCAGTTCACATTTCATCTTTACCTTTTTACTTCTTACTGATCTGTTATTCACTTTTTGCTTGCCCATAAGAAAGAAAAACCAACTACATTTCTTTGATTTACTGACTCTTCTTTTTTCATTTCAGAAAAAGGGAGATTTTACAAGGGTGGAACAAAAATGAGCCGCAGCTCTTTACAGAGGAGGGGGAGGGGCATGCTGTGGTTAAGTTGTTAGCTTTAGCAGAGGTTGGGATTTCCGAACAGAGGAAGAGAGATGGAGAAAGAAAAGGTATGTGCACAGCAGAAGCAGAAGAAGAAAGGCTAACACTGACAGAGAAAGCTCCTCCTTTCTTTTTACCATATCAGAGAGGTACTTTGATTGCTTGCCAACACTGACAGCTCAAGTAAGGCTTGTTTCACCTGTGTAGTATGTGTTCTAAGACTATACTCCTCCACCTGCATAGCAGCTGTCGAAGACAATAGTGATTCACATTCATCAAGCATTGCTTTTTCCTGTGCTACTGTAACAGCTAGCTCATAAACCAGACTGTTGACCGCCTCTGCCTGCAAAAAGAACAAATAAATAAACAACTGATTTGGCATGTTTTTATAGTTATACACATAATTAAAAGACGCCTATTTTTTAAGTCTCACATTTGAGAGTGAAGAGCATAGAGTGGATCCCATTTCTTGCATCACATCAACAGCTGAGCATATAGCACCCTTCAAGGATTCAATATCTGCCTGCAAATTATTAACACAATGTGATTACGATGTCAATATCTCACCTTTCAGAAATCAAATCCAATGCCTTTTTCAGTAACTTTGGATGGAAACTTACCCTTGCCCCTCCAGATACCGGAACACGTAGAGTGTTTGCCTCTAAATCCTCCACGGCACCCGATAAGGAACTAATATGATCTCTTTCAAGTGCATCCCATTTGTCAAGGTAGACCATCTGAATCAATCATTACATAACCGTGCATTGGTAAAAAAATTTTTAAGAGCATGCCTAATGAGAACACACGGACAGCACTATAAAATGATTGAGAGGCATTACTTGATCATTCAAAACTGAGATCAACTTAAGCTCTAGCTTCAGCTGCTGGAGATCGATCCTTTTTCTGACGACAGAATTCCACATATTTCTTGTAGTATTCCATACATTACATAAAGTTCTCTGCACATAGCAAAAATATTTTATTGAACCCAGCATCATATAAAAGAATTATAATTATATATTCCCATATGTTTACTTCCTTTAAGAAAGTGTTTTATCTAAACTCTACCTCTGCTTTTACTTTCTGCATGTGAAGTACAGCCTCTGCCTGAGCATTAGAAAATCGCCACTGCAAATATCTATTATATAGTAGCCGGAGCTGATAAGCATCTTCTATGTAAGCTTCTCCCTTCTTCCCCTTCTTAAGATCTATTATAAAACTGAGTACTGAAGTCGAACCTAAACCATTGGGCTGAGCACAATTACTACTAGGCCTTATACAAGATGGGCTGTTGCTTCGAGAAGTTGGGGTTGATGGTCCTGTCCTAAACGGACTAACTCCTTTACTAACCGATGATAAAACTGAGGTCCTAGAAGGAGAAGGTGGGCGCGACCTAGATCTTGAACCCGGAATTACTGATAACAGTGAACTGTCTGTTGAACTTGTAGAAACAAGCTTGTGTGCTGCATATGCTTGCATTGAATTATTATCAACTGAATTTGCCTCAAATCCTACTGTCCTACTCCTCGGTGAAGTTAAGCTGTTTCCCATAGGTGGTTTACTCGAGGTTCGGACTGTTCTATCAGTGGGACCCAAGCTGCTGTTGTTCGATCCATTTGAATTTACTTTCCCACCAATTCTTCCAGGCCATCTGTTCTGGTCTATCATTCTACTATGTATGCCATCAACGGGCTTAGAATTCTCCAACTGATCCGGCTTAAAGATTTTTCCTCTAGAAGGGCTCATCTTTCTCTCCGGAGTAGACTTACATATAACAGTTGGTGTTTCGACTTGCTTATGAGAAGCAGCAACATTTGAGGAAGGTTTTAAGGCTCGATCAGAAAGAGTTGTGGAAACTGGTTTTTCCTTCTTACTCACAGGAATAGATATTGAATCAGACTGGAACGAGACGCTCAAGCTCCGCATGGTAGAAGGCCATAGACTCTCGGCTAATCGGCTGCCGCCACTTGTCCTTCTCGATAACTGTAAGTCAACAGATGTATCATGGACTGGTGTTGATAGCTTTGGACTTGGAGGTGAAGGGGGCGTAGAGGACCACTTTCTCTCAACAGATTGAGCTCTTTTAGACGACGATTGTGAGGGAGCAGATACTGTTCTTCTGACGTTTGGTGATGCCGACGGGCAACGGCGGGGCACACAAGGAGATGCTGGAGAAGGTGACTTGTATCTAGAGCCGACTTCCCTTGTTCGAGGGCGGCGAGTGGTGGTGGTGGTGGTGGTGGTGGCGGTTGCATCATTCCTTTCAGCTAGAACCAGAGTTGGTCTTGGAATGAAAGATTCGGGTGCTTTGTGCCTTCTTAAGGATTGCTTTGGTTCACATAAATCCATCCACACTAAGCCAAATTAGACCATATTGATGAATTCTCTCACTTCAGTATACAGAAATTGCAAAAATGGGGATCCTTTTATCTGAGTTAAATCTGCCAAGAAATGCATAAAAAACCAAAAGTGAGAATTAAACAGTTGGGAGAAAGACTGTAAAGCAAGGAATAAACCAATGCAGAGAAGGAGAAGAAAAAAAAAATTGGAAAACCAGAAAGCATACATCTTTACAACAGCGATAGATCTAATATCTAACAAAGAACGAGAATACGAGTGATTTAGAACAAAGAAAGCAAAAGGGTCAAAAATGTTTTATCATTCTGTCACAGGGGAGTAAACAAAAACACTGACAGACTATGACTGGTTAAGGTGACAACCAAACAGCAGCGATCACAGGGGAGGTAGGGGCCCATTGTTGGTGAGTGTGTAGGATAAGAAAGAAGAGGGTGCGTATGATAAAGTAGACAAAAGTGATTCTTTCATCCACTCTTTTTCGCCATTTTGTTCCCCTCCTAAAAAGCCTCACGGGAATGCCATAGTGGAAATTGAGACATTAAGCAGACCCCGCCTCACTGAAAACACTGCCCTGTTCGTTACTTCTTCATGAAAGCAGAATTCAATGGAAGTGATATCAAGCAAAAACAAAAAATAAAATTAAAAGAAAATAAAAGGGTATCTCTACTTTCCAGTATCCATTGAAGAAAAAATATAGTAAAAATATACAGACGAATATTGGGGATCTCCCCACCCATGAAAATTATGCATTTACTGCATTCCAAGAAAACGAAAAAGAAAAAGAGAAGGAAAAAAAAAAAGCATCAATTATCCAGTCTATTCTGCAATTTGTTGTCTGTATATACATATTGATAATTATTTGTAGTTTGAAAGTTGCAGATGCTAATGTTCTTGGGCAAATGGAAATCCCACGTGGGGGAAGGAGATCGTTGTCCATCCCCATGCATTCACATTAAATCTGTATTATGCAGATGATTAATCATTATATAATTTGTATGTAAAAAGAAAGTTAATTAATATTCATTCATGTCAATGGGGCAGAATTAGAAAAGATCAATCCTCTAGCTCTAATACTTGATCCCTATTTCCATGAGAAAAAAGAATAAAAAATAAGAAACAACGAAAGGGAATCGATCAGATTTAGAATCCCAGGCGTGATTCGCGTTCAACGGGAAAGCCTCTGAGACGTGTTCGTGTTTCTATTCACGGAGACACGCTCTGTATCCTCACAGTTCGTACGAATCTCTCTACAGCAACAAAAAAAAAAATTTCAGAAATCGGATGTTTAATCTATGAAATTCTTTGGTGAAATCATGTGATTTCGATTCCCTAACTCGGTAAAAGAAGACTGCAAGCAGACAAGCATATCTCTATGAACATTATCGTGGAAAAAGAAAACAGCCCGATCAAAAGCACGAATCAAAACTAAAATTATGCTTAATTTAATCGTACCGGAAGTGATCTACGAATACTGAAGGAAGAAATTTTCAGTTCTACAGCCGATGAAATTCTCTAATCTCTTCGGGAAAGCAACCGATCATCTGGAAATAAGAGCTACTTGCCGGCGGTCCGGTCGTCGGAGAGAAGAATATTGAATTTCGGAGGTAGTTTTTTTTTTTTTTTGGTTCGATGAAGAGGACCTAAATAACTTTCTAATGAAGAAATTTAAATGTGAAATATGAATCTGAGTATAAATTTTGAAAATTTAAAAATAATATAAATAAATAAATAATCATAATAATATTATAACGATAAGGAACAGGAAGAAGTAGAAGAAAACGGTTTCAGTTGAGACTAGGAAGATGGGAAAGGTGGGGGCGCGACCAATCAGAAAGCGAGGTAGTTGTTTTCGCGCCATCTACCTCTTCATTAAACCTTGTTGAAGCACAAATTTATTTTTCTTTAGCCAAAAAAAAAAAAAAATTGTTTTTTATTTTTTTGTTTTTTTTAGTTCGACAATATCAATGATACCCTGACTACATCACTTGATACCAACAATTTTTTGTTCTCATTAAATTTGGGGGTTTTTTTTTTTAATTACTACTTATTTTCTTTTATTTGAGGCAATTTCTTACTATCAAATTAGTTTTTTTTTTCTTTTTCAAAAAAAATATATTAATATAATTAAATTAAATAATTTGAAGTATATATTTTATAAGAAGACGTGAAGTTCTCAATATTAATATTAAATAATTTATATCTTTTAATTAGGTTTTTTTTTTTAATTTAATTAAAATAAAAATATAAAAAATAATTTATAAAAAAATATCCAGTTTCAATCTTTAAGGTTAAAATCCAGTTTGAGCTCTAAGCTCACAATAGACAAATATTATATTGTAATCATGGTATACAAAACATAAATTTGGGCTTTCATAGTTAATTTTAAGAAGGGTTGATTTATTTTTGAAATATAAGATATAGTATTTTTAATATATCTTATATGTGTGACGTTATTTTTTAATTTATATATGAATTTTTTTATATAAATAATATAAAATATATATAACAGTTAATTTAATTATATATTAAATTTAATTATATCGTAAAAGTTTAAATTTTAATATTAAAATTAATTTTATATAATAATTTTTTAAATATTACTTTTCGATAATGATGGATAGACGGATGGATGGAGAGAGATAAAGATGTAGAATTTAGCATAATCTTTTGTTTTATTTGATTTGGAACATTCGGTCATTGTCATCACAGTTCCCTTTTATTGTCTCTTCTTGTTCGCCAAACATCATCTCACGTGTCTACATAGAGTTTGGTCTTTGGTGAAGAAGCTGGCAATTCTTGTCAACAAGTATATACATGTCCACATTTGTATTAAGTCAATTTGTCCTTTCACTCTAATTCTTTTTCTTAAATCTCATTTGTTGCAAATTGATGATGATCTACTACTTTCTTTGAAATTATTTTTCTTTCATGTTAATGTCAACTTTGTTTACAATTTCTATTTTGAAATGATCATATTGATTTGACTATGGAACGAGATTTTTCAACTTCAAATACATTTTTTTATTTCACACGTGCTATTTTTCTTATGAAAGAATTTCACACGTGCTTCATTCTTTTATTTTAAGAATGAATGAATGAGTCGTTTTCTTTAAGGCGAGAGGAAGAAGAAGAGTAGCCTGCCCTTATTCATCAACAGCTTTCCACAGCTCATTAATGGGGTCACTTATGAAGAAAAGTGAAAAGTCAAAAAGGCCCCCATTACTCATCATTATTACGTACAAACAGACAGCCCCACTTTGAAACCGTAGTGATGCTCACCCCTGAGTAAAAAGTTGATTAAATTTTAAATTAATAATTTATTTATATTTTAAATTGGTGATAAAATAATAATTAAAGGTGATAAAATAATATTTAGATAATGATTTCCCTGTTTGAATATATAATGATTAATGGGAACAAAAAGATGGAGAGAAACAATAAAATTGAAGACAGCACATGACATGAGTCCAGGACTCCAGAATGATGTTTTCCCTTCTCGATGTAGAAACTCAAAAGATACGCAGGATTCAATCTGTCTTCCCCTCTTACGTGTATTAAACATCGCCCACATACTATCTATGTCATGAAAAGCCAATACTCGATATATCTAGAGACACAGGACGAGCACATCTTCTTTGATAGCTAGATACCAAAAAATGTTGGGTTTCTTTGAAATTGGCTGCTCTTTCGCCACAGACGACACATGGGTTTGATTCGGACAGTTCATGTGTTAAACTAAGGTTTTTTTGGGTTTTTTTTTTTTTTTTTTACTTTTTAATATATCAAAAATGGGTTAGCTAGACAAAATTAGGTGTAAGTAATGAGTCATCATTCCAAAAATGCTTGAAATGATTCAGGCTTCCTTTTTTTTTTTTTTATATATAATGCATATTTTCTTAGTTTAGGAAGGTATTGTGGGAGTAGAAATATATTATATTAAGTCACATAATTATTTGTAATATTATATAATTATGTGGTTTAATATTAGTAGGCGAAAGAAAAATGATTCTGGTTGGATTAAGGGTGAGCAAAAATATTTATAATTTTCAGTTGGTTTCGGTCAGTATACCGATCAAAATGGTTTCAACTAAATCAGTTGTCGGTGTTTCAGTCGGTTTTGATATACCGACCGAAACCCTGATTTTTTTTTTTTTAATTATAAATTTTAACTATAGTCCAAACTCTCAATTTTTATCTTAGTATTTATATAAACTTGAGAACCCTTGTCGTGTTTATTTTCGGCATTTAGTAGCAAAAATCATTTGACCCAATTGATGCTGATTTGAATGATATTGAATTGATAGATTATGAATTTATAATATATTTAAATATTATTTTGATTATGATATTAAGTTAAAATAATATTTTTAATTATTATAATACCAAATTTTATTTAAAAATAATATTAAATGAAGATAATCCTATAATATAAATTATTAAATAATATAAAAATTATACATAATATAATATTTATATATATTTATCAATTACATATATTATAATATAATTAAATTCAAAAAAATTAATATGAAAAACCGAAAAATCAACCAAACAAAAATCAACCGGTTTAATACTGATTCAGTTTTGGTTCGATTTTACCCTAGATTGGATTTGTCTGAGAAAAATGTCTTTAAATGAATAAAAAAAATTGACTCTGAAAGAGTAAATAAAAGGCAAAATGATGGGCGCTCATCTGGTGTGAAGGAATAACATACATATGCCAACAAAATCACTTGTAATCAACCCATCAGTCCGTGCCCGACCATGTCATAGTTCTGTCGTATAGGATTTATAGTAGATCTTCCTGCTTTTAATTTTGATTTATTTATTTTTTATTTTTTGGATTTGATTCCGTATCCAGATATCCTTCTTACCTTATGATGAAAAATATTATGAGAAAATTTGAGTGATCATTCATACTGATTGCAAGGATTTTCTGAGACAACCTAATCCTTTGGGTGGGTGGAACTTGTTGACTTAACAAGTTCAACAAATGTTTTTAGGTGAACTCGACCTAGGTTTAGCTAGCGGCACTACATAGCAATACTGACAGTACCCTACACACTTGAAAGTTGAAATTAAATATTGAAAAAAATAAAAATAAAAAGAAGAAGGAAAAAAGAGCACGAAGCAGATTTCAAATACTTCAAATTGAAGACTGTTTTCACGATCCTTTTAAGCATCATGGTTGGATGACTTGAATTGTAATAGTAGTAGTACGAGGAGCAACTTGAATTTAGAGTCATGTCTCCAAAATCAAGTCTCTAGTTTTACCAATTGCTGCTATCTGGATCATGCGTCTGATAGAAATCATTTGGCCTGACAATGTCAACCTCCTCAAACTCATTGTCATCTGGCAGTATGGAAAGATAATAAAAATTAGTGGGAAAGAAAAAAATCAAAACAGTATATATATAAAAAAAAAAACCCCCCACCAGATTTCTTGCAGTTCATCTAGAATAACCACATTCTCCCATAACTATTGTCTACCTGTATCTAAAATCACAACCTTTTCCTCAACATTGTGCAACATTGTAGCTTTTGCTGCAGCAAGTATTTTAACAGTAATAGTACTTCAGAGTTTTTATTTTTTTTGGTAAGGGGGGGAGATAAGGAGAAGATCACAACCTTTCCGGAAAGTTAGTGCCACGACAGCATCATTTTCAACCTGAAGCAACAGATAAAGTGTGGGTTTTAGAAGAGAAAGGGTATAAAGAAGGTATATCTCAGAGTTAACAGTCACATCTAAACAGAATATTAGCAGCTGCAAATAACGAGATCATTTAGTTTGGTACCTTTTGATCAGCCAATGTCTTTGAATCCTCCAATACTTCCCCAGTACCAACTAGACTCAACCGTTGATCATTCACAGGCTGATCAATGAGTGCATGCAACTTCTGCTTGATATTGAGAATTGTCTCCGTTGGGTCACACTGGATAAAGTAAGTCGTCTTATTACGCTTGACACGTATGTACATTGCAGCTGCCTATACAGTTTAAAGTACAAGTTATATACAGAATAGCACGAATGTGGAAATGCGCAAATGCAAATGAAGAAGTGTATTATCAGAGGCTCTTAACGAGCCCCTTGATTTTATTTGATTATTCATGCTGATTCTAAAGTTCAAGATTTCTTAATACCCCATTTTGCGATTCTGAAGGGAAAGATTTTCCCAAACATGCTAAGTGTATCTGTAGTCTACCTTTCCAGATCTATACAGTTTAAGATTTCATATAACGTTCGGAAAACTGTAAGAACCTCATAATAATTGGTCAATTCAACTTAGAAGGATAAGAAAATTGGTACATAATTATTGATTTTTCACCTCACAACTTCAAAAGCACAAGGTCACCATCATTTTAGCTTTTAAGAATGAGGGTGAATCACAGTAAGTTAGTGTTGTGACAAGCTTATCAAAATACTGCATACAGACAATTCAGAATATCTCCAATGAACATAGTTACCATTTCGAATCGTGAAGAAAATTGAAATCAGACTACCAATTGAGAAAGCTCCGCCTCAAATCCTTTGAAGAATATAATGCTTCTCCAGAACTTCCTGCAGAAAGGGAAAAAGGAAAAGGAAAATAATACTGAATCACATAAAAATAACAAAAAAATTAGCAAGATTATGAAGGAAGAATATGAATTACAATCGATCCTCAGCCAGAATAACAATCGGAGAATCCTATAAAACCCTAGAAATCATCGATAACATATCATTTCGGAATTCTCAACGAAC
The DNA here is from genome assembly GCA_027186245.1 of Coriaria nepalensis. Taxonomy (NCBI): domain Eukaryota; kingdom Viridiplantae; phylum Streptophyta; class Magnoliopsida; order Cucurbitales; family Coriariaceae; genus Coriaria; species Coriaria nepalensis. Next base: position 2,679,327 of record CP114484.1, on the reverse strand, counting down.
CTGAATGAATGATTTCCCCACCCTTAGTAGCAGGGGCACGGAAGCGGAAAAGCTATTGCTGAAGGAAATCGATCATAGAGAGCTGAGCAGCATGAGGAATGAGGATCGGTCAGTGAAATTTTCAGGTTCGGAAAATCTTCAGGTTCGTATCTGACCGAGTCTGTGAGCTTGATGGTTGTCGATGAGCTGACAGGACTAAGGAGCAATTCAGATTAACGACTTTTGAAAAACGATATGTCGGCTGAAACAAAAGTTAAAATTGGGGCTTGTAGCGCTACTAATCAAAAGATTGGGCTGGAAATCGCCCCGCTTGTAATATCAGGCCCAAATTTCTATCCACGTTACCTCCTTTGTCCCACCCAGAAATCAAACTAAAACTCATTCTTTATCGCCATCTACTTTTTTATGCATCTTCATATTCGTCATTTCTTTCTCTTCGTCCTTAATGTTTCTTCATCAACAAATGAGTTGGGTTTTCGAACTAAAACTTCCAACACCTGTCATTACTTGCCGGAGTTCAAAGCATCAAAATTGTTCATCACGGTCGTATTGATTATATGATTATAGTGAAAAACGAATAGTTATTGATTATATGATCAAAATTTAACAATAAGAATGCTGATAATATTTTGTATTGAATATATTAATAGCATCATTCTGTAATTATTACATTAAATTATATAATTTAATGTAATAAAAATAATTTTATTTATTTAACTACAAAATAATAATATTGATGATATGATTACTATTATATACGTAGTCGGTCTTAAAAAATATAAGAGAGCGAGAGAGAGTAATTAATTTCGTTATGGAATCGTTGACTCAGTCCGAGAATTGACCAGGATCTGAAACAAAAAATAATAAATAAATAAATAAATTAATTAATTAATTAATTAATAAAGTTATGGGAGAGTAGTGTGGCTTGTGGTCATCATATGGTCGGCGAGAAGTGGACCCCACTGTCCCTAATCACGAGGCGCGCTTTGGTCCACCTGGCAGTTTCTGACTGGAGCCTCATTGTAACCGTTGAAAATGAAAATCTCCACTAACCGATAACGACCTTTTGGAAATACGATACCAAATAATGATGATTCATTTTGCAATTGTCTAATCTCACATAATTAATAAAATACAAAATACTTAAAGTCTTTAAGTGTTATAGTTCTACTTATAATATAACTAAAATTTTATATCTATAAGTGAATATATTATATATTATTTCAGCATTTTTCATATTAATTATTTATAATATAATGATTTTATAGATATTATAATATTTATCTTAAACTCGAACACGAAGTAATAATATCATTTTCGACCCAATTTATCCGATTTTATAATCGGCTAATTACCGATTACCGAAACTTATGGAAACCTAAGAGTGTTCTTTAATATCACAACTAGATCTGGGTTTAACGTGCCAAATTTTAATTACTATCAAAATCAATTATATATTTATCCATTAAAAAATTTATAAATATTTATTTCACAATTTCAATATATATTGAATTTATTTATTTATTTATTATTATTATTATTATTATTATTTTCAGGTTTATATTGAAAGAAAGTCTACTTTACCTGAAAAGCAAAGAAAAGCCAAAAAAACGGTTGCCAGAAAACAAAAGCTTATTTACTAGTCTCTCTGTCCGTTTCTGTATATCCAGATTTCCTTCATTTTTCCATCTTTAAACACTCTGACCTTCCTTCATTCCTGCACTTACTTCTGGATTTTTGTTTCCATTAATTCTTATTCTTTCTCGATCTTCTGTGTTGTTGATCTTCCCAACTCTGCTCCACTTCTCAAGATTTTCACTCTGATCCGTCTCCATCATCACTAAGGTAAAGTTTCGCTTTCATCTTCTCCTCCCCGAACTCCTTCTTGCTTCTACTTCACTCCCAATTCTTTGAATTTTCGTTTTCTTTTTCCCAGAAGAATCGTGATTTTCTTTCTATCCAAACAGTCATGGAGTTGATTCGATTATGATCGTCCGAAATCTGAAATTGAAAGAGGAAAAGTGTTATAGATACAGACTTAATAGTAAATACCGATCATAAATTTTTCTTTTCCTTTCTGCAGCGCTGCCATGGCGGAAGACAGTTCAATTTCCGAAACGCCGGAAGCTGAAATCTCAGCTTTGAAAGAAGCGATTCGAGTGCAAAAACAGCTTCTACAGAAACTTTACGCAGATTTAGAAGAAGAGAGAGAATCTTCTGCTACAGCGGCGAGTGAAGCCCTAGCGATGATACTGCGATTGCAAGGGGAGAAAGCTGCGGTGAAAATGGAAGCGAATCAGTACAAGAGAATAGCCGAGGAGAAAATGTTTCACGCGGAAGAATCTCTAGCGATTTTCGAAGATGTAATATATCAAAAAGAAATGGAAATTGCGTCTCTCGGATTCCAGGTTCAGGCTTATCGATGCAAACTTTTGAGCACGGGGATTCTGAGCGAACAAGGTCTTTGTGAAAATGTCTATCCTGAAACTCTTTTGAGGAATGAGTTGGTTGTTAATGGAGAAACGGGGAAAGTTAGAAGAATGAAGTCATTGCCTCCAATTCAACTCAAAGATCCGTATAGTAAGAAAAGCGATATCGAAAGCGAAAAATCCGTTGTATCTCTATCGGATTTTCTGTCAAAGATCGTGGAACAAAGTGTTAATCCGGAAAAAAACTGTGATGAAAAAGTGAAACAAATACCGGATTCTAAAGTTCATGAAAATCCAGAAACAAAGGAAGCGAATTTGGTGCAAGATATATTTGAAATTCCAACCAAGGAAAAGAAAGATGAGATGGGCTTGAAAGTAGGTGAGAGAGTAAAGGTGAAGAACAACTCAGAGAAAAAGTTGGCGAAGGCGAGAAAAAGAGAGAGTTTTGAATGTAATCCGGGTTCTGTCTGTTCGAGAGCGAGTGTTGCTAAATCTGAATTTGAGATTCAGGAACTGTATAGTAGGATTGAGAGGCTTGAAAAAACGAGAGATTGTGAAAGGGGAGAGATTAGTGAAGAAGGTGGTAAAGAAGAGGAGCTGAAATTGTTGAAGGATATACATGAGAAACTTGATCTTATACAGTCTGAGATGAGAAGTTGGAGAAGTAAAAAATTACTATCTTCATCTCCATCTCCATCTTCATCTTCATCTTCAACTTCTTCTTCCCATAAGGATGAGATTACAACAATTTCTATCACGGAGGTAAGCTGATGTGTCTCTAGAGATATTATGATTCATGTATACCTCTAGAATGTTTCTGACATGATCATGGATCATAATCCTCTTTCTTTGTTTTTGTCTTCATGGGCAGGCAATGCTGCATTTTTGGCTTTGATGAAGCAATTTTATGAGGTCAGAATCTTCTAACAAGTGTAGTGAGCTGGAGATGTGTGAGGAACTTCCCGATTTATGTTTGATTGATTCAAGATAGCTGATGGTATGAAGTTTTTTTAGTGTTTGGGATCTTTCATTTCCATTTTTCTTTCTTTCTTTCTACATACAAAATGTATACAGAGCGTAAGGGACAACAAAAAAAAAAAAAAGGTACAGAAATCACTACAGCATTTTTACTTCGTTTTTTGTAGTACAGAAGTGTATATTTTGAGTGTTTTTTTAATTTTGTAAGGGTACCCTTTTTCTCTATTGAACTGAATGAATGGTAAACTCCATACTTTTCTTCAACTAGGCCAAGAACTCTGTTCGGAGTTTGTGTAGCAGTTAAAACATATCTCATGTTACAAGTTTAAGTCACATATAACATATTTATGTAATCACGATAATTTAAATTTATATTTAAAATTTTGATACGAACCCGCTAGTTAGCAGCGTTCCTTAATCTGGTCTTATTTTTGGTTGGGATTGGTTTTTGTTTTTGTTTTGTTGTTGTTAATTTGCAATTGTCTTGTTGTATACAATAAGGACATTACTGATTCCAGCCAAAGTAGACAAGGGCACTAATGTGAGGTCTCTGCATGACAATATAAAAGCTATAACAAGAGAGGAGCAATGTATGGATTGTCTGTCTCTCAGTTTTCTTAACAGTGATGTGCAAAAACTTTTCATTAATGGGTCGAAGTAAGAACCAGAAAATCTTGAATGCTTTTAGGATCATTCTTGATGGGTGTAAGATTCCATGTAATCTAGTCTACATCATTAAAAGAAGTTTACATAAGTTGTTAATTAAATAATTATTGATTACAATAAAAATTAACTTCTTGGTCACTTACAACTTTAATGATATTCTTGAACATTAGTTTAGTAGAACGCATGGCCTAATTCAATATCCATGCTTACGGGTTTTCTCCAGACATTCCCCTAAAGTCTCTCCAAGACCTAAAATTGCTTCAAACGCTTATACTTATAATAACTAAAAAAAATCATTAAAATTTTTTTAAGTAATAAAAATTAATTATAACTCAAAACTAAGACTAATTATTTGGAAGACGAGCGGAAACCGAGTAAGTCCCACTTAACATATACTTTTTCTTTTCTTGCAGCTCTTACGAACTTTTCTATAAGGTCGTCCCTCTTAATGTTTTGAATAGTTCTCTCATGATCTACTTTACCTTAAGAATAATTATTGAAAAACTTAATATATGATACCATATATAGCTATTGACTTGGTATTTTATGCGACTCCATTATAGTTATGAGAGCAACCACTAAAAAAATAAAGAAGCCCTAACATCACATGTAGATAATCAATATTTGTCATTTTATTAACATCTCGATCGTGCCATTTTTAATCTTACTCTTCATTCTTTCAAAAATTTGTATAAGGTGACCACATGTAATATTATAATTTCCTTAAACTAGTAATTCAAGAATTCAACATTTTTTTTAAAAAATTGACTGGTAAAGAGACCGGTATCTTATGACATCTTAGTTCGGTAGTAAGAGCGAACTCTTTCATTGAGTAACAGAGAGGATGACAATTTATAATATTAGTGTCTTGTGCTTCTTTTTTGATTGAGTTTGACGGACGATCAATGAATTTACTATTTGAGTGGAGAACATAAGCCACTCATCAACCTTTAGCCGAAGTATGATTTACTAAACATTTCTAACTCTCTATAATTAAACTTTCTTTTAATGGTAACAAAAATATTGTACAGTTTTGAATGAACAGTAATCAAAAATGAAAAATAATCCTCATATTTCAATACACGAGAAAGTCTAACCGATAAATCCCCTAAAAAAATAAATAAAAAAATAAGTTCAATTTATTTATATTTATATAATTCGCATACTCAGACCGAAATGTGAGATGTACTCACATTATCGAAGATTTCGGTTTGGGTAATATAGGTTTTGAAGAGAAATGAAATAGAAAGGAAAGATATCGGTTTTGAAGAAGGATATCAGTTTAAGTTTTAAGTTTTAGGATGAAGTTTAATTGATATTTTCATATTTTTTATTATTTTAAAATAATTTTATCCATTAATATATGATAGAAAAATAAATGATATCTTTAAATATACATATCATAATTTTTTCTAATGAATGGCGGCCGATGAACAAATAACTAGTAACAAAGGAGTAAAATCAGATTGGAAAATTTGAGTTTTCAAAGACGAAGAACATAACAAGAAAGGTACGATTGTCAGGTGTAGGAAAAAGAAAAAGCAGAAGAGAAAGATAAATATATAATAATAATTTTATAATTTCTTTTTTTTTTTTTTTTTTTTCTGGTAGTAAGAATGTTATAGTAATTTTAAATTTTATTAATTATTTAAAAAATAAAAATATGCTAGAGGACCATTAGCCAAGTAAACCTTCAATTCTCCCTTATTTTCTCGTCCCTTAATTCATTCAATTTTTTCCCCCTTTTTCTTTCATGATTCAGATATTATTCCAAAAGAAAAAGGAAGAAGAGTAAAATTAGTAGTATGAGCAAAACTTTGTATAAACTAGAATATCAGTCTAATTTTTAGTTGACTTGATGTTGGTCGATTTAACGGTAAACTATTTTCTTCTCTCTTCTTTCTCTCTGCGATTTTTCTTTCGAAACGAAGAGCGAGCTTGAAATCTGCATAGAGATAATTCAAGATCTTCTTTTCTGTATTATATATGTTCTTCTGATTTTTTCTTCCAATTTTGAGTGAGAAGTTTTTAGGGTTTTTTTTGGGTGTTGAATTCAATTCTCTCTGCAATTTCGATTTCTATATCGAAATTTTGGATGGAGCTTCAAATCTGAGAAGAGGTAATTCCTGATCTTCCTTTTCATTCTATATATGTTTGATTCCGGATTTATTCTTCGAACTTTTTTTTCTTCAAATCTGAATTTTGTTCCTACACTTCGATACAAAGCGTTGAACAATTGACCTGTCTTTGTTCCTACACTTCTATTCAAAGCGTTGAGCAATCTGTTATTTTCAAAATATCTAAACTTTAAATAGAGAAGTTTAAATCGTTATGTTCCTCTATCCGAGTACAATGCTGCTTCTTTCTTCTTTCTTCTTTCGATAGTTTTCTATGTCAGTTTACCCGATTTCATGTGCTTCCTCATGTTTGTTTCGCGCCAAAGTTCTTGCTTCAACTTTTGGAAGGGAGATTGTGATTTTTTTTATTTCTATGCATCGATAGTATTATTTATTCGCGTCGCTATTCGTGCTATGTACATTCTGTCATTTAGTAAACGGAATTTGAGTGCTTTGTGTAGGAGCGGAGCTGTGATATCTACAATCCTGTTCGTTCCAGTTCCTAGAGGGCTATTTTCATATCAGAAGTTATATTGGCTTTTGGCTAGCTCTGTTAACTTGTAAAAGAACAGGTGTATACCAGCTAAAAAATAATGAACTATTGGGTTGGAGAGATGTTGATGAAATTTGCAGAGACATGGTGATAACAGATGGCTTCGTGTCTATGCCGTTCAAGTTCTATACTAAAAAAAAACACTTCCATAGCTTTCCTCAGAGCCTTTTCTCACATGGGTTTCTCCTATCGTCTCAGACAACAAGGCCGTAGTGAGGCTCTCAAGTATTCCCTACCATCTGGTATTCCATCCATTCGTTTTCAATTTCTTTTTTTTTTTTGTCTCCCCAAAGCAAAAAGATAACCCAAAAAAAAAAAAGCTATATTTATCGCTTAAATTTTACCTTGCTTGACATGTTAAAGTCAGTAATGATACTTTGCCCAATAATTTCTCTGCCAGATAGTTATCTCATGTACGGTTGTTAAGCTATAAATTGGATTTTGCACATGCACGCATGCTTCAAAGCCCCTGATAGACAATGGCTCAAGCATATTTGAACTTCTCTGTTTAAAGTTTACATATTTTGAAATAACAGATTCTGACATGGAGAATAGCATATACACACTTCTCAGTGTTGGCCGCTGGAGTTCACTGAACCACATGGACTATAGATTGGCTTCACTTCGACCAGTTCATGGGAAGCTGGCTATAAAGTTCCTCAACTGGGTCATCAAGCAACCTGGTTTGGAACTGAATCATCTCACTCATATACTTAGTATCACAGCACATATACTTGTCAGAGCTAGGATATATGACTCTGCTAAATCAATTTTGTGGCATCTATCCCAAATCGGTATTGGGCCAAGCTCTGTTTTTAGAGTGCTTATGGATACATATCCTCTTTGCAATTCAAACCCAGCAATTTTTGACCTTCTTATTAGAGTTTATTTACGGCATGGGATGGTTGGAGATGCTGTACAGACTTCCTGTTTGATGGGTTTACAAAGATTTAAGCCATCGGTTTATACTTGTAACTTGATACTGGCTTCGATGGTGAAGGACTATGGTGCTGGGTTGGTTTGCTTGTTTTTCAAGGAAATGCTGGCAAAGAGAATTTGTCCCAACATTGCTACTTTTAATATATTGATTAATGGTTTATGTCTGCAAGGGAAGCTCAAGAAAGCAGGTCGTCTCTTGAGGACAATGGAAAAGAGTGGCTATGTTCCAAATGCGGTTACTTATAATACGTTGCTAAATTGGTACTACAAGAGGGGAAGGTACAAAGCTGCATATGAGTTGATTCATCATATGGGCGCCAAGGGGATTGAAGCAGATGTACGAATGTATAACATGCTCATTGACAATTTGTGCCGGAATGATAGAAGTGTGAAGGGCTATTTGCTTTTGAAAAGGATGAGGAAGATGATGATAACTCCTAATGTAGTCACCTACAATACTCTGATTTATGGGTTTTTTAAGGAGGGAAAGATTGGGGTTGCGAATCGGGTTTTCAACGAGATGTTGTTGCTTAACCTTTCTCCAAATCGTATTACTTTCAATATTCTGATTAATGGGTACTGCATCAATGATAATTATGAAGAAGCATCTAGGGTTTTGGGTATGATGGAGGCTAAAGGAATCAGACCTGATGAAGTTAGTTTTGGGACAATCTTGAACTGTCTGTACAAGCATGCCAAGTTTGATATAGCCAGAGATTTTCTTGAGAGAATGAAGCTCAATAACATAGCAATAGGTCATGTTTCTTACACAATTATGATTGATGGGTTGTGCAAAAATGAATTGCTTGACGAAGCAACTCAATTACTGAACAAGATGTTTGAGGATGGTGTTGATCCTGATGTAATTACATATTCAGTGCTCGTAAATGGATTCTGCAGAGCTGGGAAGATAAGAAAAGCAAAGGAAATTATATGTCGAATGTATAAGGCTGGAGTTCTACCAAACATTGTTATTTTCTCTACATTAATATTTAACTATTGCAAGATGAGAAATGGTTTGGCAGCACTCAAACTTTATACAGCTATGAATCAAAGCGGGCATAGTCCTGACTATTTCATTTGTAATGTACTGGTTGCATCTTTTTGTGAAGATGGAAAACTCCTTGAAGCAGAAGAGTTCATGCGTCACATGAGCAGGATTGGTCTTGCTCCAAATTCCATTGCTTTTGACTGTATCATAAATGGTTATGCAAACATTGGAAAAGGGTTAGAAGCATTTTATATGTTCGAAGAAATGATAAAATTAGGCCTTCACCCATGTCCTTTCACATATGGGAGTTTACTGAAAGGATTGTGCAGGGGAGGAAATTTGTGGGAGGCAAAGCAATTTATGAACAAGCTCCATCACATACCTTCTGCTATAGACACTATATCATACAATACAATACTGGTTGACACTTGTAAGGTAGGAAATTTGCACGCTGCAGTGCTTCTTTTCGAAGAGATGGTCGAGAGAAATGTTATGCCTGATAGCTATACATACACCATTCTTCTTGCTGGGTTATGCAGAAAGGGAAAAATGGTTTGTGGCATTTCATTTCTGGAGAAACTGATGCAGAAAGAAACTCTATTGTGTAATCGTATAACTTACACCATTTTGGTTGATGGCCTTTTCAAAGCTGGCCAATCCAAGGCTGCACAGTATCTTATCGATGATATGGGGAAAAAAGGACTAGGCCTTGATATGATTGCTCTTAATACAGTTATAGATGGATATTCAAGGATGGGAAATATGTTAAATGCCAGTTATCTCTTTTCTACTATGAGAAGCAGAGATTTATGCCCAAATTTAGCTACATATAATATCCTCTTGCATGGTTATTCAAAGAAACGGGTTGTTTCAACTTGCTTTTCATTATACAAAAACATGGTCAAAAGTGGCTTTTTGCCTGATGAACTAAGTTATCATTCCCTTGTTCTTGCATCTTTCAACTGTGGTATGTTGGAAGTTGGTTTGAAAATGTTGAAAAAGGCAATAGTAGAAGGAGCTAGAGCTGATGAGCTCCGATTGAACATTCTTATTAGGAAGTGCTGTGACATTAATGAGATGAGTATTGTCAATCATCTGGTTAATATCATGAATCTTCTTGGAGTTGTCCCTGATGCAGACACTCAAAATGCAGTAATTCAGGGACTCATTCGAGGCTTAAATTCTCAGGACTCCCATATCATCTTGCATGAAATGATGGAAAAAGGTTTCGTTCCTAGCTTTGGTCTGTACATTACCCTTCTTAAACAGATGTGTAGAGTGGGTAACATGAAAGGGGCATTCAAGCTAAAAGATGTGATGGTAGCAACTGGCGTCAGCTCCTGTGATGTTGCTGAGAGTGCTTTGGTTAGATCACTTGTAAAATGTGGGAAGATTGAAGAAGCAATGCTGCTTTTTGAAAGCATGCTTCAGATGAAGCTCATACCAACTACTGCTACCTTTACAACTCTAATGTACGTATTGTGCAAAGAAGCTAATGTTATGGAAGCTCTCAAGTTGAGGGGCATAATGAAGCATCTCCATGTGAAGCTCGATGTGGTTGGTTACAATGTTCTAATTTCAGGCCTATGTGCTAGTGGCGAGATTCTCAGAGCTATCGAACTTTATGAAGAGATAAAAGGACAAGGTCTATGGCCCAACGCAACCACCTATACTGTTCTCATTGGTGCCGTTTCTACTGAAAAATATGTACTTGAGGGTAGAGTACTCTTAAAGGATTTGGCGGAACGGGGATTGATATCTGGGAAATGGGATGGAAGCACTCAGCAAATTTACAGGGGTTTAATAGTTGCCAAGGAGAAATTGAGTGCCTTGAGACGCAATCAAAGGAAATCCAGAAGCAAGTAGGGCAACCGGGGAGATAGGTGGGGAACACATTCGAACAAGATGGGAATATCATTTACTCAATAGCTGCTTGGTATTACTCTATCTTTTTGCTCTTTTACTGCTTGAATCTTTCTAGTTTGTACTTCTGTCACCTTCGGTTGCCTTTTTTTATTTTTATTTTTATTTTTTTTAAGCAATAACATGGGTTCTGTTCTCACTGGAAAAATACGCTCAGCTGGTGGTTGGGTTTTTAGTGAAGTGACCAAAGATTCATACGGTACTTAGCTGCTTGAAGTAATACCAATCTAAACTTATTCTGTTATTTCCTTTGAGGGTTAAGATCCATCTTGTATTTATTTGCACTTTATCTTATACATTAACGATTTCCTTTTCTAGCAGTTACTTTTCAGCATTGAGGAACAATGTAGTAAAAAAAGGTGATTGTTTGTGTATGACTGTTGGTGACGGCATGGAAGGTACCTTCCTAGGCTTAGTTTTTTTTTTTTTTTTTTAAATACTTAACTTATCTACAGTATGTGGCAAGATCTGAGGTATGGTGAGTAATATCCATCACCAAATGTTATGCGTAATATACCTGTAATTTATGTGTCGATAACTGATTAATGTTCTGACACTGGATAATGTTTGATTTGCACCATATATTAAGATAACTGATTAATGTTCTGACACTGGATAATGTTTGATTTGCACCATATATTAATTGTCTTTTGAATCCCATTTTGTTGGAATAGAGCAACAAAGAAAGTAGTCACCGGGTGAAGAAAGCAGGACAAAGTAGAATAGGCTTGTTTTTGCTGCTGTTGATGGGTAAGGAGAGATGGTTGTGGGGAATAGCTATGATATTGTTTTCAAATGTGGGTGACTTGGGACAGAAGCCTTGATTTTTTGCTGCACGATGGAGAGGTTTGAATTGCATTTGAAGTGAAAAAGACAGCGACGTGGTTGGTCACTGGCGGAATTGTATGAGTTCTAAGTTTGATCTCTGTTTTAATTGGGGCTACCTGATTCAGCGGAATTACAATCTTGTTGTATAGGCTGCATGGTAATGAAATAGAACATAACATATTGCACTGTCTTTGGCAATCTATTCCGTGTTACATCAGCTCAGTTTTTTTCTTTTTAGCTCCCTGTTTGGGCCATAGACAGGAACAATTAGCTATATTACTATTACTAGGACCATCCATTTCTGTTGGAATAGTCTTCTACAATCTACTGTCAAAGGAATTATAGGTCAGCTTTTGACTAACAGCTATTGTTGTAAATACTATTTTCTTACTTAGAATAGATTAGCTGTAACTAGACATCTATATATGGTAATAGCTAAGGTTAAAGGCTGAATATCAATATGTAAATATTTCAATTCCAGTATCTGACCTATATAAGGCAAACTCTAAAATTGAAGAATACATAATTTTTTAGCAGTAAGTCTCTCTAAATTGTCATGGTATCCGAGAACAGAGTTGAAATATTTTGTTCCATTGTTGGTTTTGAGAGTTCGGATATGAGCTTGAAATTGAGTTTGAACCATTTTGTGAAAGAGTTTGAATATTTGGCTTGTTTCATATTTTTCACGAAGAAGGTAGACTCATGTAGTCCATGTATGATCATTAATAAATGTGAGAAACCATTTTTTGTCATGAGAAGTGGGAATTTTTTATGGTCCCCATAAGTCACACTATCGATCAACGTAAATGGTGATGATGGCTGATGTGTTTTCTTCGGAAAAGAAGTGCGAGAATGCTTTGTAAGTTGACATAGTTCACATTCAAACAAAACATGATTTTTAGCGCTAGCATCAGAAACAGACGCAATACCAGATACAAAAGCTTGTCGACTTCTTGATTGAGCATCATCAAGATAATAAAGACCATCATGAACCTTAGCATTGCCAATATACAACGAAGATAAACAGTAACGACGCACTACCGAACTATTCCGGTGAACTCAAACAATGACTTGAACTCTACCATATTGGAACCTTAGAACTCTAGAAAAAGGAAGGAAAATAGAGATATTTTGTTTTCAAATGGGAGGAAACGCCAATTTATAAGCTTATGGGAGAGAAGAGATTAATAAAAATTTAATCTGAAATTTAATCTAGTTTAATACATATATAAATCTAATAAAATCGAAAATTAAATTACATTCTTTCATCTTTATACGTTTTTGCATAAGAAAGGAAAAAAAATTCAAGAAGAATACAAAAGGTTGGCCAAGGCAAAACCAAGTCGTTTTTAGGCCGACATTAAACACGCTCTGATGCGGGCGCACACGAGCCAATCCCGATCCGGTCTAGATTTTCACCTCCTGCGAACACACATAAAAGAGATGATTTTAGTTTATATTTTATTACTCATTGATAAATGTGCAATTCTATATAAACACTCTCACAATTGTTCTTCTTTCTAATGTGGAACAAAATTTTTCTACTTCAAACCATTCCAATGGATGTACTTTGAGATTCAATTTCTCATTCACTCATTAATCAATTTGAGTGTACCATATACCGATTTGAAGATCTCACGGAGGAAAACCTGAATCAATTTTAACATTTCATTTATACGAAGTGGGCCTCACTCAAAATTGAGCATAAACATATTATGTTGATATACTGATTTTTTCCAAAGTTAAATCCCAAAAACCTTAACGTGCTTGATAGTGCTACAGGAATGGAGTAGCGAGGCTATACTTGATACATGAACAAATCCAGAAATTGATAAGAATGAGAAGCGGTCGAGCAAGAGAGATGAATTTAGCGGGGAATTGGGCTTCTTTGAATCGGATGAATCCAATGGGACTGAAAATTTCAGAGACGCCATGCGAGTGTGTGGCTGTGTGGGCAAGTTTGGTTATGAGAATTTGTGTATTTTTTTTTTTGCTGGAATCGAAGTGGGGATTCAAGTGTGTGAGAAAGTTGAGATATTGTTGCAGAGAATGAGAAAAGGAGAACAGTAAGAAGGAATTTTCATGGAGAAAGGACCGGGTTAGCTGCTTACTTACCTGAGTGGTCCTTCAGATAAAGGGGGGTTTAAAAGCAGTGGATGAAAGTATGAAACTAGCCGATTGATTGCTCTAAAGATTTTTCCTTGGGTCTAAACTGTTTTAGATTTGGATTAATTAACGTTGTTTAACTTAATTACGACATGTCAGGTTCGCATGTTTAGACCTGAGAATGTTGTCGTGTTCGTCGATGACTACAAATTCTAAGAGTGGCTGGTCTTGTTTGTTTATTCTGTATTTCAAATTCCGTTTGGGGCTTCAGAAACGCTTCAGGAAACGTTTTCAACGTCTAAACTCGAAAGCAAGTTCATGTTACTACATGAAAATTTCTGAGAAGACATGACAACGTACTTTGATGTGATGCTGATATGTGGTCACTTGCTGTCTTGTATCTTGCATTATATACGGATTCAACCAAGTGCTCTACATCTTTATTTTTGGTTGTTTGGCGGAGGCTAAGCTGACGTGAAAATGGGGTTGGATTTAATCTCCTAAACCCCTTGTGTGGGGGAAGATGTCGAGATTTAATACACCATCATCAGGATTACAATAATAATAGAGGGGAAACCCAGTTTTGCTCAACTGAAAAAGAGAAGGTGATAAAACGATTATACCATACAAAAACAGAGTGGGCTCAACAAATCCAGATGCTTCCAAAAGCCTCTTCAAATGCCCTCCTCCGGCTCAACTCCGCACTCCACCCTCCAGCCCTTCCACCTCTCTCTGCTCTGATCCGCATCATTTCTTCATCGTCAAGGGAATAATCATTCATATCAAACCCACCTACAAGGGGTATGGGTTGTGGGGCCATGCCTGTCGGTCGTGGTTGCCCTCCAGCAACCGTGGGTGCATATTGTCCCTGTGTACCTCCACCAACTCCTGCTAGAAAATTTTGGCTCGGACCCTGTTTCAATGAATGGGAGACGTTGGTGAATAATTTTGGCACCATTTTATGCACGGAGTAATAGTCTTGTAAGGCATAAGGGCATAGCCCAACAAGATATCCCCTAAGAAATAAAACCATTGCCCTTAATTTATGGCTCGAAAATACTACTTATGACAAAGTGAAATTTCACGTAACATTTATTTTGAAGCTGCAAAAGTCCAGCTCCCAAAAAGATAAAAGAATGAAAACAGCTTGAAAGAAGAAATGATGTACAGACAAATGCATCAAATTTCTCACCCCATCAGCATCTGTCTGTGCAGGAAGTCCCTTACTTGCAGCAACAGCTGCAGCTAATTCTTCAGCCTGTGACATGATTTAACAAGAAGCACTAGCCATTAAGTGAAAACTTGTGAATTGAAAAGATGAACTCTCATAGCACTGAGGACACTTTTGCTTTATTCAAGTAAGAATGCAGGTTATGATTGAGCAAAAATTCTTAAAGTTAGGGATGAGAAGGGAAAGAACAAAAATGAAAAATAGACGCCATAATATTTAGATCAATCATCTATATAAGTACCTTGCGAGCTCGGTTAATCATTATTTGCTCTGCATTTTCTTCTTGGTACTTTGCAATTTTTGCTTCAATAGCTTGCACATCTATTCCTTCAACCAAGTTGAATGCTGAAAGGCATAAAGCTTACTTCACATCAAAAGAGCAATCTTCCATGAAAAACTATTAGAAACCACTTCCAGGCACCAGAAAGCTTACTCATGTCCTCTACTTCCTCCAAGTAATCATTATAATCTTTTAGAGATGGAAAATCATCCTCGCGTTTATTGAATCTACAAAAATTCTAAAAATAGTAAATCACTCATCAATCATTTCTACTTATTCAAAACTTCACAACATCCAAAAAATTACTGCAGATAATATTATAAACCTTTAAACCAAACTTCACAACATCCAATTATCTAATCTCGAATTGTCAACCAAAGATATAATTGAAATAAATTGATTGCTACCAGAGTCAAAATAGTCCTTATTCATATTAAAAGAATCAAGTTTTTAACTCTCTAGAATCCTAGATAAAATCAAATCTCAGCTTCTTAATACATAACACAGCATCCACATCCCATGTAGATCCTTTTCCATCAAATTTGATGCCAACTGATTCCTAAATTTCAACACATGCGCTACATGATGGCAATAGATAAGAACTTATTTTCTACCTTTTTTTTTTCAGGTAGATAGAGAAAAAGAGAAAGCTTACATGCTAGAAATTCTTTTCCTGATGGCGATCTCCTTACTGTGAGGATTGCTGCTGGAGACCACCATTTTTTGTTATATCTTCAACCTGCAGTCTTAATTCCCACAGTTGCCTCTCCTAGTTCTCTCTTCTACATATGAAACATTTGCAACGCCATTAACACATTTAGTTCCTATCTTTTTTATTGAAATCGTTTACAGGGACTTCATGCTGAAGCTAAAAATTACTGCACACATCGATCATCGAGTCGGCTATGGCTGCAAAAAACACTGTGTATGATTTTAGCTTCGTATAAAATCTGAGTCCGCTTAATTTTACTCGAACGAAGAAATAAAACCCTAGCCATTTCTATCGCATAGACATACATCATATATATATATATATATATATGTATGTGTGTGTGTGTGTAGAGAGAGAGATCACCACGACACCACGGGCTGTTATAGAAATGTTTTATGCAGTTGGACACTAAACTGGAAATATATACAGTGATTGAAGGCGGTATTTAAATCAAGAACAGACAAGATGAATCGCAAACAAAAAACAGGGTTAATTTTAAAATGAAGTGCGATGGGAGCTTCAATGGCGGATTCTGAGGTGGCCTTGAGGTTTCTTCCCTAGGACGAGTCTAGTCATAGGACAGAATCGAATGAAGGAGGTGCAGAGGTCAAGAAAGTGAACGATTTCGAGATGAAGAAAGGGAAATAGAACAGACGTACCTGCTATGGCTTCAAAGGAGGACTTGAGGGACTTGCGCGTCGGAGAACCAGGGCACGGATGAGCAAGCAGGCTCATTTGGAAGGAAAGAGTATTGGTGAGACGAGAAGGGCAATTTTCGTAATTTTGAGCTTTCGTATTTCCGTTTCAGTCTTTACGTTCTTTGGCCAAGTTTCCGTCAAAGTTCACGGGCGCTTGCTCAAGAAACGAATTAGCATTAATTAATAAGGGTTACGTGGATGCATATGTGGCGTTGGATCTCAATCGAACGGGCCCAAGTAATCCGTAAGCACGCGCAAGTATATTTGCTCGTAAGCACGCGCAAGTATATTTGCTCGTAAGCACCACATCCAACTTTTCTTCCCTCTCGCCCCTAAACCCCTCAAAACCCTCTCTCTCAAACCAGCAACAATGGCGTCCTACTCGTATCGTCTCCGACGAGCCCTAACTACGCTCTCTACAGTCCATTGCCACGTTTGTTCGACTCCTACTGTACTCTCTGCTCCGACAAGCATTTCCTCCTCTATAACTACCGTTCCCTTCATTTCTAATCCATCGCAGTTTACCACAATCCTAGCTCGGTGTTTTTCTCCGTTTATGTCATCTCCTATGCTATGTCTTTCTCTTCCGCTCGACCTTCGTACGGAAACAACGATGAAGACGATGAATACGGTGGACCTGGTTTGTTTCCTGGATGCGATTACAAGCATTGGAAGCAGAGAGTACTATTGCTTTCCTCATGTGTCCAAATCCGACTTCTGTGGGAATGGTCAGATTGTATGAGAAGAGATGTATGGAAGCACTACATATCAGGTCATTTTTTCACTGCTCATTTCTGTAAATCCTGTTTGGTAACTCAGAAAATAAATGTTGCATTAATTCTAATACTATTGATCATATCTCCTTGACAATTCATTTGGTGCTAAAAGTTTAGTTTCTTGGAGCTGTTGTGCAAATTTTTTGAAGTATGTTTTAATGGATGCAGCTTGGAAGAGGCGAAAAAGAGAATATATGCTTGTAGCACAACCACATACCAGGGTTTTCAGGTTGAGATGAGTCAAGCCGAATCAAAGAAATTTAGGAGTAAATGTTCTATCTGCATTTTGGTAGATTATTTATTCAGAATATGATCAATGATGTAAATTTAATGCTCTATTCGACTCTTATTTGTTTTCTTTTGTAATAGGAAGAAGAGGTGTTGTTTTCATATTGCCCGATTCATAAATCGACCTGCCGGAAAAGGAGTATGGAGGTAAGAAAATTTCTACTTGTACTTTATATTTTTCATCGGATGACAGATTCATCCGAGTACCCGATATAACTTGAATGGACTTTGGACCTTGAGTTTCTTCTGGTTCAGGTTTTGAACTAAATGTCTGATTGGAAATAAAGCACAGATTCTCCTGTTGAGACTCAATTTTTGTGACTGGTCAGACATTTACAGAAATGGAGAAATTATACGAAGATCAAGTTAAAAAGATGGAACTAAATGTCTTACTAGGTGCTTTTTTCTTTTTTTCTTCTACCTTAAACCATATTTTTAGGCTGCCATGGTGCAATTTAATCCCATAAGCTAATCTCTATCTTCTTTATGTCGTGTCAGTTTGTGTAAGTTCTAAACCATTTTTTTTTCTTTTCCCTTTATTTTTTCTTGTTTAAAGTGCAGGGAATATGTTGATATAATAGCGGTTAGTGAGCTTCCAAGACTTGGAGGTGGCCTTGATATGAAGCTTGTGCGAGCCCGGTGGTAGGAAAAAGCCAATTTGCCAAATTTTTGTGTTCTGCTTCTTTGAGTTCAGAATTTGCAGCTTTGGCTTTCGTGGTATTAAGAGACTAGACTGATTGTGAATGATCTACTTTCTTCCCTCTCCTCTCTCATTTATTCTTGAAAAGAGTAATTTGTAATCATACAAAACAGTCAGATCAGCATTGGACCATAGTTTTTGACGGAAAAAGAGTATAAAAACTATTCTACGTGAGGCAACTCAATGCTTGAAAGCACGTACGATTGCTGTGCCTAATCTCAATTCTCAAGTTAGATTATCATGTGTTTCCCCTCCAAATTGAATCGCCAGAAGAACTTATTGATCCAATCGAAAACAGGGCAAATGGTACGTTTAAACATAATCTCAGAAGATAAGTACATGATCAATCCAAAACAGGGCAGACCGTACCAAACATGATCTGAGAAACAGTTCAACAAATTCTTAATCAACATGAACCATAAACTTTACTTTCCATCAAGAGCAATCTTAGGGCACCAGAAAGCTTAATGTCCTCTACTTCCTCCAAGTAAACATCGTAATCTTTTACAGATAAAAAAACATCTTCTCCTTTGTTGAATCTATAAAAATTGCAAAGTAGTAAATCACTCAGCAATCACTACTAATTTATCCATAAATAGGCTCCCCAAGGTAAAAATAAAAGAAAGTAAACAACCTGGAGATAATATTATAGACCTTTGGACAGAACACCGGATCGAATTTTCTAGACTCAAATTGTCAACTCGGGAAACAATTGAAATAAATTGTATGCTACCAAATCTAAATAGTCCTTATTCATACTAAAAGAATGAAGTTTTTGACTCTATATCCTAGATCAAAATCAAATCTCAGCTTCTTAATACTTAATACAGCATCCACATTCCGTGTTAATCCTTTTCCGTAAAAGTGAAGCCAACTGACCCCTAATTTTCTAAACATACATTATCATGATGGAAAAAGCTAGATAGAGAAAAAGATATTACTGCAAACAACGATCATCAAGTAGATTATGACTACCAAAAACACCATGAATGATTTTAGCATCGTATAAAACCTGAGTCCACTTAATTTTACCCAAACAAAGTAAGAAACCCTAAAACCCTAGCCAATTTCTATCGCAGGGACTTATAACATATCGAAGGCGGTAATAAATTGGCGTATTACTTGAAGTCAAAGAATTTCCAGAAGTTTGAAATAGAGTATTTAGTATGACTGATGAAAATGTAGGGTTATTTTATTTTTTTTTATTTTTTTTTGGTAACGTAAAGTTTAGTAACTCATCCTAGTTTCGACTTGCAGTTGACTCATTCATTTAAAGGCAAAAGAGATTGAGAGGTACAGACTCTAATTAGAATATTAGGGGCAGATTCAGTTAAACAGAAAACTATTCCAGTGCATTGACAGATAAGTGGAGTGGTAGACCGATAGAGAGGTAACCTGAAATGGAATAAGAGCTTTGAAGTAGTGCTTCAATGGCGGATTATGGAGTAGCCTTGACTTTCAAGCCCTAGAACGATCAGATCTGTCTCATACATAAATAATAAAAATGAATTGTAGACAAACAGGGGAGAAGAAAGTATGTTTTAGAGATGAAGAGATGGAAACACAAAAAACATACCTGCTATGGCTTCAATGGCGGATTTGATTGATCACGAGTCAGAGCAGAGGAAATGAAGCTGAAGAGAAGGACTTCCTCGTGCCACGTATGATATAACTTAAACACAGGACCTGGGTGGAGGCGGTATAAATGTTGTCGAGATTCCCAGAGAGAAGATTATATAAATAGTGTTTCATGGTAATACAGTAGCAGTTTTGGTTCTGTCCCGAAATAAAAGAATTTATTATTCGTACAGAGTTTGGATGGATAATAATGAACTAAAATCATCACCAATTCAACTTCTGAATGAAAATCAAAACCAAATTATTGGAGCAAAGGTAGTGAAGTGCAAAAATCTGAACAAAGAAAGAAAATATCACAGTACTGACTAGATTGCTTTAAATCTTTCTAACATCAATTGAAAGAGAGCTTTACAACAATAATCTCATTATACAACAAATTACCAAGATACATACAAAATAAACAAGAGGGGTACAATCCCATTTATAGGGTCATTCAGTCAAGATGTATACAGCAAACCCACAACTAATACCAAACACTTCTAGTGCCATTCATTTTTCAATGTTTGTTTTCACTTTCATATACTATATGTCAGAAAAATTCTAATCATTATTTGATGAAATCATCATGAAATTGAACTTAATGTTAGGAGAGATGTTAGGCTGACACCACTTTGCTAATAGCAACCTCTGCCTTTTCTATTAGCAATTTAGCCTTTTCACTATCCCTCTTCGCCTAAATCTCTCCCTAATTGCAACATTCCATATGCATGCAATCCCTGTTCTTCAATTAAAAAGAAAGAAAAAACAATGATCTATGCTGAAATGATAAAGTAACTGAAGATCAAGCAAGACTTACCTTCTATGTGCAGTCCTTTTCTGGCAATAAATTCAGCAACAGTATCTACTGTCAAGATTCTGGCCCCATATCCTATACTATTCAAACTGATTTCTTCATCAAGACCAATGATTTTGAAATCTTCAGTTCCGAATATGAAAGTTTCATCGACCGAGCTGCTTACAACTGCAACCAGAGAAGTCCTGTCCAAAAGCATGGACAGGATCCTACCGATCCATAATACAAAATAAAGTGGGAAAGGAAAATCCAGGAAGGAGGAGCTGCAATGAGTTTCAGCCATTTCCCAACAGTCCTCTAATATGAACATTTAATTTAATTTCCTTTCATTTCAATATGTTACTTATATCCTAGGCTCATTCTAAGCTTCTCTAATTCGAATAAGTAACACTTTGTATTAAAAAAAAATTATATTTAAACCAGAAATTCTACTTCAGAAAAATGTACTCACTTGATAGAAGCAATAATTAGAAAGCAAAATCAAATGGAGAATGAAAGTGTAGTAGATCATACGGATTATAGAAATTGAGGGGAGTACCTACCTGATTTGGAGGGGCAAGAGAGATAAAAGCCAATGGCTGAAGCTTGAATCCTTGGAAGGGAAGCTACTGTTTGTTTTCCGAAAGTTGTGATTGTTGAAGCAAGAAGCCAGTCTTCTCTTCTTCTCTAAATCGCTCCAGTCTTCAAAATCAGAAACTTAGGGCTCGAAATCAAAAAAGAACCTGATTCAAAATCAAAATAAAAAAATTGGGAAAGTTTGGTGCTCAAATAAAAATCTTACCTTCACTCCAGATGAAAAATCGAACTGTGGGGATCATTTCTAAATCTTCTTTTCCCACTTTTGTTTCACGAAATCGAGCTCTGATTTCATTCCTTTTTCCTCATCTCATTAAATTTTGGACCGAATTTAATGTATGAAATGTTGAATAAGTTGGATTCAAACAATAAAACAAGTTCATGCGGAAGATTACAATATAATATATAAACAACAAAAAGTTATCGTTATACAAGTAATAAAATCAAGTTCACAAAGTGTTTTTAACAAGTGGTGGTGGAATCGAGTTCATACAAGTCTTCTTGTTATGTCCAAGACCACCGCAGTTACCACACTTTCTTTTCCTCCGTGTTTGTTCCCCGACCGAAGGTATACGTTTGTTCTTGGGTCTTCCACTCCGTTGACGCAGTATGGGTGGTAGAACCATAATTGACCGGATCCTTTCTGGAAATTCCCACTCGCTGGTCGGTGGTACAGGATAAATTGAATCTGCATACGCCGCCCTCCAATATTGAGTCGTGTAGTATGGCGAGCATAACGTGTAGACGCTCATATTTTTGGACCTCGCAACTGCTATGGCATGAGCGCACGGTATCTTATCCAAGTCAAACACTCGACATGTGCAACTATTTGCCCCTAAGTTGACAAGGGCATTACTAGCACCATCAATTACTTCATACATTACTTGGTCCACATCGTCAACCTTCATTGTTAAGGATTCATCATGTCTTGATCTTAACACTTTCTCTATCTCGGGAGTGCATTGATAGGTATGCTCATTGGCTGCGTTTTTTCGAGTATGAAACCAAGTTGTCATCATCTTTCTGATATTATCGAGCAATGCTACAATTGGATATTCACGTGCATCATTCAATGGAGCATTGTGTAATGCGAAATTATTATTTGTCATAATGTCATATCTAAGACCACTGAAATGAGCTCTTGACCAATATTCAAATCCAATATCCTCCAGGTATGTTGCCACAACAGGATGCAATGCTTTGATATCATTGAAGTATAAGTTGAATTCTTGAACCTTATATGCTTCAGCTGCACTCTTGAATAAAGAGACTATACTACCACCTTTGAATCTCGACTTGATATTTTGCTCGATGTGCCAAATGCATGCACTATGTTTTGAATTAGGGTAAACACCATGTATAACATTTTTAATACTCTGTGATCGATTTGATACGAATACCAAATCGAGGGCATCTGGTATCTTTTCTCGAAGCCTAGTCAGGAACCAAGTCCAGGATGCTTCGTTCTCCGAGTCGACTATAGCCCATGCTATCGGATAAATATAGTTGTTACCATCTCGTGCAGTTGCTGTTAGAAGCGTGCCTTTGTATTTGCACTTCAAAAATGTTCCATCGATACAAATAACTTTTCGCATGAATCGAAACCCTTTAATGGATATTATAAAAGCAATGAAAAAATAAAGAAACCTCCCTTCTCCATCCGTCAGAAGTGCAGTTGTAGTCCCCGGATTAACTACTTTCATCATGGCTAAGTAACATGGCAACAATGCATAGCTCTTTTCGGCAGTACCCCGAATAAGATCACGTGCAACAGACCTTGCTTTCCATGCCTTCCAGTAAGTAATGTTTACCCCGAGATCATTAAGAGCTAAATCTTTGATCTTGTTAGGATTGGGACCCTTGTTGCATCCTCTATAACTATTCATCACATGTCGTCCAATTACTGATGCAGATGCTTGTCGATGTCTATTTTGCCTTAATTCAGGGGAACATGTATGTTGATCTTTATAAGTTCGAATTTGAAAAAATGAAGAATTATTTTTTCCTGTAGCACGGAGCCGCCATTGGCAATTTGGATCTATACAAACGACAACAAATGTAGTCTTATTCGACTTTTTCACCTTGAATTCAAAATTATGTCTGATCGCATGCATATGTAGACTTACCTTTAAGTCATTCTTAGAAGGAAAAAACTTATTACGATAAAACTCTCGTCCACGTGATTGGGAAGAAACAATTGGGACTACATTGCTTCCAATGCCACAAAAATCAGTAGCCGATACCCCGTGTTGACTAGAAACAGGAAAAATATTGGCATAATCACCTGATCCCTCTTCTTCAACTTCATTTTGAGGTTGTGGTAAAAACGATGACGGCAAATCGTGATCAGGAGATATTGGACACAAGTTACCTGGAGCAGATAAAGCATCAGGTATATGGGAGGTATGTATTACTCCCTCAAAGTAGTCATCCGAAAACATACGAAAATCAGGATTGATTTCATTGTTGTGACGATTAACATATTCTTCCTCCGTTCTTTCACCTCCATCATCTTCATTCTCATTTTCTTCATCATCCTCAACCTCATCCTCATCCTCATCCACAACCTCATCCTCATCCGCATCCGCATCCACATCCACATCTACATCTTGACCGTCTTTTAGAAATCTATCACCACCATCATCACAATTCATAAAGTTCTGATTTTCATCATTAACGAGATCAGATATTTGATGTCGCTCTCGAACATGCGTATCACTTCTCTTCGGTATCAATGTCACGTATAGTGGAGATCTATCTGAATCTCTCGAACATGCATGAACTAAAAACGGCTTCACATCTGCATCCTTTTTTATGAATATTGGATGAGTAATCAATGAGTATGCCGGCTTATATGCTATTTCCAAGCCAAATTCATTACGATCAATGTCGATCGAATTGTAGATGATCTCTAGTAGCTCGCTAAAAGTGACATTAGTTTCAACCGCAACACCCGTCCATCCTTGCGAGCCTTTCGGAAGCCAATATTTTGACAACTTTGAGGTCTCATCCTCCTTCCATTCCCCATCAAAGCATACGGCTATAAACACAGATGATGTCATTCCTAGAAAAGAAATAATTTGATATTAATAACTTAATTGGATTGACAAAATATAACTAAGGGTCGTAATTTAAAACAAAGTGACAAAGTTTGTAATTCCTAGACCAAATTCTAATTCTATGCCGAAAACTTATGGATAGAAATTAAATTTTAGACAAATTTTTGGGACGAAAATTCCTAGACTAAAATGAAATTTTGGAACGACAATTCATGGACCCAAAACATATAGACCAAATATTCCTGACCTAAAACATTTGGACTAATAATTCTTGGAACGATGTCCGAAAATTATCAGTCTAGATGTTTTAGGTTCAAGTATTTTCGATCCGACTACGACATTATACACCCATATTTAACACATTCTTTTATCGTTTTATCTTCTACCGTAAAAAAATCATTAATAGATAAGAAGACGAAAAAAAAACCTTGTTCTCTCTACAACATTGCTAGTTTTGAAAATCCCATAATTTATTATGTTAGCAAGTTCTCTTTCAATTTAGAAATTTAATTATATGTGTGTTAGAATATTCGTATATTATTGTCATTGTCTTCATAATGGAAGTACAAGCCAAGGACAAAATTAGCATCAAACATAAATAATTATAAAAGATTTACTAGAACATTAATAAAAGCAACAAAGTAAATTAGAACAATACTATTGTTTAAGTGGTAAAAGCGACAAAGTAAATTAGAACAATAATGCATTTTTATACTTTAGATTTGAGATGAATATTGATATAAACAAACATTTGATAAATTTACGTATCATAGTTAAAAAGTAGGTACATACAAATTTCTGGTTTTTATTATAATTTTGGTAAAGTTTAGGGACTCATCCTAGTTTCAACTTGCAGTTGACTCATTCATCTAAAGCCAAAATAGATTGATAGGTTCAGGCCCTAATTAGAATATTAGGTGGATTCAATCAAATAGAAAAATAGTCTAATGAATTGACAGATAAGTTTGGATCTTCCTAGATGAAAACTCAGAGTCCGAGAAACTAAAAAATGAACATCTCAGCCACAGATCATATCTATTAAAGACCAGAAAAATCAATCACAGCCAGAAAAACACAAATAAAATTAAATGAAAAATGATAGAGGTAACCTGAAATGGAATAAGAGCTCTGAAGTAGTGCTTTAAATGGCAGATTATGGGGTAGCCTTGACTTTCAAGCCCTAGAATATCTGTCGCATGCATAAATGATAAAATCGAATAATCAACACTAAAATCGAATCACAAACGAGCAGAGAAGAAGAAAGTAGGTTTTAGAGATGAAGAGATGGAAATACAAAAAAACATACCTGCTTTGGCCACGTATGATACAAATTGTGAGTCAGAGCAGAGGAAATGAAGCAGAAGTGAAGAAGAGAGACTTCCTCGTGCCACGTATGATACAAATTGTGAAGCTAGCTGAGGATCATATCTTTAAGGGAAACGGTTTTATCCACCTCAAACACGGGACATCTGGGTAGAGATAAAATTATATCAATGTTTCATATAAATAAAGTGCTTTTGTTCATGGTCATACAGTTGTCCTAAAATAAAAGAACTTATTGTTCGTACAGAGTTTGGATAATGTTGAAAATATGGAAAGATATTGTTTAGATTTTGTTAAGAGAAATTTCAAGATATTTTTTTTAAAATATGCAATTGTAAATAAACCGTTAAGATTTACCATAACTAGTCAAGGGTTTCCTATGTATAAATAGTCTAGTACTTTAACATGAAAAATATATAGCAGATTACCAAAGTTTTCATGGTATTAGAGCTAGGGCTCTTCTAAAGTCATTAACGGCTGACTTAATCAACCAGTGACCTCTATTCATTTCTGGCTCGAAAAACCAGACCTTATTTGAAGACTTATTCTTCTAACTCCCAACAACATGGGCGATGATTCTTCAACAATCATTGGGAAGAAACCGTCGGCCCTAAGCCTCAATGAGAAGTCTACCATCCAGATCACAACCCACTTTCTGAATGGACAGAACTTTCTACAATGGTCTCAATTAGTGAGACTATTTCTCCGAGGCGGAGGAAAGATGGGATATATAACAGGAACAACAACGGCACCTAGTTTAAAGGATCCGAGTTATGCTACCTGGGAAGAAGAGAACTATACCATTATCTCTAGGCTCGTGAACTCCATGGTTGAGGATATTGGTCAAAGCTACATGTATCTTCCTACTGCAAAGAAACTTTGGGATGCAGTATACTCCACTTTCTCAGACTTAGGAAACTCAACCCAAGTATATGAGATCAAGACAAAAATTAGAGAAATGAAACAAGGAGAGATGACTGTCACCAATTACTATAATAAGATGTTAGCGTTATGGCAAGAACTAGATCTGTTTTATGATCTTGACTCGGCATGTGGAACAGATGCTGCACAGTTAAAGAAAACAGTAGAAAAAGATAGGGTGTTTGAATTCTTAGCTGGTCTTAGTTCTAAGATACCAAGATACAAACACAATAAACAAGAGTCTATTGTGAACAATAAATGAGAAAAACCATCTGTTGGGAAGTGGCCTTTTAATATAGTTACAACAATAATCTTATTATACAAACAAAATACCAAGATACAAACACAGTAAACAAGAGGGATACAATCCCATTTACCGAGTTATTTCAGTTAAGGTGTATACAATAACATCAAATGATTCTAGTGCCATTCATTTTCCAAATGTTTGTTTTCACTTTCATCTACTATATGTTACAAAAATTCTAAGCATTATTTGATGTGTTAAGAATTCATCATGAAATTGAACTTATAATGTCAGGAGATATCTTAGGCTGAAGCCACTTTGTTAATAGCAGCCTCTGCCTTTGCTAGAAACAATTTAGGCTTTTCGTTATCCCTCCACCTAAATCTCTACCTAATTGCAACATTCGATATGTATGCAATCCCTGTTCTTTCATTAAGAAGAAGGAAAAACACATTGATCCATGTTGACATGATAAAATTTGGAAGTAAATGAGGATCAAGGATTACCTTCTATGTGCGGTCATTTTCTGTAAAGAAAACCTGCAACCGTATCTACTGTCAAGATTCCAGCCACCTATTCAAACGGACTTCCCCATCAAGACCAACAATTTTGAAATTCTTCAATTCCAATAGGAAAGTTTCATCAAGCGAGCCACCTACAAACCCAACCAGAGAAGTCCTTTTGCAACCGTTTGGAATGGAGAATCCCAAAAGCATGGACAGGATCCTATAGATCCTTAATTAAAAAAATCCAATGGGAAAGAATAATCCAGGAAGAAGGAGCTGCAATGAGTTTCAGCCACTGCCCAACAGTCCTCTAATCTTGCCTCCCGAACTACAATCTCTGGGGATGCTGTTGTTGGAGATAAATCGAACACTTGACTTGCTTTGTTAAGTCCTATACCCATAAAACCAGGATCACCAAACTTTTACAGATTAAAAATATGAACTTTTAATTTCATTTCAACATGTTATTTACCTTCGCTCCAGAAGAAAGAATCGAATCGCGGGGATCGTTTCTAATCACAGGCTTAGAGACCAGTTGGCGCCCTAATCTTCCTTTCCCACTTCTGTTTCACGAAACCGAGCTCTAGAGATTTCGTTCCCTTTCCCACACTATTTGGCATCCGCCTCCGCATAAAAACGGCTTAAAATGACGTGGCAACATGCGAACCATCAGATCTCTTCTCAACACATCCTAGCCACCGGTCTGTTAAATCTGTATAGAGATCATCAGTCTATATAGAAATTTTTAGGATTAAATATTTATTCATTGCAAGGTAAATGGTTAATATCAATTATTGTAGATTGTTATACGATTTTTAACTTAAATTAAATTAAATTATATTCATTTAAAAAATAATTAATAATTTTTTTAAATAATTTTTTTATATTTAAAAAAATGAAAATAATACATGAATTATATTTAAATAAAAAATTATTTCTATACTAACATTTTCTTAAATATTAGAAAAGTATTTAGATGGTTTTTTAACTATATATATATATTATCATGTTTTTATTCTTAATTTTAAGACCACCCAATTGATGTCCACTTCATGTGATGGCCGATTCATCATCTTTCCGAAATGTCGCATTTAAATCACGTGGGTTATGAAGTGTATAGAATGTATCTAAGAAATCAATTATGTTGTGTTATATAATATATTTGTCAAACCAAATGTGAGAGAAATAAGCCAAAAAAAAGAAAAAAAAACCCCCGAAATTGCTCCTGTCTGATTTCATGCCCCTTTGAGGTGCACGTTATTTGTTCCCAATTGACAGCCCATTATAGAATCGGTCCCCTCACGTTATCTATTTTCTTCCTCATTTCATGGAACTAAAAATCATCTAAACGGTTGTCTTATTTTTGGTCCGATGCATATAATTAACTGTTAAGAAAGAATATTCCTTTATCCAAGCTTAAGATACCAATTACATACATTTCGGATATCCTAAAGTTTATTCATCTTCATTGATTACATAATATTTGTTCATTCTTATAACATTCTTATAATATATGTTTAGTATTTAGATTTTGTTTAAACTAATTAGACTTTAAACGTATTATCATATTAATAATTTAAACTATATTTATTTGATAAATAAAATCTTAATACCTCAATTTCTATGCAGGGTTTGAACTCAAAATTTTTATGTTCGATCTAAATTTATATATTTTTACGTGTTTTTCTTATTTTTATCCCTTTAATTTTGTTTGATTAATATAGTCATTTAACTTTTTTTTTTTTTTCTATTTGAGTTTTTTATGCAAAAAAACATAAAATAAAAATATATAAATATTATAAAAACCTCTCATTTCCTTCGATTAACCAAAATTATATTCCTCTAAAGAAAAACATATTATAGTTTTGAAGATGAAAAAAAATAAAATAAAAGAATAATAAGTAAAAAAAAGTTTAGTTTTATAAAAATTAATTAGATAATTTTTTAATTTATCATTAATTTTCTTTTATATTTTCTACTTAAATAATGACTAAAATATAAAAAAAATTAAAAAAATATAAATAAATAAATAAAAATCAAAATAATAATTTAACCATATTTCTAAGACATCCAAAGAATCCAAATTACTGTTGCCCACGATATGATCATGTCCCAAAAATCACTGTCATAACCTCACATGCCTTTTTTTTTTTTTTATTCCATCTTCTGACATGACCTGTCAATTTATTTCTACCTTTACCAACGTTAGCATGCCAAAATCTAATTGGAAGACAAGAGCTTTTTAATTTGACATTTCACGACATCGTTTTATATTAATCAATTGATTAGTTAGATTGTGCCTTGGAAATATCTTCGAAAAGAGGTTGCTTTCTCTGTTGCACATGAGAAAGCACGTTGCAAACGCAGCCTCCACACAAGAAGAAGTTACTACGAAATTTACCTCATGATACTATACTTAGTCACCCATTGTACTAAACTTTCTAAGATCATAGAGGATTAAAACGTGGGTTCAAATCTACTTTACCTACTCTAATAAAAGATATTTAATGTATTTAAATGCTATCTAACTTGGGAAGAGAAAGAACAAAAGGATGGTTCAAATTTGACTTAGGTTCAAATTATTTATATAATATTTAAGTTATATTTTAAATTTTTATATAATGATATTATAAGTCTAATTACTTTCTCGATATTTTCGGGTTAAAAAGAAAAAAGAGAACAAAAGAGTGGTTCGACCTTATCCTTTTTTCATGTTGTAGACATTTGATACATGTGTTCATATGTTACCATTCATATATTATTGTCATTGTCTTCATAATCGAAGCACATGCCAAGGATAAGAATTAGCATCAAATATATATAATGGAGTAGGGTAGTGTGATCAAATTAAGATTATATTTAAATAAAATATGATGAAATAAAATATGATGAATCGATAATAATTTATATTATTTATTTTATTAAAATATCAGTAATTATATAAGATAATTAAAATAATAATAAATATAATAAAATAAATTTTATTTATTTATTTATTTATAATTTAAATTGACATTTATGGAATTCAATATAGGTATTATATTTTGTTATGTAAAACAATTATCCAATCTAAACAAATATTTGATAAATTTACGTACCATAGTTTAAAGGGAGGTACGATGGTTAAATTTAAATATTTTATGTTTTTTATACTACTACATTAGCAATATAATAAAATTTTGATAAATTAATAATTTGAGATTAATTTTTTTTTATTAATTTAATAAAATATTAAATTATAAGTATTTTAATAATTTATAAATGATTTTTATATTATTTAATAAAAGGGATAAGATAATGATATAAATTACTTTTATTAAATAATTAACACTTTATAGATATTTAATCAATATTTCATTTAATTTGTATCATAGATTAGACAAGTTTAAAAATATATAATTCAAATTGAATCAAAATTTATTTTTGAAAGCATAATAATTAAATTAATAGATATTATTAATTTATATATTATATAAATTTTATATAATATTATTTTATAAATTTAATATATTAATTTTAAATCAAAATAAATTAACATATTATTAAATTATAAAAAGTTAATTATATTTAATTAAGGATAGAAAAATAGCTGTTATCATTCGAGGGCCCGCAAGGCTGTAATTAACAATTGAGGAAACAAGGAGGGTATAAGTGATATTTGACAAACCTCATCTGATCAGGAATCAATTGATTATTTAAAATGTCATATTTATTTACATATATAAATAAACAGGAAAAATAAAAATTAAAAATTAAGAAGTCATATCCTAGCGATACGAAGCCTGCTTTGCCTCTGGAAGGAGAGAGGGAGAGAGAGAGAGAGTGAGCTTCTCTGCAAACGCGTGGTTGCTTCAAGCAGAAGGTTTTCTACGTTTCTTTCCTTCAAGAAATAAGAGGAGATGAAAATTATATTTTGGTCAAGAAAAAGAAACATCTAGATTCTGATATTGTATTTCAGAAGATATAATAACTAAATGGATTTCTAGGAAACTTATGCTGGACCAGAAAATCTTAGATAATCCTTCTCCTTACGAAATCATTTCCGATTTTATCAGTTATCTTACCCCTTCAGTTCAAAATTCTTCGCTTTAATCCTTTCGATTACAGACAGCTCTCTGACCTTTAGATTGCTCCATAGCTTTTCTTTCTTCTTTATCGGTTCTGCTTCCGATTGTGGAGGGTTTTTTTTTTTTTGGTCTAGGGGGGAAGAATTAGGGCCGAAGTTAGCGAAATCGGGGGTTTGTTTTGGTGAAAAAGGAAAAAAAAAAAAAAGTCGGTTGTTTTTGGGGATTAGAGCTTGGAAATCTATCGTGAGTCGGTGATAGCGGAATTAAATATAGGGTTCTTCTGAGTAGAGCTTGGGGGTGTTAAAAATTTAGGAAATTTACACAGCAATCAATTGAAGATTCGGGGTCGGAGATAAATTTAGGCTTTACAGCCTCAGAAAGTAATATTGTTTTCTTTTTGGGGGAGAAGGAAAGATCTTTGAAAGGGATACAAATTAACTTGCTTTGCTGATTAAATCCACTTCTGCTGAGCTTGGCTTGAAAAAAAAAAAAAAACTCTTACATGAACTAGGTTTTGCTGGTAAATTGACTGTATTCTCTGCGACCTTTGCTCGAGAAGATGAGTTCCAGTGTAACAGAAGCTCACTTCCATGGCGGCAAGCTTCTGGTTCATATTGCTGAGAACGGCCGCTCATTCGAGCTGGATTGTGATGAAATCACAACAGTGGAGATAATCATGCGGCAAATCGAGTCAGGTACGAGGATCAATTTCAATGAGCAACTTGTTCTCTGTTTGGATAGCAGATTAGATTCTCAAAAACACCTTTTAGCATATAAACTTCCAGCTAGAGAAATATTCGTCTTCAATAAAACAAGATTGCAAAACAATTCACCACTTCCTCCCCCAGAAGAGCTTGATGTTATCGATATAGGGGACCCACAATTACCTTCTTCTTCCCATAATCCTCACCCTTTGGATGACGCTTCTGATCCTGCCTTAAAGGCTTTGCCTTCTTATGAACGGCAATTTCGATACCATTGCCATAGAGGTCACACCATTTACAGCCGGACTCGGGGGAAATATGAGAATTGTGAGCGGTTTTTGAGAGAGATGAAAGTTCAAGAGAGGGCAATGGAGGTTGCAAGGGGTAATTTGGATCAGTACTATAGGATGATTAACCAAAACTACACGGATTTCATGAAGAGATATTCACAACAGAATAGGATGCACTCTGATCTTTTGATTAATTTGGGAAGGGATATTGAGAAGTTGAGAGTGATCAAGCTGCACCCAGGATTACAGAGTGGGACCCGCAAGTGCTTGCTGGATTTTGTTAAGGAGGATGATTTGAGAAAGTCGGCTGAGAATTGTAGTAGTTCTCATAGGCAGTTTGAAAATAAAGTTTCTCAGTTTAAGCAGATGTTTGGTGATATGAAGAGGAGGGTTGAGGAGTTGATTTCTAGCAGGTCTTCATTTCCCACGAGGAATTTGGAACAGACTATTAAGGAGCATCACAGATATGTTGGTGAACAGAAGAGTATATTGCAGTCTCTGAGGTTAGTTTCTCCCCACCCCCCCTTTCCTTTTCCTTCGCATCATTGTTCTCTTGTGATAGTCATAGTTTATCGATGGTTAAATTTTTATCCTGGATGGACTTATGTGATTGATATCTTAAGAGTGGGATGTGGGCTTTAGAATTATTAGAATGTTAGATTTGTTTGGTATAATGAACATTTTTCATGTGAATGTAGTAATATACGATTAATTTAAGAGTGTGTTTTTTAAGTTGTTGAAAATAGGTGTTCTTTTTCTCCTCTTCATCTTCAGACAAGCATATCTGTAAATCCTGTGTCTTTGACTTGAACTGCTTTGAAGTGTGATTTATAAATGATGCAACTAACGAATGTGTCGTGTGGGATACTTTTGCAGCAAAGATGTCAACACAGTGAAGAGACTTGTTGATGATTGTTTATCGAGCCAATTGTCTTCCTCTCTCCGTCCACATGATGCAGTTTCAGCATTGGGTCCCATGTATGATGTCCATGACAAGAATCACCTGCCAAGGATGCAAGCCTGTGATCATGCAATTTCCAAGCTACTTGACTTCTGCAAAGATAAGAAGAATGATATGAACATCTTTTTGCACAATTACATGCAAAAGATAACATATTTATCATATGTAATCAAGGACTCTAAATTACAGTTCCCAGTTTTTAAAGAGGCAATGGGCCGTCAGGATGAAATATTCATGGACTTGAAATTAGTTCATGGGGTCGGGCCTGCATATAGAGCTTGTCTGGCAGAAGTTGTGAGAAGAAAGGCTTCTATGAAGCTTTACATGGGCATGGCTGGACAATTGGCTGAAAAGCTTGCTACTAAGAGGGAGTTTGAGGTTAGGAGAAGGGAGGAGTTTTTGAAAGCACATAACTCGTATATACCTAGGGATGTATTAGCATCTATGGGATTATACGATATGCCTAACCAGTGTGATGTTAATATAGCTCCCTTTGATGCTAGTTTGATTGATATTGATATATCTGACTTGGACTGTTATGCCCCTGAGTACTTGGCCGGACTGCCTTTCTCCAAGGGTTTAAAGAGCTCCTTTTCTGCGTCTAACGAAAGTTCTCATTCAGTCGGGACTGAAGATATTTCTGCAGAAATAACATCATTTGAGAATTTGGAGGAGTTAGGTGAGGGCTGTGAATTGGTAGAGATTGCTGGAACAAGCAAAATGGAGGTTGAAAATGCGAAACTGAAAGCTGAACTTGCTTCTGCTATAGCTTTGATCTGTTCCTTTTGCCCAGATGTTGAGTATGAATCACTTGATGATAGTAAACTAGACAGTGTATTGAAGAATGCTCAAGAGAAGACAGCAGAAGCTTTACATTTGAAAGATGAGTATGGAAAACATCTTCAATCCATGCTTAGGATGAAGCATACGCAATGCTTATCGTACGAAAAGCGAATTCAGGAATTGGAACATGGGTTGTCTGATCAATTTTTCCAAGGGAAGAAGCTCTCTGATAATGAAGATGTGTCTAATTTTTCCCTTTTGAGGGATAACTCTCATGATTTCAAGTTGGAAATACCTTGTGTGTCTGCTGTGGAAGCCATGGATGAGGTTTCTTGCATATCAAATTCCTTTGATGCAAAAATGGGGCTTTCGGCTCACCAGCTTGCAAAGATTCGAGAAGGGGTGGATGAAAATATGATGGAATCGTCTGGAGTTCAAAATCCTCTATTGGATTCTTCAATGATGGACCCGCATAGAGAAGAACTGCAAATCAGTGATAAGGATGAGAAGGATAAGGTGGTGGGCCAGTTGGGAATGTCTTTGACTCACAGTTCTACAGCTGAGACAATGCCTCAGCCGCATAATTTCTTGCCTTGTGACACAGCAACAAAGCCGAATTCAGATTCAAATGATCGGGCTGATATTCTTCTGGAATTCAAAAACGCCATTGCTGGTAAATCAAACCAGTTGACCGAAACTGAAACCAAGCTTCAAGCTGCTGTAGATGAGGTTGCTGTGTTGAAAAGGGAGTTGGAAACAAGTAGGACGCTCCTTGATGAATCTCAGGTAACTTTCTTTCTATACTTATACTTTTAGAAAGTATAAGACCTTGAATGCATTCCATTATTACGTATGAGACTTTGAATGCATTCTGTTTTAGTATTTTGACTCGTATGAGACTTTGAATGCATTCCCTAGAAGTTGTGCACTTCAATGGTTTAATGATATTCTAAGCACTAACTCTTGTTTTTAGACAGTAATATTATCAAGGACAGTACTAACTGAGAAGTGTGAAAGTGCATTTCTTTATCGAGTAGGATCTACCGAGAAAATCCTCCATTTGTGTTCTCTATCCTACATTTTAGTTCAGTACATTTGCCCAGGGATTTGTTCTGTAAAATTACAATTGATCGATTATATTATATTTGTTTTAATCTAACTATTGCATGTAATTTTCCTACATGCCAAACAGATGAATTGTGCATTATATTCTATTTGTTTTAATCTAACTATTGCATGTAATTTTCCTACATGCCAAACAGATGAATTGTGCCCACTTGGAGAATTGTCTACATGAAGCAAGAGAGGAAGCTCAAACCCATCTCTGTGCAGCTGACAGGAGAGCTACAGAGTACAATAAATTGCGCGTAGCAGCTGTCAGAATGCGTGGACTTTTTGAAAGACTCCGGGGCTGTGTTCTTGCATCAGGTGGAGTTGCTGGTTTTGCTGATTCCTTACACACACTAGCACAATCTTTGGCCAAGTAAGTTATCTGGCATTTCTTGCAGTAAATTCATGCTAACTGATTTTGTGGGGATGCTCTTAATATGAGCATATAAAGATAGCCTACTTCCATTATTACATATATGAGTCCTAGTCGCATGCTGGGAAGTAATGATTCAATTTGGTAAAGAAATTGTTGTACGATTGCGTTTGTGAAATGCTTCTCTATTATCTTCTTCCAGCTCCATAAGCGACAATGAAGATGATGGCACTATGGAGTTCGGTAAATGCATCCGGGTCTTAGCAGATAAAGTCAGTTTTCTGTCGAAGCACCGTGAAGAACTACTTGACAAGTACCCAAAACTTCAAGCTCTAAACGAGCAGCTTAAGAAGGATTTAGAAGAAAAGAAAGATCTGATCAAAACTCTGTACACAAAGCATCAGCTTGAAAAACAGGTAACTTTCTTCTCATCATTTCTAACCCAAACTAGCTTTCTTTTTCATTAACTGAATTCATGATTTGTTCTACTTGTGTTATATGCTATTAGGCGAACAAGGAGAAGATTTCTTTTAACCGCCTTGAAGTTCATGAACTTGCTGCATTTGTTCGGAATTCAGTTGGTTACTATGAGGCGATAGACCGAAATTGTCTCAACTACTACCTATCGGCCGAATCAGTGGCCTTGTTTGCGGACCATCTCCGGGCCCGGCCCAACTACATTGTGGGCCAAATTGTCCATATTGAGCGCCGAACTGTGAAGCCTTTACCTCAGCCCGAACATGGCAATAAGGTCGATCAAGCTGATCAGGTTGTCTCTGAACCAAGCCCAGATAGGCTGACCATGAATTCAGGGTCAACTAGTTTGAACCCGTATGGTCTCCCTGTTGGGTGTGAATATTTCGTAGTCACTGTAGCTATGTTACCTGATACAACAACCATTCATTCACCATCTACTTCCTGATCTTCGTGCTTTTTCGCAGATTGATGTGATGGAAGAATTACAGAAGTGTAGATAAATATCTATATAATATATCTTTATGATATAACATTCAAAGTCCTTTAAGGAATCTTCTTGATTGGGAAGTTTGAACTTGATTAATATTTTGTACAGATCATGATGATGATGACGACGACCCAGATCAGATCATGAGTTTAAAAATTGGTTCCTCTTCCTTGTACATATTTGGCCATGTAAAAAACTGTGAATATTTCCAGTTTTATCTCTTTCTTTTTTTTTCTTAAAAACAAAAATATTTATATGTACATGCAGCTTACTCATTATTCAGAATATTTTTTCTTTGCTTCTTCATCGGATTCAGGTCTTCTCTGATCAATTCTAAATATTTGCGTCAAAAGTTGGTATTTTTTGATATACGTGTGTGTATGAGGCAACTTCAAATATTATTAACGATGTAGGATGAATTAACCTATGGGTGGGGGGGAGCTTAGCTCCTCATGTGTGTCTATGCTCACCTAAGGTTATCAACTCATCATGTTTTTAACACCCTTAAAATGCTGTTTTCTTTGACCGATTCCAAATACTTACTTATGTCAAAAGCTTTGCTCCTCTTGTATTTCTAAGCTCACCTATGGATATTAACTCACTATACTTTTTATCACTCTCAGAATGCTTTTTCTTTGACCAATTCGAAAATACTCACATCAAGTACTAGTAATGATGTGAGATGAACTAACCTATAAATGGGAGGAGCTTTGTTCCTCTCGGATTCGAGTATTCTTCTGATCTTGATCGTTGTATATTTATTAAACGTTCAAGTCATAATACACGCTCTATTTGATTAGATTATAGAATCATGCTTTTTAACGTTGAGTTCCAATATATATATATATATATATATATATATAAGACGTGAAGACACTTCTCCATGGTAAGACACGTTTTGCTACCATGTACATTCCAATAGTCTTATTCTTCTTTTTATTTTTTAAAAATGATCAATTAAGTGGAAGCAAACATCATTTAACCATCAAAATTTAGTATAAAATATAATAAATGTATTGTATAAGTCCCCATACTAATATTTTTTGTATTAAAACTTTGAGGTTAAATTATCATCTTCGTCCCTACACGCATTATTTGATCATTTTCATCCTTGTATTTTTAGATATGACTCAATTGGGTCCTTAAAAAGAACGTTCCATTTAGTTCTTAGTATAAGATTTATAAATTTTTAATTAAAAATTGACATCCAAAACTTATGAATACTAAAATTAAATTTTTTTAATAAACTTAAAACTCTCAAATTTTAATCAAATTTTATTTTTCTACTTTAAAAAAAAATATATATATATTTATTACCTCGTCTAAAAATAATATATATATTAATAATATTTTTGATGTGTTATGATTATTAAAGTATTTATAAAATTTTAGTAGTTATTTACTTAGCATTTATAAACTTAAATTATAAAGATTACAATAAAATATTTTAAAATCTTTAAGGATGATATTGAACAATTTAAAATTTTGAAGTCAAAAATGAAAAAAAAAATTCAACAAAAAAAAAAAAAAATTTAGCCAAACTTTTATCTTTCCAAACTGAGTTTTAGAATGTATTAATGTTAGTAAATTAAAATTTTGATATTAGATAGTATCCAAATCCTAATTTTCTATCTCAATCAAATTCGATCTTAATTAATATGATAAACAATAGAAAGATTTGTTATCTGATTTTATATCCACTCAAGCTAACTCCTTTTACGTCTCAACATCAAAATGACTGGGACTCGCACAAATCTGTTACAATCAAGTAAACAATAAAATCCACTTCAAATGATTAGTAAATCCAATCGTTATCCATTATAACAAATTTGTAAGATTTATCTCTAAGCACATGATTCTCTTGTAAACTCTATAAATGAACACTTGAGTCACTCTTCTTCTTCACAATTACGTGAATTTTCTCTTAAATCACTTCCTCATTTTCTGTTTGTTTATCGAGAAATAAGAAAATGGATATCGATCTCACCCCAAGGTTGCCCAAGAAAGTTTGCGATAGCAATGGTGGGTCCTACTATGCTTGGTGTCCAACTGAACTTCCCATGCTCCGTGAAGGTAATATCGGTGCTGGAAAGCTTGCTCTCGAGAAGAACGGTTTTGCTCTTCCTCATTACTCTGATTCTGCCAAGGTCGCTTATGTGCTTCAAGGTAGATAAATCTCTCTCTCTTGTATTATTGATTTGTGAATCGCGACTTTTGAT
Source organism: Coriaria nepalensis (assembly GCA_027186245.1). NCBI lineage: Eukaryota > Viridiplantae > Streptophyta > Magnoliopsida > Cucurbitales > Coriariaceae > Coriaria > Coriaria nepalensis. The sequence goes on along the minus strand of CP114484.1, from coordinate 2,640,581 downwards.
TAATCTTTGTAAGTTTCTTTTTTGCAGGGCAAGGAGTTGCTGGAATTATTCTCCCCGAATCAAAAGAAAAGATCATTGCAATCAGGAAGGGCGATGCAATTGCTCTCCCGTTCGGAGTCGTCACGTGGTGGTACAACAGGGAAGACACGGATCTAGTCGTGCTTTTCTTGGGTGATACCTCGACCGGACACAAAGCCGGAGACTTCACTCAATTCTACTTAACAGGAACCAACGGAATCTTCACTGGATTCTCAACTGAATTTGTATGCCGAGCATGGGACCTAGACGAAAACTCAGTCAAATCCCTAGTCGGGAAGCAATCCGGCAAGGGCATTATCAAGCTCAGTCCGGAGGTCAAAATGCCCGAACCGAGGGAGGAAGACCGAGCAGGTATGGCCTTGAACTGTGAGGAGGCCCCGTTGGATGTTGACATCAAGAACGGAGGGAGAGTCGTGGTCTTGAACACTAAGAACCTTCCTTTGGTAGGCCAAGTTGGGCTTGGGGCTGATTTGGTTCGGTTGGATGGTGGTGCGATGTGCTCGCCTGGGATTTCTTGCGACTCGGCTCTTCAGGTGACTTATATTGTTAGGGGAAGTGGACGGGTTCAGGTTGTAGGTATAGATGGTAAGAGGGTTTTGGAGACAACAGTTAAGGCTGGGAATTTGTTCATTGTTCCGAGGTTCTTTGTTGTTTCAAAGATCGCTGCTCCGGATGGCATGGCTTGGTTCTCTATTATTACTACTCCCAAGTAAGTAAAGTAGCTAACGATCTCTGTTTATCATAGTGTATGACTTACACATATGTACACATAATTATACTCAATATACTTATAATATATCTCGTGTTTTGTTGTTATAATAGTCCGATGTTCACACACTTAGCCGGAAGTATTGGAACTTGGAAGTCGTTATCTCCGGAGGTGATTCAAGCTGCCTGCAATGTCGAACCGGAATTGGTGAAGCTTTTTGCCTCCAAGAGGAATTCTGATGCTATTTTCTTCCCTCCTCCAAAGTGAATAGGGTTTTGTTGATATCTACCTAATCAATTAGTTTTAAATAATAAAAATATAAAAAAAATAAGGGGTTTATTTATTAGTATCTTTTGATGGAGATCATCTTAGCTTAGTAGTAGTAATGTTAGCTTGTACTTGGAGTTTTTATTTGAAGTTTGGACTCATTGCAATATGTTTTGTATTTTTCTTATTTTAAATTAGCACATGATAGAGTTTCTTTATTATATGATGTTGTCTCTTTCTATCTCTCTCTTTTTCTCTATTTATTTCTGCCAAATCCTCCTTCTCAATCTCTTCTTTTTAAGATGATTATCGATTATTAGAGAACCAAACATTACACTAACATTAATTTTAAGCATGTGTTAGGATCGGTTTAACGGTTAACCGTTATTGTCTAACGAACTGGATGATTCATTCTAATTTTGATATAATTTGAATTGTTTAATTATGTTAGTTTATCCTTTTGGTTTTAATATGATTTTTCATCGATAAGTAAATAATTATTCAAATATTTGACATAAACTTATAAATAATAATGTAAGAGAATTGTATTGTAGAATAATGTTTATAAAAAGAATAATATTTATATATATATTCCCATAATTAACCAATGTAGTGTCTATTTCTATTGGACCTCTTTAAAACGAGTTGTAGCATAGGAGTCAACATCAAAATCAATTGTTATAACAAATTTAAAACCTCAATATTATCCCTTAGGTGAGATTATCTACATTTGGGTATATCAAGAACATGCATCGTTTGTGTAAGCATAATTCGTGATGTTTCCGAATGCTATGATGTCCTATTTTTGACAAAACTCTTACCTCATTCCGAAAGCTATATTATCAAACGGCGGATCCTCTCGTTGTGGAAGCTTGTAATCCTTGTATTAACGTTGTCTTAATATTTTGCTAATTTAAGTAAGTTATATGATACTATTTGATTATTATATAATTTGACTTTTACGATAATCTCCATTTATGTATATATATTATTTTTAGAAGTAAAAAATATTTATGTTGATTATTTATTCGAATGCTGTTATTTAAAAATTATAAGTGGATTGTAAAATTCAAATATCAATGATATAACCTATTTACCTAGTAGTTTGCCCGAGTTTTAACCGGATGTGCAAGCCGCTTGATTTGGCCGCATGTAAATTATTCTTCACCAAATCACTATTAGGTGGCTCTCGGCCGAACCAATCCTCAATTAGCCAATGCACACCTCTAGTTTTCACCTCAAATCTCCCACAATTGCAAATTACATCATTTTGGAAGTAACTTACATTTGTTTGTTTGATTTATATTCAAATAAAAGCTATTAATTGAAACCTGACACAACGAAAACTAATGATTTAAAAATCCATCGACGAAAAATTTATGGCCTCAGTAATTATGATGTGAAAATTTAATAATAATGCAGGCATGTAAATAATTTAAAGTGGATTTCATATTATAAAAATTTAAAAATAAATTAAATAAATACATTACTAAATTATTAAAAAAATTAATCTAACTTCTATGAAAATAGACAAAAGGATCAAGGCTAGCTAATCTAGGTTATATTTTTTTCGTCGTATCTATTGACGATAGAATTTAAGTAACTGCTTGCTAATCTAATGGAAATTAACAAATATGAAATTACATATTTAAAAGATAAACGAAGAACACAGACTAAAATAAATAAATTGAAATGATAGATCTATGATTTAATTTAAAACTACTCTAAGACAATAATTATAAAAGATTAAAATCAAATATAAAATAAAGCAAAAAATTAAATCTAAACTATATTTTATACTACGAAGATGAAGTTAACGAACTTTGAAGATTAAAGTAAAAGAAAACAATATCAACGACAAATCGAGACCTTCACTTAGCTAAGAATCTAGTATGTTAATACTATTCTTAATAATAGATCTACGAAAAAAAGATAGATATTTGTTTCCAGAGGAATCAAAAATAAAAAGATAAGTATCAAAGGGACTGAGAAATTTGTGTGTTAATCAATTGATCGATCAATTTATGATGCCAAACCCAAGCCTTCTCTTTATAAGTAATTAGAAGGTCAAAAAATAATTCAACCAATTCTTGTTTCATATGCATGAAAATGGTCAACCTGATAGTATGCCACATTTCTTCTTTTTTGGAGGGAGATATGATCTCACACGATCATATTTTTTACTGTATGTGGTCCTCATTTCGTCCAGCTTCATTTTGACTTTTTCTCTTTCTACTTTTCGGCCAACTGTACTACATTTTTGGCCAACCTCTTTCCTTAGCCGAAAATAGGAGTTAAGAGGGGATTTTTTGCAACTTTTTGGGAAAAATATGATCTCACTTTTGACCTTCATATATTTGGCCAATTTTTGTCTTATTGTTGGCCAAAAATTCATTAGTGGCCATTTTCGGCCAACTTTAATGAACTAAAAGTCAAAATCAAGACCCTCGTTAAATTGAATTTTGATTTGTCTTTTATCCTAATGGTTGAGATCGAACCTTGAGTGATCATTGTATAAGTAATTTGCAGTCGATTCCTTGCCACCTTATTGCTCCATGTGAAGTTTCATAATTTTCTTGTGAGAAATTCAATTTGGTCGAATCGACTATGGCTAAACTCACTGTGACTGTTGAAATTTACATCTAAGCGATTGATTTGTTCGGTCACCTTTCAATGGCCAATTTTAAATCTTTTTTAATTCTTAACCAATCATTTTCCGCCAGGTGATCGTAAAGTTTTAGCATCAACAAATGCCCACCTTATTCTCTCATCAAATTCAAAATATTGAGTGAGATTAATTACCATGATACTTTATAAATAGTTCTAATAAGATCATGAAAGATAACATTCATCGCCTTTTTATAAGAGGCCCTGATATTCTTTAATCCAAATGGCATTACTACTCTTGTAGATACTCTGATCGCCTTAGGGTAGCAGAAAGTAATTTTGTGCACATCTTCTTGGGCAATGAAGATTTAATTGTATCTTGAATAGCCATCTATGAATGACAATAATTCTTATAGGACTGCATCGTCCACATGTATGTCGACGATTGGCATGAGGTATTGATCCTTAGGGGTTGCTAAGTTAATATTCCAAAAATTGATGTATATTTTGAGTTTTCCATTCTTTTTCAAGAGCGGTGTGATATTTGACATCCACTCAGAGTATGTCGATATTTGTATAAATCCAGCTTTATGTTACCATTCCACTTCCTCTCTTACCTTTAAGGTCACCTCTGTCAGCATCCGACGAGGAGGATATTGGAATGGTCTAAAGCCGAGCTTAATTAATTGGTGTTCATATTAGGAATTCATGTATACAAAGCAACAAAAGTAATATTTAAAAAATTTCAGATCTTATCCTAAACATGCATAAATTTTGTATGCAAGATCGATCATACAATATTCATATATCGTATATATAAACTCTTTACAGAAAAACACATTAAATTCTATGAATTTAAATTTCAAGTTTAGGTAAAAGGGTTACCTTAACTTAAATTTTAATTTTTCTTATCCTCGTAGAAAACTTAACCAAGTTACTTTTAAACTTTAATGTGTGTGACTGATTAGTTTCTATATTACGCCGGCAGGAGGATCTCATAACAATTTATGATTTTATCTAATTCATAATTCGATTCGTTTAACTTTAAAATACATTTTAAACTAAACAGTTCATTTAGTCATCTCATGATTAATGTTAAACGTCAAAGTTACAATTGACCTCAAAGTTAAGATTGACCTCTAGCAAAGTGTCAAGACTGTCCGAGAGATGAAAAGTAAGCATATTCCAAAATAACCTGTTATGACTAACAATTGTACAATAATGATATTTCCATCTTGCCATTGTCCCGATTCATTCTAAGGTATGGTTTAACTGTTAAACACTAATAGACAAATCATATGAACTTTTATATCTTTAATGAACATAGACATTGGATTTATTGAAACTCTTTTCATATCATACTAGCTTGAAAGGATTTCATCCCGCTTAACCCTTGGCTAGGGTCTCTTGGAACGATATCAAAGTATAAACTCCAATACATAAGTTATCATGGAAATCTCAAGTCTGAGAATCACATGTACTTTAATCACTAAATAATTCTCATTAATAGTTAGTATTCTTATCATTAAGAATTATCTAAATATCATATACAGTCTTCTTAGTCTCTACTAACCACCCACATACTTATCCTGATGTTCCACTAATATCAATAGCCAAGAGAATAATAAATATTTTAGAAGATAACCTTTGTAATAGTCTATTTGGATTATAATACTCCTATTGATAATCATATGACTATAAACAATTCGTATCTTAAGCTTTAAACAATTTGTATCTCAATTGACATGATTTTTATCATAACCTCAAATGTATAACCTAAGATATTGAATTTTATTATAATATGTACTAAATGAACATATAATATTAATTCTAACAGAATTATGAAACATGATAAATAAATAAATATCTTTACAATTACGGAATAAGTAATAAATAAATTAATATTATTATTATTATTAATATTTACAAATAAGATTTTATCAGACAAAATATATATCCATCGGGTTTAACCCGATTGGCTTGACGGATATATACTTTCACTTTCCAAATCATTCATAGAATAAGAAGATGGCGTAAGATGGAAACATGAAAAGAAAATTAATTCATGTAATTTGTAAAACATGGCAACGGATGTTTGGAAATTCACTCAAACGGATGTTAAACAATCTTGCAATCCACTCGAGATTTAGAATATTGAAAATTTATAAGTTTAATTTTTATTCATGAAAAATACTCTTCAAAACTAAAAACTCATCGTCTGTAAATAAACAACTAGAAAACTAATAGCATAAGAAACCTAATAATTTAAGACTTTTAATTAAAATATAATTAAAATAAAAATCCTATTAATATCATAAATCTTAACAGACTCATAACTAGAATATAATAACTAAAGCATAACAAAACTATTAAAAAAAAAAAAAATACTCCTAAGACAGACAAAAAAGAAAAACACTTTAAAGCTAGCTCGTATCATAAAATGAATTAATGTTAAAATTGGAGCAATTTGAAGTTCTGCCGTTTGAGAAAAATCAAAAGATATGAATTGGAATTTCTTGCAATGTGAAAAATTAAAAGAAAAATCAAAATTTGAGATAATTATAATAAATATTTTAAATTTTCATAACTATAATAAATATCTTATTTTAAAACTTTAATTTTAATGAGCTTCTTGATTCCGTACAAAATAATGTGAAATTTTAAAACTTACTTCAAATTCTTTTTTCTTTCATTTTTAGACCCAAAAATTTATTTAACACTTTTGACCCACTTAATTTTTAAATCAAATTTTCATCTCTACACTTTTTTAACATCACCTCCACTAACCCTTCCACTGCTGCCTCCGCCGATTACTATCGTCAGAAGTATTCTAAAATTCTAAATTTAATGAACTAAAAATTTTAAATTTATTTTAATAGAAGATAATAAAAATTGAAAATATAAAAATAAAAATGATTTTAAAATGAATATATAATTTTTAGTTCATCAAATTTAAAATTTTAAAATATCCCTGGTATTGGTAATAATGGAAGTGGCAGCGAAGGAGTAAGTGGAGATGGTGGTAAAAGGGTGTAGAGATAGAAAATTAATTTAAAAAATTGAAAGTGAAAATGAAAGAAATTATTAATTTGAATTAAAATTTGAGATTATTTTATTTGTAATTAATAATTTATTATAATAATGAAAATTTAAAATATTCATTATAATTATTATAAAATTTTAAGAATTTATTATAATTTCCCCTACTTTTACATATAGTGGTGCGATGTGCTCGCCCGGGCTTTCTTGCACTCGGCTCTTCAGGCGATCTCTCTTTATCATATCATATGTTAGTGTGTGACTTATATTTATATATAATTATACGTAATATCATTACAGTAGTCCGATGTTCATGCAGATTGCCGGAAGTCTCAAAACTTGGAAGTCGTTATGTCCGGAGGTGATCGAAGCTCCTGCAATGTCGATCTGGAATTGGTGAAACTTTTTGCCTACAAGAGGAATTCTGGTGCCATTTTCTTCCCTCAAAATTAAATAGATTAGCTTCAGTACTTGGACTTTCTCTTTGAAGTTTGTACTCATTGCAATACGATTTCTTTTTCTTATTTTAGTATGATTTTTCATTCAATAAGTATAATAATAATTCACATGTTTGATCATAAAATAATATTTACTGTGTTTGAATAATATTTATATAAGGCATAGTGAAGACCTACGAAGCAGTCCAAATTTCACATGAAGAAATATATATATTTATTTTTTTCCAAGATAAATTAGTTTATAAATTGGAGAATTAAATTATTGATTCCAATTCCTTAGACTATTAAAAGGAAAATAAGAAAACAACAGAAAATAATAATAGGAATCTGAACGAATATTGAACAAAGATCCAGCTTTAGGTCTAAAGGCATTACAACTAGCGCGGCTAGTCAAATATTAGATTTCATTTTTTGCCCACACCATATATTTCTTGCCTCAAGAGACTTCCCAATGAGATGCCTTGAAGGGGATTCAGAAATGGTCTGTCACGGCCTAAAAACGCTTGAGACACATCTTTCATTGAAGGACGATGTTTTGGATCGATATGTAAGCAAGCCAATGCTATTGTTGCCACAAGCACAACACCTTCTATAACCTGCTGACTAGTAGGACTCATAAGGCGTGGGTCCAATAGTCCATTTAACGTCAATTCTTGAGTAGAAGACGATGAAAATGAAAACAACAAATCATGTGGATGTATTCCCATCAATATCTCTAACGCCACCACTCCGAAGCTATACACATCGCATTTTTCCGTTATCACCATGGTGTATGCCAATTCTGCATTGACCAAGAAATAATGAGGAGAAAAAAAAAGAAGAAGAAAGGAGAAGCAAAAGATAGATAAGTGGTTACTTACCTGGGGCAATATACCCATAAGTGCCGGCTCGTAAAGTTTGATTGGACGCATCGATTTGAAGGAGTCTAGCCGTTCCAAAGTCGGATAGAAATGGATCTAGATCTGAGTTCAATAGAATATTACTTGTTGTGATGTCTCGGTGGACAATAGGTGGGAAACAGTCATGATGCATGTAAGACAATGCATCTGCCATGGATTTAATGATGTTCACCCTCTTGTTCCAGTCCAACTCGACCGCTTCTTCTTCGCTGCTTAGCACCCAAAGCAAGCTTCCTCTTTCCATGTATTCGTATATCAAGAACATGCATCGTCTATGTAAGCAGAATCCATGAAGTTTCACAATGCTACGATGTCGTATTTTTGACAAAACTCTTGCCTCATTCCGAAAGCTATTATCAAACAGTGGATCCTCTGCTTCCAGACGGTGAAGCTTTTTCAAGGCTACTATTTTGCCACTTGGCAATTGTGCTCGGTAAACGCTACCATAACCTCCAGTTCCAATGCAATACTGGATGTCGAAATCCTCTGTTGCTCGAATGACGTCTTCATATGCAATTGCTCCATCATAATTCCATTTTGTAAACATGTTCCCATCTTTCACTGCTCCTCTTTCTTTACGTTTTGTATGCTTATCCACGCATTGACGGAATATTACAGCCGAAACAAGTACACAAATTATCAAAATCACAATTCCTATAGGTAGTAGAATTAGTATCAAGCGTGCGACGTTGTTCCTTGGATGTTTATACAAGGGAGGCAAGGGAGATTTCAAGCATTGCGAGAGATTATTGGAGCACGGAGAAAATCCTAGTAAGAGGTTGCCGCATAAATTCTTGTTGCCCTCAATAAGTTGTGCATCCTTGAAAATACGAGGAACATGACCCTCTAACAAATTGTGTGACAAGTCAATTCGAGTTGAACTTAGTGAACTGAGAGAACATGGAATTTCACCAGTAAGTTGATTGAAACTAAGATCTAAGAATACCAAGTTTATCAAAGAATTGCCAATAGGGGTAGGTATAACACCACTTAGTGAATTGTAAGCCAGGTCGATTTCTCTAAGTGAAATGAGGTTGACAATTTGAGAGGGAATGCTTCCATTTAGATAGTTATTTCTCATTCGCAACTTAGTTAGCCGAGGATTATCTGCAAAATTAGATGGGATGGGTCCACTCAACCGGTTTCCAGAGAGGTCTAGAGTTGAGAGCATACTAAGCCACTCTCCAAATTGATGTGGTATAGAGCCGGTGAGATTATTTGAGGTGAGATTTAGATATTGCAAACTCATCAATTGAGAAAGCTGAGATGGTAGAAAACCGGATATCATGTTACTTGAAAGATCCAAATATTTCAATGATTTTAAATTATAAAGAGATAATGGAACTGGACTGGCTAACTTGTTGTGACTCAGATCGATGCTAATAAGATTATGTAGATTGCCTATTTCTATGGGAACTGAGCCTGTAAATTTGTTTCCGCTGAGGTTTAGATGACTTAGATCCTTCAATTTTCCCATTTCTATAGGGATGGAGCCTGTCAGTTTGTTTTCACTAAGGTCTAGATGACTCAACTCCTTCAACTTTGTCATTTCTACAGGGATGGGGCCTATCAGTTTGTTATGTCCAAGACTTAGGTAAGACAAGTTCTTTAGTTGTCCAATCTCCATGGGGATGGAGCCTGAAAGCTCATTGTTGTTTAAATAAATTTCTTCTAACCAAGTCAGATTTCTAATTGAAGGAGGCAACTCACCTGATAGTTGATTCTGTGACAAGCCGAGAAATGTGAGCTTTGAGAGAGACCAAATCTCAGTAGGGATGTCTCCCTGCAATGAAGCATTGTAGAGACTGAGTGATGATAAATTTGGAAAGAATGTGAAATTTAGTGATCTGAATCTATTCCCTATTGTAGTATGACAGAGGACAATCTTCGTGATGCTTCCATCTGGATTGCAAGTTAAACCCGGCCAATTGCAACGATTCGAAATGTTCTTGGGATGGGGATCATGTTCCCACCATCGAGAGCGGACCAGAGCTTGAGCTTCCAGATCTAGTGATGATGGTTGATATGAATGGCACAAAGTGATTAGAAGAAAGGGTGTTGCCAATATGGGAATGAAAATGGAGGGAGCCATGGAAACAAGAATGAAGGCTGCAGTGACTTTGGTGAGTTATATACGGGTACTATTGAAAAGCGTAAACAGGATACAACTATTTGTATTTGGAAAATATCTTCATTGTTCATTTTTCCACTCAATTATCATATGAAGACTGGGGAAGTCCTCACCTGGCCCCTAGTTGACTTGGGAGTCAACGTCAAGACGATGAATATAAATATGATATGAAATTTCTTTCCTCATGGATCCGTATCACATGAATGTGTGTTATTAAAGGCTTGGAAGTCAATGTAGGACCACCGACCACCTCAAGCTTAAAGGATTGGCAGTCGATGGAAACATCTATTGATTTTCTTGCATTATCATTTCGTCCCATCTTCCTTCCAACCTTTACTCCCTTAAAACTACTATAACTTACGAAGAAACAACACTTTAAGTTGTTTTATCTATGCAATTCTTTTTGAGGTGGTTGGGTACTATTTGAAGAATATGAAAATGTTTCCAATTGAGGATTAGAAGTGGTCAGAGTTGACTTTTTTATTGGCATGGATTTTGGTATTGACTCTTTAGTCAATAGTTGAATGAGATTGATTCAAACTTGTTATAAGAAAACTCAACTCAATCGGATCAGAATTGAGCATATTATACCTCATAAAAATTATGTAGTTTTGAAACTTCTGTTGCTTGATCAGTGAGGTATCTCATCTAATTTGAATTCAATTCGACCCTTTTTTGGTTCCAGCAAGTTTAGAAGTTTATTTCAAATTCGTTTGTACAGTTGGTGCAACATTTTCATCATCAGATCTGTTTGTGGTCATTTGACCTCAAGTATGACTGTTTGTCATTTCCCGTGTAATGTTTCTGCATTTCTAGTATTTTGTTAAGTCAGATTTCTTTCATGTCTTAAGTCATGTTTAATGTTGGTTATGTATCATAGTTTTTCCTATTCATGTAATCACTATTTAGATTCAGTTTTACAGTTCATTAATACTAGCTTCAATCTTTATTCAAAACCGCTTAGCAAGTTCTGGTTTTTGCTCTCCTTTGTTTTTGCTGTTTTTTCTATTTTTTTTTTAATCATACTCAAGCCAACTCAGTTCTTCAATTTATCTAATATAGTATCAGAGCACACGGTTGTGGGCATCATATTCTCCTCAATCAGTTTCTAAAATACCTCTAAATCTGTTTCAATCTAAAACATTTGAAACCAAACCAAAATTTAGAAACCAAACCAAAAGCAACCTCACGAAATGTTTAGTGGAAGGTTGAACTTAACTGGACCTCTAACATTCATCGGAGAAGGCTATCAGTTTTAGTCAACAAAGATGATTACATATTTGGGAGCACTTGGTCTATGGAAATAGTGGATGGAGGTTATGAAAAATTTGATAAGGAAGAGAACTACATAATCCAGCCGATAAGAAAACATAAAGTGACTAAGCAAAACAACTACAAGACTTTGTCAACATTGTGTTCTGCAATCATTGATGACATCTTCACATTCATGAGTGTAGGTAGTAAAAAAAGTTTGAGATTTCTTGAAAATAAAATTTTAAGGACTGCAAGAGTAAGGACTATCAGACTCCTAATCCTTAAGAGGAAGCTTGAAATGCTCAAGATGAAAGAAGATAAAATTGCCATTGACTATACAAGCAGATTGATGCACGTTTCTATCCAAATGAAGTTACTAAGAGTATATGTAACGGAGAAGATGTTGGATGATAAGGTTTTGGTCTATGAACCAACCAAGTTTGATTCTAAGATCTATGCAATAATAGAAAGTAAAGATCTAGAGGCATTGATACTATCTGAGCTTACTGGCTCTCTTCAAACAAAAGAACAAAAAAATTCAAAACTTAGAGAAGGGGAGACATAAGAAGTTTTCATGGAAAAGTACAAAGGAAAGTCCTAAAAGAGTCATTTTACAAACTCATATGGTTCTAGTAGCTCTCGAGGAGCTCAGAACTCAGAGAAAAAATAATCTTCTCCTTGCAAGAGAAAAAATCATATAGAGAAGATATGTTATTGAAAGGGAAAACTACAATGCAACTTTTACAAGTTGTTTGGTCATATTAAGAAGAATTGCATAAGAAATACAAAGATAGAGTCAATCCTCAACCCCAAAGAGCTAATGCAATAGAAGTGGAAGAAGAAGAATTGCTATTTATGGTCAAAGAATTATGTCAAGCACAAAATTAGAGATGAATGACTTATAGATAGTGGTGATACAAAACCACATGACTCATGGGTTTTTTCCAAGGGTCGGACATAATTTTGATAACCACAATCACGAATGGAAATGAAGAGGGAGTAAAAGCTCATGAAAGAGAAAATATATCCGTCAAAACTAGAAAATGCAACAAACTCATTGGCAATGTGTTCCTAGTTCCTAGATTACAACAGAACTTCGTGCTTGCCAATTCATGAAGAATAGGTACACCTTGTTGCTCAAAGATGAGCATTGCACCAGAAAATGTTACCTGGTCTAAAGGCAAACGATTTTTGTGAAAACCAAGCTTCATACATCGGCTATTCGGCTCAATGATCATGAACAAAAACCTCTTGAACAATTTTATCCTGAAATGCAGCAGGTTGACAAAATAGCCCTAATTATCCTCTTTGACAGAGGAATAATCGGTCTTATCCTCAGGCGATTTGATAAAGAACCTATCATCAAGAACAGTATTTCTAAAGGCCAATAAGTCTTCAAGGGCAGGCTTTTCAATTGCATTTCGAGGCATATAAGCACCCATGTCATCTTTACAAATCTTATGGTAAGCTAACACCCACAAATCAAACCGCCTAAGATAAGAGGTCAGATTAGTCACTATCCTCCCCGGTTCATGGAAATTTTCAATCCACATTTTGGAGCAAACTGAAACCGCATCTTCTTTCATTGGCATGGATGGGTCGTCTCGATCAGGTGGACACCTATGATGAGGTGGGATAAATGAAAATGCACTTAAAAGTTTGGAAATCCATTAGAACAGTAGGGGTTTGGGTGATTGAATTTAAAATTCCGTAAGAAGTAGCTGGTTCTGATAAAATTTGAATTTCTTTGAATCTGATAGGTAAAGATGGAAATAGAACGATGCATCTGCAGTTTACTGAGTTCAGTTGTTCAGGCCATCTTTTCTCTGAATGTGCTTCAGCTAACTCATAAACAAAGATTCTTGACCGCTTTGACTATGAGGTTTATACCGATTTTCAACTAAGTATGAAGCTCAAAACCTGGATTTTGAAGCTGAGCGAGATGGAGCTTTGTCCAAGCCACGAAATGGAAGAGTTAATTGTTGTCGCTTCATGAGGACCTGGACGAGATAGACAGCAATCGCAAAGTAGAAGTAAGAGTTCCATTAGCAGTGATTGATATGTGATTGAAAATATGAGAAAAGGAAAAGACAAATCAGTTCAATATGAGAAAATGGGATTCAAAGGTTTGTTTCAAACGAACCTGACTGAAGGCAGAGACAAGCAGCACAAGCTCATAATTGACAGAAAATAGCGGTAATCCCAGACTTCTGATGATGGTGGCAGTGGTGGACGACTCAAACCCCTAGCATATAAACCCCTTAGCCTCTATATATGTCAGTATTTATTCAAGAGCTTCTTGAAGAAACATAAGCTGGTAAAAGAAATGAAAATTATGAATATCTATATTGATTGGAGAATTTAGATAGAATGACAATTCTCACTACTTAGCACTTCACACAAACAAAGAAGAAATCTGAAACTTTTTCAATAGATTAATTACAAAGCAATGAAAGCTACGGCAAACAAGTATGGTCCGAGGGTGATGCATGATCAAGGGGAAATTTTTACATTAGAATTCTTCATCAATACATATTTCCAAATCCTAATGCAAGCACCTCTTTGGACATGACAGGACAATCTAAATGTAGACGGTCTAAATGTGTAGAATTCATTTGATTTGATTCCCGTCAATTTCTGAAAACGATTCTCATCTAGCTTGGCTTTCACTATCATTTTCGGATATGTTGAACAAGAACTTGGGAAGAGAAGCAATTCGAGGAAGATGAAGCAACAAATCCCCAAACGAGTCTTTCCTAGACATAACCTGCCCTTGCTTACTCCCGATAGCATCCTCCAAAGGACCCGTACTTTGAGTTCCCGCTTTATTTGCATCGATTAACTCACGGGTCCTGCAAATTTCAAAATTCCTGCCATGATCATCAGATCCTTCTTCACCACATCTTTCACTGTTGTTTGCCTGAGAGCCCTGCACAGTAGCAGCAGGATCTTTTTGCAACAGACAGCAGAGGGAATTGACTCTCGTCATTAGAGATTTCTCATCCGAAGCAGTTGTCAATTGAGTGTCGCTAAGGAGGTATTGTGCAATGTCCTCAAGCAAGTCGTTATATTCCAGTCCTTGATTGGCAAGGGGTTGATCTGTAGAGGTCATTTGTTCCGTAATACAGTGGCCAATATGGCTCACTAGATCACTCATTGAAATGGAAGGATGCAGGCCAGGCACCACCATTTGTTCCCAATTTCTTGGACCCTTTGAGTCGACTACTTCAGAACTTCCACTCCCTTCAATTTCATGACCGTCCATCACTATTATGGTAATGGCATCCAATTACTAAAGGACAAGGTTGTATATATCTCGAAATATGCATATTGTTCATATAACTTCAGTTAATTTTTATATTATTAATAAATAGAAATTGAACCATTTGACGTTGATACCTGAGCTGGGTGAAGGAGCTTCTAAGGAGTGATGTTCCAATAAAATACCAGAAGAGTCCTGTTGCTCCACCTTCAAAGATGATGATTGAACAGAGTGTGAGGGCATGTCTTGAAAGCCAGAGACAGCATTGCTGTTGTTTAAAGGATTGGAAGTATGAGATTTCGCTTCGCCTGGATTCTCAAAAACAGAAGCTCTCATCTCGAAATGTGGTGAATCCAAGATTATCTCTGGTTGTCGGCTCAAGAAGTTAAGCCGCATGTCACATTGGATTAGCTTCTCAAAATGCTTGTTTAACAGCCCTTGGGGACATTGCAGAAAATGTTGCCTGAAAAGTAACAGCAGCAAATCAAAATTTCCATCAATTTCACAGACCCAGAGTGTTGCACTCTTTAGACAACGTGAAAACAAAAATTCCTTCCCAAAACAAATTTTTACAGGATTTTTCCTATGAAAAATTTCATAATTAAAGTAAATAAATATGGAAATCGAGAACAGAATTAAAAAGCCTCAAATTACAATGTCCTCATCAAAACTGATAATTTATTCCTTAATTTTCTATCAGCAACAATATACTTTCTAGCATAATTTTGTATTTTAGTATCAGTAATTTCCAACTTCGGCAAGTATGACAATAAGTGCATATCTTACCTGTGTATGCTAGCCTGGCCATCTGTGAAATCAGCTGTTGCCTGCCATAAGGTGTGTTTTCTTGGTTGAGGGTTGGTCTCCCTGAAGAAAAGCGGCTGTCTGGCTAGCTGCACATGCGTAATGTCTTAGAAAAGTGGTTGTCTTGCAACATTAATCTACTGCGGTCGTATAAAACAAAAGAAAAATTGTACACACTAGACATGAACAATAAGAAAGCATGCATACCACGACATTTAGTGTTCCAGGTCCATTATCAGGACAATTTTCCTTGAGAGCCATAATATCCGACCACTGGATCTCTATTTTACTCTTAAGACCACCTTCAAGCACTTCCCAAACAAGCTTATGCTTAGCGAAGTAACACTTGGCCACTAAGTCGCCTTCGTATCTTGATTTATACTGCCACCAAATTATATTTCACACAATCACGATACACCATTAAGTAATAAAAATGCAGTACAGGGAAAAAAAGGAATAGTAATAAAATAGATTTGTTGCAGATACCTCCCAATTCCCAATCCTAAGAAGGGAAGCTGTGAAGTTCGAAGCCTTTAGCTTATCAACCATTCCTGTGGCAGTAGCGGCTTTGGTTTCTTTCTTTATTACAGAGTTTAAATTTTCACTTTGTTCATCTTTCATTGGAGAAGCACCCCCTTGAGAAAGCTTCATTTGAATTAAATCCAGTAAGGAAGGACTCTTTCTGAGACTCAAACCCAAAGGACTAGGCTCATCAAGAGGGTTGTAATGTGAAGGGGGTGTCAGCAACTCATCGCCTCCTGTGCTCCACTGCTAATAAATTGACAAAGCCCGAGTCAAAACCTCGAAAGATTAAAAGATAAAAGACTAGTACGTTATACAAGTATCAAAAAGTCTAAGATTTTGAAAGATTTTGAAACAAGTTGAACAAGCCAATCTTAGAAATAGCCTAATACCATGAAAACGTATCCCATTTTATACACCAGTTTCAAAAGTATCAATCAAAGTAGACACTACTCTAGCAAAATTGTTATCAGATCACATGTATCACCTTACACACAATTCTAGACCAAAAACAAAAGTAAAAAAAGATCATGTTATCTTCAGAAACATTTACTCGTCCCGCTCAGTGTAGTAGATATACGTGTTTCGTACAGGAAATTCAAGCACCTACAAAACTTTCAACAGCCCCATCAACAAGTACGGGATAGATAATTCAGCACAAAGCAAAAACAAAAATCCCAAAATCACGATTTTAGCTGCTAAGAAAACTGAATAGTCCTAATAAAATATTTGCTACGCTTAGGAATTAAAAACAAAATATAGAGGCAGGGGGGGGGGGGGATTCTAATAAATCTCAATCATAAAAACATATTGAGCTCAGTTCCAGAAGTTTGTGATTCTAGAGATCCAGTATCCTCGCAAATTTGAAAAGCCCTAAGTTTTCGCCCACGCTATGGATCATTTTCGACAGCCAAACAGTAGCCAGATTTCATCATACCTCTTGAAAGCTTTGCTTGGACCGCTTGTTGAGAGGACCGTGCTCATCCTCCAACGAGTCCTCAATCTCCAGCTTCACCAGAACCTTGTTCCGACACGACGTCGTCTCAGATTCCGGCCTGAAATTCCCAGATTTCATTAACTGCACCATCAACTATTTCACCGAATCGCCGGAATAACCAAAGAAGACGAGGATTTCCGGACCAGACGAAAAACGAAGAAAACAGATACAAAGAAGAACGCCTTGCTTGATGAAAGAAATAGGAAATGTGGGACGAAGATTCTGAAAACCCTAGAAAAAGGCTGTTTGGGAAAATCGTAACGGCGTTTGAAGCGGAAGTTCTGTTTGACGGCGAGCCGATTGGGAATCCCCCACACGGTGCTTTGACCAGAGATAGAGTTTAATTACTAAAATAGTCCTCATACAGTTGGTGAACAGTCGCTTTCAAATACGGGTATCTTTGTAAATGGTAAAGAATGTGCTGGCAACAGTGCATGAAAGGGAAAGGAATGGATATAATGGGACCCACTAATTAGGCAAAATGACGGCGAGAGATGCTTAATGCCACGTGGTAGAAGATGCGTTGGTAGGTTGTGATGCATGACTCTTACCTTTGACACGTTATCTGTCAAGATAGCTGCTTGAGCAGTGATTAGTTGAAGGCCGCTTCATGGTATTTTCGTGAACATTATTCTCTTATTGGTTACTTTCCTCTATAGTCAACGTAACAATCCTATTGAGCATTGACTATTTTCTCTTCTTTTTCATTTTTTAGTAATTATTTCATTTGATGTGATATAAAATACATTTTTATTATCCAAGAAATAACATCTCATCAATTTTTACACGCACATTTTAACGGATGGTGGAGATGGTGCCACTTGGACGATGGCAGATAGGCAAACATGAAACATGCCTAATCCATGAAAGTTACCTATCGTATTTGTTGGTTTCTTCCTAGATAATGTTACAACATATGCATCCATGCATCCTCTTGTCTTCTAGGTTATCAAGCAAAAGAAGTTCGTACTTGTTTATGCCATCCTAATTTATCAATTAAATATGATAATTTACCTGATTTCTGGTATACCAAGGGGTGGATATTAGGACAAGAAACAACAATGACAAGGCATTGGTTTTTACATGTCAAAAAATAAGAAAGTTACAAATCAAAGAGAGAAGGTTTACTGTCTCCTAAGATGATGCACCTCTACTTTGCAAGTCGATTAACTTTCAGGTACGGCAAGGCTCCTATCACATTGTCATAGTCACTCCGGTTAACTCCAATCTGTAAATTTGAGAACAAACCCGATGAATCAGAACTCAAAACTCAAAATAACAGATATAATCAAAGACAGAGTTGAATGATTAACATATGCCTTATTTCTGGAATGCAAGACTATAACATTAACTCATATCATGATTGTTTACAACCAAAAGATGTTCATTCTCTCTTACGACCACAGAAGCAGCTCATTCATTCATCCACACAAGAAAGCCTTCAGTATTGATAAGTGTTTTTACTTCTCTCTCAATTTATACAGATTCTTTTGTCTTCCTAAGTTCTAACACTCTTACATTTGCAAGAATTAAACTGCAGTTTGTGTTTGACAAGCAAGCTGAAAGCAATCGGTGATTATAACATTGACAATATGATGGCCCTTTCGGGGGAAAAGGTTATTCTGTTGAATTTTCAGTTTGCTTAGTTGCCTTAGCATCGAAGATATAATTTTAAAAACTCAACAGTAATCTCACATCACGAGACATTTCATCTGTGGCTCAATTACCCAACTCAAACACTAGTTAACAAAATAACAACAGAGGCAAGTACAAATGGGAAAGATGGATTATGCACAAATCAAGCTCAAGTTTGACAGGGATAACCCGGATTGTAGAAAAGCATACCATTTTGGAAAGTCTCAGTTTCCTCTTGTTGTTCTTCTTGGCAAGTAAATGTTGCTTTCCAGCTCTTCTTCGAACAATTTTCCCTCTACCTGTCACCCTGAATCGCTTTGCCGAAGCCTATCAAGAGAACTCCAGAACAACTCAGAATATCCAACGCATGAAAAGGCTGTTACGATTTTAGAAATCATAGAAAATGGAAGAAAGAGACAATTTGGAAATGTGACTGGAAGTGGATTATGTTATTGGAATGCCAAAAGTTTTAAGGTATCATCAATAATAGAAACAGCCAAACAGAGACTATAATCCAGTTTGTGACTAATTGTGACATGCAATTTGCTTTCCTTTTATGTCAATTTCCAAATTCTCGGGAACCAAACAGAAACTGGAAAAGTAAAACACCAGACTACTACTACTATCCGGAGCCGCATTTGTTTGGGGAATTTCAATACTAAAGAAACCAAACACATTACTATCTAGATTGCGACCAGTCTAGACCTGCATTTTCTTTCCCTTTCATTTCTAATCCAGAATTTCCTCAAAAACCAAACAGAATTGACGCAACCAAACACAGAATAGTATCCAATTTCAAATAGAATTGCACTAAGCAAACATGCCGCAATGAAAATCGAAGAGGGGGGGGGGGGGAGAGAGAGAGAGGACCTTGTGAGTTTTCATCTTGTAACCTTTAGCAGAGACGACGGTGAGAGGACGAAGCTTCTGATGACTAACGCTAGCATTGGAGAGCGTATGGGGACAAACGAATCGAAATCCAGAAACGCTCTGTGAAGAAGTGAGTCTCAATGAGTTCACCTTGTTGAACGGAGCGAATTGAACAGGGCCACAAAAGGCACGAACTGGAGAGAATGAAGAAACTCTCAGACGAAACGACATCGTTATGGCCACACACGCCATAGCTCACACTGACACTTTCTTCTTCCTCCTTCTAATAATCTCTTTGAGCAATTGAAATCATCGACTCGAGGATTAATGGGAATCGCCGAGTGGATAAGATGAGGAGGAGAGAAGGACCTCCTCAATCCATCATCTGGTTTGCGACATGTCGTTCTTTAAAACGCTAAGACGACGTGCAGTTTGTTTAGTGTGAGTTTCCTATCCTGCCCTTGGGATATGGTTGCGTGCGTTATTCTTGAAGGGAGAGAGGAGGATAGCAAAAGGGACAGAACCAAACGAGAGGAAATGCTGAAACTCACGGAAAACAGTTTTATTATCCTCTCGCTCTCAGTCTCTATTTCCCATCCGTTGTTGGTGAAAAATAATGGCAGGAAATCAGGAATAACGTTAGCCAGGAAGAGAACAGATTTATCCGAGAATTCAAAATTCTCACTGAGGCTGAATCCAAACACAAGGTTGACTCGCACTGCTATTTGCTGTACTGGGATTGGGATTCATCGATGCAGGGTAACTCTTTTTTATTTTTGTTATGTATATTATTTCTGTTAGCTACAAAAGATCAAAATGATAACGTTTTGATTGGTTCCAGGTATAGTGGAGACTGGTCTAGGATTGGAGTTATCTCAAAAGAGACTGAGGATTTGCTCAAGATCGCAGCTTTTCTTGTAGTTCCTCTCTGTGTTTTTCTAATATTTTCTTTTTCCAGAGATCCAGATGCAGAGTGACATGAATTAAGGGTCAGAACATGACATCTATTTTACGTACGATATGAAAAAGAAAAAAAGCTTCTTGTTGGACTGATCATAAAGAGGTACCATTTTTAGCCATGCATGATTCGGTTATTACACACTGATCATCATATTAGCTAGTCCGTAGGGATGCGGTTCTGTGTTGCATTATTGTGTGCACTATAGCCGTACTATAATGTCAAAATGCGAAGTAGGTTTTGGGCAGAACCTGATAGATACATCGAAAACGTTATGATTATCCTTTTGATTTCATCATCGATCGCAGCTCGCTCCAGCTTTCCAATCACAACTAACTTACAAAATCTAGAGAATTTTTTAAGAGAGAAAATATGATGAGGGGAAAATAATAATAAATAAATAAAAATCAGAAATAAAAAATTAAATTTAAATTTTAAAAATCTGAGAGGCCCGTAATCGCTAGCCGTACAATGCTCCCCCCTCCCCCTCTCTCTCTCGCGCTCTCTCTCTTTCTCTCTTTCTCTGTTCGTTTCTTCAGTGAAAGCACGGACCTTCGCTTACCTTATCCTATCCATCCATCCAATTCCATCTCTTCAGTCCCTCTCTCCTTCACTCTTTTTCTCCTCTTATATCATCTTTCACCTGCTTTTTCAATTCTTCCTTAACATACTCTCCCTCTCTCAATGCTCACTCTGCTCTTTAATTCTCTCTCATATGAAAAATTCCATTAAATTATCCAGTAGATTATAAGTTTCTTCGGTCATTGTTCTAATCGTCATCGAACGGCGATATAGTTTTCGCTGTGCCACAACTTCAACTGGTTTTTGTTCTTTGATGCGCAATGGCTCCGAAAGCAGGCAAGGCGAAACCAAACAAGGCTAAAGGAGAGAAGAAGAAGAAGAAGGAAGAGAAAGGTTTTTTCTCTATATCTCTATCTCTCTCTCTCTCTCTCTCTTTTTCATTTTTCCATTTTCTCTCAATCTCTTGTGTTTGGTTGCTGAGAAAGTGAAAGAAAAGCAAAACAGGAAACGAATACCAGTCCTCCAGCTTGATAATTCGTTTTGCTCCTCCTTTTTCTGTCAATTCATTTATTTATTTTTTATTTTTTTATTTTTCACTTGCAGTCTTACCAACGGTGGTAGAAATTTCGATTGAAACGCCAGATGACTCACAAGTTACCCTCAAGGTTTGGATTGGAATGTTATAACTTATTTTAGGTCTTAATTATATAGTAATGTTATCTTTTTTACGGTATACCACATTTGATACGACAGGGTATATCTACGGACAAAATCTTAGATGTGAGAAAGCTTTTGGGTGTTAATGTGGAGACATGCCATTTGACCAACTTCTCATTAACACATCAGGTATCATATTCCTCTAACCCCCATTTTATTTTCATAATCCTTCAACTTCATTCATTACTATATATTATTATTATTATCATTACTATATATATATATATATATATAACAAAAAAATTGATTTTGGCATACAAAGTTGCTTACGTACAAAAATTCACCTGATGGCTCAAAGCCTGAAAGGATCAAATAAGGAGAAAAGACAAAAACTTAAAAGGGACAGAAACCTAAAATTGAAAAGATAAGGGACCCATATTTACGTACGATTACGTAAATGACGGTCAAAAGCTGATTATATAAATTTTTATTTATATATTTTTTTTTTAATATTAATTTTTTACCCTTTTCTAAAAAGAAAATTTAAAAATAAGTAAAAATATAATTATTAAAATATAATTGACGATTGAAGAAAAAAAAAATTAACTTTTATACTAATATAGTTGCCAATCAGACTCTTCCTTTCTCTTTATTTATTGGAATTAAAAAAAAAAAAAGGTGAGGGGGCCCTATCTCAAAGACACGGTGGATATCGTCTCTCTCAAACCCTTCCAACTCTCCGTCGTCCAAGGTAGTTCTAGTCTTTTCCTTATTCTGCACCTTATTTCACTGAATCGCTCCTGATAAAATATTACAGTTTTTAGTTACGTTGTTTTGGCGCGCAGATGACTATACGGAAGAGCTCGCCGTCGCTCACATCCGACGCCTCCTCGACGTCGTCGCTTGCACGACTTCATTCGGCTCCATTTCTTCGTCCACTTCGCCCAAAACTCCCGGCCGAACCAGTCCCAGAGAATCCGGTTCGACCGACAATGATTCCTCGATCGCGAGTCCGAAGACTCCGAACCCTAAAGCTACGGCGGAAGATAAGAAATCGGTTGCCGGAACTGGAATTGGGCCCCACAAATCAATCCATGGAGTTAAGACTGCTGCGGCGAAGCCGGACGCTTCGTATGAGGGTCCGGAGAAAGCTGACGCCGCCGTCTCAATGTATCCGCCGCCGAGACTTGGACAGTTTTACGACTTCTTCTCCTTCTCCCACCTTACTCCACCACTCCACTGTGAGCTGTCTCTTCATCGCCCGAATATGTATATGTCGCTTTGCTTGAAACTTGATCGTTGATTATTTTGGAGTTTTGTTGCAGATATTCGAAGATCTACGCGTCCGTTTCTCGAGGACAAAACAGCAGATGATTTTTTCCAAATCGACGTGAGAAATCTCTATTTCCATTTTTTTTTGTTCTTCTTAGTGAAACGGAGATCGTTAGTGATAATTATTGATGCATAATTGGGATTCTGATTCTATGTGCAGGTTAAGGTTTGCAATGGAAAGCCAACGACGATTGTTGCTTCTAGAAAAGGATTCTATCCCGCTGGAAAACGTCCTCTTCTAACTCATTCTTTGGTTGGTTTATTGCAGCAGATAAGCAGAACCTTTGATGCTGTAAGTTTAAACTACTATATACATGCTGTTGTACTTGTTTTTTTTTTTTTATCTGGAATGATTTTTTTAGTTGAACTAATCATTAAAGTATGAAATTTTTGCAGGCATATAGAGCTCTGATGAAAGCTTTCACAGATCATAATAAAGTAAGTATTAGTGTCGCATTTTAACCTTAGTAGTTACCAAGCAAGGATATTGAACTATTTATATTTTGCTTCATTTCAGTTTGGCAACCTTCCATATGGTTTTAGGGCAAATACATGGGTTGTGCCTCCAGCTATTGCTGATAACCCATCTTTCTTCCCACAACTCCCGGTGGAAGATGCAAACTGGGGAGGAAATGGAGGTGGGCAAGGAAGAGATGGTAAAAATGACTACAGGCAGTGGGCAAAGGAGTTTGCCATTCTGGCAGCAATGCCTTGTAAAACAGCAGAAGAGAGGCAATTTCGAGATCGGAAAGCATTTTTGCTACATAGTTTACTTGTTGATGTGTCGGTTTGTAAGGCTGTTGCAGTAATCAAGCATCTTGTAGAGAGTACAAAACTTACTTTAAATGACCCTAACACTTCATTATTGCACGAGGAAACAGTGGGAGATCTAATAATTAAGGTTACAAGCGATGTCCCTGATGCAAGTGTAAAGTTGGATTATAAAAATGATGGGAGCCAGGTCCTTGGAATGTCACCAGAAGAGCTTGCACGGACAAATTTACTAAAAGGGATAACTGCTGATGAGAGTGTTACTGTTCATGTGAGTAACATGTGCACTTTTCACGCATGTTGTGAATTTTTAATGCAAGTTGTAACTATTGGCGAGATCACCTTTTTGTATTGTAGGACACAGCCACTTTAGGTGTTGTGGTTGTTAGACATTGTGGATACACTGCTGTTGTGAAAGTTTCAGCAGAGGTGGATTGGGAGGGAAATCCTATTCCCCAGGATATTGACATTGAGGATCAGCCAGAGGGAGGGGCAAATGCTTTGAATGTCTATAGGTAATTTCTCACTTATTGGGCTTATCAACTATCATCTCCTGAAGTGAAGATGATGGGATGTCAATATTCTACTGTTTATTGGGTAGGTCCTACTTTATAAATGACCAAGTCACGTATTGATCAATTATACTGACAGTGTAGTAAATCACAACTGCAGCGTGGCTTGTTAGTTTTTTATATTAGATTATATGAAAATTTTCTTTCAGCTTGAGAATGCTTCTGCACAAATCATCCACGCCTCAAGCATCTTGTACTACTCTACGCTTACATGGTGCAGATATTGAGATTCTACATTCGGCAAGGTCTGTAGCAAGAAAAGTACTTGGAGAAAGTTTGTTAAAGTTGCAGGAAGAGTCAACAAAAGACATCAAGTCCATCAGATGGGAGCTAGGTGCATGTTGGGTGCAACATTTGCAGAATCAGGATTCTGGGAAAAGTGAGTCTAAAAAGACTGATGAAGCTAAGTTGGAGCCAGCTGTTAAGGGTCTTGGGAAGCAAGGTGGACTTCTAAAGGAGATAAAGAAGAAAGCAGAAGTCAAAATGAATAAAGTGGAATCTGGACAGGATGGTGATACAACTGATCAGAAGGTTGTGGAGAAGCAACATGAGGAGAAGGAAATGATGTGGAAAAAACTTCTCCCTGAATCAGCATATTTGCGTCTTAAGGAATCAGAGACTGGTCTTCATAATAAGGTCATCAAGTGTTTTGATATAAGGACCCTCTGAAACCTATGACATTAATGGTTTTGTCGTTTTGCTCAACATGCTTCCCGTGTACATTTTTCTTTGCAGTCACCTGATGAGTTGATTGAAATGGCTCACAAATACTATGCTGATACAGCACTTCCAAAGCTGGTTAGTTCTTTAACAATGAAGATCTTTGCTTTTTATGTACCAACACTCAAAAAGTGATTGTTTGGTGTGTTTCAAATTTAATTAGGTAGCAGATTTTGGGTCCCTTGAACTTTCACCAGTTGATGGAAGAACTTTGACAGACTTCATGCATACCAGAGGGTTAAAAATGTGTTCTTTGGGGCGTGTGGTAATTCTTCATCACATTTTATTTACCCTCTCTATCTTCCATGTTTCTGGCTTCTTCATCTCTTCCTCTCTTTGTGTGTTTGACCACTTTTCTATTCGAAAAGGCCATTGAGTGTTGACTTTCTAGGCTCTTAAAGAGAAATAGAATGAAGCAGTATCGTAGCCTCTGCTTTATCTGAACAAAGAGGTGAAAGGTTAATTAGACGGTCTTTGAATTATCCTATAACTTCACCATAAATTTTTTTTATCTAATCAAATGTTGCTTCTATATCTTGACCCAATCTCCTGATGAATATCTTTGTTCTAAAAAGAACATATATTTTAAAATAACTTCGAGATTGTGTATTTTGTTAGGAAAGTACATGGTATGTGTGAATGAAGGTTGTACCTCAGTTCTTATCACTTATATCATCATTCTTTCTTAAAGATGTTTGGAGTTCAAAATCATATCATCATTTTTAGATCCACTGAAGTGATTTGCAGATTAAGTTTTTATGGAAGTTTGAATCCTCACATCATTTTTCACAACCATATGATGATGAAAGAGTGATTTGCATATATTTTTTGAGGGAATTATAGGGATGTTTGGAATTTTGAGATTTTGAAGCTTCTTTTCCTTCTGTGATTCTAGGTTGAACTGGCGGATAAGCTTCCCCACGTGCAGTCCCTCTGTATACATGAGATGGTTGTGCGAGCATACAAGCACATATTGCAGTCTGTTGTTTCAGCAGTCAATAATGTTTCTGACTTGGCTGCTTCAGTAGCATCATGTTTAAATATATTGTTGGGATCTCCATCACTTGAAGATGCTGAAGCAAATGTGAATGAAGATGATGAATTAAAATGGAAGTGGGTGGAAACATTCCTTCTGAAGAGATTTGGGTGGCAATGGAAATATGATAGCAGGCAAGATCTAAGAAAATTCGCTCTTCTTCGTGGATTGTGCCACAAGGTCTGATGGTGAAAACCTGTCCACAAAAGTTTAGACCTTACAACTTCATCTCGATTTTAGCTGAAAATTTTCTTTTATCAGGTTGGACTAGAGCTTGTTCCTAGGGACTATGACATGGAAAGCGCATCACCTTTCAAAAAATCAGATATCATCAGCATGGTCCCTGTGTATAAGGTAGCTACACAAGCAAGGTTCACTATATGACATGGTCATTTGGATTTTTTTGGTATTCTTGTGTTTCTTTCAACATTGCTGAGTCCTTGCTGCAGCATGTTGCATGTTCGTCTGCTGATGGGCGTACATTATTGGAATCTTCCAAAACTTCCTTGGATAAGGGGAAATTGGAGGATGCTGTTAATTATGGAACAAAGGTATGTGAGAGGTGTTAGAAATAAAAAGATACGTTAGGATTTGGTTAGAGAAATCTTAGGAGAAATATTAGGAAGAGATATCTTAGAATATTTTCCTAATGATGTGAGATTGTAAATTAGTTGTTAAGATCTTACCATAACTAATCTAGGGTTTCTAGTGTATAAATACCCTATGTATGTAATCTGAAAATAACAATGAGAACAGATTATTAAAAGTCTTTCATGGTATCAGAGCTTGGTTCTTCTAAGGTCATTAACGGTTGACTTAATCAACCGGTGACCTCCATTCGTTTATTGCTCGGAAAACAGACCTCTCAAGAAGACGTATTCTTCAAATTTATAACAACATGGGTGACGATTCCTTGACAGTCATTGAGAGGAAGCCGTCGTCCCTAAGCCTCAATGAGAAATCCACCATCCAGATCACAACACATCTGTTGAATGGACAGAATTTCCTAAGATGGTCTCAATCAGTGAGACTATTTCTTAGAGGAAAAGGAAAGATGGGGCATATAACGGGAACTACAACAGCACCTAATATGAAAGATCCGAATTATTCTACCTGGGAAGAAGAGAACTATACCATCATCTCTTGGCTGGTGAACTCGATGGTTGAAGATATTGGTCAAAACTACATGTATCTCCCTACTGCAAAGGAGGTTTGGGATGCAGTATCCTCTACTTTCTCAGACTTAGGAAACTCAGCACAGGTATATGAGATTAAGACCAAAATCAGAGAGATGAAAGAAGGAGACATGACTGTCACCAATTATTATAATAAGATGTTAGGATTATGGCAAGAACTAGATCTGTTTTATGATCTTGACTGGGCATGTGGAGTAGATGCTGCACAGTTCAAGAAAACAGTAGAAAAAGACAGGGTGTTTGAGTTCTTGGCTGGTCTCAACCCTAACCTAGATGAAGCAAGAGGTCGAATTCTAGGAAAAGAACCACTACCTTCTACAAGGGAGGTTTTTTCAGAAATTAGAAGGGAAGAGAGTCGAAAGATTGTGATGATGGGAAAGAAGAGTTCTATGGAAATCCTTGAAAATTCTGCACTCAACACCACAATATCAACAGAAGAAGTGGTAACTGCAGCAGCGGCTTATAAACCAAGAGGATCTAATTCCTTCTATGGTCAAAATTCGAGGTTTGAGGAGAAGGTTAAGGTGTGGTGTGATTACTGTAACAAGCCCAGACATACTAGGGCTACCTGCTGGAAAATTCATGGAAAGCCACAGAATTGGAAGGGCAACCGAAGTGGAGATAAAAACAGTCATGGAATGCATGCGTCCATTGAAACCGAGACATCATCTCCTTCTCTTAGCAAAGAACAGTTTGATCAAATATACAAAATAATAAGTCAAATTCCTACCTCTAGTTCAGGTTCTGTTTTTCTCGCAAAAAAAGGTAGTTTTCCCATAGCTTCAACTGTTTTTTCTAATCTAGAACCATGGATCATTGATTCTGGTGCTTCTGATCATATGACCAATTCATCTCATTTTTTCACCTCATATACTACTTGTCCCGGTAATCTAAAAATTCGTATAGCAGATGGGAGTTTATCTCCAATTGCAGGAAAAGGTTCAATCACTATCTCAAATGATCTTACTCTAAAATCTGTCTTACATGTCCCTAAATTATCATGTAATCTCTTATCAGTTAGCAAACTTACCAAGGATTCTAATTGTTTAGTGAAATTCTATGACTCTTACTGTGAATTTCAGGATCATCATTCGAAGAAGATGATTGGCAGTGCTAGGATGGTTGATGGACTCTATTATTTTGATGAATCAACTACCAAGGGTGGACAAGCTCAAACTGCAAGTAGTAGTATTTCTATTCCTGTTAAAGACAAAATAATGTTATGGCACTATAGATTAGGTCATCCTAGTTTTCCTTACCTTAAGCATTTGTTTCCATCGTTCTTTAAAGACAATAATGTTAATCCAATGTCTCTTCAATGTGAACCATGTCAATTATCAAAACATCAGAGAGCTTCTTATAAATCTCATTCCTATCAAGCTTCTAGACCATTTTATTTAATTCATAGTGATATTTGGGGACCCTCTAGAGTAACAACTACTTCAGGTACTAGATGGTTTATATCCTTTATTGATGATCATACTAGGATATGTTGGGTATTTCTTTTAAAAGAAAAAGCCAAAGCTGCTAAAAAATTCAAAGAATTCTATTATATGATTGAAAATCAGTTCCAAACACAAATCCAGATTCTTAGAACCGATAATGGCAAAGAATACTATAATTCAATCCTAAATGAGTTCTTGACAGAAAAAGGCATGCTTCATCAATCTACATGTTATGATACCCCTCAACAAAATGGGATAGCTGAAAGGAAAAATAGACACCTACTTGAAGTTATTAGATCAATCATGTTTACTATGGGGGTCCCTAAGTATCTATGGGGGGAAGCAGTCCTTACAGCCACTTATCTTATAAATAGAGTTCCCTCTAAGGTACTAGAATATCAAACTCCTATAAACAAACTACTAGAAATATTCCCTCATATTCGGATATTTAACTCCTTATCTCCTAGAATTTTTGGTTGCACAGTTTTTGTTCATATACACAAACACAATCGGTCAAAACTTGATCCTAGAGCTGAAAAGTGTGTCTTTGTAGGCTATTCTCCAAATCAAAAAGGGTATAAATGTTATCATCCTACGTTAAAAAAATTCTTTGTGAGTATGGATGTGACTTTCTTTGAAGACACACCTTACTTTACCGAAAATTCTCTTCAGGGGGAGAGTAATTCTAGGATGGAAGATAATTTTTGGGAAACTTCAAACTCTTTACCTCTACCAGTTCTAAATATGCCTACTCAAAATGTCCCTCAATCTAGTAACCTATATGATCCTTCCCTTTCTATAAAATCAAATGTTATAGACTCTTTGTCAGGGGGAGAAAAACTACAAACAGTGCAGCAACCTGAGCTGTTAGTCTACTCTCGGAGGAAGCAGATTCAGAATAAAGAACCTCAATCTCCTACCTACCAAAATGTCTCTGTGGATGATGATCTTGTAAATGAAACAGGTATTACAGTTCCAAATGTTTCAAGTATTTCAAATCATCATGATAAAGTTGTTTCTACAAATTCTGATCTCGATATCCCTATTGCCCTTAGGAAACAGATTCGTACTTGTACTATGCATCCTATTGCTAAATATGTCTCCTATCATAGGTTATCTCCTAGCTATAGAACCTTTACTGCTAATCTATCCAGTGTTTCAATTCCAAAAGATATTCAGGAAGCAATGAGTCAACCAGAATGGAAAATGGCTGTATTAGAAGAGATGAGAGCACTTGAAAAAAATGACACGTGGGAGATTATGAGCTTACCTAATGGAGGAAAAACGGTAGGCTGCAAATGGGTGTTTACTATGAAGTACAATGCAGAAGGGAGGATTGAAAGGTACAAGGCAAGGCTTGTGGCTAAGGGTTTCACACAAACCTATGGAATAGATTACCAAGAGACATTTGCCCCGGTTGCTAAGGTAAATTCTATTAGAGTATTGCTTTCACTTGCTGCTAATCTCGAATGGCCTTTACAGCAGGTAGATGTGAAAAATGCATTCCTTAATGGGGAATTAGAAGAGGAAGTGTTTATGGATTTACCACCTGGTTTTGAAGAACATTATGGAACAAGGAAGATTTGCAAGTTAAGAAAGTCACTATACGGCCTAAAGCTTCACCTAGGGCATGGTTCGATCGCCTAACTAAGTCTCTAAAGGGTCGTGGATATCACCAAACTCAAGCAGATCATACGTTATTTGTTAAACATTCTAGGGATGGTAAGATTGCCATTCTCATTGTTTATGTGGATGATATGATCCTAACTGGAAGTGATGTAGATGAACTAGAAATGTTGAAGAAATTTCTGGCCACAGAATTTGAAATAAAAGACCTTGGATCTGTGAAGTATTTTTTGGGAATGGAATTTGCAAGATCTAAGAAGGGAATTTTTGTTTCTCAAAGGAAGTATGTACTTGACTTGCTTAAGGAAACAGGTTATCTCGGGTGCAAACCGGTTGAAACTCCTATGGAAGCAAACTTAAAGTTAGAGGCAGCAAGTTCAGATAGGATGGTAAATAGGGAACAGTTTCAAAGGCTAGTGGGAAGACTCATCTACCTATCTCATACTAGGCCAGATATAGCTTTTGCAGTAAGTGTTGTGAGCCAGTTCATGCACTCACCTGGAGAAGAACACTTTGATGCTGTTTACAGAATACTCAAGTATCTAAAAGGAAAACCGGGAAGAGGATTGCTATTTCATAATCATGGACATGTTAGGATTGAAGCATTCACAGATGCTGACTGGGCAGGTAGTGTAACTGATAGAAGGTCTACCTCAGGCTATTGTACTTATGTTGGTGGAAATCTAGTAACTTGGAGAAGTAAAAAACAGAATGTTGTAGCTAGAAGTAGTGCAGAAGCTGAGTTTAGGGCGGTAGCTCAAGGGATTTGTGAAATACTATGGCTAAAAGGGTTGCTTGAAGATTTAAAGTTCTCGAGTACTACTCATATGACACTCTACTGTGACAATAAAGCAGCTATCAATATTTCTCATAATCCGGTTCAGCATGATAGGACTAAACATGTGGAGATTGATAGACATTTCATTAAAGAGAAGTTGGAAGAAGGCATAGTGTGTATGCCGTATATTCCTACAGATCAACAAGTTGCAGATATATTTACTAAAGGATTACAAAAGATTCATTTCGACAAGTTGGTGTGCAAGCTGGGTTTACTAGACATCTTTGAACCAGCTTGAGGGGGAGTGTTAGAAATAAAAAGATACGTTAGGATTTGGTTAGAGAAATCTTAGGAGAAATATTAGGAAGAGATATCTTAGAATATTTTCCTAATGATGTGAGATTGTAAATTAGTTGTTAAGA
Source organism: Coriaria nepalensis (assembly GCA_027186245.1). Classification (NCBI taxonomy): domain Eukaryota; kingdom Viridiplantae; phylum Streptophyta; class Magnoliopsida; order Cucurbitales; family Coriariaceae; genus Coriaria; species Coriaria nepalensis. Next base: position 2,609,053 of record CP114484.1, on the reverse strand, counting down.
TCTTACCATAACTAATCTAGGGTTTCTAGTGTATAAATACCCTATGTATGTAATCTGAAAATAACAATGAGAACAGATTATTAAAAGTCTTTCAAGAGGTTGTTATATCAGTTTTCTATCTTATCATCATTGTTATTTATGATGTAAGGGGTAAATCATCTGAACTACATTCTGGATTGAAATTTCAAGGCCCTCTCAAAACTGGTATCTGTCTGTGGTCCCTATCATCAAATGACAGCGGGTGCATATAGTCTTCTGGCTGTAGTCCTCTACCATACGGGGGATTTTAATCAGGTATATTGTATGTACTCAGATGCTTTAATAATACACCACATGCATATTGAGTTATAGAACTATTATATTCTGGTGACATTTATTCAAGTACTATGAACGTATGATCTATTGGAATTATGAAATGCTGTGTGAATGCATGAAAGCTTTTATAAAACTCACGTTCGTTCAGCATTCGGTCCTATTATGCTTTAGCGTTTGACTGTATCAAGTAGCATAGTGATACATGTATATGGTTCTTCTTCAATAGTATGTACTTCTAATTACCTCTGAATCAACAAACCTGATAAAATATATGTCAAAAGCGAGTGCATTGTGAAAGCATTTACAACGAAAGCTTCTTAAGTAGGAAATTTATTTCAAATGTGACTGCATTGTGAAAACATTTACAATGAAAGCTTCTTAAGTAAGAAGCAAAATATTAATCGATTTAAATTCTTTAATTTTGTTTCATCCTGTATAGACTTTATCTTAATGCATGGTGGTTGGTTTTAACATTTGAACGTGTGAAAATGATTATGCCATTGGATTTCTATTTGATTTGTCTATTGCTTTTAACCTTACTGAATAAACAGAGACCTCTACTCTGTTTTAGGCAACCATTTATCAGCAGAAGGCATTGGATATCAACGAGAGAGAACTTGGACTTGATCACCCTGATACCATGAAAAGTTATGGGGATCTAGCTGTTTTCTACTATCGACTTCAGCATACAGAGTTAGCTTTGAAGTGCGCATCTTTTTTTTATTGATGAAAAAGCTTTGCCCCCCTTTTTGTGGATGATTTGCTATCCTTCATGATCATCTCTCTTTCTATCACACTACTCATTTCCCAAGAACATATGCCCATTGACACTAATGAGTATGTGATAATTGGAGAATTGTATGATATTTGGAGAAATATTATGCTGTTGTATTACATTCTCGTCACATTTTGATGCAACTAATGTAGTCCACTAACAAATGAAAGCAGAACAAGGAGGTCTAATTAAGGAAATCAGAGCTATTTTAGGCTATCTTTTAAATGATCTGGCTGTTGTGCCAACTTACAATTATTGGTTGCTTACTTCTGTTGTTTCACTATTATAGGTATGTCAACAGGGCTTTATACCTTTTGCACTTGACATGTGGACCTTCCCATCCAAACACTGCTGCTACTTATATCAATGTAGCAATGATGGAGGAAGGTCTGGGGAATGTCCATGTGGCTCTAAGGTACCTTCATGAGGCTTTGAAGTGTAACCAAAGACTACTGGGAGCTGATCACATACAGGTGAATCCCTCTCATGTAAAGAATTTTACAAGAAGTTATAAGTCCTTGTCAACAGTAACACTTCTAGGTTTAGATATGCGTAATGAGAAGGAAAAATAAAATCATATGAACTTGTAATGGTCAGGTATAAGTTACCAAGTATAACCCAAGAGCATTATTGCCACAGAATTCCACCTCTTAAAAGCTAGCTTCATTTTACAGTTTGTTATCCCCGTTCGTGCACACACACACACACATATTTCCCGACTGTGTTTGATACAACTTTGGCTTCTACAGACTGCTGCTAGCTACCATGCCATAGCAATTGCTCTTTCTTTGATGGAAGCATACTCCCTAAGTGTTCAGCATGAACAAACAACTTTGCAGATATTGCAAGCCAAACTTGGGTCTGAGGATCTACGTATTCAGGTTGTCGAATGTTTAAAATCTCTAATGGTGAGCTTTACTTAGATGATTTTCCCTGTCGCCTCTGATATGCAACAAGCTTCTGCAGGATGCTGCTGCATGGCTTGAGTACTTTGAGTCCAAGGCTTTAGAGCAGCAAGAAGCCTCAAGGAATGGCACACCAAAACCAGATGACTCTATCTCTAGCAAAGGCCATTTAAGGTAATAACCTCTAGCATAATAATCTATATGTGCACCTTAATCATTTATTATCACCAAGTTTTCATGGATGGTGAAGCTCTCAACTTTTGCATTAATTGACCTGAGTTGATACATATATTCATTTATTTTACTTTACTTCTTGTTTTGAAGACTTGGGTTTCTGTAGCTAGTTTCGTGCAGAAGTAAACATGTAGGAGTAGGTTTATCAAAATCGGCATGCCAATACAATAGCCAAGATAAACAAATGGCCTGGTTTGTCAAGTGTAACTTATACTATCTATTGTGTTTTGATTGTTGTTAACTGAGATGGAAAGATAATACTTTCTTATACAATATTGAAAAGAGAAGCAGATATATATATACAACTAAGAAACTATAATTAAGGAAACTAGAAATAAGGAAACTAGAATTAAGCTAATTGACAGCTATATACATATAATATACAGCTAACACTCCCCCTCAAGTTGGAACATAGATATTAATCATGCTCAACTTGTTACAAAGATAATCAACTCGAACCCCATTTAAAGCTTTCGTGAAGATATCTCCTAGTTGTTCTCTAGTCTTCACATATCCTATAGAAATAAAGCCTTGTTGAATTTTCTCACGAACAAAATGACAATCAATTTCAATGTGCTTAGTTTGCTCATGAAACACATGATTTGATGCAATATGAAGAGCAGCTTGGTTATCACACCACAATTTTGCTAGTATTGATGTTTTAAGTTCTACTTCAGTCAAGAGCTTATATATCCACATTAATTCACATACAAACTGTGCCATAGCCCTATATTCAGACTCTATACTAGATCGTGACACAATATTTTGCTTCTTACTTTTCCATGAGACCAAATTTCCTCCAACAAAGATGCAATAACCTGAAGTGGATCTTCTATCCATTTTTTAACTTGCCCAATCTGCATCTAAAAAACATTTGATATGAGTGTGCCCATGATTTGCATACACGATATCTCGTCCGGGTACTCCTTTCAAGTAACACAAAATTTGCTCTAACGCTACCCAATGATGAACTATTAGGGATGACATAAACTGACTGACAACACTGACCGAATATGCAATATCTGGACGAGTCCTGGTAAGGTAATTCAACTTCCCAACCAACCTCTGATATCTCTCAGGATCTTCAAATAGTTCCCCATCTCCTGTGAGGTGCATGTTCGGAGTCATTGGAGCACTACAAGGCTTTGCTCCCAATTTTCCTATCTTAGTTAATAGGTCAATGACATATTTTCTCTGAGATAGATAGATACATTTTTTACTCATTGTAACTTCAACACCCAAGAAATACTTTAGCACCCTCAAGTCCTTCGTGTGAAACTGAGTATGAATGAAAGACTTAAGAGATGAGATTCCTATATTATCACTTCTAATGATAATAATGTCATCCACATACACAACTAATAGAATGATACCAACTCTTGATTGCTTGTAGAATACAAAATGGTCAGACTTGCTTTTCATCATACCAAAATTTTCAATAGCGTGACTAAATTTTCCAAACCAAGCACGAGGACTCTGTTTCAAACCATACAAAGATTTTTAAAGACGACAAACTCTCCCGGACTCCCTCTGAGCAACAAAACCAGGAGGTTGCTCCATCTACACCTCCTCCTGAAGAACACCATGAAGAAAAGCATTGTTGATATCAAGTTGATGTAAAAGCCAATGATGAGTAGCTGCCATTGAAATAAACAATCAAACAAATGTCAATTTGGCAACAGGAGAAAAAGTGTCAGAATAGTCCACTCCATAGGTTTGAGCATAGCCCTTAGCGACAAGACGAGCTTTTAATCTAGCAACTGACCCATCCAAATTGACCTTAATTGCGAATACCCATTTGCATCCTATAGCACGTTTCCCTAAAGGTAAATCAACAAAGTCCCAAGTGCCATTGTCATCTAAAGCATTCATCTCCTCTATCATTGCATCATGCCAACCAGGATGAGATATGGCTTCACGAATATTTTTAGGAATAGAGATAGAATCAAGGGAAACAATAAAAAGACCAGAGGAAGACGATAAGCCGTTATAAGAAACAAAAGAATAAATAAGATAAGTACACTGGCGTTTACCTTTGCGTAATGTAATAGGAAGATCATCGCTCGGGACTGGATCTGATGACGAAGGAGTAGGTGTAGGACATGAATCAAGAGGTTGACGCCTGGAGTAGACTTGAGTAATAGGAGGCTTGACATGAGCTGATTCCGAGACAGGGGCAGAGGATGTGATAGAATAGACCAACAAACCATCATCCCCCTTGACAAGCGGGAATAGGTGAAGACGGAAAATACGGTGTGTCTTCCATGAAGGTAACATCAACGGAAACAAGATATTTGGTAAAACTAGGATAATAACACCTATAACCTTTCTGAGGACGAGAATGACCAAGGAAGATACACTTCAAAGACTTGGGATCTAATTTAGTGACGTGCGGACGAACATCTTGAACAAAACAAGTGCTACTAAATATCCTAAGATCAACAGGGAACGGTGACTTATTTGGAAAAAGCATTTTGTAAGAGATCTCACCATGAAGAACAGAGGATGGCATGCGATTAATGAGAAAACATATTGTAGAAACTGCATCGGCCCAAAAAGGTTTTAGGAACATGCATTTGAAATAAGAGAGCTCGTGTAGTTTCAAGAAGATATTTGTTCTTACGTTCTGCCACACCATTTTGGGATGGAGTATCAACACAAGAAGTTTCATGAAGCATGCTATTCTGATTTAACAAGAAATTTCATGCGGGAGAGATTCCCTTTTCCAGAGTCCAAAAATTCCAAATAATCCATAAATTCTTTAACAAATTCACAATGATTAATCAAGCCAATTACCTCACTATCAATAGAGTTCTGAATTTGAAGGAACAAGCGAGCATCCTCTCTGAGCCATGTCTGCTTCGAATCATCTTTAGGAGGATCATCAGTCAGATGATCATTTTTGTCAATACTTCGTAGATAAAGACGAACAGTCTTACTTCAATCCAAATAGTTCGAACCATTGAGCTTATGGTCCGTGATTTTAGACATCACCGGCATCATATCCGTCACAATAGAAGACTTACTTTCAGCCATAACATGGAGCACTGAACAACTAGGGACGCAAAGGAGGGCAACCAGGGACGCGTGGGAATGTCACAGAAACTTCGGGTGGCGCGTGGGGCTCACGCGCGTGGATTCCGGCGACCAAACTCTGGGGAATAGCAAATCGGCGGCTGGGCTTTCGTTTTGAACAGGCAGTGATAACAAAAAATGACTCCAACTAGGGTTGCCGAAATGGAACCCTAAAATATACTAAACCCTAGGTTGTGTTTTGCAAAAGACCCAAAACAAAAACCCTAATTTTTTTAACAAAACTCGAATTTCAAAGCCCTAATGCTCTGATACCATGTTAACTGAGATGGAAAGAGAATACTTTCTTATACAATATTGGAAAGAGAAACACATATATATACAACTAGGAAACTAAAATTAAGCTAATTGACAACTATATATGTATAATATACAGCTAACAATTATTATAATATCCTTTTATAACTCTATTCTAGTTGTTTCTTTTTCATTGTTTTTCCATCATGATCGCTGTTCTCATGACATCATCATGGATTTTATAAATTGATGTTACTGAAATTACTTATTCAGAAACCATTTTAAAGTTATCTGATTAAATTGAATAGTTTTTTGGCCAAAATTTTTTTTTGAATAGTTTTATCGCCTTATGTTGGCTTACATTATCTTATAACATGATATGTAATTTTCCCATTTGGTTCAGTGTTTCGGACCTTTTGGATTACATCGCCCCGGATGCAGATATGAAAGCAAGAGAAGCTCAAAGGAAGGCTCGAGCAAAGGTCATAAGCTTTTCTATTAGCCAAAATTTTCTCTTGCATCTATAGCTTCACCTCTTGTCTCGCTGCTTCAAAATAATTCCTTTCCCAACAGATTAAAGGCAAACTAGGCCAAAATGTGGAATCAGTCTCAGATGAATACCAGAAAGATGAAATTCCATTACCAAGTTTTTCTGCTGCAGAAAGTTCAAGTGATAAAGAGAATAAATCTGAAGCTCAATTTACAGAACATAAAATTGAGAAACCTGATTCAAGTCTCTCAGATCAATTGTTACCAAGAAAAGATGATGAACAGGAACAAGATGATGCCTCAGATGAAGGATGGCAAGAGGCAGTCCCTAAATGCCACTCAATTTCTAGTCGCAAATCTTCAGGTTCAAGGAGACCAAGCTTAGCAAAACTGAATACTAACTTCATGAATGTAACTCAATCATCAAGATACAGAGCGAAGCCCACCAATTTTACCTCCCCTGGAGCAAGCCCAAATGAACCTTCTCCACCATCTGGCACTACTGTTGCCACTCCTAAAAAGTTTTCTAAGAGTGGAAGCTTCAGTCCCAACAAGTTCAACAGCCTTGGCACCCCAAGTGGCGGGGCTGTGAAAGCAGGTGACCCAAAATCAGCCCCACCAAGTCCAGCTTCAACTGAGCAAATTCCTAAATCTGCTCCTCTGGCCAGTTCAATCAGTGTTCAGGCAGCAGGAAAACTGTTCTCCTACAAAGAAGTTGCATTGGCTCCACCCAGAACAATTGTTAAGGCAGTCACAGAACAGCTTCCAAAAGGAGGGATTCCAGTTGAAAAATCTTCACAGGCAAGCCAAGAAAAAGATGTCAAGAAGATCACTCAGGGTGAAACTGTAGAGAAAAGTGGAGGACGAGTACAAATTCTGGTAACAGAAGAAACAAAAAGCCCTGTTATTGAAAAACAAGAAACAAAAGTGGAGGATTCTAATTCAACCAAGCTACTAGACAATACAAGTAGTGTTGATAATGCAGATAAAGTAGAGAAATCGGACAAATCACAAATAAAAAGCGAAGTTCCCAAAGAGACAAAAGATGGTGCTGACGTTGTTTCTCATCCGGGAAGTGAAAATATCGATACCTCTGTTGGTTCCAAAACTAGCGCATTAGAAACAGTAGCACCGGAAAGCTGCCCAGAAAGTTCTTCCCGTGCACAATTATCTGTCTCATCTGAATCAGAAAACACGGCTGGAGATGAAACTACAAACAATTCACTGGATGGGAACAATATCAGTATCAAGCCAACACCAACTGAAGGAGAAAAACAAGATGAAGGGGAATCTGGAAAGGAGACAACCAATCAACTTTCTGCAGCAGCACCTCCTTTCAATCCCTCTGCCATTCCCATCTTTGGCTCTGTTTCAGTTCCCGGATTAAAAGATCATGGAGTAATTCTACCTCCACCAGAAAATATTCCTCCAATGCTTACCATAAATCCAGTACGGAGATCACCTCGTCAGTCAGCTACAGCTCCGGTCCCCTATGGCCCACGGCTATCTGGTGGCTACAACAGATCAGGTAACCGAGTCCAATGTAATAAACCTAGTTTCCATAGCAATGACCGCAGTGGGGACGGGAATCACTTGAGCCCTCCTAGAATCATGAACCCACATGCTGCTGAGTTTGTGCCTGGCCAACCATGGGTCCCCCATGGATTTCCTATCCCTCCAAATAGTTATTTGGCTTCTTCCCCTAATGGTTCTCCCTTATCTCCGAATGGATATGTAGCTGTGAATGGTATTCCAATAACCCAAAATGGGTTTCAAGAATCTCCTATTGTTTCACCAGAAGCATCACTAGGTTCAGATGTAGATGTTGGGACTGAAAACAAAGTAGAAGAAGGTACAGTGGAGGAGAATACAGAAAACACCCCCACAACAGAAGTACCATGTGAAAAGCAACCAATTGAGCAAGAGGTGAATGAACAATCGGTTGACATGGAAAAGACGGGTCCTGAAATTCAGGAAAAACCTAGTGATATAGTTCCAGTGGTTAGTGATGATACTCTGATGGGAAAAGAAACTTTCCATGATGTAGTGGTTGATCAGAAACCAAACAAGCGTTGGGGAGCTTATAGTGATAATGAAGCTGAGATTGTTGAGGTTACAGTTTAAGAGGAAAGGCTCATGATCTATTTTTTCAGATGAAGACATCTTCTGTTCACGTTTTCAGCTCAGGGCTTTCTAACAATTAGAGACAACAGAATTGACGAACAAACTTAAGTTGAAGAGCTGCATATCGATGGGAGGGAGGAGGTAGATTCAAGTCTGTGCCCCACTGTGTGTGTAATGGCAATGTGAATATGCATATGGGTTAGGCTTGTGGCATAAGGCGATCAATCCTTTTAGTCTCCCGAGTCTCTCGTTAATAGCGTGATTATTGAAGGACATGTTGAGTAATTTTTCACCAGCGCCTTTAGTTCTTTTTATTGAATTCAATCTTTGTCTGTTCTTTTTCAGACTTCGCTCTAATTTTTGTTGGTTGTCAAATGAGAACAAGATAGAGTAATTATCTTATAATATCCGCTTCTACTTTCTTGCGCGGTTGATGAATATCTTGATTTTATGCATTTGGTCCGCGTATATTGACCTTTAAAAAAGACCTACGTTGGGAAGATCAACTCTTTTGGCCAAAAAAAAAAAAGGGAGGGGGAGATCAACTCTAAGCCTTAGGTGGATATCAACTGTTGGGGAGAATTATAGGATACAAAAGAATATCGTATAAGGAAGACATGCTTTCCTTTATAAGTAGATTACATGGCCAGCTTGCTTACTAAATTATCAAATTGCTTCTTCGGCACTCCCTTACTGAGTGTGTTTGCAATTTGCTCAACCTTAGGTATATATGGCATAACAATCAATCTATTTTCCAGTTTCCTGCAAATAAAATGTTTATCAACCGACATGCTTAATTCTTTCATGACGTATTGGATTATGTGCAATGGTAATAATGACAGCTTTATTATCAAAGAAAGCCTTCATAGGTAAAGGATTAGCAACTTTAAGTTCTTTAAATAACTGTTTAATCAACAAAACTTCACAAATGATATGAGCTACTGCTCTAAACTCAACTTCAACACTATTTCTAGTCACAACATTCTACTTTTTACTCCGCCACATCACAAGATTGCCTACAACAAAAGTATAATATAACGAAGCTGATCTCCTGTCAGTCACACTGCCTGTACAATTTGCATCAATACATAATCCATTTGGAGATGTCCTCTTTCCTCAAATAGAAGTCCTTTTCATGGAGTTCCCCTTTAAGTATCTTAAATTATATACACAATATCAAAGTGTCCCTAATTTGGGGAGTGTATGAATCGACTAACCATGCTTATTGCAAATGCATTATCGGTGCGAGTATGAAAAGAGATAAATAAGTCTCCTAACTAAGTGTTGCTATTTCTCCTTGTCAATCCTCTTTACTGGACTTCCTGGTTGGAGTTTCAAATTCGGTTCTAAAGGAGTTTATGCAGCCTTTACATCCAAGTAAACATGTTTCACCAAATAAGTCAAGTATATATTTTCTTTGAGAAATAAAAATGCCTTTCTTGGATCAAGCAAATTTCATACCAGTAAAGTTTTTCAAAGGATCTAAATTGCCAATGAGATATTTGGTAAAATTCCTAACTCCTTTCTAAATTGCAGTAGGAATTTCATGATCAGAAAGAGGTAAAAGAGAACTGGGAGGTGATAATTGATTGCGCTCAAGATTGATTGGATTATTCTCAAAATTAGAATTAAACTTAAGACTAGTATAAATACGGAGCTTAGTGGGCATAGGTCGTAGAGTTTCTGTTCCTGTTTGTGATACAATTTATTTGGTATAGATAGATCAGTATTTTCTCCTTTTTCACTAGTTAAAACATGATTTTTTTTTTTAATTTTTTTTTAAGAAGAAAAATATTGGGATTTGTTTGTTCTTGTTGCCAAAATAGATCATAATTAGAAATCTCCCCCCTGAAGAGTAGTTTTGCTATAAAAATGAATACTTTAAAAAAAGTGCATACTAACATGAATTTTCCTAGTGATAGGCTTAAAACGTTTATACCTTTTTTTTTTATTAAGAGCATAGCCTAGAAAAATATTGTTTTCCACTCTTGGATCAAAGTTAGATGGAAGATGAGTTGGCACATGGACAAACACTGTACAACCAAAAAGTTATAATGGTAAATCTGAGGTGAGGTATGTGCTTGATAAAGTATGCTTAAGAGTTTGTAAAGGTGTTTCATAGTTTAAAACCATTTTAGGCATTCTATTAATCAAATAACAACTTGTTAAAACTGCATCCCCTCAAAGATATTTAGGAACATTCATATGAAACATGTGCTCTACCTACTGCAAGTGTGTCTATTTTAGCTTTACAGCTCCATTTTGTTGAAGAGCATCCCACAAGTTCATTGATGTAAAATACATTTTTCTAGCAAAAAAATCATCTAAATAAGAATTATAAAATTGTGTTCCATTGTCACTCCTATTTATTTTGGTTTGAATTTTTTTTTCAACTAAGGAGTTTTGCAACCTCATACTTAGAGTTCATTAGATAAAGCCAACATAGGCATGTGTGATCATTGAAATAAAAATAGTAATCTTAGACAGACTCCAAATATCACTAATATCACTATGTATCAAATATAAAAAGGTTGAGGCACAATATGATTTTATTTTATAAGAACTTCGATGGCTTTTGGCCAAATAACAAGTTTCACAATCAAAAGAAGTACAATACAATCCTTTAAATAAACTTGGAACAAATATTTTGAATAGAAAAAATTAGGATGTCCTAATCTATTATGCCATAGTAATGCTTCATTTGGGAGTTCCAGTTATGGGGGTGGTGTTAGGGATCCTCAAGGTTTTTTATGTGTAGCTTTTCATCATCCTTTCAGATGTTCGTCTAGTTTTAGTCCTGAAGTTTGTGGTCTATTTTATGTATACAACATGCTTTGTTCCATATTCATTTTCCTTTGGTAATAGAATGTTATTCTCCTAATTTGGTTACAGTTATTTAGAAGAAGTACCAGGATTGGACTGTTAGAGCTATCATCATCAGGTAAGCTCATTTTTGATACTTTTGAAGTCAGTTATATAGATATTGGTTCTCCAAACTATGTGGTTTTTGCATATATTGTCGAATAATCTAAGAATAGTAAGTCTTTCTTCACCGTCTTCATCCAAGTTTTCAACGACCTACCCATCCGTCTACGTCCTTCACTTACATGTCAATTTAAATTTTATCGAATTAGGGTCATATTTGATTTTCTCTATACATGGCCAAACCATGTTAGACATATCTTTCTAATGTTATCATTTATGGGGAGGCTACACCTAGATAATTCTTTATCCTTTTATTATATTATCATTGCGAGTTTTACCACGCATCCATCTTAACATATGTATCTTTGTTACTGTCATCTTATATATATGTTGTCTCGTAACAATCCAATATTCAGAACAATAAAGTATAGATGGTCGAACAATTATCTTGTAATATTTTCCTGTCAACCTCGCAAGCATCATTTTATCGTATAAGATTCCTGATATCATATTCCATTTAATCATCCCATTTTAATCATATATTCTATGTCATCTCTAATATCCTCATTCTTTTGGATTATAGACCCTAAAGATCGAAAAACGTCACATTTTGCAACCTCCTTGCTTTCGATCTCGATTAGATTACCCATTCTTTTAAACATTCAAGACCAAAACTACATGCTAAATATTTTGTTTTACTCTTTAGAGTCACGCTACTATCTAAATACTCATTAGTTGGTATATCATCTAAACCAACTGCAGCATTCCAAGGTTTCATTATTTTCAAAACTTCTCTTACTTCTTTTACACTAACTCTAGAATGGAATACTAGATATGTGCTTATTGAATTGTTAAAGCTATGTGACATTCTATTCAATTTTGGTTGAAATCTTTTAGAATCATAATTCATCATAATTTTTAGAGAATATAATTTTGTGGCAGGTCACGTTCTTACAAATGTTTAAAGTGATGTTTTTTTTTTTATTTGAATGAGGATTCACATTACTTACGGAATGATAGGAGAGTAGTTATTCATATTATGATGTGAATTTTTTTTTTTTTTTTAATAATAAAAATGATAGAACTTTTACCGAACTTCATCCTAATTTTCTTCTTTGAAGAATTTTAATTGCTTACAAATATAAAAAAGAAAAAGAAAATCCTACACTCATACAAACAGCCAAAAAATGCAAATTAAGAAATAAATAAAATGCTCTCTGATTTCTGATCACAATACACTTGTGCAATCCAACAATTACATAATATAACATAAACTGCAGTTTATAGACACAACTCACGCATGCATAATCAGGAACAACACGCAGACAAACTTAGTCCTAAACTCCTAGAAGCCTGCTCCCTCCTCTTCCCCATTTCTAAATTCATATGTAATAATTAACAACTAGGTGATCCCCGTCTAAAATCGAGCAGAGACAAAGTAGCCGCACAATGTGTCAGAGCCCCTAGAACAACAAACACGTGAAAAATCTGATGACTATGACCTGCAACATCAAACACTCCAGGTTTCCATCTTTCTGGAATCCTACTCACATAGAATCCTGCTCCAGATGCGTATAAAACAGCCATGGCTACCTCATAACCAAGAGAAACCAAAACGTTAGGGTGATCCCAATGAAGCGCAAAGGCATGAGCAGCCGGAATTATTCCTGATAAACCCATACAGAGAAAAAGGCCGGCCCTGAAAGTTCTGTATTGGGGGGCAGAGAGGGCAGGTGCAAGAAGGGTAATCATGGCAAGAATTCCGAGCACGGTTATGGAGGTAAGGTAGAATAAACGGGAAAACGGGTGGCAGAAGAAAGCGTAGTAGATGGGAGCATAGAAGGAACAGACTATCATAAGGGAAATTCCGGCATAGTCTAAGCGCCAGAAAAAGAGATTGAAGCATTTTGAATGGCAGGCGAGGAGGTGGGATATTGAGCTGCAGATTAAGCAGCTCATTGCTCCGGCTAAGAATACAAACCATGGCCATTTTGGTATGGTCAAGGTGCTATTATCAACTTGGAAAATCGGTTGTTGTAAATCGTGAGTTGGAATCTGCAAACAAAAATAAGTAAAGAGTTGAAGCAAATTCTACTCGGTCACGAGCTCCTTCTTCTAATGATATGCTGTAATTATGAGTTCTAATAATATGATAACAAGTGATGTGATTCAATTGTGAGGTAAAACAGATGTTTGATACAAATTTGAAGTTCTTAGAAATCAAATCCGCGTTTCAAACGCAAGTTTAGAGAATTTGTACCATAGTTTTCATGATCATATCCACCTTTTCTTTCTGTTCCGGTTCCAACTTATATCATATTAAAAAGCAAGCTGTTCTCCACTAAGATTCACATGGTAGGACACAATTTCCAGCTAAGCTTTTAGGTTGACAATTATAATACTAATAAAAAAAAGGGAGAGAATACCAGAAGTAAGTTATCTGAGCCGTTTGTGCTCTTCATCATCATTGTCCACCATGGCCGTGAAATCGTAGCTCTGCTCCCATAAACAGAAACAATCGTTAACAGATTATGAATTAGAACTCCAGAAAATTCTAATCGAGCTATGATCATAATTCATATGCGATACCTGGGGAGATTGGTGAGAAGATGCAATCCGAGCTCCGTCTCCTCCATCGAACTCGTCAATATTAATGCAATAAATATAAAAAATCCTCCTAAATGCCTGCTCGAATCAAACATCCAAAAAAAATCATCAGAAATCCCCACAGAAATTCAAGGAAAACTGGGAAATCAGAGAAACTAAAAAGGCACTAACGTCCAGATGTTTAAGGTCTCATTGTGCCAGGAGAAGAGGCTGAGCAGCGCGTCTTTAAGAGGCCATTCGCACCGGTAATAATCTATAATATACTCATTATCTTTCAGATAATCCGGCAACTCTGAGAACTTCACCAATCGCCGTTCAAATCTCTCTACCTTCTTCGTCTTCATCGGATTCTTCTTATTCCTCTTCTTCGTGATGACCTCCTCCTCCTCCTTCACTGCCGAGTCAGCTCGGTCTCCGTTCCGATCCTTCCTCTCGCCTCTCCCACCACGATGACGACGACTGTTCATCGCTCTCCCTTTATTATTTTCGTACTACTCGCCGGAAAACTAGTATCCGGCAGCTTATCCGGCGAGTTCTAACAGAATCTCAACTTTCCCGGTAGATCTCGTTTTTCTTTTCCTTTTTCTTTTTCTTTCCCTCTTCTTTGGTCCTTCGAAATATCTCTCGTTTTTGTATTTATAAGGAACCAAAATGACTCCATTTTTTGTAACCAGCTAATTAGGCATGAACCAAAATGACTTCTTTGGTCTCATTTTTTGTATTTAGGCATCACCATTTTTTGTGGTGATCAGTTTTTAATTTTTCAACCCAAAAATCTTTAAAATTCCGCTAAAATTTGTAATTCAGTTAATTGAAATTTTTTAATAAATAAAATATATTTAATTTTATATAAAAATATTATTAAAAGGGATAATAATTATTAGATTATTTTTAGAGATAAAAAATTATTAAAATATATTAATTAATATTATGATATATTGTTTTTCTACATTTATTATATAAGTAAAATTAATTTAAGATAAAAGAGAAATTAAATATATCATATTTAAAATTGAATAAATTATTAATTTATATATGAATTTTTTTTAAAAATCTATTTTATTTAATTAAATTTGATTATGTTTTTAAATTAAATTTAAATTAAACCTATAACTAATTTAATATACATAAAACTCTTCAGATAATCAGTTCAATTTTCGGCCCCTTTTTGTACATCTGTCCTACTAACACCACTCAATTTTTGTTCTGAAATGAAAAGATAGAAGTGGTCCCTAAAAAAGTATATTACACGTGTTCCATCGTCAGTGGATGAAGGAGAATTATATCTACTAGTGTAGCACATACTGGAGTGAAGACAGAAGGAAAAGCGGAGTGTAGGCAAGAGTAGCTGGACCTGACCTCTTGTGATTGCTGCTGCTTAATTAATTATAAAAAATGAAATAGATAAAAAGGAATCTAAATTTTTCAAGTGAGGGGGACACAAAGGTAATCTTCTCTGAGGAGCTGTGCCTTTTCAGTTTTCACAATAATTACAGCTTCGAATTAAAGTTGTTCAGTTCGAAATTTAATATTACTTTAGATGAATTGACAATTTTGATAGAGATTTTGTTTACCTAATAATGTATATATAGCATTAAGTCAAGTCAAATTGGGAGTCCAAAAATATGGGGTTTGGTTGCCGATTGATTGGAGAAGTAAATTTAAAAAACGTGGTCTTATTTCAATTGTAGTTAGAGTGTAAAAGGGGTTTGCAATTGCTTGCAAGCTTTAGACATTTTCATGTGAGATTTGTGTTAAGGTGATAAAGTTGGTGATCCATCTAGTTATCATTTCGTAAGAACAAAAGATTTTCCATATTCATACCTAACAAGATTGTATACATATATATATATGTTAACGTTTAGAAAGAAAAATAATAATAATAAATAAATGAAGAAAAACTTAAGTTCTATCATTTGTTTATTTATTTTTTTATTTTTTATTTTTTTTGAATAAAAAGTTCTATCATTAGTTAAGTTCTTATAAAAATGAAAAATATGAACAAATGTCTTAATTTTGGATCGAAGCAATATTTATCGAAGTAATTTAGAAAAGTCTAATGTCACATAATAATGTTTTGAGAATATAATCTTTGGTAAGATAAATAACTCCGATGCATATTTTTGTGCTTAAAACTTGTCTTAATAAGTGCTAAGTGAAAACGGTTCATATGAGATGCGAATAAATAAGATGTGCCTATCCAAATTGATTCTTTTGCTAGCATGCTGTTCATTAGGCCGCCATCAAGTCGCTTAATGGCAAAACCCTGGCCTAAGTGAATAGGGTAGAACTTTAAGATGCTAACCATCATAGTACATAAGCCTCTTGGATCCATCTTTAGAGAAGTATGGGTGCATGAGATGACCAAATTAGCTGGTCGAAGTCTCAACCATTAGTGCACTACTCGATAATAATATGTTTGTAACCTGGTAATGAAGTTGGGCTCGACATGAGAATAGGATTGACAATACTTTCCCCCTTTAATGGTTATATTACTTTCACAAAGCATGTGAAAACGGAGTTGGATTCGAAATATCTGACTTGATCATATCTAAATATTTTAAATCATATCTTAATTATTAAAAAATATTTATGTAAATAAATTTATAAGATAACAAAAATTTATAAACAACAAACTTAAAGAAAATAAATAAACAACAAACTTAGGAAAAAAATATATTTGTCGTGTAGTGAGTGACAATAGTGATGTGATCTTTTTGTAAGAACTGAGGGTGTTGAAGAAAGATCATAATAATTGTCATGAAAAAATGTTATTAGTAGCTTATGAAATGCCACTTAACGATGATAATTTTTTTTATATGATAACCACGATGGTCATTGATCCCTTCATGATCGCTTATTTGTAACTAATCTAAATATGGTTCTCCAATTTTCATAGTTACATATCAATTAATGAAAAATTATGTCGTAGACTTAGTCACAGGATCAGCCCAATCATAAATCCTTCTTCTATTTATGGAGGGCGTTTTTATCAAAAAAGATAATCTAACACTCATGCTCTATGTTTTATAAGATTCGGGAGATAATCGGACACTTGGTGTGTGCAGTTACATCATTAAGATAACTAAAATTCAAGTTCACCACCAGTAGCTCTAGAAGATAAGGCGGAGGACAGCGATGCAACCACATCTCATATGGTATACGCTCACTTTTGATAAGGGTTCCATCTGAGTCAGGCTTTCATGGAGTGGATTTGATGAACTAAGATGAACAACTTTGATTGTGGCCTATCCCTCCTAAAGGACCTAAACTGGTGCACCGAGTGTATTTTTCATTTGGATCAACATGATGAGGTCAGCAATTGTTAGAAAGGTGGAGGCCGATTTGAGCTGGCTGGACTCCAAGTACAGGATTGAGTAGAAGGTGTAGAAATAGAGAAAGAAGGAGCAGAGTGATTTTAAGAGAGAAACTTGATTCATCATTCATTATCCTTTCACTATTACAATTCATCTAGTCATATGAATTACATTCAGTTATAAGATCCAACTGAATCAATTTACACTCTAACCAATTCCAGTACACGTTAATGCTATAAGATTTATGAATGAAATAATAAACTGCTTGACTTTGATTGGAGAGGGTAATGGCCTTATATACAATTTCATGAACAAGCCCCAGAGGAAAATAAGAAAGAAAATCGAATAGTTACAGTAGGGACAGACCGGGTCAGATCCAGGTCTATATCTTCAGTCAGGTCTGCATGTGTGTGCGTCACTGTGCATGGAAGTAGAGTCGTGCATGGGACCGCAACAATAACGGGTGGGGGATGGTGACCAGTGGAGGATCGAGAATAGTGTCATGATGTCATAGTGATCAAAGGCAGCCATATTAGGAAGTATGTCTGACAGAGAGTCGTGCTGAAACGGGAAGAAGTGTTTGGCAAAGCGAACATGCCAGGCATCACGATATAGCCAGGTCCTTGCATTAAATAGGGCTAAGATACGGGCTAAAGCTTGTGATCACGATACAGCTTAAGCCATAGGAAGCAAAGACATCCAAAGACCTGAAGCTTAAGATAGTTTGGTGGTTGGCTAAAAAGATACGATATGGACTTTTGGAGTTTAAGAGTAGGAAGCCGATTTATGAGGTAAACTACAACCTTAAATGCAAAAGCGCAAAAAAATTTCAGAAGATGAGCTTGATGAAGAAGTGTGAGTCTGGTAATAACGATGCGATGATGACGGCACTTAGCGGTTCGTTTAGTTGGGGGGTATAAGGGGTCGATGTGTATTACAGGGTTCCCATGGTTGAACTTGGACGTGATTTGGAGTACCCCGGTTGGAGTAGGCATGCTGATGATGATGTGGGGAGGTAAGGACCGACGGGCATCATTGTTCGCGATGGCGATGAGTGACGAGTTAGCCTAGTTAAGGTATTTAAGGTATGCTTCATGTGCGACTAGTAAGTCACAAAGTTTTTCAAACTAGAGCGGGATTCACGAATCTAGATTGGAGCTGAAATTTCTCTATATGTGGTACCAAGACCATTTAATATGTAGAGGGTGATGTCATCATCAATAACCACAAGTTTATCTGCCTTGGCCTTGATCATTTGAAGAAACGGCAAGACGGATTGGGAGCCGAGAGTGGCTAGGAAAAGGTCATCCTTGAGTTGCATGACTAGACTATGGAAGCGATTCACATATAAGCGAAAGATTGAATACCAAACGGAAGCGACGGTTTGGGAAGTTGCAACAAGTGGCATAACATCGGCAGACATAGAGCTAAAGAGGGCTGATAAGAGAAGTTTATCCTAGCGGAATCAGTGAGTGAACTCGGTAGTGCTAGGTGGAAGGGACGTAATAGAACCGTCGAGATACCCTAAGAGATCGTAACCACGTAGCAGAGATTCCACTTACGCACGCCAAGCTAGGAAGTTTGAGGCTGTTAGAGGCAAGGACAGTTGGTGGTGGCCCTTGATTGGCACAAGAGGGAACTGTGATGGCGGCTGCCGCAACAGCTGGTGGTGCAATGGGAAGGGTGGTAGTTAGAGGAGCGGTCATGATGCGGCGGCGGCGGGTGGGATCAATTAGCTGCAAAAAAAAATCTCATAAGAGAGATTAGCTCTGATATCCTATAATATTTATGAATAAAGTAATGAATTACTTGACTTTGATCAGAGAGAGTAATAACCCTTATATACAATTTCATGAACAACCCCTAAAGGAAAATAAGGAAGAAAATCTAACACATACAAGTATGATTTTTTACATTGACTTAAGAGATTTTAACTAATACGGAGATCGTGTAGGGCGTTTATCAATGCATGGCTTACAACAACCGGTTGCTTTGCTACGTACATGTCATTTTACTGCCTCGATAAGTAGTCCACAAGCTTTTGTTGGAATGATGACCATCCTCTTTCGGCCTTCGACTTCCTTCTGGCCTATGTGTATCAGCAATGGGTTCATAAGATATGTACGTACAGCACGAGATGAAGTCACCAAAGACACTCGATGTGTAATAAAAAGTTTCTAGAACAAGTAATAGTATATATAGATATGTACGTAGATGGAAGCAGATTATAATCACTAGAAGTTCATGGAAGTAATTCATAAATCTGTTTAGTACTAATCTCATTAGGTACATATGAAATCTAAAGGATGAGAAAGAAATAAGAAATCGAAATATTCACGGTCGTGTTTATACATTGTCGAGTGGACAGGCCGCCCTGAGAGGGAGTTATACTTGCTTAACATAAGACAAGTAATTATTATTCTGATTGATAGGAACTCTGTTATATCAATCAAGTTTTAACTTAAGCATTAAAAGGGTTTGTTGGCTACAATCCCAATATTCCCTTCGTGTTTTCTTTACTGTAAATTCGATCGATTGCGGACATGTTGCTGAAGCCAGATTGCGGTATCAACAATTAGTTAAGAAGAAGAGGACATGAAAAAGGGCAACATCAAATAGATTTCAAGATTGATGGCAACAGCACATAAAAAAAATGAAAGTGAAGACAATGTAGAAGATGCCACACAAGCCGGTTAAAAAAAACCGGCCTAAGAGAAACTAAAGAGAAAAATAAATTTTATATTCTCATTAGGCCGGCCAACCTATAGCTCACTATAAATTTTAACCCATTGCTTTTTTAATCACATATTCCTTTAAATTAACCTCGATCCTAATCGAAGTTTTAGCAAGTAATCAGTCCCATATGTCTATGGCGAAGTCTAACTCTTCACAACAACAAGCCCAGAAAAAAAATGCAAACAACAAAAACAAAAACATGAGTAGTAGTGTTAGCGAAACACCGAACACTATCAGCAAGAAAAAACGAACGAGAAGGAGTGTTCCGAGAGATTCTCCTCCTCAACGTAGCTCCATTTATAGAGGAGTCACTAGGTCAATTAGTTCATCTTCTTCTCTATACCATAAAAACTTACCATGTTAATACTAATTACATTTTGCTTGGTATAGTTTTGGGCTAATATCTGATTTTTTTTTTCTTTCTTATTTTATTTATATATTAATGTATGCAGGCATAGGTGGACAGGGAGATATGAAGCTCACTTGTGGGATAAGAATTGCTGGAATGAAACTCAAAACAAGAAAGGAAGACAGGGTTTGTTCATCATCCTTTTACTTTCCACTATACATATGCATTACAACATATATACAATTAGTTACTGATTCTTTCTTTTCTTTCTTTCTTTTGGGTTGGTGGTGATTGGATTGTACGTACTCAAATGCAGTTTATCTTGGTATGCTTAATTTGATGATCAAACTCTCTTCTATGGATCGATCATCTGTAATTTTATTTATCTTTTAATAGAGAGAGATTAATTTGATGTAATAATATTACTAGTTAGTGATGGATTATTTATTGTCAGGTGCATATGATGATGAAGAAGCCGCTGCACACGCTTATGATCTTGCAGCATTGAAGTATTGGGGTCCTGAAACCATTCTTAATTTTCCGGTAATTAAGTCGATGATTGACCGAGATAATTTAGCATGATATAATTGGGTTTTGTTTTTTTAATTATCTAATTGGAAATAAGATTTGAAGAGTGTAATTAGTTAATTAAGTAATATTTAACCCAAAATTAATCTACATATGATATTATGTTGTATTTGGTGATTAAAATTGCAGGCAGCTACGTACCAAAATGAATTGAAAGATATGGAGGGTCAATCAAGAGAAGAGTATATCGGATCGCTAAGAAGGTACTATTGATTTGCCTAAAGGTAGCTACTTCTTTTTCATGCAATAATATTAAGTAAATTTAGTGAGAAAAATTAATACTTATAAAATTGATTATGTCGAACTCGTAGGAAAAGCAGTGGTTTTTCTCGAGGAATTTCTAAATATAGAGGTGTTGCGAGGTATATCTTAACTCATTTATTTTTTATAATATAGTTAAATTTTATAGATCCTTTTGGATACTTGATCAAAGAGTATTTACTCTCAACGGTCGTGATTGAGCCACATCATTATTTGTGATGACGTGAGTCACATCATTATTGTTGAGAATATCTATTCCGATATTATTTTAAAAACTCTCGATTCTAACTATTAATTTATTCACTTTTTGTTTATTAATTATATCAACCTTTTCCATGGTGAAGACATCACCACAATGGGAGATGGGAAGCTCGGATAGGCAGAGTATTTGGCAACAAATATCTCTATCTTGGCACATATGGTTAGAGCCCTTTTTTCCTTTACAATGTTTGTAATTTTTCAATCTAATGAAGTTCGAGATATTTTTTAATAGATTTGATTTGTCATAAATCGATTAATCATAATTATATATATGGTATGATATGATAACTAATGTGATACATAAAGTTGATATTTATTATTGTGATTGACTAATTTATGGCAGATCTAGTTTATCCAAAAATTACTACTACAACATATATATGTACTAGTCTAGTAAAACTTTTTGATCTTAAGTTAGTATTTTGTGTTATAAAATTGTAAATATTTTGATGTTGCAGCCAAATATATAATATATCCACCTTCATGATTATATATTTTCTTTTGCAGCCACTCAAGAAGAAGCTGCCACTGCCTATGATATGGCTGCAATAGAGTATCGTGGACTTAATGCGGTCACCAATTTTGACCTAAGTCGTTACATCAAGTGGCTTAAACCCAGCAATCAAGCCACGATCAAGAAAAATATTGACTCTATCTCTAAAGTACATGATGATGATGAAGATCGTAACCCTAAATCAATGACTAGTGCTCTAACCCCAAACCCTAATCAAGAACTCGAACTAGGAGTTTTCCCCAATCAGCCGCCATATAGTTTAGGAGAGATTAGTAATTCGTTATTCTTTAAGTCTCCACGACCGAAAACCACCACGTCTGCCCTAGGGCTTCTGCTGCAGTCATCCAAGTTCAAGGAAATGATGGAGATGACATCATCCATTGACTACCCTTTGACTCCAACTGAGCTGGAGAATAGTAATAATGGTAATACTACCACACGTAATAACAACTGTGTGTTTCCTAATGATATTCAGACAATATTCTTAAATTGTGAAAACTTTAACAACTACATCAATGATGATCAAGAAGGAGATGACCTCTTTAATAACTCGAATTCTCTAATTCAACCTACGTTTCAGTTTGATTTTGATGCTTAAGAAATTAGTTTCATCTTTTATTGGATTATGATCATGATTTAATTGTTGGAGTTAGAGGGGAAGTGATTAGTATCTTGGGAAGACTAATTGATAATTGGGTTGATTTGTTTTACATATTTAAAAAAATACGAATAAACTTCTATTTGTAATCATTTTTCATTTTCAATTCAATAATATGTATTATTCTTTCATTATTATATGATATTCGAACTTTGAATCTTATATAAATTTTAAATTATGATCATATCATAAAAGAAAATTTAATCTCATCCAATTGCAAATCTAAATTGAGTTGGCAGGAGGCAACGTGCCCTCTATTGGGTTTCGAGATGGACAAGTTCTACTACCACATTTTACTATGACATCAATCAATCTAGTAAGTTTCCTCACCTTCTATAGTTCATCTCCTCCTCCTTTACAATTCATCCACTTTTAGGGTTTGATAATTTGGATTTAAAAGTTAATTACCTTTTATCCCTTTGAGATAATTAATAAATATTATTAATTCGTAAATTGACATTTGACCAGAAAAGTGAAAAGTCGTTAAAGGGGGCCGTTTTTGGCGCACTATTTGGTGACGCTTTTACCAAAATTCAAAATTTTCGCGGCTTCACGGTCAAACAACTCAAGCTCCAGAGTTGACTACAGTGGCAACGTCGTAAATCTACCTCAGACAAACGTCAAACAAAATTTCAGCATTTCCCGCCCAACTTCTCCCTCTCCCTCTCAATACGAATTTCTAGGGTTTCTGTCTGTATTCTTTGAAATCGCTTCTTTAGAAATTATCATGCCGGATCTTGCAAACCTCTCTCTCACAACGTCTCTTACACTCACTCGATGTCCTAATCTCAAATCAGAAACCGAACCGCCCGATCTGAGCGATACTCCTCTGTTTCCCATCCAAGTCAATACTCTTTCCAGTGACTGCGATTCGGGCCTATGGTTTCCGACTCTGATGCCGCAACAGGTCGAGATCATCACTGGAAATGAAATTAGGGTGAAGAGACGGAGCAGAAATGCGTCGGAGCGGCCTAAGAAGGCGTCTAATGGTAAGACTCTGGACGACTATGTGAGAGCTTGGGTCCAGAAGAAGATGGAATCTGGTGTTCCGGAATCGCAGTGCTACCTTCCATTTCTTTTCGGTGCTCCCAAAATGGTAATGTCTCTGGTATACGGGTTTTCTTTCTGGTTGGTGAGATATGGAATGAAGAACGCCAAAATCTTGAAATTAGATTGTAATTTCCATTACGGTGTTTGTAGACTAAGTGGATTGGTGATGACATATATTTTCAAAACTGGTCTTCTGTAGAACTCATGATTTTTGGTAATAGTTTTTCCGATAATTATGTTTAAAGCTTCAAACATATATCTCGTGTTGAATTTGTTTTCTTCAATAATCTGTTTCAGGTGGAATGTCTCACTTGCCATAAAGTTATCAATCCCGGAGAACAACTTCCATGCTCTGTTCCTGACTGTCGCAGAGTCTACCATTCATCTTGTGCTAAGAAAAAGCATGGGCACTCTAATCTCAAAAGGTTCAAGTGTCCTCAGCATGTAAGATCTTATCTTAATTCTTCTATCACTGGCATTAGTTCCTTCAAATTTTTCCAAATCCAATCAAATAGGTTGTCATATATCAAGGTGGACCAATGGATAATAGGTGAAATATATCGCCATGACATACATCTTCTGAATCTTTGATTTGTACTGAAGGCTGAACTCTGCTCTGCCCTACATTTCATTTTAAACAGCTATCAAAGCTATGATTGTCCATCTAGTAGGCTTGTTTGTTGCATCTTCTCTAATTCTTAAAATTTTTGGAATCTTCTTTTTCATGTAAATTGTAGAAGAGATTTTGAGTGATTGCTGTTTCCTCAGAAATAGGAGTATGCTCTTTTAGATCTTCGCAAGCAAATCTTTTGTATTTAAGAAGTTATGTTTTTCTTCTTTTTGAAATTGCTTAAGCTTGTTATATAAATTGCATTTTGTCTCTTTATTTTGCGATGGTGTGAATCTTCGTTGTACTGTTGCCTTCTATTTTTCTTTCTTCTTTTTTAGGGGTGGGGAGATCGTAATGGCCTAATGACTTTTTTTTTTTTTTTTGGGGTGACCAGGCATGCTACCTTTGCAATGGGATCAGTGTACATTGGAGGTGCATACAATGCACCATTGCTTCACACAATAAATGTGCTGCTTGGCCAGAGGAAGTGATGCATGTTGCAAATCAACCAGGACGAGCTATTTGTTGGAGACATAACAATGATTGGCAACTGGATAGTCAGGTCTATTTCTTCTTTCCTTCATCAGTGAAGACTTAATGCTCGTTATATTCTCTCATAAAATATGCATCCACTCTCATTGCCTTTTACTTGAACTTGGAAATTTAGTCAATGGAGAGCTCCCTACACATAAAAGGGAAAAATATATTTTCCCCCCTTTTTTTCATGCCAGTATGGGTGTGAATTTACATGAAACAAGATATTTACGCTGGCTGATTTCCCTCCTTGAAAATATGTCTGTTTTAACCTACGTAATGGCTTGCTTTTAGTATAAAGTTGGTGACTATTCATGTATAATTTGATAAAAGCTTCTTGGTCTATTTAATATCCTGTCCTCTAAACTTTTGTCTCTATTCTAACGTTTTTCTTTTTTTTTTGAAGTTTTGTTTCTTCATTTGTATTTACTTTTTCTTAGGCTGGCTGACAGGACTAATATATTTATTAAATGAGCAGCCTGCAGTGTCAACAAGTGATATAGAGGTCAGATTCACAAAAATCCTGTTACTGCACTTTTCTACATCTATGCATAGGTGAAGTTCCTGTGTCAAAACACGCGAAATTAATATGTACTAGTGGATGTTTTTTGCGTACACTTCCAGCTCTATAAATAAGTTCGTATGATCTGCAGGTGATTGTGGTGATTGCCGGGTCTAAGTCTTTGGATTCTTCACTTAAAAATCAAATGAAATGATTGAGTAACTTGAGTCTTGAATTCTATCATATTGGTTTATTAAAAGAAGAAAACGAGTGGATGAATGTGAAAGCTTACTATCATATTTGAATCTACATTAGTTAAATATATTTCTTCTTCATCAACATTCAGAAAAACAAACAAACACATTCTATAATGCACCATTGCATTAAAATAATGTGCTGCTTGGATTTTATTTATGCTCGTGAAGTAAAAACTAAACTTTTTGTTTACTTCAACTTCAGGAAATTTTTTGTCGCTTGCCTCTGCCCACTGTTGATGAAGAATTCAAGATTGATTTAATGTGGAAAGGCGTGGAGAAGAAGATGGATCCACCTCCATACGTGCACATTAGGCGAAGTATCCTGTCTATTATTTGTTGTGATTGACTAACATAAGTTAGGTAACTTGAAACAACTGATACACTCCTAGACTCATGTCTTAGACTCAAGGTTGTTCAAGGAAAATGTTGCAATTCTTTCAAATAAAAATAAAGAAAATAAGGAAAAGCCATGAGTATTTGTAGTTGGATTGTTGCAGAAATCTCCATTTCTGTGGGTAGTAATTGTCCTTCACTGTTCATGGAAACAACGTTTATTTGCCCCTGGTCTTAACTGGAATGTCAGATATTTACTTAGTGAAGAAGAAGCGAGATAGCAGTGATGATGGTAATGGATGCCGAAACTGTAGTTCCACATGCTGTGAGAATTGTATGTGCAGGTATTTCTGAAGGATTACTAGTCAATTTCATGTCTAGCTTCTAAATTACATGTACGATGCAACAATGTCTTGCACCTGACACCGAGATTTTGACCTGATTTCTTATAATAGGGTTCAATGCATAAGTTGCTCAAAGGCCTGCCACTGCTCAGAAACTTGCACCAACAGGCCATTTCGTAAGGAGAAGAAGGTCAAAATTATTAAGGTAGCTACTTTTGTTTGAGAAAAGAATGGAGTCATCTACCTACATTGTCTTTTTGCTCCACCACTGATGTACTCTTTTCTTCATTATATTTTCTTGTTTTACTTTCTAAGACTGCACTGTGCGGTTGGGGTGTGGAAGCAGCTGAGCCCATCAATAAAGGCGAATTTATTGTCGAGTATATTGGGGAAGGTATTCTTTTTATTTCCCCTTGGCATGTGTCATTGTCGTCATTGGCATCTGTCATCTTTTTATTTCCATTATTAATGCCTAGAGATTTTTGTACTTATCTCTTTTTTTTTTTTTTTGTTGTTGTAAGCGGACTACATTGTCCCCATAGAAGTATATCATTGAGCTCTATCTCTCGTCATTCTTTTTATACGTAATGAATCCTGTATTTAGTCTGAGATGTCTGCGAACGTGTGATTCTACAATGCCTAGTTGGATGCATCAGTCTTATGTAGTGAAAACTATATAGGTGGAAAAAGTGAAACTCTTTTGATCTTGAGCTGCAACATAAAATGTGTACTGTCTGCTTTGCAACTGTGGAATTGTTTGGGACTTACTAGAGAAAAAAGAGATTGCTATGAAACTTTGAGTCTTTTTTAGGAGCGCGAACTTCTTTTTATATATAGAAAAGGGGGAAACGCACAGAAACGTGAATTTCTTCACTTTTTTCGGTTTGAATGTTTACAGCCCATAAAAAGACGTGTAAACATTTCAGTTATTTTCCTATATAGTTCGCAATTTGAATATTTCCTATTTAGTTTCCAAACTGAATATTATCTTGTTTCCAGCTTAGAAATGTCAGTTCACTTGTAGTTGGTAAGAAGCCCACTCTTTATGTTTCACATCCATTAGTTATGAAAATTGATTCGTTTTTAGTTATTGTCTTTCTTTTCCAGTTATTGATGATGCTTTGTGCGAAAAAAGACTTTGGGACATGAAGTACAAAGGTTTGACGGATTTCTACATGTGTGAAATTCGAAAAGACTTCACAATCGATGCAACTTTTAAGGGGAATGCATCTCGCTTCCTAAACCACAGCTGTGATCCCAACTGTATTCTTGAAAAATGGTTAGTTTCTTACATTCTATAATGTACAAAGATTTGGTTAAGTTTCTGTTTCCTTTTGCTCGATATTCAATAAATTACCTGTCATTAGTCTTTGAACAATGCTACGTAGAATCCAGTCATTCACCATCCTGGAAGGATGAGTTATAATTATCTTATAGTTCAAGCAAAATATCTTATAGACAAGACAATGTATTTCCCTTAAGAATCGAGTTTCAAGTCCCAAACAACAGTAGTCGGTTTCATTCAGGCAGGTAGAGGGAGAAACTCGTGTTGGTGTGTTTGCTGCGCGATCAATTCAGGTGGGAGAGCCCTTAACTTACGACTATAGGTACCTCTGATTCTAATTTTCACTTTTCAACTGTCTCATGAAATGTTTCCAAATTTCACATGCATATCATTTGTTGATGTTTGGACTTTTGGAAACTTCAAGATTATGGCCAGTAGCACAGAGTTAAAACTGACTGGTAATTGGATTTGTAGATTTGTGCAATTTGGGCAAGAGGTGAGGTGCCATTGTGGAGCTCGAAATTGTCAAGGCTATCTAGGAGCCAAAAGAAAGATCAACTATCTGGACATTTGCTGGGGCGTGAAACGCAAGCGAACCTCTACTGTTTGCCCTGCTGTCATTACCGTATGATCCTGTCGTACTCGTCTCAGAGCGTTTGCTGTATATTGATCCGCTATTGTAAAAATGATGAGCTGCCATATAATAGCATCAAAAACTTTCTTCTCGTGTAACAAAATTTTACTGTAAAAGTAGCCTTCCTTTCTGCAGAATTTCTATCCGGTAGGCCATGTTCTTGACCTACAAGAAAAATTTAGCTGTAATCCATTTTTTTCGTGGATGATGCTTATGTCTGAAATGAAAATTCATTCATGCCATACAAAGTGTTATCGGAAAGTGAGGGAGATCAACTTCAAAGAACATGTGGAAATCTTAAAAGTAAAAATAAAAAATTTACCAGGTGGTTGAGATGGATCTGCAGATTCTGTATGTCAATTACGTTGGGAATAGGATTCACAGATTCGCTTTCTAGAAACCAAGCATATGGGTCTCTTTCGTTTAGGCATTTTCGTCCCTCTTCTCTCACCGGATTCCTAATTTTATACCTCTATTTTAGTTTAAGTTAATTAAATTATTTTACTTTCATGAATAAAGTTATTGAGCTGTGATATCAGAATCTTATAATATCTTTTGAGATCCGAATCCGACACCCTACAGTTACGAAATCCGTTTAAGGGGACATTTGAGAAGAGGGAAGATTAAGGTCACTAGGCTGTCTTACTGGACATGATATCCCTTTTTAATCCGAAAAAGCATTAAAAAATTCTAATAACTTTTACTAATCTTTTTCTAATACTAATTTCAACCCTTCTTTCCCAACACCCATCTATTCATACAACTCCGCCGCTGCGCTGCTGTCAGTGATATTTCTAATGCTGCCGCCCTCCATGTCGACGACGCCGGAAATAGCGGTGGCAGAGTTATATAAACGAAGGAAGGGTGGAAGAAGAATCGGTAGAAATTGTATTAGAAAAGATTAGTGGAGGTTATTATAATTTTTTATTAGTTTGTTTTATTATTTTTCAACGTAAGAATCAAAATAGCATAAAAATGAGAGTCTAAGGATTTAATTAACCCGACCAAAATAGAGAAACAGTATTAGAAAAAACAGTGAAAAATAGGGACGAAGACCAAACATAATTCATGGGTTAAACATGTTCTCATTTCTTGAATGATGAATTTTGGGGTGGATTCTGTATAATGTAAATCGATTACTTACAATGATATACAAAGGCTGGGGTAATGGATGATGCTATATGTAACTTTAATGTATACGGTTTTATTGATCGGTCTACATCAATAGACGACTCTACCACCAAGTTTAGAGAATCATATAGAGCTGCTGCTTGTATTACATTCTAAAGACGTAGTTGGCAAATGGCCAAGCTGAGCCAACTCAATTAATTACATACACTTTGGTTTGAACTTCTTAAAATGGCTCAGAGAAGTACTTCCATTTTCTGTTCTCCCCTTCAACTTCATAAATTAAGTAGTCATGTATATAATTAGGAGCTAACCACTTGGGTTAGTCCTAAAGAGAATACATTAATTAAAAGAACAGCCTCCAAGAACAAAATGGAGGAAAAGATTTTCTCTCTCTATCTACCCTTTGAGAAAGTTCTTGCAAATCTTTTCCCAGCACTTCCTATCAGGTTCAGCTGTCTTTAATCCTGTCTTTGCACTTTCAGCAAAACCCTTCTGGAAAAAGAAGAAAGAAAAATATTAATGTTAACATTTGCATAGAGGCCCCTACACTACGGAATAATTATGAATTGCTACATTAATCTTATAATCAGACCTCAATGCAGGAATTATTGAGAAGACGATCGATGAGATTAAGGAGAATGTCTTTAGTGTATTCAGGATGACCTTGAATGCCCAATATGTGGTCACCAATGATGAACATTTCAACCCCAGTTTTGTCTGAAAAGGCGATAACTTGAGCATCTAATGGCACTTCCCACACCTCATCTTGATGACACTCAATTATTGAAAGGCAAGCTGGGATTTCTTCCCCTAACTCTTCCAACAAGCTGTTGCTTCTGCATTCTAGTACTTCCTTAACTATCTTCACTTGTCTCAATCCTACATCCCACCCACTACATGCCTTCCCTACCTTCCCACCCAATGCCCTGCACAACACCTAAAGGAAAACAAAAACAATCAAAATAAACAAATGAGTATTGAAACAGGAAAAATAAAAAAGAATTAAGCTGCAAAGTAATTTACTCAATTTAAAATACCACGTTGTTTGAAGCACACTAACAAGAACTATTGAAATGATCAAAAGGCTACACCAAATTAAGAGAAAGAAGGCACATATATATATATATATATAAATTTGGACCTGATGACCAAAGCAAATGCCAAGAACTTTCTTCCCCATGGCATCAAGAGTTTGCAACAGATAGCATAGCTCCAAGATCCAAGAATCATTGCCATAAGCATCATAAGGACTACCACTAACCACAAAACCATCATAGTTTCGAAGCTCATTCATGTCCGGAAACTCGCCCTCTACAACCCGAAATAAATCCCATCCCTCTCCTTCTTCTCCGAAAGCTGCAACAAACACATTGAAGTACCCTCCATATACGTTCTTCACATAATCTGAATCTCTTGCTGCTAGTAAGAGTGCATATCTTCCCTTATGATCTCCTTGATCAGCTTTCATCTTTCAAGTTTCACTATATAGTATTTAGTGAAACTATTTTGCGTAGAAATGTTAGAGAAGGAAATTGATTTTTGTGCTGCTGTTTTTGAGGAGGGAATAGGCCTTTATATAGAAGCTCCGACATGGAGTATAAGCGACAATTGATGTGTAAATTTCCACGTGGGTAAACTATATACATATATATCTATATATATATAGTTATATCTATAGATGGGTGTGTGTGAATTGGAAAAAGATTCTTTCTAATTTACTTGTTAATGTGGATGGAATCTAACCTCAAGGGAATCTAATTTACTTGGAAAAAGATGGTTGTGTTAATTCATGTGTTTTAAATCGATTAAAATGTGGATCACTGTATAATAGAGAATATTATCTATGCATATAATAATGCAATTGTCTCGGAAAAATATTGTGCTGTTATAAACAGTTTGGATTCCTTCTCTTTCAAGCTAACTTTTCGGTTCGAGTTCTATCCGGACTCATTTATCACTCAACCTTAGTTAATGTACATATCATGAAATTTTCTATGAACCTGTCAAAATTGATTATTCTGAATGTAAGACTTTATTGTTCATGTCTTTGTTAATAGTAATGATTCGATTATGCTTCATTTTTCACCATCTACGTAAAAACGTGCTTCTAGTTCTACTTTTAAATATGATTAAGTACCTAATCGGTTCTACTAATATATACAACCTCTTATTATTGAGGTCTCGACTATTTAGAAACTTTGCTTGAATTGGAAGATTTGAGTTTATTGGCATATTTTTTAATAACTATATCTTAAGTCTTTTGATATTAGTATTAATTATGTATTTAGGAAATCTAATTTTATAACTGATATTTTAGTAAATTTATTTTATATTAATTCTATTATCTTAATTATTATGGAGGGATATCATTCATTCTTTTTTTTTTTTTTTTATATATCCAAAATAATATAAATGAAATATCTTAATTTAAAATGCAATCCTTACTTTTATTAATATAATAAATAGGAGTCGATCCAATTTCATCATAATTTTCTTATTTAAAAAATCTTTATAACTATCGAGATATTTAAAAAAAAAAAAAAAACTAACAGGAACTCAACGTAAATTCCAACATCCAAGTGAACAAAATCTTTGTTGTTTTATAAATAGTAAGATCCGTTACATCTTCATGGAAGTTAGTCAATAGTCTAAAACATGAACACAAACAGTTACAGTACTACTCCATGCATGCAGAGGAATACATTCCACGTGGAGCGGACCTAACGCGTGGGAAACACTGCCTGTTGTGGCAAATATGGGAATTTTGACTTTTCTCATTTGTCAAACTTTGGATGTGGATGTCTTTCCGACCTGGTGTTGTGTCGAGCTGGCAGTAGCAAAGCAATTAGATTAATTTAGAATATTATAATTATTATATTAGTTTAAATTTAAAAATTTGTTATATTAAACAAAAATTTAATAGATACCATTAATGTCTTTAAGTTAAAAAAATTTATTTTATTTAATATAATATAAAAATTATATTTTAAGTTTGATTGACTGAAAAATTCTATAATTATTTGAGAAATTTTTTTAAAAAAAAATCTGATCTAGGTATGTAGGTTAATTAATTATAACTTTATAAATAAATATAAATTATATATTATATATTAATATCAATTATCACATCAAACTTATCAGTTTATAATAGATTCAATCTAATTAGATTTATTTAAACGAAAATATTCATCATCGGCTATAAGGCTATACTTTGTGTTATTGTCCGAAATTGAATATGCACATATGTATAGGTTGGCACTAGTCGAATAGAATTCGTATATATACAAGTGATCTAGAAGACTAGAGTTAGCAAGAAGCTGAAATGAACTAGAACTGTGGACTAATTATACCATGCACTCATGTTGTCATGTTGGAAGAATGTTCATGGAGTATATACATATATATATATATATATATCTATATATATATGCGCGTGTGTATATAGCATGCTAGAAACATTCAAGGGTCGAATCAGTATCTTTCTTAATTTATAGACATCTTTATTCTTCAATCAATTTGCTCTAGCATGCTATGCAGATATCGATCCTTGAATGCATATTAAGGTCTAAATTACGTCTAAGGACCAATAATTTTACAAAGAATATTACTAAACAAAATGGAATCACATCTAGACTAAATTAAACACGACAACGAAATGATCGTCTAGGTTCATTATCAATCGTCTTCTTATTCTACTAAATAACCTTCTAGGTTCGGTATCGATCGTCTTCTAGAATAAGAACTCCCCCCTCCATCTGTTTCACAAATTTGATTCTTTAGGGAATAGTATTGATACTTGATCCAAGCAACTGACAGTTCTGAAAATTTTGTGTACATCTAAGTAGAAGAAGTACAAATTGCAGTTGTTAGTTTGTCGTTTGAAGCATCCTTGTAAGTGAAATATTTTTTTCAATCCGGATTTCGGATTTTACTCATGTTGTTCAATAATGAATTTTCTTTCCATGTGTCTATTTCATCCATACTTGAATCTAGATCACAATAGTTAGTACAATCTTCTTCCTAGTCGTTTTTGTCGACGTTGATTCAAGTTCTTACGGTCACCGGTCTACTTAAATGTACTTTTCTTTTTTTTTTTTCAAGAACATCCAATAGATTGAGGCAATTTCTCACAGTTAGTAGCTTTGGTTTGTCTGTTCAGTGAATTACCATATTCTTTCGCTATTAATTCATATTCTAAAACCTTAAAAAAAAAAAAAAAACTACTCAAAGACAAACACAGTCAATATGCAATACAAACTCAGATCACGCATCGAAGGTGTGAGAGAGAGGGATGGATTTGAATTCGGTTTAGACTATGCTGGTCCAGGTTCATAGTTAGAAAATGAATAGAAATCAATTATAACCGTTAATTTTTTAATACGTTATTTATTTTCATAGAGTTAAATGACTTATTTATACCTTATTTTTTAATAAAATGAATAGATAATATGTTTAAAAAAAGTATCAGTTGTGATTGATTTTATTTAATCTTAATCATAAGTTTGGACTAACTTAGAGTGTATGATGTAAACTGAATCCAAATCCGAGAGGAACTGGGTGCCAACAGAGAAGAATCTTTCAATATGTTTCAAGAGACCCCATATAAATAAATGGGCCCATTTCATTCTGCATGAAAGAGTAAAGACATGTTGTGAAGGAATGGGTCATTATGATGATAAATTAGATTAGATTGGATGAGTACATTTGTTGGACTTTTATATAGTTATATAGTAAATAAATAAATATTTTTTTAAAGTATTTCATATTAAAAATTGAGAAAGCTAATATCATCACTTAATAATTATTATAAATATTAAGTATTTATAATAATAAAAAAATTATAATAATCTAGTGAGACTGTCATATATATATATATATATATATATGTATATAAACGTGAAGTACTTTTGACGCTTATTAAATACACCTACTACCACTTTGGATCAATTAGTTTTACTATTGAAGAGAAATTTACTTTATCTTCATCCAATTTTGCTACTGCTAAAATACCAAAAATATTTAGATATTTACTTGTGAGTTTTTCACTTTTACTTAGTGAAAATTACATTCGTATCTCAAAAATTATTCTCATACAAATCTACTAGTAATATCAAAAGAATGAAATTTTTTTTATTTTTTAAAATACCTCCAGTACATATTTCAAGTCTCGTTTGCCATAATCTACTAATATGCGCTTGGAGAGCAAGTGCATTCGAGAGAAATCTTCCCTTTCGAATCTTCATGTAAGATCTTGTTTATATTTATGTACATGTTAGATCATTAATATAGATCTCATTCGAATGTAATTATATTCTAAATGCACTTTAAAAAGTTTGGTACAATCGGACTTTAACACATAATGGAACATCCCTCATCAATCATAATTACTAGGAAAGAAAAGAGAGGCCAAAATAGTTGGTACCTTTTTCCTTTTAAGACCAAAAAAAAAAAAAATAAACGGAAGAGATAGGACAGAGCCTACAAACAAAGAGGCACAACAAAGCAGCAATGTTTTGTTGTAATTGCTCTGTGAATTTGGTACAGTATGGTACCAGTTTTCCTCCGTCGGGGAGCAACAGTAAACCCTCTTATTATCAACTTTCTAACACAGCACAGACCGACTTACAGACCAGCACAGCCCCGGACTGGCTCATGGGCCGGCACGACATTAACCCATTACTATTTCAATGCCGAAGCCAGACCAGATCAAATTACCACCTCTAATTATACTTCACAATTTTTACTTTATAAGACAGCATCAAAATTTACATAAAACAATAAAAAGTAAAAGTAAAAAAATAAAATAAATAATTGAAGGGTAGAAAAAAGAGAATAGAACATTTCCCATGCAACGAGGTCTCATCGTTACAACAGGTATTATTTTATTATATATGTTCTTCTTTTAACTCGTTATCTTTTTCTTTAACTTTATTTATTTATTTATTTTTTAAACATTTTAATTTCAATATTTTTTCCTCTTCTAAGTCAAATAAATACGGCTGCTCTTTTTAGTTATAATATTGATTTCTATTGCAGTACTACAGTCAGCACTCGTTTCTTTATTTTTATCTTGTACAAATTTCTCTATTTATTTATTTATTTATTTTCTTTAAAAAATATATTTTTTTTTCTATGCATTATGTTAGAATTCAATTATTTTTAATTAATTTATAAATTAATAATTATATATAAATATATTTTAAAATATTTAATTTATTAATTTATTATAATATCATAATAAGACTTTAAATAAATATATCTATGCTTTATTAATATATGTCTTTCACTTATTATATTATTTATTAAACTTTTAAAATAATCAATCAATAAATAAGGAAAAATATTATAATTTATCATACATTAATAAAGATATTTAATTAATTTATAAATAAAAAATTATATTTTCCTCTCTAATATATTTATAAAAAAAAAAAAGGGTTAAACTCAATAAATTTAATATATTGACCCACCCACGTGGATCCTATAATACAAACAAAAAACATAAAATTAAGCCTTAAGCCAAAACTAAAGCATGAGTTGATTGTAATCTTACTAATCTAAAACAGCGAAGACATGTCCTTGTCATTTGCTATATTAAAAAAAAAAAAGACAGTAACAGAAACATATTCATAGTACATGACCCCAACCAAGACTTGTGAGTGGTGCACCACTAATTACATGTACATATATAATCTTATGTCATGAAATTAATAAAAGAGGATGATGATTAGTTGTTTTGTACTCACCTCCCATTCAAGGTTGCCGTTTTAATATAATAATAATAATAATTATTATTATTATTATTATTATTATGCTTAAATAAAAAAGCCATACGACGACCCTTACCCATCACCTTTTTATCATTTTGTTATCATCTTCTCTCTTCCAGTCTTTCTAGAGTCCTTATACTTTTTTTTTTTTTACTTTTTCTTTTTCTTTTTCAATTTACAGAGAAAGTGAGAAAGGAAAGCAGTGGCAAAATCGAGAAAAGCTTTTTGAAAATGATTTACTGACTTTAGATCTTCCCTCTAATTAATATAAAACATATATATAATATATACGATTACATCCTGGTTTGGAAGAAGCCATATATACGATTACATCTTGTTCGCTTTCATGTTTATTTTCTTGAACTGGGGTGCTGATGATGAAGTAATATACATCCACTTTCTCTGATGGGAAAGGTTTCTAATCAGGGACCGTTTGATCAGACTAGATTCCTGCATGATTTCATCATCCCTGCTATATTTTCCCAGCTGCTGCTTCCATGCTTTAAGGGCTTCCCTACTTTCTCTCCTGCTCAGGTACCATCTCTCTCTCTCTCTCTCCATTTTCTTCATTTTCTTTTTCCTCTTCTTTGAAATCGTTTTTACCTCTCTTCAGACATTAATCCTGTTCTCTACATGAATCACGTAAACTTGGCTCACACTTCCAAAATTTGCACCTTACGTCAGTAGTGGTACATGTGTCCAATCGTGATCACCGTAACAAAATGTGAAATGTTAGCAAAAATTTTAGGTTTTTTTTTTTAAACGCCGGAGGCTTAAATTTTTTAGTTAATCCCTCTAATAAAACTATCCAAATTAAATTCTATATATTAGAAAAAAAATAAAATAATAATAATATATATAAAAAATAAAAATGTGAAATATTAGAATGAATAGAGTCGAATGAAATTAAAAAAAATAAAATAAATAAGATTCGATAATCATAAATTAAATGATTCTCGGATCATCCATTCCAATTCGATCTATGAATTGATCGAATTAATTATGGAGAGAGAAAATAAATAAATAAAAGAATCATAAAACTAAACTCCCTTAAAGAAATAAAAAAAAATTAGAAACAGAAAGAAAAATGAATTTCTAATCACGAGATAAATACTATAACTAGCAACATAAGTTATGATGATAAAAATTTTGAATCCTCCAAGATCTTGAAGGGATATTAAAATAAATAAATATTAGATTAATTTGTAAATCACATCATTTAAGATAAAAATTTGTTAAAAAAATATACATATTATTTACATATGCTCATATACCGATATCATCTTGATATTAAAAATTTTGAGTCAAGAACAAGAACTGGGTTTAGTACTAATCTTATCCCGATTCCAACAAAACTTTGGCCTTCATTATTAGTAGTAGTTTAAAAACTTAATCTCCGTTACCTTGATTGAAAAACGAGGCATTAGCACGTTTAGGTAGTGCTATTAGGGCTAATAGCTTATTATTAATGTACTAAGGACCTTTTGTTAAATCCCTAAAGATATTGAAACGAATGTTAGGGTTAGGGTTAGGGTAAAATATAATTAATTAAGCTAATTTTAAGCACTCTTTTTAATGGGTTTTAGTGGCGGTCTCGATGAAGCATGATTCAAATTATTTTCTAATTATATTTTAAGCATGATTCAAATTGGAAAGCTACTTATTATTATTAGATTATTTGGAACTAAATTTAGATTTCAATCTCTTTATTAATCTCCCTTTTTTTTTTTTTTTATTATGTTTTTTATTTTTTATAGGCAACATATTTACTTGGGCTCATTCATTATGTTTAGACAGGCAGAAGTCTTTTCCCCTCAGACCGACAGCAAGAAACTCATCCACAGTGCAATGCAAACTCCCTTTTTTTTATATTAATAATGTCTTTTCCTTCTTAGATCACAGATACTCAGACCACTGTTTTTCTTACAAAAACCACTTTTATAAATTTAAAATAATAATAATAATAATAAAAGATATAAAAAGAGAGTAACTAAAAAAGAAAATAGTACAACTGTGTACAAGTACTAAAACATCCTTCTTCTCTCACTTTCCTCTTGTTTAGATCTTCTTTACCAGCATTCACTCACCTATCAACCCTACCCACCACCCAAAACAAAAACAAAAAAGCCTTCTTGACCAATTCCTAAAATCCCATCCTTGCTTGTTTTTAGCCATATCGGCCATTTTCCTTTCTGAAATGTGTGTGTGATTTGTAATGTTAGGCTTGTTCAAGTGGTGGTGGTGGTGGAGATGTTCTCTGCCGCAGTGGGTGGGGAGTTGCTACAGAACCGGTGGATCATGTTGGTTGGCTTGGGGTGATTTACTTTCCAAGATAATGCTTGAGAACATTATGGTAAATTTAGGTTTTTTATTTTCCAAAGAAAGCTGGGATTTTGGTTGTAAGGAGGAATTCAGGAGCCTTATTTATCAAACTCAGTTTAAAGCTCTGTTGTTTATCTTTCTCTGCTGCTTCTTTGGCTTGTAACGGCGGTTCGTGGTGGTGGTGGTGGTGGTGGTGGTAGTAGTAGTGGGACTGGTTGGTGATATTGGCGGGACGGCTCAATCTCTTTAATCTATGTTAATTGTTAGCTTCTCTAAATTTTATTTTAGTTCAATTTATTTACTTTCTGTTTGATAAAATTTTGATCATATGGAAAATGGGTAATGCAAAAATACTCTCAATTTATTTTTTGCTTGTATTCTGTATTTATGATTATTATTATTATTATTTTCTTTTCCTGAATTTCTTATTATTAATTAATTACTTTAGGGAAAAGCCATCTGATTATGCGAAGCAGAGACTTCGATGTTTTGCAGTTTGCACACTGTTCTATTATTCTCTGTTTTAATATTTGGTTTTGTCAGAATTTTTTGGCTACACTTTATTAATATTTAATGATTCCTAGGAAAATGTAAAACTTTCAAATTTTTAGGTTAATTTCAAGTGAAAGATGTTCCTTTTAAGCAATACATTGATTTTTTGTTTAATTAAAATTTAATTGGTTCATTCCTAGAAATTTCGAATTCTTTTCTTCTTTCAAAGCCTGTAAAACTACCCAGAAAAAAAGAAAAAAAAGACAATTATAATCTAATGATCCTGAAATTACTACAAATAAATACTAAATTTCAAATTAGGTATAAAAAATACCCAAAGAACAAAGGGAAATATAAAAATAGGAGCCCAAAAATTAAAGATAATGCTCGATTAGATTAGAATTTGGAGTGTTTATTTGGTCAGATTATTTAGTTAGTAAGGAGCAATGTTTGGATAGAAGGTTTGGATGTTCAAAAGTTTGACACGTTGCTCCCATAAAAAATTTTAAAATTATATAAAAAATAAATAATAAAATATGAATTAAAGTTAGATAAATTATTAAATAAAATAAAATAAGGTGATAATTATTTATATTATTATTTTTTAATTTATTAATTAAGTGGAAGATAAATTATATATGGATTGAAGTTATATAATGTATAAATAAAATATAACGAGTTGATAATTATTTATATAATCATGACTCGTTTTATAAAAGAAAATAATATATGAATTAAAGTTAGATAAATTTTAAATAAAATGAAATGGGTTGATAATTATTTAAATCACTTTCTTCTTAATTGATAAGTCGATGATGATGACGTGGATGATTAATTTTATATATTATAGTTGAATCAAAATAATTCTCTATTATATATAAAATTAAATAAAACAAAAAAAAAATTAATTTTATTATTAAAAAATGCATAATACATAAAAGTCCCTCTTGAACGTTCAGTCCGGGTCAAATCTTTTATTTTGGGCTTATTGGGCCTTCCTTGTAAAACGGGCTTTTAGAGAAAACAGATCTCACATTCTCATCCTTAGAATTCATATATTTCCAAAAATATTAGCATAAATTATAATGCATCTAAAATTTTAAAGATTTTTTAAGTCTAAAAGGTATGGGACTATATTGACTGCTGCTCATCTTGTTTCTTCTGGGTGTTCAATTTTAAATTTAAATTATAATAAAAATAGATGAAATTATATATATAATATAATTATTAAAATTTTAAATTTAATTATATTTTTATTTTTATTTAATTTAAAATAATTTTTTAATCTTTTTTTTTTTTTTAATTTTTCTACATTTTCACCATGGCGCTACCACCCTTTTCCTTTTCATCGCTTCCGCTAATATTAAAATTTTAATATTCTAATATCTAAGAGAGAAAGATATATATAAAAAGTAATTAATATTTTAAATATTTTATATCATCGGATTAGCGAAATAAAGTGGTAGTAGTGAAGGAAGAGGAGGACGATGGTTAGCGAAATGAAGTAGGGTGGAAATGAATAATAAATAAAGTAAATTAAATTTAAATTAATTTAAATTAAAAGAGGTAAAATATAAATAAAAATTGTAAGTTTAATCAAATTTAGAATTTTAACATTAAATTAATAATCATGTACATAATTATTCTATCTATTTTTATAACGAGTCACTATTAGTAATTTTGATATTATACCAAAATCAGTATCGATACCATCCAATAACACAGTCTTTATGAAGTTTTTGAACTTATCATACGAAAGAAGGCTTCCGACCATCGTTATTTCCTAATTTTTTAGGCCACTGCAGTAATTTAATTTTTTGAATCATGTATGTACACATATCTGAGAGAGAAATTTCTCAACATTCTTAAAGCATGTATTTGCATTAATTAACATATATCGTAACATGTAGGTCACTTCCTAAGCTGTTAACATATACATATATATAATATATCTACGTACACATGCATGCATGCATGTATACATTGAAATAAAAGTATAGGATATAAAAGAGGATGACGGTTCCATATTCATAAGGACAGCAGCCTCTAAGTAGTTGTTGCAGTATTGTGTCCGCTCGATCCGTTTAGAAATCAAGTCTTGAATCTCAGACAAGGTTGTGTAGCCAGCTTTTTGCAAAGCTGCTAAGTTGCTCTTATGAATATCTTATGTTTCTCTTTTTATTCACTCAAATCTCTATTGCCAAGCATCTCCCGTGCTGCTGTTGCTTTTACAAACTCTTGAAGTTAGAATATGAGATTAAATACTCAAAGCCATATACTTATATAACGAAATTTATAATACAGCTTGAAATGACCACTCCCCTTATCAAATAAATACCTTGAATGTTAATGGATACTCTTATAAATCTCATTTTAAGAGTTAAATTGGTTTGTAAACTTGGAACAGATGCAGAGAAACAAGGAGAAGGTAAGGTTGATAGGTAGTAGGTACTCTATCCTCCAATCATAGAATTAAAAAGTTGATATTTATTACAAACTATGAGAAACATTATTCACTTGTTTTGTGAATGAGTTGATAACTCCTGTCTCGCTTTTGGTTCGACAATGAACAACTTAAATCGTGTTGTCTGTTGATCGATGCATCCCATAAAAATCATTTGATTTGATAACGCATGCATCCATTTCATTGTGTTAATTAGTTGACTTGCAATATGATCATGCATATAATTATGTTTATTATGTATGTTATGTATATTATCATTCATAGTGACAATGAATGAGATGAATAGAGGGAAATATGAATATATATATATATATATATATATATATATATATATGATGTAATTAGGTTCATCATACATAACAACTGGACTCAAAAATTGGTGCCAAACGGTTGGTATGATGTCCTGTTAAACTGTAAACCTTCCAGAAAATCAGTCTGAAATTTGGTGGTACGTAAAACAAGTTGTGGGTAGTAACTAGTAAATGCCCTCCAATTTGGTAAAGAAAAAATTGGTAAGAAATAAAAATAATCAAACTTAAATTCCGATATTATTTGATAAGTTAAGAATATTATTTTTAAAAAATATAATATATTCAGAATTTGAATTTTAGTAAATTGAGCTACCCATAAAAACATTATATATATACATATAGATAATATAAAAATTAAAATAGTATTGGAATTAACTAGAACCGCTTATTATATAAGCTTTATGTATATGAAACTGATTAAACACCCCCAAATTGGGATAGAATATATCCCTCCTCCACAATCCAGAATTTATTCAAGAATAAATCATACTATTATAGCTAAGAACATGTTCAGTAGTTTTACTTTAGTTTCACAGTAATGAGTCTAACATTCAAATTAACGATTCAGTTTAGTATATACTAATTCGCTCCATCTAAGGTTTTAATTATGTAAAGACGGATAAATTGATTACTTTTCTAAGTACTTGATAAATTGATGAGTATAATAATTTTTTCTTTTAAAGTATTAGAGCTATATTCTGAGCGAATATGTCCACACTTAATTGGTAAGTGTCTCTCACCTATTGTATCACTTATTGAGCTTTTAGAATGATCAGTCCATAAGTAAGAGGAAGTGTTAGAATTCGCTAAACATTGTTTTAGGAGAATATTTTTAGTTGGTTTATAAATCAATAATTTTATCTTTCTCTACGAGACCTTTTAGGGAAAGAAATTATTGAATTATCAATTTATCCATACTTTAAATCTTATTTCAAACTCGGGTTTTCAGACTTTGATTATGATCAATGGAAGAGTTTGTATAATGGTGTAATCAAAAAGTTTAGAAAGTTGGTTCATAAAAGAATATGAAATTTTATACGAGGTTAGTATAGAAATAGTTTATGTATGTTGTAAGAACACATTTTTGTAATTGGAAGAAAAAAGGAAGAGGAAGAAGAGGAAGAAGAGGAAGAAGAAACACAAATCATATGGATTTAGATTGCATGTCATTATATAGGATTAAATGCAAAGTGATCCCTTTGTTTAAGTGTTTGTGCAATATCACACCCTATGTTTGTAAATACAGCAATTTGACCCATCATGTTTAATATTTATTTAATATTACCCCCCAATATTTATAAAAACAGCAACCCGACCCTGTGTTTCTTCATTTCAGCAACTTGTTCTAGGATTGTGCAGGAAAAATCGTACCAACTAGAACCGCTCCACAACAACTCCGTTAAGTTGATATTACCTCCTAACATTTTATAATGGTCGGTATATCGATCGAAACTTGCACTACTAACTTGCACCATCTCTTTCAATGACGTTGATTTTGGTGCAACGATCGAAACATCGAAATTAACCTTTTATTTATTTATAATTTTTTACTTTTCCT
This sequence comes from Coriaria nepalensis, assembly GCA_027186245.1. Lineage (NCBI taxonomy): Eukaryota > Viridiplantae > Streptophyta > Magnoliopsida > Cucurbitales > Coriariaceae > Coriaria > Coriaria nepalensis. The sequence continues at coordinate 2,566,068 of CP114484.1, read as the reverse complement.
CCACTTTCCTAGACCAATGCACTTCCCATTTCGGTGGTGTCGATTTCAATGGATTTAAATGTTATTAATTATGATAATAAAATAAAGTGACATTTTTAATTATTATGATGCCAACTTTTTCTTCAAACACAGTGTATATGAAGATTCATACAAAGTAAAGTAAAAATTACATATATTATGATATACAACATATCTATATAAATAAAGGTAAAAATTCATACCAAAAAAAAAAAAAAATTTACACAAGTAAAAAAAAGGTTATATAAAAATTTTAAGATATATAAAAAGATTGGTATAATTTAGAGGTGGAGATAGAAAGAAATTTTAGAACAAACAAAAAATGATATAAAAACTAGGATTATAAAAATAGATTTTTAATAAAGATTTAAAGATTAATTTATAAATTTTTAATAATTATGAAGAAAATTTTAATTTTCATAATATTTTATGATAAATATTTAAAATTTTATTTATTTTATAATTTTAATTTTTAATTTTAATAAAGTCGAGGGTAGGCAACGGCTCCTCTCACCCGCCCTTATCTTCGGCCATGATGACCCGTGTCAATGAGCAATGTCGATTTCAGTCGGTTCAGTATTGATGCAACCAAAACTGCCATTTGCACAACCCAAACTTATTCCCTTTCCTTTATTTTCCATCCAAACTATTAAACACTAAAATACGAGGGGTCAAACTCTAATTTTAGGACTTGTTCCCTTTCCTACACTAGTATATATATGTAAGCAGTGCGGTGGGCTGTTACAAACGTAGATATGTCCCAAAATATTGGCCAACGTCGTCGTTTAGGGTCAGTTTCAGAGAGAAGCATGCCCAGGAAAAAAAAAAAAAACCATGTCCTTGTCTTTAATCATTTCAATGTCAGTTAAACTCTTGTCTAAACAAAATAAAATAAAATGGAAATAAATAAACAAAATACACAAAAATTACAAAAAAAGAAAGATCATTTGGGTTTTGATTCTCGGGGATTTGGCACTTTCCCTTCTCCAAGTTTTTGTGTCGAATAAGCAATAAAACATTAGAGAGAGAAACTAGAAAGAGAGGAGAGAGAGACAGCTTTGAGCTTTCGTTTCAGTACAATCACAATTCACACTCCTCCACTCACGATTTTGCTGCAGTAGCAGACTCTCTTTCTCTTCCTCCCTCCTCCCACTCACTCCTTCTCTTCCCTTCCCTTCCTTCTCTCCCTGACAAATCAAAGCATTGCCAGCCAACCCTGCATTTTCTCTCTCTTCCTCTCTCTCTCTTGAGTCTCTATAATAGTATTATTATACTTGTATACTTTGCGTTTTTTGGTAAAGCAAGGAGGGTGGTGGTCACTGTAAAGACGAAAGAGGATCTGCATATAGTCGCATTAAACACGAAAAAGAGAGAAAGAAGATATAAAAAAAAGAGTGGAGAGAGTTTTTCTCATTTTTTACTTTATTAGTTCACATTGCTCTCCACCTTCTTCTACCTTCTTCTTCTTCAGCAATTCTAAGTAACCATGATGGGTTCTAAGCTCTTTTCCGTCGTCCTCTTCTTTGTTTTCTCTTCCTCTGCTTTGTTATGTCTCTCCTATGAGCCTCGAAATCCTGAGGGTAAAGTAGACCCAGATATCTTTCATTCTCTATTTTAATTCTGAACATGATTTTTCATGGGGGTTTTTTTTTTTTTGGCAGTGGAGGCTTTGATAAGTATAAAGATGGATTTGCACGATCCTCATGGAGTTTTAAGCAACTGGGATGAAGATTCTGTCGACCCTTGTAGCTGGGCCATGATTACTTGCTCCCCTGAAAACCACGTCATTGGGCTGTAAGATTTATTTTATTTTTACATTTTTAATCATTTTTTTTTCTTTTTTGTTTTCAATTTCTCATGCTGTTTCTGGTCTTGTTTTTTTCTTTTCTTTTGTTTCTTACAGAGGAGTTCCGAGTCAGTCTCTGTCTGGAACTTTGTCCGGTTCGATTGGTAACCTCACAAATCTTCGGCAAGTGTAAGACATTTTTTTTACCCTTTCTTTAGTTTATTTTATGTGGTTTGATTTTCTTCACTAACCCATCTTCAAATTTGAGACACCGTCTTTTTGGTTGCTGAGAAAATTTGAAATGGAAAATTCCCGGGCCTTTGCAAGCAGTTTCACTTTAACTCTGTTTAAAATAAATGAAATGAGTAAAGTTTTAGATGACTTTGGTCTCAAGTAATCGAACGGACGGCTCTAAAATGAATCTTCTGCCATCTCTTAAAACTTTCTCAACAACCAAACAGGACATAGCCCAAGAGAAGTTAATAAGAGTACAAGTCTCGTTTCATACTTAAATCTTCTGATTTTTTCGTCATTTGTGAAAATTTTGAAGGCTGTTGCAGAACAACAATATCTCGGGCAGAATCCCACCGGAACTGGGAGATCTTCCGACCCTTCAGACTTTAGATCTCTCTAACAATCGCTTTTCTGGCGTAGTCCCGATGACCCTCGGTCAGTTAAAGGGTCTCCAGTACCTGTGAGTACTTTCTCTGTTTTTCCCTCTGTTTCTGTTTGGTTCTCTAGAAAATGATGATAGAGAGAAAATTAATTATTACTGCATGTCATCAGGAGGCTGAACAACAATAGCTTATCGGGCCCCCTTCCGGTCTCCTTAGCCAAAATACCTCAGCTTTCCTTCCTGTGAGTATTATGATTGTGTGCACTCTTTTTTTCATTTCTGTTCTGTTTTCCTATTTGAAAACTTCCGTCTTTGAGATCAAATCGGGTGGTTCTAGTTATGACAACTCCGGTTTTTTTTTCTTTTTTTTCCCAGGGACCTTTCTTTTAACCATCTTAGTGGGCCGGTGCCAAAATTCCCGGCAAGAACATTCAAGTATGGTATCTCCTTGTCTGCTTTTTTTTTTTTAGTTAATTTAATAATTCCTTGTTCATTTTGTCTTTTTTATTTTAATTTTTTTTTTTAACTTCGTTAATATATCAGTGTGGTGGGAAATCCATTGATTTGTGGAAGGAGCTCTGCTGAAGGTTGCTCGGGTTCAGTAACCCTTCTCCCGCTTTCCTTCTCCGTAGAATCATCTACCGGTGAGTATCTAAGAGTCCATCCTTCTCTCTAATTTCTTTTTTAATTTCTCTCAAGCTTACCTTCCCTTTCTCATTTGAAGGGAAACATAAGTCTAAAAAACAAGCCATTGCTCTTGGAATCAGCCTAAGCTTCACCTTCCTAATACTCCTGGCGCTAGGAATTCTCTGGCGCAGGAAAAGACAGAAGAGCCAGACCATTCTAGACATTAACGGTCTGTAAAATCGCACAATCTCGTACTCTCATACCACAAATTACAAGAACGGATTTTAATTATCTTCAAAATTGGGTCTTTAATTGTGTTTGCAGACAATCAAGAAGTGGGACAAGGAAATTTAGGCAACCTCAGAAGCTTCACTTTCAAAGAGCTCCAATTAGCAACAGACCATTTCAACTCTAACAACATTCTAGGTGCAGGAGGTTTTGGCAATGTTTATAAGGGAAAACTTGGAGATGGAACTATAGTAGCGGTAAAACGGTTGAAGGATGTAACTGGAACAACCGGAGAATCTCAATTCCGGACAGAGCTAGAAATGATCAGCCTTGCTGTTCACCGAAATTTACTCCGGTTGATCGGTTACTGTGCTGCTTCAAATGAACGGCTCTTGGTCTACCCTTACATGTCTAACGGTAGTGTTGCATCCCGGCTAAGAGGTTAGTGCCTATTCCCCAATTTACTTAATTAGTCCAACATTTTAAGTAAAATAGAGTTTTATGAGCCCAAACTGGAGTTTGAAACTCTGTACATTTTTCCTTGCTGATTTTGCTATTGGGTTTCTGAAACTGGATTTTGAGTATAAAATTAGAAAAAATTGATGTAGCGTATTTATTTAAGAGTGCGGCATTTTAAGGCACTCCGGGAGTACATACTCCCGGTGGTTAGGATTTCGCCATATCTTCATCTGGGATGGTATGGCGCAATCCAGACTGCTGAGAGTAAATACTCCAGGAGTATTTTATAAATTCTCTAATCTTTGAATCTTTTGACATGGTAGTAAAACCGGCGTTAGATTGGAATACTAGGAAGAGGATAGCGATCGGAGCAGCAAGGGGACTATTGTATCTACACGAACAGTGTGATCCGAAAATAATCCATAGAGATGTGAAGGCAGCTAATGTGCTCTTGGACGACTTTTATGAAGCTATTGTTGGGGATTTTGGGCTTGCAAAGCTTCTTGACCATGCAGACTCACATGTCACCACTGTTGTTCGTGGTACTGTGGGCCACATTGCGCCAGAATATCTCTCAACTGGCCAATCGTCTGAGAAGACGGATGTGTTTGGATTCGGGATTCTCTTATTAGAGCTCATAACGGGAATGAGAGCTCTTGAATTTGGAAAAACGATCAATCAAAAAGGCGTCATGCTCGAATGGGTAAGTTTTTTACATGCTTTAAGGAATGCTAATTGCGAACATGAATATTTCATTTTGATTTCATCTCAATCCTAGAAGAAAAAAAAAAGCTAAAGGGCAAAGTTGTGTCGGGTTGCAGGTGAAGAAAATACAAGAAGAAAAGAAAGTTGAGTTGCTTGTGGATAGAGAGTTGACGAATAACTATGACCAAATAGAAGTTGGGGAAATGTTACAAGTGGCTCTCTTATGCACACAAAACCTGCCGGCCCACCGGCCCAGGATGTCGGAAGTGGTCCGGATGCTGGAAGGAGATGGGCTTGTCGAGAAGTGGGCTGCATCACAGAATCATAACAACCACCTCCTCAACAACAACTTAAGCCTCTTTCAGACCGAAAGTCCCACGAACAAGAGTGGATTAAGGGGAACTGTTGGATCAAACCATGATGACAGTGATCGGGAACGGTTGACCATATTCAATGCAGCAATGGATGAAGATGATGATGAAAGGTCGTTGGATTCATATCCTATGGAGCTCTCTGGTCCGAGGTAGTGAAGATAGTATTAGTTTAAAAGGTGATAGAAAGATGAAGGTTTAATTCTTTGCCTAAATATTCTTTGTAAGCCAAAATAGAGACTACCTTCTTCTGGAAATGGGTTGTGAAATCTTTTTTTTTATTTATTTTTGGTTGGTGTAATTAAGTTTAGGTTTTTGTTGGAGTGTGTAAATAAGACTAGAAAAATGAGAGGGTAGGAGAGTAATGTTATGTTATCTTATTATGTTAAAGATCATACTGACCACTTTTGCCTTATTTCTATTTGGTTTAAACTTTTATATAACAATGAAAGTGAGATTCTTCTCTTTTTTCTTTTTCTTTTTTTAGGGTCAAAGCACATGTAATAGTTGAACATCATCATTAGATTCTCTGGTCGAAAGAAAATACTGGAATGATGTAATATATTGCAAGAAAAGAAAAATGGGTAGTGAAATATGAGTGTCAAATCTGTGTCATATGATGGTGAAAGTGAGCTGCTGTTAAATTGTTATGGAATTCAGTTTTTTTTTTTTAATTATTAATTATAACAGAAACCAACCCTCTGTCCTTTTTAACTTTGGACATTACTGGAAACACTTGAAAACTATTACTGTCTTTGTTTAAGATTTCAAATTTGCTTTTAATGTTGAGAAAATAAAACATACATATGCATCTAGAAGCTTCACATTCACCAACTCAGCCATATCCTTCCATTTCACGTTCGGTTGCATCTCCGTTCGAGGTCTGGCCAGACCCACCATCATCAAATATAGATCAGATCTCCTCAGCTCAGCGCAAATACTCGATGAAAGCACCAGAAAATCAAAATCTTCATTTCTTTCAACTTGACCTGGAGTTTCGAATCGGAAGCTGAATGATGATGCAGCCGTTCGAATTGTACAGGATTCGGTCTTCAGATGGTATTAGAATTTTTGTAGAAGAGTCGTTCTTTTGATGGTAATGGAGAGCACGAGAAGGTTGAAGAGTTAAGAGGAGAGAGAGCATTTGGTGTAAATAAAACTCGTGTTAGTGATTTTGCACCCATTTAACCCCACATAAATACCTTTGTTTGGGAATTTATAAACGACATAAGAAAAAAGATACAAGTAGCGTAATCTTCTCTGCCAATCTGGGCATTTTTCTGGGTGTTATTTTTTTTGTCATTTTACAGGTTTAAATTGTCTGATGGGATGCTTAGTGGGCCCAGTTTGTAAACAACTTGCACTTACGCATAAGACAAAATGTGTATATGCAGAGGCATTTGCGATATTTGCATTTTGAAGTCTATTTTTGGCTCGACATAATAATAAGAAGGGCAATTGTGGATGCAGAGAGGTAGGCAGTAACGCAGAATCAAATGCAATGCAAAACAGCTCCATACTCTGACAAATACCCTGTTTCTTACATTTCAAGTAAGAGCGCAATACCTTTGCCATGTCCTTTTGATTCTATCTGTTACTCTTTCCTCTATTCCACTCAAAAAGGCAACAAGCCAAAATTTTAATAGTAGACAGACAACCCATGTATAGAAACAACATGAAACCATCATATAACTTCCTGCTATTTTTTGCGAGTACTAAAACTTACTCCCCAATATACATACTCAATAACATAATAGATAGTTCAAAATCGGAAGTGGGGGCTTATCAAATATTCCTACGTATATACAGTTTCCCCCCCATAAAAAAAAATGATTATGACAGATTAAAAGCCTATTTTCCATGGTTCAAATAGTTACTCGTCGGTTTCTTTAAACAAAGACCTGAAATCAAGAGTTTATGTTAAATTGAATGGATCACTTTTGTCCGAAGTTCCGAGTTCAAGCTCAAGAAGGGGTGAGATGCATCAAAAGGGATGACTACACTCAGCAGAAAAATGGGTGAATATGGAAAAGAAGAAAAACTTCACTAATCAGAACAGCCATAATGAAAACCTTTATCAAGAATAGTACATAAGAATCATGATATACAGTGTAATTCTTCCCTTCTTATTACTGGTAGAAGGAAAACTATTGCTGTCTAGGAATGGTGAGATATCGAGCACTAAACCGGGACTAGCCCATCTCAACTCCATGGTATTAGTAAGTCCCTGCACAGGTTGTCTGTGCCAGTCTCGAGGGCACTCGATTTACCCAATTAGATTAAGTTACTCCAAGGTTAGATTACCTAGCTCTTGTCCTCATGACTTTCGGCTTGGAAGCTTTCCTCTCCATCTTTTCCCTCTTCTTGCGGGTCTTTTCATCCTCCACATCATCCTATCTCCAACCAATGAATATGCCGTGATGAAACAAGACTTTCAAGCTTTTAATTAATAGGAAGTCTTAAGTGGGTTAAGGAATGTACCTGTGAACTTCCAGGCAAAAATGCCCTAATGAGACCAAAACACTTGTATGCGCCAAAGCCCGGAATCTTGAAAAAGAAAAAAATATTGTTAGTTACATGCCTATTTTTATCGAGTTGCAAAATGGATTTCATAATTAGATGTCCTTAATCAAGTAAGACGCTATAAGAATGGTCAGAATAATTACTATAGAGAAAAAAGGACCTTACCACAAGATATATGTAATAAAACTTCCCAGAGATTATGGACATAATTTGCACAAAGCTTGTGATGTATATCACATCATGTAAATAGCTGCAAAATGTAGCCAACAAGATATCAAGATGTAATACTAAAATTGAGAAGAGCAAACACAGATTGTTGTGTTGGTAAAAAAGACAATGAAGATGACTGAATACTGAAAAAGGAGATTTGTGTGTCTATCTGTTATACAAAATGTGCAAATGACTATTTTTTAAGTGGAAATCTCCACATACTTTCCAATTTTAAACCAACATCTGGAGATTTGATAAAAAAAATCCTTGCTGCTTCTCATTACAACTTACAATATAGAGTCAGCGGAGTTGTCTAGGCGGAACCAATTATGAAGTTCCAAGGGAAAGTGTGGAGGGGGGAATAGGGCAGGGGGGTGTAAGTCTGCTTTATTTGACTAAACTTGAATTGGTGTTTTACAGGAAAGAAAAACCCAACAAATGATGCCAAATTCATGTTACTCACACCAGTAAACAAGGAGCACAAAATTACGTGATAACAGAACGTTCTGAACATATGAATGCCCAAGAAGTAGATGACTAAACTATCCGCGAAGCAAGTGAAACAAGTAAGTTCATATTCAATTTCAGAAAGCACCGGACACAGCTACAGGAGAATCTTCAGATAATTTGAATTAACCAAACTACCAAATAAATAGAAATGAAGCGAGGATATCCATTAAAGTTGATGTGAGAAGCAGAGTTAAACAACAATGAACTACATAACATACCCACAAATCCCACCAGTACTCATATCAAATCCACCGTCTAGGAGATCTCCATCTTCTCCATAAGCAGGTTTTGCCATTTTAGCAAGTTGTTGATATGGAAGCAGGTAAGCCAGTGATGTGACTATCAGACCAATCCAATGCTTCCATGTGAAACTCGAATGAAAGATCAGCATTCTAACCAAGAAATAAATAGCCTGAAGAAAGACATACCATATTAACACAATAGATTTTCCTAGCATCAAGACCGAAGAATTGAAATATATTCATAAGAGTTAAAGTTAATTTGAGAACAACAAAGCTCTTGATTCGAGGATCATTTTAAAAAAAAAATAATAATAATAAATAAAATAGAAATGAATCCAAAATCATGGTAAAGTCTTAATATTGAGTAGAGAACATGTTTCCACAATCAATTTCATAAAGAGAATCTTTTTTTTTCTTTTCCGAAAGTCGGGCTCAAGGTTATTTGTCATTTACAGAAGAAATCGGCAATCGAGATTTTGAAACTCAACTTTCTTTCAGCCTAAAAATTATCTCGACAATCGACGATAGACACAAAAAAGCACGCGATTAGAAAAGAGAAGATATTGAGCAGAAATCTGAGTTAAATAATCTGATAAATGGATAAATGGATAAATGGATAAATGGAGGGGAATTTGAGCTCATACATTGCAGGCGATAATAAGTCGTCGGAGATTCGCCATATGCCGAGTGTTCTCTTCCTTTCGCTTCTTCGCACCTTGATTCGCCATCTTATATCTCTCTCTCTCTCTGTGCCCTGTTAGTACCACAACTCTTTACAGTCCGTAACCCTAGCTTGTACCACCTGGTTCAATAGCTAAGCAAGCTGAAACGAAGAGGAAGAAGACGAATAGACGATGGTCGATGAGGAAAGAATTCCAGGCTCAGTTTGTGGTATTTGGGCTGGGCTCCCTCCGCCACGAGTAGGCTCAAATCTAATAAATAAGACCCAGCTTGTCACCGGCTCTAAAAGGCCGGTCCGTTAAAAGGCCCATAGCATATCTTGAGATGGATCCTCATATCTGAATTGGGAATATTGAGATGGATCCTCATATTTTGATATAATGAACTTATCTTAAATGGGAGTAGTTTTAACTTATTTTAAAACTTTAATTATAATTAACTTCCATCCCATGAAAAAAATCAATCAGATCGGAATTCAATTGGATTAGATATCTAATCCGATCAAATTCAATACAAATTTATATATTGGATTACTTGCATCCGATCAAATGCCCATAATCCGAAAAAAATAAAATAAAAAATATTAAAATCTTAATGTTTATACGGACCTGAAATGTAAAAATTATCTAAGACTTAAGAGGTTAGTATTGTAGATCTAAAGAAAATCAACATTCTTCTCCACTCGTCCCGCCTCTCCTCTTTGATGTCGCCTTCTCTCTAGCATCATTTTTCAGTCAGCCCTTTGCCATGAAAAAAAATTCCTTTCGTTTATAGTTTTCTCATCGAATCCTGATATTATTTATTATTACATTACTATAAACTTGCGATTATAATTTATTTGTAAATTTTAAATTATAATTAAATATAATTTAAGCATTATGTTATCTAAATTTCTTTATAAACCATTAATTAATTCGTTATAAATAATTAAAATATATAATTATCATATAATTTTGATAATTATTAGAAAAAAATATATAACAAATAACCTAAATTACATATATAAATAATAATATATTTCTATCAGCTTCAAATTTCAATTTATACCAAAAATTAATTCATAAAATATTAATAAAATTTCATAATTTCTATATTTAAAATTATATATAAAATAAATTATAATTAAAAAAAAACGGATTGTTCTTATATGAATTAGATTAGATCTAATTCTCTTTAATTTTGCACTATATAATCGGAATAAAAAGTTTCTGTGGTATAAAATGCATGTTATATATATATATATAGTTATTATTACTTTTTGGAATGCTTTTTTTTTTTTCCGCTCAGTGTAAAGAGGAAGTGGGAAATTGCAATTACGCACCGAAAATATTTAAAAAAAAAAGGCCGAACGATGCAGAAAAACCAGTCAAAAGCGAAAAAATCTGGTAAGATTGCTTCTCTCTCTCTCTCTGTCTCTCAGTCTCAGATGCATGTTCAAGTTCTTCACAAGTAGGAGCTGCTCGAATTTACAGGAGGGTGTTCTTTTTATCGAAGCAAGCTTCCAAATATCTCACCTTTTTTGTTTTGATTTATTTGTTTGATCAGCAATTTTGGTTTCATATCATTCTTTAAATGTTTTTTTTTTTTCGCTCTTTATCTTTCAATTTCTCACATGCTCTGTTTCAGGGTTCTCTGTGGTGGTCAAGGGCCTTCTTTGAGTTATTTGAGCTTCTTGAGAGCTCAAAAAATGAGAGCCATAACTCGATCTTTCCGGCACATCAGATCGGCTTTTTGGCAACAGAAGCACAGTCGATTCATCAGCTTTATAAAAGGGCGAGGAGAGCTACTCTCTACTTGTAGACTCCCTACTGATGTTGAAAAATTCAATGAATTTCGACTTCCTGTGTTTGTAATCTCAAGAGCTGTTTCAGCTGAAGCTGCAAAAGTAACTCATGGAGGTTTTTTCTTTATTTTCCAATTCTGATCCTTATTAACTCATCTGCAATGATTTTGGTATCAAGAACTTGAACATGATTGCTTTATATTTGATTCAATTTGCAGATGTGAACAAGGCAGGCCCGCTTATTGAGTATGGTCGGAGAATTGCAGCCGGAGAGCTTGTTGATGGAGACAGTTGTCAGGTAGGACCAATTCTTAAATTAGAGTTTGGAGAAAAAACTGTATTTTAGTTAGACTGTGAGGAGAATTGAATTTTTTGCATTTGGATCAACTTTGAGACAAACTGGAGTTTTGTGGCCAAGTTGAATTTTTGGACCCTAATTGGAGTTTAAAACGCTTAACCAAATAGACCTGCAATCTATTAAGCTAATATTGTTATTGTAATTAGGATTTTGATTATCGCAGGTAGGCACCTTAAGGGAACTTCAAAGACTTTACGATGAGCTTGTTGAGTCCGCTCATGCCTGCAAGTTAGATCGATATGCAACATCTGAGAAATCTGGGAGGTAAAAATCCTTTATCTCTCTGTTCTAGAGCCGAAAATAATATATCTATCTATATAGATATATATATATATATATATATATATATATATATATATATATATATATATATATTTGTGTTTTAGATTTGGCGTTTGATTTTTTTTATTGAAAGCAGGAGTAGGTGGTTATGGTCTCGTCTTATACCACATACTTCATACTCGCCTGTTAAAGGTTTATATCTTTATGGAGGAGTGGGCACTGGAAAAACTATGTTGATGGACTTGTTTTTCAATCAGTTGTGAGTTTTCCTTTTTGCTAGTTTAGTCCCCTGAAAATTCAATCTCATTGGAAATGTGGCATTTGGCTTTATCTCCTAAGATTTACTAACCTCTCTTATAGACCTTGTTATTGGAGGAAGAAGAGAATACATTTTCATGACTTCATGCTGAATGTTCATAGCCGCCTTCAGGTTACGTGCAGCTTCATGCAATTCATTATAAGAATCCCATAAGCAAGCAAAGGGGGCTAATCATTGCATGTTTTTATGTTTTCACAGAGGCACAGGGGTGTAGCCGATCCACTAGAGGTGGTTGCAACAGAGATTGCTGATGAGGCAGTTCTGCTATGTCTAGATGAATTTATGGTAACTAGCATTTGTTCTAGCTGTCTCTACATTTTTTTCCCCATGTGCACACTCAATTGGTATAATTTTTTACCTTATTGTTTTGTCCGAAGGTGACTGATGTGGCAGATGCTTTGATACTAAACCGTCTGTTTAAACATCTCTTCAGCAGTGGAGTTGTAAGTAGAATGTTTGATGCTGTAGTTTCTATACCATTTTTGTGGATTTTTGTAGGAAATTTTTTTGCAATAACTAACTTTCGGTTTTTTCCTTTTTATTGTTGTTGTTTATGTGTCTGATGGGAGGGAAGTGTAGATTCTTGTGGCCACTTCAAATCGAGCCCCAGATAACCTCTATGAGCGTGGATTGCAAAGGGATCTTTTTCTTCCTTTTATCTCCACTCTTAAGGTATGTATATAATAAGTCAATGGGAAAAACAAAACAAGTTCTTGACTTTTTACCCCTCTCTCTCTCCTTAGTAATCGGAGAGTTGTGTGGTGTAGGAAAGATGTGTGGTTCATGAAATTGGTTCGTCTACAGACTATCGGAAAATGACCTCGGTAAGTTATCAACTGAATAACATCCGTTAAAATAGTTTCCAATCAAATAATATTCTCAATGCAGCCAATCATAAACTCCTAAACTCGGCACTTGATTTTCAGGCTCAACAAGGATTCTACTTTGTCGGGGAAGACTCGACAAGCCTTATTCAGAAAAAGTTTCAAGAACTAATTGGAAATCATGTTGCCAGTCTGCAGGAGGTAGAGGTTGTCATGGGCCGAACATTGCAGGTATTTATTTTACTTTAAAGCGATGATTGTAAATAATATGTTTATTCTTCAAAATATGCTTAGGTTTTAATAATAATAAGTGAATAATTATTGTCAGATACCTCTGGGTGCCAATGGATGTGCTTATTTCCCGTTCGAAGAACTCTGTGACCGACCCCTTGGAGCAGCCGACTACTTTGGCCTATTTAGTAAGTCCTTTCTAGTTAAGAGTTGTGTTTCAAGTATCTCACTACATTCTCTGTTTTTATTCAGTTTTTGTGCAACTCAATGTTCTAAAAAAATATAAACCTTTTTCCCTCAATAGAGAAGTTTCATACCCTTGCATTGGAAGGTATACCTATATTTGGACTCCACAACAGGACAGCAGCCTACCGGTTCGTCACATTAGTTGATGTATGCCCATATAATTTCCCAAATGCTGTCTTAATATGAACATTTTTTAGTTAAGACAATCAAATTGGGTAGAATTTTGCAGAACATATTTTTCCTCTCTAGTACTGAGAAATCTTTTTAACGGGTGGGGACAGGTAATGTATGAGAATAAGGCGAGACTATTATGCACAGCAGAAGGGAGTCCTCTAGACCTTTTCGAACGAATCGTTTCCATCTCTGATGCCCAACATATTGCGCCTAGAACCTCTTCTAGGTCGAGGAAAGTTGACGAGCCTGACCTCTGTGTGGACAATGAATTAGGTTTCGCAAAGGACCGCACAATTAGCAGGTACATTGTCAAAAGTCCTGCATTATTCTTGAATGAAGGAAAATGCAAACTGGAGTTTCAAACACTAGACAATCTGATGATATCATAGCTAATAATTTGAGACGGGTTTATTAACTGCAGATTAACCGAGATGAACAGTAAAGAATATTTGGAGCAGCATGCCGAGATGGTAGCAGAGAATTGGCAATAATTAATAGCAAGATGGTGGCAACCGAGATGATGATGATACACAAACATGATTCCGGAGAGCAAGTCTGGAATATGCTCCAGACATATTCTAATTAACAATTTGCTTGTAAACTAATAATCGAGATGGCAATTCCATCCTGTCTCTTTCAACCCTTTATTTAAGGAGCTGTTTGGTTCATTGTAATTGAATCTGTAAAGTAGTATTTATTCTCTAATAATAATAGAGGCTATTGAGATGTTTTAAAATTGAAGTCAAGTTTCAATCGCAAAGACAAATGTTAAAAGATGAAAAGGATGATAACAGAACACAAACCTAAAATATGTACGCTGCTTCCATTAAAACTACACAGCACTCCCTTTTTTCTGTTCTCTTATTTTAATCAAGTTAATTATATTTTTTTAAGGAAAAAAAAAAACACGTTTTTCTACATAACGTACTTGATCAAACAAGAGTCTAGAGACCAATATAACTTAGAAACCAAGGGGGGTTGAAATGTAAATTCAAGGGAAAAGGGTAATCTATTCGTTTTTCTGGACCGTCTGATTGGAAGTTTTTTGAGTTGATGCGAGGTACGTGGCCCCATCCTATAGGAAAAAGCACTAACCTATTGCTGGAACGAGATAGAATATGAGCCCGTGTTGGGATCTTTCACAGCCTTGAAGTTATCCACGCTCATACCGAACCGCCCCAATAAAGAGTTTCCCATTTCCTTCAGCTTCCCTGTTTATTAAAATTAATTAAAAAAAGATAATAATAAAATAAACAAGTTTTAAGATTCAATTCGTGATTTAAAAAATAAATAAATGTTATTGTACAATTAAAAACAAAAATCGTAAAATTCAATTAAAAAGAACAATTGTAAAATAGTGAACATGATCTGTCTAAGTAGGGTTAAAAGATGAAACATCTGGAAATCTATTTATATTTGGAGATCTTGGTATATCATGGAGAAATCTGATCAATGAGATAATCATGCTATCGGATGATAATTTTATAACAGAATGATAAAATCTGATAAGTTCTGAAATTTATTATATTAAAATAAAAAATAATAATAATAAAAGTTTTGAAATCAGAGTCCTACTAAGTAGGTACAAATCCCTACTTATACGATTAAAAATAGAGTCGGAAAGGGATTAGTAATCCTCCTGATAACAAAATAAATAGCTTATAATTACTGCAGTCCCTTTCCCTCATACATAATTCACGAATCAACATATCTTTAACAAATTTCAGTGCAATCTAATGGTGAACTATGGGTACAAAATCACTTTGAAGGACTATGAAGAGTTTCAAGGAGAGAAGAGGAACGCCCTGGAAGCAGTTAAGCCTAAAGAGAGGAAGGTGGATGCTAAAGTGTTTGAATCCATGCAAAGGGTTTCAAACAAGAAGGACGATAACCAGGTCTTTGTTAAGTTGAGATCTGATGAGAGCAAACAGAAACAGGTTCAGAAAGGAGAAAGAGGCAAAAAGGCAATGACTATTAATGAGTTCTTGAAGCCTAAGGAAGATGTGTCTAACAACCGTGTGGCTAGCGCTATAGAGCGGGCTCGTGCTCGTAGTTTAAAAAAAGAGGATGGTACTAACAAGGAGACTGATGTGGCAATTCCATCGGTTGAAGATCATGACCAGTTTCCAACCTTGGGAGATAAGTTGCATTTGCTTAAAACCCCGACTTGGGTTCAGAAAATTGACTAGAATAATGAGTTTCTTGTAGGATACGGGATAAGTTACCCTTCTCTAAGAACCCCTACTTGTGTTCAGAAAATTGACTAGAATAATGAGTTTCTGTAGGATACTTCAACACTTTTGCATTAGAGTTCTCTATATAGTGCAGTGAACTACTTCAGTACTTTTCATGTACCCATCAATTATTATATGAATTCAATCTTGTAGTTCAAAATTTGTCATGAGAAGTATTCTATTGATTTTTTTTTTGGCCAATACTTCTATTAATTTATGAATTCAATTTATATTAATAGGAGACTATTGCTTATTGATGCTAATTGCTACCAAAGCATAAGCTGCCTAAACTATTCTGAGGGGTGGGAGAAGTAGGGGGAGATTGCTTCCCCTAACATTACCTAATACAAAAATTTAACCCATATTTTAAAATTTCCTAAATTTACCTTTTTATTAGATTTTTGCTTTTACCACTTTTCTTTTTCTTGTACAATAAAGTCTAGCCATCGACGAACAACAGATAAAAGTGAAATCAAACAGATAAGATTTTCCTAGAAACCTAGAAAGTTAAAAGACTTACAAACTAATCACTAATAGCAACAAATAAAATCCTGAACAACTACATAAGATTTTCCTAATAATTAAGTAACCATTAAACAGTATCACCTATGTTATCTACTATTGTCAACAGTTGAAGAAAATGAGAGAATAAACATGGTTGAGGAAATGTAAATGGAGGTTCAATATTCCTATGACTAGTATGGAAAATCAAGCAAAAATAATAATGAAATAACAGTAATTATATAAGCTTACCGATCATCTCTTCCTTCATCTTTTCTCTTTTTGCTTCAGCAAGCGGCTCCAAACGGCGAATTGTTCTCTTAGCTTGCTCATTTGAAGAATCTAATTCCAAAATCTTTTTCATGTCTGTAAGGTAAAAGGAAATTTATCTGAAGCAAGGTTGCAGCAAATACCAAAAACACAACAAAGAATATTAAAAAAAAAAAAAGAATGAAATCTATTCATAAACTTAAACAAAATGGCTTGATGAGTAAAAGCTAAAACGTAAACTTACCTGCGATGGCCTCTTCATAGTGTTCAGCCTTTTCATTAGCCTCTCCTCTTCTAGTCAGAGCTTTCAAATACGTGGGACTGAGTTCCAGCGCTTTCGTGCATTCCTTGATCGTGTCTTCATATTTCCCCTGATTAATTTCATGCTCTCAAGAACAAAATCTTTATACAAGATGCAGCAATGCATTTCAATAGAAACTAACAGCTTCAAAGCATTTCAATCATTATTTACATTTCCACCAGTCCACAATATATTTTGTTTTATAGAAAATTTCAAACAATAGTCAAACATGCTTGGAAAATTTGAAACCTAAGATAAAATTTGAAAAATCAACATAAGATGATCACACAGCAGAAAGCAATATAGGTAAGAATAACATACAAGTTTCAAATAGCACACGCCACGATTTCCATGGCAGATAGAGCGTAGTTCCACGGAGGAGGACATGTCCGGTGCAATTTGTAAGGCAAGCTCATATTGCAATAGTGCCTCCTCATACTTCCCTTCTCCAAATAGTTTATTGCCTTCCAGTTTTGCATCATTCGCTCGAGCTAAAGCGTCCTGCCTCAAAAAGAAGATGTAATGGGATCAGATGTTTAGTGAAAGGAAAAATTGAGCTTAAATCTATGACAAATACTTTCATTATATTTACATTCTTGCAAGTACAACAACTATAAAGAGTCAAGCCTAACAATCATGGAAGAAATTTCACAAAATCTCACAATTCTTCCTAAGACTTAAGAAGACAAAATCACGACGTAATTTTCAATGAGAAGCGTGAAGCTCAATATTAAAGACCAAACCAGCTTTATCTCATCCTCGCTCTGTGAAACAGTTTGAATATCTTGTTCTCCCTGCTCTTCATTTTCATCCCCGCTGTCACCGAGTTCACCGTCGCTGGCCGTTTCGAAGCCATCGGAGGTATCTCGTTTCACATTTCTCGCCGCGTCGCAGCTAGGAACCGTCGTCGTTTCAGTGGATTCCGACGCTTTGAGAGAACTCATCTCCTCGGGATCTTCCTGATCTATCACCACCATTTTCACACCCTATATCGCAAGAGAATCGCGAAACTTGTTAAAGCACAAAATGAGGAACAAGAAGAAGAAGATCAACGGACCGCGAGAAATGAGAAATGAGGGAGGACGGGCATATTCTAATTGCTTCTGCTTCGAGAAACGTCGTTTCAAGTAGTTTCATCGTTCGGGCTTCATTTAGAAAGTACCAAAAAATACAAATAATTATTATGTTTGGGCCATTAAAAAGAATGATTGTTTACAGTCCAGTGGGCCATGAACAATTGGATCTAACTCAGGTTTAAACTTCCCACCCTAATTCAAAGTGCCATGAACAAGCCCAGACAGATATTTTCCGGCACATCCTACGGGAAAAAATGTTTGGGCCCAAAAGTGTTTCTAAACTAGAAATAGATGAATTAAAATCTTTCGGCTCATAAATCACATGCCAAATAAGACTTACGAATAATTACTTTTTTTTTTTTAAGACCACCTTAGATTATTACACTTTATAAATTCTTTTTAGCCTTAAACTACTACGCTTATTCTCTCTCTAGAATGAGAGCTGCACTTTCTGATGATTGGTTGTCTTCTCCTTCGTTTCTCCTCTCTAAATTTTGCTCTGTTTGTGACCAAGTTTCCTTCCTGCGTTGGATATGGTTGTGGTTGGAAGTGAGGCTTTGATCTGATTCTATTTTGTCTTTTGTTGTTTCTTTTCCTCTGCTAGACTTGGGCTTGCTTTGTTTTGGTTGGGTTTCATTGCTCTTGCTTTTTCCCTTTTTTTTTTTTTTTCCTTCTTTTTGGGTTGGTTTCCGATCCGCTGTTTAGGGCAGAACTTTGTGTGTATTATTTTGTGAGGGGATTTAAAGACATAAGAGGGGATTAAAGTCTAACTTTTGCATAGTTTAGGGGAAACTTTTGTGAAATATAATAGTTTAAGGGAGTTTTTCAAATATGGTGATAGTTTGAGATGAGTAAATCTAATTATGCCTAAATCTAACTAAAATACAATAATATTTAAGATATTTACTAATTATATTTAGAGGGGTAAGCAGGGTCACCCCTCCTTAACTTACCCAATTCTTCATAGTACAGTATAGTGAATGACCATCAGAGTTAAGGAGGGGTAAGTGGCGTCATCCATCCATCAACATTACTAAATTTTATAAGATAAATGGTCTTACTAGAATTAGCTAAATATTATATTTTATTATGAAAATGCTTACTAACTTAAACTATTATTTTAGGTCAATAACTTTCTTATAATCGAATTTAAAATACAAATTAATCCATAAGTTTAAATTTAATTATTTTCTTATCCATTAATATTTAACTTATTATATTTTTACCCATAATAAATTTTAGTAATTTTTATTCAACTCACCACCGTTGGCACGGCCATCGCTCCAAACAAAATAATTTTGAAAAAAAGTTAGTTTCTTTTTTCTAAATTTTAGAATTTTTAAAAAGAATTTTATGATTTAGTGGATGTGATGATTATAACGGATAAGACGATGAGTTTAGTTTTTACAACAATAGAAAAAATATCCTCCGTATAAAATAAAAATGTTAAAAAAAAGACCGAACCTGGGATGCCACATTGCTGCTCTCAAGAAAAAATGGGAAGTTAATTCATCCTTCTAAACATTACAACAACATTAAGAAGATGATAAAGAGATGCCTATCTTCTTTAAATTTTACTCCATTGCTATGTAAAAGAGCCGCCAAGAAAATATTTTAATTTTCAAAGGGCACACATCGTGCCAAAGTTGCTTGCAAAAAGAAATATGAGTGCAATTGGCAGTAAGACCAGACCAAGAAGTTTTGATGGAAAATGATCCAGATTTGTTGGGAAGCCAAATCGGAGCATCATTATTCGAAGTAAGAATCATCATAGAACGGGATAAAAAATAAGAGAAATCGTGTCTAAGCTCCATGGTAAGCCAAATTTTATTAACAACATCATCATGTAAAGTAGAGCATGGAAAATTTGCCTCCACATTATCGGCTAAGATACCTAAACCCCAATTGTCATGCCAAAAATCAATGGTAGCTTTATCCCCAACATGCCATCTGAACAAATAAAGGAATCTAGGCAGAACATATACCATGTCTCCCAAGCACGAGAGCAATTAGAACGGGGGACAGTCCAAAGAGAAGCAAGCAAATGATAGGTGTAGTGTGCATGAATGTATGAGCACTAGAGAGAATTTCCAAAAATAAGATTCTAAATTTTCTTCATAATTAACGTCATCTTCATATTGTGGAGTTTTCGCAAACCCAAACCCCTCATTTCATTCAATCTACAAATCTTATCCCACAAGATCCAATTACACTTTCTATCACCATGACTAGCACCCCCAAAAAATCTGAGACATCTTTGATTCAATCTTATCCAGCACGATTTTAGGAACAAAAGAAGTTGCAGGAAAATGAAGCGGCATCGAAGAGATAATATGTTTAAGCAAAATAAGCCTACCCCTACTTGAGAACAACATAGCCTTCCAACGTTCCAACTTACTAGTGATTTTACTCACCAAACTATCAAAGAAAATAGATTTAATGTGACCATAGACAAGGGGAACACCAAGATAAGTGAAAGGAAAATACCTTTATGAAAATAAGTCTAGCATCATGTTGCTCCTGGTTAAAGAACAATTGGCATGAACATAGAAATTGCTCTTGGCTAAGCTAATTCTTTGACCATAAGCGTTCTCATACATAGAAAGAATACTCATGAGCTTTCTTATACTAGAGATACTCCCATTACAGAAAATGAGAGTGCCATCAACAAAAAGAAGATGAGAGACAACGGAGCACCAACTTTTGGTGGCAAAAGGGTTAATATACCCATCAAGCACAGACTTGGACAACTTTTTACTAAGTCATTCCTCCGCCAAAATAAACAACATCAGAGATATGGGATCTCTTTGCCTAAGAACCCTAAAGGTTTGAAATCTCCTTTTGTAAACTCTCTGAAAAACCATTGAAAATGAACTCCCCAATAACAATTAGCTATAGTTTTTCTAAGAGAAAAAGAAAAGTCAAAATGATGAAGAACCATGTCTAGAAAAGACCAATTAAGCATATCATAAGTCTTCATCATATCAAGTTTAAAGATGACATTACCACCGTAACTTGCTTACCAATATCTTTAGTAAGCTCTTGAGCTAAGCCCACAGCTTCCACTATAGAGCGGCCATGATAGAGAAGACCTTGTAACAAACATTGCAAGGATTTATTGGCCTGAAATCTTTCAAAGTAGTAGGGTTCACCTTTTTGGGAATAAGAACAAAAAGAGTAGAAGCCAAAGCTTCATGCAGTTTATTTCCAGCAAGAAAAGAATTAACAGCTTCAAGTAGATCATCTTTAATCACTTCCAAACAATATTCAAAGAAAGTTGAGGAGAAAGAATCAATACCAGGAGCACTATCTATTTTGATAAACCACACAACTTCTTTAACTTCTTCAATGGTGAAATGAGCCATAATAGAGTGATTATCTTCTTCTGTAAGCAAATAAGGGATAATGTCAAATATACCAGGAGGATAAGAGATTTGATCCAATGCAGAAAGGGCCTAAAAATAATCTATGGCTTCTAGATGAAAAATGTGAGGGTCTGCTAGGATGGAACCGTCTTCATACTTGATTTCACTCAAATTTAGCTGTTTATTCCTACAATTAACCGAAGTACGAAAAAATTTAGTATTACCATCTCCCTCATTAAGTTAATGTCCCCAGGATTTTTTGCTTCCAATAAATCTCTTCTCGGTGAAGATAAAGATTATAAGCTGCGGGCGTCTTCACGCTTAGAGTTAATTTGAGGAGATCAAGGCTGCTGCGCAGCTTGATACAACGCTTCAAGCTTATCTTTCCAAGAATTTAAAGCAATGAAAATATTCCCAAAAGTGGTAACAATCCTTCAACACGAATCTAGTAAGTTTCAAGTTGGTAACAATCCTTAGTAGAAGATCCGAAATTGAAGAACACCAAGCCAATTTGACCGTGTCCATAAAAGATGCATGAGTGATCCACATTCTTTGGAATCTGTAAAGTCTAGGGCTATTGTAGGATATAACATTAAAATGGGGAGCAAATTCAATCATTGTTCGCTCCCTTTATGTCTATCCCTATAATAATATTTCAGCCATTCTTTTTGAACCAATTATTAGAGAAGTGTCACATTATAAAAAAAAAAGACAAAAACATAAGCCAACTGAAATATGGCTAATTTATGAGTCGTATTTCTTCACAATTATGATTAACCTCTCTCTTTTTCCCTATCCAAACAGAGTTCCCGATCTGAGTTCTCAGTCTGGATAGAAATATGTTTGGAGACCGATATTCAATCTGTAGGCAGGAACTCAGATCGAGTTCCTCCATACCGAGTTCTCTGTCTCGATAGAAACATGTGAGTTCGCAACATGTCGGTCTGTGCATCTCATACCGACATGTGAGATTTTGGTTTGGGAAGGGAGCTCTCACAGAGGAAGAAATTGAACTCGGTTTAGAAAAGTAAAAGAACTTGGTCTAAAAGTGATTTTGACTTGTTGCATAAAAGAAAAAGTTCTTGGTCTCTCAAGTATCTTTAACAGTTTGCATATTAGTCATATAAACTTTCGTATTAATACAAGTGATTTTGATGTATCACGTGTTTTAACTATTGGATTTATAAGGACGACCGAAATTGACATACATGGACAGACAATGATAATGAAACAAAGGACTAAATATGTTCCATTACTATGAAGCAAAAGAGGATGGTGATTCGAATGAATTCTTTCAAGATGAACAGCCCTACTATCAAAATCGTTACATATTTCAAGTGAAATAATAGTTCTCGGGTAAATCCTGCCAAACCACTTCTATTATTGCAATGAGCTTTAAAAATTGAACTGTAAAGGGGAAAAACAATTAAGAATAATCTCTGAATAGAGTTTCTCAGTCATATATTCGATGGTTCTATAAATTTCAAGAAGGAAAAATAATTTCAAATCTTCGTTTAATGAATGCTAAAAAAGTCCCCTATATGATGGAGTGATGTGGCGACAAAATGACTTTGTGACAATAAATAAATAAATAAATAAATAAATAACTAAATCGCCCCATCACGATTCTTACTTTTTTTGACTCTATTCATGCAATTTCATTTGATGTACTATTTTGTGATAGAGAGGTAAATATGAATTTAATATATATTTTTTTGTAATATGCATATCGATGTCGTTTTAATTCGCTATACATATTGTTACGTATATACCACTTATTAATAACCATTTATAAGTTATTATATGTATGCATAATATACAATACTAATTAATTTTTTCATCTCTTTTAAGTCAAAAATCTAATCTTTATTATTTATAAAACCATATACATCCAATATGTTCATAAGTTAGACCTTTGTAATTAGCCTCTCTTCTTCTACCCCCCACGCTCCCCACTCCTTTTTTTTTTTTTTGGATCTTCTAGTTGCTTTATATAACTTGGTATTTAGATTTGAGTAAATATTTAAGTGAGTATCTTATATACAAAAAATAGTGACAATATATTATTATTATTTTTTTGTCATTTTATTATATTTTTAATAAAATTAATATAATATATTATATATTCACTAAAAAATTATTCCTTAAATTTTATATAGTTTATAAGAGAAAAAGAAAATCGCAAAAATAAAGAGGATTTTTAAATTGATACATGAATACATTGTAATCACATCATAAATTCGATATAATAGATGATATAATAAAATCGATTCCTCAGAATTAAAAATTCAAAAAAAAAAAAAGAAAAAAAAAAGCTCAAATTGGGTGCCTATTATTATATTTAGTGTATATCATAATTTCAAATAAATTTCATATATTCATAATAATTAAATAAGCATTACATCATAATCGGTTAAAAATTAAGTGAATTAATGAAAAATAATTAATTTTTAACCGGTCATAAAATGACAATCTCTTAATCATCCATTAAAAAATGAGCCAACAAAATTTATTTAAATAAATAATATCGAAATATCTAATTTTTAGCCGATCATAATACATACGACAATCCTTAACTATTTAATAGAAAATTAGGGGATGGAATTTATTTGAATGTCGGATAGACATTGACATTAAAAGGGGTAGTCACAAAACATGACATGACATCATATGTTCCTAGAAATCTAGAATCCTACCTCATATTCTAGCTGCTCGCCTATTTTTCATTCCCACTACACACGTGCATCTTATGTTTTGACATTTTCAAACAAGAGCGAAGGAAAAAAAAACAAAGAAAAGAGGTCTATGGTCAAATCATTCAAAAGTTGCATCTGATAAGTGATGAGGGGCACCGCACAGTGGGACCTACTGCACAGTGGGACCCACATGTATGCATGTACGGGACCAAAAAAAAAAAATCCTGTCACGTACATTATATGAATATGATTTGATAAGGATATATATATGGTCATTAGTCATTTTAAAACCGAAAACTTAAAGAAGAGTTATCGATGGCATGCAAATAATAAACTACGTGTTGTGGTTCTGGTTAGAAGTGTTAACAAAGAAGAAGATTCATGTCCAAGTTCACGTGTTTCATGGTGAGATTTTTATCAGCATGCATGCTAAAGTGGTTTCTGAAGTTTTGATTGCAAACGCTAATTGGGTTAGCGTTTTCAATTGTCGTTACGATACCAACAAAAACTTTCTAATCTCCTCCCCGACTTCCTTCTTTAGCTTTTTTTGCACCCAAAATCCAATTACCTCCATGCAAGAAAAGCAAGCAATGATGCAATTTAGTAAAAGAGTCTCACGCCACGAGTCACACTAGATCATGGCCTGTTATTTTATTACTTCAAAAGTATGAAATAGACTTACACTTTATATAAGAAATCTTTAGATGAATAATATACCGAAAATATTAATCTTGATTAACATAATGAAAATGAAAAGAGTTACGTATTTAAACAAGAAGTTATTAGTTAAATTACATTTTAGGAGATTTTCTTACTTATAAACTTAATTAGTGTCCAAAGATGATGTGAGAAACCTGGTAAGAATATTGTCTAAAGAGAGGAATAACTTAAAATGAAAAACGAAAAAAATATAAGTTAAAATGATAATTGAATTCAAAGCTTCTCAAATAATCGGTCAAAACACTTAGATCTCTTGTCTTACTGATTCAATCCCTTTATTTATTACTAATCTTATTAATAAGGATTTTGGATGTGAAATCTAAATGCACTTTATAAATTTTTTGATCCTAACATTGTTTTCTCAATCTTAAAAACTCTCATTAGTCTGTGTGGTACTTTATACAGAGTTATTTAGGCACCAGATAAAAAGGAGAATTATAGTATTAAGGTGGGATATCATGTGTCTTGGGTGATGAAGCCTCTTATTGGTGACCAACCCCGTCGAAGCAGAATCTGGAGCTTAATCTAGAAGGTAATATAGCCCTTCCTAGAATTCTTCTGCATTTTTTGTGGCGTGTTTGTATTAATGCTATTGCCACTGGGAAAAATTTGTATAAGAGGAAGATTAAAATGGATGCTAAATGCCTTATTTGCAACTATGAGATAGAGGACCTTATGCATTGTCTAGTTGGTTGTGATCGGGTTAAGTTTGCTTGGTTGAAATCAGGTTTTGGGGTGGTGTTTGTTAATTTCGAGTCTTATGCTTCGGTTGTGGAATGGATAGAAGAGATGTTGGTGAGTAGTGAAGCAAGAAATGCTGATTGGTGGAGGCTGGGTACTCATCTAGTTTCCCTCTGTTGGTTTTTGGAAGGGGAGGTGTGAGGCTACTTACCAAGGAGGTGGGGTGAATGTTGATTTGGTTGTGGATAGAGCTAATGTTGCCTTTGAGTCTATTTGCAGGAACTGTAAAGTGAATCTTAAGGATCTAAGCCATTATGATAACTCGAGTTTCTCTGGTTGGTGCCCCCTTCTGCAGGTTGGGTGAAGGGAAACTTTGATGGCTCTTTCTGTGCTGATAAGAAGAACGGTGGGATTAGGGTTGTCACTAGAGATGAGAATGGTAGGCTGGTTGGTGGGTGTGGTAAGCCAATAGTTGTTACCTCTGCTATGGAAGCTGAAGCATGTGCTATTCTTGATACACTGAAGATGTTGCTGAATCTGGGGGTCAAGAAGGTAGTGATTGAAGGGAATCATAAGGTGTTGATTGATTGGGTAAACAATAATTCTATAGAGATGGATTGGAGGGTTAACTTGGTGGTAGAAGAAATCATATTGTTCTTTGAGTATATAAGCTTCTCCTGGACAAAAAGATTAGCTAACTGTGCCACGGATTGGGTTGCTACTCAATCATAAGAAGGATGTGCTCACAAAGATGGGTGGAAATACCTCCATTGGCTTTTATCTTAAAATAGGATAACCACCATGTTTCTGATTTTTGATCCTCTAGGATTGTTTGTTGTTCTATTCCCCCTTTTAATAATGCACATGCTTTTGTAATCTCTTCAGTGATAAGATGAAGCGAAAGGTCATGTAACGTAGGTAAAGTTCAATTTTTCTGCACCTTGGTTTGAAGGGTTTTTTTTATATCGGATCTTAATGTATAACAATTTACCTTTCATTTAATGTATGATCATCATTGGTCAAAAAATAAAAATAAATATCTACCTATATACTTATAGGTATTATCTTAGCTATTTTTATTTGGATATGATTTATGGTTCCATGATAAATTATATTTCATTACATGATTGGTGTTTGTTAAGTGGTCATCAAGTATATTTACTAAATATATATATATATATATATATAAAAGAAGAAATTGGGATAAATACATAAACTTTAGCACAAATTATAATACATATCTAATATTTTTAGTAATTATAATGAATATTTAATTTTAAATTTTAATTTTAATAAACTCAACATTTTCTAAAAAATCATGGTCATGGGTATATTATAAATTGTTAAGTGATTATTAAAATTTTAAATTTGACTAACTTAAATTTTTTATTTATTTTTTTACCTCATTTAATTTAAATTTAATATTTTATAACTAAATATTTTTTATTTTTTCTCCATTTCCACCCTTATCAACCACCACCATCTCCTCATTCACAGCCACTACCACCATTCTCCTCTACTATCATTTATTACTGACATAAAAATATTAAATTTTTTTTAAAATTTTTTTTCTCTATCTATCTCTTAAATATTAAAATATTAACTTTTTATATTTTCATATTGACGGTCCGCCAATTTTCTCTCTATATTCTTTAAATATTAAAAATACTGAACTTTTAATATTGGCAGTCTGTCACCTTTATGGCCAACCTCCACCATCAACATAAAAAATTCAAATTTTAATTATTTTCTCTATCTATTTCTTAAATATTAAAATTGTAATACTAAAATTTCAAATTTTTATATCGGTGGTAGACATTGGCAATAGCAGTGGCAGGTAGTGGTGGCAGATGAGGGTGGTGGCCGCTGGTGTGGTGAAAATGGAAAATAAATTTATTTTTTTTTCAAATGTGGGTTATAAAATATCAAATATAAATTAAATAAGATAAAAATATATATTTTAATTTTAATTTAGACTAAATTTAGAATTTTAATAATCACTTAACGAGCATGTGACATATAAATAATATTTTCATATATTTTTAAAGGAATTATAAATTTATTATCATAATTTAAAATTATAATTACTAAAATTTTTATAGATGCATTATAATTTATATAAAATTTTGAGAGTTTATCATAATTTCTCAATATATAATAACAAGTTAATAAAACAAATCAATTAGTAATTAATGAAGTGCTTGAGCTTTTGAAGTACAGATGGGAATTACAATTTTAATTGATTCACATAAGCTAGCAAACCTTGATGTTGGATTCTAGAATACATATGTACCACATGATGTAACCGAATTTGACATATTTGTTAGCTTTAACATATATATGTATGTATATATTAATTGGGTTCGTAGATGTAATAAAGTAAATTTGTTTTGGGCCAATAGTGTTAAGTGTATATATAATGTTGTAACAAAATTTAATTGTACAAAGGATTTTGTAGACGAAAAATCACGAGAAAAAATCATTTATATTACTATATTTGTACGACATTGATTCGAAAATCATAAATAATCTTTACATTTAAGTCATTGAATTCATTTACATAATCAAAATTGTAATGTGCTTTATGTGATTCCACACATACGTATATATGTCATAGTTTTGTGTCATGAATCGGTTAGACTGACATTAGACAGGTTGTATTATTTAAAGATGTGAATTTAGAAATTATAAAATTTTCTTATTATATAATTTTTTTAGTAATAACTTGTAAATAATTGAATTTAATAAATTATCAATACAACATTGATTTGTGTGACAAATAGAGTTTTTGATGTTACATACCACACGAATCATGAGTAAAACGAGAAAAACGTTTAGGGGACAAAGAATATTATATAAAAATAAAGATAGATAAAAGTATATTTTTTTAATTTATATTAAAATTTAATTATATTAATGATTTTTAGATTAAAAAAATCACGAGAAAAAATTATTTATATTTCTATATTTGAACTTAGAAAATCGAAAATAATCTACACTTAAGTAATTGTATTCATCTACACATTCAAAGAAATAATTCTATATTTTTATATTTCTATATTTCTATATTTATATCTATATGTGGTTTTAATATTTTCCATTTCATTTTTGTTTTCTTTTATTAGTATTATGCTCGTCTCATTCATTAAGTTTAGTGGTGGCAATCCGAGTCGACCTAGCTTGCAAACAGCTTGAGCTCGTTTAGGGTTGGGATGGTTGGGCCGGACCATAAATTCTTCGGCCCGACTTAGGCCTAAATTCATATACGACTTAAAAATGGGTTT
The DNA here is from genome assembly GCA_027186245.1 of Coriaria nepalensis. Lineage (NCBI taxonomy): Eukaryota > Viridiplantae > Streptophyta > Magnoliopsida > Cucurbitales > Coriariaceae > Coriaria > Coriaria nepalensis. The sequence goes on along the minus strand of CP114484.1, from coordinate 2,537,747 downwards.
TTTTGGATGCGTGCGTGTCTTGGATGTTGATGACTAGTATAATACATTTTCTATATTTAACAAGTTAGAACACTAAATAGTAAATATATTAAATATAATAAGTTAATAAATAAATATAACTATCTAAAGAAAAGCTAAATGAAGATAGTGTCGTCAAAAAAACCTTCTAACCTTAAAGAGGAAAAAACGAAACATACAATAAAACTTTAAAAAAAAATACATTATTAAAGTTATATCATAATTTATAATTTAAATAGGGGGTTGAACTACTTCCTTCCCTTAATTAGGAACTTCGTATTTGGATTCAAGATATAAATTATCAAATTCTCCGTATATTTCTTCTTTATCCGTTATTTAATGTTAGTTTTGCTGATTTGCACATTCCCAATATTTGACGCATGATAGCATCTCAACAATTTCAAACGTTAATTTAGTTTTTCTATTAGAAATGATTCTCCCACCTATGCTAAATGTTGATTTTGAAAACACTATTGAGACAAAAACGGTCGAGACGGTATGTGCGAGTCGAGCTAATATAGGAAACTTTTTAGAATTATACTTTCACCATTGCAAGATATTAAAGTTATCTCTATCCTCATCATCTAGAGATTCAATGTACTTCTGAAACTCCCCGTATTCTAAAGTACCACTACTTGAAGAACTCTTCTTTTTGTTGTAAATATTCCATATCACCTTCTTTGATGGTTCATTTTGTTGATCAGATTGTTGAGGTCGCAAGTCACTATACTTATTTTCATAAACAATATAAACTTTATGGAATTTTATATTTGCATTAGCGATTAGTTCATCATAAGAAATATATAATTATCTTCTTATAAAAGAAACAACCTTACTTAAAACCTTCATACTTAAGTTCGGAATCCAATAAAACTCCAAAACAATACAAAAATAAAATTTATTTCCAATATTTTAAGTATTTTATTTTCATTTTTTTCTATAATAGGTTTAAAAACAATATCATTATAACCAGGAAGTATCTAAATAATATTAACAAATTGTGTAATAACCAACGGTGAAGTAGGATGATAAATACAAAATAAAATCATAATAGACTCGTAATTTTTTTTAGAAATTTGTTAAAATTTTCAACAATATCTCAATTATTTTCACACGATACACTAGATATACCTTGTTTTAGATGTAAAAATATAGTAATCTCATATTTATATGAAATAGCTTGTTGTAATATTATATAAGTCGAATTTCATCTTATATTCATATCAAGTGCAAACTTTTGTGGTTTCTTATCCGTATAATTGCATAATTGTCTAAATAGCTTGTTATGATTTCATTCGTTGCCAATTTCATACATGTCTTGATAATAAGGTTTATTATGTGAAAAACACACCGTTAATATAGAAATATTTCATCATTGTGCCTATTAAGCTGATTATCAAATAAAAATATTTCCTTCGTATTTGTAGAAATATTATCTAATATAATTGATATTATACGTTATTTTATATTAAACTCATTTAAAACTTATATAATAATATCATAAATATTTTTAGCATTATAATAAATTATAATAAATTTAAAATCTATAATTTTTTTTCATAAAACATTTCATCATTTAAATAATAATTAAATAGTGACAAATAATCTTATTTTGATATCATATTAGATATTAATATAATACTAATATAAGGATAAAGGATGAATCTAATTCTATTTTTGTGAAAAATAAAAAATAAAATGAATAAAATAAACGGAAAAAAGGAAAGACGAGATCATGACTGGATAAAAATCCGCTGTTGGGAACAGCCCACTGGAAAGGCAGAATGGCCCCTGGTTTTCATCACCTCAAACCAACTGTTTCTCTGCGTCCACCTTATATAAGTCCTCCATTTCTCACCGACCACTTTCTTCTTCAATGGAGATTCCCTTTTTTACTCCTCCTCCTCTCTTCTAGCACCCTTCAACCCGTACAATGTTATCCTAAGACAAAAAAAGAAAAAAAAAAAACTACCGATTTCTCATCTCCTACCTTCCCAATCCGTACCTTCCCATGTTTTCCTCTGTTTCTATTTTTTGGCTGTACCAGATCAAGCTTCATCCATATTCTGGGGTTTTTCGCCTTACCTATTCCCTAAAAGTGAGAAAACTATAGTTTTTGGAAGTGAGGATTGATTTTCGAGTAATACCCAGATCGTAAATTGTTTAAATTTGTTTACCTTTTGGGTGGGATTTTGAGTCTGAATGGGGATTGAGAGGCCTGTGGGTGATCGGAAAAGTAAGGAGCTTTGTGAATTGCAAAAAGTGACGAGTACTGCTAGCAAGTCCAAGAGGAGCCGGCGACGGAATAAGAAGATGTCGCCGGTTCAGAGGCTTTTTGAGACTTGTAAGGAAGTCTTTGCCCTTAGCGCCACCGGAGTTGTTCCTTCCCCTGAGAATATTGAACGCCTTCGCTCTGTTTTGGGTATGCCTCCCCCTTCCCTTTTCTTTGATACTAGATAGATTGTTTGTTTGGATGTCAAAATTTCAATGGTTTTGAATTAATTTTCATTGCTGCTCCTGATTGGTGATATCTGAATTGGTATATGAATTTTCTTTCTTTATTTATTTTCAACAAAATTTTGACAATGTACTTCGGTTTTGAATTTTCATGGTTTTGCATTCTATTAGTTAACTGTCTATTTTCTGTCTTCATGAATTCGTGACCCATTTCCTTACAAGGGGCAATTTATGTTGTTTTCTGTTTATTAGAGGATTAGAGGTGTCGTTGCTTTAGTTATTTAGTTACATAATTCAAACCCTGTAGACTTTGCCTGCAACTCTAATGTAAAAGACTGCGTGAATGAATGCTTTTGGCAAGTTATTGGAATTTGAATGTTGACATTTCTTGTTTAGACATTTCCATTGAATTTGACATTCGGTTAATGAAGTGACCTTTACTGTTGTGCTGTAGCACATGAAATTTGATTCTCACTTTGGTTCATGATATTATTTGAAGAATAATGTTCTCCCTTTTCACTCCAATGGGTGCAAAATCAAGCAATTTTTTTTTTCTTTTAAAAAAATTTTCTTTTATTTTTTGGTGTTACTTCTCATTTCTTTTGTGACTCACAAGCCTTCCAACTTTTTCATATAGATGACCTAAAGCCAGAGGATGTTAACCTCTCTATGGAGATGCCATATTTTCGAACTCTCTCTTCTCAGAAAACCCCTTCGGGTTCTCATAAAACCCCTCCAATCACTTACCTCCACCTCCATGCGTGCGACAAATTCTCGGTACATAATCTATCACCATCTTATAATGCCCCCCATTCAAGTTGTGGCTGTCTCTAAAATTTATGGCTCTTTCTAATGTTTTTTTTTTTTTTTTCCTTTTTTCAGATAGGGATATTTTGCTTGCCCCCATCAGGTGTTATCCCACTTCATAACCACCCCGGAATGACGGTTTTTAGCAAGCTCCTTTTTGGGACAATGCACGTCAAATCATACGACTGGCTCGTTGAAGATTCTACAAGCACGGAATCTGCTTCAGAGAACACATCTTCTAATGTGAATCCTCCTCTGAGTAAGTTCCTTTACAATCTTTTGCATCTAACTTTTGCTTTGAAGTTAAGTTAATTTATCATGGATAGGCTGTATAATAATATTGTTAACATGTACATATATACAGACACAGTTTCTGCTGGTGTTAGGCTGGCTAAGCTCAAGGTGGATTCAGACTTCACTACCCCATGCAGTACTTCCATCCTTTATCCGGCAGATGGAGGGAACATGCATTGCTTCAAAGCTGTCACGGCTTGTGCTATGCTTGATGTGCTGGGCCCACCATACTCCGATCCTGACGGCCGCCACTGCACTTACTACCTCGAATTTCCATTCTCCAAATTCTCAGGTACCTCGCTTTTAGACCAAAACTAGTGTTTTGAACGCCGAACAGAAACAAACTTCAATCATGAGGCATTGTTTGCTTGATTATATATATTTTTTCAAAAAATTGTAGATTCAGGGGTTGTGGTGCCAGAAGAGGAGAGGGAGGGGTATGCATGGCTTGAAGAGAGAGAGGAAGAGCCAGAGGATTTAGCGGTAGTTGGAGCTATGTACAGAGGCCCTAAGATTGTGGAGAAATGATTTTTACAACCAATCATCAAACCATTTTGCTGCCTGTCTGTGCAGCACACAAACTCTCTGGTCCCTTTGCCCAAACACAAAGAAAAGAAGGGGAAAAAAAAAAAAAAAAAACCCAGAAAAACAGTTTTTATCTTGGGAAAACTCTTTTTTTTTTTTTTTCCTTCTTTTGTGGAAAGTAATAGTGCTTTCTGTTCCAAGTCTTGGCTTACCCTTCCAGGTATTTTGTATATATTGGACTCTCAGAAAAAGGAACAAAACCGTAAAAGTTTAATAAAACCAAAAAAGTGCCCATGAAAAACTGGTTTTAGATGCACTCATTGTTTTTAATGAACTGGCACTGGCTGGTCCCTCACATTCAGTCTATTTTTCTTTTCGTTTAAATTTGTTCTCATGATAAAATCACCGGATGTAACGTAGGATCTTTGTTCTAGTTTTCTATAGCATAATGACCTTTCCCGTAATGCATGTGTAATGTAATATGATTTCATGATTTTTATATACAACCGTTATTTAATGCTGGAAAAACCAAAGTACTTCGGCTACTAGCTGTCTCGATACTACTTTATTGTATATCAACTTGACGCATTCTAGGCTGGTTTGTCTTTCCATCTTTCTTATTCAACTTTAGGATGTTACGAACTTAATCAACAACAGAAAACATATACATATATATATGAGCCACCTTTCAAGTATGACTCAGGCCTTACTCATTTTTAAAATAATATTCTTCATTTATTAATGATATTGTTTAGATCCACCGGACTTATCAAGTTTATGTGTATCATCTCCATGATGCGGATGATAGTACTTCTGTTCTTCAAAAATTTATTATATCTCATTTCAAAATATAGGTAGAAGAATTCTCTGATTATTAAAAATATGCTAATAGAAATAAGATAAATTTATTACTTTTTAATATTTATATAATATAATTTGTATTAATTCATCTATATATATATATATATATATATAGTCTATTTATAACTTTTAATAATTGTATAATTTAAATGAAATTTTTTAGATTTTCTGATTATTTTTTTGTTATTATTTTTATCTTTAAGTTTTCTAATATAAGTTTTTCTATTTTTTTCAAATATATAAAAAATAAAAAATTGGATTAAAAAAATATAATAATAAATTAATAAAAAAGAAAAATAATAATAATCAAATATTAATCATTTAAATTATACATAAATTAATAAACTATATATAAATAAATTACATATAAATATTATTTTATACCCAAAAAAAAAAAACTTTACTTTAATATAAATAACTAAATGGGCCCCATTCTCTGCAGTTCCAAATGCACTCACACCACCAAAATCCATTCCAGTTTTTTTTTTTTTTTTTTTTTTTTTTTTTTTTTTTTAATTCATTCAAGTATGTAAATACAATCATAATTTATAGCAGTTGTGTGTATTTTTCAAAGATGGATCCCCTCATTCTATATAATTGCATGAATAGAAGTTCAATCAATGCCCCTAAATAAATAAATAAATAAAAATAGAATCTAATTTGGTCGATCGTCTGGTAGGTTTCTATTCGTAGGCTACATTCAGATAAGTTATGAAAAGTCAAGGATCAGGGCTATCAATTAGATTACATTATGATAAGCGACATTCATGTCATCGTGTCAGCAAGAAAAAATATAACGTGGAGTACGCTATACATAAGATAGTTTTCTCTACCGACGAAAATAAGAGGTCAAGTTTGCCGTGCAGGATCTTATCATGATCTGCTACTCGATACCGTGAATCGGGCATGAATCTGGCCGGAATGGTTGTGTATATAGATCAGCTTTCTCACTCTTTCATTTACCAAAAATGGCACCTCCTGGTTTCTTGATCAACAACCTTAGTCTTCTCTCTCTCTCTACATCTTTCATCAACTAATTCTCATCAGCGCAAATGCAGTTTCAAAAGTGAGCTAGTAATTTATCTTCTCATGTTGTTCTTCTTTTATATTATCTTGCATTTTTGTTTCCATATCCCCCTCTTCTTTGTAATTAATATGACTTAACCTTGTCTCAATTGGCATGACAAGAAGCATAACTGCTTAAACCACGGCGGAGATTTACGGAATAGATGATATGCCGAAAATGAATTCAAGATCAACCCTAGAACTGTTTCGAACCTCCGTTTGAAGTGGGAATTCTATGCAGGCAGAGACATTACAGCAACTCCCGCCATTTTTGACGGCACCATTTACTTTCCGTCTTGGAACGGAAATATTTACGCAGTCAAAGCCGGAGATGGAACGCTCGTTTGGAAGAACCTTTCACAGCTAACTGGCTTGAACGCTACCCGTTATGTTGCTTTAGTGAACACAACGGTTTCTAGAGCAACCTCAACAATAGTTGGGGACTTGTTGATCGTTCCGATCTATGGACCTGCTATTGTTATCGCGGCCAAACGATTGACCGGCAAGCTTGGCTGGTCGACCCAGTTGGATGACAATGCGGCAGGAGTTATCACCATGTCTGGAACCTACTCTAAAGGTTTCAAATAGGGAATCACTTTTTTCCAAAATATGACAAAAAAATTCTCTTTTCAGCCCCATTTTCGACTAAGATAAGAGTTTGGCCAATATTGGGACATAAAGTAGGAATGTTTGCCGAAATGGGGAGAGAGAGAGAGTGAGAGAGACGAGAGAGTTGTTTCAATCCAAAGCTGAACATATTTTTTTTTAAAATAAGACCTATTTCAACCCATTATCAACCAAAAAATGAAAGGGATGAAATTTAAGAGATGCGGGAGATAAGTGGCCAAATTTTAAGAAAAGTGGGGGAAAATCAATTTTAATGAATTTGAACTCAATCGGATTTGACTAGAGGCTTGGTTAGTCAACCATCCATTAGTGGCACAAGAAATGAGAGAGTGGTCGATCGATTTTGATTTATTTTTGATTGTGTCATCAAGTCATTTTACTATATCAATACACCTAAAAAATCTATCGTTATACACAAAACTTCGGTAAAATTCTCTATGTTTTGTAACAATTATTTTTTCTTTTTTTCAATTCCTCCGGGAATTATGTGTTTCCTTGATATGTTCTTCGGAATGAGTAATTAGAGTATTATGTTTTTCCCTAAGTGATAGTCTCAATCTATTGATCACTGATTAGGACTTTCGTCTCTTTCTTTATTTATTTAACTTTTCATTTATCGTTTTTGCAAGAGTAAAGTTAATTTTTTTATCATAGATAAAATCTATTATTTTTAATTCTATCATTTTATTAAAATATTTTTTCACTTATGCTTTTATTTTCATCTTTTAGCCTTCTATTCCATTTTCATTTACTATTTACTTTGCTATCATTAGTTCAGTTCGACGGTCAATGGATACGTTGAAAAGAAAATCAGATCCAGATTAATTTTATTCATTTACGTTTCAAATGTTAGATTGTAAAACTCATTTCTAATACATGGAATCCTCTAAAATTCTGAAAATTTAATCCTATTTCAAGAAATGTCTGCATAAGCTACTGTAAAAATTGTAGCTCAATATTTGTGCATTTGATGTTTCAAATTCTAGTTATCCCTAAATTATCTGAACAAACCCAACCTCCTGACCAAATTTACTTTTTGGCTTGTATCTTTATGTACTAATATCTAAAAATTACCAAATTTATTTCTTTAGAAAAGTAACTTCTAGAGCTTTAATTTGATATAATTTTCATATAATTTTATTTATTAGAATGAAAATTATTACTTCTCAAATTTTATGTTTGAGTTGTTGAGTTATGAGTTGTTCTAAAATTTAACATGAGATTAGAAATTACATAAGTTCTTACTCCTATGTGACATAATTTTGAAAATTTTGAAATATCTCTACCAATTTCTTATTAAGCTATGGAAAAATTTCAGTTCAAGGTTCATATATTCACGAATTTAAAAATTATTTTCTTTCAAAAAATGAAACATAATATAACCGGCTTCTTCATTTACCTATATCTTGGCATAGGATTTTTCAAAAATTCCAAGACCAGTTTTATTTTAAAGCAAACTTCTCAATCTTTCATTTGATATATTATTTTTCTCAATTTGGTTTAGTAGAATGAATGTTATGGCTTGCCAAACGTTCTATTTAGTTTCCAAGTTTCCTTAATAGCATGGTAACTGGTGTTAACTCTGAAAGTTACAGAACTCCTTGCTTTAATGTGAAAAATTTCGAATCTTATGTCGATTTGAAGGTTATGACCTCTAGTTTATTCTTATAAAATCTCATAGTTTTATATAAATATTTTCATAATACAATTATTTAAGAAATTTAGAGCGTATAGATGATTTTATAATTTAACTACTAAAATTTAGCACAAAATTGTTTTATTGTCGGTGCTGTAATAAAATATTCACAGGGCTTATTAAATCATTAAATGATCTTACCTAAAGTCAAGCTTCCTTCAATCAAGTAATCTTCTTGTTATTGATCAAAACCTGCATAAGATTGAGATTGAAATGGAGAGAAATAGGTGTGGAAAGTAGGAGAGATAAGAGTAAATGATGAAGAATATTCAACACATAATCCCTCATCTTTTATTACGTGATTTCTTTCCTAACTAGTTACTATATTGATGATTAATCAATCTCAATAATTATCACTCTTGTGCACCATGGCTTACTAAGCACGTAGCTAAGGATAGACAAATTAATAGCAGCACCCTCTTAGCTATTTTAACACATTTTTATCCACCCCAAGATAGACAAATTATACCTAAGTCCCAATCTCTCTCTTTCTTTTTAGATTCACCCTAGAACTTTTAAATTTTATTTTTTTCATCCTAAAATAATTTTCCAAACAAATTTTATATCCGAATTAATTATCTATTTATAAGATGTACCAAAGAATTAGAAATTTTTTTTGTCAATTGAGTAAAATTTACTTATCTACCGATTATATATAATTAAAAATTCATGTGCGTTTACGAATCGGTTCAAAGATCATGCACGTATATGATATTTGCTTCAAAAGTGGATGGTAATTTGACTACCGGAGATTATTCCCCCAAATATAATAATTTATACGATAAATTTCATACTATAGAAAAGAGAGACTTAAAGATCATTAAACCCCAAATAAAAAAAATTATAACTTATTGGAGTAGCAAAATTTTTTTGCAAATTGATAAATAATTACAGATACCCTGAATTTTGAAATTCTCAAATAATCCTCTCCAATTCTTGCCATTTCTGAAGGATAAAAAAAAGAGTCGAAAAATATTTGTTGTTACGAATCTACATCAGGTTTTCAACTCAGTATCACTCTTTTATTTCTTTGTTCTTTGTTTTGTTTTTCTCTTAAGACCAACAATATATGTTTTGGAATTTTATTTGATCGTTTATCATACGAATATATAGAATTTTATTCAATGCAATCTCTTACAAGACATTATAACAGTGTTTTACCAAAGACTGTTATTGGTCTTAAGAGAAAAACTGTTATAACAGACTGTTACCAAAGACTGTTATAGCAGTCTTTCATTTGGCCGCCGATTTGTTCTTTTGACTTTTTACTGGGAGAGGATGAAAAATGGAGAAAGGAGCTTGTTGAGACATGAGGTTTATAAGAGAACAAGATCACAATTATGATCAAACCATGGCGATTATAGATTTGAGGAGGCCATTGATTTCGGAAATCTACGGCGTAGTTATTATCGGCATAGCGTTACCGTCGCTTTATCTCTTCTCTGCCGTGTTCTACTCTTCTCCCTTGTTGGCCGCCGATTCCACCTCCTCCCGGCTCTTCATCTCTTCTTCTCTTTCGCGTATGTTTTATCTACTTTTTTTTCACTTTTGTTGATTACTAAAGATGTGTACAAAAAGTAAGATAAGGGACTATTTGTTCTATAATCTTGTCAATACTTTTTTATTTTATTTTATTTCATGTTAGAAAACGTTACGTCGAATAATAAATACGTTGTAGATTTTGATTTGATGTTTAGAAAGAGAATGGTATAAAGTTGAATTTGATACATAAGTATTACAATTACAAAGAGTGTTATAAATGCATTGGGTTGTGGGAAATTTTTTAATGATGGGAAAGTGAGTGCCGAATGGTATATAAAGTTAGAACCGTAAAAAGCATAAAAAGTCTTATGCTACAAAAAAAAGGTTGGGAAGCATAAAATTATTGTCTTTTTTAGAAATAATTTTGTTAAATAAAATTTTGGATTTAAATAAGATGCTTTAATAATTATTTCATAGTATATTTTATATTTCATTTATATCTACATAATTATATACTTTTATATATAAATATATTCAATTATCTCATGTACTAAAACTTTGTAATAGAAGTTAAATCAATACGATAACATAAATGTTTAATAATATTTAATATAATATTGTTAATGTAAAAGTTTTTTTGATATGATGGAAGATGATTTGGATCAAAAATTTAAATTAAATATGAGTCGGTTAATAAAATTTAAGTCGACTAATTAAAATCAAGTAATTTATATGACCGCTTAAACATAAATTTTGATCAGACAACAATTAATTATGACCGACTAAGGAATATTTAACTCAGTTAAATTCGAGCTAACGATTATTTTTCTTCAAATAAGTTAAAATATCACAAAGAATGATGAGGTGGCATGAAAACCAACCATGAATCGTTTGCACATGGATCACTTACATTTCAATCTCGATTGTTGAGATAAAAGACAAACAAACTCTCATCTATCATCAAGTTCAGTCGAAATAGTTCCAAAACATGATAAAATTGGGCAAATATAGTGTAAAATTCGGCCAAACCTATATAGGGTTAGAGGGGGAATCAATTTTCTCCAAAAGGTAGCAAAAAATCATATTTTCAGCCCCATTTTTAGCCAAGGTAAAGGGCCGACCGAATTTTGAGTATAAAGTAACAAGTTTCAGTCGAAATGGAGATAGATAGAAAGTTTCGACCAGAAGTTGTTTTGATTGAAATTCAAACCACATTTTCCCCCAAAAAAGGATAGATATCAACCTCGGTTAAAATATATGGGAAGTGGGGGAAAATTTGTTGCAATGAATCTATATCAAAAGTTGGCCTGAAATTGAGTCAAATAACTATTAAACTAAAAATGTGGCGGGGCTCAGGATAGTGGAGCCAAAATTTAGGGGGAGTTGCAAGTCGAATTCAACTTATAAAATTATCATTTCGATCAGCAAACATCACCAACAATTAACAAAAAATTGAACAATACTCTTAAATCGTTCATACAATTTGACAAAATTTCTCTGAAAGTTCTACACCACACTTATCTTTTTTCGATTCCTCCTAATATTATGTTTTTCCTTAGATCTATTTTTCGGAATTAGTCATTATAGCATCATATTCTTACCTAAGTGATAGTTTCAATCTATCAGTCATGGATTAGACATATTCGTTTCTTTCTTTGTTCATTTAACTTTTCATTCATAGAAGTAGAGTTAATTTAAAGTTATTTTTTTTTATCATAGATTATATCTGTTGCTTTTAATTCTATCAATTTATTAAAATGTTATTTATTTATTCATTTATTTCAGTCTTTCAACCTTTAATTCCGCTTTCATTTATTACTATTTTACTTTGTTAGAATTAGTTTAGTCGGCTCGTCATTAGTTATGTCGAAAAGAAAGTCAGACTTAGATTAATTTTAATCATTTTGCCTAGTTGGTAGTTAGATCAATTCCATTAACATATTTTTTTTTACTTCATTTTATTATATAATATGAAAATTATTTTAACATTCTAGTATGTCTACATCTCTTAACATTTCTAATTAGCTTTTGCCGAAAGTTAAATCCATCTTATCCTAATATTTAAATTCCGTTAATTTTATGAGATTTTTGACGGTGGAATTTATTGACATCAACAAATACATATCAAATTAACAACCTGAAAGTTAAAACTAAGATTAAATTCAAGATTATTAATTATGAGTAAAAATAAATCATTATTCGAAGAACCTAACCGATCGCCAACAAGATCGATTCCCAACCAATAATCTTCCGGACCACAAATTCGATCTAAAATCGAATTGCGAAAATTGATACTTGACCATCTTATTGATCAAATACTAATTCCATTCAACCTACAAACACTAATAAAAATCCATAATCTTAAGGTAGTTAATGAACGGCTTCAATTAAAAGTCTTGCAACTACTCATAAATCATTTTATTATTATTATTATTATTATTAATTTTACAACGTTAACTCCAACTTAAAACTCTTGAAGTTAAGAAAATCAACAAAATTGTACGTTCATTTCCTTCATAATTTAGTATTAAATATATCTTTTTTATAATTTTCAAATGCCACATGGTGGAAAGTTAGATTTAAAAAGTACTAAATAACAAGAAAAATAAAAAATAAAAAATAAAATAAACCTCGCCAAAAATTAACTTTATTAATTACACATGAGATATGATTATACGAAGCTTGTTTATGTTAGGCAGGTCTTCAATAATAAAAAGTCAATCTTGGTCTTCTTTTTTTTATTAATTAGCTCGATCCGTCTGATCCGTAATAATCTTTTATCTCATAATTCATGGGTTTTACCCATCATTAAGTAAGAGAATCTTAAACTACTGACAAATTGAGTAATTATTTGACCCGACGGCCTGTTATTAACTGCATTAATCACATCTCCCAGTTCTTATTTTTCTGACAAAAAAAAGTTCACTCACACCAAGAAATTGCACATGACGAAGCTTCAAATCAAACAATCTTAAGCATTAGATAACATTGATATTTGTCCTATGGCCATTATCATGCACACAAAATGTCAGACCCATATCCACGTGCATAGTCGTTTAATGTTTTGCAAAAAGTTATTTTGAAAATATTTTGCAAAAATTGCTTTAACAAGACCATATCCGAGTTTAATTTAACGGTGTTCGATGTGGATGTTATTAAGTAAGTAAGATCCCACTTGATGGTATCATTGATTTAAGATCGGACGGTTCTTATTTATTAAACACGCATAAGCAGAATTCTTAATAAGAGAAAAAACAAACCAACTATTGAGATTAAGGTTGATCAAACAACGACCAGTACTTCTTCCCACTTTTGACGCCTTTTACCAAGTCAGCTTTCTCAATTGGGCACTTGGGATTCTGCCTCTCTCTCTCACCCACTCAAAAACTTTTTTTTTATCTTTCACAAAAAGAAAATTGAAAAAAAAAAAACCATATATATAATGACCCGTTGGAAAATAATTACGACCCACTCCATCATTCTTGGTTTAAGACAAAAAAACATGGGCAACTTTTCGTTTTTGCTTTGTTTGATGGTTCTAGTAGCTTCTGGGTTTGTCTATAATGGCGATGCAAAAGAGCAAAAGCTTGGTATATACGAGCTGAAGAGGGGGAATTTCTCTGCGAAATTTACCAATTGGGGAGCTGCTATTGTCTCTGTTGTTGTTCCAGACAGACATGGTTGGTTTGTTCCCAATTTTAACTAATTTTCTATTATGCCATATTAGCTTAGATCGATCTTCCCATCATGGTTATTGATCCTGATTTAGTTTTCTTTTCTTCTTAATTTTTCCAGGAAAGCTGGCTGATATTGCTCTTGGCTATGATACAATCAAGGAATACATTGTGAGTTTCTATTTTCTTTTCTTTTTCTTTCTTAATTAGGTCCAATATGAAGTTCTTAGATTGTAAGGTGGTTACCGAAAAAAGAAAAGGGTAAGAGAACAAATTTAGATAAAATCGATGGATTTGACGATCATTCATATTATCAATTTATTAATTAATTAGAAAAAAAATCTTAGGAATGAAGCTATGACAAAAAAAAAAGATTAAAAAATTGGATGTCCAAAGTTTGAAACTTAGCTCTCACTTCTCATTAATCGAGACAAAGGGTGCTAGCTTTTATTACATGCCTTGTCGTATGTGTATATAATCTTCAAACCTTATCTTGGGAGATTGTAGGGACGCCGGCCATAGTTTAAAGATTATGTTAAAAGGCTCTTTTCTTCTTGGCTCGTTTCTAGAAGATATTTCTAATGCGAAAGTGCATGTGTTATAACGTTAAAATTAAGCCTTTCTCAAATTAACAAGCTGGGTTCTTGTTCCAATGCATTGCTTTGGTTCTGCCTCAATTTTCCAACATGTAATATTAAGCCTTTTGTCTATCGAAAGATAATATTGAAATTGTTCGATTTTGTAGAACGGTACACAAAGTTTCGGTGCTGTTGTTGGACGGGTTGCGAACAGAATTGCCGGAGCAAAGTTTACCTTAAACGGAATCCAATACAAGCTAATTGCTAATGATGGAAACAATACACTTCATGGTACATTCTTCTTCTATTTTCTAACATGATTTCAAGCTGGTGGTTTTCTGTCTGGTTAGATATTAGTCCTAATTAAGCACCCTAATCTTATTGGTTGTGCTAAAACATTAATTAGGTGGACCTAAAGGATTTGGCAAGGTTGCTTGGAGGGTAAGCAAATACAAAAAGGATGGTCAAACTCCTCATATTGTGTTCACGTATCGCAGTGTCGATGGCGACCAAGGCAAGTAACTCTATCGCCTAATCAATTTTTGTCCCTGATTAAAGGGTTATTAGTCTTTTTATGGACTCATATATGACACTTATGATAACTAAACAAGTAAACATGATATCAGAACTGTATATTTATTAGTTCAAACCTTTGTGCTAAGTCAATAATCTGTTCCACTTGCAGGTTTTCCTGGTGATCTAGTAGCCGTTGTGAGTTATACTCTTCTAGGAAAAAACCACTTGAGTGTGTCACTAAAAGCTAAAGCTCTAAACAAACCTACTCCTGTAAATCTAGCTCAACATGTTTATTGGAACCTAGGCGGGCACAACAGTGGCAACATCCTTTCAAACCGGATCCAAATCTTCGGATCCCAGATCACACCTGTCGACAGTCAACTCATCCCGACCGGAAAATTCTCACCCGTCCAAGGAACACCATATGATTTCCTCAAGCCTGCCACGGTTGGTAGCAGGATCAATAAACTTCCTAAGGGCTATGATATCAACTATGTCCTTGAGAACAGTAGCGGAAAATTTCATCACAAGTTGAAGAAAGTGGCCATAGTGCATGATGACAAGTCGGGGAGAGTGTTGGAGCTTCTGACAAACGCTCCCGGTGTGCAGTTTTATACCGGAAACTTCTTGAAGAACGAGAAGGGAAAAGGTGGGGCCATTTATCAGGCTCATGCTGCTTTGTGTTTGGAGACTCAGGCGTTCCCGGATTCTGTGAATCAACCGAATTTCCCTTCGACCATCATCCATCCTGGAAAACCTTACGACCACTACATGTTGTTTAAGTTCTCAACCATCTAGAGCTGTTTCTAATTAATCCTCGTACAGAGTTGAGATTTAGCTGGTGATGTGGTACTAGCTAGCTTTCCCCTGTTTTGGTGGCTCAAGTACTACTTGCAAAATAATGTCCTAGTGGATTAATTATTAATAATAACATGTCCAAGTATCTCTTTGTTTTACAGCATTCAATTCGGATAGTTATTAAAAATTTTATATTTAGCTTAAGTTTAGTAAATATGCTACTTTTTTAGATTTTAGGTTAATCACTTTATAGATAATTATATCCAGGAAAGTCTCCATAAATTGAAAAGATTAGAGATTAAATTTTTTTTTATTAATTTAACAAAATATTAAATTATTAATTTATCAATTAATTAACAATTTATAACTTATAACAATTTATCAATTCTATTTATAAATAAATTAAATATAAAAATTTAATTTGATGAGTAGTGAAGAAGGGTTATATTTGCTAATCGAATCTAGAAAAGATTAATATTTTAAAAATAATGAATCTTATAATTTTGACTTAGATAGTAAATATCTATAAAAATATAATAACAAGTTATTTTTGATATTGTAAAATTCGGTTTACGGTTATATAAGTTCAAATAATTTGGATAAACTATTAATTAGTGGAGGTATTTAAGAACGGTAAAATATAATAAATAGTTGAATTATCATAATAGAATAGATATCGAAGATTTCTTGAACTACTCTAGAGAAAATAACACAACTTTAGAGATGTTCACCGATTAGCAAATAATTGAAAGTATCATAAAAAATAATCAAAATATTGAAGTTGAGGATGATAGTTCTACTATAGACCTTGTTTTGCGGAAATAAGCTCTTAACATGTCAACTTCTTACATGTTAAGAAAAGAGAGATGAGATATAAATTGATGTCAACTTCAAAACGAAATAATTAGTAATAGAGTCATATTTTAAGAATGTCTCATAATTACTGATATATAAAAAAATATCGGACACGTGTCACATGTTGAATGAGCTATTGTATAAATTTAATAATTAATCGATTATATTTAAGATCGATTAAATTTAAACTTAAGAATTAAATATGATCATAAAAATGGTTATATTAATTAGACTGAGAAATAATTAATCTCGGTCGATCGAATAAGCTTGAAGGGGAAATTTTGGTTTAATCATGAAATAATCAAGGAAATATGGAATTCACTTGGACTAATGATGTGGCAGAATGATAGTCATTGATCAAAAGCACAAGAATAACCCAAGTTGCAATCTTAACCGTCCGGAGAAAAAATGAAATATCTTCCCTCATCACACAAGGTTCAACCAAAATGGAAAAGAGAGGGGAGTAGGTTCGGTCGAAACATAGACGAATCAGAAAAAGGTTATGACGAAATCTTTCTTTTAACAGAAACATTTCATTTTTTCAAAAAAGTGGATGGCTGAAAATGGAGGGAGAATAGGGGTTTTCGGCCAAAATGAAGGGGAAGAGAGAAAGAGAGAGAGATTTAGTTTGGACGAGCCTAAACTCCATTTTGATTGGATTTGTTTGGAAATGAGAGGGAAAGAGTCAGCTCACCCAAAAAGCGACTAGGGCCAACTAGGGAGGTGACCAAAATTTTAGAGGGAAGTTGGGAGTCCATGTTGAGATAATTATGATCATATTATTAGTCATTTACCTATAAATAGAAGGCATTGATGAAAGCAAAAAATATCATTTCGATCACCCAGAAAATCATTTTGATCACTAATAATCATCACACAACTAAATATTCAATTACAAACCAAACAACTCTCATAATTTTTTCTACGCTCTAATGATTTTCTGACACTTGTCATTTTCCTCTAAGAAAGTATGTATATGATTCCTTAAGATATGTTCTTAGGAAAATGACTAGAGCGTTGGATTCTCATCCGAGCGAAAATCTCGTTCTGTCATTCTTGGATTGGGCGCCTTTTCTATATTCATTCTTATTACTTTAATTTATTACATTTTAGGAGCATGATTAATGTAGATTTTATTTTCATGTCGTAGCGTAGAGATCGTCGTTAATTTCCATTTTTTTAATCAAAACTTTCCCAAGTTTATCATTCATTCGAGTAATTACTTTTAAATAATGGTCTTCTATTTATTTCAAACGTTTATTATTTAAAATTTTTATTTTCATAATTGTTATCCATTTATTTTCAATTTTTATCTCAGTTCATTCGTTAGTAAATATATCGAAAAGAAAATATGACCTAAATTAGTCTCAGATCCTTTGTCTATTCATCATAACAGTCAGATTTAATTTATTTAGTAAAATGGCAGCGTATTTATTACTTATATTTAAATTTTTAATTGATTATGTGAAATTTACTTTAAATTTATAGCATATATGCCTTGATTACAATTATTTATTTGATCTTTTTGCATTTATTAATCAAATATTTAGGATCGTATAATATCTCGATATCTTTTTCAATCAATGTGGCAATAAATTTTTCCAACATCAATAATAATATGAAATTATTAATTTATATATTGAGACATATATAAACTTCTAGTCCCATCTAAAATAGTAATTAATCTACAATAATAGCTAATCCCATCTTCACCTGCACATTACATGTCGTTCAAAGTTCCCATACTACATGTCGTTTAATTCGACCTACACGTCGTAAAAAATATCGCGCCAAGCCCATGTGAAACTGCCATTAACGATCACGGGTCTGTAGAAAACGAGTGGGTTAGAGAGAGAGATAGAGAGAGAGAGAGAGAGAGAGAGAGAGAGAGAGGAAGGTTGGGTAAGGGCCGGAAATGGCTCTTCCGTCTTCTGGTTCTCTAGTTCTAATTTCGAAACAGCTCCTTTGCCTCACTCCAAGAACAGTTTCGCTCCAAAACGCTCTGTTTTCCAAGTGCATTCGCCCAAAAAGGGCATGTTTTTTAGTTTGATTTGAATTCTGGGTTTCCTTGGTCTCCGATTAATAGGCGCAGATAAATCGAAAAGTTGCAGATTGATTAGCCAGAATTACAATTTTAAGCGAACACCATTGCGCCATAGTTCTTCCTCCGTAATGCGTGCTTACAGTTCCACCGCTTCTTCCTCTTCTTCTAGTTCTTCTTCTTCCCTCGAAAACTAAGAAGGTCTGGATATGGACCGAAAACCAGACCTTCATCTTCGAGCCCCGTAATGAGTCACTTGCAGAACAGTGGTACTGTGAGCTTATTCATTATATTTTTTCATCTCTCTTTCTCTTCCTTCTTTCTTGTGAAATTTGGTTTAATAGTGTTTGAAGTTAAAATTAGTTTAGTTAAACTAAAAGGGAATAGTGCATGAATCATATTCATGTACGAAATTCTCTTGACTTGACTTTGACTTCCAAGTTAACCGGGTAGGCCCCAAACCAGGATTTCCCTAAGTTTCAGACCTTGAAGTGAAGCATGGTTCGTTGAAAATTTTGGTCAGGCATTCAGGTTTGATTTCGGGTCCCAAATGATGAACAAAATTAGTGGAACAGGTAAGAAGGAAGATGGGAACCAGACGTTGATTAAAGATAAGAATGAGTTCGGTGAAGCATTACAGTGATTGAATTTTTCTTGCATGTTATGATCTACGGTCACTGGCAAATCAAACTCCATCACAATCTTCTATCTAGGCTGCTAGGCATCACCATCAATGCCACCGCACATGGGTATCACTGCCAAACGCCAATGCCCATGGGGTTTCTTCATTTATTTATTTCTTAAGGAATTTGAAATTTCAAAAGAATGACCGGAGGTGGCGTGTGTTTGGGATCTTGATTAAGGACTAAGAACTAAAAAGTATAATATTATAGAATTTTTCTTATTAAGCATGTACTAATCCTAATTCATCGTCTTGATGTTGACTCCCAAGTCCACTAGGGGCGCCCCACATGGTTCATACAAATCGAAATGTTGAATGGAAATGAATAATGAAGACTTGTTGATGGAAGACGAGGATAGTGCTCCCAGAACATGAAAATTACTTTTGCCTAATACAAATACAGATAGTTGTACCCACTTCACGCTTTTAAATAGGACCCATCTATAACTCACCAGAGGCACTGCAGCCTTCATTCATATTTCCATGGCTCCCTCCATTTTCATTCCCATATTGGCAACACCCTTTCTTTTAATCACATTGTGCCATTCATATGAACCATCACCACTAGAACTCGAAGCTCAAGCTCTGGTCCACTCTGGATGGTGGGAACATGATCCCTATCACGGAAACATTTCAGATCATTGCAATTGGTCGGGTTTAACTTGCAATGGAGATGGAAGCTTCACAAAGATAATCCTCTATGATATCGCAATAGGGAATAGATTCAGATCGCTCAACTTCACATTCTTCCCAAATTTATCTAGACTCACTCTTTTCAATGCTTCATTGTGGGGAGACATCCCTACTGAGATAGGGTCTCTCTCAAAGCTCGCCTGTCTCAACTTGTCAGAAAATCAGCTATTAGGTGAGTTGCCTTCTTTTATCGGAAATCTGACTTGGTTAGAGCAACTTTATTTACGTGATAATGAGCTTTTAGGCTCCATCCCCATGGAGCTTGGACAACTAAAGAACTTGTCTAATCTAGATCTTAGAGCAAACAATCTAACAGGCTATATCCCTGTAGAAATGGGAAAATTGAAGGATCTAAACAACCTAGATCTCAGTGAAAACAAACTGAGAGGCTCCATCCCTGCTGAAATAGGAAACTTGAAGGAACTAAACAAGCTAATCCTCGGGAAAAACAAATTTACAGGCTTCATCCCTGTAGAAATGGGAAAATTAAAGAAGCTGAGTTGTCTAGTTCTCAGCGAAAACAAACTGACAGGCTCCATCCCGGTAGAAATAAACAATCTACATAGTCTTACTCGCATCGATCTAAGTCACAACAAGTTAGCATCTCCAGTTCCATTATCTCTTTATGATTTAAAATCATTGAAGTATTTGGATCTTTCAAGTAATATAATATCCGGTTTTCTACCTTCTCAGCTTTCTCAATTGATGAGTTTGCGATATCTAAATCTTTCCTCAAATTATCTCACTGGCTCTATACCACATCAATTTGGAGAGTGGTTTAGTATGCTTTCAACTCTAGACCTTTCTGGAAACTGGTTGAGTGGACCCATCCCATCTAATTTTGCTGAGAATCCTCGGCTAACTAAGTTGCTAATGAGAAATAACTCTCTAAATGGAAGCATTCCCTCTCAAATTGGCAATCTCTTTACACTTACAAAAATCGACTTGGCTCACAATTCTCTATGTGGTGTTATACCAACTGCTATTGGCAATTCTTTGATGAACTTGGTGTTCTTAGATCTCAGTTTCAATAAACTTATTGGGGAAATTCCATGTTCTCTCAATTCACTAAGTTCAACTCGAATTGATTTATCGCACAATTTTTTAGAGGGTCATGTTCCAGATATTTTCAAGGATGCACAGCTCATTGAGGGCAACAAGAATTTATGTGGAAGACTCTTACAAGGCTTTTCTCCATGCTTTGATAATCCCTCACATTGCTATGAATCTCCTCCACCTCCCTCGTATGAGCAAGTAAATCCAAGGAAAGAAGTTGCACTTTGATCCAATTCTACTACCTATTACAATTGTGGTTTTGATCATTTGTATACTTGTTTCGTCTGTAATATTCAATCAATGCGCGGATAAGTAAACAAAATGTAAAGAAAAAGGAGCGGTGAAAGTTGGGAACACGTTTACAATATGGAATTATGATGGGGCAATTGCGTATGAAGACGTCATTCGAGCAACAGAGGATTTTGACATCAAGTATTGCATTGGAACCGGAGGATATGGAAGCGTTTACCGAGCACAACTGCCAAGCGGGAAAATAGTAGCCTTGAAAAAGCTTCATCGTCTGGAAGTAGAGGATCCGATGTTTGATAATAGCTTTCGAAATGAAGCAAGGGTTTTGTCAGACATACGACATCGAAACATTGTGAAACTTCATGGATTCTGCTTACACAATCGATGCATGTTCTTGATATACGAATACATGGAAAGAGGAAGCTTGCTTTGGGTACTACGCAACGAAGAAGCAGTGGAGTTGGACTGGAATAAGAGGGTGAACATCATTAAATCCATGGCACGTGCATTGTCTTACATGCATTATGACTGTTTCCCACCTATTGTTCATCGAGACATCACGACAAGTAATATTCTATTGAATTCAGATTTAGATCCATTTCTATCTGACTTTGGAACAGCCAGACTCCTTCAAATCGATGCGTCCAATCAAACAATACGTGCCGGCACTTACGGATATATTGCCCCTGGTAAGTAACTACTTATATATCTTTTGCTTATGTTTTTTCTTTCACTTATTTTTCCCCCTAAAATGCAGAATTGGCATACACCATGGCGGTAACTGAAAAGTGTGACGTCTACAGTTTTGGAGTGGTGGCATTAGAGATATTGATGGGAAGACATCCTCGTGATCTATTGTCTTCATTTTCATCGTCTTCTACACGAGACTTGGCCATAAATGACTTATTGGACCCTCGCTTTATGCGTCCAACTAGTGGGCAGGCTACAGAAGATGTTGTACTTGTCGCAACAATAGCATTGGCTTGCTTACGCATTGATCCGAAACATCGTCCTTCAATGAAAGATGTGTCTCAAGCATTTGTCGCCAGTGACCAACCGTTGCTGAAGCCTCTTCATGACATCTCATTGGGAAGTCTGTTGAGACAAGAAATATATGTATTGGCCAAAAATGAAATCTAATGTTTGACTTGCAGATATGGGCAATGCCTTAAGACCTAAAGCTGGATCTTTCTTCATTTTTCATTCTAAAATAGAGCCCTTTTTTTACTATATTATCCAAAAATTGGAAAAGTTAGTAAAGTGACCAAAAAGTAGGTCTTCAAGGGACAAAAATCATTCAAGGGAGAATTCGGCCAAACTTCATGAAAGATGATCGATGGATCCCATATTCCCTAGAAATAGAACCATTTTGACTCAATCAACCAAAAATGGGCCAAGAGAAGTGGCTATCCGATTTTTCAGCTTAGGAGATGGAGGAGTGGCTGCAATTTGGATGAAATAAGGGGAAAGGATCAGCAGTGTATCTAGATGGAAATCAGACCAAGTTCGGTCGAAATTATATTTGTTGGAGGTAGTTTTTTCCTCAAAAATAATAGGAACAGGTCTCATAAAGTGGGTGTGGGAAACAACTTTTAGGTGAATTTTTAATTATGAAAATGTTATTTTGATTGCCTATAAATAAAAAGCTATGATAGAAAAAATGATAGTCAAACACCTCTTCTTCTCTCGGTCCATCCAACTTGATATTTTCTCCCCCCCCCCAACAAATTGTATGCACATAAAATCTGAATCTCTATATTGAATTGTGTTTTAACCAAAAAAAAAAATTATCTTAACTCATAAGATGTACCCAAGTAAAACGAGTGAAATTATCGACAATGGTTAGAAAAAAATGAGCACCATAATGAGTATGAATTTTGTGTAGGCCCCAAATATCACAATGAATCAAATCAAATGGCGCAATAGTTTTTATTGAGCTAGAAGCAAAAGATAAACGAGTTTGTTTTGTTAGAGGAAAAATCTCACAAACATGTCTGACATTAAAAATAATTTATGGAAAAAAATTAAGAAAGTTGGTGGAGGGGAGCAACAGATGGGCAGCCGAGTCGTTGGTGCCAAAGGTTAAAAGTGCGTGCTATGTGATTGACGAGGTGGGGATTTTGGTTTGGCATGAGGCAGTAAAGACCATTAAAATGTTTGCTTAGGCCAATCGTCCTCCGCGTATCTACATCATGCACAACACAAAAATTCAAATAAAATATCACTATACATTTCAAAACTCGTGTCAATTTACTCACATATATCCAATTCACATGAAATTTAGGCATATGTAGAGCTCCATTAAGAGACAAATCCAACGATAATTGAATAGATCCATTATTTTGAATGACAGCTTGTTCACCGTTGGGTAGCCCAATAAAAGCATGCGGTGCCTTCTTTTTATTATGGGTCGGTGTAAGGTGTGATATGTGATCAGTTGCTCCAGTATCAATAATCCAATATAACAATGAATGTGCAGTATATTCAATATGATTGCAGTGGGGAGTGGATATACCTATCACATTTGCTAGTGATTGATTGTTACCATATTTGTTTTGAAGGGGAGTCAATAGTTGATGGTGCTCCTCAGTAGTGAATGTTGGACTTTCATTGTTCGGTTCCTTCTTCAGTTCAACGTTATGGGCTACTGCCCTTTTGTTCTTAGGCTTCACATTTTTGCCATGTAATTTATGGCCTGCTAGAAACCAAGTAAGGAAATATCATTGCTCTATAGTGTGCCCTCCTTGCTCGCTGTGACTACAAAATTTGCGAGTGACAGTTGATTCGCGTCGCTGTGCAGAGAAATCGCGACCTCTATCTTGAGATCGAAAGATAGCGTGGGATGCTAGTGGCATTTCCGCAGTGGACATTGACCTCAATCTACCTCTCTTGCTGAAGAATCAGGTTATCGATTTTCATTGTATTTGGAAGAGGGCTCACCATCAAGATTGATCCACGAATCTGAGAGTATGATTCGTTGAGCCCCATTAAGAACTGCATCACTTTTTCCTTCTCTTCTCTGACAGTGATCTTTTTCAACATGTCACAGGAATTTCTCTTGTCTTGTTGAATTACATAAATTGTTGACTCATCCCCTTGCGAGAACTTATCTTTCAGTTCACTCTAAATCGATGTTGTCGTATCCGCATAGGCCACACTGCGAGACCAAGTGGGCGTACAACAAGATCATTGCAGCAGTCCCATAGTGGGCGTCTTGAATCAGTTGTTGATGGAGCCTCAATAGATCCACTGGCAAGACCAAATTTGTTCTTGACGTTGAGGCTACGACGCACTGCACGGCTCCCCTCTCCGTAGTTTCAATCATTGAGAAAAGTACTAACCATGACAAGTCCTGGCGTGTCTGAATGGTGAATATCGAGAGAATCAAGTAACATAGTTGTCTTCTCCTCAGTGTCATGTGTTTTGGCCTTTGATGACTCTAAATTTCGATCGTAATAGCCATGTCGGCTTGTATGTTGTTTTTGAGTCATGTTTTTGTTTGCAGCGGAAGATGTTGGGTTAGAATCACCGGGATTTTTGGTGCTCTAATACCATATGCAAAAGTGGTGAATAAGGATTCTGTATATTATCATTTATACAGACTAGGCATTAACTATATAGAACAATAACAAAGCTATTCTAGGAATATAAACCACAATAAATCAGGATCCTAAGATCATGTTAAACTGATATTATGCATATATGCAATCAATTCCGGTCCACGATTCATTCCTTAACAAGTTTTATTTCCTTTTAACACTTTCAACTGGTGTTATACCAACTGCTATTGGCAATTCTCTGGTATACTTAGACTTCTTGGATCTTAGTTTCAATCAACTTACTGGTAAAATTCCACGTTCTCTCAGTTCTCAAAATCCAGCTCGAATTGACTTGTCGCACAATTTGTTGGAGGGTCCTGTTCTGGATATTTTCAAGGATGCACTACTTTTTGAGGGCAACAAGAATTTATGTAGCAACCTCTTACAAGGCTTTTCTCCGTGCTCCAATAATCTCTCACAATGCTTGAAATCTTCCCCACCTCCCTCGTATGAACAAGTAAATCCAAGGAAAAAAATCGCACTCTTGATACCAATTCTATTCCCTATTGGAATTGTCATTTTGATCATTTGTATACTTGTTTCGGCTATAATTTTCCAACAATGCGCGGATAAGCATGCAAAACGTAAAGAAAGAGGAGCAGTGAAAGATAGAGATATATTTTCAATATGGAATTACGATGGGCAATTGCATATGAAGACATCATTCAAGCAACAGAGGATTTCGACATCAAGAATTGCATTGGAACCGGAAACTATGGCAGCTTTTGTCGAGCACAACTGCCAAGCGGGAAATAGTAGCCTTGAAAAAGCTTCATCGTCTGGAAGCAGAGGATCCGCTGCTTGATAATAGCTTTCGAAATGAAGCAAGAGTTTTGTTAGAAATACGACATTGAAGGATTGTGAAACTTCATGGATTCTGCTTACACAAACGGTGCATGTTCTCGATATACGAATACATGGAAAGAGGAAGCTTGCTTTTGGTGCTAAGCAATGAAGAAGAAGCAGTCGAGATGGACTGGGACAAGAGGGTGAACATCATTAAATCCATGGCAGATGCATTGTCTTACTTGCATTATGACTGTTTCCCACCTATTGTTCATCGAGATGTCACAACAAGTAATATTCTTTTGAATTCAGATTTAGACCCATTTCTATCGGACTTTGGAACATCTAGACTCCTTCAAATCGATGGGTCCAATCAAACTGTACGTGCCGGCCCTTACAGATATATTGCCCCAGGTAAGTAACTACTTATCTATCTCTTGCTTCTCCTGGTCTTTTATTTTTTTTTTGGTCATTTTTTCTTGGTTAATCCAGAATTGGCATACACCATGGCAATAACGGAAAAGTGCGACATCTATAGATTCAGAGTGGTGGCATTAGAGATATTGATGGGAAGACATCCATGTGATCTATTGTTTTCGTTTTCATCGTCTTCTACTCAAGACTTGGTTATAAATGTGACTTAGGACCCACGCCTTAGGCGTCCAACTAGTCGGCAGGCTACACAAGGTGTAGTACTTGTGGCAACAATAGCATTGGCTTTTGCTTACATATTGATCCAAAACGTCGCCCTTCAATGAAAGATGTGTCTCAAGCGTTTGTCACCCGTAACAAACCATTGCTGAAGCCTCTTCATGACATCTCATTGGGAAGTCTCCTGAGACAAGAAATACATGCCGTGGGCAAAAATGAAATCTAATGTTTGACTAGCAGCGCAATGTGTGAAGCCTTTATGTTTTATCTTTTTCATCTATTTCTTTTCTTCCGAAGATTCTACGAAAATATCAAAACAAGAAGGCAAATTTGAACATTTCAAATTAATGATAGAACTGTGGTTCATGGAAGATTCAAAAGTAAACGGAAAAAAAAAAGGGCCCTGTGGTTCATCCGATCAAAAGCAACATATCTGCAAACTAGACTCCTACCTGTAGTTTCCCAAGATCCCTGTAAGACAAAACCTAAACAGAATGAGGATGAAAAGGATTAGTTAATCAAACTATGACTGCCCAAAACTCGGTTTGGGTGAAGGGTGAGGATGCCTTCTATGATACGGCAAAGCATGTAGCCCATTAGTAGCAGAAGGGCTCCTCGTCATCTGCCCATTTCTCAAATAACTCTTACGGATTCTAATACTACTCCTTGCATTTGGGACTAACCCGACCCATTCAGCTTGCATGGCTTGGAAGAAGGGAGAAGAGCTAGCCATGTCTTTGAGGTTCCGAAGAGGCATTAATGCTTGTACAATTTCGCTCATTAAGGGTCTGGCTTTTGGGTCATGGCTAATGCAATGAGCAGCTATTTGAAAAGCTCTCTGGGCTCCTTTGATAGAGAAGTGACCTTCAAGACGTCGGTCAATCAGACGGTAGAACATCCACATATCGCTGAGTTGTGGACGGGCCCACTCCACCAAGTTCTGTTGTCCATTCGGCCGGTTCTTGTCCATGGACCTTCGGCCCGTTAACATCTCCAGTAGGACCACCCCGAAACTATAGACGTCACTCTTCAATGTAAGATGTCCTGAGACAGGTGCAGTTATCGCATTATTGTAATCTTTATATTCATTCTAATGTACCACAAAAAATAAATAAATAAATAATATTGTAACTGATCTTACCTGTCATGACATATTCAGGGGCAGCATAGCCATAAGTTCCCATAACCCGGGTGGAGACATGAGTTTTATCACCCTCTGGTCCATCTTTGGCAAGTCCAAAATCAGAAAGCTTTGCATTATAATCCTAAATGGTAGATACATTATAAGAAAAGGTAAATAAATTATCAGAGAACATTTATAAAAAAAAATAAAAATCCAACGCCAAATCTTAGTCCATACCACATCTAA
Source organism: Coriaria nepalensis (assembly GCA_027186245.1). Lineage (NCBI taxonomy): Eukaryota > Viridiplantae > Streptophyta > Magnoliopsida > Cucurbitales > Coriariaceae > Coriaria > Coriaria nepalensis. The sequence goes on along the minus strand of CP114484.1, from coordinate 2,510,368 downwards.
TAAGATATTGGAAGATTTAAAATCGCGATAGATCACGAGCCTCTCAGCTTCCTCATGAAGAAACGCAAGACCCTTAGCAGCACCGAGCACAATTTTCATTCTTATGGACCATGGAAGAGGCAGGGTCCCTGAAAACCATAGATGCGAACAAAATTTTTTGACCAAAACAGAGACAACATAATTTCAGGTACTTTCTCGGAATAGAAATGTCAAATACATACCCCTGAAAAGGTGATTCTCTAAGCTTCCTCGAGGCATAAATTCATAAACAAGTAGCCTTTGATCATCCTCAATACAATAACCAACTAACTTAACTAAGTTCGGATGATGTAGGTGTCCAAGATAATTAACTTCAGCCTACAACGTCACAAATATAATTAAACTATATACATAGGACCATAAATAACGATAATAAAGGATAATGAGGTGTCATACAAGCCATTCTTTGTGGCCTTGAAGCCCATCATGATTAAGGGTCTTAACGGCAACAGCAAGCCCAGCACCGGGTTTGACAGGAGAAGTTCCGGACTCATTGATCCAGCCCTTAAAGACACACCCGAACCCACCTTTGCCCAGAAGGCTCTCAGGTCTAAAGTTTCTTGTTGCAGACTTTAGCTCATGGAAGAAAAATTTCCTGAGCTGAGAAGAGATTTTTAGCTCCTCCTCAATGTTAGTTGAAAGAGAACTTTCTGCATTGCTTGTGGTTGAAGAAGATGTGATTGGAGCAACCAGCTTGCCCTTGCTCGTATCATCTGTTGACTTACTTTCTGCTGATAGCAAGAATTATATGATGACTATTAGTTAAGTACAAGTCCTAATTTTTTTAAGTTATTTATTAAGTAAGTTGGATCTATACATCCAAGTAATATAGTTTAATAAACTTCCATACCATCAACCTACATATTTTTCCTTTTAATCTGCCATTGTATGTTTTTAACAGTTAACCACAACGTCACACATGTACTTCATTATGCCCGTATTTTTCGGGTATCTGGATTTAAAGATAAGGTGTGATTTTATCAATATCTAGATCTTAAAGACAATGTTGGTAAAAGGAAAGTGTATTCCATTAAAATAGCTTTCCATTAAATTTGGGGCAGAAAATGAAAAGTAGAACAGGGAATGCGCACGTGATAAATGTTTTTTCCTAGTTTCCGAAGACTCCGGCGAACCGAAACTGGTAGAAACAAACTGAATTAACTGAAATTCAATTATGATCAGAAAAATATAGCAACTAATAAGGAGTAAGCAACAAATAAACCATACTGAGAGATGGATCATACTTAAAAAGAACAACACATTATCATAGCTCAAGATGTTCATCAATCAAGGAAATATCCAGGTGGTGTATCAAACCAAATAGAACTTACTAACAAAAAGGAGTCAGGCAAGAAACTAAAATTTAAAAAATAAAAATAAAAATTGCTAAAATAAATATAAAATAAAGCAAAAAAATTAGGAATTCATACCATAAAGAGTCCTGCTACTGCCAGTTACAGAGCTTTTACCTTTAGACCTTGAAGACATACAACTACCCATAACCCCTAAGCCGCTTCCTCTTCTTTCTTTTTCTTCTCCTTCAATTTTCCCACGTTCCAGTTCCCAACCTGAACATTATCAAGGCAATAATTTCATCATCCCGGAAAATTTGTACTTAAGAAAATAAATGCCTGTTACCCACCAAAAAAAAAAAAAAATCCTACAATTCTAGACCCACTTCAGAACTATACAAACCCAATCAAAAACACGAAATCACTAATACCCATTTGAGAAAACCGAATTTCAAAAAAAATATATAAATTAAAACCAGATCAAAAAACAAACATGCAAGTTATAAGAAACAGGACCAGCTAGAGAAACATGTAAGAGCAATTATAAAGCGAAATGTAGAACAAGAGAGTAGTACTATATGGACTCTATCAAGAAGAGAAACGCATTACACCATAAAAAGGGGGGCGAAGAGAGAGTTAATCTCATCAGCCTCTTTCTCACTTTCCCTTCTTTCTCCACAAAACACACGCACATTTCTCAACACTCGATTGGGCACACACAAAAACAAACAACAGCTTCACTTAGAACAGAACCGAAGAAGAGGCAGAGCATTGCATTTGAGAGAAAAAGACAGGCTAAGAGAGAGAGCGCGAGAGAAACGTGCGTTATGCTGGAAAAGGATTAGTGAGAAGAGGGGGAAGGGGAAGGCGGTTGAATGTTTGAGACGAAAACAGGGAAAAGTTACATAAATAAAAATAAAAAATGAAAAAAGATGAGCCGCTTGTAGACAAAAGATGTAGCTTAGATTCCCCCATTTATGCTTAATTTTTTGCTCCCATTTTTTATGCTTTGAATTAGTTCCTTTGCTGCTGTGTTTAGGGGGGAAATGGCATTTCTTCCTATGTTTGATTTTGTTTTAGTTTTTTAATATTGTTCAAATATTCAGACCAAGCCCAGCACCAACTATTAGATGAAACTAAGCCCAAATATCCCAATATGAGCCTACTATATCCATGGACCTATAGGAACAGCCCAAAATCTAATTATGGGCCCTAAGTGCTCAACGGGCTATGGCCCCACAATTGGAGTCTTGTCACCACCCTTTAAAGCCCAAGAAACCCATCAAAGTCAAAATGCCAGGTAGAAACACAAGTCGGTTGACTTCACAACCTTATCCTTTTATTTTAGTCAAACCTGGTCAATTATTGTCTACTTTTGGAATAGTCTATTATCTTTGAGTTTAAACTTTGACTTGGAGAACGAGCCAACGTGATATTTTCCATTAAAAATAAAAAGGGAAATTAGGCTGCCAAGAGATTATCGATCTAATTCAGTTGGTAAAATATAATTTAATATCAATAAATTAATAATTTGATTAAATAAATTTATTAATTTATAAAAAAAATTATTATTAATTTATCAAAATTATTATATAATTTTTTCACTTTTTAAATAATAATTAATTAAATCTCAATAATTTAAGACAGAAAACGATCTTAACCTTTTTTTCTTTTTTTCTTTTTTCTTTTTTCTATTTTTCAGTCAGATGAATAATATAATGAAGATTAAAATGATGACTAATTCAAAAATGTTTTCCAAAATGATGAAATGGTTTTCGTGCAATTGAAGGAACTTTGAAATGGTACTCCTCTAGAAGATGTTTTTTTTTTTTTTTTTTTCTTTCAATTCTCATTTCATTTCTGGTAAAACATAAAGCCTTTTGTTCATTGAATTAAGCAATGAACATTTTCATACATATTACATGAAAATTTTGTTACTAGAGATTTGGATGACCAGCAACTAACAGACAAACACTCGGTGGGAGTATTTCCTGAACAAGAATTTGATACGCTCTTGAGGAAGGATGATAAATATCCCAAAACACAAACTCAGACACGTTATTACATTTGAGTTTCAATGGCAATGTCAATGTCAAACAAACAGATAGTTGCCACTTTGGAAAGAAAAAGAATACCTAGATAATATGGTAGCATATGGTTATCAAAAAGACCAATTAGATCTAACCATAAGGGCCATTAGTCTGGAGTTCCCATCACTAACATATACTACGCCTGGCTTTACACTAAATCCCTTTCCTAAATTCAACTTTAAGTAAGATTCGGCCTGAAAGTGGTCCCAATATGTGGGTCCTCCAACCAATCCACTAACACTCATTCCCCATCCAAATGAATCTTCAGAATCATCAGACATTGAAGCAGCCCATTGTATACACTGAGGATCTGATCTGCTCATCTCAATCCAGCCTCCAATCCGGGTATACTCATCAAGTTCCGACTCCAGCAATAGGGCTACAGACCCACGTGGAACAATTCCCTCAGTATCTGATCCCATGGGTAGAGCGGATGCTTCAACTATTGTTTCCGGACCTTTTCTATGTTTAGGATGGCGTACTGGAATAGTAAGAGGTCCGAGATGGACATGTTCACTTGACAATTTAGGCACTTGAAGAAGACCTAAAAGTGAGAGCTTTGTTGCCTTTGGCAGTTGACAGACAACTTGCCCAAAGGTGCTCAAGCAATGCCTGATTTTGTCATAATGAGGTGGAACTCCAAATTGAGAAACAAATTGAGCTAATGAAGCATTAACAATTGATTTTCTCAATGTTAGACCAATGCCACTACCATTATGCTGACACAAAAGGGGTGGTCCAAAAGATGATATACCAGTAAGGCCATTACCCTGCCACACATTAGCACCATCCCCATTAATTTTCTCTACATAAATGATCCTAACAGACAAATGCAGTTATTAATTGATTTAGATTGTACCTGAAGAGAAGGAGTTGTAGTTATTACAGCATCTCTGCAATGAGCTCCAAGAGGGATTACAACTGCAGATATCCAATCACAAAGACTTGCCCTGTAACAAATTTTTGCTAAAGAAAGTGTGCTATTAGAGAAATCATCAAGATAACCCTTGTCTTTATAACTGGCCACAAACTCTGCCACAAGAGTATCTTCTCCACGAACAGTTGTTTCAAAAGTTAACCATGAATTTATTCCAGTTCTGACTCCTGCTCTACCCAGTGCATCATAGCTATCCTGACCAACGAAATCCAACATCGACACAACTCCCATAATATCAACCCCACCCCGCACTCTAGTGCTCGATTCTTGGAACGGAGTTCCCTTAGACATGTTGTAGAAAGTAAGAACTCTCTCAACCTTGTCTTGTCTGTCCCTTAGTTTCATCAGATCAGAAAATGCTTCTCGTTGCAACCGCTTCAAGATTTCAATCTAAAAACATTCCAAGGAAGAATTGTAAAAGTCCTACCATATAGCTGAATAATCAAGCTACTGCTGCTAAACTAAGAAACCGACACTAAGGGTGCAAGTATAATTGAGCTAAGAAGCTGAATAAACTACAACTACAACTACAAAATTGATCTAAGTGCTTTTGGCTACTGTTTTGAGCAACAGCAATGGAAAAATAAACAATAAAATTGAGGGCACCGCCTGATTAATTTAGTTGTACAAACAATTTTTGCAACTATTTTGCACCAAAAGGTAATAGAGGTCTTGATTCCGAGCAATCAATCGAAGAAACTAAGAAAACTACTTTAGCACAAGAAACATATTATAAATACCGGACTGCGACGAGCTAAGTTTTCGCGGTGGTGAATGAGGCCGTCGATCAAGTCCTGACTTGCTTTCCCCAAACCTTTCAATTTGTCCAGCACGAAGGCTAGAGGTTCCATCTCAGAATCTGGTAAGGCAGATTTCAACTTCAAACCACAACTCTAAGCCTCTTGTTTCTTTTTATGTCCATTTCAGCAGGCTGTTTTTTCTTGGAATCACCTTGAGTTGTAGTTAGCAACTGATTGAAAATTGTTCACAGACCTGCATAAGTAAACAGAAGACCCAATGATCCATCTCACATTGCTTTCTTATACTAGATTCAAACATAAGAACCAATGATCCATTAACCTCATATCAAAATATTAGTAATGCTCTACTTCCCTCTCTAGATAATCCAATAGCTGAAACAAAATACTTTTGGCCAAAAATAAAAAAGAAGAAATAAAAGACTTGATTAGGAAAAGAAAATATATAGAAGATACAACATACATTAGGATCATCTCCGAAACACAGAGAAGTAAAGGTAGAACAGAAACAGAGTGAATGTTCAAAGAGAGTGAAATAACCACCAAAAAAGGAGAAAAATCACGTTATTACCAAAGAGAGTGAAATAATCACAAAAACAAAAACAGAGAAAATAACCACGACAAATCTGAGACTAAAAGTATACCTCTTACGAGCTTGCAGATAGGGAAACAAACAGAGAGAAGATGCAAAGAAGAAATCGCAGATAGATTATACCACAACAAACAGAGAGAAACGAAGAAGAAATTGAAATCGCAGATACGGAAACAAAGAAGAAAACGCAGATGGATAATACCTCTTACGCAGATTTGGAGCTCCAAATTTCGATCTCGAAATCGAAATCACAGAGATCATTGAAGAGCAAACAAACCCTAAAATTTGGATTGGGTCAAAATCACAAAGAGAAGATGCAGATAGAAGGAGAGATCGGAAAGAAAAAAAATTAGAGAAGATGGAGAGAATCTGAAAAAATTAGAGAGAGAGAGAAAAATTAGTATTTGAATTCATACCTTGAAATTGGACCAGTACTTATTTTAGGATATTGAAGATGTCGGTTTTAGGGGACAGATTAGTAATCAGTCTAAGAAACAAGCAATCACAATGGGTTTTCAAGTAAGAAGGATATCTCGAAGCGACCACCAGTCCCTGCGTTTATGATCAGGTCGGGCTGAAACACTTGGATAGAAGCATATGTAACAAGAGAAGCTGATATTTTGCCGCCAATATCAACTCCTGGAAGGTAGGTAGTAGTTCGAGAAATAACAGTGTTTGAAAAAGGGATTTTTCCGTGAGAAAACATGGAAGTGAAATAGGGTAAACGGGCAATCAATGGTTTATTCTACATGAAGTTCTTATTAATTAGAAACCACAAAATTACCTAAATTTCGCTTCAAAATCAAAATCAATCGAAATCTTACCCAAGTCTGAAGAAGAATTGATGTTTAGGGCAACCAATCTCTACTCCAAATCGAAAGTGAGAGTGCAATTTCCTTCGAATTTCCCCCTTCTATTTTCGAGTCCCCTTCGCGATTGAATGATTTATGAAGGAGTCATAAACCCTAAAACATTTTTTTTTTAGATCGAAGAACGAGTTGAGAACAGAGAGAAGGGGAAGAAGAAGAGACGGATTCTCAATACTTGACGGGATATGTGGATATTATTTGTAAGTTTCACTTCTCTGTCTAATTCTCTCCAGTATAATGGTTGAAACTTGAAACTTTATTCTTAGTATAAAAGAATAAATAGCCGTTGGTTTATTATTTTTTAATTAAAAAAAAAACACTCTTCAAAACTGTACAACAAGCAATTAAACAAACAAAAATGAAGCTTATATAAACCATACCTCACTTAAAGTACAACGAATGAAGCTAATTAGAACAACAAACAGGGCAACGTATAAGCCCGTTTTCATTACAATTCGGACACCGTTGAAACCCGAAATCCCCTTCTTCAACCTCTTGCTCCTCCTCCTGTCCTTCCCCTTCACACTGATACACTTTACAACTACCACTACAAGTATCACAAGGCACAAACCTTACGTCCCCACAAGCCTCACAAGCCCCCACCCCATCTTCTACATTCTCGCAACAATCAAATACCTTTTCCAACACACCGTCCTCATGCATTTTCCGGATTTCATCGGCCCCACCAATGTACTTCTCCCCTACAAACACTCTCGGCAAGCCCCCTACGTTTAACACTTCCCCTAGTAACTCCTTCAACTCCTCCTTAAACTCCGAATGCATTGATACATCCCTCTCATCAACCCTAACGCCTATGCTTTTTAGTATCAACTTAACTTGGCAACAATCCTCGTACGTTTTCCGGACCCCTCTCAAGCTCGTGAAGTAAAGGACAGCCTTAACCTTGTTGTTGCCATTGCCTTTCTTACAACCAATAACATCGTTAGAAGGCAGATTAACGTCGTCTTTTGGACGGAGATGAAACGGGTTATCCGATGAGAGCTCCTCGAGGGATCTTCTAAAGGATGAAATAACGTCTGGGTCGAAATCCGAAATGAACGTAGGGTCGCTTACGTCATTCTCTGCCATTTGAAGCCACATGGGTTTTTCCTGCAAAGCCAAATTCGGTAATTTCGAGCTATCGAAGAAAGAGTGATCGTGATCGAGTGTCGGGTTTGGTCCAATATTGAACGAAAAGCTCCGGAGATGATTTGGCGATCGGAACGGGCTCACGTCTTCTAGCCCTTCCATTAACTCCCAAGTGTTGATGGTCTCGGGCTCGCCCGGAGGGGTTTGGATTGGAGTTCTCGGACTCTTCGGGATCTTCTCACAAATCATGTTTGACCAAGTCTTCGCCTCGATTAACCCGACCGAAAACTCCTTGACTTTCTTGTCATTGTTTTCGTTGCTGTTGATGTCCACTTCATCATTTCTTTTGGTGTGAATGTGAAAAAACTCTGATCTGCTGACATTGATGAGGTCATCAAGTTGAATGTTAATGTTTTGATGTGAGGAGTTGAGATTGATGGAGCCTAGTGTGGAGGATTTAAGAGCTACCACGTGGTTATAGATCTCTTCTCCGGCTACTTGAGCAGGGTGTTGAACGTGAACGGAGTAGCTCCGGCGAGGTGGCGCTGCATACGGGCTGTTGCAGTGGAGGCACCGCTGCTCATGTTTCGAGCTCGCACAACCCATGACAGATTTGTAATTTATAAAACAATATTCAGATTGGATTGAGAAAAAACAGAGGATCCTACTTAGGATAGTCTAGAGATTCCTATCCGAATATTAGCTGGATTTGAGGGCAATTTTTGGTAAGAAGAAATCTTTGTGGACCAAAAGAGCAAAAAATATAGAGCAATTCAGATTTTTAAATTCGATAAAGAGAGAAATCGATCGAAAGGCAGGGAGATCGAACAGAGGCCATGGTTTGTCATTTTGAATGAAATCCAATCATGGACAAACTAACATGAAAATTTGAGAGAAAAAAAGAGAGAAATTTTTTCTGACAGGAACAACAGACTCCTGGGAAAAGCGGTTGGAACTGGTTTTATCCGGTTGGTGGTGTTGAATTGAATTTGTTCAGAAAGCCGACAAGATTTACCGAAATGAAAAAAAAAAAAAAAAGAGATTCGTCTGGGAAATCTATGAAGAAGACCTTTTGTTTTAGATAGAAAGTGAAATTGCCAAATTGGAAAAGAGGTGGGGAAATGAAACGAAATGAAATTTCCGAAGCTAAGAAATGGAACCTGAGAACCTCAATATTGCATCCGCTAATCACTCTCTCTCTCTAGAATTGGATAGAGAAGGAGAGGGAGAGAGGGAGAGGAGAGACATTATGATGAGGTAGATGAACAAGGCGGAATATTAAAAAGCAAGGGGAAAGAGGCAGTGTTGTTTATTTGAAGTGGGTAAAGAATAAATAAAGAGGATGTGATTGGTCCCTTCGATTTTGAATATTCCATTGAATATGAACACAAGAAATTGGTCAAGTCGTGCGAGAATTATTGCATGAATGACTCAGTGACATAAATAAATATACATATGTATAATTATATATATATATATATATTTATTTATTTATTATTATTATTATTATAAATCAAACCACATAAGAAATAAACAGCCCGAAGAGCGCGACATTGAATCAAACATGCTCTTAGCTCTTAATGTATATGAATGGTAGGAAAACACCGTCCGTTCTGAGCTAGTAGGTGAAGAATGTTTCTTAGGTCAACTATGGCAAGTGATAAAGACAAAGATTGAGTCGTGAGAGGCGGTCAAAAAGTCCTTTTTTTTTGGGGGGGGGAGTTGAAGAAGCTTAAAGAATGGCCTCAACTTTTGCCTGCCTTTAATTAATTTGCATTAAATATTTATCTTTGTTTCTCGAATGCTTGACAACAACCTTCAAAAATTAAAATAAATATAAAAAAAATTATTACCTAATCCACGAGGTTATGACTTAATATATGATCAGATGATTGTGTGTGGGTTTGTATGATTTGGTTTTGGTTTTGGTTTTAGTTTTTCAAAGGGTTGTTGCTTATACAGATATTGTACTAAAGATAAATTTTAAAAATTCTAAAACCTCTACTCAACTTTTGTAAACTATATTTGACCCATTATTATTTTCTTAATTTTTATTTTTATCTTATGACTACCGGATTGATGTTACTCCACCTCTAATGCCATCCACCCTCCACCTTTGTTGCTGACTTCGAAAGTAGGGCGATGGAGGTGGAGCGGCAGCGGAAACTACGGAGGTGGGATAGCGGCAACGATGATGAGATGGAGTGGCCACAACAATAATGGAGGTGGGTAGCATAGTGATGGAGGTGGAGCGAGCGACGACAATAATAGAGATAGGGCAATCATAAGAATATGATGAAAATAAAAATTAAGGAAAAAATAATTAATTAAATTTTATTTAGTAAAAATTAAGTGAAATTTTTTTTAATAATTTAATAATTTTCTCTTTCTTTCTTTTTTTAGTTAAAGGACTTAAAAAAAATAACAATAAAAAAAAAAGCAATTAAGTAAAAAGAAAGTTGGATGAATAAAATAAAATAAAAATAATAATTAAACCTTTATTTAATAAACTACCACTAAAAGACATCTTTCTTCTTCTTCTTCTTCCCTCTAGCTTTTACCTGATGCTCATCTTTCTTTTCATTTACCTACGAACACATATCACAGAAAGCTAGACTACACCTTCCATTCCAATCAACATCAAATTCACTCTTAATTTGGTCTCAATCATAGCCTAATCATTTCAAACAAGTCCCCAAAAAAAAAAAAAAAAGTAGAGAATCTTAGGCATCTTTCCCAATACAATGCATGGCTGCATCCAGAACAAACAATGTAGCGTTACACAAACTAACGTGGGAATGTAATGCTCGCCTCAGCGGCAGCCAACATTCCTCTCCGTTTTGTTTGATAAGAGACTTCAAAAACTCAAAATCAGGTTAAGTGTCACAATTAGCATTATTGATTGATATGCCAAAAAAAAAAAAAGCCTGTTATAATGGTAAAAAGTGGTGTTTGCAGATTAACACTAATTATGGTTTAATTTCCTTGGAAAATGGGATTTGCTTTTCCTGTTTGCCAAAAACAAACACTCAAGACAAGTGGTCAAGGTCCAACTGTCACGATTTCTAAAACTAACATTTCATGAGTATATTGAGTCTATATACTTACTCAAATGAAGTTCGTGTCGAATTATATTATATGTTTAGTGGCAAAAATGAGATTCTAAATGGATGCTCAACGAGACTAACTATAAAGTTGGTGTGGTATACACCCGTGGGCAGATAAGGACGGATGTAGGAGATAGCCACCCGTTATCAAATTTATTAAAATTAGTATAAATCCTTAAAACTATATTTTTACTCATTTTAATTTTTATAATATTGTGATGTACAATAAGAAAACAAGGGCCCCAATACTTCGGTTAAGCCCAATGGCAGAAAAAGGCCCCAAAATTACTAAATGGGCTAATGGGCTAATAATGGGCATAAGAAACTGAAACTGATTTCTTCTCTCTCAGGCCTTCGCACAGTCACATGCACCTTCGATCATCCGATTAAACAAAGAGAGAATTTCTAAATATATATATTTTTTATTTATTTATTAATTTTTTTTTTTTTTTTCCGGGACCGAGATTCATGATTATGTCTGATGTCAACTGTTTTATCTGTTTAATTAAGGTTAAGGTTACAAAACTAAGTTTCGTTTTCGTCTCTTTCTCTTTCTTGATCGCTCTAATTAACAATCTCTCTCTACCTTAACAAACCTAGTACCATTGATTCAAGTCGGATCCATGATCAAACAACGGGCGAGATACTACTTAATGCTAATTATATTACAATCATAATAACCCAGTTGAAGACATATATATACATGATTTCCATGAGCTAGCTTTTAACAACATTCAAACGTAACCAAATATTATTACTTGGCTTTTAACTTAATAATATAAAATTGTAGTAAAATCAAACTAAAACAAAACTTAGATAATGTACGTGATTTGATAATCATTCACATTAATTATTTAATAATTCATTAATTAAATACCCAAAACTGTAGGGTATGTCACTAGATTCTACTGCGTCAGCATGAATACCTTAAACAGATAGCTAGAACTACATCATAACATGATTAATTAATGCAGAAAGTACATATATGTATATATACTTTTAGATTAGCCAAAATTATTGATTTAACTTATTAATAAGTCCTTAAGTCTAATCTGAAATTAAGCTCCTAACAATGGCAGCTTGGGCACTATCGGAGTCAATGGTTGACAAGAGCTGAGTGAGTCGGTCACTTAGGTTATCTACCTCACTGTGTAGAGTTCTTATGTAATTGCACGTCTCTTGTAACACCTTGCTTGCTGGTACCTGCAGCATACAATTAATCAGATTAATTAAGTCATTAATGAAGATAATTATTTATCTACTAATTAGTTTAATCTTCTTTATGCGTGTCTGCTACGCACACTTCATTCATATAAACTACCATGATTAATTATTATTTATTTTTATTTTTTTTTTCTAACACATAAAAAGTTTTCCTATACACTCACCATTAATTAATAATAATTTATGTTAAGCTATTAATTAATTAACTAATAGGAATTAAGTATGTAATGGTGATGAATCTTCATGTTCATGATTTGTGAAAAAGACAAAACCTCTATATCCATTTATGTTAATGGCATGATGTAGTTCTCCTTGTTATCGGGGTCAAAGTCAAAACTTTCAAGTTCCCCATAAAAATGTCTTGTTGCTTGTTCTTGAAGCATATGTTTTTGCTCTATTTTCATGATAAGGATTTTGCTTTTCAAGTAAATAAATAAATAAAATTTACTTTAAAATAGGTTTAATATTCGAGGAATTAAAATTACTTTCCACATTATCGTTTTTTAAAATAAATTTATAAAACTATAGTCTATACTCTTAACTTCTTAGACAGTCATCAAATGAACAGATATGAACATTATAACTCGAAGTAATTAATTAATTATGTTGTATTTAATAGAAGATTAGTGAGCTAAGTAATTTACTTTATATATAAAAGATCATATATGTAGTTACGTACCTGGGCAGAGCGGCTCTGGCGGATTTCTGGAACAAGCTGTCGTAATTTCGAAACCAGGTCGATGATTTGGTCGTCTGTGATCCGAGAAGACGGCGTTGTTGATTGTCTCGATCTTCTGTTCGGCATCCTTCCTTAACTCTCTCTCTCTCTATATATAATATCCAGATCTTCCCAACTGAACAAAAAGTACTTGTTATGACAGAATTTAAATAAATATATAGAACCCACAAGCTGAAAGATTGTAATAAGTAGAGGAAGAGGGAGGAGAAGAAGAAGATGATGATAACAAATGAATAATTTTGTACTAGTACTGCTAAGAGAGATGAAAAGAGGTAGAAAGGACCACAAAATTTATGAAAATGATCAGAGAGAAAAGTGAAAGAGATAGTACGAGAGTGGTAGTATCTATATATATATATATATATATATGTAGTACGTGATGTTTATATAATTACACATGTGAAGACGACAACTGCATTTGAGGTTTATTGTCTTGGCCTCCAAGAGATGTACTTTTTTTATTTATTAAATTAGTATTTTTTTTTTCTTTTAATAATCGTAACTATTTTAAGATATAAACTCTTAATAAGTTTCATAATATCACCGGATAAATATAAAATATTAACTCAGTATCTCAGAACTTGAACTCTTCTAGAATCACCCGTTACTACGACCTTACTTCTTCAGCTACCCATCAGCGGCTTGTATAATCATTTTAATTACCTGATTAGGGTTTTCTTAGTGTTTTTTTTTTGTTTTTTTGTTTTTTAAATTTTCCCAAGTTGGGGGGGTATGATCTCAAGTGAGTCAAGTTGGGGTTTTTGGAATATTATATGTTTGTCTTAGGGAAAACAATGTGGGCCCTTCATGTACATATATGAGTGCACAACACCATGTGATGATCAGGAAGGACACTTCAATTCTATTGATTTGATATGATATTTTATAAATGCATTCATATATATATATATAGATATGTATATGTATATATATATATCGATATGTATGATCCTCTCCAACCGGAGGAGCTAGCCAAATGATGTGACAAAAACTGTATTACCAAATCAACGGCTGACACATTTTAGTTTTGTATATCGAAGATTTGAATCTCCTATGTTTCAGGGGCTAGCTTTTAGCGAATCTGATCACCAAAAACCACACCTAAGCTCCCTAGCTTCCCTAGCTAACATGGCAAATAGGGATTGGTCCCTACCTGAATGGTCAAGTGATTTCTCACACTAACAAGTGTAGAGAGCTAGGAAGTTTGGTCCCAAAAAACAAAAGGGGGGAAGCTAGTCATCAGAAAATGTAAAGGAAATTTGAATAATCAGTATCATAGCAGCTTCAGTCACTATCTTTGTCTGTAATATTTGTTGAAGTATTATGATATTTCATACATTTAGTATTCTTCTTAACATGAGATCATCTTCTCATAATCATTACTAGATTTATCATTTTAATATAATTGTTATAGTTCTCTCGATGTGGCTATTCGTTGTTGCTAACCGATTATATTCGAACATTTACAATCTCTAGAATAATTTCTTACAATTCTAGATTAAGAATGAATTTGAGTTTGGTAAGATTGTTAGGTAACCTTAATACGGTTGAATTATTATGTAGGAAAAGGGTCAAAGTTTTTTTTTTTTTTTTTTGTAGTATAAATAAAATTTTAATTAAAAAATGGAAAGGAAATAGAAACACTTTCTACTCGAGAAGTATCATAATCCAACCGAGAGATCATGTCAACAATTTTTATTATTAAATAATAATATGATTTCATTTCATTTCTTAGAGTAAAATACTCTTAAAATATATAATAAAGTTTAGATTGAGTCCAAACTATAAGGTACAACTAATACAAACTTATGGTTGGGTTGAATAGAAATTAATCTCAATAATTATCATTTTTACATGTTATTGAGTTATTTTATAAAAAAGATAAGAAAATTAAGTCATTTAATCCTACTTAATAAATGATGTGTCAATAATATAATAATTATGATTAATTTTTATTCAATCTCAACTATGAGTCGAGATCAGTTCAAATCCGTAGAGTTTAGACTGAATCCAAACCCACTTGCCTAGGTTCACAAAACCGTAATTATAGAGTATAGAAAGGATATCTTAATAAACATATAATTATACTTGAAAAGACTATCTTAATTAAATAAGATATCCCTTTGAATTTGATTAATTATCCACAAAACAAGGACATTATTCGGATTTTATAGCTACATAAGACTTCTTTTTTGGATAATCCAATAAACAATAATTTACTAATCAACACCATGCACCCACTTTCCATCTTATCATCACCAACTTAATTGGCTTTCATTGTTTGATCTCATGCCTCATATGAATAGTAATTCCAGATGCTATCCTCACCAACTTCATGTCAAATCTCTGTTACTTTCTAAAATTACTAAAGTAGAAAATGAAATTGATTTTGAACGATGTGGATACTATGTATAATAGTTTTCAGAAGTTAATATCCAGACATTTTTGCAGGGAGCTTATTTTAAACGAGGGTTAAGACTAGGTCACTATAAATATGATAAGTAAAAAAAAAAAAAGCAATTTAAATTTTCCGTCATTTTTTTCACTTCACTTTCTTGAGTCATCTAACTTAAGTTGATTGAATAATTTTTCATGGTTTTCGGACTAAAATTTCAATATCATACCTTGTAAAAGGAAGACAACTTAAATGCAATTGGGTTTTATTATTATTATTTAATGTTTGGTTGGGAACTTTATTTCATAATGCTCCATATTAACAAGACATTCTAGCCATCATCTTACTGTATAACCAAAGAAAACAATGGCTAGCTACTCTTGAAGAAACTTGTACAATCTTTAGTCCAATAGCAATACTAAATAGATAAGTAATTCACCGACTTCGTATGGATGCATTGATTAGAGACCATTTATGTAACAACAACTTGGATTGGTAGCTAGCTGCACATCGCTCGATCTAGACGATTTCAACATTACTATAAGGTACAGAATCAAGTGGAAGGCTGTTGGCAGCAAGGTTAATTGTTTAAGAGAGAGTTTCAAACTTCAGTTTCACCTTCCAAAACCTTAAAATTTCATAATAAATTGAAACGGCAGTTTGTCCAAACTTCAATTTACTAAATTTCTCTATGCTAATATGATGTTGTTGAAGCTACGTTTCTTCTGTTCGATTATCTTCTTAACTCTTGGTTGTATTATTAGGTTGCTACATTTGAGGTATTATTTTGAGAGTTTGATGATTACTGTTGTTGCTCGTAATTGTAATTGGATTCTTATTTTAGTGCATATAGAGATTTAATGATTTGTTAGAGCTCAACGTGGACGTAAATTCCTTGATCAATTTGATCTTATCAGGTGAACTACCCCTCTATCAGTGGGAGTGATATGAAAAAGAATGAGTTCTTTAAAAATGGAGATTCCTATGTTCGATGGTAAATTAGACTTCTGTGAGACATTAGCCTTAACAGAGAGAGGCTTCTTTGGGTCCTAGAACCTGATGATGCTAAATGGTTAGTTAGCAACTGAGCCATCCAAAAAGATATTTGTAATTGAGGATGCGTATAATCTTATCATCCTAAATCTTTCTGGTGGAGTGCTCAAATAGGTTGACGGTATAACTAATGCACAAACATTTTGGGGTAAACTCAAATCTCTATTTCCTCTACAATCAGCACCACATCTAGCAAATATTAAAGATTCTTTATTTTCTTGGAAAATGTATACTTCTAAATCTATTGATGAAAAATATTGATGAGGTTCATTTACTTGTTTATTGTAGAGCCAATGAGCTTGCATGGCTTCGGTGCCTACAGAAGAATCTAGACTGTTAAATTTACATCCAATGGATGAAAAAACGTCATTTAAGTTTAAGTTTAACTTCTGTCATATTGATGTGGGTTTCTTATCAGACTTACATGGCGCTTTCACATCCATTCGATGTCAAATTAACAACCTAGATTCTTTCGTAGAAAGTAAAGACACCCAAGCCTGTAGACACCAAATCCATTCTCCATCGAATGGTCAAAAATATAATATTAATGCTTATGAGATCTTGGATATGTCTAATTATCACGATCTTGATACTGATAGAAGGCAAATTAAGTCTAACACTATATATTCCTATGCTGATTAAGTGTTCACAGATTTGGTTGCCGGTTTGGAGGTTCGAACTGTTGAATAATTTGATCATGGGTCTGTTGTTTCCTCTAAGGAAAGCAAGCAGTAGAAGATAAGATGAAATCATTGATGGTCAATAAAACCTAGACATTGGTTCCCATACCAGAAAAGAGGAAATTTATACATTGTCTAAATTTGTTGTATGTAATATAATTGCCGGTATTTTGAAGCAACGAAGACAAGTCCATGAAATATATGTGCATTGAAGATGAAGAAAGAATGATATTTATATGATTGGTGTGTTTTGAATTTTAAGGCAGAGATTGTGATAATAATAGAATGAATGATGAAGATATTGGAACGAAGAAGAACAACTAACGAACATTTTAACTTTACTTATAACTCGTTGCATTGAGTAGTAGGTTAATTAATTGCACATAATATCTCGAATAAGGAGAAAAAAAATGTTTCGCACGACAAAGAATCTTAGGGGATTTGTATATTGAATGGAATTAACCAGTGGGGAGATGTTGGAAATGATGTCAATGAGAACAACGATAGGTAGAAAACTCAATCAATGACAAATTGACAATATATAGTGGAACGATGACGATAACGGTGACCGATGGCCAGAATAGGGAGTTAGAACATTGTGAGCCATCGCGACATTGTTCAATGAGAAAATAGTGGTCGTGAAAGACCGAATGACAGTGTAATGATAGATCATGGTGATGATAGTGATTACATTTCCATCAATCTCTCTTTTAACAAATTGAGACACTCAAACCAGAAATGAAAAGGATTAACTAGTGATTTTACTATCCCATTAAAACTCAAAGCCAGCGTCAAGGTTTTGTAGTCAGTAAGAAAACCAAACCAATCTAACTCAGGACAAAAATTCAAATCACTTAAAATATAAGCTCGTACGTTTAAGTATATATATTCTGGTCGAATATCAGAAAGACGAGAAACGATTGAAAAGAGAACCAGGGTGTCTATATTTTCACACATCATGAGCTCATCTCATATTGACATATTGATATAGTTAGCTTCTACTACTACTACTACTACTACTACTACTACTACTACTACTGTACAGTAGCCTCTACATACCAAATAGGCAAATACCTGCCTATGATCTCTGAACTACTAGTGCTGCTAGCTAAGTGCTCGTGAAGTATGAACCCATAATGGTCAGATCCTTTGCCAAAGTCTTAGCTTAATCTACCCTCTTCTTAGCTCCTCTGCTCCTGCCAAAAAAAGAAAAGTAAAGAAAAACGAACGCAAATCAGTACGCTACGTTCAATTATTCACGATTACATGTGTTTATTGCGTTACATAGATATCGACATATCGTTCTTGCTAAATATTTGACATTACTTATCTTCCGTCTTAAATATAAAAAGTTGATATGTCGTCGTCTGAATTAAAAACGACAGATCGTTTTTAAAAAAGGCAACATGTCGTGTGTTAAAAAAAAAATAATAATAATAAAACGGCACGTTGTATGAGTATTGTGATATAAAGTTAAAATAACTACAAGCTTAGAAAAATATGTATGAACAATGAAGAGTGAAAAAAATTATGCCCGACTTTAGAAGATTAACAAATTGAATAGAAATTTAAATTCTAATTCGTTTGAACATATGATATGATGTAAATTAATTCAAAATCTCAATCAAAACATTTACAAAATGTCACATAATCTAATGAAAAATATTTCTATCATTATTTTAACTAAATTTATTAAATGATATAAATACTCTTCATTCTACATATTTTATAAATAGTTGGATAAAGATTTAGATTGATTTACACTATAAATTTGTACAAGTTTAAATATATATGTTCGAATCCAACCATAAATTTTATGAATTACAGAGATTTGCGGTCTGATAGGATTGTTTGGGAGCCAAGAAAATGAAAATGAAATAACGAAATCGGAAATCCCTATCAATCTCTCTTCCATCTCTCTATATATACATATAGATGTATAGGATTGAACATCCCGAATGCAAGCTAAATCGGATTAAACCAACTCGCAAATTTATGATAAACACGTTCCAATATTTTTTCAGTTCAAGATGTTAAGATCGAAGTTAAGTTTATGGCCATAATTGACAAAAATTAGAAAGGTAAAAGAAGGATGGATTACCTTGCCGCTAAGTGGAGAATGCGGCAAAATGGGTCTCGAAAGGATTACGACATCCAGGCGATGATGATGATGATGATGATGAGCACGTGGACCACGACCAACGTACCTGACATTCTTATAATCTTTGGCAGTGAAAAGATCGCCAATATCTTCACCGAGATGCGAATCCTCCTCTCTGATCTTCATTATCTGGCTATGCACGCATTTATCTGCAGCAGCAACCTTCTTCTTCCTCTGCCCTAACTCTGCCACCACCGACTTAGGCGACTCAGTCTCCTCCGACGATCCTCCACTTTCTTGATCTGTCTCCAGCTCCGCGCAGTCCATGACCTCCGACCTCTTCTCTTTCATACCAAAATTCCGATCTCGAGCTCCATCTCCATTAGAATCAGAATCTGCAGCGGCCAATTCCGGCGACAAAAACTCCATATGTTTCTGTGCGTCGGAAACAGAGAACGCCGTATCCCTGATCACAGTCATATTCAACGTTCTACCGAATCGAAACGTAATATATTTCAAAGAATCAAGGATTAAATAAAGAAAGAGATTTGTCGACGACGAAGAGGAAAACGAGAAATCTTCAAGGTTGGCTCCGATGACTAATTGCGGGGAAAAATACTCGACGTGTATTTAAATACTTGGGAGTGTGAAACGATTGCGTTTAGGGCGGGCTTGAATTGGAAAACACGTGGCATTGGACTGAGAGAAAGGAGGGTAATGGCTAATCACGTGTTCACTGTGATTGGTACAAGTGGCCGTGGGTGACAGAAACCCCGGATATTTGCATAAGAACGAAGACCAGTCCAAAGGCTCTTATCTTTTCTAGATTCCGTTGCCGTTTTGTTAGGAACGAAATTTTAAAATTATTTGATCACTGGCTTCTCACCACGTCACCCTTCCCATGCCAAATCAGCGTAACTGTAAAACTTTAAAATAATGTTGTATACTCTTATGTTACGTGGAGCGGTGGATCACAAATACTGTCACCGTCAAATCTTTACCTTTGATAAGGATCATGGTCATGGTGATACCCACGTGGCAGAGGTTGACCTAGTAGGTGTCTGTCTTGGGAACAGGTGGCACAAGAGGATAGCAAAATGTGAAGAATCCAAGATATGTTGTTAGTGACGGTGAAGTGGGTCGAATTCAGGTGAGCCGTGGAAATATGGAGTGGTCATGCAATGTATAGATGAAGATCGCACCTAAGATTGGTATGATGCCACTTTAATGTAGGTGGGTGTTTACGTGTTAGTAAGACAAACGGCAGTTTGTGGTGGAACCACGGTTAGAAACATTTGGAAGATAAATATTGCTAGAGCCATAGGATTTCACTAAACGAAAAAGCAATCAACACCTAACAGGCAACAGCTTTATCATTTAGAGATTGATTAAACGTGTATAAAACTATCAATTGTGTTCAAGATATGGTCGAAAATCATTATCCTTGGAAACGCGTTTGAGAATCACTTTTGAACACACAATTCAAGTTTCGTGTTCAAAACAGTTTAAAAATACACAAACACCAAAAGTCTATCAAGAATGGATATTAGGCATCAACTCAGCCGACAGATTTAACAAATAAGGTCTGGATATGTAATAGTGACACTGCAAAAATAACATTAAAACAGATACGTCCAAAAATGAAAGCAAGAAACTAAGAAAGCATTGTAAGTATCATCACCCACTACAATCTCTAGATTTCAAAACAGGAGATTAAGAGCCAGAGCTTCAATCCTCATCTTCCTCATCTCCGTCTCCACCAGCAGCCTTCTTGGCAGCAGCTTTGGTGTTCCTTCGCTTCACTCTTCCAGGGCGCCCACCTCCGAATGGACTTGTAAGGGAGAAATCAATATGCTTCTGAGAATCAACCCTCACCATGAAAGACGGTATGTTCACAACTTGCCTCCCAACTCTGCAAGACAGCAAAATCAATGGATCATTTATAAGGCACATAATCAGTCTAAACAAAAAGCATAGAAAAATAATAGAGGTTTTGATTCAGATTATATACCTGATGTGCCTTTGCCTAATGAGGACACGGGCATGATGGATGGACTTGGCCATTCCAGATTTAAACACAAGGGTCTGAAGACGACGTTCAAGGAAGTTCTCAACAGTCAAGGCCAAGACATAATCAAGCTTGTTCTGGCTCTCATCCAAGAGACCGTACCTATTCATTCTCCTTAAAAGAGCTTCTCCCTCAAAGATACGGCGAGGGTTTTTTTCATCTAGAGTGAGAAGATTTCTTGCATTGTTACGGATACGGCTCAGAGCATATTGAACTCTCCACAATTCTCTTTTGCACCGAAGCCCATATTCACCTACAAGCTTCAGCTCTGCGTCCAGACGCTCCTTCTCATAGGGACGACGGGGCTTCTTAAATGTCTTCCCATCTGTATATACACATTATCAATCAATCCATTCGAAAAAGCATATGGAGTCAATTGCAAATAATATGTGCGATGAAAACATATGTTCCGCAGTCATCTCATTTCTTCTTACCCAATTCAGGAATACGCCAATTAAATCAGTAGTTAGGGCTTTTCTAAATTTATTTTACGGTACATAATTAATATTTAACATTATTACGGAAAAAAAGGTAAACAGTTTCGATTTTTCTCAATCCACATCACGATTCTCTATGAAACCAAAACATGAAAAGGAAAGCGGTGGATAGCGTTTATTGAAACATGCTAATTTATAATGATGAACACAGAACTCAGCTAGAAGCCGATCTAGTGAAGTCAGAGATGCAGCGATGAAGCACGATTATGAGTACCCACATTTAACATTGAAAGAAGAAACATCTCCTAATATAAGAGTCTTAACAAAAAGAGAATCTCAAACGCTCTAATTAGATCATGAAGGAATCCAAATTTAGGACAGAAAATCGAGAATAAGGATAAGAACAATTGACGGTGTTATAAACAGTGAAGTACTTACAGTTGCGGTAGATGTTGACGTGAACCATGGCTCTGACAGCGGCCGGCGAGGTGCGGAAGCGCTGAGCAGAGGAGCAAGGGAGGATGAATACGAAGACGGAGTTACAAAGTCGAAGTTTCGTTTTATAGGGACGAACCCTAAAACCCTAATCGAATTGCCAATTACCAATTTACCTGACTACAAAATTGGGCCCAAACTGGTTTGAATTGGACTCTTCTTCGTAGTACCCGATCGTTGTTTGGGCCAAAATTTGGGGCGAAGTGTATACTACCTGTCTCGTTAAATAGGTAGTCAACCCCAACACCACCCCCCGGGCCCCAAAAAAACCGTTACCTTCCCGTCTCTTTCCGTTAAAACACGGGAAGATAAATAAGATATATACAGAAAACAAAATAAAATGCAAAAAAGCGAAATGAAAATATAACGAATTAACGCTGTGGAGGATTTTTCTTCTTCATCCCCAATTTTTCTTGGATTCTTGCTTGGCTTTCTTCTAAAACGTCAACCCGCTTTCAAACCCTAGTTTTTCGATTTCATTTCTTCCCTGCTCTCTGTAAATCCAGCTCTACCGTCTCGCTCATCTGATCCTTCTTCACCTTCCAATTCGTGTCAAAGCCTTTGTCCTCCATGAGTTGATGTTATCCAGCTCTGTAAGGCTCGAGAAAGGTTCAGGGATTGAGATTTTGCTTGTGTTTTGTTTCGTCGGGGTTGAAGATCGGAATTCTAGAACTACTTTTCGAGCCGGTGATAGGTGGAACTACCGACGATGAGTGCGCAGAAGAAGAGGAATTTCCAGATAGAAGCGTTTAAGCATCGGGTTGTGGTGGATCCGAAATATGCCGAGAAGACGTGGAAGATTCTGGAGCATGCAATCCACGAGATATATAATCACAACGCTAGCGGACTTAGCTTCGAAGAACTTTACAGGTTTCGTCTCTTTTTTTCTCTGTATCATCAATTTATCATTTCTTGATACATATCTGTAATACTGATTGTGAAATTAGTTGAAATCGTTAATCAGCTTTGCGTTTTGGGTTTTGTGTTGAAATTCTGGTAGAGAAATTTGTTGCATGCTATATTATGATGCATAGGTATCTTATTTTGATTGTGCCTATCATTTTTAGCACCATAATGCCTCAAATTAAAAAGGAGCTATATTTTGGGAAAATAAAAAAACTAGCAAGATAAGTAGTAAATAAATGAGGACAAAGTGGCAATGATTGAAACTATAGAATACATTTTGACGTGAGGCATCGGGAATTGCTTATCTTTGTGGGTTAAGTAAGAGCTTGGGAATAAGCGGCGAGGTTAAGTGCTCGGATATTTTTAGTTATAAAGGTTCATAAAAAGCTTTAATGTTTGGAATAGATGATTACACCATGCTTTGTGTTTCATGAAAATAATAAAACATATTAGAGAATGCTCTGTGTTTCATGAAAATGAAGTACGTTCCACAATGGTTTTAAATTGATATTATTATTATTATTGTTTGAAAAAATTAGAGAACATGAGGTTCCACTATGTACACTTTGTCATTAGCTTTTAGCCTATTTATATCACACATCTTAATCAACTGACCTTCTGTATAATTCCTAAATCATGGAACTCAAAAGTTTGAGCCCACTATGATTTGTTGACCAAAGATATGTTTTATGTATGAGGTCTTTCTAACATTTCCAGCAGGTTTTGAAGGTGAGCTATGAGGACACTTGTGAATTTCCTGTATTAGAAGTTTAGAATTGTATGTAAGCAGGAGTCAGGAGAGAAAGCTTTCTTGCTTTTTCAATATAGCATTTTTATTGGAAGTTATTCACTCTGTTCTTTAGTTGACACAATTGAATAATTCTGCAGTCTCATTGTGGTCACTTTGTGTTCTTGTCTGCCTTTCAAGTTACTGTGCATGTAGCTGCAGTGCTATGTCATTGGCTTTTGTTATCTACTTCTGTTTATTTCTTTCTCAAAGCTACTTCATACTGCAAACATCTTTCCCATTACTCATTTCCTTGCTCGATCAATTTGTTGTTTATGTGGCAAAGTGACCGGTTTCATTTCAGGGGATATTTAAATTAGCAAAATAAAGAGGGGGGATTGGTGGGTTTATAGGCTTAGGCTTATTTTGAGATAGCTTTGTCTCATTGAAAACATTTTGCCACTGATGTTCAAGCTTGTAATTCATTCAGGAATGCTTACAATATGGTGCTGCACAAATTTGGCGAGAAACTCTATTCTGGCTTGGTGACAACTATGACCTTTCATTTGATAGAAGTATCTAAATCAATTGAAGCTGCTCAGGGAGAATTATTTTTGGAAGAGCTGAACAGGAAATGGACAGACCACAACAAGGCGTTGCAAATGATTCGAGACATATTAATGTACATGGATAGAACTTTCATCCCCAGCACCCACAAAACTCCAGTCCATGAGCTTGGTTTGAACCTATGGAGGGATGTTGTCATCCACTCGAGCAAAACCCAGATTAGGCTGAGCGATACACTTCTTGAGCTTGTCCATAGAGAGAGGGGTGGTGAAGTCATAAACAGGGGGTTAATGAGGAATAATGTAAAGATGCTAATGGACTTAGGTTCTTCTGTTTACCAAGAAGACTTTGAGAAGCATTTTCTAGAGTTCTCTGCTGACTTTTACCGTCTAGAGTCTCAGCAATTTATTGAATCTTGTGACTGTGGTGACTACCTAAAAAAGGCCGAGAGGCGTTTGAATGAAGAAATAGAGAGAGTGTCTCATTACTTGGATGCTAAAAGTGAAGCCAAGATAACCAGTGTGGTAGAGAAGGAGATGATTGAAAGCCACATGCAAAGACTAGTCCATATGGAGAACTCAGGATTGGTTAATATGCTTGTAGACGATAAATATGAGGATCTAGGAAGGATGTATAACTTGTTTCGGCGGGTTTCCAATGGACTCTCTATAGTAAGAGATGTTATGACATCGTATATTCGAGAAACAGGTAAGCAGCTAGTTACTGATCCAGAAAGGTTAAAGGATCCTGTGGACTATGTGCAGCGCCTTTTGGACTTAAAGGATAAGTATGACAAGATAATCAACCTTGCATTCAGTAATGACAAGACTTTCCAGAACACTTTAAATTCATCATTTGAGTACTTCATTAATTTGAATTCACGGTCCCCAGAATTCATCTCTTTGTTTGTAGACGACAAGCTCCGGAAAGGGCTGAGGGGACTTAGCGAGGAGGATATAGAACTTGTACTCGACAAGGTCATGATGCTTTTCCGTTACCTTCAAGAGAAAGATGTATTTGAAAAGTATTACAAGCAACACTTGGCCAAGAGGCTTCTTTCAGGGAAAACTGTCTCTGATGATGCAGAAAGAAGTTTGATTGTAAAGCTCAAAACAGAATGTGGGTATCAATTCACCTCTAAGTTGGAAGGCATGTTTACTGATATGAAAACCTCTCAAGATACAATGCAAGGATTTTATGCAAGACATGGCGCTGAGCTAGCAGACGGTCCAACACTAGCCGTCCAGGTTCTCACCACGGGTTCATGGCCAACTCAGCCTACCACTACATGCAGCCTCCCATCTGAAATTCTGAACATATGTGAAAAATTCCGAAGCTATTACCTTGGAACCCACACTGGTCGGAGATTATCCTGGCAAACAAATATGGGCACGGCTGATTTAAAAGCAACATTTTTAAAGGGTCAAAAGCATGAGCTGAACGTTTCCACTTACCAAATGTGCGTCCTAATGCTGTTCAATAATTCCGATCAGTTGAGCTATAAGGATATAGAGCAAGCCACAGAGATCCCTTCTGCAGACTTAAAGAGATGTCTTCAATCTCTGGCCTGTGTGAAAGGGCGAAATGTTCTCAGAAAGGAGCCCATGAGCAAGGACATAGCAGAGGATGATGCATTTTTCTTCAATGAGAGGTTTACTAGCAAGCTGTACAAGGTGAAGATAGGCACTGTTGTTGCTCAAAGGGAGTCTGAACCGGAAAACCAGGAAACAAGGCAGAGAGTGGAGGAAGACAGGAAGCCTCAGATTGAAGCAGCAATTGTGAGGATTATGAAGTCAAGGCGGGTGCTGGATCACAATAATATTGTGACCGAGGTAACTAAACAGCTGCAATCCAGGTTTCTTCCTAACCCTGTTGTGATTAAGAAGCGGATCGAGTCTCTTATCGAGAGGGAGTTTTTGGAGAGAGACAAAGTTGATAGGAAATTGTACCGTTATCTTGCTTAGAAATATCTGTGATCTGCGCTATACAGTCTTTGTGATTTCTCTCCATTTTACAAGTTTGAACATTGTTATTGAATTTCTGCTGGCTTGGCTGGGGTTTCTTCAATGAATTTCAACTGGCCACGCGCTGTTGTGTTAATTTGTCATTTTCATGAATTCATAAAGTTCAGGTCTTGCATTGTTACTTTTAAGTTAATTAGTTTGCGCATCATGAAAAAATGGAGGAAGATATCCCAAGTAATATATATATATATATATATATTTTTTTTTTTTTTTAAATTCCGGGTTGAATTTGCGTCACCATTTGAACTCCAGTTCGAGTCTAAATTTTATTTAATCTTCATAATTTATTTATAGCATCTAAACTGCCGTTTTAAACAAAAGGAAATGCATAATAACTCTACCAGTCTGGTCCGTTGACAAACCGAAAGAAGAACGTTCCCAAGTCTTGCTAGTTGGAAATAACATATAGGAGGAAAGTAAACAAACTCCAGTTCTTACAACTTTTAATGTCGAAATCAACAAGAATTGCGTTGACATGATGGAGGAAATTAAACAAATCATCTCCGTCCCGAAGCGGCTCATTTAATCCCCCTCCATACTAGTTTGGATATTTTCAGATTAATCGGGATACCTCCGGAAACCAAGAAAAAAAAAAAAAAACCCTCCATACTTCACTTATAACTCATAAAACTATATATGATAATATTCTTGCAAGATCTCTTCGATTTTCATCAAGGGGTAGAGGATGGAGAGCAGCGAGAATCCCTCTCATTGGTTGCTGCTTGGTAGCATCACAACTAGTGCTTATGAGTTATCGGTTCCGACTTCTGAGGAATGAATGGACCACTATTGGGCTTATTAAGCATGCATCCACTCTAGTTTGGCCCACGTATGTCATGGGTCGAGTTTCTTTCTCTCATACCCATGCCCTACACTGCATCTATCGATTTTAGGTATGCCGAAATTAGGGTATTTGGTTGGTGTTGTTGAAAATTGTGCTCTTTTAATTGCTCAGGATATAGTTACTGGTTTGAATTCTGTTGTTTTGGAAACTAGTGGATGGGGTAGGCCTTCGCCTATTGTGATGGAACAATGTCAAGAAGCTTTATCTTGTTCTTATTACTTGCTACAATGATAGAACTGTAGCCAAGGGACAAGTTATTGATGATTTGTTAAGGAGAAGTGCCGGTATTCCTGCTGCATTTAGCGCTTTATTTCTCTCAGAGCCAGAAGGTTCACCAAAGAAACTCTTGCCCTCGGCTCTTCGGTGGCTAATTGATGTAGCAAAGAGGTCATTGCTGGATCCTGATGAGACAGACAATGCAAATGGCGACTTCTTGATGTTAAAATTAAACCAAGATAATAATAACTCTTTATTGCCCCACAAGATGGATGTCAATGATAAGTCCTCAAAGATACGTGACGAGGGTGTAATTCCAACTGTGCCTGCATTCAATATCCTCAGAGCTGCTTTCAATGATTCTAATCTGGCTACAGATACATCGGGTTTCTCTGCTGAGGCTTTAATTGTTGCAATCCGTGCATTCTCTTCCCCTTACTGGGAGATCCAGAACAGTGTTTGTCTGGCATACACTGCTTTGGTCCGTCGCATAATCGGATTTCTAAATGTCCGGAAAAGAGAATCTACTCGCCGTGCAATAACAGGGCTTGAATTCTTTCATAGGTATGTTTTGTTAAAAAAATTTGCTTCAATTTGCAGTTTCATTTCTTCCATTAGAGTATCCCTCCTGTTTTATGAGAGTTATTAATATATACTTCATTGAGAGAGAATGGATAAATTGTTATTTGCCTGAAGGTATCCGACGTTGCATCGATTTCTGTTCAACGAGTTGAAAGCAGCTACAGATTCGTTTGATGATGGATCCCATGGGACCTTGGAATCCAACTTGGCAAAAGCTGTTCACTCAAGTTTGTGCCCTATGCTGAAACTTCTTTCTAGGCTTAAGCCTTCAACAGTTGCAAGTGAGGCAGGTGAGGTGTTCAACCCAAAGTAATTTACGGATTCGTGTTCTGGCTTATAGAGCATTAAGTGGCCTAGTGTCCAATGAGAAGCTGCCATCTGTCCTCCTCAACATAGCTTCTGAATTACCTCACTTTGATGAGCGTTTGACACCGTCTACTGAGAGGAAAAACCAAATGTCTTCGAATTCGATACATGGAATCCTCCAGCAATTGATTTCACTTCTAGACACAAACTTCAGAAATCTGGTTGATTTCTTGAAGAAAGATCAGGTTCTTGGAGACTTGGTACAAGTTCTTTCAAAGTGTTCATGGATGACTTTCAAAGCACTCTTAACCTTGATAGCTCTAGAAGTTGAATCCTCTTAACCTTGATACCAAGAAACACTTTCAAAGCTCTTAACCTTGGAGAAACATCATAGATGTCTGTATTACATTATGAGGATTTTCTTCACTTGGAACTTGTTGCTGTTCAGATAATTGGGCAATGAGGAGAGCAGCAAGACAGTTTTTCTTGCTAACATGAATTGTAATTATGTGTTTCAGTTTTGGAACAGGTTGACTGCATTGTACAAGTACATGAAGCATGCAAAATCCTGAGAAACAATCATCTGCTGTATGGGAATGTGTATAAAGAGATTTGCAGGTTTATACTCAACCTTTGTTCTTTGTGATATTACAAGGAAAGAAAGTAGCACACTGTATAATATGGAAGAAATTTATAATTGCATTGCCCACTATACTGATCTAATTAAGGAACATAGTGCATCATCAGAACCGGCAAACATGCAAAAAGCTTCTGCAGAATCTGTTATAGCATCTGGTTTGCTTGAACAGGCCGAGGTTATTGGTTCTTCTGTTGTCAATAATCAGATCTCTCCTGAAATTTCTTGCTCCCAATTTGAACCCGGTAGAACAGTCAACTTGTATGCTCATCAAGTACTGGACATATGGTTCACATGCATCAGATTGCTGGAGGATGAAAATGATGAAATCTGGCAAAGTCTTGCTTAGGGTGTCCAAAAATGTTTCTATTCCAGTAAGTCTGGAAGATGCTCTCCGGTCCCAAACCAAGTGGATAAAGTCATAGGATCAAGTTTCGAGCATCTATCATCTATTTTCGGCCATTGGATCAAGTACTTAGATTTTCTCTTACAGTGGGTGTTCAATACAGCCAATAATTATATATCAATCCAGGAAAGAGATTTTGTGAGACGGGTATTTGATAAGGAAATCGATAATCACCATGAAGAGAAATTATTGATCTGTCAAATATGTTGTTTCCATTTGGAGTCACACTCAACATGTAGAGGAAGGAAACCATGCCTAAGAGCGAGCCGAATGTTGGTAAAAAGACCGTGAACTTTCATCTGAAAACTATCTGAACAACATAATAGCTTCGAAAAACCAATAATAAAATCCCCTCTCGAATCTCTAATCGTATCCCCACGAGCCGCATCCCCGTAGAAGGTTTGAAAGACCCATCTATGTTAAGTTTATAAATAGCTAACGTCCGAGGATTCCAAAAGCACGGAATTATACCTTGACAACCCAACTCCTCCAATAAATTAGCTTGAGCCGTTGTAGTTGTAAAACCAAGATGAATAGCTCTACTCAAGCTATTAAGCCACAACATTATTTTCCTAATAATAGAAATCACAGACATAGCTCTTCCATGATGAATAGAGTCATTCCTACTAAGCCAAAGCTCCCAGCAAATGACAATCGGGATCATAGGAGCCAAAACATGCAACAGATTTTGCGACTTAAAAATATTCCACCAAAGTTTAAACAGGTGAATTAGCGGTTGTGGGATAAAGGAGATTCTACAAATAACATGAAAGTGTCTCCGTTGCCATTTCCCCATCTACGAACAAATGTTGGATGGACTCCTGTTGACGATCCCGACAACAAGAACGCGCTGAAGGCAAAGCTGTTCTCATCCTTTGAAGATTCATGTCCACTGCTGACGAATTATACATAATCCTCCACCCTAAAACTTTCAGTTTAGTCGGACACTTCAATTCTTTAAAAATTCTTTTATAATCCTCAAGATAAATGTCAATTTAATCTTCCAAGTTGTAATCCTTTTACTTGCCAAACTTTTTCTTACACAGACAGCATGTGAAACCTTTAACTTTGATCCGCACTTTAGAAATAAAAGAAAGAGACAAAAAAAGAGTAATGAAATCAGAACTTTTGTAACACTCGACGATGTCTGGTAAAAGAATATTATCATCCCATGAATAAACAGAGAGAACTTGCCAGCCAGCCACAAGGACTAGAAAAACTTCCAACTTCACAAGAAAAGAACAACCTTTTTCTTTACAGAGAAGAATCTCAGAAAGCTGGTAAGGAATAAACCTACTAAGTACTACTGTTGGGACTCGCAGCTAGTTGTTCTTTAAGCACTCTGAAAATTCTCTCTTTTCACTTCACCGAATAAGATTATAAGTACTGCTAGCCGGATCGGATCGTACCATCTGTTATGATTTAATGTTGTGTATGTTATGAAGCTACCTTCTCTGAATTCCCATTCATCAAAGCCTTCTCATTCCTGTGCCTGCAATTAAACTCTAAATCAGAACTTAAACCAATCCACGAGGGGGAAAAAAAAAAACAGTTTCAGATTGCGTACTTCTCAAGTATTTTGACAAGAGACCTAGGCCTCTCATACCCATCTTCTTTCTTCTGCACCTTCCTCGAATCTGGTTTTGCCCCTTTCCTAGATTCCGGTTTCCAATTAGCCTTAATCAAAGATTGACCCAACAAGTCAGCAATATCTGTCGCCATTGTCTGTGCCTTATTCCCATATGGAAAAGTCTCCTTCTCAAAATGATGAGACAACCAAAGATACATAGACAGAACCTGATGCTTGCTCTCCAAATCCAAAAGCTCCATGTCATTTTTAGCCGAACCCTTGGGCATCCCCATCGCAATATTCACCGGAACATTCTGACTGTACGACGAAGCAAACTTGAGAAGATGGAACATGGCTTTTGGGTCCCGGACATTAACGGGCGAGAAACAGAAATTAAACCGGTCTTCTAACGACAACGCTTGAACCCTCTCCAACATATTCGCCACCTTCTTGATATGATCATACCGGCACAAAAAGTAACCACTGTCCAAACGGCAATTCTCTCCAAACTTCTCTAACAACTTAGATAATGTTAAGTTTGAAATTTTCCCAGCAAAAAGCTCGACCTGTTCGAAAAATGGAAAGAGACCAACTTTCTTAACTTCCTCAAAAGGTTGTTTCAGACACTCAATCAAGTAATCAAGATCGTTCAAATGGAGGGTTGTGGTGAGCCCATCTGGATAACGGCTTCCTCTCCGGCCGGCCCTACCTGCTATTTGCTTCACCTGAGAGGCAGGAACAGGGACAACCTTGTCTCCATTATACTTCGATAGGTTGTAAAACACAACCCGTCTGATATTCAAATTCAAACCCATTCCAACAGCATCACTAGCAACAAGCACATTGAATTCATTATCTTGATCATTGAACATATTCGCTTGTTGTTTACGAGTTTCCGGTGGCAGTGCACCATAAATAACACAGCAACGATGATTTGTATGCTTCTCGATCGCAAGTTTGACTTCAAATATCTCTCTTCTTGAAAAGGCGACAACACAGTCCCCAGAACGAACATTTTGGAGATTGCCAAGGAGCGTCTTGGCTTCAACCACTAAGGGTTTAAACCGTTCATAATGTTGTTCATGCAGCTCGTCTCCAGTTTCCGAACAAATTTTCCGGACAATATCTAAAACGCTCGGGTCCCCACATAGATGAATCTCATCGGCTTTCAATCCAAGTAAAGCTCGGGTCCAGGCGTAGCCTCTATATGGATCAGCCATCATTTGAATCTCATCAACAACTGCCACTTCATACAATTCGTCGGTCGAAACCATTTCTACAGTACAAGCAATGTGGTTAGAGAATGGCACAAATTTCTTCTCTTGCCCAGTTTGAAGGCTGCAATAAACCCCATGAGCATTCACCTTATCAAAAACTTCCATAGCTAACAACCTAAGAGGACTACAATAAATACCCTTTTTAGCTTCCATGAACCGTTGCAAAGCATTGTAGGTTTTCCCGCTATTGGTGGGCCCACAATGGTAAATAAACTTCCGTTTCATTGCTCGGGCGAATGGGAACCAGGTATGAGGCTTGGTAAGGTCAGCCGAGTCAACCATGGACCTAAACTGCTTGATTTCATCCGGAAAGTGTTCTAAACAGAATTCAACGAATATAGGGAAGAGAAACTTAACGGCCGAATCAGATGGACCAAGGGAGAGTAAGTACTCTGCAATATCGCCCGGACATTTCTTGAAGAAAAGGGTTCGGAATTTCTGCACGGCAGTTGGGAAAAAGGACATGCCAATGTAAATCCCAAGTGCCTGATTGCTCGCCCATCCAGATTTTGCAAAGTACCGGAAAATTTCCTGGATAGTTTCCCAATCGGACTGTCTCAGCCTTGCACTCTTTTCCTGTTTACAAAGGGTGTGATAGAGCTCAACAGGATCTGCCGATCCAACATGAGAATAGCTCAAAGCAGCTACTGAACCCTCATTGTTTTTATCACTTTCCGACGCGACCATGGTGGAATCAAAAATTACAGCCGGGTCAACATTATCCCCAAAGTCAAAAGAAGTATTCTTTTTATCTATGTTCTCAAAGCCAATATTGTTACGGATATCAGCATCACAATCTAACTCCGATACTAACCCCATTGGAGAATTAACACTATCTTCTTCCTTACTGTTTTTCTCATCTTCGCTAACCGTAGAATATGGTTTCGCATTGAAAGCATTAAGACTAGCGAGCTGAAATTTCCGGATCAAACTTGAAGAGGGACGATTTGGGAGCTCGAAAGATGCGGTGGGAATGTAATTTGGGGAAACTATAGGGTCACATCGTCGAGAAGAAAAATTTGATTGGTTCCATGGAAATATTCTAAACCTGGAGATGTTTTTCCTAGAAGTATAAATCCTGAATAGAGAGCTTGCAGGACCTTTAACCATTGCTTTCAGACTCTCGGCATAAATTTCGGATATTAACAGAAGTAGATGAAGAACTAATGTGAAGAAAATTTTCAATACCCCCAAAAAAAGAAGAAAAAAAAAATATATATCGATCAATTCAAGCGAAAGTATGAGTAAGTGACAATTTTTGGATTGTAGCGCGCATACCTGTTTGGAAGGAGATAGAAGGGGGAATGGTAGAGAGAGATAGAGAGGAAATGGAGGGAAAGTGGTGGCCG
This sequence comes from Coriaria nepalensis, assembly GCA_027186245.1. Classification (NCBI taxonomy): domain Eukaryota; kingdom Viridiplantae; phylum Streptophyta; class Magnoliopsida; order Cucurbitales; family Coriariaceae; genus Coriaria; species Coriaria nepalensis. The sequence goes on along the minus strand of CP114484.1, from coordinate 2,476,992 downwards.
GGATTGAGCAACCAGAAGCCCTAGAAATTCTTTTGGAGGGTGATTTTACGGATTCTCTATGTCGGGCCGTCGGTTAGGGCCGAGTTAAACCCGGTTTAACTTGGCCTAATTTTTTTCTTGAAGGAGAAAAAAGATAAATAAGTTGCAATCGGAAGATAAATAAATATTAATTTAAATTTGATTAAATTAATTAACAAATTTTTGAATGAATTATATAATGATATTCATATTATTATATTATATATATTATAATTTAATATGCGAATAAAATTATAAATATATTATAATATTATATATATTATGCAACAAATTTGACAATAACAAAGAAGTAAGAACATTCAAGGTATTATGCATAAACTGTTCTGAAAATTGAAAGAACCGTACAAATCACAACATGAACTAAGTCCTGACACTAATTGTCCCAACATAATCTTCATGACAATAAAACTACGACTCGGAACAAATTCTATCACGACAATGTAACAAGTCAATAAGAACTCGATAATTTAATAGATCCTATTTGATTTGTAATATCTATATTACATGTGATGAGATTTAGCTGCTATACTTCCGATCAGATGTAGCATTTGTTCGTGGACATTTCACTAGGACATGGAGGTGAATCCCAAGCATCATTCAATGGCAGATTGAAGGGGAATCCCATTGAGGTCCATTGATTGTTACCCTGATCAACAACAAATGAGTTCTTTCTCAAACATTCTTCATCATTTTCTTCACCTCTCACCATTTTTTCTTCCATGTTCTCTTCTACATAACTGGTTGAAAAAAAACCATTCCCTTGATTCTGTTTCTGCCCATCTTCAAAATTCAAGCACTCGGAAGAAGATTTGCTCACGAGCATGGAGGTTTCACCAAGTGGACCCATGAAGGCGGTATTCGAAAGGTCCGAAATCAGAGTCGGAAATAAGTATGAACTAGAGGCTTGTTGTGGTAATTCATAATTGTTACAAAATCGGAAAGTACCCGACGACCCGATTTCTGTTGTGCATGAGAGATTTTCAGACCCGAAATGGGTTGAGTTTGCACCTAATTGATTGTATAGTGATGGAGACAACATAGATTGAGTCAATGCTCTTTGTGCCATGGAATTTGTTTTCTTGAATATCCTACAAATAGCCCATGAATCCTGTTTGGAAGAAAAAACAAATTTCTTATAGAAGTAGAATAATTTTAACCTGAAATTTTCAATTACTTACGTTTGCGGGAAAGCTTTTATCCACGGGCTTATCAGGCAGGTTCAAATCGAGTTGAGAAGGAAGGCGAAACTCGTGCATCATCCAGTCAGTTTTGAGGCCTTTAGCAGCTCTACCTCTATAGAAAACAAGAGATTTTTTCAAGCCAATGCATTGAGCTCCATCCGAAGAGTAAATTGGCCGGTCAGTTCCGGTTGCCTTCCAAAACCCTGCCCCGGTTACCCGGTTAGGCCTTGCACTGTTCCGGTATTTACGGTCCCTCGGGCAGTAAAAATACCACTCTTTCTCCCCCATAGTTGTCAACTCTTCTTGGACAAAAAAAAATATATATATATATATATATATATTGTTAGGATTAAAACTATAACTAACTTTTACTATGAAAAACATAGTAGTAGTGACACCAAGGGATTGATTTTTCATACTTGGGAGATCCCATGGATCATATTTGTAGATATCAACTTGCTTAATCAACTCAATAGGTAGTGGTTTGTGTTGAATTTTTCTCTTGAGGTAAAAACTAACGAGCTCTTCATCAGTCGGATGAAACCGAAAACCTGGTAAAATGGGATCGTCGGACTTATCCACATCACTGTTCTTCTCATCCATGTCGTTCTTCTCTACTCTTCTCTCCCTTTAATTCTATGGAAGCTAAATACACACACACAAAAATTACGTACCAAAACAAGTAAAATCTTGAACAACTAAATTCAAGGGTGAAGAGATTTGTTTGGAAAATTACAAAAAAGTGGTAGAATGTGTTATGAATTCAAAGGGAGGATGTGTTTCCTGTGTAGGGTTCTTGGTCCGAAGCTTGGGGCGTTTTTTGAGGGAGAGAAATGGAGATTGTGTTTTTGGTGGGAAGTTCAAGATTGGTTTTTTCTTCTTTAGTGAAAGAAAGGTGAAGGGAACACAAGTCAAAGTGAATTGGAGTTTGTAATAAAAGGGGAAGTTGCTAGTTAAACTCCAAAATAAGGATCTTTATGATTTAAAAAATCCATTTTATAGTTTTCAATGTTCCATTTGTTCAATTATTATTGATTTAGTGACTACCTTAATGTCTTTCTAACTATCTTAAGGTTGTAAGATTAAGGTAATTTAGAATGATTAAAGACCATAATCTCATAAAGATTAGTGCTTTTGCTAGAGTTGTCCTTTCTTTTTTTTTTTAATGGCTACAAAATATGTATCACATTTTCTTGAACAATTTAAAAGCACAAGGACAAAGGAATCATTCAACTTCTATGCTTTTATTGATTTTATATATATTTCTCTTTTAAAATAAGCTTTCTTTGAATTTGTTTATAATATAAAAATATACTCTGAAAATTCCTCTCATAGAATGAGACCCCTTCTAGGATGTTTGGGAAATGAGATCACTTTGGTATGACAAGAGGGGAGAATCTCATAAAAACAAATTTGACCCTTTTCTTATTTTTATGTATTTATTTTCTTTCTACCTGACTTGGTAGGTCTTTAGAGCTTATAATGTAAGGAATATATACTTGTTATACTATGTAATTGTATAGCATAATTCTTTGATAGGGTCCGTTTTTTAAACCGTTTAATAATCTGTATCAAAATTTTAGATGCGTATATGAATATCATCTTAAAATTTACTATTTTTATAACTTTTATTAAAATTTCGAGATATACCTTACTTAATATCTTTAATCTTGATCACTCGAATAATCGCTTGAGATTGAATATTCTTAAGTTATTATATACATGAATTAGAAATAGAGAGACCAGATCAACCGCAGTTGCTGGATTAGATTCTAAGAAAGACTATACAAAGTCCTTGGGTTTCAAATGTTCAATGCATGAATTCCCTTGAACATTAATCTCGTGGGTCTGTGACACTTTTAAACTCTACTTGCAGACCATTCCGTTCTCCTTCTTCTTTTTTATTTTAAACCACAGAACTGGTAAAAGTCAGATAAAACAAATCTAAGGGGACTAAAAAGTCAGTGATGGAAATTACAGATCCTCGTTTCTAAATCCTTCTTGTCTGTTTGTCAGTTGATTCCGCGCTAAATTTAGTCCGGTAATTAAATTACCGAACGCATAATATTTTAAATAATATGATATATTTAACCGGTAAATTAAGATTACTTTAAAGACCATCTTAATCTCGTTTGATTGACCTCGGTTTCTGGGATCCACTCGTGCATTAACCCTCCTAAACATGCATTTACACATATTCCAAGTGCATGAAATTGCTCTAAACTTATTTTTTGTAATAAACTTAATATTGCATTGTTTCGATTTCTAGTTATGCTTAAGATGTTGTGCAACTTTTGTCATGTAATAAGCCATAAAGTTACATTTTTTTAGTTTTGCAAATTTTGTGTAGCTTTTTTGTCAACTTAATTAATGTATAATTAAAACATAATCTAAGTTACGTCAGTAGAAAGCATTTCCGTCTGTAATTAGTTGAATAAAACAGCCAGAAAATTGACATTTAATCTACAATTAGAATATTCTTTTATTATTACCATATTTTCCATGTAATAATTAATCTCTTTGAAATCAGATCGATTAAGTTAATTCTTAGTTAATTAGTTAACTTAAGACTAAGTTTAATTCCATCGATAATAATATATAATATTAATTAAAATATTATTTATTTAAAATGATGTATTATATTTTTAAATCTAAAGACAGGATAAACCCTGGTTAACCCTAGATGCTTACATGTTAAGTTAGGTACTATTACTTACATCTAAACAACCATGTAGCTATCTATCTATCTCCATCATCAATTGAGTATAAAAATAATACCTTCAGTCACTGTTGCTGTTTCGTCCTGAATTCTAATACTGTTGTTTTGATTTTTACTGGTTGGATGTATTTTATTTTATTTTATTTTTTTATTATTTTTTAAAAAATAATTGTAGTAATAATCAAGATTATGAATTTATGAGGTAAGAGATAAATCAATTTGACAAGACATGAGATTCCTGGTTTTATGGTGTTCGAGAACTTGAAGCAAAAAAAAAGAAAGGATTAAATAGTTATTAAGATTAGATAAGGTTTTAGTGAGAACACAAGAAAACTTAGAACAGACATAAATAACAACAATCACGATGATTAGTGATAATGACATTCTATTTTACTACAAAACTTGAACATAGAAATGTGAAAAAATACCAAGAAGACTCATTTTCAAAGAATTGTATACAATTAGTACAAGTAGTTAATTACTACATCGTTATATTTTCATTTATATATAATTTATTTATTTTTGGCCAAGATCCAAGAGTCTCCGAATAGCTGTCCAACTATAACCCAATTAGTCTCTGCCCAATGTTTGGTCACCGTGGACACCGAAAGTTAAAAACGCCCACTCTTTCGAGGTCGACTGATGGCTGAGCTCAAAAAACGGTATTTGTATGTTTCAAACAACTTCGAAGTGAATTCCACCTAAGGCTTTGTATCTTGACCACTATACCAAACACTCTAAGGTTGTATATCTATATAATCAAGCAAAAATTGTGAGGATAAAAAGACGGAGAAGTGCAAGACTTTCTTATATAGATCATCAGCTAAGCCACTATTTTTTAGTCTAATAAACAAAAATATGTCATCCATCCAAATAAAGAACAGTGACTTAAATATGATATATGTAAGAATTTCTTGTAAATGCCTCATCTCACTTCAAAAATCAATAATATTGCTTCTCCTACAATAATAATCTTGGCCGTTAGAACATTAACCGAAGTGATTACCGGAAAAATGAAGCTAATTAATTACTTTTATCCTCCAATACTATACTTACCTCCACATTTTCACGGCCCCTTTGAATCTTGAGATTTACTTTGTCTCCTTGTGTCCTACACTGTTCTCATCCAAAGCTTTGTACAACTCTGCTTTGCTTTTTGCAGGTTTATCATCAACGGCGACAATAATATCTCCAAGTACGATATTTCAGGCAAACCCCCCTTGTGGTTGGTTGTATCCCACCCTTGGTTGCAAGGATATTTCCGGGAACCTAAGTAATAATTAAAAAATATCTATCAAAAGATTATGAATCATCTTAGAAGCAATTAACCATGCATTATTGAACTATATAACGGATATGAGAAATTGATCAAAAATTATCCAGAATACCAGAAGAAGGAGAGCTCCATTTCAAACATTAAGCCGATTTGCAATTAGATCCGGAGCAATATCTACATTTATACCAGCTCAAACAGCCTTAACATGGATGACCAGAATTAGTCCCAAGTGCTCAAATAATAGCAAGAACAATATAGATATATATATTTAGTCGACCTAACTTATTGATGAATGATATCTCTTACTTTACCAAATTGGATCAATTGAGGTACGATCTTGAGTACAGTTGAAGATGGGATGGCAAACCCAACTCAAGCAGATGTCCCTGCAATACACACAAGATCAAGCATATGAAACCATTCGATATTAACCAACTAATGTTTACGAAAATGTAAATGGAGAAATTTTACACGTCTGAGTGAAGATTGCGGTATTGACTCCGATTAAGTTTCCTTTGGAATCAAGTAGAGGACCTCCACTGAAACAGTAACAGGAAAGATATAGCTGATTATATTGGATAAGACTTTTGTGAAGCGGAAAAAGGTAATATTTAAGTGAAAATGTTGGAATACCTATTTCCGGGATTAATGGCAGCATCGGTTTGGATTCCACTGCCTATTGTAACTCCAGTTTGACTAAAAATGTCACGGTTCAGTCCACTAATAACTCCGACAGTCAAAGTATGGTCAAAGCCAAACGGGGTTTCCAATTGTTAAACATTGTTGACCGACTTTAAGAGAAGATGATGGCCCTACTTTGATTGGCCTCGGTAGATTTACAGGCGCTTCGACCTATCAAGTCAAGCATACTCCTACTAAAACCCATGTACACATTTGAATTTTAGTAATGAAAAAGAGAAACCTTTAACTTCAAAACGACAAGATCCTTTGCCCGATCACCACCAATCAACGTGCCCTCAAAATTCTTTTGTACCCTTTTAAGAAAATTTATAGAAAATGAGTCAGAAAAGATCAATCATATAGTATCATATTAGCTCTACAGGTTACTACATTTTCTCACCCTTCAGATGCTAAAATATTAACTCAACCAACGACCTGCCGGGGTTTGGATTCCTAGAGAGTGCATTACCAATAACTGTGTGGCAATGAAAACCAGAACTTTTAAGGTATTTATTCAAAGTCAATAGAATAATCAACCTTAACAAAATACACTATGATTATGTAATCACCAGCTCTTACCATGATAATTTGTTACTATGTGTCCTTGTTCATCCCAAACTATCCCAGAACCATCTCCTTCTGGTACCTGCCAATAGGGCATAGTAAGAACCAATTATTAAGTTCCACCCAAGCCTCTAAAACTCCAGTTTGGGAAAATGCTAAACCCAAACAGATGTTAAATCCAGTTCATCTCACAACTATCCAAACTTAAGTTTCACTCGTTAAAATAGACTCGCCTTAAGTATGTGAGGAAGACACACAATATGCTAATAGTTGAATTGAGATAAACTCATCAAGAAGAGAACAAATAATAAGAAATATCAGAAGATGAGCACGTACATTCTTAAAGGTTAGCGGGAGAATACCTCAACAACATCGGTTGCATTAAGTTGGGGCCGTTATGTTACATCGAAAATGTTGACCACAGAATAAGTATTCTTCTCAAAGAGTTGCACCACTCTTTCCTGCCAATCAATTCAGGCCATGAAGAATGCATCTAAGAAAAATTAGCGGAAGTGGAACAAAAGCCAGAATA